>OX336417.1:37962773-39444439 GCA_946903255.1 Schistosoma spindalis
AAAAGTATGTATAGATACAACTTTTTAGTGAAAGTATGATACTTCCTCTTTTTGTTTTTTTTTAAAAATATTCTTCCGCTAATTCTTCTCATTCAATTTAATATTAGTCAATAAATTTTTTTTCGTTTTTGGAAGAAAAAAACAACAACAAACAAACATGGAACGGAAACAAATGACTTGACTTACATTGTTTCAATGATTTATTACTTAGGTTCAATTATTGTTTTATCAAATTAACTTAAAATTAAAACTTAAAATAAAGAGCAAATGGAGCATATTTTCTTTTTTTTCTCTCTCTCTCTGTGAGTATAGATTGATCATTTAAATTTCTTATATTGTAAATTTTAAAATGTAAATGTAATACACTTATATACACTTGGTGTTGTTTTACTTGTATCTTGAATTTAAACTTCATCCCATTGTACAACCAGGTGACCATCAGGATTCAGTAGCTAAGTGGATAACTCGATGGCGTTTGAAGCGAACCACAAGCCACTATCCATATTTGCGTAATACTTTTATGTTTTATAAAACTACTATTTTTTTTTTGTAGCAAAATATGTTATGTAATCAAATTTGTATGGTTTAGTTATATGTATAAATCCATAAGAATTATCGTTTGTAGTGTCGATAATGTTAAGCTCATACACCTTACTCTCGCTTTCTGACAGACCAATCTATTCATTCGACTTGAGTCACATTCTAACCTTAGTAATTATTCGCTTATCAATCTTTGCTGTTTTTATATGAGTGCATATGTGTGTGCACTTATTATCCCATTACTCATCACATGTCTGTAACTTATTTTTGTATGACTATAAATATTGATTAACGCTCAATTTAATCGAGTTGGTTTACATGACATCTCTACTGCGCGTCGTTTCACATCGCTCCATTCCATTCGCTTCATGTATAAAATATATGTATTCAAAAGTCCATTCTCGTTATTTGACTTATCTAATTCTGTTTGTTGACTAACGCGATTCAAGTCGATGATTATATACAAGGATAGGCGACATATATATTTCAGTAACAATCATTCATACGATCTACATGGAGTCAGATCTCGGGCCACTAAAGTGGAGAGTCCGTCGACAAACATCATCCGATCCAAATGACGATAAAAGAAAGGGCCCCACCAAAGTGGTGAGCTCGACATTGTCCGAACACACAACCTTCTTATATAGAGTCAGATCTCTGATCACTAAAGTGGAGAACTCACCGACCACATCGTGCAGTCTAATTGATGTCAAAAGGAAGGGCTCCACTAAGCATTTGTGCCCAAATAAAATATTTGTGTCAACACTGAAATGCATTACATAGTTAATGTAAAAATTGTTAACTATTTGCTTTAAGCTATTAATAATGATTTGAATTTTAAATGTCTGAACAACTTAGTTCTATTTCATTTAATAGGTGTACTAGATGTATATTATTCTAAGTATTATTATTGTTGTATTACAGCTGTAGATATGTTTCGTAGAGAACATTAGTGTAAATTATAAAAAATACTTCTAATTGTTAGAGGTTAATCAGTTGAATGTAACTCCATTAATGTTGTTGTCGATACTGAAAATCAGAAAACAATATCGATTACTCCAAACTCGCAAATCTTATCTATCAGTCAGCTGAATTATGATAATTTTCAATATGTTCAAATGATATTATATTATGATTACAATTAAAACGATAATATCTTCTTTCTGTTTGTGAATAGTAAACATACAATATAGTCAATATCTGTTGACACTGGAATCCCTCGAACGGATGTTTAGATACCTCTCACACTTAAAAGAGATTTTACTCCACCAGTGATGACATAGTATTTATTGATATGGTTTCAGAAACAATTAAATATACTATTAACAACTGTTTGCCCACATTTTAATGACTGAGCATCAAAAAAAGTAGTAAATATTTTACTTAAAATACTCAAGTGTTTAGAGATTTTTATGGCTGTTCAATTATATCATGAAAAAAAAGATTATTATTGAAGAGATCGATGAGAAGAGGTAGGAAATTCGAAATATCAGAGTAAATAGTTTAATAAACCAACCACCTAAAAAATGATACATGGTAACAGGTAGTAATGGAGAGCTGGAGGCCTATTTTAAACTATATAAAATTCTGTTCACTATAAATATCCTCTCTATATTTTGTCTGACAAAATCAATACAACGTTTGTTGAGCTAAACAACCTTATTTGAAAAAGTTCATCATGAAACACAAATGTTGATTTAAAATGAATTGTTGACATCTTAGAAAAAGCCATCGACACTAGTTATCAGCCAGATAAGAAGTAAAACAAACATCTTTAGTGGAATAAGTGTAGTGTTGCACTATATAGCCAGATGAATGAAGTTGAAATTTTAGATAAGCGGATTTATTTTCACTGGTCAAAAGATCTGCTCTAGCACTAAGATTTGATGATCCTGAGCTCAGTGCTAAGCAGGGTTGTTAGTACAAACCTAAAATGAGATCAGAACTATGCTGAAACAGTTTTTAGAAAATTTATGATTCCAGTGGTCCTTAAGTGTATGTAAATCCAAAACACGAAAAAAACATTTTCAAATAGAAAAATTGATCTATGATGACTAACCTAAACGGTTCTAAGAATACTGTTGATTCATTAATCGTCAAACATTAATCTACTGGATTCATGTTGAACATCTCGTGAACTACTTTCACTGAAAATTTCCTTCAGTGAGATCCAATTTTCTTTCACTCATTGAATAATAAAATATTTTTTATTTGATCCTAAATATGTTTGATTAATGCACACAAATTGTCATCGGCATCAGAATCAAGGATACGTATTTCGTCGTATTTAGGACCCATCAAACGATGTACCTACCTTTCAGTACTGATGTTTATGCCTCGAATCTAATCTAGTTTACTTCGCTTCAAACATCAACATGTTATCAATTAAATCACTGAGCTCAGATAGCCATTGAATGGCCCAAAAGATATGAAATTATTTATAGGGGTTAGCATTTCTCCCCTGACTGATAGTCAAATCTACAAGTGATCAGCCTCTATTGTCAAGTGTTTACAGTAAAGAGATTGCTTAAAACTTACAATCTCGTAAAACCATGTTATTTCCGTGTAAATTTGAAGTAAATTGATTAAAATCAACTTCAGTAAACCATGCTGAAATCTTAAAACTGTAAAAGTAGCTGTATATTGTAACATTCTTTTCTTATAAGTACTAAACGCTCAATATTTTGATGGATGGTTAGTAGTATAGTAGTTATGTAAGGATCGAAAGACGAATGTTGAGAATAAGTAAAACACTAAAAAAAAGGAAGAAATACAAAAATAGCTTATCAAAGTACTGCTACAAACTCCGCTATACCGATGACCAAGGTAGCGAGAATGGTTGAACAAACTTCTTTTGGATGAAAAAGTTAGGTTTGTGAATATGGATTGCAATGGCTTCAGTAATGTGCAAAAGGCATACTCATAAACCATGTGGCAAATTTGATGGAATATGGTGTATAGCCTCGGTTCAATTTGATGACCTGTATCCACCAAGTAAGCGAGAATAGAACTCTTAATCACTCTTACCTGTCCTTTGATCAACCATGACGGATGGTGTTTTATTATATGATGACTAAACACTTAAGTTGTTCATTTCATATCCAGTTTAATTACCTACATTATACTCAAAATTATTTCGTGATTCACTTGGAACTTAACAAATGTTGAATAATAATGATTTCCATTTAATTAACAACTAATTATACACATTTTTAAGTTTCTTTTCAACTAAAGTATTAAAAGTTACTATTAGTTTCAGTATAAAACTATGAAAATTGTATAGTTTGTTTGCTTGCTTGTTTTTCTCGTTTAAAATAACTAACTAACAAATACACTTGAACAGTATATATCACATAAGAAGTTTACATGTTCCATTATGTTGTCATAGTGACATGTGATTACTTTTTATAATGGTTCTAATAACTTAACTCGAATTTCATTGTGAAATTTTCTTAGATATTACCAAAAAAAAAAAAAGAATTTTGTTGATCGATTTTATTTTTGGTATAATTGATTCAATTCTGGTGAGTGAACTATGTTCCTCCATGATGGATAACACGGCTAAGTAATTAAGTAAGTAAAGTAAGTAAGTAGTAATTGGTGTAGTCAGACAAGTAGAACTATTTTGATAATTTAATAAAGTTGAAGAATATATCTTAAGGATATTGTGGTATAATTAGTTTCAATATAATTGAATCATTTTATATTACAGTTCATCATTCATGATAATATTGTATATTAGGTGATAAATATTCAATGAATGTAATTAATGTTGATAGTAAACTCAATTGAAAGTGGGTCATATAATGAAATGACATTGATTGTTATTTGATAATAACCTACTCAAACATTAGGGTCATTTGTTTTATAACTATGTGAATAACATGAAAATGTTTCCTGTTTTAAACATGTTTGAACTGAATAATTTGGAATGCTAACTCTATCTACCTAAATGTTATTATAGCATACAAATAGATAATTGTGATCTTGTAGTGTGGCGTCAAGTCGCGTTTGACTATGAGTACCACTGTAAGAGCACTACGTGTCAGTTAACCGATAAGATCCCACGTAGGCCAAATATTAGAAGGCAGTTGATGGCTGTAGTCAAGATGTATTTGTTGGCGATCTCGTGGTATCAAAAGAATACAGAGATCGTGCCAGGTTACAAATGAGGTTACTGAGCGTAACCGAATTTGTGAAAGGTCACAGTCAACGGAAGAAAGTATGCCTTTAGTACAGTTAAACAAACAAATACAATAAAACAATGTCTAGTAAAATTGATTATAATAATAATTGTTTCCATTACACCAATCGCGTTCTGTTAATGAAAGTAGGTCACTACAATCTCAACTCCTAAAAAATCGTAACAGAATTACGGCATTTGTTGGGATATTTTCATTCGTCTGTATCTTTTAGGGAAATGAGAGATGAATATATTGAAATTTATGTATCTTATTAGTATTGGATCAGAAAATAAAGTAGTTCTAGCGGATAAACTAGTATAGAACTTTTGCTATTGAAGATGGGTAATAAGTTCTAACCATTGAAAAACCATCTGTAAAATATGTTTTTGAATAATTACAATTCGAATGTACTTTGAAGAGACTTCCACTGCAATATTGGTCAACTGTTTCCGGAGCTCTTGACTGTAACAAAATTTCTAGTATTCAATAAACGGACTGTCATTATTATTAGATGGGAGAAACTTTATAATATTATGAGATCTGTGATCATTAAACAATTATGACCCCAATGAAGCTAATTATAAGCATTTGTGATAAATTTCATGAGAAATTACTGAACCTCAAATGAGAGATCACTTATTTATTTCAGGAGTGAGACGGTCGTCGTAGATGAAAATGGATAATAATTATGCAAAGTTATCAGTTGACTGAAGTCGAAAATGTAGATTAATGAACTTTATCTTCATACTTTAAAGTTGAAGAGCTGGGAGAGAGATCTATGTGTCCTTTATTTGATATCATGAATTGTTGGAGAGTTCCATATTGAGATGAAACATTGATCCAGTACTTCCTGGTTCTAAGTGATTGTTTGATTTAAGTCAGTAAGTAATGTAAATTATCTTTATATTCAATAGTCTCTTTATATCTCTCACTTGTCTACAATATAAAATTACTGAATAAATTTGAAAATCATTATTTCTCTTTCAGTTTGTTGCTTGTTATTTTAACTGATGTTTTAGTCAACTTTTGTTCGTGAAATAATTGAGGAAAACTGGTAAACGCAACAAGTAGCCCATTTTCAACTCGATGCAATAAAGAAGACAAAGGCTGGTTATAATTGAAAAATCATTTTCACTCTTTAAACACATGATCATAATTTTATTAACCAAATACGCTGACTTTTATACAGGTTTTACTGGCATATTACCATATGTAAAAGGCAGAATATGAAGTTAAGTTATCTGCGATGATGGGTTTCATAAATTGTTGTGAAAGAACATTTACCATAGATATTACAATAATATGAGGCAGCAGTTAAGAGCCATTAATTCTTAGTTGGAGGACTACAACATTCTATTGATGATTGGATGATGTATCTAGGGATATTTCCATTATCAGTAAAGAATGATTTTTATTATCATTAAAACTGAAGAGGATTCATATAACTGTTATTACCTTTTTTAATGAAGCACTGCGTGTGATTCTGCTTAGCCGTTTTCATTCCAAGGTTTTAGATTCCTCAATTGAGTACATAGTCAAATTCACATGAAGTTGAACTTAAGATTCTTAGATGAACTTACAAGAAGGAAAATCTCTTTGATGAATGTCTGAAGTATGGTAAGTATGTATGTTAATGCACTCATATCATAGATTTCAAAATTGCATGAAGAAACAATTACAACTTTTAAGTAATGTATAAATATAGTGTATACAGATGTTAAAGGTAGTCGTTGTTAATTTTGGATAACATTACATGTGGTACAATGTTTGTAAATGAAGTGTTCGGAAATAAATTAATGGATTTATATTAGAATTCTTCACATCTCTGTTGTTATCATTTCTATACCGATATAAAGTAATTTCACGATGAATGACAGACAACCGCTTCAACTTCGCTATCTATTGAACTAACTCTAAATAACGTACAGTGAAAGACTAATGTTCACTGACTTGGATACATTAGATATCCCATCTAGTGAATGTAATGTTAGGCTACATTCATTTTTACTCATGAAGAATAATCATATAATAATTGTACAAAACTTTCTGGTAACACTAATATCAACCAAGTTATCATCTTTCAACTGTAAATCCATGAATAACAACTTTTCATTGAAACAGACCGATAAATTATTATATATATCTATGCCACCCCTTAATTATTAAGATAAATTGATTATTGGCTCTTCATTAATACACACTAGACCAATTTAATTAAAACTTTAGCAACTAAACAAGTATTGTTATGAATAAAAATTCATATGACAAACATGATTGGCCTGCATAAACAAATATATATAATATACCCTTTTGGGTCAGGGTAATTTTACATTGGTTTTCAGGAGAACCAGACACCATCCAGACTTTCACGTGACAACCTAAAGAGTACAGCTCAATTCCGTTTAACAGAAGAGCCAGACACCGGCTAGGCTTAAATTTTATAACTCGAGAAGTACAGCTCAATCCTGTGGCGCAACCATATAGGTATCAAGCACCCTGATGGACCAAATAAAGCAAACAGTTAACTCTATTAATCACGAGAAACAGTTGTTATTATTCGGTTTTATATTGTTGGGAAGAAAAAGTCAACATTCTATATTATTTAAATGAATCATTTACTATTAGAAATGTTCAAATGATTTTAATTTAATATTCTATTCGTTCTTCCATTTCTTCAATCTACTAAGTGTATTGGTGTAGTGAATTACGTAGTGAAAATGGCGTAAAAAATGTAATTTTTCGTTTTTAAATGTTAGTTATAAAAATGTTTTGTAGATAGACTATATCACTGTTTGACATTAACTAGATAATCAGTAAAAAAATTTAGGAAACATTAACACAGTAATTGCATCCTAGAATAGAACTCCTGAAGTGTGTGCATCAACAACCTAGAAACTTTCGACCTTAAAGTGAGTACATATATTCACTAATAACTAATTTTGAAGTAAATATTGGAAAATCTGGTGAAAATTTGTGATTGCTAAAGCTTAAAGAAATAAAAAAAATGCTAATTTAGTGGGGCTCTTTATTTTTTCATCATTTAAATAGGACAGTGTTGTCAACGGGCTCATTACATTAATGGCCTAAGATCTGACTCCAGTGAGATCGTTTCTGATTACTATTGAGATATAGATGTCATCAATCTTTTAATATTATCATCAACTTAACTCGTGTTAGTGAATAACGGAATTAAATAAGCCAAATAACGAGAATGGATTTTGAATATGTACACTTCATGCACTCATTAATTTGAACAGGCAGTCAGAGAATGAAGTGAAGTGAAACGACGCGCAGTGGAGAAGGCATGTAAGCCAAATCGATTTAATCAAGCGTTAATCCATATTTATAGTCATACAAAAATAAGTTACAGACATGTGATGAGTAATGGGATAATAAGTGCACACACATATGCACTCATATAAAAACAGCAAAGATTGATAAGTGAATAATTACTAAGGTTAGAATGTGACTCAAGTCGAATGAATAGATTGGTCTGTCAGAAAGCGAGAATAAAGCATATGTGCTTAACATAATAACCGATACTGTAATAGCATTCATGCAATATTTTGAACTAACTGAAGTTGAAGATGTGAACCATTAGATACCAACTTAGTGGTTTAAAGTTAACCATCCATATGAAAAATTATGTGTGTCCTATTTACTTCCAGCGCTTCTTCTTGACTTATTCCTCCACTGGGGTCTGGTTTGTTCTCTCCCACAATAGGCTGTTGTTGATAGTGTCTGACCAACGAATCCGAAGTATTTTGCGCAGAAAACTGTTAATAAATACTTGTATCTTCTGAATGATTTCTTTCGTAGTTCTCCAATTTTTCTTCCTATGCAGTAGAACTATCCTGACATGTGTATTGAGAATTCTGAGTTCCAGATGTTGTTTAGTTGTAGATATGTAGTTCTCACTTTATCGATCTAAAGGCATCACCTACCTCTTGATTATAACAATATTACAATGTCCACTGTAATGATCGATTTCCATTTAACGTGTCGGATGATGAATTTCTTAGAAAAAAATTTTTTCACTTAAATAGTTGTTGATTTTAAAAACTCCATCAAAATTCTTTAAAACACTTCAATCAAATTAGATCCATAAATCATTGGATTTTTGAAACTTAGAAAAATTTACTTATTTTATACGCTAGTGTTTTGTTAGAATAATCAAGATTGTTTTATCTCTTATGTTAAAAAAAATGGAAACTGTTTAGACTTGAATCAATCAATCTTCATACATAAAATTCTCTTGGAATAACAACTCGAAATATCAGACGGGTTTTGTGAATATTATAGTGATTTCAATGGTTAAGATCATGTGGAGTCCCACAATAGGATAAAACGGCCGACCAATGCTTCCAGGTTTTCCATGATGGTCTAGCTTGAACTGACTCATGATCTTAACCATTGACATATGTTTTACTCCTGTATTATATAATATTGAATTATAATGTTTCTAAGGCAATAACAATTATAACTAACATAACATTAAAAAATACATATATCATCCATAATAATACACACATTAATACGAGTATAAGATTTGTTTTTATTCTGTCAATCCCGTGATCACAAAGCAACCAATAGAGTTTGTTACTAACACTGATCATAACCAATAGGAATTAAATAGAAAGATATGAGTAAATAATAGGTGAAATAAATTTCATATAATATCACCATAATTGTTATCAAATTGAGTAACAATTGAGTAACAATATTGAATAGACATTTTCTTGGATTTCTAATAGTACGAAATAATACAATCAATATTTCATATATCTTATTATTATTATGAATCAAACAAGAAAAAAAAGAACAATATGTCTTCCAGTAGATGGAAGTGATCATTCTAAACGTGCAGTTGAATGGTTTATTAAAGAAGTTTATCGACCTGGTGATGAAGTTCTATTTGTACATTGTTTAGAATTACCACATTTACCAGCAATTAGTTTAACATCTGGTTTAAAAGTACCTATTGATGATTGGACTAAAGCACTTCAAGAAAAGTAAGTTATTTTTTTATTCTTCTTTATTAATGTGTACATTTTATATCGGTACAAAATTCAAATAAACTCCTTATTTAGCTGTTAGAGATGGGCCACGTGTTGCGTATGCCTGAACACCGATTACTACGACGCGCAATATTAGGGATAATTGAAAGAAAGTTGGGGGTGGCCAAACCAAAACGTGGTATCAAAGCTTGAAGTCACTAACTTCTGGTCTGGGTCATGTTGGTAAGTGCAGACTGCCTGGTTGGGGTCCGCGTGACTATCGTAACCAATAATTGGAGACTCTTGGCGACATGGCTCAGAATCGATCACAATGGCGTCAGTGTATACACTCTGTCTTCCCTTAAACTAGGAGATTAAAATCATTTCATATCTTTCTTTCTACGAACTAATTCTTTTTTCCTGCACTATCTCCTTATATGCAATCTTTCTTTTATATATTACCACCATTGAATTAACTACTTCTATGAATCTGGTGTTCATTTTGTTTTGCTAATGCGGTATGACAACATGGACCGATGCATATATGTGCCTGGCCCCACATTGCAGCTGACTGACTGACTGACCTTATTTAGCTGAAATATTGGGTAATTTGAAACTAAATGAGATAATTTTATAATATAAGGTTAATTAAATACTGACTATTTATCATCGACACAAATGTTAGTTCTGAAGAACCAAATATAAGAGAGTATAGATTTTTTCAAATATGTTCAAATGATTGATCAATGTTTTAGTATATTAATCATTTATTTAATCTGATCCTGGATACTAATATTTCTTTTTGATAATATTTGGCCCCTAAATGCCTTAGTATGGCCGAGGGTGAGGCGAGTCCATTCTCCCTCTCAAAATGCTCTCACATGGCCACGTGTATACAGCTACTGCCAGAGAAGTCCTACTCACTGCCTTCTAGTGTCAGGGATGTTGTTTACAAAATTGAGAGGACAAAAAGTGAATCTCCGGCGCTTTAACTGAATCGGTTGATATGGAGGATACATCTAGGGGAGTTACGAAACCCTGATTCCAAACCATTGATGAACATGAGCTCCAGGATCCTGAAGGAAAAAATGGCGTGTGAACCAATTATTGGTGACCATCTCTCGTGAGACTGCATCAGCTGACGTTGCTCCACTGCTTTGTGGATCAAACCTTTAGGTCGAAGGATCCAGGTATGGTCCCCTAAGGAAACAACATACTTCGGTCTGGACACCAGGACAGTATCATAGCGCATACACAAATCAAGTGACTTGTGTGGAGCATCTATTTTCGGTGCCTCTTTGTACCAATATTTATGTGTTCAAATAAATAAATGCCAGCTAACACATATAATATTATAATGATAATATAAACTATTTTGTGACATGTATGTATAATAAATATACTTTTCTATAACGAATAATATTCTATTCAATAGAATTTAATGATCAGTTTAAAGAAATCATACAATCAATAATCAAGTAATAAGCTTAGTTCAATCCGATTATAAAATACCATACCATAAATGATCTAACAACTATATGAATGACCAGTTTTTTGAATTATGAACTATCCTTTAAATAAAATTTGAAAAAAAAAAACAAAAAAAAAGAAAATTACTATTAGATCTTATCATTAATTAATTATGGACAAGATTACACTTCTGATGATTCACTAATATTTAATGAGTTGATTCATTTTACAGTCTAAACAAAGTGTATTATGTTCTGTGAAGTTAATTTACTCTTATATTTTCTCTGGTCATAGATTCTGATCAAAAATTTACTAAAATTATCATAATAACTCAATACATTGTGGGTGAACCATGATTTATATATTTTCAGAAAGGTGTTTTGTGAAGATTTTAGTAATTTTTAATAGTTGTATTCATAAGTCAATTAAATCATCTGTTTACTAGTGACTGGTTTCAAAAAGTATTTCATGGAGTTGTAGTAAGAAGCTGTGACTGGTGGAGTTCAACTGGGTCTATTGTGAGATAGTAACTCATTAAAGACAATGGTGGACGGTGGCGCAATTTTGTGGATTGGTTAAAGTTAAACATTAACACGGTTGGATACCGACCGTCTCAGTGGTCTAGAGGTTAAGCGTTCGTACGCGCGAGACCGTTAGGTCCTCCGTTCGAATTTCGTGGGGCGGGGCCGTGGATGCTTACTGTTGAAGCGTCCCATACTAGGACGAAACAGGTGTCCAGTGCTTTTAGTTTTTCAATTGTGGTCTAACATTCATCAACCACTAATTTTTGAATACTTAAATTCTTAGCTGACGCAATTATCATAGATTAACTCACGGACTGATTATAGCTAGACTATCATTGAAAACCAAAAGCATTAGACAGTTGTTTCAGCCTGGCTTGGGACCACTCAGTGGTGTCCATCCACGACTCAGTCATAGAGAATCAAACCCAGGGTATCCAAGTCTCATAAGTGAAAGCTTAAAGTCTAAACAACTGAGCCGGAACCCAGTGGTATATATTTCTGACTAAAATCAATTTATGATATTGTGTAGCCATCTTTCGTTGTCGTCAGTGAGTTACTTCCACATGCCTGATACATCTGAACTTTATTGGTTGAGGCAACTTACTAAGACTCCAGGAATAGCATTTTAAGGCTAGTCACTAGTGAACACATGATTATTATTATCATAGATGAGTTTGTGAATATTTTACAATTTTTATGGTTGTAGTCACGAACTGATCTTATCTAGTTAGCAATGTGTACTGATGAAGAGTTCCACACTAGAACGAAACAACTTTTCAGCTTTCCGATACCTGATCTAAATAAGATCAGTGTGTGACATAAACTGTAAAACTTTTACAATATCCACAAATCCCATGTACCACTGATACAATTATCAAAATAAGATACAGGAAAGACGACAATAGATCACAGTTTTTAAGTCTCAGTAATTACATAACCAAACTACTTTTTGATGCACAATTCAAAATAGATTTTAATATTGATTGACTATAATTTTATGTATCAGAAAGGGTTTTGTAGAGATTCTAGTAATTTCAATAGTTGAAATCATGAGTTAATTAAAACTAGATAACCATGGAAAACCTGAAAGCACTGGATGACCATTTCGTCCTATTGTGGGACTCCTCAGTAGTGCGCATCTATATCATTCTCTTGTATCTTATTTCTAATATTTAAGAATAAAACATTTCAATCTTTTGACTTTTGAATTAATTTTAACAAACTATTGAATTTGAAATTAATTTTTATGTATGAAAAATATAGTTGATTTATAGAAACTAAAATATTGATAGTAATTTTTGATGGAGTTTTGTTATCTGAGCTGGATGGATTGATCGTGAAACTTTCATCGTTCTTCTGAACGACATCATCAGCACAAAATTCAGATAGAAGTGAAGTGTTCGAATTTCTCCATATGTATTTCACAGCTTTTTCTGTACACCTCAATGTTGATTGGTTCTTATTGATGGTAATTTAATGGACAGAAATCTGACTCCAGTTGGATTATATGATTGATCTATATTGAGATATACACATCTAAATATCTACCGTCAATTCTCGTATATGATTATCGACTTAACTTGAGTTAGTATATGATGGAATTAAATAAGTAAAATACGAAGATGAATTTTGAATGTGTATATTTCATTAAATTGTTGATCAGAACAAAGAAACTATCAGAGAAACGAAGCAAAGAGAAAAGAGCGAAGCAAAACGACGCTCAGTGGAGAAGGCACGTAAGCCAACTCCATTTAATCAAGCGTTAATCAATATTTATAGCCAGAAATACAGCCGTGTCAAGATCAAGACAGATATTATCATAAACGGTACCGAATGATAATTGAATTATATCTTGAAGTGACTAAACTTATAAATACTAATCACTTAGTTTTGAGTCAGTAATATAGATGATGATGCATTCATAATGACAACTTATAAACCAGATTTTTTTTTGTGGCTTGAGGTGACAATAGACGTTAGGTAATACTGTTATATTTTTGTTTTAAATGACAAATAGAAAAGAAAAATAATCTAAAACAAATGATGAAATAATGAATCAGATTAGATTGCAATGCGTTATTTTGTGGGAAGTGATGAAGAGAATCAGTCTTATTATATTTTATAACTAAACTGTTGGATTATTATGATATAAATCATTGTTAGAAACATTAGACCTACACTTTCGCACATGATTTAGTATATATTTTAATGAGTGCATCCAGCAAGATCATCCTTTAGTTTAAGTATATCTTTCAAATTGTCCAATTCTTAAAGTAGTTTGGACATCTATATAAATTATTGTCTATTGAAGCAATTGAAATTGAGGCAACTCCAAGTAATAATTCATTCCTATTAACACATGTTACCTGTTACATCCTGTGAGGTCGTATATGATTCCTGTATTACGTAACTGACTATTAACTAATGAAGATTTGAAATTCTTGTTGATGAGCTATTTGGAATAATAATGAAGTATTCATTGTCATTCTGTATCCTATCTTCGGTACTTGCTTCTAATTTATACAAACTGATTCTTAACACTAAACATGGTGTACAGCAAATAACAGTGAGATGTTAAAATGTAATGAGCAGATAGACTGATAACTTGAGTATGAAATTTGTCATAAGTTGTTTCATAATTTCAAAAAAAAACTGTTAGAATAAGAAAGTTATAAGTGAATTCAAAGAGAATATTACGTGAGTGATCCTGAAAGACTGATTATCATGATCGCTAAAAAAAATTATTAGACTGGACTTTAATTTGTCTTCTCTTCGTTGGTACCTGAAAGGTTTTTTTCAGCTTACTATTTTGATTTCATGTTTCTTTGAGTGAATCTGAATTTTGTGCTGATGATGTCGTTCAGAAGAACGATGAAAGTTTCACGACCAAACCATCCAGCTCAGAGAACAAAACTCTATCAAAATCATCCACCTGAGCTACAAATCTTCTCCACCATCTCATAATCGATGAAGCCTTGAATTTACATTGAAGCGATCTATACTAACATAGATATATCTGTGCTTCTTCTTCTATAAAATCCTGAGTTTTAATGTTGCTTAAGATTTCATATTCCTCAATTTTAATCATTCTTTTGAAAAACAAATATTTCGTAATGATGGTGTGATGCTTACTATTTATATCTGTCTGTTTAGAGACCATATGTAGCTCAAATTGATGAGTTTGATTGTATTATGTTCAAGTGGATCAAATAGTTTAGGTTCACCATCGTTTTGAACAGAATCATCAACGCTTCCTTCAAACTGGTTTATATATAATACTTTCATTTGTTTTTACTTTTCATTAACACTGAGATTAATTCATATCATCAAAATGAAGTATTTTATGTTCAGACTAAACTAATAACATAAATATTCAACAAAATTTGTTTTGATTATTGACAATATACTACCGATTATTACAATGAATGTATGTTTAAACTTACATTAACCTATTATGTTGATCTTAGATTTATATTGTCATTGTAATTTAATTAGATTTCAATTATTTTTTTAAAAAAAAACATGATTCAATATGATTAAGATATTTAAGTGTGTTCCCACAATTGTATATGAAAAGCACATGTCTGAAGATGTTTATTAAGACATAAAGTATATGTATAGGATTCATTAGAGTGATAGTGAAAAGTGTAGAACATTAGCTAACTTTCATTGTAATGAAATATGATAAATAAAGTGTAGATATGTTAATATTACTGATTTTAATAGTTGAGATCATGAGTCAATTAAAGCTAGACTATCATGGAAAACCTGGAAGAACTGGACAGACGATTCGTCCTAATGTGAGACACCTCAGCGGTGCACATAAACCTCGCGAGGTTTGAACCTAGGACCTATCAGTCTCGCGTGTGAGTACTTAATCACTAGACCACTGAGCCGGCATCAAACAGTGCTGAGGAGTTCCACAGTAGGATGAAATGGCCGTCCAGTGCTTTCAGGTTTTCCATGGTGGACTAGATTTAATTAACTCATGAATCTCAACGATTAAAAATACTATAATATCCACAAAACCCTTTCTGAAATTAGTGATTTGTTAGATATTGAATGCATCTCATTATATTTAATAGAAAAAATATTACAGGGTTTTCTAGTGTTATCCTTAGTTAGTTGAAATTATAGTTATCAGAAGCTCATTTTAAATTAGATTGCCGAACTGATCGGATGATAGTTATTTGTACTTACTACTTACTTTCCTTTACTCAAACTCGTTTCATTTAAAATGACTTTAGGAATATCTTACAATTATCGTTACAAAGTGGTTTTATAAATATATTTTGATTGAATGAGAGTATGTTTACTTTACTGACAAAACCATCCAGTCAAGAAGAGGTGTAACTTTGTTAAACTGAACATTATTCAATCATCATTCATCCACTGTTTTAAGAAAAACTAACACCAAACTTTATCTTATGTATGATCTTACACTAAACACATTATTATTAAAATCGAGACGATATAGAAACCCAGGGTTTCTTTTTAATCTCCAACTATCTAAAGTCAATCAAAGTGTATCATTTAGATGAGTAGTCACCTTACACGTTCTAATTTATTCACGACTTGGAACTAGACAATATGAGATCCACTTTTAATTAGTTAATAATATTTATCTGGAAGCATATTATGCTTATTTGCTTTGATATTTATTTCATTATTAACATTTTCACTGTGCTTCCTTGCTGGGTATTACATATTCTCTAGATGATGACTTCATATTCATTGTATATACATCTTACTTGATTATAAGTAATGACATTTTAATACTGGGGTCATAAATCAGAATGGCAAACAAGTCACTACTAAACCTTACACTAAGATTCAGTATTTTTAAATTGTTGCATTGTAAACCGTCGTAGAATAGCATGGCTAATAAGGAAATAATTAAAATTAACTGAAAAAAAAAACAGATACATTAGATATGATTAATGAAAAGTACATGAATATACATTACTGTGATCGATCTTCAATTTCACAAAAGCATTCTGACACTGATTCCTATCATTCAAAGGATACGAAATGATAATTATGTATTTTCCATTGTAACTCCAGTTAACATGCTGGTAAGCGGCCTATGCTCCTTCACGAGGAGTAACAGGCGTAAGTAAGTAAGTGAGTCCCGTTAACAATCCGTATTATTTTAATTCAGTCAATTTTAGGTACTCCTAGTCCAGCTAGCAAGCCATATGAAAGTAGACCGTGAAATGTTACTGTGTAGGAGTTTTCAAAACGTTCGAGTAGATATTGATTTCGTCAGCAACTATGTTCCACATCTAAACTTAGCTGCACTACACATTCAAGTTGAAATGACTTGCTAAACACATGATTTGATTACGTGGATACTTCTGTTTTGTTTCCAAAATGTTCTCGCAATCACGTCTTGAATTTAATAGATCTAAAAATAATTCAGACATTTTCTTAAATTGTATTTTCATCAGCACTTTCCATCATCTATGTATCATAAACTAATGAAAAAAATCTCAGGAAAGGAGTTCTTTTAATAGCTAAAGATAAATATTTTTATAATGAAGTTGAATATTCCTGATGATATTAACTACTATGAAATAATGTTATTTATCATTTCATCCAATATTATAATTGGATATAACGTTTATTATATTAGACTGTAGATCATCAACGTAGATGTTGAATGATTGGAGACCTACTCGAGTTAGTGAGACCAGCACCGTATTGACTAGTCCATGGCATACGATTAACTGATGCACGTTGGTTGTCCTTGACTTCGATAAAGATCAATTATCTGTTCGATATTCAGTGACTCAACTACCGGATGATTTAGCTAGGACTCAGTAAAATTTCACTGGCCATCCAAGACCAATTTCTAAGCTTGTTCTTTTTGTCATTTTTCAGATGGCGACTGATTAATATTAGGTTACTAAATATAAAGAATTTATTCACATGATGATTAAAAACAACTCTTAACTACAAATAAGATCTATTGTTATATGGTTGATCAAGCATAAAGTTCAGATCAGTTTTATTAATATTTGACCACACTAATACAATCAAATTCAAATCTGTAGAGAAATAACCATTCATATGGGATTTTATATATTCTCAATATAACTAGTTCACTGTACGTTAGCGTTCGACTATTGAACTTTAATCGAATAACTATTCTCAATAATTAATGGACTTCAATGTATAAACCACTTTACATACAAGTTTGATTCATTATTGCTATGGTTATAGATAAAAATTTATTGACTGGAATTGTTTATTGTAAACTATCAAAATGATTGAAAACATATGACATTTCAATACAAAAACAACAACAACAACAACAAAAACCTCTAATCATTAAATAACAATATGAGTTGATAAGATATTTATCTCATCTTATTGATAAAATCTGGGATTCAACCAGGTCTGTTGTGAGATAGTAACTCACTGAATACAATGCTGAATTTGTCGCTCAATTTCATGAATTAGTTGAAGCTAGACATTAACACCATTGGATGCCGACTGTTTCAATGGTCTAGAGGTTAAACGTTCGTGCACGCGAGACTGATAGGTTCTAGGTTGGAATCTCGCGAGGTGGATGTGCACTACTGAGTAGTCCCACAATAGGACGAAACGCCCATCCAGTGCTTCCAGGTTTTCCATGGTGATCTAGCTTTAATTGACTCATGATCTCAACCATTGAAATTACTGAACTATCCACAAAAACCCTTCTGATATATAATTTTGACATACTGAAACATTTGAAATTATACGGGAAAAAGTTTTTCATGCTTAATATTGATAGTAGAACAAAAATTTAGTCTTTTAAAACGATTGGTATATAATAATATAGTTTTAAATTGACTATATCGAAAAGAAATGAAAAAAAAACATTCTAGTTTACATGAGTAACTATGTTTTAAAAGTTAGTTACGGACATATTTGAAAGACCATTTAAATTCACTTACCAGAATATGTTCAATATAAACAAACATGTCTTCAAAAATAATAGGCTTCATACAAATTGGTGCTTATCAACCAGATAAATAACGGAAATCAAGAACCAATGTAAGTTACAAAACCAATAGAAATCTAAGAGTACTGAACGCCCGTTTGATCAGAGTTTGGGATCCCTAAGTAGTAAGCATCTACGACACAGCAACCGGGAATTAGTCCATGAACCTTCGGTACCGCGGCTGAACACCTAACCTCTAGTCAACTGAGGTGGCACTCGACAGTATACAAGTCTAACTTTTATGAATTTACTATTAAGTCAAATTATAGGACAAAAAATACAATGTTTAAACTGATGCATCAGATTACTTTGTAGTTGCTTCAAAAACGGAAATGACAAAATTGAAGCCAAATTCATGTTCACATAGTTTATCTTATACATAGATCAATATGTGCTGATTACTTTCCATTAACAATTATTCATATAGACTGAACTAGAAATAAACAGACATCGACTTTGGGACAGTACTTTGTCTAACGTTATATAAGTATGTATGCTTCGTATACGTGCAATATGATTAGAAGGCAGTTTTACTATGGATTATGAAGTCTTTACTTCAAAATCAATCAAGTGACATTTAGACAATTTTGTGTGTTCAAGTATATTTCTTTTTAAACATTGTTGACATCATGGACTAGCGCCAGTCGGCTAAACATTGAGCACCAGAAAGAATTGAAAAGTTATCAATGGCTATTTTTAGACTCTTCAACATTAATGACTAATGACCCTATACTATATTAATCTCAGAATAATCTTTTACAACTAGCGTGACATTTTAAGAACATTAGTTTGAAAATGAATAATTCATCTTACTGCTTCAGTAGACTTGGAAATACACTGGATATTGGAAGCCGTTGTACTGAGTAAGGACGTTAATCATTTTGAACTAGCTAACTATTTAAACTTCTGTTTCAAATGTATTGTATTCATTAGTAAACATTTACATACTATGGTGACTTACCATTATTATCATTGAATTTATCTGAAATGCAATTATTTTCAATCTTTTATCATACGATTAACGAAATAACGTTATGTTTTTGTTATTCTCTATTTCTATTTTAGTATCGCTCGAACAACTAAATTGAACGATGAGTATGGTTATATGTGTGAATGCAGTAAGATACCATACGATTTTGTAATAAAAAATGGAATAGCTCCAGGTGTTGGAATAGTTCAAACTGTAGAAGAGCATCACGCTGACTTAATTGTTATGGGTAATCGTGGACTAAGTAGACTCAAACGTACACTACTTGGTAGTGTAAGTAGTTATGTAGTACACAATGCATATGTACCATGTATCATGGTGCCACCGGTTTAAAAAAAAGAACAATCAATATTTATGCATATATGAAATATCTATGAAGCTTTTTTTGAAATCATATTTTTTATGCTTACTGGATTACTCTTCTTTCTTGATAATTTACTTTATTCATTGTGTAATACATTGTTAGTGTCATTTTAGAAAAGAAACTTGTGTATTCATTATTTGTTGTTTCATTTTCTAATATTTTCTAAATAATGTTGACTATTGAAACCACATAAGAAAGCTATACGTTCCCTTTTTTAAGACTTACAGGAAGTTGGGAATGAATACTTTTGTTTATAAGCGATATCAGTGGTGTAGATTCGGTTGTTCAGTATTTGTTTTTGAAATTCAGATGCATTATTATATCTCCTGCTAACTATTTTAATGTCAAGCACTGGCTAGAAAGATCTTGAAATAACTGTCTTACTTTATAACGTAAATTCATACGTGCAAAGCGTTCAAAATCTACATTCTCTTCAATAACCGTCGGTGTTTACGGTTAAAATCTTTAACCTTTTAATTTGTTATTGCGTAATACGGTTTATAAGATCACATATGAAATATTTGTCTCTATGTTGATCAGTTTCTGAATTTTGGTAAAGGAGGGAAAACTCGTAAAATATGCGTTATCTCTTTTTGCTCAATATCTTTGTTAGTACAAGTCTGTTGAAGTATTATGGTAAATTATCAGTAGCACATTTCAGAGAGTAGTTATTAAGCTCTTATCAACTAGGCTGAAGATAAACTCCACGTTGTCAAGTCATCTGAGTGTATCGTACGCATTAATTAGGGTTGTGTTTTCATTTATTCAGTCAGTCAATTATGGCTATTTTGGAACAATTTCTATTATAGAAATAATTGAAAATATGAAGTTTTACATTTTGTAATTTTTCTTCCATCATGACATAGTGCGCTACATTTCAGTCGTCCATAACATGATAACGTGGTATTTTGGTCGTAGGAAACTTTATATTTTTCGTATAAGCCAGCAGAAACAACGAGTTGAAACATGCCCTCTATCATGGACTGTAATAGTATAAATAGCAGCAACAACCTACTGTGGGAGAGAACAAAGCGGATTCCAGCGGAGGAAGAAGTCCGGAAGAAACGCTGGAACTCGATAGGCTATACACTGGGAAAAGCAAACAAATGAGTCACAAAGAAAGCCCTCACCCGGAGTCCTCAAGGTCAAAGTAGAAGTGGAAGACCAAGGAACACATTACACCGACAAATAGAGACAGATATGAGAAGAATGAACAACAATTAGATAGAACTAGAAAGGAGGGCCCATGACAGAGTAGGTTGGAGAGTGCTCCATTGGAGTAACAAGCGTAAGTAAATAAGTAATAACATTCAGTAAAAACAAGAAGAAGGACACATTCAACTGAATTTTATGAAGTAAAAATTCTTTAGAAAAATCTGTAATTTTCAGTAGGTATCAGACTAATAACTCTAATAACTCGAATAATAAATAATCGATAGGTAATCAGTTATTTTTTGGTTAATAACTGAAAGACTTGAAATATATCAAGATTAATGCATTTTCACATTGATTTAATGGTTTTTATAAGTTTTTATTGACCCGGGATCTGACTCTTATTTGATCGTCTCTGATTATTGTTGAAATATACTTGCTGACAATCCTCGTAAATAATCATCGACTTAAATCAGATTAGTGGATCACGGAATAAAAAAAGTAAAATACGAGAATGGATTTCGAATACGTGTGTTTCATGCGATCGTTGATCAGAAAGCGAAGCAAAACAAGATGATGCGCAGTCTAGAAGGCGAGTGAGCCAACTCGATTTAATCAAGCGTTAATCAATATTTATAGTCACACAAAAATAAGCTACAGACATATGATGTATAGGATAAGAAGTGCAAACACATATACACTCATATAAAAACAATCAAGATTGATTAGTGAATAATTACCAAGATCAAAATGTCACTCAAGAAGGGTAAATCAATTGGCTTGTTCAGTAGCTACAATAAACTATGTGAGCATAACAATAGTAACTGACACTACAAGACAACAGGATGAAACGGCGGTCCAGTGCTTCCAGGTTTTCCATGGTGATCTAGCTTCAACTGACTCATGATCTTAATCATAGAAATTACTACAATCTCCACAAAACCCCTTCTGTTATTAATCATAATATATGTTTACTTAAACACTTTTTTAATTTGTACATTATCAAAGTATATGTCTGATGTAGTATATAAAAATTGATCAATCTGATATGTTCCTTCGATTAGTTTTACACATTCTTAAATAGTTGCGTGATCAAACTATAATATACATGCATATAACTTACCTATATTTTAGCCTGTTTTTAAAAAAGAAAAAAAAATTGGCAATAATCAACATACTTTGCTTCTTTTAATAAAACAAAACGAAACCAAAAAAAAAGTTGAATATTATTTTGCTTGAAAATATTATTTCATAAATTTGTAAGTTTCCATAAGATCAAAGAGAAGGAAAAAAACGTCAACAAATTCTAAGAATTTTGGTTGATATCATGAACCGATTAGTGTTAGACCACCGTTGGATACCCGGAAGCACTGGACGGCCGTTTCGTCCAAGTATGGAACTTTTCAGCAGTGCTCATCCACGATCCCGCTTGTGGGATTCGAATCCAGAGCCTTTAGTTTCGCGCCAGGCGCTTAACTAACTAAACCACTGAGCCGGTATCCAACGGTGTTCATGTCTAACTTCAACCAACCCACGAAGTTGCGCCACCGTCACCATTGTCTTCAGTGAGCTGATATTTCACAACATTAACACCGTTGGATGCCGGCTCAGTGGTCTAGTTAGTTAAGCGCCTGGCGCAAGACTGATAATTCCTGGGTTCGAATCACGCGGGGGGCGGGATCGTGGATGAGCACTGCTGAGGAGTCCCATACTAGGACGAAACGGCCGTTCAGTGCTTTCAGGTTTTCTATGGTGGTCTAGCTTCAATTGATTCATGATTTCAACTATTGAAATTACCAATTCTCCACATAACCCACTCTAGTAATTTAAAATTGATTCGAAATAATTTTCTTGAATAAGCCAGTAATAGGTACTACGATTCAATGTAAAACTACATGGACACCAAATCTCTTATTTAGTTAAATGAATAGTTAAATCGATGTCATTCAACCGGTATTTTCATGCATCTATGACATGTATAGATAAATTTTTGAATAAAAACCAATAAAAATAACTTTTTTTATTGATTTGTTTCAATTGATTGATTGTGTTTGTTAACCACTTAATGTAGGTATTTAAGCCCTTTTTTTAAAAAAACATTTATTATCCATCACAAAGATAATTACTGATAGACTCAATCAGGATCATCGAATTGATCAGTATAATTTATTTCTCTGTCTTCTTATTGAGAAGAGCGTTTAAAGGTGAAGATTTATGCTGACTAATAATGTTTAAAATATATGCAAAGATGGATAATGGCTAGTAGTGGAATTCCATTTGGGACTCATCAGTTGGATGTACCTGCTCTCTGGGACTCAAACCGAATGCTGTTTGCTTCAAACGCCATCGCGTTATCTACTTAACTTCTGAGTGCTGATAGCCACAGAGTGAATTTTAACTCTGAGATGCAAGTACATCCAGCTGACGAGTCCCAAATAGAACGAAACGCGCGTCCTGGATTCCACTGCTAACCACTATCCATCTTGGCATATAATGCTTGTAAATTAAGGCAATACGCACAGTATGCACATATGTCAATAAGGGACTGACCAATTGTAGTCCTAAATATCAATAGGAAGATTCAAACAAATAATACCAAGTGAATTTAATGTTTAGAATAATTAGATAATTAAAGGATACCTTGTTATAAATTATATATTTGCGTTTTATATAATAATTATGATAATTTTCCTCAAAACTGTGAAAATTTACAATGAAAGTAGTCATTTTCGAATCATGTCACAAAAATAGTCTGTGTTGTAGAAGAGTTTAGTTGATGAATCATAATTTGAATACGTTATGAGTTCAATGAAATTATATTTTACTGATAATATTTAGTTACTCAGATAATGCCCTTGAGAAATTGAAGGCAATTTTTAGCCAATCTGAAACCAGATGACATAAATGAGCAACTTTTGATCTGATAACTCAAAGAAGATTAGGGTTATGAGTTAGTGCTAGGAAAGACAGTTATGAGTAAGAGTTTAAGCTATTAATTAGATGTCAGGAGTAATAGTTAAGAAAAGAGAATGTTTTGTAAGCATATATATGAATATTAATACACTTAGCTATTTGATTTTAACTTTCAAAAACCTGTTATTCACACATAAAACTTCATTAATCACAATTCTCTTTGCTTCATCTTGTAACGTTTAGCAATTTTAATTGTTGTACTAACATAATATTGGTAAGTTTTATTCAGGTCTTAATAATACACGAAGTATCCATTATAACATTTTGAATTTCATGCAAATACCCCAATAACTGCTATCTTGGATCCTATTGGTTCATCGGTAAAGTAAACATTTGATGGGGTTTTGTGGATAGTTCAGTAATTTCAATGGTTGAGATCATGAGTCAATTAAAGCTAGATCACCATGGAAAACCTGGAAGCACTGGATGGGCGTTTTGTCCTATTGTGGGACTCCTCGGTAGTGCGCATCCACCTCGCGAAATTCCAACCCAGGATCTATCAGTCTCGTACGCGCGAACGTTTAACCTCTAGACCACTGAAATGGTCGGCATCCAATGGTGTTAATGTTTAACTTCAACTAATCCATGAAATTGCGTGACACATTCATCATTGTATTCAGTGAGTTACTATCTCACAAGCGAACTGGTTACTACCTCTCACAAGAACTCCAGAAAATACTTTTTGAAGCCAGTCATTAACGAGAATATGTTGGTTTATATCAGAAGGTTTTTTTGTGGATATTATAGTAATTTTAACAGTAGGATGAAACGGCTGTCTAGTGCTTCCAGGTTTTCCATGATTGTCTAGCTTCAATTGACTCATGATCTCAACTACTGAAAGTGAATATTTACCAAACAGGTTACTAACTTGAGGGTAAAAAATTTTTATTGATTCAAGAATTCGTCATCATTTCAAGAATATAAAGTCTAAAATTATCAATAATAAATATGTAACAGAATAAAAACCGAAGGTAACTCTGGCAACAATATAGAATATCAATATAAGTTACTCATTGATTATTATTTTAATTTATGAAGAATATAAACAAATGAATTTTCCCTGTTTGAATCAAATAGGAAATTTTAAATGGTGTAAAGTAGACTTGATTTTAAGAAACACTACTGATCAACAGGAAACAGGGTCTTATCCTTTAATACAAAATGAAATATAAGTAAGTCAAGGTAGTAATTAACAAAGAATAATGACGTAACTTTGAGTTGCTTGCCATGTGGTTTTGACTTCAGTTCTCATACATGCAAAATAGTTGTATAAACCTTATTTGTATAAATGACCACGGGTCATAATGTTTTAAACAATTCCAAAGTCGGCTGGATGTGGTCTACGTATAAAAATATAATCCAATTTATTTAAAAGTTGAGAAAACACTTGTAACCATTATGGGATAATGATAGAAATAGCCAGTTTCAGTTTATATACTAGTAAACCAAAGATATATGAGATTACAAAGAACGTTTGTAGCCTAAACAAATGATTTCCTTAGTCTGGTTCCTTTTTCGTTTAACCATGATATAGTTGCAGATTCACTTATTTGACAAGTTTCAGATAAACATCACTTTTCTGTACATTTACTGTTTATAAGTATATAAATTCTCATTAAGGCTCTACATTCGTGTACAGTACGGTTATGTTAAAGTAACAGTATCAGACTATAAGAATGTAGTTTTCTTTTCTTTTATAAACGGACAAAAAACAATCATAATAATTTAGTCCAGTGTTAGTAGTGATCACTCAGTTCATTATCATCATAATATTATACATATTATAGATATCATAGCTGTAAATAATCACCCAAAATAAGTAACCTTGTAGACTTTTCATACTGATGCCGATCTGGTTAGTTTTCACAAACATAATTAGTTGAAGGTACTTGGTTAAGCATTATGGTCAAACAAGAGCATACTTTACATGAAATCCGTTTCCTTTTAATAGTCAATCCATTATTTGTAAATACATCTATCTCAGCCTCCGGTTATATATATACATATATATATATATATATATATATATATATATATATATATATATTTTTCCAAATGTTGTTATCATTCTTTGGTTGAAATCATGAGTCAATTGAAGCTAGAACACCATGGAAAGCCTGGAAGAACCGGACGGCCATTTTGTTCTAGTATGGGGATCCTAAGCAGTGCGCACCCACGATCCCGTCCACGGCAAGATTCGAACCCACGGTGGTACAACTTCGTGGATTGTTTGAAGGTAGACATTAACACCGTTGGATGCCGGCCGTCTCAGTGGTCTAATGGTTAATCGCTCACAAACGAGACTGATAGATCCTGGGTTGGAATCTCGTGGGGAAGGGCGAGATCGTGGATGCGCACTACCAAGGAGTCCCATACTAGGACGAAACGGCCGTCCAGTTCTTCCAGGTTTTCCATGGTGGTCTAGCTTCAATTGACTCATGATTTCAATCAGTGAAATTTCTAAAATCTCCACAAAACCCCTTCTGATAATTATCTTTGTTTGTTTATTTTCTGAGGATAATCTTTTTTTTAATATCAATAATGGCATTATTACATTATATCCCATTAAAAATAAATCATTTATTAGTTTTTAAACATATTGGCTACTTATAAAATTATACATACTGCTGTTTAGTTTCAAACTGTCAATCATCATTTGAAACATTTGGAAAACAATACACTAGACAGACATGTTTTTATATTTGTAAGGAGAAAATAACATTCGAAATAAACCTCCTATAATACTACTAGTATTACTATTATTATTATTATTATTATTATTATTATTATTATTATTACTATTACTACTAATAATAATGATAATAATAATAATAATGTAAATTTGGATTGAATTATTTATACACAAGTGTGATATACCCATTCATTTCATATTTTGTCATGTTTATGTTTATTTATATAAAACAAAATATCTTATATTTGTTTTTGTCTAAAAAAATAAAAAAATATATTTTAGTTACCCTTATATTTTTATTAGATACTGTTTATTTGTATATCTTCGTAAACAATTATTTTTGATCACTTCCATTTGGTGGGACTACAATTAAACATCTGTCAATATTCAGTTTGGGATGTGGAGATTGTTGAATTTCATTGAAATCATGGAACGATTAATGTCATATCACCATTGAAAATATAGAAGCACTGGACTCATTAGTAGTACACATCCACGATATTCGACATGGGGCTCGAACTCAGCACCTTCGAAATCATGCGCAAATGCTTAACCTTTAGACCATTGGGTCGGCATATGACGGTGTTAATTTCTAAGTTCAATCGATTCGCGATGTCGCCGTAATCAGAGGGGTTGAATCGTGTTGCGCGTGAAACTGTTACCAACCGAAGATAATGGAAGATGGTCGAGATACATCATGAATTGGTCGAAGTTAGACATTATTAGCGTTGTATGCTAACTCAGTGGTCTATAGTTTAAGCATTTGCGCATGATTCCGAAGGTGCTGAGTTCGAGTCCCATGTGTGATATCTTGGATATGCACTGCTGAAGAATCCCGAACTAGTATGAAATGGTTGTCCAGTGCTCCTAGGTTTTTAATGGTGGTTTGACATTGATCAGTTCATGATTTCAAGGAGATCTGTAAATATAATATAATATAAAAAGTGATTATTCAACATGAATGAAAGTTTTAGAAATTATTTGATCAGTTATCAAGTTATAATTAATATAGAACTTGGAATAGCTGTATATCAATTCAGATTTCTTTACTACAAAATCGGTAGTCAATGACAAAATCATCAATATGATAAGTGAGATAGTATCAGTTATATTATAGTTCTAAACACTTAAAATGATTCAAATAGGATTAGTGAATAGAAAATTGGGGATAAAATATGTTCGACGATTTAGGGAAAGACAAGGAGTGAATACAAATATATCACTATGACAGGTTTTGCATCATAATACCAAATAACTTCAATCGTATATTAACATAAGAAGTCATTTATTTCATGGATTAATATTGTACATTGGCTTACCTACTTTGATGAGCATCACACAACACCGTGGTCATGTGTAACACATATCATAACCGCTACAGTCGATAAAGATTTGTAGTCTCTCCAATAAGTGTGATATATGTGTGTTTTTTTATTTTAAAGACCATATATCACGCGATTCAGAGTATTAAAGAGTGAAGCGTTGTGTATTGTAATCTTCATTTTAATGATAGACAAATGTTGCGTCTGGTTCGCAAGTTGAGCAAGTTCACAAAAACTAAAAAAGTTACTTGTTTTCTTGTCAAAAATATGCTGGCCACCAAACCATCATACTTGGTGAGACTTCTGAGATGAGAGAAATTGTTGTCCTCCTTGATTGTTTTACTCCCTATTGTTAACAAAAGTATTGAAGCAAAACCACCCTTAACATACCTTCGGAATCCGTACAGGAAAATATCATCTAAAGATAAAGTTTGTATCATTCACTGAAGAAGTGAAATGAACTTGAAGTTTCAAATAAAAAAAGACATTTCATAACGATTATGATTCAATAAGTATTATTGCGATATAATAAGTTTTAATCAGTTATATGGAATTCACATCAGTTCAGGACAACAAAGGAGGAATATAGTTGCTAATAAGCGATTTGAATAGATCCTGCTAGTCTCAAGAACCGAAAAACCCGAGTTCCTTTTGAGGAATTTGAAACTATGCAAGAACATATGCTTACAATTCAATGATCTCTAAGTGATGACCGATGTTCTTTAGTAGTGATTGAATTCTATCTATCAATATGCAATATGACCACCAAACCATATGAATTATCATCACATGTAATTTGTTGAGATGTTCAGTGTTTGAACGTAGTTGATAGTTAACTTTAAAATAATTAATTAGACAAATGCGACAAGGGTAACCACTTCAGTATGTGGTTCAATAAATTCAAATATCTTAGTCTTACAGGAAATATATTACAGCCCAAATAACTTAGTGGCAATACCTAAGTGATCACACAAAGAGAAACAGTCCCTTAAAGGAACCAGGTACACCTCATTTACTATTTTCAACCAACACTCCTTCCTATTACTTAACAAGAACTCTTTAGTCTTTATTGGTTAGTTAGTTACTTTATAATTAACTATATTATACCATATTATACTATCCATATACATATCACTTTATTGATTCCTAAAGACTAGACTTTAAAACGAATAATCAAAGTAACTTTAAATCAGAACAAACATATATGAAGTATATATACATAAATTACTGTAGACAGAAACTCTATCTCGTAGTTGGCATACAGTTAATTCTAGTTCAATACATAACATAGAAATTTTCAAAAGAATTCAATTACGACACATTCACCTAGTTATACAACAAAATATGTGAATATATACTTAATTTGCATACGTTTTATATTTTTTTTGAGCCAACAATAAAATAATTTGTACCTTTATTTAAGTCTATTTTTTTTCCAAATTAAAAAACTGACCCTTTGAAAATTGGTTTAATCTCAATTAAGTATAATGATTTGAATGTGAATCAATGATTTAACAATCTAAAATTCTAATTACTGAGAAGTCAATTATTACTTCTTTTATTTCAATTACGGAAATCATTATGATATAATGTCTTACTTGGTAAAGTATAAAACTAATTAAAATGTTCAAGTTTCACCAGATGATTACAACTATTGGTCACAAGAAATAGAGTCAAATGATCTTGTCGCAACATACTTAGAAGAATTTCATCTCCAAGTTTTCTAATAACTCAATTGATTCTTACTAAATAATCAATGTACTTTTTATCCTCAAAAATGCCGGTAGGTAAACAGAACACCATAGTTTAAAAGTCCTAACTTCGTCTCTGTGTAGGTTCATGTGTGTAAAAAGTTCTGTAAAAGATATCAAATTAAGCTGAAGTGTCTGTTCTTTGCTTTCTGTGGTGATTCAACTGATACAATTTAGTGGGAAAAATATCATCAAATTTTAAATTATTAGCTTCAAAAAGATCTTATGAAACATCGTTTTCATTTAGAGCTCAATCACTAAACTGGTAATTGACCACTTGTGGTGTTTGTATGAACTAATGATCCCTTTGTACATGTTGGATGCTTGATTTTGAATTCCAAATACAGCACGTTCGTTTGTGTTTATCTAATACTTCTTGGTGATGGAATGGTTGGACATATATTCAGATATTTATGCCTTTGAAGATTGCTTGGAATGGTCCGAAATCTGGGCTATGACCAAGGACGATGTTGAAGATGTTAATATTGTGGCACATTTTATACATTCATCGGAAAGGAAGCTTACTAGAACCTCTGGCTCTAACAGAAAAGCCTATTTTGCTTCCTTATGCAACATTCAAGGAATTACTTCTAGACTACATTCAGTATACAAATTGCGAATGCAGTAAAGGAAGTAGATTGTGTAAAAACCTTTCACTACATTACTACGCCATTCCAATCCAATGCATACTCAAGATAATGAAGATAATTCAATTAGGAGTTGCGATGCAGTTCACGAAAATGAGCACAAATTTTGTCAGTGTTTGTCCTGTGGCTGGTTTCATTCATTTAATTCATGTGTATTTCGTAATTCTAAATGCTTTAAATGTGGTGAGATTGGACACATTCAATCTGTTTGTCATACTACGGTTGATTCCGCTACACCTAATGATAGAATTTGTAATTATGATTTTACTAAGTTGGGTGTTTCTAATGATCATTTATCTTCGAAAAGCGGTATAGTGTCACATAACAAACCAGAGTTAAATGAAACTCAAATCCTTGTGAGACAACAGTTTTAAATCAATCAACTCATCAGATTTTTCATAGTATTGTATCAGATATGGTTTTTCCTAATGATTAACATATTTCTGATATGTTGAGTGAACCTAATCATGATCGAAAACCTGATATAGTTTGATGGATGCTGATTTTTCTAATGATCCTTTACTCTGCAATGACATTCTTTGTAACGACCGAACTACCAGTATTCGGGCTGAACGTAGGACTGACGAACCAAATTGTATTCGAATAGGTCAGACTACGATCTTCCGTATAGCACGCCAAGCGTTTTTGAGACACTCGTATTAAATTATATCAAAACACAAATTCTGTGCTCAATTTATACGGTTCTAATTTAAGAAATAGAACAAATTATATCAAAAATACAAAATACCTCAAACGGTACAGCCTGTGCTATACAGTCAGAAGTTTCTCTAACGCAAAGTAGTGCGCTAAAAAATAAAAGAAACGGTCAACAACAAAGGATTTGATACCTGAGAATCAACAAATATATTCCGAACAAATGGGATCAAAATATCTATCTGCAGGGATACCAGAAATCCTCCCAAGCAGACAGTCAAAGGGTTAACAGTCACACTTAATCACGCTGTGACCTTGAGCTTAGTCAAACACGACCTCACTGTCAATAGTCCGGCAACATGCAATAAAATTAAGTAACAAAGGGATAAGTTTTCAATTAAAATTACATAATAACGAGATATGAACAAAGATTGAAATATATAACAGGAAGAAGAAACAAATGAATGAAAACACTGTCCAACAAAAAAAACTGTGTAGGGATTTTCATCGTTCTTTTTCCATTACATTCTTAATAAATGTGAGGAGAGTATTTCAAAATAATCAAATTTTGATGTCATGTCATATATTATTTGTCTTTATAATGCATTTGTCTTATGTGAGAAACTTGTTCAATGCGAAGCACGAGTTCTAAATGAGCTGGATTGGGAATTCAATTCGAACGATTTCATATCAACTGTTGTTAATCCTTATCATGAAGTCACTCCTAAATTATACTCTAGTCAATATGAGAAATATGTTTTTAATGATGCCACATTGTTCATAAATTGGGGATATGAAGATCCAACATTAGTTCGTGTCGGGAGGATAGTGTTGGAAAATCTATGGTTCAAATTCTAGATATTAGTGGTTTCAGTACATAACCGACATGGTGATTGTATACAATCCCAGGACCCAGGTGAGTCTGTTCCTATTTCGGTTGTTAATTCTAATACTAATGAGCATACTTTAGATCATACAGAGTCTACATCCAATACATTCAAAGAAGACACGATGAACCTACGATGAAGAAGCACAATTGATTACAGAAAATTGGATTCTCATTTAAGCTGTGACTGATGTGGTGTTTGTATGAACTAGCTATTCCTTTGTACCTGTTGACGGCTAAAAACCTTTAATAATAGCCATATGGGATCTTTGTGCATCATACAATGAAATGTGGATTATTTTGAAGAGGCGCTTAGTTTGGAGGTAATCGACAATACACCTTGCTCGACATAGATTTCTTGCTATCTGGCCATCTTCAGCTGAGTATACCTGCAACATTGAGGTTACTGATGTTTCAAGCCGTTTTGATCCCATGTCACTCGGCTTCATAATCAACTGCACTAAGATTGAGGCATTTGGGCCGTGATAGACCCCCTGCATAATTTAGATGTATTTATTGAGTAGTTACTAACGTCATGTGTATCAAGTTCTTCATATTATTTGATCACAGTTTTCTAAGAAATATTGCTCACATCTGCCGGGATCATCGAGTAAGTAATAGTGAGATTAGAATCAGGCCATTGAGGAATGTTGATAAATCAGTTGATGAAGTTATGAATCTACATCAAATGAGATGGTTGGCCACATGATACGCATAACTAAACACAGATTACTACGACGAGCAATGTTTAGAGTTAGAGGTAGATAGAAGAATTTAAGGGCGACCTCCTTGAATATTTGAATATTCCAACAACTTATCTATTACTTGTTTGTTTTAACACATCACTATGCTCATAAATCACATAACCTATTCAGGTGCGTTTGTGAAACGTTTATGATATTTCGCTAGACAGTTATAAAAGAGCCCACTCAGCGACATCATAGTTGTTGTCAATATGCATCGATAAGGATAAACATTAATCAGATATCGATTTCTGAACTGCTAACATCCAACTGGCTACCACTCAATATTCATCGTTAGCATCGATCAAGAAACAAAAACTTGTTGAAATGCTATGTTCTGAGAATTCTATATTGTATCAAAAACATAATATTGAATGAAGAAGCTAATGATAATATAAAACCGATACGGGGCGTTAGTCTATAAAGCCACTAAATTCGGGTGTGAACTGTGTTAGTAGATGCAGACTACTTGGTTGCGGTAACGCACGACTTTATTAACCAATGGTTGGAGACTCTGGGTGACATGGCTAACAATCGATCATAATGACGTAGTGTGTACACTACTTGTCCTACCTTAAGCCATGAGATTCAAATTACTTCATACATTCACTTCTAAGAATTAATTCTGCGTCCCTGTATCATGTCTTTACATGAAATCGTTTATACTACTTATGAAGTAGCTGCTTCAATGAATTTGGTGTTCACCTTGTTGTGCTAGTAAAACATGGCAACTTAGTTCTACACACACATGTACCTAGTCCTACTTTGTAGCTGACTAACTTACTTTTCTTGGTACTGATGACTTGGAGTAGTGGTCGAAATTAAACTTGATCTATAGAATTCAATCCGCAGTAATAAGAACTTGGTGATTATTAGGTGACCAGTCAATTGTAAGGATATATCCTTACAGTTGACTTATAGCCAGATATATTTGTTTTTTTGCCTAGGAAACTCATGATACATTGATATCGGCCTTCGAGGAACTTGAAAAAGCTGGATCCTGTAGATAAAAAGACGAGTTACTTGTTCTTATTAATAAATGACTGTATCTTGAGAGTTTTTAGATTGAAAATACTTTGATCCTCAATAGTAGGATTGAGATTCTATAAATAAGTAGCAAATGAAGTAAAGACTTTTACAACTATTACAGTCACTTCATAGGAGATGAGAAAGCATCGGAAATAAAATAAATGATTTCCAAGGTTCACAATATGAAGATAAGGTAGTCTCTTTGATTTGGAGTGGCGTAATTCTGATTTAAACCTGAGTACGGTGAGTGAATATATTCTTTTGGATCTATAAATCGAGTTTCTTCAATTTTATTAGTATAGCTGCCAATATGCTTAGAGAGCCTAATAGTGTACTCTGTGCCAAAAAAATCCAAAGATGCCCCATTTATTTGGATGTCTAGTTTTTTATCAATTGGATTAAAAATACAGAAAACATTAAAAGACTATTCACCTATTTTTCCAGCCTTGGAGATAGTCAGTCATAAAAACACATGGATAAGACTTTCTGAGTATGATCTGTATAAGTAGACCTATATTAGAATTTAAACTTGTTCACTTACACTAATGACAGCTCTAGCAAGAATTTTATCACTGTGATTAAGAGAATGGAAACACTATCATATATTCATTGTTTAGAGTCAGATGAATGAACCAGGATTTCGGAATAATGCATCTCATAAATCTACAACTACAAGTCTCCCCATCACACAAAGCAAATTATCAAACGTATTTTTGCCTATCTCTTGTCACATAAAAATGGATGGATCTTAATATGGGAAATTATTAATCTATATATTCTTACATTCCTGTCATCCTACATGTGATTATCATCTGATTGTCATAATCTCACATTACATCAGTTTATTTTTAATAAGAAGATTCATTCGTTGTTGCTTCCAATCAACCTCAATGGTCACTTAAGCTATTAGCATTCGACAGTTATGTTTATGAGTTCACTCGTTGACTAAAACTCTTAGCGCCAATTTTAGACTAATATACATAAAAAGTCGCACTCTTAAATAACGAATTAGAACTCTTCTAGTTTTTTACTATCTTTTCATGCTTAATAAGATGGATATGGTTAAGATCAAAAATTCTCTTCATCATTCAAATCCAGAGTTTTAGCTATTTATTGTACTGAACTTTGTGTATATTATACATAATCTGTAAAAAAATTTAAATTATAATATATTTTTAATGTTTAATGCGTCCTAGATACCACTGGTAACCACTAACCAACTCCGAGTAAAGTGTTTATAAGTGCTAAAAAATGTATGTCATGATAAACCACAGATATGTGAATGAATAATATATATTTTGTTGAGTAAATTCTTATCAGATTCAACAGTTAAAAGTCTGACTAAATTTCTCAAAAGAGATAGTCACGTTCACAGGAAGTTACATTTTATAAATAAAGGACTGGAATTTTGAAATGTTCATCAAATAAATCCGTGAGTAATTGCAAATGGTGAAATGACCGGAATATAGTGCATACTTTTCATGTGTGATTTTAAATTTAAATCCGGTATTTTTAGAAACCTATTTGTATATGACAGGGAACAATGAAGCTTGACAGCCATGTTTTGTTTATGTTAGAATATAAGTGGCTCAGAAGTTTCATTTTCTAATTTCCTATGATGTCGAATTATGTTTCACTTCGTATCTTTATATTTAAATGGGTTGTGACGTTGATAGAAGCCATACAATAGGAAGGAAACTCCTCAGTGTACGTTTCTTGCTTGCTAGAACTCGTCAGTAAGGGGTGTCTGCAATCTAAAGATAATCGGTACTTTCTGCAATATTTGAGCCAGCCAAAAATGTCAGCATAAACTCTTTTGAACCATAACTAACTTCCTGCACGACAGGTATTTACATTGATTGATCATTCAGTGATGACTGATATCACGTTTGTTTGGTTCTGTAGTTCTAGTTGTATTAAACCCTATCCAAAACCAAATTTGTGGGTATTCTTTGAAAAACTCACTTGAATTATTTATTTACCTGATGGATATTATTATAAAAACTAAGATAATGTGATGCTTTGATGTAAACACTTTATTTGCAAAATTGCCTCTTAGGAAAACTATTGATATTTGTGTGACTATATCTCATAAAATAGCCTCCCATACCCATTTTCCGTAAAAGCTCTTAAATATTTATTGTAACTACGTACTGACTATATGCAATTTGCTTTTTAGAAAAAACTTCTTTGACTGATTGATTGCGTATTTATAGATAGTCCTTTGGGACCGTTGCTGGCCAATGTGTTTATGGCGTATGTAGAAAATCTTTCTGAATAATTAAATAAATAAATAATAAAGGTCTTATTCCATTTGACTAATCATATTTGTACTAGCGATACTGTGAGGAAGACATGAAGTTCTTAACTGAGATGTTATTGAATAATGGTTACTAATTGAAGTTTAAAGGCCTTTGGATAGGTAGCAGTATGATGAGACCTATGATGTTTTGGCACCCAAAAACAAATATAAATTACCTTACGTTTTAGAGGTGACTCAAATAGCCTAGTGTTGAAATAGTGATTTAAATAAGCCATCAATATAACATTTTATGCAGGCTAACTCGTCATTCTCAAAAACTCAAGGTCTGTGTTCCACCAAAAACCTAACAACATGTAAATAGTTGTGTCACATCCCATCAAGTCTATTGATTTACATGTATGTACGGAAACATGTTCATACGGAGAGGCAATCCTGAGATGTAAATAATGGTGGTTGAACACATACCTTAAAGGCTGCAAGACCAAATGAATTCGAATGGTCAACTAAGATTTCTGAATAGACGAATATTATCCCCCATTGCGAAACATTTAGTTGAGCCTGGTAATAAGGTTGATGTCGGGTCAGCCTATGTAGTTTTGTACAAAATCTTTAAAGGGCGTCGACTATTGCTAATTGAAGCGTCGACTATGCGAAAACTAAGACCCCCTTATATGTTCAAAAACAGTTTATTCTTACCCTTAACCTCCCCTGTCATTACTGACTTATTGTTCAGCGTAGTTTTCACATAGTTTGTGTGTATTCTATTATTATCTTTGTAACCGCTTGTCTTTTAATTCTGTGGCGGTGATCCAGAAAATTCATCGAAGAAGCCCAAAGGAGTCCTGAAAACGCTGAGAAATATTTTATCCAATCAGAGTTCATTAGAAGTTTCCCAAAAACATCTTGAAAGTGAAGAGTAACGTGTCACGCTTCTGAGTTCCAAAAATTTTCAAAAGCCCAAGGCCATCTGAACTGCAATAAATACCTTCAATTTTCTGTACAGAAAGAAACCCTGAAGTAAAGCGTTTATTCAACACTTCGCGCTTTTTCTCTCGCGTTCAAGTTGCCGTGTAAATTTAACCCGGGAGTTACTAGAAGCAATTAAGAAACCGACTGAAGCTTTCAGTCAGACGATTTATTAAATTTTTCCAGTTGACCTTTTGTTTTTCGGATATAATGTTTTGACAAGTATAGACGTGATCATATTAACAAAAGCGTATCGCAAAAATAAATCACATAGTTTTGATAATCTCAGCCTTATCGTATTATCCATATTCTTCAAACGGATTAATTGTTTAACCTTTTTCCCTAATGAATGAAACGTTCTTCAAAAGATGATTCGGAATGTATCAATTATTTTTATCAACATCACCAATTCCTCGTTTTTGTAATTAAATCTCTATAATACTGAAAATTATTCAGTGTGGTGACATGTACTTAGATTTTCCTATGATTTTCATGATAAATTTTAGTTTATTGTTACCTCGAACTGCTTGTGAAATTGATTCTTGTTCAGATGTTTAGATTTGATGTGCTGTTTACAATGTAACTAACACTCTAAAGTCTTCCAATTAATACTTAAAATTTGCTTATTTTTCCATAAAAGTACCTCACAGTTAGAAAAACCATATCTTTTGGTTTCCGCACTTTGAAGCGCAACTCAGTTACTGCTTTAGAATTTTTACAAAGATTAAACGGTTGATGACATTTTAATGATTGTGGCTTATTGTTTTTATAGAAAATTATTTGCTAATGGCAGGCTATCGTCCTAATCCTAATGAATCTATTTTATTAAAATGTTTATTATTTTCTTAATAAAACCAATTAGTTCACTTCAACGATATTGTACCAATCATTTCCTTCATCAGTGGAATGTTTTTCTAACATTACCATTAATAAAGGTTACCATATTGTATGACAGTACTGACGCGTAATTATCGTCTATTCAACTCCTCAATGTTTGGCTCATATAAGTTACATTTTTAAGTCATCATTTATGAACGTTTCTTAAGAATTTCTTCTATCCAAACAGTGAAACAAAAATTAAAAAATCTAATACACTATATTTAACAGTTTTATAGGTAAAATGATGATTACTAAACAGCCCCAATCTAACATATACTAAGTATCTATTGAAGACATTTTCAGAATACGCTTAGTCAATTTAGGAATCTTATCTTTGGGTAACCAATAGTAGAATCATCTCCTATGTATCTCAATCAAATTCTTTTGAAAAGCGAATGTTTTATATGTGATAACTAATAATAGCTACACTTAAAAGATCGAACAAAAGTGTCAATCAGCCATGTTAAAATTTTTAACCTGATGAACAACTCTACTGTTGAAAATACGATAAAAGTTAATACCATCATTATGAACATAAATAAAAATAGTGAATTTGATTAAAATTAAGGGCGGAAATCCGTTTAACAATTTAATTTTTTTATTTGGTACTAACCAATCCATTTTTAGGTAATAAGAGCTAAAGCCTCAGGTGAAACATACTTTTAAGCGATGGATATATTGAGTTATTGATTTATAATTAAATATCCGTTTGTGTGTATTTGTTCAATAGGCTCAAGGAAGTGATTACTTTGCAATATTGATTGATAATGGTCATAACGTTACTGAAATGATGACTTCGAAATTTTTATATCTTATGTTTAAAATACAAAGGTAGTTTTTTTACAAAAATCAAGTTATTAAAAGGTGAATCGTCATAATTACACAGATTGAATTAATACATTTACTAATATGTAGCAAATATTAAAAAATATTTTTCCCTAAGAAATAGAAACATTTTTATCTTTGATTTCACTTTAAAAAATATTTGTTTTACGCATAATCCATAGAAATTCCTCTTCACTGACCTCTCCATCACCATTTTTATCCGCTTCGTCAATCATTTCCTAAATGGACACAAAAATAAACATCAGAATAACTTACAGAACCCCATTTTTAGATTTTAAGAAAATGATAGTCGTTGAATTTAGTGCCAGTATGGTTAACAAAACTTTGCATCGTGTAAAATAATTATTTAACCTTTCATAAGGTATAAAGTGTTTTACCAGGACCAGTTTACTTCAAAAAATGTCTGATCAATGAGGGATGAGTTATTTGGATATAATGGTTGATTGGTGGATAAAATGTGTCTTGCTAACACTCACTGAATTCGAGCTATCATAATTCTAGCCCAGATACTCAAAACTTTCTCGTTTATTTCTGACTCATGTTAACCTTTTTATCTGTAAGATATTCATGGCTTATTATTAAGCAAGTAAAGCAACCACCATATAATCTTGTAATATGTAGAATATGTGAAACATATTGGTGATGGACAAAGGAGGCAAAATAACCATTTCTAAAAGTTAAATAAGGTGGTGGAGTTTTGAGGTGACAGTTATGGTGTTTGATTGTGATGAGAACCTACCATCCTAGTTGATAGTATAACTGGTTGGTTGAAAATGAAAAAGAGTTCGATCCGTAGGGTCACCCGACAGTCTGGTCACTCAATATCAAAGAGTTCACCAGCTCTCGTCAAGCTTAAGGACAACCAGCGCACAATAATCAATCAGACGCCACAAACTGGTTCATGTAGCAGTAGTCGCACCCTGTTTCTTGTACCTATTCTTACAAATACACTTATATAACATTGTTGTTTGTGTTGTATGGTCATCAAAGTAATCAGAGTACCTGTATAAGACAAAACAGCAATAAACGCCAGGCATTAACAATGAGGTAAGACTTCTACGTAGGCCGGCTGGTTTCATCACTCTAGTTCAACCAGAGTATGCCCTGAATCATCGACATTGATCACGTACATTGGTGATCTACATATCCTTTATTAGGATTTAGATATACCTCATGTGCTATTTTATAAGAAATTTGATCACAGATAAGTTACAATGGACCATGGTTCAAATTTACTTTCATTCAAATCTAAAGTGACGCCAATTATCTTCTCATCTTTTGTCAACAACTTCTAAAAAGAGTGAAGCCTCAACGGCACAGTTTAAAGAAAGGAATAGTGTGAATTTTCGAGCACTCTATTGTCTTGTTAAGAATTCAACCAATTCATCTATTGGCAAAAACTAACATGGCTTAACCGCCTCATTTGACAGTTAGCTCTGAAACGGCAGCTAAGCAATTGGTCTTGAGCCCAAGATAATGAGTCGATTTATATAACCTAGTGGTAGACTCCCTTCATAGTTTATCAGATCTGACATATTCCTTGGGATAAAACAGTGTGTACCTTTTAGGAAAGGACTCACTTGTATTTCTTCATCGGTTATGTCTTCTCCAAGTATTTGGGCAGCGCGTTTAAGCTTTGAAAGATTTAGTTTACCGGAATCGTCATCATCACATATCCTAAAGGCCTTTATGAGATCTGCCTTGTCACTTTTTTCGGTCATTTTGGATGTCATAATGTCAAGAAAACCCTTAAAGTCAATAAAACCTTCACACTTGATTCATTACGCTATATTGACAAACCTTTATTTTCGGGATCATGCTCTGAAATAATCTGTCTGATGTCAGCAGCTGTCGGATCAAAACCTAATGCCCTCAAAGCAACTTTTATTTCACGCGCTTTAATGAGACCTGATCCTTCATTATCTAGAAGTTTGAAAGCCTCTAGCAAATCTCGTTTCTGATTTGTAGTAAGCACTAACTTAACATCTGACTTGGGTTTGGACCTTTTTGTTTTGGCACCAGCTACGCTTCTAAATTACATCTTGATATAATTTTTATCGTAATAATACCTAGAACTGTTCATTTCTCACTTCAAAAATGTTTTTATTCTTAGCCCTAAAAAATTCAAATAAACGACAGCTGTTCTCACCAATGACATTGTTGTTTAAAACAAACTTTCCAATACCTTTGTCACGAACTTGTATAAACTGTTTTTTGTCTCGGTATGGTTCCAGATATTTGGTAGTAATCGGTTGTTGGCAGTTTAATTATTCAATTGTGCTCATTTTAGTCAGTGTGGTAGTTAATTGTGGATTTACATATCTAGTAGTTTGACGGAGTGCGTTTGTCTCAGGACAGCAGGGTTTCTGAATATCTACAACTATCACATTAACAAGGAAGAGGTTAGTCAAATGCGATGTGAAAATAATACAATAATAATTCGAATGCTAAGAGACGACGACTGCTTAAGAATAACAAGTAAATCAACTACTTGATAATGGGCAAAAAAGTGTGAAAAGGCCGATGAGGATAAAGTTGGTTCTTATATGCAATAACGATAGCCGTAGCAATTTACAAGACATGAATAAGACAATCTTGGTCCAAGAGGGAGACGTTAATCCATGGGTGAGTATGTGTTTGTCAGGTCTCCTCCTAAAGCTTTCCACTGATGGACTTGGGGTACTTCAACTGAAAGAGTATTCCAAATGGACACAACGCATAATGAGAAAAAGCAAGAGAGAACTCGGGCATTCTCTACTCGATGTGCAATTTTCGGAGGGTTGCTATGAGAAGAGTGGTGTTGATGCTCTGGTAATATGCTCGTCTTTGAGAAACTTAGCATACTTAATACGTTATATGCCGTCATCAGGTTACCTTATATTCTCCTGTAGCTTGACGAGTATGGCTCCAGGTATTGGACTTGATTGCCCTTTCTTTCCTTCGTCTTAGAGATTTATACCTCCTTTAAAGAGAAGTGGGTACAGCGACACTGTGGACTTCAAATTGGAGCTGTGTGTATGTTTTAAACATTGCTATGAACAACTCACGCTCTGAGGAGAACGTCAGGAGCAGATTTTCATTGAGGATGTAAATGCTTTGTGTCAAATTACTGACAATGCTCATGTCATGATATTTCGATAGGTTAAGCCTTAACCTATTATCTAATATCCATTCATCCATCATTGTGAGGACCTTTTGGAGCTCAAGTGAATCCTCTTTGCTTCATATGGCCAACTGGATCTTTGCGTCGTTTACATGGATCAGTGTCTTAGAACTAATCTTATCTAACGGCTCTTTAATGTAGATTAAAAGCAAGAGTGGACCTAAAATTGTTTCTTGTGAAACTCCTGATTTTGAAATGTTCCAAATCTCGTGCCTTCTATTTATCATGGTGCAAAACATCGTGTTCTTTAGGTAGTTTCAGAGCCAGGACAAATGTGGGTTGATGAAACCCATCTTTACAACCTTCTCTATGAAAAATACATGAGGTATTACGATGAAAGCCTGAGTGAAATTTAGAAATATTACATGAACCGGTATCTGTTGGTCCCAGAAGTTCGTCCAGCTTTCCCATACTATGGACTGATTGGATGCACAGAGGCCGGCTCTTCTGAGCCACTTTCGGGCTCTATGACGAATTTCCGTTTACAGTCATGTACTCCATCATTTGTTCGTTGAACAGTTGTTTTACTACCTTTGACAATATTTTGAGTAGCGCGACTGGTGTTTAACAGTCTGGATCTTTCCTGTTATCCCTTTTGGAGGTTGGATAGAAGGTGGCTTGCTTTCATCCTGTTGGCATTTGGTGTGAATTTTCCGAGTGCCTGAACAGGTCAAATACTGGTGTGTTGATGGCCCCCGTGCACTGTCTGAAGATTATAGGTAGCATGCTGTCACATCCTAATGACTTTATGTGAATGAAGTATTTTACTCTCTTCAATCTTAACTGGGAAGTTAGTTGGATAGCTCTTAGACGATGAACTGGTACTAGAGTTGAGAGGTTTTGATGGAGTTTTGTTCTCTGAGCTGGATGGTTTGATCGTGGAGCTTTCACCGTTCTTTTGAAATACATCATCAGAACAAACTTCAAATGGAAGTTGAGAGGCGCTCCACGCTTGCAGACTCTTCGTTTAGTTGGTCGATGAAGTTGGCTGCAAAGATCTCTGCCCTCTCCAGGTTGAAGGGTTGTTTGCCAATCGACCTCTTAAGAGTGCAGTTCTTTTGATATGTATGCTTTTCTTTGGTCATGAGTCTGCAGAAATATTTGAAGTTGGCCTGCATTTTGTCCGCTGGCTTGACCTAAAACATCAATTTCTGTAGACTTAAGCGCCGCATTTCTTTATCAATTGCAAGTAAGAGCTACGACCCTAATCATTTAGTGAAACTTCCCACTTATGCCAGGCTTTCCGTTTGGCCTTTAGCATAGGTTTTACGCTTTGCTTAGCCCATAATCTTGGCTTTCCAGGAGTGTGCTCATCCTGAGCTACATTGTTTCGGGTCACGTTCATAATGATGTACCGTATATATATAGGGCAATGAAGATACATAATACACTATCATGAACAAGACGATATCATGGGATTTAGCTAACATAGATCTTTCTTTCAGAAACAAATTGTTCTAAGTTGTAAACAGTTTTCAAGCAGAAACCGGTAACGTTGATGTTAAAGAGGTTAACGACCGAATAATCCAATGATAAATGTAGAAGAACGAGAACATGGTTCTCACGAAATATATAATTGATTTTATTCATCTGTATAGTCAGTTGTTACTTCCAAACTGGCTAACCGAATCAAGATAATTGTTTTACGGCAGAATACGATGTTATCTAGTGATTAGTCTTTTCCAAGAGCCTTTACAAGAGTAAGGTTTTTTAAGACTGACAAAGCTATCATCAAAATCAAATGCTTACACCATTACTTATTTTTAAGAAATCATTTACCACAGTCTTAAGTTACAACGTCCAAAAGCTTTGAATTCAGATGAATTAGTTTATACGACTAATAAATGTTGATAAAAAGAGTTTTCTCTTCTTCAAAAATTAGATTATTAACTAAGAGGCAACTCCGTTTCTTCTTTGTGTGTATTCAATCATTTTGGATTATTGAAATTGGTTGGGAAAGGATCGTGAGTCTGATAATATTTGAACTATCTAATTTAGATATCTTTCAGTTTTATTGCTCACTGAACATTCAATGAGGACTTTCGAACCTTGTCAACCAGAAGCATATAATGAATAAGGTCACCAATACTAAATACTTCTCATAGATTATGTACCCTGGAATTGTCTAAATCTCCGTCATAGGGTTGCGTGACATTCAAAGAAGAATGAGCGAAATTTATATTGCTTCATGAATTACAGTCTTGCAAAATGGAAATTGTATGAGTATGCTTTAGTAAAAATGTTCCAAAACGCGATAAAGTTGGTCCAAAAATTCATGAAGCTATAATTGTACACTTCATATTTTATTTGCATAACAAGGTCCAGAACATCAAAACACGGATAACGTATATAAAAAACGGATGTTTTTAACATCAATAGTTATTTAAGCATCCTGAAACTATGACGTTTCGACCATTCCGAGTCACTTGTTTACCTTAACATTATGATCATCAGCTGTTGGTTAATTTGGTGTAATGGGAAATGGAGTGAGAAGGAAAAATATTTTAATTGTGTTTATTGAGTTTGGATAACCACTACTTCATGATTGTTACAGTGTAATTCAGTGGTATTCTTTGTTGGTCTGTACAAATCCATGTGAAGTCTTTTTTAAATGGCTTTCAACAATCGGAGTGACAGATTGTGTTGAATTAATACCTACGTACAATAATGTGGGTCTGGTTAGATAAGAGGGCTTATAGACTGAGGTCAAAATGGAACGGATCAAAGGGAACGAACTGTGTCTCTACGTTGGTTAGACGTTCTCCAGGTTCAGTGAATGATTGGGTAATTAAACAAATTCTGGAAGTTTCGACTTTGTGCTAGATACGTATGGTGCATCGAATTTGGCATGTTATGGAAACCTACTTATTTACTAAAATGCATTTCCGCCTCAAAAAGTGGTCTATCCCACAAGTGCAATGTTGACAGTAGATGGTTATTTGTAATTGTTTTGGTAACCAAGAGATGAACGATAGTAAGAAATAAGACAGCTTAAAATTCCCATTCACGGTCAGTCTTTGTGGTCGTTGATTTCATAAACCAAACAGTTTACTTCAAAATGAAGATAAATTTGCATTAGTCACTGGTTGTTCCTCTCTTATCGAATGATTTGTACATTTGAAGATATATGTTTACTCACTCGATTCTTATGTATCTTTACAACCAGGTCTCTGTTTTACTGGCTGAGAAGGTATAACCTGTAAGACTGAAGATTGTGAAAGGACTTTGTACTGATGAATTCTTGTGTACTCATGTAGGTGAAAATAAAAAAATGTAGATCATGTAGGACTTTGGCTCAGAACAATTTAAAAGATTTGACCAGATCACTGCTAAGCAGCTTCATCAGTTAAACCACTTAATGTGCAGCAGTTGTAGGTTAAAAGTCAGCGTAATTCGATAGCATATAAACAACAACAGTGTTGAAGCATTTTGAACTATGCTATTATTGAAATGATACTTCTACAACCTGAATTTTCTAAGATTTCCAACACAATTATTCAGTTTTGACGGTACTCAATATGACCAATTCTTTGTACCAGTCGATCATTAAGAAATCCGTCAGTAAACTTTATTAATTATTTTAGGGAGTCATTCAAAGATATGAACCCAGTTAGAACAAAAATTTTCACTTATGATTGCATCTAAAACGATATACAGGTCGAAAAACTTTAGAAATCAATCTTTAATTCTGACTGAAATCATAACAAATTCCATTTGAACATAACACACAATTAAAGTAAACTTAATTTGATTATGAACCAAATGAAGACAATGAAATTGAAGTGAAAAATAGAAAGGACAGCATCATTATTAATTGAATTTTTTAGTGTCACTACTAATAATAACTAATTGATTAATTTAACGAAAAAATCTATAATGCTAATAATGAGTAACACGTTCAAAGCTAAATATAAATAAAGATAATAACTTCAATCAGGACGTTTAAATTAGTATAATATCATAAATGATTCAATCAGGTCAAAACGTGGTTGCATATAAAATTCAGATCTACATCGTACGACTGTAAATAAGGTGATATACTATTATGATCTAAATAATGAATACTTCTAAAATAATCTTTGAATGTATATGTTAGCATTGATTTATCATTATTTACATTTGTTAAACCCTTAGGATATGAATTTTTAATTAGGTTGGGTATAAAATGAATTCATAGGGATTTTCCAACACGAACTACATCATAATCGATACAATTTCATTTGTGAGTACAGTATTCGATAGGATTGGACGAAGAGTTCTGGTGAGTGACCTATGCACCTCCACGAGGAGTAACAGGTGTAAATAAGTAAAGTAACAGTATTCGGTAAAAATGAACAAAGTTCTATAGTTTTATACGGAAATATGTTCAACATTCTAAATTGTAGATTTTTGGACCTTTAAAAACCTCTTACGCACATTTCATATCTGATTTGTCTTTTCATTTATAATAAGTTTGATTATGATTGTGAAAAAAAAAATTAGTTTTGGCCAGAATTAGTAGATAAACTTAATTGAACATAATTAGAAGACGTTATATAATATTAAATAGAGCTGGATGCTGGCTAGCAGTGGAATCGAGGACTCACGGTTTGTACTCTTATAATAATTAGATGTATTTGAATTATTATACAAATTAGGAATCCCAGGAATAATGCAATTCGATCAAAAAATATTAGATAAGCACAAACTAACGTATTGTATTTGAAATTCGAAATCAGACAGTCATCAAGTACAAAGGAATTATTAGTTCATACAAACACCACAACTGTTTCTTGCCCATCATCTGGATGTACCTGTATCTCAGAGTTGATGTTCATTTCAGGAACAGCTGGCTCCAGTTATAGTGATTGTAATTTAATGGCAATATCAAAACAATCCCGACAGGTTGCACATATCCCAAAATAGACTTATCAGTTGCAATCTTAAATATCAAAAGAAAATTTAACCAACTAATGCAAATAAGTTATGTATTATTTATCTTAAGAAATTGATTAATGCGAAATATTCTCCCAAACCTTTTCAAAAGTGATGGTGTTAGCGTGTTTTTCTGGTCATTGTTTTCATAACATTGTTCCTTTTTACAGAATATGGTAACCAACAAAATTCCCAACCGTTCTCTTTTAACTAGGCTTGGGACTAGCAGTAACCCTTAAAAGATCTTCAGATGGAGTTAAAATTGATTGTGTAAAAGATAAAATGAGAACTACTAAGTCCTAGCTATTTAACCTGAATATAGGTTATTTAACATGAAACTTGAAGGTCCTAGTTAAATGTAAAGGAAACTGTATGTTGGGTCACAGTGAAATAGAACATATCAATCGAATACACTTGATTTCCAGTGTCGATAAAACCAATGAAGTTTGAACTTTTCACTTATTACTACGAAAGTCTGTGTATGTAAGTTTGATAGTTACAAGATTTTATATTTTTCTTATTATTAGTATTTTGAAATCAACAAAAAAAATAAATCAGGTGATAATACTAATTCCATTCCCACTTTTCTGTAGAGTGATCTTGAAGATTTTGTGTACATTGAGTACGTTTCTAGTAAACAAAATGAAATAATGAAATACTGGCCGTTAGATAAAATGAAGTAATATTATAAAGCCGAGGGATAACTACTTATAATATTGAGTTACTAAAGTAAACTTATTCAAATGAACAAAATATTCATTCAGTAGATTAGATTTTCGTTCTAATCAAGTAAAGTGATTATATTTTCAGACGGTAGAAAAGATTTGTAGCTCAGGTGGATGATTTCGATGGAGTTTTTGCTGATGATATTGTTCAGAAGAATGATGAAATTTCTACGACTAAACGATCTAGCTTAGAGAACAAAACTCCATCAAAAAGTGATCATATACAAACTTTTAGATATTAAACAATTATCACAAGCAGTTAACTCCACAAAATACAATTTAACATTGTAAAAAGATAAATATTGGAACTCTAATTCTCATGTAACCATACGTAAGTTTGTCAATTATTGAAGAGTTACCAGTTCCATATTTGTTTATTTCTGTGGTGATGACAGAATTCTTTCAATCAGACTATAAAATAACTATTATTCTAAATGTTTTAATATATCGTCAACTATATTTACATGTTACATAAATGAAAAAAATCGACAGGAAGTCTTGGGTCTACTTTTTATGACGGTTAAAACTTTCTACTAAAAAGTGTCTTTAATTTTGTATGAACTGAAAACTAATGCGCATTCGAGCACTCATTACCCTAATGTTATAATTGAGCTATCGTATCCAAAATTTCAATAACTTTTGCTGACGAATCTCATTTAGCACCAAGCCTAAATTCAAACCCATCTGTTTCGTCTACTTAGCATTCAATCATTTTATGAACGAAATTCATCAAAAAAACATAAGCTTCTTTGTAAAATTTACTCTTCAATGTAATTTATGTTTAGAAAATAATAATTGTTATATCCCAATGGGGATAATGAATAGTAACTGTTGGAATCTATTTATGCAGTAATTCTATACACATATTTTTATCGTATAATTATTAAGTAACTAAACTATTCATAGTCGTGTTCCTCTTATTATAAGCTTTATTTTGACCTATGAACTATTATTATACAATTTACCGTTCTTGAATTATGCCCAGTCTATCAATTACTATTTCCCGCATTCAAAGCCATTTTTGACTAAATCTTGTACAAATGTTATTTTCAGAAAGGGTTTTGTGAAGATTGTAGTAATTTCAATAGTTGGGATCATGAGTCAGTTGAAGTTGAACTACCATGCAAAACCCGAAAACACTGGACGGCCGTTTCGTCCCATTGTGGGACTCCTTAACAGTGCGCATCCACAATCATGCCTAGCGGAATTCGAACCCAGTACCTGTCAGTCTCGTGCGCGAGTACGTAACCACTAGACCACTGAGCCGGAATCCAACAGTGTTAATGTTTAACTTCTAGTGGTTAAGCGCTCGCACGCGAGACTAATAGGTCTCGGGTTCAAATCTCACGAGACGGGGTCGTGGATACGCATTGCTGAAGAGTCCCATACTAGAACGAAAAATGGCCGTCCTGTGCTTCCAGGTTTTGCATGGTAGTTCAGCTTCAACTGACTCATGATCTCAACTATTGAAATGTTATTTTCTGAAGTTGATATTCTGAACTCAACAGTCAGAGCTAAACAGCAATCAGGACCGATAAAAAGACACTAGACTGTTCGTACTCGTTTTATACGTCATTGGTTCGGTCGATAATACACTGTTCTCTAATTGACGGTCTCATTACATTATACATTGATAGGGTCAATAACTTACAAGTTATAACAATAATAAAACCAAACTTAATAATAAAGTTAAATATTATGAGAAATTCCTTCTTCTTTTTGTTGTTATTGTCGTTGTTTTACTTATTTTCATTTTCATCATTCTGTTTCATAGTTCATAGACTTACTTTATTCAAATTTAATATCATACCACTAATCCCTTGATTATCTTAATTTAATAAATGAAAATTAAATAATAATAATAAATAAAAAATTTAAAAAAATTTATCATGTCAGAAAGATGAAAAGAAAATAAACAAAGAAAAAATTAGATAAATAAATAAATAAAGACGGCAATAGAAAGAAAGAAAAAAAGAGAAAAAATTCATTTACTATTAAATTCCATTAATATTTTATAATATGATAACACGTAATTAAATATTCAATATTATCATTATGTATATAAGGTAAACACTTTCAAATTTTAAGATTTTTTGAATATTATCAGAAGGGGTTTGATGGAGATTTTAGTTATTTCAATAGTTGAAATCATGAATCAATTGAAGCTAGACCAACATAGAAAACCTGGGGGCACTGAAAGACTAGATCGTCCTAGTATGGAACTTCTCAACAGTGTGCATCCATAATCCCCGCCCCCCCCCCAAGATTCGAACCAAGGACCTGTCAGTCTCGCACGCGAGTGCTTAACCACTAGACCACTGAAACGGACGGTATCCAACGGTGTTAATGTCTAATTTCAACTTCGTGGATTGGTTGAAGTTAGACATTAACACTGTTAGATGCCGGCTCAGTTGTTTTTTGAATATATTTTTTTTCTTAATTTATATCATAGTAGTTATATGATGGAAAGAAAAGTCAAAATTCGATTGATTTACTTATTATAAGTTTTGTTCAAAATTACTTCCATTCTAATTCAATGTGATGATCATTCAGTGTAGTATTTCTTTTCTTTTCTCGTATGATATTTTATTCCGTATAATGTACGATATTCTTGTATTTAATTGACATGAACTATACTCTATATGTGATTTGTTATAACTGAGTATTTTTTATATGTTTGATTTCATTCTAATTATTAATCAAAACGGGTGTACAATCACTATATAAATGAATGTATTTTCCACTAGGGTCGTCGCCGTCATTGTGTTTGGGGTAAATAAATCTTCACTTATACCAGTCTTTGTGTTCTTACTTTCGCGTCGTGGGAATTGCGGAGGTCCCTCGTTTCCGAATATAAATGATAAGCGTTTCCCATATAACAATCAGCGACGACCAGATACAAAAAGTAGCATTAAAAGAGCCAAAACAAGCAGCATTCAACTGAAAAGTTATAACAAGCAGTATTAAAGTAGTAAATTTCAAATAATATAAAGAATCAAACTAAATTTAGATATATGAACCATTGATTTATAACTTAGTCATCCATCTTATTATAATTCTGATATTTTTAATGAGTTGTGTTTGATTCACAAACTTTATGAACAACTAATTAATAATTCAACTGAATGGTATTAAGTTTAAGTCTAAATATGAGCTTTTACACTGAAATGAATGTACATTTAGTTGATAAGTTAAAAATGGAACAAAATTATAGTCATAGTTACATTTTGATTTATTACTTTTACACTTAATTGATTATTCATTATCTGATCAGTAATTTAGTATTATTCATACATTCAATTAGTTAATAATTTCATCTTCTAAAATCTACTTAATCAGAATATGAAAATTGATTTCATCAACAGATAATCACTTTGATTATATTCAATCCAGTATTGAATTAGAACTTTTAAAGTGTCGTAATAACATGATTGTACACATACTAAATGCTTCATCTTCTATTCAAGAAGATTTGGGAGGAGGAACAAGTGCCGATGGATTGCAAAGAAGGACACCTCATCAAGATTCCAAAGAAAGGAGATCTGAGCAAGTGTGAAAACTACAGAGGCATTACACTACTGTCAATACCGGGTAAAGTCTTCAACAGAGTGTTACTGAACAGGATGAAAGACGCAGTTGACGCTCAACTTCGAGATCAACAAGCTGGATTCCGTGAGGATCGGTCGTGCACAGACCAGATTGCGACACTACGGATCATCGTCGAACAATCAATTGAGTGGAACTCGTCACTCTACATCAACTTCATTGATTATGAGAAGGCATTTGACAGTGTAGATAGGAGGACGTTATGGAAACTTCTTCGACACTACGGAGTTCCTGAGAAGATTGTCAACATTGTCCGGAACTCATACGACGGACTACAGTGCAAATTAGTGCATGGAGGACAGCTGACAGATGCATTCCAAGTAAGGACCGGAGTAAGACAAGGCTGTCTACTCCTGTTTCTTCTGGTGGTCGACTGGATTATGAAGACCTCGACATCTGAGAGAAACTACGGCATACGATGGACAGCTCAGAACCAATTAGACGACTTGGACTTCGCAGATGACCTAGCCCTCCTATCACATACACACGAACAAATGCAGATAAAGACAGCTAGCATAGCAGCAGTCTCTGCATCAGTAGGCCTCAACATATACAAAGGGAAAACCAAGGTCCTCAAACACAACACGGAGAACAGCAATCCAATCACTCTTGATGGAGAAACTCTGGAAGACGTGGAATCCTTCACATACCTGGAAAGCATCGTCGATAAACAAGGAGGTTCAGATGCAGACGTCAAGGCGAGGATTGGCAAAGCTAGAGCGGCATTCCTTCAACTAAAGAACATATGGAACTCAAAACAACTTTCAACCAATATCAAAGTCAGAATCTTCAATACGACCGTCAAGGCAGTTCTACTGTACGGAGCTGAAACTTGGAGAACTACAACAACCACCATCAAGAAGGTACAGGTATTTATCAATAGCTGTCTACGCATGATACTCAACATACATTGGCCGGATACCATCAGCAACAGCCTTTTGTGGGAGAGAACCAACCAGCTTCCAGCTGAAGAGGAAATTAGGAAAAGACGATGGAAATGGGTAGGACATACATTGAGGAAATCATCAAACTGAATTACGAAACAAGCGCTAACTTGGAATCCTGAAGGGAAGCGGAAAAGTGGAAGGCCAAAGAACACATTACGTCGGGAAATAGAAGCAGATATGAAAAAGATGAATAAGAACTGGAAAGAGCTTGAAAGGATTGCCCAGGACAGGTTTGGATGGAGAATGCTGGTGAGCGGCCTATGCTCCTTCACGAGGAGTAACAGGCGTAAGTAAGTAAGTAACACATACTAAATAATAATTATTTGATTAACTGAAATCAACTAATTAAAATTCTCCATTTCATAGCTTTAGTAAGTAAAACTTCTCCCTTACTTACTTTCGCTTATTACTCCCATGGGAGTATAGGCCGCCGACCAACCTACTCTGTCCTGGACCTTCCTTTCTAGTTCTATCCAATTGTTGTTCATTCTTTTCATGTATGTCTCCATTTCATGGCGTAATGTGTTCTTTGGTCTTTCTCTTCTCATTTGGCGTTGAGGGTTCCAGGTGACGGCTTGCCTTGTGACACAGTTGAGTGATTTCCTCAATATGTGTCCTATCCACTTCGAACGCTTCTTTCTGATTTCTTCCTCCACTGGAATCTGGTTTGTTCTCTCCCACAGTGAGTTTGAGACATGTCGTTCAAAGTCTCTAACCACTGGTTACCGTAATCATGGGGATTCTAACAATCTGGTCTATACCTGCAAATATGAGTCAGTCCAACTGTCAATATCTTCACGGACTGGTTCCATGTTGTGAATTAGCTACCTTTGATGTCCTTCCAGTCTATTACCAAATTATACGAAGTCGTCCGTCGAGGTAGATGGTAGTTGAGGATACGTAATACATGTCCCGACCACCTCAGTTGATGAAGATTTACTACCTCATCAATCGATTTCTCATCTTCACCGAGTACTCTATTCTTAACCCCGAAATCGCTTTCTTCGTGATCTCGAAATATACGAGTAATGCTTCGAAGGCACCCGTGACCGGATGGAAATAACCTACGAATACTCCTTATCCTTAATTGTCATATCTCTCATCTATATTGTCGGACAGAGCAAACTGATGCATAATAAACTTGCCCTTTGGGCGGAAGACGGATATCTCGCCTACGTCACAAATGACCCAAGTTAGCAAAACGTAATCAAACATTCTGAATTTGTGCCAAGATTTTTCAGACAGAAATTGCCTACTTCGTGGTCTAAAAATATACGGTTAATACTTCAAAGACACCTATGGTCGAATGAAAGTAACCTACGAATATCCTCTGTTCCTAATTTGCGTATTAACAGAGTATGAGATCAATCACTTATGAGGGTTTTTTAATAGCTCCCATCTTTTTTAATACTTACTCACAATATGACTAAGAAACACATTGAAAAGATCAAAATTGGACCACTTGATTGAAAAAGCTTATCTACTAGATAGATTGACTGTATTTGGTCATTATCGACGATTTTTATTTTGTCCGAATCAGAAACACAAATTGATCTTATCAAATACCTAATCCTAGTACTGACTAAATCTAATTACTTAATACCCTAGTTCAACTTTATAAAATAATTCACTTGGTGTTGTTTACTTATATCTTTCAATTGTTATTTAAAACAGAAATTGATCAGTCTCTTGAAAGTATATCCATCTGACGAGTCTCAAATAGGACGAAACACGCGTTCTGCATTCCACTGCTAGCCGCTACTTAACTTTGTTTATAAAATAATATTTATGATAAAAATTTCTTTATCAATTAATTGGAAGCTATTTTAACCAAACAGTAAGTATAAAGAAAAAAATGCTTTCGGAATTTTTTTTAGAAAAAACAGAAAAGTTAATTCAACAAACAAATAAAATAACTAAAAACTACCCTTGAATTTTACTGAATCTATAAGCCAAATATGTGATTATTAATGTTGCATAGTTTTAATGGTAAGACTATAATTTATAGACGACCTTTGATCGACGCTAGGGTGACCTTGAGAGTATCCATCTAATTACTTTACTTTACTTACTTACGCCTGTTACTCCTCGTGAAGGAGCATAGGCCGCTCACCAGCATTCTCCATCCAAACCTGTCCTGGGCAATCCTTTCAAGCTCTTTCCAGTTCTTATTCATCTGTTTCATATCTGCTTCTATTTCCCGACGTAATGTGTTCTTTGGCCTTCCACTTTTCCGCTTCCCTTCAGGATTCCAAGTTAGCGCTTGTTTCGTAATTCAGTTTGATGATTTCCTCAATGTATGTCCTACCCATTTCCATCGTCTTTTCCTAATTTCCTCTTCAGCTGGAAGCTGTTTGGTTCTCTCCCACAAAAGGCTGTTGCTGATGGTATCCGGCCAATGTATGTTGAGTATCATGCGTAGACAGCTATTGATAAATACCTGTACCTTCTTGATGGTGGTTGTTGTAGTTCTCCAAGTTTGAGTTCCGTACAGTAGAACTGCCTTGACGGTCGTATTGAAGATTCTGACTTTGATATTGGTTGAAAGTTGTTTTGAGTTCCATATGTTCTCCATCTAATAGCTACGACTAAATGAGGGTTATAAAGTAGTGTGGGAAATCCGAGTTATGATTTACAGTTGATGGTTAAGATTAGGAATTAGATTTAGAGGTATTCATCACAAAATGACATGAGTTATAATGTCAAAACTCTGTTTAGCCAAAATGGATGAGTGAATTTCTTATCAAAATCCGAGATGTGTTATATTATATCTGATTGGTTTGTCCATATAGAATATTTTTCATATTTTATAAATATTTATGTCTTTTTTTATCTATGAACTCTTTTATTTTCGGAAGGAGTTTTTTGTGGAGACTTTAGTAATTTCAATAGTTGAAATCATGAGTCAATTAAAGCTAGACCACCATGGAAAACCTGGAAGAACTGGATGGCTGTTTCGTCCTAGTTTAGGATTCCTCAGCAGTGTCCATCCACGATCTCGCCCCTCCATGAGATTCGAGCTCAGGACCTATCAGTCTCGCGCGCAAGCGCTTAACCATAAAACCACTGAGCCGGTATCCATCTTTTACTCTTGTTTTAAACTTGATTTCGTAAACTTTAAGATTAGAAATAATAAGAAACAATTTGAGATGCATATCAATGAATAACAACAATAGAATGTATTGTTGATATTATTAAAAGTACTTTTATAGATTTTCTATTAAAAACGTAAATTGCTAAAAAAAAGTAAAGAACAGGCTCCTTGAAATGTAATTTCATCTATGATGGGAAGCTTACTCATTGACTGATGAATTAGTTTTACTTTGATGTGTCTATTGATTGATGAATGACTTGATTGAAAGATATCTTTAGATTCTCTAGGTTTCTTTATTTTGTCTTTGACTATTATTTTAACTTCCCACAAGTTGAGTTATTTTCAGTGATGATGATGTTATTGTTTTTGTGGTTGTCGTATTTGAGGATCTTGCTTCTTTCTTTGTGTATGTCAAGGCCTACTGATGAAGAGGCTGCTGCTACACTAGTTGTCTTCATCTGCATTTGTTCGTGTGTATGAGATAGAAGGCCCATGTCATCTGTGAAGTCTAAATCATCTAATTGATTATGAGCTGTCCATCAGATGTTGAGGTTTCCATAATCCAGTCAACCACCAGTAAAAAGAGGAAGGTGGAGAGTAGGCAGTCTTGTCTGTCTCCGTTTCTTACTTGGAATACATGTGTCAGCTGTCCTCCATGCACGTCTTGCACTGTAGTCCGTCGTATGAGTTCCGGATAACGTTGATAATCTTCTCAAGAACTCCATAATGTAGAAGAAGTTTCCATAATGTTCTGCTGTCCACACTATCAAGCGCTTTCTCATAATCAATGAAGTTAATGTATAATGATGAGTTCCACACAACTGATTGTTTGACGATAATCTGTATTGTCACAATTTTGTCTGTGCACGACCGATCCTTACGGAATCCAGCCTGTTGATCTCGAAGTTGAGCGTCTACTGTGTCTTTCATCCGGTAATCTATAAAATTTTATTTCAGTTATGGTGTGACTTGGTGATATGATATCATCTATACACAAAAAAATAATACAATGGAATGTGTTCACTTTTGTATAGTTGTTACATTTAACATTATTCTTTTATTACATAATGTAATATTCAATGAATATAGTATTCAATATGATGATATAACGATTCTGATTATTTAAAAGAATGGTTTATTCGTATGAGAAAAATATGGTTTATTAATGAATTACATTTAGACTTAAAAGAGTAAATGTATCGATTAATATTGAACTAATGATCTCACCAGTTTATTTTAACTGGAAATGGTAACTATCTGTAAAATTCATGTTTCTTTACAGTAGTGTTTATCACTATGCATGAAATAAGTACTTAAATGTTATGGAAAGAAATATAATTAACCCCTTTTCAAATTACTAACTCGATAATCCCTTTAATAAATTGTATACTCTTACTGTTAAAATAATACTTAACTTTATTTTAATCAATTTTTGTATAAATAGGTGATATTCAGTTTTGATTCAATGTAAATAATTTGAGTATCCTTCATGTATTTAATAAACAAATATACAATCTGATGACTGAAATTAGAATACAATCAGTTATGTTTTAACAATCAATCCATTTGGTTTAGAGGTTAAGCGTTCGCGCGTGAGACTGATAGATCCTGGGTTCGAATCTCGTGGCCATCCTGTGCTTCCAGGTTTTCCATGATAGTTTAGCTTCAATTGACTAATGATCTCAATGAATAAATTTACTATAATACCCATAAAAACCCCCTCTGATAATAATCAACATATGCTCACTAGTGACTGACTTCAAAAGGTATATCCTGGAGTTGTAGTGAGAAGCAGTAACCAGTGGAGCTCAACTTAGTCTGTTGTGAGATAGTAACTCACTGATGACAATGGTGAATGTGTCGCTGAATTTCGTGGATTGGTTGAACTTAAACATGTCAAGCGCTCACACGTGAGACTGATTAGTCCTGAGTTCGAATGTCGAGAGATGGGATTGTGCATGCGCACTGCTGAGAAGTCCCACAATATGATGAAACTTAAAATGTTAACTATTCTTTTAATCCCATTCAGTTCTTGTGCTTTTCTCTCAATTCAAATTATTATCCAAATATACAAAAACCGGTTTTTTAGAAAAACATATTGTTTCTTATTATTCCATTATTCTTCAACTAGTCAACTCTATTCGATGCGAAAAGAATAAACTTGAATGAGCAGCTAACGTAAAGAAGGGATGTTAGTTGGGTTTCAGAGAATGAATGAAACATCAGAACCCATAATTTGTGCTAATTGGGACTCTTGAAGAAGGTATATCTGCAGTTTTGAAGAGAGTGATACTTCCTGTTTGATTCGAACATACATTACCATTGAACTATATAACGATGTGTGTATATCATTCATTCGCACAGCAGATATTCTCAACATTTGATGATTTTAATGAAACTGAAACTTACCAAGTAGTATAATTAATTGTCCTAGTTATTAAAGACAATGGATATAAATGACGTCATTAGCCAAATTGTCTATCAACGTTGACTTAAGCATATGAGTATGGTATTAATGACATCTAATAAAATTATTGACACATTATATATCATACATTAAAATGATTCTTAATATTATCACTTGGCAAGGTTAAAAGTATTTCAGTCTACATCATTATTAAATTATCAGCCAAATAGATAATGTCAAAGTCTTATCTAAATACTACTAATAAACAACAGGAATTTTAAGTAGTATTCAAATTTTGTAGATATACGCAATGAAGTAAAATAATCTTTGCTGCCAAAATTATTAACGCAATATTCCTATCTCTATAATAATAATAATAATAATAATAATAATAATAATAATAATAATTACAGGATTCATGTCAGTTTATCGTCATGATCAGCTTGATATAAGTAGTAACATTAAATGTTTTCAGTTTACTAGTTCAAAAATTGTTTAAGTAGTATATTAATAACATGTTATATAGCAATGGGATGTATCAGCCAAGAATTTTTAATTCTACTTAAGTGAACATCTTGTTGATGTATGAAAGGTGCATGTAAGATTATCTCCTGCTCCATATCTCCACAACCATCTATAACAAGAGAAAATAAAGCAGAAGTAGAGAGCACGGAACAAAAAGGGTAGTAGTTATTACGATAGGTTAGTTAGGTCTACTATAATACATGTGTCAACTTGTTTTCTGATCTACTATTCGTGTTAGATATTATTTAAATTAGTTAGGGTTGTCAGGGGTGTTGTTAATATAAAGTATCAGCAGATAGGTGGCTTTACTTAGTGAATTCAGTAATAAGAATGGCTAAACATTTAAAATTCCTATAATCTCACTTGTGGAATAAGATACACTTACAAGTGCTAGAAAATTTAATGCATTTTCAGAGGAGCAGTATGCATCAATGCAGCAAACACAGGATGGGAGCGACTTTATTTTACGAATAGATTGTTGTAGATTACTCCAGAATCTGGAAAATTTACAGATAAAGTAATTAATTCAATAGAGAGATGATTTAGAATGGGTTTGTTTCACTAATGACAAAGAGTTACAGATGTCGTAATTAGAAGTTTCTGTATATTAAATTACTTGACTGGTGTAAAGGATAGTTCATTCAGTATTTTAACGAGAAAGATTAGATTTATTTTAAATCATTCCTTCCATAAAGGGTCTAGTTCAAGTTTATTACATTTGGACTTATAATTCAAAGTACAATCAGTTACAAGAATCCGATGTATAAATCGTCTCTATACTTATCCCAACCTTAATTTATCCTTTATGCGCACATTACTAAGAATAAACGTACAATATTCTAGGAGTGGTCGAACACATTCTTTGTATATCAAAATACGTGACTCGTTGTTATAGAGGTTTCGAATTATGTAACCCATAAGACGTTGAGTCTTGGAGGTCTGTTCCAAGACCTGTTCTGCAAAGGACATATCATAGGAGTATCCAAGTCCAAAGTCTACTATTGTATGTAGCTTAGATAACACCTTACCATTTACGGTAAAATCTAAGTTGAGTGATGTATGACCGAAGGACATCCATCCAAAATTAGCCACATTACTTACTTACTTACTTACTTACGCCTGTTACTCCCAATGGAGCATAGGCCGCCGACCAGCATTCTCCAACCCACTCTGTCCTGGGCCTTCTTTTCAAGTTCCATCCAATTCTTGTTCATTTTTCTCATATCTATCTCCATTTCTCGGCGTAATGTATTCTTTGGTCTTCCTCTCTTCCTTCGACCTTGAGGGTTCCATATGAGGGCTTGTCTTGTGACGCAGTTCGGTGCTTTCCTCAATGTGTGTCCTATCCACTTCCAGCGCTTCTTCCTGATTTCTTCCTCCACTGGGATCTGATTTGTTCTCTCCCACAGTAGGTTGTTGCTAATAGTGTCCGGCCAACGGATCCGAAGTATTTTGCGTAGACAACTGTTAATAAACACCTGTATCTTTTGGACGATAGATTTCGTAGTTCTCCAGGTTTCCGCCCCATACAGTAGAACTGTCTTGACATTTGTATTGAAAATTCTGACTTTGGTGTTGGTTGCTAATTGTTTTGAGTCCCAAATATTCTTCAGTTGTAGATATTCTGCTCTTGCTTTGCCGATTCGTGCCTTCACATCTGCATCAGATCCACCGTGTTCATCGATGATACTGCCCAAATATGTAAAGGTTTTTACATCTTCCAAAGCTTCTCCGTCAATTGTGATTGGATTGGTACATGTTGTGTTGTATCGAAGAATCTTGCTTTTCCCTTTGTGTATATTGAGACCTATTGCTGCTGAGGCTGCAGCTACACTGGTTGTCTTCTCCTGCATTTGTTGTTGTGTGTGCGATAGAAGAGCCAGATCATCTGCGAAGTCTAGATCATCCAACTGCATCCTAGCTATCCACTGTATCCCGTGCTTCCCTTCAGATGTTGATGTCTTCATGATCCAGTCGATCACCAGGAGAAAGAGAAAGGGTGAGAGTAAGCAACCTTGCCTGACACCGGTCTTTACTTCGAACGACTTTGTCAACTGTCCTCCATGAACGATCTTGCAGTTTAATCCATCATAGGAATTCTGTATGATATTGACTATCTTCTGAGGCACGCCGTAGTGTCGAAGAAGCTTCCATAGGGTTGTTCTGTCCACGCTATCAAATGCTTTTTCGTAGTCGATGAAGTTGATATAGAGTGATGAATTCCATTCAATTGATTGTTCCACAATGATCCGTAGAGTTGCGATTTGGTCTGTGCACGATCTATCCTTACGGAATCCTGCCTGTTGGTCTCGAAGTTGGGCGTCTACGGAGTCCTTCATCCTGTTTAACAATACCCTGTTGAAGACTTTTCCCGGTATTGAAAGAAGAGTGATTCCCCTGTAGTTGTCACAGTTGCTGAGATCGCCTTTCTTTGGTATTTTGACTAGAAGTCCTTCTTTCCAGTCTTTTGGTATCTGTTCCTCATCCCAGATCTTTCTGAAGAGAATGTGGAGTATCCTTGCAGTTGCCGCTACGTCTGCTGCCAGTGCCTCTGCTGGAATGCTGTCTAGTCCTGCTGCTTTGCCACTCTTGATTTGTCTGATAGCCATGCTGATTTCTTCAATTGTTGGTGCGCCAACATCAATTGGGAGGTCCGTGAGTGCTGCTTCGATGTTGGGTGGGTTCAGTGGGGCTGGTCGATTCAAGAGTTCTTTGAAGTGTTCTACCCACCTGTTTCGTTGTTCTTCAATGTTGGTGATTATCTTGCCTTCCTTGCTTTTCATTGGTCGTTCTGGTTTACGGTGATTTCCGGAGAGTTTCTTTGTTGTGTCATACAGTTGTCTCATGTTTCCTTCTCTCGCAGCCTTTTCCGCCGTCAATGCCAAATCTTCCACATATTTACGTTTGTCAGTTCTGATGCTCCTTTTCACTTGCTTGTTTACTTCTGTGTATTCAGCCTGTGCCTTGACTTTTTCTGCTCTTGTTCGACTGGTATTGATTGCTGCTTTCTTGTTCCTCCTTTCTTGAATCTTATCCAGTGTATCGACCGTGATCCAATCCTTGTGATGGTGCTTCTTTTGGCCCAGAACCTCATGACATGTTGAAGTGATTGCCTCTTTTATCTCTTTCCAGTTGCTGTCCATAGTAGTTCCTTCTCCATTGAGTAGATCATGAAAGGCTTGGAACTTATTGCTGAGGGTTATCTTGAATTTATTGAGTTTGTCAGTATCCCGAAGAAGAGCCGTATTAAATTTTTGTGATATTGTCCTCCCCGTCGTCCAGTGCCTCTTGAGTTTCAATTTCATCTTGGCGACCAGCAAGTGATGATCTGATGCTATATCAGCTCCTCTCTTTGTTCTCACGTCCTCTATCGTCCTCCTGAACTTTTTGTTGATGCAGATATGGTCGATTTGGTTCTGTGTGCTGTGATCCGGTGAAGTCCATGTGGTTTTGTGTATGCGTTTATGTGGGAATATAGTCCCGCCTATGACCAGTTTATTGAAGGCACATAGATTTGCAAATCTCTCACCATTTTCGTTCCTTTCTCCCAGTCCGTGTCGTCCCATGATCTCTTCATATCCGGTGTTGTCAATTCCAACCTTGGCATTTAGGTCTCCCATCAGAATAGTCAGGTCTTTTGTTGGGCACTTCTCGACGATTGACTGCAGCCTATCGTAGAATTGATCTTTAGCGTCTTCATTGTAGTCATTGGTAGGCGCGTAGCATTGGATGACGTTCATCGTAATCCCCGTTTTCTTTGTTTTGAAGGAGGCTTTGATGATCCTTGGTCCATGAGATTCCCATCCTATAAGTGCATTTTGTGCTTGTTTGGACAGCATCAATGCAACTCCTTGTGTATGTGGGGCATTTTCTTCTTCATGTCCGGAGTATAACAGCAGCTCCCCTGAAGCTAGTCGTTGTTGTCCAACTTGCGTCCAATGTGTTTCACTGATCCCAAGCACCTCTAAATTGTATCTCCTCATTTCTGCAGCAATTTGGAAAACTCTCCCAGTCTCCCACATTGTGCGAGCATTCCATGTACCTAAATAAATGGTTGCTCTGGTTGTCAGAAGGGGCATCGGCCTCGTGACTTCCGAAGAAACTCGGCTTTCATCATGAGGCGTCATAATTCTTCTAAACGAAGACCTCCTGACTCCCAGGGCAGAGTTTAAATGGTTTGAATAATTTTTTCTGGTTAGCGTTTTTTTAGCGAGTTAGTTTTCTACGGGATGGGGTCGCTAACCCCATGCCCAACCCTCCTCCTTTATCCGGGTTTGGGACCGGCAGTAGCCCCCGGAAAGGGACTCCAGGCGGAGTTATCCAAAATTAGCCACATTAAGCTCCAAATATTATTTTGAGTACTAATGTGCTACATACCTATGCAACTTTGAATATTGTTCAACTCATGACAGAAAAATGAATACACTACTTTAATATTATCTGCATACAGAAGAGGCTTACCCATACAAACGCAATCGCAAATGTTGTTGATAAAAACTAAAACGAGAAAAGAGACTAAGATAATACTCAGTATTATGCCACTTCTGACAGGGATAGCGTAAGACAAGGAATATTCAATGTTGATTATTTGGTGTTGGTGGCTTAAGAAGGAATTAAATCAAGCAAGCAGAGGGTTTTCGATCCGGTATGATGTGAGTTTGTCTATAAGAAGATAGTAATTGACCATGTCGAAAGCTTTAAAAATGTAGAACCGTTGGGAAAAAACTAAATTAAAGAAGTCAAAGTGGTAGGTCATATTAGATCGATTTTTTAGGAAATCTATGTTGAGAATCAATAATATATGTTTTAGCTAATAAATAGTTTGAGAGTTCGTCACCAACAATTTTTTCAATGATCCTATAGATAACTGGAGTAATATTTATGGGCCGATAATTGTTCATGTCAGTCTTATCTGCAGATTTGTAACGTGGTATGACATGCGCGATTTTCCAACAGTAAGGGTAAGGACCTGGTTCCAGAGAGAGAGAGAGATTAAACTGCTTTAGATGAAAAAGTGGAATATCTTGACAACCATATTTGTAGAGAAATGATGAAATCCCGTCTACTCCATGATCGCTCGAAACCTTAAGGGAGTTTATTGGGTTACTAATTTTTAGGCATTTGAAGGAAATAGATTTCATTGAGTTAATCACATACATGACTTTTAAAAAAGTTCCATTCAGGAATTCTTTATCGTTTGCAAAAATACCACTGAAAAGATCTGCAATGTAGTTCATAAAAGCTCCATCATGCAGGATGCATGGTTTAGTGGGGCCCTTCATTTTGTCGTCAATTATTTCACACAATGTTATCGACGGCCTCACCTCTTAAATGATCCTAGATCTAACTCCAGTAATATCGTATGATTGATTGTCATTGAAATATCCATGTCGACTATCCTCGTATATAATTATCGACTTAATCCGCGTTAGTGAATAACGGAATAAGTCAAATATGAGAATGAGTTTCGAATACGTAAATTTCATGACAAACGATCGAAGAAACAAAACGAAAAGAAGAGAGCCAAACGAAATGATGCGTGGTGAAGTTATTAAACATGGGGTAAAAGTAATAGGATTGCGGAGACTATTAAGTTTTTGATTGAGATCATGAACTGACGGATATTAGACCATCATCGAATCTCGCGAGCGGGATCGTGGATGTGCACTGCTGAAGAGTTCAACAATAGAACGAAACGGTCCTTCATTGCTTCCAGATTTTCAATGTTGATCTAACATCAATTAGATCATGATTTCAATCAAACTAACAGATTTTTTTTTATTATTCGAAGGTTTAGGGCTTTTCCGGACTTATTTTTTGATAGTCGACCCACTTTAATTCTAATGCTATATATACTTTATATACTAGCATTCAATAATATCTAAATACTTTGTATTAGAAAACCGTATTTCTGTAACGTAAAGTTCAAATGTACCACACCATTAATTTACAAAATTACAAGTCATCTTCAAACTACACTCTGAATAGTATAAACATGTTTATCAATTCTATTCAGTTGACCAGATTATTGTCAAAATTAAGATTATATATATTCAAATGATCGATTACATTGAACTGTTATGCAAAAAAATTACTACTTAAGTCAGTAGTAGGTTAATAGAATCAAATTCATGTAGCCGTATAACTTGAAAATATTTACACATTTTTTTTAATTGTATTTACATGTTATAGAATGTAATATACAAAACAATATGACGAAATCCAGTACATATATCTATCTATCTACCTATCTACCTATCTATCTACCTACCTATCTATCTACCTACCTATCTATCTACCTATTTATCTGTCTATCCATATATATAATCGAAAATGTATATAAATGTATAATTCACTTATCTGATATCCATTTCAATAATCATACTACCTTTACAATAGTTGTGAAATATGTTACTTAATTATAAATTACATTGGTATAATTTATTATTGTATATTGTTGAAACTGGATTATTAATAAATGCCAAGTTAGTTTAATAAAATGACTGAATATATTTCCCTTTATTTTTTTTTATAGAATGATAAGTAAATTCTTCTTTATAATCTACTTAACTTTTTTTTTTTCGTGAACATAACAGTTTTGAGTATATTCATTGAGGTTGGATAAAACTTATTCTAGGATTGAGTTTAAATCTATGGTTTATTAATCAAATAATCAGAGCTAAGTGATCATTGAACAGTATCTACTGTCATGAATCTTAGTGTTGAAAAACTTGTATCAATTAGGTTGTACTATGCCTAATGGTACAAATAAAACAACAACGAATCAATCGAAATATCTTATTTGACAAGATATCATTTGAGATTTTATTATCTCAGTTGTCACATATCAAACTGTGAACCTGAGTGATATGAGTTCAGAATTACACAAGGAATATTATATCTCTCTATATTGAAAGTACACCTGGCTGACCTGTGTCAATTAGAATGAAATTGAGATTCAGGTTCGCTAAAAATTATCCCCAACCATCGAATTGTTTTAACTGCATTTTGTTGACCACTATGATTAAAAATCGAATAATAACTCATGTTATATTGTCTAGTTTATATTACTGGTAGAATTCAGTCGATCGAGGTATACTGTAACCACCTATTTTAATGGCTAAATTTAACAGTAATACGAGATGGCGTAAAATAATGGTATCACAATTACTGTTCTTTTGAACTTGATAAATTACAGTTTGTTACAAAATTAGGTTTCTCATTTTTCAAATGGAAATTTGTTTAAATAACATGAACGAGTCATAGGGCAATCAATTCAGTGGATGTCCATGTGTACGAGGATATTTTACACTTTAGACATTGTTAACCAGTGAAAGAGTGTTATGAGTTCTCAACAAAACGAATCTAAAGTCTTCACATCTATATCTTACACACACAGAGAGAGAGAGAGATCTAGATCATTATTCTTTGTCATTATCGGAATAAATATAGTTGTAATTTCAAATAATGTGAAATATAAGCTAAGTTTTTAAACGTTATTTTTCTTAACATTTTAGATGGGTACGGTTGACAAGTACCAACAAACTTCATAGATCATATCTATTCTCATTGGAAATAAAATGACAGCACCTTAGACATTTTTAAATCTATTAGCTATATTCTAAGAGTGATTTGTAAAATTTGATCATGTTTAAGAATTAAATATCTTTAACTAAGATTACAATATAACTACCGTCAACTGGAAAGATCCCAAAAAATAATGTATTAACTTTCATTAAACATATGTTGTTCTTAGACATCGCTTTATATATTAATCACAATTCTGTACTTTCACAGAATTCTCAGAATAAGTTAAATGAACATAAATAGATATATTTTGGAAAGTAGATAACATAAAGGAGTTTTGAACTCTTTCCAATTAAGGTCGTTAAACCTCCTTTAAAATAGTATGATAAGTAAAGAAATATCTTAGTAGACTGTATTTGTTATTGCTCACTTCATATAATGCTTGTACAATTTAAAGATAATTTACTTCACGACCTGATAATAGCTAAATATTCAACTAGAAAATAGGGCAAATTGGATAGTTTCTTATACGTTTTATCAGATTACTTATAAATGTTTGCCAATTAGTTGTTTTTAATCATACTGAATGTAAGACAATTACAAATCAATGGCAATATATGGTAATATTTCATGGCACTGGGTTCTCTGAAGTTTTCGTTATCTCCCTGTATTAATATTTTATCAGTCGATAAAATGTGTAATGCCTTAATCATCTGAGGATACAGTAATAATTCTGACCGTAAAATAATTTATTTGGAGAAAGATAAAGAAATGCTAGATAAGAACAAATTGTTTCTCTACCTACTAAGTAATTGTTGCAAGTTTGGGTGGTTAGAGGTATTTGGCAGGATATCTTGGAGCTTGGTTTCATACTAGTTGACAATCATCATAAGGAATTATCTCCAGTTTTGAGGGAACCGATTCTCCGTATGGGATATGAACCTATGTCATCCAGCTTCATAGACCAGGATGCTACTAATGAACTATTCAGAGCGCTAATGACCATCTGCCTACGTTTGCTAGTCACTCTATACAATATACTTCAGTAAACAATACAACACCGTTTTAAAAAATTGGATATTAATAGAGTAATAAGTAAAAATGATAAATTTATTGATGAGGTTGTGAAAAGTAACTAACTATAGTTGCTAAGACTCAGCCGATAATTTAGCCGTTTGTAATAGCAACCAGCAGTAGAGTAGTCTGAAACAAGGCTTAGAGAGATTCACTCCGTATTTTTCACATGAATGGTCCCATTGATATTTAGGAATGCCATTGATCAGTCTCTTATTGGCATGTGTGCATGCTGATCAGTGACAGTCCTAAACATCAATGGGAAGATTCAAGTAAACAATACGAAGTGAATTTAAACTTCACCCCATTGTACAAGCAAATTGCTGTCAAGACTCAGTAGATAAGTGGATAACATGATGGCATCTGGAGTGAACGGTACTGGGTTTGAGTCCCAGAGTGAACATCAAATCTGAGATGCGAGTACATCCAGCTGACGTGTCCTAAATGGGATGAAACTCGCATCCGTTATCCATCTTTGTTTGTAATGCTTAGGGAGGCTTAATTAAAACATCACTTGAACTTATAAGGGTAATAACTTAATTTAGTAGTTGTATTGATCGTTGCACACCATAGTTAAAGTACATGAGGTGACATGTATTCAAAGTAGCCCCGTTGATACAGATAAATACATTCTTTCTCTACCTTTAAATAGTCAAATTTGATTGTGATTCCGTACCATAAAATTATTCATTTCACTAATTGCTTTTTAACAAAATTCGTTATGTCCAATTTTTGAGTATCACTGATACTATCATCATTTTGACTCCTTTGGTTTTGAACTTGTTAGTTCTCTAAAGTTCTACTAACATCACTTGTAGTTAGTTAGAGACAAATGCTCGAGTCACCTAGACGAGCGCCCACATTGCAACTTGGTCGATAGCATTCCATCTGTACTAAGAAGGGACTGACACACATAATATTGATCACCACCCAGTGATCAATCAATTATGAAGATCTTTGGTTTATCCATGTCTTTTACCTTGAAAAGTTAGTTAGTACATGCTAAATTGCTATATTATACTCACCATTTGATAAATAGACGGATATAAATCATCAACCAATAAATATGTTTTTCATATTTGTACATAGATATCAGTCACCAAACCGCTGGGAATAATAATAATTTCAGAATATATGATTCTAATCAGAGAAAGGTTTTTGTGGATATCATAGTAATTTCAATGTTTGAGATCATTAGTCAGTTGAAGCTAGACCACCATGGAAAACCTAGTCAATAGACTAGATAATTACATTCCCCATTAATATACACAACATTCAATAATCTTTATGTATTCAAAGTGACAAAACTGTTCCATCTAAGTACGATTGAAAAACTTTGTATTTTATCAATCTATTCGAAATTCAAGGACATATAGTTCTAATGTCTAGTTATCCTACTCTGATATCTATTTTACGTGTGCTAACAATGAAACGTTTTCTTTAGTCATTTATTGTAATCTCATTTTTATTACATGAATTCACGTAATTCATTCCTTTTAATATGAATGAAAGCATGTTAAGATTTTATTCAAAAGTTTAAGTAATATTAAAATAACCTAAGCACAAAAATGGCTCAATTTGATAAGAGTACATTGAAGAAAATTATTCTACTTTATATAGGTCCCAAAATTATGATTGGTAGATTTCAAATAACAGGATGGTGTTGTAAAAGTTGTTAAATTTGACTGAAGTCATGAACTGATATAACTTACTTAACTACCTACACCTGTTACTCCTCGTCGAGGAGCATAGGCCTCCCTATCCTAAACAATCTTTTCTAGTTCTTTCCAGCTATTATTCATCTTTTTTCATATCTACTTCTATTTCCCAACGTAATGTGTTCTTTAGACCACCTCTTTTCTGCTTCTCTTCACGGATTCCAAGTTAGAGCTTGCCTGGTGATGCAGTTTAGTGATTTCCGAAATGTATGTTCTATTCACTTTCAATGTCTTTTTTTAATTTCCTCATCAGCTGGACTGATGTAAATTAAACCATTATTGAAAATCCTAAAGTACTACTTTGGAATTCTATAGGGTGAAAAGGTTATCCAGTGCCTTCAAGCTTTCAAAGGTGATTGAAATTAGATCAGTTCAGTTTTACGGGAAACGAAAGTTTTGAGATCGTTTAAATCAATAGATTTCATTGATTGACTGGATAATTTCAGATTTATTGTAAATAGAAATTTCATCGTTTATAAATCAATTAAAACCAGAAAGGACTAGACAGCTATTTTATTATAATAAGAGAGTTCAATGATCTAATAATAACTCTATTCTAGTACTTTCAGTCCTGAGGAAGATTATGATAAACTACATGACTAAAATTCTTCATCAGTTTCTAGTTCTTCAATAGAAATTTTATGACATTGGATAGTAGTGTGATTATTATCAATTGTCTGAATAGAAACTAGGTTTCACTATCTTGATTGAATGGTTGATGATTAAACGATATATTTGTTCAGATTGCTAGCGGTTTTATTGCTTTTTAAATGTTATCCGATCAAGATGTATGTATCAGTTTTTAGGCAGTTGTCATTACCGTAATATCATTATTTTATCAAACCAGTTAAAATGTCATAACCATACTTACTATTCAAACCAATGAATTTTAAACTGGTATATTGCAGTCATTTATTACACTCGACTAATGAACATGTTTCATACGTAATATTCAGATACATTCACTTTCCATTGAAACTAGATTGAATTTCAAGTATTTAGCCGGACTTTAAGGGTGCTAAGTATTTTTTGTATTACACTTAGACTTACCACCTACTATATGCTATTCAATTTATATTAGCCCTTAATGACAAAATAAAATAAATTATTACTTAACCAAAAAAGTTTAGCATACTGCTACTACTCTAACTGTACAATTCATTTGTTGTATAGACTTAGCTTATGAGAGAATACTATTAAGATTATATAGTTTACATCACAGATTAGTCTTAAGTAAATAAGGTTTGAAAAATAAGAAACACTAGAGATCTGTTTCTTTCTAGTGCGAAAACCTTCAACAGTGGACATTTACAACCTCAGAGAGGACTGAAACCATAACCTATAATTATTGCTGTGATTTGTTTTACTTGTGAGCACAGCTTATATTCACTGGCCAAATGGTTGCCTTGATCCTGGAGATTTTGGGTTTGATATCTAGTGAAGTTGTGAATTTACACTTATGAGCAGTCTCATGTTAGGCAGAAACAGATATCCAGTTCTTCTGTGTTTTTAATGCTTGTCTGGAATTAGTCTAAGCATTATCGATGAACAGGAAGAATCGGATGCAGACGTAAAGACGAGGATTGGCAAAACAAGGGCCGCATTTCTACACTTGAAGAATATATGGAACTCAAAACAACTGTCTGCAACCCAATATCAAAGTCACTGTCTTCAGTACGAACGTCAAGACAGTGGGTTCTACTGTACGAAGCTGAAAAGTGGAGAACAACTACAACCATCATCAAGAAGGTACAAGTATTTATAAACAATCGTCTACATAAGATGCTCAATGTTCGTTGGTCGAATATCATCATCAACAATCTACTAAGGAAGAGAATAGATCAACTTCCAGTTGAGGGGGAAATCAGGAAAAGATGTTGGAAGTGGATAGGACATACATTTCTAAAATCATCAAACTGTATCACAAAGCAAGCACCAACTTGGAATCCTGAGTGGAAACAGAAAAGTGGAAGACAAAAGAACACATTGTGTCGAAAATCGGAAGCAGACACGAATAGGATGAATATTAACTGGAAAGAACTAGGAAGGATTGTTTGGGACAGTGTTGGATGGAGAATGCTGATGGGCGGCCTATCCTCCTGTTAATTTATAATCGATATGTCACTATATAATTATTATATAACGTATCTACTCGATGAGTATAATTTCATCATTATATATATATATATATATATATATATACATTAGTGTAGAGCCATGATGATAAAATAAATCATGGTTAATTATCTGTATAGAATCAAACTCAATGATTATTAACGTGTACTTTAACTCCAATAAATTGATCAAATCTATAAGTGACAATTGTCAATTTAATTTGGTTCAAAGCTTAACAGTATAATAAATTCGTGGATTGGTTAAATTTTGACATTAACACCGTTGGATGCCGGTCGTCTCACTGGTCTAATAGTTAAGCGCTCGCGAGCGAGACTGATAGGTCCTGGGTTTGAGTCTCGTGGGGGGGGCGGGATCGTGGATGCGCACTGCTGAGGAGTCCCATACCAGGACGAAACAGCCGTCCAGTTCTTCCAGGTTTTCCATGGTGATCTAGCTTCAATTGACTCATGATTTCAACCACTGAAATATAATGAACTTTGATTTGCTATAAAACTTAATCATTTGAAAGTATAACTATCGCATTTTCTTATAAATACATTACATTACATATATAATCGGCCTACTTCTATTAATCTTATATGAAAACTCGGTTGTCATTTTATTCTATAACACTCCATTTACGATCAGTATCAACATATCGTCTTTTGTAGTTATTCGTAATCATGTATTAGAAATTGTATCGTTAATTCAATATATAGAAGATTAAAAGTTATATTACGTATAAAGATGTTAGTCGTATTAGTTATTCTCAATGTCATGTCATATACATTATAAGCATTCTAGTGTTGAACAAAACAAAGTTAATGAATTTTTAGTTTTTTGTACAAATATTAAAAGTCAGTCATTATCAACTTAAAGTATGATGTAAATGTGCAACAGATTAAGTTTCCACACCACATTGATTCGATGAGATGAAAGTAAAGAGATAAATTGTAAAAGAATCAAAATTATGTCATTACAATGATAATGAGAGAGACTAAATATTGAAAAGATAATACAAGACAGAATGAAAACGTACATATGAAGGTATAATGGAACTTAAGATCTAGGATAAGTTAATGAGTGAATGTATTTACATCAATGTGACTAACTCTGAGAGTTCATAGGTAACATATAATTTTTCTAATAACAGAATGCAATGAGATTTACTCATTAAGTGACTAACTTAATCTTTTCTTGTAGTAACCTACATAGACTAAATGTATTTAAACTATACAATATACTAGAAAATTTATCGACTTCTTTTCTCTACTTTACAGTTCATGACATATTCCTTCTCGTATCAGATAGATAAAGGATGTTTGAAATGTTCCGCTTGTTATAAAAGGGGTGGAAACAGCCTTTCTAAAGATGATGAATATATATATATATATATATATATATATATATATATATATATATATATATATATCAGAAGGGGCTTTGTGGATATTATAGTAATTTTAATAGTTGAGATCACGAGTCAATTAAAGCTAAACAAACATAGAAAACCTGGAAACACTGGACGACCGTTTCGTTCTAATATGGGACTCCTCAATGATGCGCATTTACGAACCCGCCTCATGAGATTCGAACGAAACGGCCGTCCAATGCTTCCAGGTATTCCATGGTGTTTTAGCTTAAATTGACTTATGATCTCAACTATTGAAATCATATGTATTTGTTTAAACGACTAAACATCTCATGATAAAACCATTTAACATACAGTAAAATGTCGGATAAATGGTGAGTAATAATTTTTTAAAAATACCATTATTTTAATCGTCGAAATTGACTCAGGCAATTATTCACTTCTCCAATAGCTTCACACATAAGATTGGCTGTGATTAAAAAAATAATATACATCTGTGACTTCTTCATGTTACTCATGGAAAATCCTGACTATCATACTCTTGATCAATATGAACTCTAATAAAATGTAAAGCCTTCCAAAGTTAAACGAGTAACTTAAATCATACTTTTTAATCAGTGAAATGTACTATCGATCGATTTTCTTCCATCCATTATGGTATTATTGATATACTTATAGAATCCCATTATTTATCCTTCATTATATTTTACATTTTAGACCATACCATCTATCATATAAACCAGATGAAACTATAATTAAACCATGTCGATCAGGTACAGCATATTGTATGTTTGGTGATTGTACAAAAATTTGGCTTAGAAAAAATAAACATGTAGATATTATTATTGAATGTCAATGTTGGCCTGGATATTCTGGTGAATGGTGTAATATTTATCCACCTGAACATAAACATTGGGATGGTTTATTACGTACAGAGGATAAAGATGAAATTACTCCAATTATAAATGCTAAACATACTACACCTCATACTACTTTGGATATATGGCATGAACAAAGTCTTCAATATGCTGGATATTTAGTAAATAAACATCGTGAATCAATTGAAGATAGATTAAAGAATAAATTTCTTGTATTTCATAATAGTTTGTTAAATAATCTTGAAAATAATAATATACCAAAGGATAAATAAAGTTTCATATGTTTACTTACAATAGAATTTTCTACTTTGATTATCCTTTCTAATTAAGCTGTTATTATTTGTTTACAACAAGCTTATTATGATCTAAAATCTTATAATTTAACACTTGAATAGGTTAAACTATTGTTTGTATAGACCTTAATAAATGTAATGTAACTTATTAGTCTATATCTCCTAATTTGTTTACATTAATCATAAGCGAATATTTGTAATTTATAGTTTATTATATAATTATATCCTATGCTTCATATAAATAATTTACACTTGAATTCTTAGATTTCATTCCTATTTTGGTATAGACTACTAGTTAGAAAGGCTAATCCTTAGACAAACTGTAAGGTTCAGAGGCTAATAAACAGACTTATACTTGATAAATTAGTTTGATTATTATTATTATTATTAACCGTTAAGTAACTTTATGGATTACTGAATCGATTTCATTCATTATAAGTAATATAGGTGTTGAAAATATACCGTTGCATCAGAATATACTCCTCAATACATGAAAATGGGAATAGGTAATGTAAGTGTTTAGTGAAACAGTATGTGTTTTTCACTTATCATATTCATTTGACGATATTAGCCATCTCGTATATTTATTTATGATTACTTTAATCAAATCTAGTTCGTTCCAATCTAATAAAGTAGCATAAATGTACATTTTAATACCATTCATTTACAGTATTTAGATAAGTATACATTAACATAATTATCCACAATCTTTGTGGGTTAAATTCGGTCAATGCTGAGGACTAAACAATATAATATTTCATACAGCTTTGTAACTAATTCATGCAAGTACTACTCAACAGATAAATAGAAACACATCTAACTTTGATAATGATCTGGGTTTAAATCCCACAGTGATCAATGATTTTTTTAAGCTAGCAGATACACTTTGTTAATATGGGCATATTACTACAAGAAGCTTAAAAGCTCCTCACAGTCACTTTAGTTTAAAAACACAACCGTTCAATATTATGATCACCCTGTCTTCTCCTCCCTTTAGCTTATTTTCTTTTTTCCTTGTCTTATGAATTCTAAAACAACTATTGATTTTATAAGCACAGTTGGATGATGACTAACAGTACTTCTGACTTAAGGCAATATCAAGGCAATCCGCAGAGGATGCATAAATACCAATAAGAGACTGATCATTTACAACCCTAAACGTCAATAGGAATATTCAAACAAACAATACAAAAATGAACTATTGATTTTATCTCAAAAGATACCTTTCTCTATATACTATTGTAAGAAAATGGAAATCTAAAAACAGACCACTTTTTAAACGTAACCGCTTACCAACCTTTCTATCATCTCTTTATTTCATCGTTTGGATAATCTTCATTAAAATCATCAACCAATCAGTGTTAGATTTCAATAGGCTAGTAAATATTACAGATTGATACAAACATGTTAGACGGTTAAACCTATTTTGGCTTTTAAATGAAGCATTTTGTGATTGAAGCTTCTCATAAATATAACATTTTCAATGTTAACATTAAAGTATATACTTTGAATTTATGTTAGTCTTTGAAATTACCCAGTACTCACGACAAAACCTATAGATGACACTTTTTTTTTCTGTTTTGTTAATACTCTATATATGTATATTTGTCATTAAACAGTTGGGATCAAATTGTAATGAACCCTAGATTTAGATTTTACATTGGTCAGTACTTATTATCGAATCGTATGGATAGTCTGAATGAAACTAGAATTTCTCAAAAGTTGAAGATCATTATCGTTTAGTTTCACATTCTTAGAAGTCATCAGAAGATTAATAATTCAGTAATTAATCACTGTCAATCCATCACTGAAAAATAATAAATGTCACATTTCTTTTTACTGTTTAGTGTTGATCAAATCCTGTCAGTTATTCTCTTCAGTGTAGTCAATGGGATGAAGTGTTTCATAGTAAATATCTGTCTATGTTATAATTAAATATAATCAAAAGATTTTAGTCAACATTGAAGACTGAACAATATTCATGATCAATTGATGTAATATGTCACTGTATAGATCATGTTGACTTTAAACTTTCGACCTGAGAATATTATCTCTTCATGGGTCAAATAATGTATAACATTTACATTAATTATGTAATGTTTAGTTAAGAAGTTTTTACATTATTCTCTCTCTCTTAACGCAAGATCAAACAACTAAGGTTACTGGATGTGAAAACTTCTTCAACTATGTCCAACAGATTTTCTTTTTAACAGAATAAGACTATTCATATAAAAAACTAGATTAATTCCTAATGTCAGTCAGTGAGTCAGTAACAACGTGGAACATTCGTACGTACGTACATCAGTTCGAGTTGCCATACCACATTAGCACAGAGATTCAGTTATCGATTCAAATCCCTTAGTGGTAGAGGTAGTGAAATTATAAGTAGTGATAGGGAACATTAGGGTTTAATGATGTTATTCAAGAAGTATAATCCAGCGGAATAGATTTGGAAAGAAAATAAAGGACATGAAGAATTCAGATTAGAATTTGGGAGAACACAAAGAATGGATGCTTAGAGTGATCAGCAAACTCTGTATTTTGTCAGCGTCTTCACCAAATAGAACTATGTCATCGGCATACTCTGGGTCAAAAAGTGAATTTCCCGGTAGAAGTTCAACCCCTCGGAAGTCAGATGTGGAAAGTGTTATCTCTAAAAGCACGTCAACGAAAAAGTTAAACAAGAATGGAGAGAGTGGACAGCCCTGACGAACACCACTTGAGGTAATCAATTCTGATGACAGTTCGCCACAAGCTCTCACTCGACCAGTTGTGTTCAAGGAGAGAGCCTTTATAAGGTTAATGTACTTCTTTGGTACTCCTTTCAGTGACAAACACTGCCATAGAACCTCACGATCAACAGAGCCAAATGCCGCCCTAAGGTGGAGAAATACCACAATTGTGGGGCGTCTGAATGTGTGTCTATGTTCTGGGACCTAACATAGTGTGAATATCTGGTCTATACAACCACGTCCAGGTCGAAAACCCGCCTGATTTTCTCTAGTCTGTTCTTTACGAGCTTTAGTTAGGCGTCGAATAATTATTGAAGCTAATATTTTAGACACTATATTAGTCAAACTAATTCCTCTGTGATTGTCACAAGAGGACTTTTGTCTTTTTTATAGACTGGTACAATCAGTGATTGAGACCAGTCAGATGGGATTACGTCCAGTTTCCAGATTCTAACTAAGATCTCAGTCAAGCTCGCTGCTAATGCTGGACCACCATCCTTAAAAATCTCAGGGGTAAACCTATCAGGGCCTGCTGCTCTCCCACGCTTCAGATTTCCTATAGCTTTTTCAACTTCGTAAACAGTCGGAGGACTAACATTAACTTGCTATTCAGGTAGACTGGAGATCGTGTTGCTGAAGGCCAGTTGAACTGACCCCTAAAGTGTTCTGCCCATCGATCCAATCTCCTGGATCGAGAATGAATAATATGTCCATCGCTAACATTTGGGTTCCTAATACCGGTTTTCTTAACAAGTCTGAACAGTTGTCTGCTGTTACCTATTGCCACTGCCTTTTTCATCTCCCTTGCTTCCGCTATCCACCACTGTTCACGATCATTGCGTAGGCTTCTAGTCAGCTTGCGCTTAAGCTGACTCCGCTCTTCGTTATATTCAGATCCAGATGGAATGAGTTTCCGAGCATCTATCAGTGCGGTAGACGCTGCTGAGATTCAGTGTTTCTCCTTAACCTTATGGTTTACAGTACTTGCAGACATCACTGCTGTTTCTACAGCTTTTCGGATGTCATTCCACGCTGCCTCGAGGTGGGCATCAATTACATGGCTGCCTAACTGTTTTTCTAGTTGTCCCCCAAATATACTCTTATCTTGGCTGTCATTAAGTAGGACCCTAAGGGGTTTCTTTGCACCATCTTTCCTACGTCCAGCAAGACGTAGACAAATACGCGCTCGCACTAGAGTCTTCTATCGAGCCCCTCCATCGGTGGCTGGTAGCGATGTGATCTAGTTGGGTCCAATGTTGAGACGAATTAGGGGGTCGCCATGTTAAAAGATGTTTCTCCTTATGCTTTAAGTTAGTGTTAGCAAGAAACAGGCGGTTATCTGAGCATAGCTGCAACAGACGGTCGCCATTATCTGTTGTTTGAGCCGCGATAACATATGATCCACTCAGGTGTCACCAGCCACTATTACTACATCAGAGCGACTAGCTTTTTGGAGGAGGTTGGAAAGCTTTCTGTAATACCCATCTTTTACATTATCTGAGCTGCAGTTAGTGGGAGAGTAGGCAGAGACGACGAAGAGGCAACGACGAGTGTCCCTATCTTTCTGAGTCCTTACTGTTACGTCGGATTAGTGCTGGTCTTAACGACCTGAGAGCGTGACCGCAGAGCCCAAGGGACAACTGCTTGAGGCCGGTCGCGCACGGCCTTTTTGTGGAAGGTATTTAATGTGTTGACTCCGTTCTTCAAAAAGCCTTACCGCCGGAGACGGAAATCCGTGGGGTAAGATGAGGTGTGACATTTTTAAGGTCGACCATTTCTAACCCTTTCCTTCCTTGTGAGGCGGCAGCATCGCTGCAGATGCTGGTTGTCCGGGGTAAATTCTTTACTGCTGTCACACCCCTCTACAGTCAGCAGTACGACTTCGTCCCCAGACCTTGAGTTGCTGCTTTTAGTCTTACCGTTCTCCAATCGACCTGCCTGGCATGGTAGAACCTGCAGGAACATGTGTTCCAGCCAATATAGCTCGATTGGGTCATCACGATAAGCAAGCCCGACCACTACGTCAAAGTAGCAGCTACGGTCGGGAATTTCTAATGAGAGATGATTAAAAGCATTACCATCGAATACCTTCAATAGAAGTGTTACGTCCCGATAAACATAATGAATGGTAACTTTTGGGACCCATTTATGGACCAATACTAAACGTATATTTTTATCGTATATTTTTTAAATAACTAAACTAGACATATTCATGTCCCTCTTATTGTGAGTTTTATTTTGACTTATGAACTATTATTCTACTATTTACCATTCTTGAATTATACCCTGTCTATTAATTACTGCCTCCCACACTCACAGTCACATTTGGCTAATTCTTGTACAAACGTTGTTTCCCATTTTATGGTACAATGTGGTCTGTCTGGTTGGTATAAAAACCCCGTATATTTGAAATAAATGATTCATATCGCAGAGGTTGAAATTTGTGTTCTGGACTTAACTGGCTGAACTAGGCAGGAATCAGGACCTATAAAAAAACTCTAGACTGCTCGTACTTGTTTTATGCGTTATCAGTCCGATCGATAATTCACTGTTCTCTATTTGACGGTATCATTACGTTATAGATTAATAGGGCACACAGACCATAGGTCATATAATATTCGGTACTTCGAAACAATAAGTATCAGCAATTATTCATAAAGAATTTGATTACTACTGACACTCATACAAATTACTGTCCATTCATTTATTATCTTTTTTTAAAAAGAAAATCTATTTCATCAATTATGATTTAAACATAAATAAAACTGATCGCTTACGTGTTAAAGGAATCATTTAGCATGATCCATTCGACTGATTTATTATTAAATTCAAGTTAATAATAATGATCGGAAATTTAATTTACATGATTATTATCATTACTGTTGAAAAGTTCATCTAAATAATTGATATCTAACCTTGATAATAACTATTGATTATTATATAATAATAATAATAATAAAATATTATTCTTTCATTATGAATTAAAGATTTAAGACACAATTTATGACTAATTATCATACACATATCCATTACTTAATGATTATAAAAGTAATTTAAAATAGTTGAGATCATAAGTCAATTGAAGCTAGACCATCGTGGGAAATCTGAAAGAATTGGACGGTCGTTTCGTTCTATTGTGAGACTCCTCAACAGTGCGCATCCACAATCTCGCCCACCGCGAGATTCAAACCCGGGACCAACCGTTCTTGTACGCTAGCGCTTAACCTCTAGACCACATTCAACAGTGTTAATGTCTAATTTCAAACAATCCACGGAATTAAGCGACACACTCACCATTGTCTTCAGTGAGTTACTATCTCATAACAGACTCGGTTGAACTCCACTGGTCACTGCTTCTCACTAGAACTCCAGGATATACCTGTTGAAGCCAGTCACCGTTGAGCATATGCTGATTAGTATCAGGAGGGGCTTTTGTGGATATTATAGTAATTTCAATGGTTGAAATAATGAGTCAATTAAAGCTAAACCATCATAGAAAACCTGGAAGCACTGGAAGGCCGTTTCGTTTTGGTATGGGACTTCTCAGCAGTGCGCATCCACGATCCCGTCTCGAGAGATTCGAACCTAGGACCTATCATTTTCGCATGCAAGCGCAAGCGTCATCCACTGCTTCCAAGTTTTCCATGGTGGTATAGCTTTAACTGATTCATCATCTTAACTATTAAATTTACCATAATAACCTCAATACCCCTTCTAATTATAAAAATGTAGATTATTAAGCTTATTTATTGTACCATGAATATGTAATTTTTTAATATAATTTTTCTGGTTAATATCATGATGTATCATTTAATTCAGCTTACTTGATTTTAGTTGATAGAATCCTGTGTCTATTTTTCTGTGAACATTTCGTGCTTTAAACAGATATCATCTGAATCCTGCCAATGATGAAGTATAATTTTAACAGTTGTCTTTGATGATTCTATTTGAATTCATAATAGTAGACATTAATTGAAGTTGCTCATCAATAAAGTTTCTGAATATGAAAAAAATAAGTGATTCGAGAGTTTACACAGCATTACCTAGAAATTAAGCATTACCAAACCATCCTGTTAACCTTACTTACATCTGTCTCTTCCAGTGAAGCATAGTCCGCCAACCAGAAGTCTCCAACCCATTCTGTCATGGGCCTTCTTTTATAGTTCAATCAAGTTGTTATTTTTTCTTTTCATGTATATCTCTATTTTTCGGCGTAATGTGTTCTATGGTCTTCCTCTTTTCCCTTGACCTTGAAGATTCCATGTGAGCGCTTGCCTTGTGACACAGTTTGGTACTTCCCTCAATGTGTGTCCTATCCACTTCCAGCGCATCTTTCTGATTTCTTCCTCCACTGGGATCTGGTTTGTTCTTTCCCATAGTAGGTTGTTGCTGATAGTGTCCGGCCAACGTATCAGAAGTATTTTGCATAGACAGCTAATAATAAACACTTGTATCTTCTGGATGATGGCTTTTGTAGTTCTTCAGGTTTCCGCTCCATAAAGTAGAACTGTCTTGACATTTGTATTGAAAATTCTGACTTTGGTGTTGGTTGACAATTGTTTTGAGCTTCAAATGTTCTTCAGTGGTAAATACGCTACTCTTGCTTTGCCGATCTATGCCTTCACATCTGCATCAGATCCACCGTGTTCATTAATGATGCTGCCCAGATATATGAAGGTTTTTACATCTTTCAAAGCCTCTCCGTCAATTGTGATTTGATTGTTGTATGTTGTGTTATATCGGAGAATTTCGCTTTTCCCTTTGTGTATGTTGAAACCTACTGATGCTGAGGCTACTGCTACACTGGTCATCTTTATTTCTTGTTGCGTGTGCGATAGAAGAATCAAATCATCTGCAAAGTCTAGATCGTCCAGCTGCATCCTAGCTGTCCATCCTTTTAACCTCTTTACAACAACAGAATTTTATATACAATCTAGTGTTGAGTGTTTATTATCTTAAATTACCTTAAATCCAATATTCATATTATACACTGCGATGGGATTTTCAATTCTTTATTCTATTAAACATACTGATTTTTCGGACAATTTACAAAATTATCAATTTCATTCTTATTAAAACAATTCATAATTGTTTATTAACTAACATTTAAACAATTATTGTAGGCATTTATTTAATAATAAAAATTTCTAATAATTAGATTAGTAGGTAATGAATAAACAATATATAACATTAGTAAATTTAAGCAAAGATGGATAGTGGCTAGCAGTGGAATCCAAGACGCACGTTTAGTTCTATTTGGGACTCATCAGCTAGATGTATCTACATCCCAGAGTTGATGTTTACTCCGGGACTCGAATCCAGTACTATTCGCTTCAAACGCCATCGCGTTATCCACTTAACTACTGAGTCTATCGTTGCTTAAAAATCTTGTGACGTAAGGCTATATTGAAGTAATCCGCACAGGATACATATATACCAACAAAAGACTGATCGATTGCCGACCCACAATAAGACGAAACGGCCGTCCAGTGCTTCCAGGTTTTCCATGGTGGTCTAGCTTTAATTGACTCATGATCTCAACCATTAAAATCACTATAATATCCACAAAAGCCCCTTATGATATCATCTATTAGTTTATTATGATAAAAATAGGATTTGAATATTTCAGATATGATTTCGTATGCATTAGATGTGGATAACGAAATAGCGAGTTCTAAACTAAAGTTTCAGTACTCCCAGGTTTTTAATACTTTCTCGATCGATGTCAATGTAAGCGAGAAGTTTACTTCCAACTCAACTACTACTGGAGACATGATATACTCAAATGTTCCATGTTCATCAGATTATCAATCTGAAAAAAGTCATGTGTCACTAACGATTTTAAATTAATTCATCTTATTTTTAAAAACCGTACTTTCTACCATACATACACGTTTCTGTACTTAAAACAGATGTAATATCTTTCAGAAAAAAAAAGTAGAACTCGTGGATCAAATGTTCATGTACCACTTGGTTTAGAATGCAGATTATATGCTTGAACCGGATGCAAAAACATTTGATAAGTTGAATTGAATAATGACAGTTGAGATCATGAGTCAATTGAAGCTAGACCATCAAGGAAAACCTGGAAGCACCAGATGGCCGTTTAGTCCTAGTATGGGACTCGTGTATTCGAGTCCCTTATGTGGTATCGTGGATGCGCATAGTTGTGGAGTCTCATACTAGGATGAAACGGCTATCTGGTGCTTCCAGATTTTCTGTGGTGGTCTAGCTTACATCGACTCATAAATTCAACTATCATATATGATATTCTTTAATGTATCATTAAATGTTAGTAAAATCGATAATTCCACCTGGAGCACCTCTGGGGCTACTGCCGATCCCAAGCCCGGATAAAGGAGGGTTAAGCATGGGGTTAATGACCTCATCCCATAGAAAACTAATTCAAACCATTTATACTCTGCTCTGGGAGTTAGAAGATCTTCATTTAGAAGATTTATGACGCCTTATACTGAAATCCGAATTCCTTCGGAAGTCATGAAGTTGATGACACTTCTGATAACCAAAGCAACCATTAATTTAGGTACATGGAATGCTCGTACAATGTAGGAGACCGATAGAGTTATGCAAATCGCTGCAAAATCGATCATATAAATGAGTGTATATTTGTTTAAAATGATTGTTCTATTTATTTATTTTCTTGTATTTTTTTTATCAATGAGGAGTCCCATAGTAGGACGAAAAGGCCGTCCAGTTCTTTCAGGTTTTCCATGATGGTCTAGCTTCAATTGACTCATCATCTCAATTATTAAATTTACTGCAATATCCATAAAAGCCCCTTCTGATATTAATCAACATATGCTCACTAGTGACTGGCTTCAACAGGTATATCTTGAAGTTTTAGTGAGAAGCAGTGATCAGTGAAGTTCAATCAAGTCTGCTGTGAGATAATAACTCGTTGAAGACAATGGTGGACATGTCACTTAATTTCGTGGATTGGTCGAATTTAGACATTAACACCGTTGGATGTCGGCCGTCTCAGTGGTCTAGATTTTAAGCGCTCGCGCGCAAGACTTATAGATTCTAGGCTCGAATCTCGCGGTGGGCGAGATTGTAAATGAGCACTACTAAGGAGTCCCACAATAAGGCGAAACGGCCGTCCAGTTCTTCTAGGTTCTCCATAGCGGTCTAGCTTCAACTGACTTATGATCTCAACCATTAAAATTAATGTTCATTTGATATCAGTTTTTTATTTTATTTTTTCTCTTTTTATTATTAAGAAACCTAAATTGTTTTTCTATCTTGAAATACCAGCCATTTTTTCTTAATTATATAATCAACATTTTATTTACTCAGTTTAGTTTACCTGGGTTACTATTATTATTATTATTATTATTATTATTCAAAAATAAATTTCAGCATATTTCTTTGATGTTATGTAATCAGGGTGAGATATTTGTTTTATTTCATTTCATAAACAAAATAGACAATCGTGTAATCTTAAATGAGTTTTCTTATTGCCAAAATGACTACCTCAGTTTTGTGAAAGAATGAATATCAGTGAACATAATAATAATAAAATTGAGTTAGATGACGTTAAAATTCCATTTAATGGTGTATTTTATTTCAAAATTTCAAAAACTTTCTTTAGTAAACTTTATTGAACAGTTAAAATTAAAGACAACTAAATATATTTTTTATACAAGAGATCAGTTTAGTTTAGTGAAATTCAACTATTTACTTACTTATATATGCCTGTTACCTCTCATGAAGGTATATAAGCCACTAACCAGCATTCAACTTTTTTCCAAGCAATCCCTTCTTAGTTCTTTGTAGTTGGTCATTATTATTTTCATGTCTGCTTCCAATTTCTGAAACAGAGTGTTTTTTGGTCTTCCTCTTTTCCGCTACCCTTTAGGATTGTGAGTTGGTACTTGCTTTGAGATGCAGTTTGATGATTTTCGCAATGTATGTCCTATCCATATCCAAAGTCTTTTCCTGATTTCCTCCTCAGCTGGAAACTGGTCTATTCTCTTTCTTAGTAGACTGTTGATGAAAGTATCCGACCGACGAACATTGAGTATATTACGTAGCCAATCGTTTAGAAATACTTGTACCTTCTTGATGATGGTTGTAGTTGTTCTCCACTTTTCAGCTTCGTACGGTAGGACTCACTGCCTTGACGTTCGTATTGAAGATTGTGACGTTGATACTGGCTTGCAGACAGTTGTTTTGAGTTCCATATATTCCTCAAGTGTAGAAATGCGGCCCTTTCTTTGCCAATCCTTGTCTTTACGTCTGCATCGGCTCTTCCTAGTTTTTCGATTATGCAAACCTGTTACGTGAAAGTTTCCACCTGTTTCGGAGTTTCTCTATCAATTGTGATTGGGTTGGTGTTCTATGTGTCGTATTTTAGGATATTGCTTTTTTCTTTGTGCATGTTAAGGCCTACTGATGCACTAATTGTCTTCACTTGTATTTGTTGATGTGTATGGGATAGAAGGGCTACGTCATTTGCGAGGTTCAAATTGTCTAATATTATCCCAGCTGTCCATTTTATTCCGGGATTCCTCTCAGATGTTGAGGTCTTCATAATCCAGTCAACTACTAGAAGAAATAGAAGGGGTGAGAGTAAGCAGTCTTATTTGAAACCGGTCCTTACTTGGAATGCATCTTTCAGCTGTCCTCCATTTACGACTTTGAACTTTAATCCTAGACTTAGGAGTTTTATGGTAACTGCCTACAACCAACTTAATGTAATTCACATAATGTCAGTTCATTTTTACTAGTATCGATATTATAACTTAATTGATAAAATTCCATCAAAATCAAAGGATTGAACAACCGTGATATTAGTCACTACTAACTGATCAATCATTTGTATTCTTTCATTGCTAAGTGACATTAGTTAGAGAACTTCTGAGTAAACAAGGAATTCTGGATATTTGTTTAAGCGAAGCTTGAAATTTCTGATCAATGTATGTATCAAAACCTACTTTTACACAGGATCGTTATTAAAAACTTTAATTCTCATGACCAACACGATAGATTTAAACTGTGTAGTTACAATGCAACGATTCACGTTTTTGAAACCAGTTAGGTTTTAATATTACACTTTCGGCTTAATTCAGTTTTAGTAACTAGCTAGTAAGTATCATTAGCTCATACACTTAGAGTGTATCTCATACCCAATCACCTTGTTAATGAATTAATTTGTTAATTTTAAATTTGTTATTAAACAATAATCATGTCATACCAAAATGGATATCACTTATATATCCGACTAAATTTAAATTGAATAATTTTCATAAATTATCGTATCTAAGCAGTAATTATGTGACTAATAGTGCTTAATTCGAAGAGATAATCACCCTAGTTCTAGTGAAAAGTCGTGTCCACTTTAGTTTAAACTTATTTCATGCAAAATAATTATGACTAATTCCACTGAATAATAGTCATGTAATATCACCAATTAACTGGATTTAAATATGTAAACTATTGGATGTTAATTCAACAGTCTAAAGGTTAAACACTCAGTGCCAGATCTGGATGTTCCAGGGTTCGGTAGCTGCTAAACATCGTTAATGTGCAATCTTGAGAAACTCATTATTAGGATAAAACAGCTGTTTAATCCTTCCTCATTTTCAAAGATTGGGTAACTGAAGTTAGTTCGTGATGTAACCCATACAAGCAGTAATCGTTGGCTTATGTATGACTAGGTTTTACAACTCCTAAAGCCTTAGTAAAAGGCCTTGACTGGTTGAAATGAATTGAGTCAGGAATGACACTTACATTACTAATGCCATAGAATGGTCCTTGAGCTATACCGAAAACTGATTGAAGCTGAAACTTGTACCATTGGGTCCCACTTGAGTAAATTATAATCATCGACCTCACTATAAGGCCTGATAGTCTCCAATTTACAGATATGAATAAGTACTGCCACAACGATTACATATATATTCTTTGCCTCCTAGAATTCAACTTATCTTAGTTTATAATCAATACTCATTTCATATTAAACAATTCGTATAAAATTCATAACTGTACTACTAGTGAGCTGATAAAACATAGGGAACTATATATGAAAATTATATTTGAAATAATCTCAGCGATTGAAATTTAAATAATTCAAACGTTTCGTCCAGCTAACTTGTCTGGACTTCTTCAGGGTAATAAAGTTTCAAATTTTTTCGTCATTATTTTGTGAAGAAAACCATTTTACTAAGTTAGAATTTTCTTGCAGGTTATCGATTCAGCATAGTTTTAGGCTTATATCAGAAAACAATGAGTTTCTTTCATTCAGGAGATCTTACATACTTTTGTATTTAACAGTAACACGGCTTATATTTTATGTCATATCAATGTATGATGATAGAAGAGGAATACTCTAAATTCGTCAAGTGACTGAGCTTTGGTGTCAGTTGTCTGAAATTAGCCAAAATATTGCTTGACAATAAATAACTCCTCAATAATCTATCTCACACAGCTGATTCAGTAATCAATTCTTGAGGCTTCGAGCTTTGTGGTAATAACTTAATTTTTTTAGTTCTCTAAGCTAATATCATGCATATTATCTTCTTGTATTATTTTCTTGTATTTAGCCTTTATTGGATGCAGCGGTTTAAAAATTAAGACAGTTATGTTTATAAAAACATGTTTTTAACCTATTCTATATAGGAATCCAAATATTGCTGATATCAGGAATGTTACAATTGAAATAACAAAATGTTAGTAAATGAATTCTTTAAATAATTCTGTCATATTCAGAAATTTATCGACAACCATGTTTTACATTAATCTGTTGTAAGATAAAGTGACAATAAACACGTTTGGTCAGTTCATTTATATAAAAAGTACTGACTCTAAGTGTAATGTATGTTTGATGAATAAAATGTTTCTGTAGCAACCTAATGTATAGCAGCCTAGTATATAAGGCCATGCCATGTAAAAAAATAACTGCTGGTTTCGAGCGTACGAGTTATGCAAAAAAATGGTCTGAATTTCCTTACAATCTACTAAGAGCAATTTACTTTAGAAAACATTATAACAACGAAGTACCGGTAGAAAGAGGCTGATTAATTCAGGCCTGATTCACATGAATATATGTTCCTTTACTCAAATATAGTTAGCCGAAAGGCCATAAAATGATCACTTCTCGATGTTTTTACAAGCCAATGGTTTATTTATACTACAATCATCTCATTAAAAAAACTTTTCTAATTGATTAACTCTACTGAGTCATTTACAAAATGGAAAGTTTTTCCTCCAATCAAAATGTTGCAACAATATCAACCAATCAAATCAAAGTACTTGCAATTATATAAGCACAATAAAGAAGCTATAAGATCACGCACAGATTATTTATAATAAAAAATCTATCTTATTATCAATATGCCTGGTCTCATTTCAACTGAAGAAAGTAAATTTATAAGAAAAATATTAATTCCAATTTATGAAAGTTCCGAAGCTCATAAAGCAATATTATGGTATGTTAATAATCTGAAACTTCCTGGTGATTTGATTATTTTCTTACATGTTGTTGAACCGATTCTACCATCTGCTTTATCTGGATTATCAAGTCAATATGAAACAATGCCATGTAATGCTAAATATCATGTATCTGAAAAAATAATGAATAAAGCTAAATTATTATGTCAAGAACTTGTACATGAAGCAAATATATATGGTATAAAATCAGAAGCAATGATACAAATTGATACAAAACCAGGTCCAGCTATAATTAAAATGATTAATGAACAACATATTGATAATATTATTATGCTTAAACGTAGTTTAAGTTTTATTAAACGTGCAATTACTGGAAGTGTTAGTTCATATGTATTACATCATTCTAATATACCAGTTACTATTCTATCATCAATGAATAATTGAAATTTATTTTAAAGATAATAAAACGATCAACCTCTTTTGTCCAAAAAAAATAAAAAAATAAAACGCATTTTCAGTATTGTACGTATATACATATACATATATGGAAAGAGATAATAGTATTACATAATTCATTCATAGAAATATTGAAATGAGACAATGAACAATGAAGGCACTTTCTTTAAACATTAAGATGATCAACGCCCTTCCACCCCTTTTTATTTGTTTGTTTGTTTTTTTTAAATTTTTTCTACAATACAACATTTCAATTTTACACTATTGTTCAAAGATAAATAAATATTTTTATTTATTAAAATATGAATGGTGTTGTTTTGATTTTCTGATTAGAATTGACGTGATCTTTTATTTTCTTCGTCGTCCTTAACTATATTTGAAAAAAAGAAAAATCTTATTTTAGATTTTGATTGATGTTAGACTACCATTGAAAACATGAAAGTATTAGACAGCTGTTTTGTTCTATTGTGGTACTTCTCAGCATTGCGCATCCACGACTCTGCTCGTGGGATTCGAACTCGGGGCTCTTAGTTTCGCGCGTGAATGTTTAACCTCTAGACCACTGAGTTGGCATCCAATGGTGTTAATGTCTGACCTTAAGCAATCTATGAAATCGCTTCCCGGTCTTTAATGGTGATCTAACATCAATCGGTTCACAATCTCAGTCAAAAACTTAATAATCTTCACAACCCTATACTGACCATTTAAGTTTGTGAGAGAGAGAGAGACAGAGATATGAAGATGTGGTTGTGTATATTGTGATAGAGTCGTACTAAGAAAAATTAATTACTCAAACTAGTCTTTTGTAAGGATAATAACTTAAGTGAACTTATTAAAGAGGGAAATTTTCATACCGAAATCATATAATGAAAAGAAAAACAAGATGTTCAGATCGTAAAACTTAATCTAATTTTAGAATATTCAAAGGATTATCTATTTGATTTATATAAGAAGGGTTATTTGAAGATTGTAGTAATTTTCGTTTCATCCTGAGGAGTCCCACGATAGGACGAGATAGCCGTCCAGTGCTTCCAGGTTTTCCATAATGATATCGCTTTAATTGGTTCATGATTTCAACTATTTTAATTTATATAAGTTATGAATAATATAAGTAACTTTGATAATTGATTAACATTTCAATGATTATTGACATAAACTACTAAATTTTGTTGGAATACAGATAAGGTATTTGTTATTTCTTATTAAGATTAGATAACCAATTATGGTAGTAATAATAAGGATATTTGTAGTACTAATAGTAATATTGTTACTACTATTAGGAGTGGTAGTAATCGTAGTATGATGTGGGCTACTGAGGTCGACCAATATAAGTAGTATGTATCATCAATCGAAAGTAGAATGTCTGGCGGCACAAGGTTGAGAAAATCGTAAAGAAGAAAATGAGAACAGAGAGTAAGTGGTATTGGAACGTAGGAACAACAAAGTCTGAGATAATAGATGTATAGTTTGCAAATGAAGTATTGAATGTATGGTTCACATATTTTACTAAGAGATTCTATAATTTTGTATTCAAGTGCATTTAGTTGTCTTCGTCTGTGTTCTCGTTCATTACAGTAGTAATACTAATGCTAATAGTAGTAGTACTTTTGCTAATAATGTTAGTATTAGTAAAAGTTCACTTGGTGTTGTTTTACTTGTATCTTTCCATTGTTATTTAGGACTGGAATTGATCAGTCTCATGTTTGCATATGAGCATCTTGTGAGGATTGCTTCGATATTGCCTTAAGTCATAAGCTTTTTAAAAAGCTGAAAGATTATCGAAACTTGTAAAAAATCTACAATGAATTTCACATAACATTCTTATCTGTAAAACTTTGATTAGTTGAACTTTTCATTTTATAGTTTGATATGATAGAAAACCTATTTCTTAAATAATTTGATCTTTAACAATCAACTACCATATCATACCATAAATGACCTCAATATTTAAAACTTAAAAGAATGATAGTTAGTGTTAAACTAGTATGTTGTGTTAATTAATACAGAATACTGTAAATCAGTCTATTGATTATTAGGTATATATCACGTAGATGAAGTATAATAAAAAGTATGCGCTAGTCCATTTATTGTAATGATTATTTAATTCATATAGTTAAACAACAATAAAACTAAAATTATTGTTGATTAATTAAGTCTTAAACAGATTCCTACTTTCTTACATAAATTATGTATATTCTATGCTTTGTAATGAACTCTCTTATGTAATTACAATTAAAGATAGGATAGGACTTAGGAACTTATGACCTCAGGGTGTGTGCATTACCTTAAGGCCATTGACATGTAGTTCAACGATTCACATTTCCAAGTTCAATCAATTGCCCATCAGTGATGTGTTACTTAGCATTTCAAAGATAACTCTGTTGTTATAGGAAATAGAATACACAAGTTCGATCTCTAGCATGACTTTTCAAAGATTTATCTCTTACCTGTGGGGCTCAAATGTTTACTTACAATACGGATGAAATGGTTCTGTTTGGTGAAGACGTTGATAAAATACTGAGTTTTCTGACTACCTTAATCAACAATCCAAGAATGTTTGGGATGTGGTTCTCTCCCTTCAAATACAAACTGTTACATCAGGCGTCATCGCCTGAGCTAATGACAGATAGTGAAGTAGCTGAATGAATCGACCTCTTCACTTATCTTGAGCGTTTCATCACTCCCGATTGTTTAGTGTCTGAAAAATTTCCCTACCTAAGAGCAAGTTTTTTTTTCAGCAGTTTGCTCTGTCCCTACATTATAGGTGAGAAACATCACAATTAGGGATAGAGGATATTCGCAGGTTACTTTCATTCGATCATAGGTGTCGTTGAAACATTACTTATGTATTTTAAGACCACAAAGTAATCAATTTTTAGGTTAGGAATAGAGTACTAGGTGAAGATGGGAGACCAACTGAGGTGGTTGAGACATGCCTTACGTATCCCCTACAAGCATCAACTTCGACGATGTTATCTGATGTAGGAGTAGACTGGAAGGACGTCAAGGGCGGCGAAACCACAACATCGAACCAGTTCGTTAAGACATTGACAGTTGAACTGGCCCATATTTGCAAGCGTAGACCAGATTGTTTGAATCCCCATGATTATGGTAACCAGTGGTTAGAGACTTTGAATGACATGCAACGGCGCAAGTGCATAAGTTTTTTTTGTCTTCCCTTAAATTCAAAGCCTCTGAATTCCTCACAACTATCATTTGTGTTTTTAGTTCACTAATTAATCTATCCTAGATCCTTATGTTCGATACCTAATCTATCCTAGTACCACTGATACTGTTGAAATCTTATAACACCTTTCCTACAATTAATTTCGATTGCGGGTAATTTTTAGTGGTCTTGAGTGCTGTTAGAGGTTTGAGGGCGGTTATCACTTCCCGGTTGCCCACATCGTGTAAGGGTTCTGCTGGAGGTATCTGAAAAGGAAATTGGATTAGAGGTGGTCATAGTGACCTGAGAGCGTGACCGCAGTGCCCAAGGGACAGCTGCTTGAGGTCGGTCACACACGACCTTTTTATGAGTAACTTTTGTGTTAGCTCCGCACTTGTTGAGACCTTACCTCCGGAGACGGATATCCGTGGGATAAGGAGAGGTGTGTATTTTTAGGTTCAACCTTTTCTAACCCCTCCCCTCCTTTTGGGAAGGCAGCATCGCTGTTATGCTGGTTGTCTGAAGGAAACACCTTACTGCTGTCACACCTCTGTACAGTCAGCAATACGACTTCGCCTTCGGACCTTGGTTTTGTTGCTTTTAGTCTTACCGCTCTTCAACCGACCTGTCTGGCATGGTAGGACCTTGAGGAACGGTTGTTCCAGCCAGTATAGCTCAGTTGCTTCATCACGATAGGCAAGCCCGACCACCACGTCAAGGTAGCAACAACGGTCAATAGTGGTCTTCCTCGATTTAAAAGCAGCGTTTGACTCTGTTGACCGAGAGGTTCTGTGGCAGTGTCTATAATTGAAAAACGTACCTCAGAAGTACATAAACCCTGTGAAGGCTCTTTACTCGAACACTACTAGTAGAGTCAGAGCTTATGGAGAACTGTCATCTGCTTTCGCAACCTCAAGTGGCGTCCGCCAAGGCTGTCCACTTTCTCCATTTTTGTTTAACTTTATCATAGACCTCCTGATGGAAATAACGCTCTCATCGACTGAATTCTCGGGTATTGATCTCCTACCAGGAGGTCCACTTATTGACTTAGAATACGCAGATGATAAAGTCCTGTTTGGTGAAGACGCTGATGAAATGCAGAGTCTTTTGGTAGCACTGAGCAACAATGCTAGAATGTTTGGGATGCGCTTCTCTCCGTCCAAATGCAAGTTGTTGCTTCAGGACTGGTCTGCGTCAACACCTGAACTAAGGATAGGGAGTGAAGTAGTCGAACGCGTTGACAACTTCACTTATCTTGGAAGTCTGATCAGCCCTAATGGGTTGGTGTCTGACGAAATCTCAGCACGGATTCGAAACGCTCGCTTGGCCTTTGCCAACCTACGTCATCTATGGAGAAGGCAAACTATCCGTCTATCAATTAAGGGACGAGTATACTGCACGGCAGTTCGTTCCGTTCTACTATACGGCTGTGAAACATGGCCTTTAAGAGTAGAGGATACTAGTAAGTTACTAGTATTTGACCACAGGTGCCTTAGAAATATTGCGGGTATGTGCTGGGATCACCGGGTAAGTAATAGTGAGGTTAGACGCAGGGTATTAGGTAATGATGGTAAATCAGTTGATGACGTTATGAATCTTCATCGACTGAGACGGTTGGGCCACGTGCTGCGTATGCCTGAACACCGATTACCACAGCGCGCTATGCTAACCGGTGTTTGGGACGGTTGGAAGAAAGTTAGGGATGGCCAAACCAAAACGTGAAATCAGTGCTTGAAGTCACTAACCTCTGGTCTGAGCCATGTCGGTAGATTCAGACTGCCTGGTTGGGGTCCGTGTGACTGTCGTAATCAATGGTTGGAGACTCTTGGTGACATGGCTCAGAATCGATCACAATGGCGTCGGTGTATACACTCTCTGTCTTCCTTTAAACTAAGAGATTAAAATCGCTTCATATCATTCTTTCTAGGAACTAATTCTTTCTTCCTGTACTATCTCCTTATATGCAATCTTTCTTCTATATATTACCAACACTGAATTAACTTCTTCTATGAATCCGGTGTTCATCTTGTTGTGCTAATGCGGTATGGCAACTTTGACCGAGGCATATACGTGCCTGGACCTACGTTGCAGCTGACTGACTGAGTGACGGGTAATTTTTGTCAAGTCCGTCAATTAAATTATTTGACAGACAATGTGATCTGAACAGTAATCATTCATCTATATATTTGCAATATTATGATCAATATCATATCTGTATGATCATGTATGCTTGGTTACATGTGACAAACTACACTACTATCACTACACTACTATCACTAACTTAAATGTTAGTCAATTAAATACTATTCGATGAATCATTCTCTTCCCCATATGTGTGTATATGTGCTTGAATCTTATTAATTGATTTGCTTTGCTTCGTTTCGATCCTACTGGATTCGATCAAACTCAGAATCTGTTTGTGTATTCGCTTGCTCTCATTCATTAGCCTCTCTGCTTAAATCCTCTTGATATGCTTGTAACTTTATTATCTATACTATCCAATAATGAACTGTAATCGCCGCTTCATATTGCCTTCTGAATTCATATACACCATTGTTATTTATTTAATAACTGTTATCAAGGTGATTGATAAACGAAGCCTAAGGAATTATTTCGAAGCTAAGCCACTACAACCTCTATTATTGTGGGATTTGTCTTGACAACTTGACTTTTGTGTGTTAATGGGTTATGGCGACTTGAACTGGTGTACACATGTATCAGGTTCTAAGTTGTGATTGACCGATTAACTGACTGACTGGTATTCTTGATGGATGATTTAGTCAAAAATGAATCTTATGAGCTAGTTGGTTTTATCGTGAAGAGTTCAATGTCCCTTTAGATAACATCATTAGTACAATCTTCAGACATCAGTAAGCTTTGCAAATTCCTCCGCATGTTACTAACTACTTTTTTGGTAGATAATAACTTTAACTAGTTATTGTTATCATTTGTTTTGTCATTATCTGCACACTTATTTGATTATTTTTCACCTTGACTTGATTTTTGATTTTATCAATTGACTGATAAGCTGAATGTATTTTAACCTGTTTATTGATTACGGAATGACTTATATGTCAAGCTTCTAAACATTTTTGAATCTTCTTGGTGTTACCTCTGTCCAATAATTCAACGTTATCCTCATTCAGATATGTATTCACAATTGTGTACATACACACTAACACTAAGATTATGTTCAGCGATTCCTGTTTTCAATTTCTAACAAACTGTCATTTCAATATATAACACACAAAGTAGCTACAAAGCAATTAGATTAATCGCATTTGATCATCATTAAATCACTAGACAATGATGAAATTGGTTATTAATTAGTGATTAGCTAATTGTTATATTCTCAATGTTTTACAAATATGATAGAATTAGATTTACTTTTATTCTTTAGAATTCAACGAACTCGGATAGTTTCAACTAGTAAGTAGAATCTCAATCATGTATTATCATAAAAGTAAGTAGGCATTAAAGCAGATATCCTATAACGATTTATGCTTAATATTAACAGTTGAATAGTTTAACTTTAACAAATCAACATACCACATAAAAACACTCAATAGCTTAGATTACTTACTAATAAACTTACTAAAGCCTGTTACTCCCAATAGAGCACAGGCCGCTGACCAGCATTCACCAAACCACTCTGTCCCGTGCCTTTCTTTCTAGTTCTATCCAATTGTTGTTCATTCTTCTCATGTCTGTTTAAATTTCTGGGTGTAATGTGTTGATTGGTCTTCCTCTTCTCTTTTGGCATCGAGGATCCCGGGTGAGGGCTTGCCTTGTGACGTAATTGGTAACAACTTAGATAATTTCATTAAAATTGTGAACATAAATTAGTTCTTTAAAAATAAAATTATTTTTTATTGTAGGATATTCAAAACAAATGACAAGTCATTAAAATATCAAAAGGTCATTTTAAAAACTAACAATCTTTGGTGAAATATTTGATCAAGGCACTGTAATTTCAATTTCAATTTCTATGTACACATTTCTGGGTAATGAGAATAGCCTATTTGGAAACAAAAGTTATTGTATATACATTACTATTTTTAATAATCGAATTCATGAGTCGGTTTATGCTAGAACATCATTAAAAACCTGAAAGCACTAAACAGTTGTTTCGTCCTAGTATGGGACTTCTCAGCAGCGCGCATCCGTGATCTCGCATGTGAGGCACGGACTTGGGACCTTCGGTTGAGCCCAGGCTCAACAGTGTTAATATCTAAACTTCAATCGTTTCATGATTTTGGGAAGCCATTCATCCATTGTTTGAGGTAGATCCCTGCCAAGTGCTGCTAGAATCCTATCAATCAAGTTACAATGTAGCCACTAATCTGAATAACGCAGAGTCTCTTGTGAGACTGAAAGTTCTGCGTTTGATTCCCAGATACCGGGTCATGTATTCCCAACATTCAGGATTCTTATACTAGGATAAAACAATTATCCAGTATTTCTAGGTTTTCAATATTATTCTAAGATCAGTTCATGATTGAATCTATGGAAATCACATTAATAGCTATGAATAAACTAACCAACATTGAATGTATTAAGAATTACTAAATTGTTAAAGACAACAGAGTACTTGATAATACTACTGTTCTACTTTGGAAATCCTCCCTTATTTCCCACCGAACTGAATCTAGAACCTAAAGATCCTATTGAGAACATAATTCAATAACCATAATTATTTGATTTCTGAATATTCTATTCCTTCATGTCATTCAGATGGTTCAAATTCCATATAGATCTCCAATAATTTACCATTTTTGTATATGACAACAAACTGGATGTAAATTTGTATGGTGATTATTTTATCTAAACTCAATGAAAGGAAATATACAATATGAATACAATTTCACTAGACATATGTCACACGTATTAATCTACGTGTTAAAAGTACAACATGATTAAATAATGAATTACATTTTTTAAAAATTTTACCATTTAACTTAAAATTCAATAAAAAATTTCTATGTACATCAATATATTTCCATGACATTTGTGAGTAGTATTTTATATTTCATATAAAGAACAAAATTGTTTATAAGCAAAGATGGCTAGTGGCTAACAGTGGAATCCAGGGCGCAAGTTTCGTCCTATTTGGGACTCGTCAGCTGGATGTATTTTCATCTCACAGCCGATATTCACTCTAGGACTGGAACCATATACTGTCTGCTTCAAATGCCATCGTGTTATCCACTTAGCTACTGAGTTCTGATAGCCACTTGCTTGCGCAATGGAGAAGATAAAAGTAAAAAACACAAATTGAAAACTGTATATATTTGATACTTCATCAAAGTAGTATACTATCAGCTATATGATTATTATATACTTTGATGAATGTCGTAAGATCAAGTGAATTCCCCAAACTAATCTATATTGAATAGATTTCAATAATTAGATATCTCAGTTATCGCTGAATTCATACAAAAAGATAAATTCACTATATTTCATTGGTATCTAATAAATAACAGATCAATTGTGCAATTATATACATAGTCTATCTAGTAAAAAGAACCGCAAACAAGACATACAGACATTATTTTATAGAATTTGTTATAAATTGATCTGATTCCCATCAAATTATGCTCACATTGTAGCACTTTTTCATCTATATATTCATTGTCCAAAGCATCCCTGAGGTTTTTAGAAGTTACGGTGATGCATTTAACGTCAATTCTGTAGTTCCTATGAACAATCCTTGATAAGGTTATGGATTTATTGTATTTCAAAATCTTGTATTAGACTGAATTGATTATTCAGTACTCATTGTTCGTCATGGTTATTAGTTCATGATGTAAGACACCTCCAAACAGTCAGGGTTCTTCGACCTAAGTAGTGAAGTTAAATAAATTATCTTAATTATATCAAGTAGTGAAGCTGGATGACAAACGATCGGATTCACTAGTAGGCAACAGTTTTCTCAATACTACAAATGGACATTATTGATGAATGCCAAATAACACGAAAACTAAATTCACGATTTCCCTGTTCTCTACCTCTCACTAACTAATCATCGTTGTTTGTATTTACACTCATCAACACACAATTTATTTAAAGCAATGAGTCAAGCACAGTTGAATGGTCAGTGTATGAGTGGGTGTCAACATGAAATACTATGTGAAAGTGATGAAATTGGAAATGAAACGATAAAACTTCCGATATGATGAATATGAAACATCATTATATAATGAAACTATTCATCAACTCATTATATGAAGTTGTAAATTCCAACAAATATTTATCTAATATCAATCTAAGGTCAACACAACTTCCCACACATAGATTTTCTTACTTAAGACTAAGTGAATCAATTTAGTGCAATACATAGTAGTTGTAAATGAAATCACACTTCCGATCATATCAAAAAATATATGATGAATATATACATATCATCATCAGGGCTTTAATAGAAACATGTAGACAGATGATTTTCCCGAACTCCAATGCTTCAGGAGTCAAGTATTGAGTTCTAGTTTCTTCTTCAATCCTAATCCAAAAACCATTTCACTATCAAGTTCTAAGTAGAAGAAGATAAGATTTTCCTCATAATGTTACTTATAGGCATTAAAAATTGTTCGTTGTAAGTTGTGTGTGGTAATTTGTGATTAGCGTTTTCTGACAGGCTGGAAATATGAACTTTCTGAGTACAGGAAGGAAATTGTTTTTCTCTTTATGTTTTAAATCATTTTTGATTGAGTGACATCAATCGGATAAGAATTGAATGTGTAAAAGCATTGCACAAGCGTTTTAATGTAGTCTGAAACTATGCAGCAACAGGAACTCATAATCCATACAGAAGTCGTACATAAAGCTTTTAAGGTTTCATCGCGAGCAGCTCACCGTTCAGAATAACTCTTTTCAACAAGTCTATCAAGTCATTTATCTGATATAATTTCATGTAATTGATTTAAATCCACATTCTCAGTTTAAGTGCTAATGGTACCTTCCGGTTTGTCAAATCAAAGTAGATGGTTCGTTGTTCGAACCTGTTATTTGAAAACTGAAGGTCAAACTTCTTTAACACTGAGAAACCGCTCCTTTACCTTTAAACCACTAACGGGTAGTAATCCAATTTTTTTATTGTTAATTTCACTCAATTCACAACTCAATTCTATCACTATTCAATTGTTGGGTAGAAAATTACTTTATATATATAAATACCATCGATTACTATTTCTCAATAGTAGTACTAGAAGCTGGCGACCAATGGTCACATTTCGGATGGTCAATCTAAATCGTGGTATTCGTTCATGAATTCAGTGACTTTTAATCCGAGCCATGTTGTTAGGTCCAGACTACATGGCTTGTGTTCACGAACTAGCCACAATAAGTGGTTGGAGACAGCAAGTGATATCATTCGCTGGCAGATAAATTTACTCTTTAGTTCTTTCACCTCTTTAATTTCATTATTTTTTGTGAATATTTTCTCATCCAGTCTTCTTCAATCATATTCTCAATGCTTAGTCTTTGTCTGTATTACTGGTGCTACATTTATACCGACTTCTTTACTTATCCATGTTCCTAGTTTCATCTCATGATGGCGACACGGTGTCACAAGTTGTGCTGACGTGAATTTGTTCTAGGCTCTATATTGATTTCGACTGACTGACTGACTGACATTTATTTGTTAAACGATTCCTAACTTCTGTAATTCACTTATACTTTCATTTTTACCAATCTTGAAGTAACAATATTATAGGTTCAGACAAATTATTTAATTGTTGCACATTAATGTTAGCGAATACTATCATCCAATTATTTCATTTGGTAAACTGTGCAAATCAATAACGACAAATTTTGTGAAAGGCTGTTCTCTGAAAATTCAATCCTATTAACATGATTTCATAATGTAACCTCTTCTAGCGTAATATTAGTGAATTATGGCTTCATATAGAAAGAAACCCTTTGCAATCCGTTTAATTTAATAGTAACAGTTCTATTCATTAAGTCAAAATTATCTTTCAAATAGTATACAGATAATAGTTCTTTCCTTATATGTATATATGATGGTGGAGATTTAAACAACTTATACCTTTCAGATATTTTATTATAGTCAGAGATTATTTACTCATCTCAACATAAACTTTCACATAATGATAAATAGGATTTAATGATTATATCAACCAAATAGGATATATTTCATTCATCATTAAGTCGCATCGAGTATCATATCTTACATATAAATGAACCTAACTGAACCAACTGTTACCTTCGAAATATCTACTCAAAACAAGTTAAACTCTCTTTCAATAAAATAATTTAATATAAAGTAAGTAATTAATTAACAGAAATATATAATAAATAAAATAATAAATACAATAAATTTATCATTGTCTGTAGCGAAATGAAAAGCTTTATTATGGCCAATATTTACAGATGATGAGACAAATCAATCATCAAATAAAATAGTGCAATTAATTGTTGACATCATATTATATCAATAGAACATGAAATCATCAAGTATTAATAATGCAATTCATGTATTACTAACAATTTGATGGTGGTATTATAGATACTGGAATATTTGAATGATGTAATACATATGATGTAACACTTGGTGTAAAATTAAGCTTCCAAAATCCTAAACCACGTTTTGACATTACAACTGCATTAATCTTTCTTTCATTTATTGTTTTAACTAATGCTGGACCAGCTTTATTATCAATTTGAATAAGACCTTCAGATTTGATTCCATATTTAGTTGCTTTATGTACCATCTCTTGACATAAATATCTTGCACTTCTCATAGTTTCTTCTGGTACATGAAATGATGAACCAGCTGGCATCGATTCACATTCATGTGATAATGCAGATAACGCTGATGGTTGAATAGGATCAATGACATGAACAAATATAATCAAATCACCATCACGTTTCATATTTTCTTTATACCAATCTAATGCTTTCTTCGACTCAGTGCTATTATCTAATGGAATCAATACCTTTCTTAATACTTTGGTATTTTTTGGTGAATTGGATCCAGTCATTGTTAAGCTGTTTTATTTGATTTGACTAAGTACTTAGTTCCCTTGAATCTATGTTATTTTCATTGTGTGCTCACATCATTTATATACTTGAAAATGAAAATATTCATTGGCTAAAAAAAAAAATGAGTTGAATGGTATTTGGAAAGTATATGACTGGTCATTGTTCAGAATTGACTATCAAGGTCAAACAATATTTAAAATACTGTTTAAAACAATGATTGGCATTAAATTAAATATCTGAATGTTTGTTCATTAGTACATTTTTTAGATTGGTTTAAATTGTATTATGTTTTTTTAACACAGCAATAACTTCGTATAGATTTATCAACAATCTTTTAACTTCAACCTTGAATAATAATGAAAACGTACCATTTATTTTTGTGTTTCAGTACTACAGTAAGTTGTTGTAAAACCTTATAATTTAAAGATAAATCATGTCCCGGGTTCGAATCTCACAAGAGGGGTTATGGATACGCACTAATGAGGAGTTCCATACTAGAACGAAACAGCCGTCCAGTGCTTTCAGGTTTTCTATGGTGATCTAGCTTGGATTGATTCAGGAATTTAGCTATTATTAATCTCCACAAAACCCTCTTTTTGATATTTACTTTAACTTGATTAGTTAATATAGTTATATGTTATAAAATAGAGTTAATTTTATTACTTAGGAAAAATGTTCAGTATAAAGATGTTTATTCAATGCATTTGTGGTATGTTATTGCAGTAATTATAAACATAATTCATAGGCAAACTTTCTTACAGAGTTATATTCCTTGTAAATAATAAAAACGTTAGTTCATGTTTCTTTGTTTTTGGTTCAGTGACAATCCGATAAATGATAAAAGTCAGGACATAAGGTTCTTGTATGATTTGTTCAGTTGATAAGCCAAAATCAAGTAGATTACGTGTTTTGCTTTATCGGCATTAAGGTATAACACGATTCTAAATTAATGTCATTACCAAAGTGACTAGTATTATTTGAACATAATTGACTTAATATATGTAAATTATATTTGAAACAATCTCAGCGATTAAAATTTAAATAATTCCAACGTTTCGTCCAGCTAACTTTTCTGGACTTCTTTAGGGTAATAATCTTACTTCACAGTTATCTGTATGAACTTTAGAAAGATCTTCATAAAGATATTTACTAAGAAATAAAATCAAAGATAACAATTATTGGGCTTTATCTTGATGTAACAACGGCAATGTGAATATTGTTTTGGACCAATATGAGATCGTGAATGTTCAACATTGGTTGAGTTTCAGATGTAGATTCAATGCTTTCCAGATGTACTCTGGTTTTTAAATGGTTCTTCATACTAGATCAGTACATGTGGTAAACTCGATTTTCAAATTAAATCAAGTCTTCATTTTAAAAAACACTGAAGAAAATAATGTTATTACCCTTCTCAGATCAAGTCTCTAAACAGACTTCTGAGTCTCAACGAGTCCTGGGTTACACACTTTATACTCTAAATAAAGTGATTTATGTGTTTTAGTATGCAAATTGTGTTCGAAGGCTCCTAGAATACTGCACTTCTATTCTTGGAAGGGTAGACAAAAATGATAAACTTTAATTGAAATCCGTTCAGTAGCAATTCACACTTCGTCATCTTGGAGATAATTGCACCTTAAACTATAAATCCAGTTGTAATAAGCTAGAACGCTATCCTTTTTAGAGATGGAGACTCGAACGAAATTTATTATTTTTCTTAAAAATACTTACTAAACCATCATTTACATTTACTAATGAAATCTCATATTCTAAAACACCTAGTTATGTCATCTGTAACACTTTATTGATCAGTGAAACAATCTCATTTTAAATCTTTAAATTATATGAATTTTTTAGTAAATTTTTTAAACTCTGAAATGGTTTGCCGTAATCAGGATGTCAAATATAATCATTACCATCAATTGATTATTGCATGTTCACTTAACTCACCTCTAAAACTACCTTAAATGTTTCTAGAAATTTAAATCAATCCCATTCAACTACTAAAATTATTGAGAAGTCAAATGTCCAATCTTTGTTTTCACTGAGTGAACTCACTAAACTAACCTTTCTTCAGATATTTTACACTTTCGCAGTTCCTGATATGTAAAGTTAAATTAAATTACATTTAACCCATTCAGTATATTATAAAATAACGTAGTATACACACAATTTCAAAACAGTCCTAGTAATTCCTACAGTTCTTATTAATTGTTTTCTGTTTTGTAATATTTGTATAATTGTAGATTACTGAAATTACATGTTAAGGATAAAAAGAATAAATCTGGATACACTATGCGTAAGTCGACAATATAAAATACTCCTTCAACAGAGAATTTAGTGAGCAGTAGAATTCACTCAGTGAATTTATTTCTGAATCAGAATCATCAATTCCATTCATCGTCATTACAATATTCAGTTTCATATTGAAATGCAAAATCAATCATATTGACTTATAATAACAGAAATTTATCTACTCAACTATTGAATCCTTAGTGGCATCAATGTGTCAAATAAGAATAACCACATTATGTGTGTGAAACAAAATAAAACATTCAATCAGTTAAGTGTAACATTGAATCTGACACACATATATACACAAGTTCGAGTCTGCACATCACATTAGTACACCGATTATACCACAATCCATCTATTCTGAAATAATTTATAACAAATTGTTTGTACAGATAAAATACACTCAACATATACATACACCTACAAAGATTACACTAAATTCAATCTAATTGTCAAAAACACAATTATTCAGACAATTTGTGATATCGATAACATAGAAGATCACAATTCGAAACTACAAATAAGTGTATAATAAAGGTGGAATTTATGTTATGGAGTGAGTGACATCACTTAGATGAATCATTACAATAGTAACAATTCAGTGGTTTTCACATCATTCTCTTCGAAGTCATTCTTCAGTTCGAACCCACAACATTTAGATATCGGTGTTAATATGACATTCACTAGTTCACTGAATCTGAAAGTCCTTGAGAAATTTTAAGTATCAGAAAGGGGTTTTTGTGGATATTATAGTAATTTAATAGTTGATATCATGAGTGAATTGAAGCTAGACCACCATGGAACATCTGGAAACACTGGACGGGCGTTTCGTCCTAGCATGGAACTCCTCAGCAGTGCGCATCCACGATCTCTCCCCGCGGGATTCAAACCCAGGACATTCCGGTCTTGCGTGCTAACACTTAACCTCTAGACCATCGAGCCGACATCCAACGGTGTTAATGTCTGACTTCAACCAATCCACAAATAAGTGTATAATACAAGTAGAATCTGTGTTATGCAGTGAGTGACATCATTTAGATGAATCATTACAATAGTAACAATTCAGTGGTTTCCACATCATTCTCTTCGAAGTCATTCTTCAGTTCGAACCCACAACATTTAGATATCGGTGTTAATATGACATTCACTAATTCACTGAATCCGAATACAACCACCCACCATTTCAAAGCCAGTGTATTTACAACATTGCACAACATCCACATACTGGTATTAATGATCAGAAGTGGTGAGAACTTACTAGAATTTTGGCAAAGTATTTTCGAATTTACTCACTATTGAGTAAACGATTACTAATATCATTAGTATTGTTTAGTTTCAGAGTGATATCTATTCCTCTGCATCAGTGATTTGGATGTTTGAGTTCAGATTGGAGAATATTATAACTTGAACTCATAGATGATCACTATTCTAAACGGTTTTAGATTCGAGAAATTGTTTATTCAATGCTCTTAATAGAACACAACTAGTGAATGTCAATTTATCATGTAAATGATTTTACATATTAAAAGTGATCATTAAATGAATCCTCATATTTGTTGTATCAGTCAATGGGCCATACAGGTAACATGTACATTATCCGATTGACGTCTACGCCATCCTCAATACTAATGCTTAGAGATTTTGGTTGACATCGTTTAGAATTGCTCCCAATTTTGCAAGTGCTTTAAGAACTTTAGTCCTCAAATCTCCTTATATATTTCGCTTTCCCCTTCTATAAGTATTTTTTCTCCAACTATCACTAATAATATTAACACTGTAGTCAACAAAACACCAGTGGGGATAACAGGACGCATTTAACACGAAATTACAGAGCACCTCAATAAAATCTGAGAACCATATAGTAAATAGTTAATTTGCAAAATATCAATCCATTGTCTCTGATTTCATTGTTTATTCATTTTCATACTAATTGCGTTCCGTTCCCGTCCTTTTCTTATCGATCTTCTGTTGAAATACATTCGATGTCTGACCACCATTATATACTACTGATATGGATATAAATAACCCACGCCACAATACTACGATATTATTTAGTATGATTGTATTAATGTAGTATGGCCACTTGAGCTGATACATATATTCATTACATTCCATGTTACATATGACTGACTACGTGACTGAATAGTAGAAGACATTAAACTTTAAAAGTAAATCTAAGAACTAAAAAAACCACATTGATGTACTTCTACCCTTAATAGTTAAGAATTATCTTTTTTGATAAAGAAATTGAATGAAGAATAAAGTAATATTATTTTCTTATCCAAGTATATCTCTACTATAATCTATTAATGCATATTTGTAATATATTAAATAATGATCTGTTAAAAGTAAGATATCATAAAAGAAATTACACTTATATATAAATCAGGTTAAATTGCACAGTAAATATCAATGGAATCTATGGTATGTGTTTAATTCTATTGACACTTAGTTAACTGGTTGTTGATATTTCAACTAAAGGTCAACCCTGGTGGTTAATTCTTCAAAGTTCAGCTTATTATTTATTAAAATATTATGTTACGATACCTATCAAAACGTTTAGAGAGCATGATATTTAATAATCCAAATGTTTAAGATAGCTAGTGGAAAACTCTACTTTGAAGCTTCATGTTACTTGATACTCGTTAGCAAGATGAACTAGCAAATTTAGGGTAATGGATACCTTATTGATCATTGAATAGTGATAAGTGTCATGTCTGTCTATTTTTGAGAGCCGATAGAATTCTGTCTATAGTGATGTAGTGTGATAACTAGTCTATTTAACTGTAAATCGCGTTACTACAGTGAGACATTGCGTAGTTGAATCTAGTGAGGGCCAAAAGACTAGACAAACATGATATCGACCATTACTCATTGATCAATGAAATGTGTGTTTTTAACTGTAATTATTTGTAATGGTTTATAATTTGTAGTTGTTAATAATCAAGAACAAATTTGATTAAAATTTCCATTAAATATCTTTGGATGAAATGAAAACAGATATTTCTGAATATATAATCATAACTTTTATTAAATATGCCTACCAGTATAGGGTTATGGTGGTTATAAAGTTTTTGATTGAGATAATGAACCGATTGATGTTAGACCACCATTGAAAATCTGAAAGCATTGGATAGCCGTTTCTTCCTATTGTAGGACTCCTCAACAGTGCGTATCTACGATCCCGCTTGCAGGATTCGAACATGGGACATTCAGTATCGCGGTGTTAATATTTAACTTCAACCAAGAAAATAGTGGACGTGTGGTTCAATTTCGTGGATTAGTTGAAGTTAGACATTGACACCGTTGGATGAAGGCCGTCTCAGTGTCCTAGAGGTTAAGCGTTAGCTCGCAAGACCGAAATATCCTGGGTTCGAATCCCGCGGGGAGAGATCGTGGACGCGCAATGCTAGGGAGTTCCATACTAGGACGAAACGCCCGTCCAGTTTTTCCAGATTTTTCATGGTAGTCTAGCTTCAACTAACTCATGATCTCAACTATTAATTATTATAATATCCACAAAAACAAATTTCTGATACATAAATTATCTCAAAGATTTTCGGAAATCAGACTATCTAAATCACTGATGCAAAGTAATACATATCAATCTGAAGCTAAACATTACAATTTATATTAATAATCGTTTACTCAATAGTGAGTTAATTCGAAGATACTTTGCCAAAATTCTAGTAAAAAGTGATTCTTATCATTAATGTCAGTATATGAAGGTTGAGCAATGTCGTAAATACGATGGTTTTGAAATTGTGGGTGCTTGTATTCGGATTCAGTGAATTAGTGAATGTCATATGAACACCGATATCTGAATGTTGTGGGTTTGAACTGAAGAATGACTTCGAAGAGAATGATGTGGAAACCACTGAATTGTTACTATTGTAATGATTCATCTAAGTGATGTCACTCACTCCATAACATAAATTCCACCTTTATTATACACTTATTTGTAGTTTCGAATTGTGATCTTCTATGTTATCGATATCACAAATTGTCTGAATAATTGTGTTTTTGACAATTAGATTGAATTTAGTGTAATCTTTGTAGGTGTATGTATATGTTGAGTGTATTTTATCTGTACAAACAATTTGTTATAAATTATTTCAGAATAGATGGATTGTGGTATAATCGGTGTACTAATGTGATGTGCAGACTCGAACTTGTGTATATATGTGTGTCAGATTCAATGTTACACTTAACTGATTGAATGTTTTATTTTGTTTCACACACATAATCTGGTTATTCTTATTTGACACATTGATGCCACTATGGATTCAATAGTTGAGTAGATAAATTTCTGTTATTATAAGTCAATATGATTGATTTTGCATTTCAATATGAAACTGAATATTGTAATGACGATGAATGGAATTGATGATTCTGATTCAGAAATAAATTCACTGAGTGAATTCCATTAGTAATCAAGTTCATGTTTTCTAAAATCGTGTGATCTTCTTTATTATTTTAGTTACTGACTTATCTGATGTTACCTATGTTTTTTCTGTTATTCTTTTTTTAAACTTATGTTTTATCTAATTAACATTATTAGTATTAAATTATTATTAATATTATTATTATTATTAATGATGATGATGATAAGGCAATTTTTATATAAAAGACAAAATAGTTTCTATATCATCCTATAATTTTTAAGTCATTTACTTTATTATATAGTTAAGTGCATATATGACCAATCTTTTAAAAATACCATGATAATAATAAGTTTATATTTAATAACTATATGATGTTTAAATATTTTCTTATATATTTTCATTAGTTGCTAACTAATTGAAAAACTAAAAATCATTATTTACTTCTGAATAGTATGATAATCATACAGTATTATCAGATACTACATATAACTTGATTGATTGATTGTTCATTCACTCATGTCCATAGTCATATATCTTAAGTCTTTTTCAGTATTGATCGAATCCTCTTGATCAAGTTGTCATGTGGTCAAGGACCAATTATCTTAACAGTGCGTATGTTGTTGTTTTTTCAGATACAGGGTGTTGGAGGTAGTCGATAAGAAATCAAGATTCATCTAGGTTTCTTACAATTTAATACTTTTCAGTAAAGAGAACTGAAGCTCGCTGGTTGATTTGATCCCATGTCACTCAGCTTTATAGTTAGAGACGTTACCACTATTTGGGCTGTAACTGACTTCTTGTAGGTCTTAGATGAATTTGACGACTGACTGAACGCTGAGTATGGATCAGTGTCATGTATCTCAAGTCTTCCTTGTTGAAGGCATACCTTGCAGACGAGTGTCATTTAGCTTGAAACTTAGGTTTAGAGCTTCCTACCGATCCCTTCCAGTGACTTGACACCATGTATCTTATATACAATGTGTATAAGAGTAGTCAATAATATTCATCTGATCAGGTGTAATTGATAAAAAACGTTTCCACACAGTGAGATACTGATTTCATTCTAATTTTCTAGATTGTGGAATGACTGAATCCAATAGTCAAGATGATTTGAAATATCGCCAAAATTTAACAGAAGTGAGATAATTTGAAATTATTTCAGGAAAACAACGGCATTTGAACAACGGTCATTTCCCAACATTACTCCAAATGAATCTGCTGAGTGGTATAGTCACTAGATTTCATAGCTCAAGAATGAATATACACAAAAATTAGAACCTTTTGAAGCATTTGAATGACGATGGTGTTTTCTTTTTACTATTCGAAACTTTTGACAGACGGAGCTTATCACGTTCTTTAAATGAAAATTAATAGATTTGAGAACCCTTCAACGCTTATTTTGTTCTAAACTGAAGATTTTCTTCTCAAGTGCAGATGACAAAAAATCTATTTCACATTCACTTGGTATTGTTTTACTAGTATCTTCCCATTGTTATTTAGGACTGCAATTGATCAGTCTCTTATTGGCATATATGTATCCTGTGAGGATTACCTCTATATAACCTTGAGTCACAAACTTTTCAAGCAAAGATGGACTTAGTAGTTAAGTGGATAACGCGATGACGTTTGAAGCGAATAGTACTGGATTCGAGTCCCAGAGTGTACATCCAGACGAGTCCCAAATAGAACGAAACGTGTGTCCTGGGTTTCACTGTTAGCCACTATCCATCTTTACTTAATAAATTTCACAGTCTAGAAATATTTCACAAATGTACTGTTCCCATGTAAAATTATCTTACTTTAGCTGACATGTAATTTCAAGCATAAACTTCAGTATGGCAAAGTTTAAACAAGCCGAGAGTCAATAATACGTATTCTGATGAGCTAAATGATTACTGATGACAGCACACTAGTATAAAGCTGTACACAGTTGCACTGATCTCATTGATAAAGTAATATAACACCAATGAGGTACTAAACAAATATTACTTCCATTCATAAATTATACATATTTTAATTGAAAATATATTGACATTTCATATGTGAAAACTGGTTAACGAAGTGCCCGATTTTAATTAAGCTTCTGAGAAAAACGTTTGCTAATATTTAGGCTAAACTGTTAAGCTACATTCTAGTTTCAAATATAACAATAATAGTTGTATTATTATATTCAGACAATTAATTATGTACAATCAAACATGGAGTCAATCACATGTACATTAAGTATATTATTAAATCAGTATATTCTTTTGATAAGCTATCATTATAATCCAAATAACTTATTCAATTAACAAAGGTTTATCTAATATCATGTGAATTTCTAACAGGTATTTGGTTATTACAAGAACTTATTACAATAATCATTCATTCTATATAAGTTAACAAGATTCATCTACATTCAACTGTGTTGATGTTGATCAACTAACTCGAACCCAATAATATTAACAAAGTAAATATAATAATGAGTAAACATTTCCTTCATCATTAATAAACAGAAGTATTATATATACGAATATTCGTCAAGATTAGAACGAATAGTTTGACAGATATTGGGCGCCGAGTATAGAGAAGTCATTATATATGTAAATTATATTTGAAACAATCTCAGATTACCCTGAAGAAGTCCAGACAAGTTGGCTAGACGAAACGTTGGAATTATTTTTAAATTTCAATCTCTGAGATTGTTTCAAATATAATTTACATATATAAGAAGTATTATACACTGAAATCAAATAGATGAATGAATTTCACTTCAAAATTCAAGATCAGTTATCTTATATCTAAAGCACTTAGTCCCTTTTATAAATTTCGATAGAACAATGAAAAGATGGAGTTGATCTGAAAAAATGGTCAGTTACATTGACCTTTAATAATATTCATATAAAAGCCCTGACAATTATATATGTGACCAGATTGTTCGAAATGTATAGCGCAAATACATCACATTTTTTGATCAACTCCGTCTTCTCATTGTTCTATCTTGTATCTGATTGGATAATCCATAAATTATAGTCTCATCGTATCATTAATGAATCCTATGATGAACTAGATCATAGATACTGATTGTTAAGAAGTCACACAATAGAACAAAACAACCATCCAGTGCTTCTAAGTTTTCAAGAATAGTCTAACATCAATCAGTTTATGATCTCAAGCAAAACCAATATTATTTTTTTTTATTCATTAAAATGAAATCTCTCTTCTTTTCATCTAATTCTCATTTTACCGAATTCATTCTAAATCAAAATATTCATTACTTTTACTATTAAACTAGGGTTTATTTATTTATTTTTCTGTTGTTGTTGTTGTTGTTGTTTAAACTGATTGTAAACAAATTTTCTTGAATTCATTTAAGGTGAATTATGCACGATCAGTAGTTACGTGTTGATATAATCACTAAAGGAAACACACACATACACATACATACACAAATACATACGCACAAAAACGGAACGTTCATCGAAGAGAAGTTATTCAAGATTTCATTGTTTTGTTTGTTTGTTTATTTGTTTATTTATTTTCATTAAACATCTGATCACATATATAAATCACCATATTGACCAGTAAAATGGATCCAATGTCAACAATAAATTAGATAATAATCGTATATACTATTTCTTTTTTGATCAGATAATATTTGTATTTAATTAAAATTGTAAAATATTTGTATAAATGATAAGATGATAATGATGATGATGATGATGATAAGATTTATCACTATGTGTGAACTAATAGAAGATTATGATTTTTGTTTCTTATGTTAGATATAAACAACTGGAAGGTGAACTACAAAACAAAAAAAACTGATATTTTATTCAATTTTATAAAGTGTAATCTAATTTGTAGTATATTAGTGGTGTGGTTTTCGAGATTATTACTTAGGTTTCGTTTATTAATCAATTTGATAATATCAGAAGGGGGTTTTGTAAAGATTTTAGTAATTTCAATCGTTGAAATTATGAATCCATTGAAGTTAAACTACCATAGAAAACCTGGAAGCACTGGACGGCCATTTTGTCCTATTGTGGGGCACCTCAGAAGTGCAAGTCCACTATCCCGCCCCTTGCGAGATTCGAACTCTTATTGATAATAATCACCTGTTCACTAGTGACTGGATTCAAGAGGCATTTCCTGGAGTTCTAGTGAGGAGCAGTGACCAATGGAGTTCAACCACGTCTGTTGTGAGATATCAACTCACTGGAGATAATGGTGTGCGATGGTGCGATTTCGTGGATTAGTTGAAGTTAGATATTAACACCGTTGGATGCCGGCTCAATGGTCTTATGGTTAAGTGCTCGCGCGAGACCGATAGGTCCTGGGTTCGAATCTCGAGGGGGGCGAGATTGTGGATGCGCAATGCTGAGTAGTCCCACAGTAGGACGAAACAGTCGTCCAGTTCTTCCAGGTTTTCCATGGTGTTCTATCTTCAATTGATTCATGATTTCAACCATTAAAATTCGATAACAGTTATTAAATAAATTCCAATGGTGTATATGACATCAGAAGGCAATATGAAGCGGCGATTACAGTTTATTATTGGATAGTTTTTGGAGACGATAGATCCCCCAAAACTCATATTTTGTAATTTTGGCTTGTGGAGCTTGTATACAGATGTATACGTGGGCATCTCTTACCACCCACGCACATAGTCGATTGACGAATTTATCGATTAAATGTTTAAAAGCTCCATGGCAATATCGATATATATATTTGTATATATACGTTTTGAATTGTCTTGCAAAAAAAATCGCTGGTTTTCTGGTTGTTGCAGAATATACTTCCATTCTAAGCTTGGTCTTCTCTCTCAAGATAGCGGGGCTGGGACGCGTCAGTAGTTAGCTTACTGGTCTTGGTCATCGAATCTCGTTCTCGTTCGCAAATTAAGTGAACTCGTGATAGCTTCAACTATAACAATAGTATAGATAATACAGTTACAAGCATATCAAGAGGATTTAAGCAGAGAGGCTAATGCATGCGAGCAAGCGAATACACAAACAGATTCTGAGTCTGATCGAAACGAAGCAAAGCAAATCAATTTATAAGATTCATGCACATATACACACATATGGGGAAGAGAATGATTCATCAAATAATATTTTATTGACTAACATTTAAGTTAGTGACAGAAATGTGTGTAGCTTGTCACATGTAACCAAGCATACATGATCATACAGATATGATATTGATCATAATATTGCAAATATATAGATGAATGATTACTGTTCAGATCACATTGTGTGTCAAATAATTTAATTGACGGGTTTGACAAAATTACCCGTAATCGAAATTAATTGTAGGAGAATTGCTGTAGTATTTTGAGCAGTAAAACTTGAATGTTCTCCGTTCAATTCTTTGACATAGTGATAGATACTATTGAGAAGTACTTCGAGTTAAAATGAAGCAGTTATTCATTGTTTCATGGTTGTCTATATGAAATTATTCTTTGATGTAATTGGTTATTCAGTCTTAATGAATGTAAAGCCTGGCACAAATATACGTTAACCCAAGCCGCCTAGTTATGTCATTATGAAAACAGAATTATAAAGAATTCAACAGCATAGGGATCAAAATAATGTAATAGCACTGATAACAAGATAGAATGATCATTAAAAACGTGTGGCTGGAAAAGACAGAATGAACATATATACATAAAAGAATAGTGGAATTCAAGATCTGTTTTAAAATTAAAATAAATGCTTATTCACCACTTAAATCGATTCTGAATCATGTTACTCAGTTGATTCATAATATAAGCTATCTTCAGACAATAGTATATAAACTAAATCGTTCCTCTTCAAAGTAGAATGATATTTCTATATTGATTCCAGATAAATTGAACTGTATAGAAGTAATAAGTATCCTTTTTTCCTGAAAGTTCTACTAACTCTTACTTATTTACTTGTAGTTGTTACCCCTCATGCAACATAGGCCTCTCACCAGAGATTTCCAACCAAATCTGTCCTGGAATATCTTTCGAAATTACTGAGAAGTGCTATTCATTCTTTTGATATCTGTCGCCAGTTTCTGACGATATGTATTATTTGGTCTGCTCGCCCCTCGCGAGCTAGGATGAAACAGAATTAAGAATGGGATAGGTGCGCCCATTTCGTTGATAAGTAGCTTGCTAAAGAATGGCTAACGAGAAAGATTCACCCTAATCACTATACCATATGTACACTTCATCAATAGGGAATAATAAAAAAACGTATACATCTTCGAAGATGGGTTTAGGGGGGTAACTACAGAACCAAATTGTATGGTTCTATCTGAAGCCGGTACATCTGTGCGGTAAAAATCTCAAATAACTTCAGCACTTGATCACATACCTTTGGTTTATCAATAAATTAAAACAAATTATTTAACAAACTAGAAACATTCTCCTGAATTGTTACCGCAAAAGTATTTCTAACCAATTCGATTGATAAAGAACCCATTCGTAGTTTTCAAGGCTTGGATGACTATTTTATGTCATGTCATCTAATAGCTGAGTAAATGAAACTTCTTGTAATAAACAACAAATGCCAAGATATTTTTTATGTCATCCGAGCAATATACATGATCTGTGAAACAAATACACTAACTGAACTACAAATTTTTCTGGTGAATTTTGACATAATCCTTCAGAAAATTCATAAAATGCTGAGGATTGTTCATGGAAATCAAATAGCTCATTCCTATTGAATCAAGCATTTCAATGAGAACTTTCAGTGCTGAAGGGATGATACAATATAAGAACAGCCTTCAACCTAAAGTGTTGATGAAGGTATCTAGGTTATGGAGCTTAAACATGCTTTCTGATGGCAGACTCACTCAGTGAATGACTACTGATGCAGTAGATTTGAGTAAGTGATGTATGTGCACAGTTCAAGCAAAACGCAAAACGATGAAGCGACTGATGAGGCTGACTTATGGGGACTAAGATGGATATTTTAATTAATGAATGTATTAATCGTCATGTGGCATAAAATAAGGGAAAATTTTAAAGTGGATAGGAACTGAATTTTAAGAATTTTGAAAAATAAGATATGTACGATCCCAATTTATTCATTTACTGGACAGAGTATACATATTTAACAACTTCCTTGCGATGTGATTTTAAGCTTATATGATGAATATCAGTATGTGGTTGTGAAGATTATTAAGTTTATGATTGAGATCATGAGCTGATTGATGTTAGACCACCATGGAAAACCTGGAAGCACTCGACGGCCATTTTGTCCTATTGTGGGACTCCTCAGCACAGCGCATCCATGATCCGATCGCGGGATTCGAACCCAGGACCTATCAGTCTCGCTCGTGACCGCTTAACCATTAGACAACTGTGCCGACGTCTAACCACGGTAATGTCTAACTTCAATCAATTCACGAAATTACGTGACCATCTTTCATTGTACTGAGGTAGATACTTGTCTCTACTCACCATGGATGAAGATATTTAATTGTTTACTTTCCCATTCATTTTAGAGTTAGGAATTGTAATGTTAAACATTTTGTTCATTCCATTTACCATACTCAAGAACTCCGTAAATATGTAGAAAGTAAAAGTATACTTAAAATGCTTAATAAATATGTACAATAGTGTGGTGACTTACGAAAAATGTTTGTAACTACATAGAAACGGATGAACGGCAGCCTATGCTTTATTGGGAGTAATAGTCGCAAGTAAATAAGTAAGTAAGTAAGAAATGGATGAAACTACATATTTGACAAACTTCAATGCGTATTCTATGCTTTTTAAACTCACTTTTATCAAGTCAGTAGTTTAAACATTATCATAGGTTTCCGATATATCATAGAAAATGGAATTTTTGGTTAGATCATGTAGATAATATTAAGAGATGAATATAAAGCTGAATATCCTGATCCTGCTATATATTACATGTTAAAAGACGTAAACGACAAAGTTTATTTTTGTTTTGTGATACTGGACAATATATTGGGATGTGATGTAGAGGTATTCAACTTACGTACGTCACTCTAAAGGAACTATCGAAATGGCATATCCACATTGAATTAATCAGCCTTGGCAAATTATTATTGATCTTGTTTGGCTGTCTGATCAAATATTTAGGTTACCTATGCTTACGTGTCTAATTACTTCCTTATATAAACAGCTTAAAATTGTTTGCAATCCTAAATACTTAAATGGAAAAATTATAGCTCTTGAAGCTAATCTTTTCTAGCTAACATGTGTCTAATGGGTTTCGCTTATTCCAAGCATCAACTGGTTTTATCTTCACATTTTCACAGCTAATCGAATAGTCCTCCCGGTCTCTTATATAAATATTGCATATACTTATATTAATTATTAATTTGGTTATCAGAAAAAATTTTTATATTAAATAATAACATAATGTTTATATTCACTCGATATTGTTTTATTTGAATCTTCCCATTGACGTTTAGGACTGAAATTTTTCAGTCTCTTATTGGTATATGTGCATACTGTGCGTATGCCTCGATATTACCTTGATTTACAAGCAATTATAAGTAAAGATTGATAGTGGCTAGCAGTGGAATCCAGGACGCGCGTTTCGTCCAGCTGACAAGTCCCAAATAGGACGAAACGCGCGTCCTGGATTCCACTGCTAGCCACTATCCATCTTTGCTTATAATACTGTTTACAGCTATTCATTTTTGTTAATATTTAAATAAATAAATATGTTTGTTTATTGTTTATTTTGGCTTCTATATGTATACATACTTTTTTATGTTTTGACCTTATTACATAATACATTCTTCATATACATTACATAATGCAATTGTTATAAATCAATCAATAGAATAAATTTCAATAATTAGGATCATGAATCAATGGAAGCTAGACCATCATGGAAAACCTGGAAGCACTAGACGGCCGTTATTTCCTCTTGTAGAACTCCTCATCAGTGCCCATCTACGAATAAAATTTCTTCTGGTATACCAACAGATGATTATTGACAAATTCCTTATTCATTGTACTTTTCAATCAATTTCGATTATGGTTAATTTCGGTTAAACCCTTTTATTAACTTACTTAATAGACAATGTTATCTGAATAGTAACAATTTGTCTATTTATTTGTGCTGTACAATCACTACATCACATGACAAACACTAGCTAAAATGTTGATTGCTTAAATATCACTCAATGATTCATTCTTCACCCCATGTATGTATGTACTCAAATCCTATTATTAGCTTTTGCATTGCCTTGCTATGCTGTTATGCTATTTGACTATAAATTTGCCTATTTAATTGCTCACATATACTTAGTCGCCTCTCTGCTTCAAATTCGCTTGATGTATTTGTAGCCTTGTGATCTGCGTTATCCGCTAATAAATTAAAGTCGACTCTTCTTATTGCCTTCTGATTTCAAACATCATTGAGATTTATATTATAACGGTTATCGAGATGATTGATTAACGAAGCAAAACCACTACAGTAGTATGTTGATTCGTTTCGTTGAAGTATGATTTTCTACTTGATCTACTTTTAAATAAATCATTTTTATCTATCGAAAATATGGTTGTTGATCAAAAGAAACCCTTTAAATAGTATTCAAATAAATATTAATCGATTACTGAATAGTAGACAGTGTCATTGTTTATCTGACTCTTAGTACTGATAGAATTCCACTAGTAAAGTTGAAACTTCACCACTGTTTTTAAATGACTTGAGGTTGTGTATATTTACGTTCTGATATTAGGTGGTTGGAGGTAGTCGAAAAGAGAAACTAAACTCAAGTTTCATGTTAGTTAGCATTTAATAGCAAGACGATGATATACTTCACGAAATGTTGAGTCGTTTGAACTAATGCTTACAATTTGACTTGACTAATAGAATTCAATGAAGAATAGAGAGTAAGTAAGTATTACATTCATCGTTATTCATTGATCAGTTGGTTGTAAATATGTTAGTTTGATAGGTGGTCTGTAGCTGATCAAATAGCTCAGTTATAATATTATCTAATTATGAAACTTTGATTTAGTTTCAAATTCTATAAGAAGAGATCTGTGATACAAGCATGTAGATTGGTCTTATTGACGACTACCAATTAGTATGAAACTTAGTTTCAGGATTTCCTACCAATTACACTTAGGGTTATGTTTACTGGTTAGCGTTTTTTTGGCGAGTTAGTTTTCTACGGGATGGGGTCGCTAAATCCATGCCCAAACCCCCTCCTTTGTCCGGGCTTGGGACAGGCAGTAGCCCTCGGAGGGACTCCAGGTGGAGTTAGGGTTATGTTTACTAAATAATAATTAATTCGGCCAAAATATTCAGGCTAAATCTTATTTATACATGATCTACTTTTGCCTGTTTTGTTTGACGTTATTGTGAAAGATCTGTTGGGTAAACACCAATTCTTTTGAACAATATTCAGTTCGTAGTGTAAGCAATGATAGATAGTGGCTAGCAGTGGAATCCAGGACGCGTGTTTTGTCCTACATGAGACTCGTCAGCTGGATGTACCTGCTAGCCACTACCCATCATTGCTTACACTACAGAAAGCTTGTGAACTAAGGCAATATCGAGGAATACGCACAGTATGCACATATGCCAATAATAGACTGATCAATTGCAGTCTTAAACCTCAATGGGAAGATACAAGCCAAACAATACCAAGTGAATATTCAGTACGATTTTTCAGTAACAATGTATTTTGTTTTCCTATACGTGGCATTATTAATTATTTATAAAAATCTGTACATATATACAGGTATATTTTGGTTTAAGGATGGTTTATTTTGATGACATGTTTTGAGGAAGTGTTTTAGACAGTCAATAGATCTTTATTTTCACCAGTTTTCGGTGTTTTTATTTTGTATCATGGGAATTATAGTCGTCTTCCATTGTCAAGCAGAAGCAGTAGGTTCAATGATAGCATAGTAGCAAAACAAATATAAGACGTATAAATTAAGCGATCACAAAAGGCAAATAAGTTATGTAGATAAATATTATTTTCGTTTTGCTTAAAATTCTGAAGTTCTTGTCAACGATTCTTGATAAAGATATTCGTTCGCAATTCTGAAGAGTTCAATGTGAAAACTAAACAGTTAGCCTGAATGACAAACGATCGGATTCACTAGTAGGCAACAGTTTTCTCAATACTACAAATGGACATTGCAGATAAGAACCAAATAACACGAAAACTAAATTCACGATTTCCCTGTTCTCTACCTCTCACTAACTAATCATCGTTGTTTGTATTTACACTCATCAACATACAATTTATTTAAAGCAATGAGTCAAGCACAGTTGAATGGTCAGTGCATGAGTGGGTGTCAACATGAAATACTATGTGAAATTGATGAAATTGGAAATGAAACGATAAAACTTCCGATATGATGAATATGAAACATCATTATATAATGAAACTATTCATCAACTCATTATATGAAGTTGTAAATTCCAACAAATATTTATCTAATATCAATCTAAGGTCAACACAACTTCCCACACATAGATTTTCTTACTTAAGACTAAGTGAATCAATTTAGTGCAATACATAGTAGTTGTAAATGAAATCACACTTCCGATCATATCAAAAAATATATGATGAATATATACATATCATCATCAGGGCTTTAATAGAAACATGTAGACAGATGATTTTCCCGAACTCCAATGCTTCAGGAGTCAAGTATTGAGTTCTAGTTTCTTCTTCAATCCTAATCCAAAAACCATTTCACTCTCAAGTTGTATAATGGTAATTTGTGATTAGTCTGAAAATATGAACTTTCTGAGTACAGGAAGGAAATTGTTTTTCTCTTTATATTTTAAATTATTTTTGATTGAGTGACATCAGTTGGTTAAGAATTGAATGTGTAAAAGCATTGCACAAGCGTTTTAATGTAGTCTGAAACTATGCAGCAATAGGAACTCATAATCCATACAGAAGTCGAACATAAACCTTTCAAGGTTTCATCGCGAGCAGCTCACCGTTAGGAATAACTCTTTTCAACAAGTCTATCAAGTCATTTATCTGATATAATTTCATGTAATTTATTTAAATCCACATTCTCAGTTTAAGTGCTAATGGTACCTTCCGGTTTGTCAAATCAAAGTAGATGGTTCGTTGTTCGAACCCGTTATTTGAACGATGAAGATCAAACTTCTTTAACACTGAGAAACCGCTCCTTTACCTTTAAACCACTAAGGGGTAGTAATCCAATTTTTTTATTGTTAATTTCATTCAATTCACAACTCGATACTATCACTACTCAATTTAATTGATAGGTAATTACTTCACATATGTAAACATCTTGTTCAGACCATACAATCTCGGAATGTTTGACTCCTTTGGCTTTAAACAGTTGTAAATTAATTCATTTTTTTTCATTCAGAATTTGATTACAAAGTTAACTAATCTACTCAGTTCACTGTACCACGTTTGATGTGTGCTTATAGCCAAGGGCCGATATATAAGAACAAACTTTAACAATCTAAATAAACGAGACATAGTGCAACTAACTGAACTATAGCAATTACAATTAATAAGTAAATGCAAATTTTCAAAATTTAAATCACAAATTGATTTTAGTTAGACCACTACTAAAAACCAGGAAGGATTGGCCTGTTGTTTCCTCTTCCTACTGAACTCCTCATCAGTGGATGTTCACGACTGGCTAAGATCAGTTTGTAAGTTAAAGCATGAAAATTCAACAATCTTCACAAACTCATCCATACTAATGATAATTATGTGCTCATTAGTGATCCGCTTTAAGATGGAATATCCGGAGTTTTATTGGGAATCTGTGACAAGTGGAATCCAACTATATCCAATATAAGATAGTTATCAACCGACATCTCATAATTCGTCATCAACAAACACACAATAATTAATAATATAATAATCACGTAGTGAACGAGAACACAAGCGGGGACAATAGAATGTATTTCAATACAAAATTACAGAAAATCTTAATAAAACCTGAGATCAATACAGTAAAACTTTATTTGCAAAATGTCAATCGATCGTTTAAGACTTCATTGTTCTTTCGCTTCCATATCAATCATTCTCTGTTCTCATCTTCTTTCCTTCTATCTTCTTAACCTTCTGCTGCCAGACATTTCTTTTTCACTTAATGATACATACTACATCAGTAGCACAGATACCACAATCAGACTATTTAAAATATAGTAGAATCTATCGTATTGAACAAAAAAACATAATGATAATTTCAATAGTTGAAATCAGGAGTCAATTGAAGATAGACTACCATGAAAAACCTAGAATCACTAGACATCTTTTCACCTATTGTGGGACTCTTCAGCAGTGCATTTTCACTATCCTGTCTCGCTAGATTCGTACCAAGGACCGGGTCTGTAGTAAGAGAGTAATTCACTGAAGGTAATTGAGGATGTGTCACTCAATTGCGTTGATTAGTTGAAGTTAGACATTAACACTATTGGATGCTAACCGGCTCAGTGGTCTATATGTTAAGTGTTCGCGCACGCGAGACGGATAGGTCCTGGGTTCGAACCTCGCGAGGCTGGATCGTGGATGCAAACTCTTGAAGAATTATACAGTAAGACGAACTGGACGTCCAGTGTTTCCAGGTTTTTCATGATGGTCCAACTACAATTGACTCATGATTTCAACTATTGTAAATGATTATCATCTTGTAAAATAATCTATCAATTTTATTTTACAATAATCAATGAATGCTGATCAAATTAATATTCAACATTGAATTATTTAATCTGTCACAGCATCATTTTTTATTTAATTAATAATTAATTCTCAGAATAGAAAAAAAAGGTAAACGGCAACAAATAAATAAATAAAAGTTATGAATCTTACTTACTTGTCAACAATGAAATATGATCATGTTAGAATTATGTAGAGATAGATATGCTTAATTATTTAAAATAATACGACAATATAGAGTGGATAGTGAATTTGTTTATTTGTTTGTTTATTTTTAATTATGAGGCTACCACTTAAAAATAGTTGAATATGTTGAATCTAATAGAACGTTATCAACATACACAAAAAGAAAAGGAAGATTCTTCGATACAACACAACATGCACCAAATGAATCACACTTGACGAAGAAGATTTGCAAGGTGTATAAACATATACGTAACTGGGAAGCATCATTGATGAACACGGTGGATCTGATGCAGAGTTGAAGGCGCGGATTAGCAAGGCAAGAGCAACATATTTACAACTGAAGAACATCTGGAACTCAAAACAATTGGCAATCAACACCAAGGTCACAATTTCCAATACAAATATTAAAACAGTTCTAATGTATGGAGCGGAAACCTGGAGAACTACGAAAGTCATCATCCAGAAGATAAAGGTGTTTATTAATAGCTGTCTATGAAAAATACTTCGGATCCGTTGGCCAGACGCTATCAGCAACAACCTACTATGGGAGAGAACAAACCAGATCCCAGTGGAGCAAGAAATCAGGAATAAGAGCTGGAAGTGGATAGGATACACATTGAGGAAAGCACTCAACTGTGTCACAAGGCAAGCCCTCACATGGAATCTTCAAGGTTAGCGGAAAAGTGGAAGACCAAAGAACACATTACGTTAAGAAATTGAGACAGACATGAGAAAAAATTAATAAAAAATTGGATAAAACCAGAAAGGAAAGCCCAGGACAGAATGGGTTGGAGAATTCTGGTTGGCGACCTGATGCCCCACTGGGAGTAACAAGCGTAAGTAAATAAGATTTACTACTAATAAAAATTAAGTAGTTCAAAATTTTCTAAAAATATAATGATTTCCTGTCTGCTGAGAACTCGTCTGAATTTGACAATTATTTGATCTTGATAATTATGGGTTCTACCCAACGAATAATATTAGTGATAGCCCATTTTAGATCCGATTGTAGTGTTTACGGAATCAAAATAGAGAACAAGTTACTTAAGGTAAACTCCAGGTATTGTCGTATTTTCTATCAAATTATCTTTTAAAAAGACTTCGAATGTAAGGAAGTATAGTTTATTTAAATGTTAGGGAGAACCAGAATATTCCTTAAAATAAACTCAGTGGTGTCCTCAAAACTCTGAGAAGCATCTTATCCAATCAAAATTCGATAGAAGTTTCTCTGAAACATCCAGAAAGTCAAGAATCATATGTCACATTTATGATCGGATGATTACACATCCATGTTTAGTAGGGTTCCACAACACTCTAGAAGCTCAAGGACATCTGAAAAGCAACCTTGGAGTAAAGCGTTGTCTCCATATTTCACACCTTTTCTCTCGTGTTCGAGTTGCCGTGTAGATCAGCTTGTGTTTACTAGAAGAGCTTGGGAAACGGATTCAAACGTTCAGACAGAATATTTATCAATAATGATAGAGGTTGGTACTTGACTGATCTCTTTAGTTTATCATATTACCCTACCTGTTTCTTCGCCGTCATATAGTTATCTGATATTTCCTTCTCTTGCAGCTACTGCCCTGTCGTTGATAGGTATTCCAAATATTTATGCTTGTCAGCTCGAATGCTCCTCTTCACTTACTTGTTTGTTTCTGCGTATTCAGTTTGTGCCTTTACTTTCTCTGTTCTTGTTCGACTGTTGTTAATTTCTGTTTTCTTGTTCTTCCTTTCTTGAATCTTGTACAGTTTTGATGGAGATCCATTTCTTATGATAATGCTTGTTGCGGTTCAGAACCTCGTGGTACGTCGAAGCTAGTACCTCTTTGATCCCTTTCTAGTTGTTCTTCATAGTAGTTTCCTCCTCTTTGAGTAGATCTTATAAGGATTGGAACCTGTTACTAAGATCCATCTTAGATTATTTGAGTTTGTAAGTATCTCAAAGGAGTGCTGTATTAAATCTTTGTAATGCTGTTTCTCCAGTCATTTAATGCTTCTTTACCTTCAGATTGATCTAAACAACCATCAGAAGGTGATCAAGAGTTACATTAGTTCCTTTCTTTGTTCTTACATCCTTCATAGATCTCCTGAATTTTTCACTGACGCATATATGATAGACCTGGTTTTATGTGGTGTGGTCGGATAAAACCCATAAAGCTTTGTGTATGCTTTTGTGGGAGTATATGGTGCCATCTGTAACCATTTTTAAGGCACATAAATCCGTCAGCATTCTCTTTCCTTTCTCTTAGTCCTTGTCTTTCCATAATATATTCTTACCCAGTGTTGTCCAATTCGACTTTGGCGTTTAGGTCTTCCATCACGATTATCTTGTCTACGATCGACTTCGGCCTCTCATATAACTGGTTTTTATCGTCTCTACTGCTATCATTGATGGACATATAGCACTGTATTGCGTTCATTGTAATCCACTCCTACTTTCTTTGAAAAAAAGCTTTGATGATTCTGGATTCATGAGATTGCCAACCAAATAAGGGCATTTCGTGCTTCTTTGAACAGCAACATAGCAACTCCTCATACGTACAGCAGCATCTCTCGCGAGACCAATCTTTTCTGTCCAGCTTGTATCCAATGGATTTCACAGATTCCGAGCAGTGCCAAGTTATATATTTTCATTTCTGAAGCTATTTGACTACGCCTTCCAGACTCCCACATTGCCCGAACATTTCATGTAATTATATTAACAGTTGTTGTGGTTGTTAGAAGGGGAATCGGCTTCATGGCTTCCAGAGAATCTGAGCTTTCATCATGAGACGTCATAATTCTTCTGAAAGAAGATCCTTTAACTCTCAACATAGAGTTTAAATCGTTTATTTTGGTTAGCGTTTTTTTTAGCGAGGTTATTTTCTACGGGACGGGGTTGACGAACTCACACCCAACCCTCCTTTTTTATTCGAGCTTGGGACCAACAGTAACTTTAGAAGGTTTACAGGTGGATTTTAATGATATGTGGTTGGAGTTAAATTTCATCATTTAGTCACCAATCAGCGACCCATGACTGAAAACTTTAGAACTCTTGGTCTTATTTCTTGTTATTCATAATTAAACATGACGACAATCCGTTATGCAAGTCCTAAAACACAGCCGATCATCATATAAATAGAAGCGAATGAAATGCTCTATAAATTCTCGACAGAGTTTACTTAATATTGACTGAGTAATATAAGTGTTAGTAAAAGCAAACAAAAGATTGTCAAAAATGATATTAATGTCCTAACAGTATTCAGTCTGGAAATTATGTATTTGTTCTGAATGTTACAGTACACTGAAAAAAGTTTCATATTAATTAATAAGTATCTACAATATAAAGGTATTTCTATAAAAAAAATAAACTGTCTTTTGAATGAAAACACAAAAATTCAGTGACAAATAAGTTTTTATTAAAATGGGGTTTTATGGAGATTGTAGTAATTTAATAATTGAATTCATGAGTAAATCCAAGCTACACCACCATGAAAAACCTGAAAGAACTAGAAGACCGTTTCGTTCTAGTACAAGATTCCTCAGCAGTGCTTATCCACGATCCTGCTTGCGGGATTCGAACCCAAGACCTCCGAATTCATGCGTACACTGCTGAGGAGTCTCATACTAATACGAACTAACTGTCTAGTGTCTCCAGGTTTTCCATGGTGATCTAGCCTTAATTAACTCATGAATTCAACTATTAAACAAGCTTTCTTTTCTATTTTAACAGTCTTTAAACAAGTATTCAACCAAATAGAATCAGACAAGATTATGAAATTTCAGAATTCAAGGTTTAACAACCAACTTTTTGAGAAAAAATACAATCTAAATCTTATATAACTTTCTATTACTTACTTACTTACACATGTTACTCCCAGTGGAGCATAGGCCTCCAACCAGCATTCTCCAACACGCTCCGTCCTGCGCCTTCATTTCTAGTTCTATCCAACCTAATGTGTTCTTTGGTCTTCCACTTTTCCGCTAACCTTGAAGATTCCATGTGAGGGCTTGCCTTGTGACACAGTTGAGTGCTTTCCTCAATGTGTATCCTATCCACTTCCAGCTCTTATTCCTGATTTCTTGCTCCACTGGGATCTGGTTTGTTCTCTCCCATAGTAGGTTGTTGCTGATAGCGTCTGGCCAACGGATCCGAAGTATTTTTCATAGACAGCTATTAATAAACACCTTTATCTTCTGGATGATGACTTTCGTAGTTCTCCAGGTTTCCGCTCCATACATTAGAACTGTTTTAATATTTGTATTGGAAATTGTGATCTTGATGTTGGTTGACAGTTGTTTTGAGTTCTTAGACAGCTTTTTATTTCACAGGGTTAGATAAGTTTTCGATAACTTGTACTTACAGAAAACGAAATTGTAGGTATCTCGTTAAAAATTTTACCGAAGAAATACATTAATATGGGACTGTTACTTACGATAATAATTTATAGCAGTTATTTTACAAAGCCTGTCTTCCATATAGGTTTTCGACAAGTTCCGTAAATGTTTTAATACATCTCACATTACAAATTCCTAACATTTTATTAGTTGTAATCAATTTATAACAGAATGATTTGATTATTATCAAACAACCGCATGTAGATCGCTAAACCATCTCGAGAAATTATTCAAATTCAATGATGGAGTTATATTAAAAACTTTTCTGATAGTACGAAACTTTTTAATTTGGATTTCCCCTTCGTTAATATTGAGGACTTCAAATGATCACTCAAGCTTGAAATATATGCCTTCATATTGCCATTTGGTCACAATTTTTCTAGTAAAGTTGAATTAATGCTAATGGTAGTATCCAGAACACGTCTAATGTACCAGCATTTCAGTGCTAGCCACTATCAAATTAAGGCAGTATAAAGGCAATATGCACAGTATGCACATATGCCAATAAGTGACTGATCAATTTCAGTCCTAAACATCAATGGGACGATTCAAGTAAAACAATATCAAGTGACTTATGTTTAACTACTTTTAGTTTTTTAAGTAGCCTACAATGTAGTGTGAAAAGAATAAGGAAGTGAGCATGAAATTGTGATGTATGCTACTTGTGTAGACAGATATAATTAGTATATAACACCAATCAGAAGTGGGATGTCTGTCAAAGAAGGATTGAGAATATTTAACTGGAAATAACCGTAAGGGAACCAGAAAGGATTTGGAATAAAAACAGAATTAGAAAAATCATGAAGAATATAAATGACAACTAATGGAAGATGTGCAAATGAAATATTCGATGTATGGTTTTCACAATTTACAAAGACAATGTAATAAATTGGTCTACCCTACCAAGTCTTCCTTTACTACAAAGTTAGTCGTCTAAATTTCAGTATCTAACTAAGAGATCAATCAAAAAGTGGATAGTTTAAGGCTATGAACACCTATTTTTTTCGTTGTGGGGATCAATAAGTAAACTCTTTACCTTATTACTAGTGTTTTACCAACCTTGATCTTGACTATATTTCACTATAGATCATGAATAATATGTAAACCATTCAGAATGAACAGTCATAGTTTGTTATTGCCATCTGAATTATTTATGACAGAGTAACACTTATATTCATGCATGAATTAAATGAAACAATCTTCACCTTAAATACTTAGGAAGTGTTGAACAATCAGAATGAACCATTTTTAATGGTGAAAGTAACTTTAAAGAAATGAATGACCGAAAATTGTGAATAACATTGTCTAAACTGAATACAATGATAGTGATTAATTTATTTTTTATTAAAATCAAACTTATTCCTTTATTATGGTATCATTTGGTGGTAGTTTCAAACTTCATCCCAACTATTTGGGTTTACAAGTATCTTTATCGTATCACAGTAGCCACCACGCAATAAGCAATTTGATGATATAAATATGTACATCACAGGTGATTTACGTAATTAATCTAATGTCATATAATTAAAGTTGACCTTTTCATAGTAGGCTTGTCAATAACCAGTCGATCCAGTCGATTTCAACATAAAAGAGTATGCAGTTTTTTTCAACATTTGTGTCTGGATGTCTTGGAAATATTTTCAGAATGATTTATTTCAGTTCATGTTAAGAAATGGAATATTTCTCAAACATTTTCGATCAACAGTACTTATAAGATTATTTTGTCAGTTTCAGGTTTTAGATAGAAGGTCCTGGAAAATTTGATAAGATTGGTTACAAGTAGTAGATATCCATAGTCAGGATAAGGGAATTATAATTAGTAATTTTCCAAAGGTTACATTGGCTGACATCTTAGTATGTGATCATCGAGAAGAACAATTGAAAATCAATCAAATTCAGAAGAATCGTCATAGTTTGAGATGCTTTAAAAATCTGCATTTATGTCATTTTATGTAAGTATAACCTAAAAGACGTTATGTCTGACGTCTAACATTGTACGTCAGAAATACTGAGTCAGAATTACCAACTTTTTATAGTCCGTATGTCATAATAAAATTTTCATTCATTGTCTTATTTTCCTTCTCACATGGTCAACGTTACAACTTAGCTTTTGATTAGAACTCTTTCTCTTTCTGTAATATTCACTCTTAATGAGTGATACTCAGAAGTCTTAGACTAGAATATGTCAGTTTTGCAAGCCTTAGTTTTAACTGTTTCTCCAAACGATATCAGTTCATGATGAAATTCAACTTTAAATCACATAAAATCTAAGTAAGTGACATAATACTCTATAAAAAATTATTTATTTCATAATAAGTGTAACTTTTTGATCATTGACAGGTCAAGCTTGAAGGTATATTGTTTACTAGGAACGTGATAAAACTAATTTCGTATGTGTATAAATCAGAGTAAAAAAGATTAAAAAGAGTAAACGTTAACCAATGGTTTAACAAAGACAGAATATATTTGCGTTGAGGAACTGAAATTGTTGTTAACAGTTATTAATTCAAAAGTAATCCTGTAACCGAAACTAGGAATTTATAAAATAAATCATGAAGTGATCTTAGTTAAACCACTAATGAAAATCCGGATGAACTGGGCGTATGTTCTGTGTTGGTAGGAGACTCCCCACCTATGCGCACCCGTGGCCCCGCATCTGGGAACAGAACCTAGAGTTTTTGGTCTTGAACAAGGACCCTTAGTGTTTAGGCAACTGAGCCGGGAACCAATAGTATGAATGTTTAATTTCAATCAGTCCATGATGTTGTTCAACTCACATTCACTGACTGGGGTACATAACTGTCTCACCTGACATGACTGAACCCTACAGATCACGACTTCTCACTAGAACTGAAGGAGTTTCAACTTGAAGCTAGGCACTATTCAGGACATGATTATTATTATTATTAGTAGTAGTAGTAGTACAGGGAGATTTTTGGAGGTCGCAGGATTTTCGTAATTTAAATCACGAACCTCCTTCAGTGGTCTCAGTTATCTAAAGGTTAAGAATCTGAGTACGAAACTGAAGGTCCTGGGTTCAATTTCCGGATGTGGGATCATGGACTAGCATTATTGAGCAATCTCATACTAGAATGAAACAGCCGTCCAGTGCTTTTTGGTATCAAACGGTGGCCTGACTACGATATATTTGTGATTTAAACCATGAAAACTCTACAAACTCTTCACATCTCACCATAAGTGTATTTTTGAAATGATTATATAGTATAAGAATGAGTTAAAAATAAGGTTGACAAATTTTCAGACAGTTTTCAATCAGTTGCAAACAGTTTCTATAAATGGATAGTTTATTTAAAAGAAAACGATAATACTATGAATTATGAACAGATTTTGCATATTTAGTGAATCAATTAATGACTACTGCAGATTACTATTATTGTAAATCGAGAAAGTAAAGATAAATCCACACAAATAGATAGAGATTATGTGTTTTCTTGAAGTGTTTAAAAGAACCAGACAGATCTTTCAGAGTTCCCACACTAGTGCAGGTTAAGGTTAGGTATTTACGATTAAAATTAGCGGCCTCTAGTTAAGGTTTTCATCACGAACTTACATCATATATAATGTAGAAATGTTTGTAGACATAGGGATGAATGAATTACATGTAAAAATCCAATAAGCACTACATGATTAGTTCGTCTATAAAAGATAGTGTTTTCACGTTAGGATTTATTTCAGGATAAAGAGTTTAAGATTAGAATTTAGAAAGTATGAATAGACACTTAAATTCACTATAACAAGTGGTTTAAACTTATTTTCAGAAAGGGTTTTGTTGAGATTTTAGAAATTCCAATAGTTGAAATCATGAATCGATTGAAGCTAGACCACTATGGAAAACCTGGAAGCACTGGACGGCCGTTTCGTCCTACTACGGGACTCCTCAGCAATGCGTATCCACGATCCCGTCCTTCGTGAGATTAGAACCCAGGAGCGTAAGAGCGCTTAAACATTAGACCACTGAACCGGCTTATTCGTTTAAATTTTTGATTACACAATTCTAGTTCCGCTATCCATACTGTTTTTTTCTTAAAAGAAATAATAAAGCATGTTTGCATAGATATGCACATTTTGATAAACTATCCAATTCTATCATTCACAATGAATACGTAAATTTACTATCTCTACTACATAAGTGAGAGTATTACATGTTTGTCAGTCTACAAGCGTTCATATACATATGTTTACTCTTTCTGTCTATCAAGAAATATATTTATCTTAATAATAATTAGTCTTATCATGTACGTACCTTTGTGTAATACATGAATAATACAATAGATAGGCGTATCATCATACAAACCTATAATTAAAAAAGTTTGAAATTTCACTTACAAAAAAATTAATATCATGTCATTTCATCTCCACCTATATTCTTTTATATTAGGTCAGAAAATAGAAGAGATATATACAAAATGCACACCCACATGAATGTAACCGACGAGAAAATACATATACACATACATACATGCATACATACATACAAAGATAATTTATATATATATATATATATATATATATATATATATATATATATATATATATATATATATATATATATATATATATATATATATATATATACGAAGTAGGAATGTTCAACTCATATATTTATTGTATAGTTCAGTTACGAAGCCTTGTTTTTATATTTAAACGGTTTACTTCGATATATTATTATTATCAATAATCAATATAGTTGTATTAATGTCAAAAGAGATCCTTTAGTCAATCAATATCTAACTCTAATAACAAGTAAATAAGTCAATAGACGATAACGAATATTCGAATGATGTTCTTATAAATACATATTATTGTAATTTTAATAGTTGAGATTATGAATCAATTGAAGCTAAACTACTATGAAAAACTTGGGAGGACTGGACGGGTGTTTCATCCTACTCCTCAGCAGTTCTCATCCATGATCCCGTCTCGCGAAACTCGAACCTTGGACGTATCAGTCTCACACGCAAGTGCTTAACTATTAGATCATTGAGACGGCCGGTATGTAACGATGTTAATGTCTAACTTCAACTAATCCAAGAAATTGATTATTGCCCAGTGCTTTCAGGTTTTCCATAATGGTTTAGCTTCAATTGAATCATGATCTCAACTATTAAAATTACTATAATATCCGCAAAACTCATTCTGACATTATTGTTTTAATGTAATAAAGGTTTTTAAATAACTTCCATTGACTCATGAATTAAACTAGTAAAACTCAATACAATTTCCACAAATTCCCATTCTGATAATTTCCATTGTGTTTCTATCACGAACTGATCTTAATTAGTCCACCATTGAAAACATAGAAGCCGTAAACGGCTGTTTCGTTAACTATTATTATTATGCAGACGTCAATTTTGACTGAGATAGAGAAAATATAATTAAGAGCACAACCTCAAAGAACATGTTTTTTCAATGAGCTGTGAAATACTTCAGTGATAACATCTTCATTTCATATCAGCTATAGTGCTTCAATGGTAGCATTCAGGTGAGTTCAGGTATTCAATATTCAATCTGTTGAACATCGTATTTTACCTTTTATTATATAATAATTATTATCTTTAATATACTGAAAACTAACTACCATCTTACTGGTTCTAATATCACTATGTTATCATGAATCAATGCTTTTTCATTATTGTTAAATACTACTGATCGATTTTATCGTCAAATGTTAACCCACCATAACTGTGAGTTATTAGCCACTTTTTTAAGTTCTCATCTACTTATTTTCTTTGATATTACTAGTATTAGTAACAATAAGAACAACAACAATAGTGTAAATCTATCATTGACTGAACTTAACACTAATTAAACTTGCTAAAAAATTCTTGCAACTTAATGGCAATCTTGGGATGGGACACTTAAGACGTACAAATATGTTAAAAATAGACTGATCAGTTTCAGTCCTCAACTTCCATAACGGTAAGACTAAAACATCTACAAATGTATCCACACTATTCTGTTCATTATATAAATAGTTAGAGAAATTCTAAACATTGTTAAATATTGGCTATCAGTGAGATTCATGACACATGTTTCATCTTATTCTGAACTTGTCATATAGATATACCTACATTCCAATATTGATATTTACATCGGTACCTTTTGTTTCAAACGTCCAACATGTTATCTACACAATTGTTGAGTCTAAACAATCCTTGGGCTTTACAATGCAATGAATTTTGTAAACTTTTGTTGAAGCTACTCATCATTAATGTCATCAATATTAAAAGATTCTGCATGGAATGTACAGATATCCCAAAAGAGACTAATCAATTATATTTTCTTAATACCAACAACATTGAGCTTCTATATAACATTGATAAATGAACTAAATCAAAATTATATTCACATGGTAATCTTTTTCTATTTCCAACTTATTTTTCTTTTTGTTCATAATGAATATTATCTAACAAACAAACAAGAAATGAAGACAAGGATTTGAAAGAGAAGTTTCATTTCCTTTTATTACAGAAAAAAAACATTTTTCAGTTTCACTTACTTTCATCTTTCTTTCTCTCCCCCCCTCTCTCTCGCCCTTTCGCTCTCTCTCTCTCTCTCTCTCTCTTTAGTCTAAAGCGTACACCCACTGATTTAGTGTTCAATAATGTCCGAAATATTTGATCTTGAGCGTCATATATATATATATTTATAATATTCTTTACCTTTCAACTAAATAATTGATAGAATTTCCATGAAAATACTTGCAGTAACATACGTACAAATGTGTTTATGTATTTCTTTAGTTAAACAATGATAAGTTGAATATTTTCTTTTGATATGTTTCTTTGTTGTTGATTTTTCTTTTTCTGAAATATCTAGTTGGTATTTTCTTTTACTACATAAACATTAGTCTCTGGTTTTATTGAAATGTTATGTATGTGTGTATGTATGTATGTATGTTAATAGAACTGAGTATTTGTATGTAAGGGTGGAATGATGAATATATGAATGGTAAATTAGAGTAAATCAGTATAAGAGTAATGAATTACTATTATGTTAGGGATGGGGAGTGATTATAGACTAAAACAACTTTACAATATAAACTTGGCTCTTTTTTTATCCCTAAGGCTAGAAATTACAAAACTTTAATTAATAACCAGGATTATTACTAGTATTATTATTAGTAGTAATGGTATTACGATGATTAGTTCTGTCAAATAAACCAAAGTCAATAATGAAACACAACAATAGACTTCATGAAACATCTTCTATGGTGGAAACTTTTTTTTTACTATTGATTTTTTTAATGGGATAAAACAACTATTCGATGATTGTTTAGCTAAGATTGAAAGCGCGAAGTTTAGCGACGGGATCTCTTTTTCAACGAATGTATTATCAAGCCTCATAATGATATTCAACAATCTTGTCAACACACCTGAATAGAAAATATTTATTATTACTACTATTAGTATAAATATTAGGAGTAATCATGAGAAAGGAGGATTTTTCTTTTATAAAATCAAAATTCTTTTTTATAGATAAAAGAAAAATCGATTATTCTAATTAGATTTTAACACCAAGGATAGTAGTTGATTAGTGACTATGGAGTACTTATTAATTATTATTTTTATTCTAATGTGTATCGTTAAATTTGTAGAGGCTAATTTCCTCTATATCTGACTCCAATAAATAGTATTCCGTTAACTGAGTATTTAATGCTGGCTAAATTTCCTAGTAGAATTATAGATTTACTCGAGATTATTCAAAAGACTGAACACCAGTTATAGAGATAGTTTATTGTCAAAGATTGTTAAAATCCGCAGGCGTACAGGAAGCCAACACACAGGGAAACCAAGTGAGTATGTGTTTTGTGTCAAAAATCCATATCATATTCATGAGTGTTGATCGATTATGGATGAAGTATTGAATGTCTGTTTGTTACAACCAATGGGAGAGTAGATTAAAGATTGATGCGCAAACACGCGCTCAATCAGACTCATACAGAAATTTACATAATGGATTGAGTGTCTAAATTACAGTGATCAGACAAATACCACAATAGTTCAATTGGTTTGTTACAAACTCACATTGGATTGAACTAACAATCATTCATCCCGTATAAACTCTTTGTTAATTATCTGATGATAGCTGGTTTAAATCATGGGATGAATAAATATCATGGAACTATTAATTTTTTTGTATTCGAATAGAGTAAAAATGTTAATATTATTAATTAGCATTGGTGCCAACGATAATTTAACTGGGTAAATTTATTTGATGCTCATGACAGAATTTACTGACTTCCTATTTTGTGAAGCTGATTGACGAGAGTTCAAATATTCTACGTAGCGTCAGTTGTAGACAAATTCTTGTTAGTCAGTGTTCATTGTCATGAAGACTAGTTTCAAGGTTTTATTTCGACTATCTAAGAGTATAAATAGTATTCATGTAGGTCTGTATGATCTATTTATTAATATTCATTATTCAGTTCGATTAGTCCCAGTTGGCATCTATGCATTATAAACAGCTGTCTGAATATTGTTTACATATACAAGGAAAAGCATATTTTATATTTTACAACTGAATTAAAATCACAAATTCATCAGAAATAATGATCGTAATTTTGGTGAAAATCAATATACTCATATTATTTCAGTATAGTTTCTCAGAGACTGTTGAGTATGACACTTCACATCACAAGCTAATTGTAGTTAGACAACTATCGCAAATCATACAGCAGTCAACAGTTATTTTATCTTAGTATAGAACTGTTCAGTAATCGTCGTTCATTATTTTACAAAGGAACAAACCAGAAATCCTCTTCAGATCTCGCTGTTAGCGCCTACCCTTTAAACCATTCATCTAGCATCCAATAAATTACATGCATCACTCCAGTCAGTTCGTGGAAGCAATTCATATATGAATTATATTTTTTAAAAAGAACACTTGTTTACCAATTCATTATTCTTTTCTAACGAAACCCACTTATCCAGTAACCATTGCTCACTTTTACTTATTCACTTATGTCTGTTACTCCTCGTGGAGCAGCATAGGTCGCCCACCAGCACTCTTCACTCAATTCTGTCATCGGCAATCCTCTCCAGTTCTTTCCAGTTGCTATTCATCCTTTTCATGTCTGCTTCCAATTATTACTATAAGAAAAAAACAACACAAACCAGATCAAACAAATGAAACCACTGCTCACTTTACTTTCTATTAATTGTTTCTCTTCCTCTCTCTTCCATCCTTCATTTATCAATCTAACTCATGATACATAAATATGTATTTCTTTTTTAAAGAACCACGTATTCGATTGCCATTTATAATTGTGCAATTTTCTGTTATAATCCAGCTTATGGCTGTTTGTGTGCATGTATCAATTGAAAAAATATCTGATAAACAAAACATGTACAATCAGTCACTTTCTTTTCACATTATCCATATATATATAGGTAAATATCTAACATACAGTAGACAAGTGATTAACACGTGTATTTATATACGAGATAAACCTGGGTCAATCGAATATCGAGAATGGTCATAATAATAACAATAATAATAATAATAATAATAATAATAATAATAATAATAATAATTAGTAGTAGTAGTAGTAATAGTAGTAGTGGTAATGTTATTATGATTACATCATTCAAAAACGGTTAAAACTATACAAAAAAAGTGATAGTCACCTGTTGAATAACATGAATATACTTGAAAATGAAATATCTATCTATGCATCTTTCAAGTGATTTTTCTGTCTTCTATAATTGCTTTTCTTTCTTTTCTTTTTTAATATAAATTTCATTGTTATGTTGGACTAACATTATTTGGGATTGACACTGTATACTATTGAAGAGTATTTGCCCAATTAGATAGATAACACTTAAATGAATGATTAGAAATATTTTTTTATGATAAAAAGTTATACGCAATGAGTAATGAAACCATTGAGTGAATACACTTATTTAAATGGTACACTTAAAGCATTACAACTAGATTATACAGCTCAGAGAGTGTAATACAAACTAAATTATTTTACTGAAATCATAAATCGATCTAAATTAGATGATCATTGAAAACTTGGTAGTATTGTTTAGTGCTGGACAGTGCTTTCAAGTTTTTAATAATTATCTAACTTTGATTGGTTCAGGATTTCAATAAAATTCATGTGAAGCTAAACCATGCCGAATATGAGGCAATTACCCACCAAAGACAATGAAAATGGTTAGGCAGTATCGTGGATTGATTAAAGTTCGACATTTACACCGTTGAATCCCCACTCAGTGGTCTAGAGGTGAAGAGCTCGCACGCGAAACCAAAGACCTTGGGTTGGATTCGTGCTTGAGGGGTCGTGGACGGACGGAAAGGTCATCCAGTGCTTACAAGTTTGCAATGGTCGTTCAGCATGGATCGTTTCATGATTTCAATGAAATTTAACAATGTACAAGACCTTATACTGATAATGAATCACTACATACTGACTACAATAGCTACTACTCAATGGTTAGTAAATATAAGGATCTCGATCACATCGGACTTAAGTCGTACCATTAATATCTGAATGGATAATGAAGATCCCCTCTAAGATTACATATACACCTTACTACCGGATCATAATTAGCAGGGAGTCAATAGAATTAAACTGAAAATGTCAATAACCGTCACAATTTCCCAGTAACAAACAAACGAACAAACGTTGAAAATGTATTGAAAAAGTCAAGAATTAAAATAAATAACAAGCGACAGTCAGATGATCCAACATTCATTCAATATTGATGACTTGTTATTCAATTATTAAACAAGTCAGGAAGTTTCTGAGATGAATAAATTGCTGAATGAATGAATATTGATAAAATATATATATATTATTATTGATCTATACATTAATCAAAGATAGATTGTAGTTGGTGAGAATTATAGCATAGGAATATATGTATAATATAAAATACTAGTAGTATATAGTAAGACTATAATTTATAGTCAACCTTTGAGTGACGCTAAAATGACCTTGAGAATACCCAACTACTAACTAAGACTAAATGAGGGTTATAAAGCAATGTGAAGAATTAAAATTTCGATCTACAATTGATGGTTAGGATTAGGAACTATATTCAAGGCTTTCATCACGCTTTTTAAACAAATGGACGAACAAATTTCGCGCCAAGATCCAAGACTTGTTATCTTGTGTCCATAAATTATAGTTCCACCTAGTATACTAATTATAAATGTATTTATGTCAGATTGTTAGAGCTAGTCAGTAAATTACGGTACTTAACTTAAATTTCATGCTATTTAGCACTTATCAATAAGATGTTCCTGAAATTTTGAAGGATATAACTTACATAGTGTTGACTAATTCACAAAGATTAGTGACCACGTTAAACATTAATTGATAGAATTCAAATAACATTGAAGAAAAAAGACTTGATTAACGTGATATGAATTAGTTTTCAGAGATCAATCAATGATAATAGAACAAATAGAGAATAATAGAATTAGAATCTAGGGACTGTAAATCATCAAATCAATATCTATGTAAGCTTTATTGTAAGTTTATTAAATAATCTTTAACCTAGAATGAACTTACTAATTTGATCTTTTCTATTCTTCTAAATGAAGCCATACAATAACGATCAACATGAACTATCTAACTGTACAATATTCAAATGATTCTTTCTTTAAAAAAAGTCATACACTTCCAAGCACTCGTTCACACATGTACATATACATGTCAACATAAATATTTATAAACATACAAATTAGCACATTGTTTAATTAAACTTAATCTTACGTGATTTTTTTGATTATTATTGATGGTGTCATTTGTTAAAAACTAACATTGATGTATATGCAGATTTACATTACTATAATTTCACTCTCTCTTTCTCTCTCTCTCTCTCTATTTCTCTTTCACTCACACATAAACACACACACACATGCAGAGACTTAGAAACTGCATGAATAAAAATAACACTGCATTAAAAAATATCTCTTTGATAAAAATAAAACATTACTATTGTTTCTTATATTAAAAAAAGAATTAGTTGACTACTGAAATTCGTTAGTGTGAACAAGTCAATATTTATTTACTAACTTGTGTATATGCGTATGTACCCATGTATGTATCCATAACAAATTACATGACTAATGTGTTATATTGTCAGTTGCTATAACAACACCAAGTTGATCACTAGTTCACATTTTTTTCTCATCTAAAATGATAACTCTTTTTTTCAGTTCATCAAAGTTGTTTGTTTAAACTGTAAATTAGTAATGTTATTTTTGTCACTATTATGAATACTTAACTGTCTTGTACATTGTACTGGGACCTTGAATGTGGAAATGTGTAGTAAGAAAACAAAGACTTTTGATATAGATTTATTTGATGGTCAAAATGAGCAAAACTATGTTTGAATACACTACATTTTATTAATCAGACATATAATTTGAAATGAGTAGTATTTTCCAACAATTACTCAATAACTTACAATGAGAACACATATTCACTCTAAATTGATTTTACATTATTTTTTTACTGTGATATCAATTGATTCAAACTGGATAAGACAGTATTATTCATAATTGTGTATCTATATCAGAGTCAACTATTAGTGTGGTGATTCCACTAGGTTATGATAAAATATTTTTTCAAACAATTAGTTGAATTCTTTTTTTTTTCACCTAAATACAATGAAAACGTTAAAATGATCAGTTATTAGCCAATTATCCAATTTGGTGGTATGCAATTAATTTAGCTCATAATTCGATCTAAGTTAGATGATCATTCGAAACCTGAAAACATTTGTTCTAGTATGGAACTCTTCAGCGGTGTACATATACAGTCCCGCACGCGAGATTCCAATGCAGGATCTTCGCTCTTGCGCGCGAGCGCTTAACCTTAAGACCACTGAGTCGGTAGTCAACAGTGTTAATATCAAACTTCAAACAATCCACAACATCGTGCGACCATCTTATTAATATTTAGTATGTTTAATTATGTGTAATTAACCATTGTGTTACACTATCAATAGTAATTATTTTCGGCCGGAATATTATAGTGAATCCATAACCTTTAATAACTCATCGCCAAATGTTGACTATATCCAATCATAAGATTTTATATCAAATTTACATAAATAAGGGATTGTGAAAAGGATAACAACAGAAAAATTTACTGAACGAAAATGAATCGTGTCACCTTTACCATCCATTTGTTCATTCCTAAAAGTAAATAAATCAAGTATAAATAAATGAATGATTCCGAATTCATTTTTGAACATAAACTGATGTGATAAATGTTAGTAAGATCCATATAAAACATTTACACTGACGACAGTCTTCAGAAAACTAATATTAAAAAATATATTCCACTCGATTCCAGTATACAACATCATATGTGTAATTTGATGAAATCGGAAATTTTTTAATGACAATGATCATAAAATGTTAGATATTGCGGAATACAAACTTGTTACTTAAAATTAATAGATCATTATTTCGATTGTTAAGAATGCGACATAGAAGAATGTTACTGACTGATTGATATAATAATATTGTAGATTACTTAGGCAAAACGACAGATGATTTGGTGTTTCAAAGAAAAATATCAGAATTGAAAGACTGACAAAACTATACTTAGATAGATAGATGGATAAGTCTGTGTTTAGTGCTTAATGATCAAGTTTTCAAATGATCACTTAAAATCAAATGTTGGTATTGCTAATTTTCATTGGATTGTCGTTGCGTACTGCTGAGGAGTCCCACCCTTGAACGAAACGACCGTGCATTGCTTCCACGTTTTCCTTGGTGGTCTTGCTTCATTTGACTCATGAACTCAACTAATAAATTTTCATATCAGAAGGGTTTTGTGGATATGATAGTAATTTCAGTGGTTGAGATCATGAGTCAATTGAAGCTCAGTGGTCTAGTAGTTAAGCGCTTACTGGCGAGACTGACAGATCCTGAGTTCGAATCTCTCGGGGGGCGAGATCGAGGATGCGCGCTACTGAAGTGTCCCACAATAGGACGAAAAAACCGTGCGGTGCTTCCAGGTTTTCCTTGATGGTCTAGTTTCATTTGACTCATGATCTAAACTGTTGAAACTAATAAATTTTCGTTAAGTCTCAAAATTTCAATACGTAACAAGTGACAGTAATAAATTTGTCGTGAATAAATTATTGAATATTATCACTTAGATATTTCACAGTCAACATCATATTTTATCAATTTTATGTTAATATCTCTCTATGTATGTGTATCATGTATTGTTTTGACCTTAAATTTTCACTAAATTTCACCTGAATTGCCTGATTAATCCAAATTCGCTCATTTCATGATTTATAATCAAAGAGGTGTTGATTTTTGGACAATATTTAGTTTTTCATTATTGATCAATAAAAAAATAAAGATCAGTTAAATAGTTTTTTTAATTATTATTTTATGTTATTTGAATCTTAGTTCATAAGAAATATAATATTAATATCGTTTAGTGTGAAAGCTTGTTATCTATTCTAACGTACTTACATTTGAGTATACATGCCTAAAATAGAAAGCAATCAGATAATATAATAATAAATATATTTCCAAGATATTACTCAAAAAATTATATTCAAATAACTTATTTACTGATTGAAACTTCAATGGTAAGAATTCACTCTGAGTTCGTTTATAGATTTAATGGTTAAATTTATTAGTTAATTGAAGCTAGACCATCATGGAAAATCTTGAAGCACTGGAAAGCCACTTCATCCTAGTATTGAACTCCTCAGAAGTAGGCATCTATGATACCGTCTCGCAAGATTCGATCCCAGGACCTATCAATTATATATGTTTATTTTATATAATTTTTTTCTGTGATGTTAACAATCAGTTGTATATATCATTTAGAAAAATTCTATCTTCTCTACAAAAATAATATTAAAATATTCACAGATGATATTCAATCACTATATTGAATATTTTATGTAAGGGAGATATAAAAAATCGAATCGACCAATAGGATGGATTGATTTAACGCGAGACAAAATAAAGGAATATTCCTATTGGTCAATTTATTTCAAGATAAATGATTGGCTGAGAAAATTTTTTAAAACTTAATAAGATTAATATAGATATAATTTTAAAAAAATTAAAATTATTTAAATAGAAATTCCATATTTACCAGTTCAAAGTGACTAATGAATATGATCTATTTTATAAAAATATACTAAAAAAATGGATTTGGGATTTTCTAAATTAATGAATACAAATCCAATGTATACGAATTATTATTCACAAATTAATAATCATAATAATAACCCATCAAAATTATCTTATCCAGTTGCTAGTTCGTTCTTTCATTATAATTCTAATAATGATTTATCATCATCAACAACAACAACAACACCTATGTTAAATGAACAAATTATTCGTGAACAATTAAATTCACAAATAGAACAATTGGATAATCTTTCATCAATTAATGAATCAAAACATTTAAATGAATTGTCTAATGAAATGTCAATGAAACGTATAAAATTAGATAATGTACAACATACAAATGAATATGAAACATCAAGAAATTGTAATAGTACAAATTCTACTATACCATGTGATCTACGTTCTGAAAATAATGAAATAAATTATGATATGAATCGTCAATTAAATGTAAATGATAATATTCATACACAATCAATGCATAATAATTCGTTAGAACATGTACCACATGTTTCAAATTATAATTTTTGGCATAAACTCAATTCTTATCCAGTATTTCCTTATCATCATAATACAACTACTACTTATGACTCCAATAATGTTGCTACTACTAATAATAATATTAATCACTTATCGAATTATTATGATCGATATATGTGCAATACAACATTTCGATATTCACATCCTTCAAATAATCCTACATATAATTTGTCGATTTTCCCACCCTATCCTCCAACTGGTGCACCATCTCATTATTATCATCAACAACAACACAGTCAAGGAGAATCGAACATCATGTCAGAGTCAAGAATGTCAAATACATTCCCTTCATTTATTACTGAATCTCAGACATCACTTCCATCATCACCATTAGTTACCATGATTACAAACACTACGACTAATTTACACATAAGTAATGCTTTATTCTCATCTCATATGAATAGTAATAATGTCAATGCACCTTGTATAACTCTAACAACTACAACAGTTAAAAATACCTTTTCTACCATATCGTCAGTGATTACATCATCTATTTCGGATACTCATAACGATACTATTATTAGTAATCATTGTAACCAGAAAAATTTAAAACGAAAAACAATAAATAATTATGATTTTAATACAAGATCACAAGAAGATATAAATAAAAATAAATCTGTTAATAATTTCTATGAAACATCAAATATGTTGAAAGTCAATAATGACGAAGATTTAATTGGCAGAAATTGTGAAAATGGTGAGTTAATAAAACTTTTAAATAATAATTTAAGACACAAGCAATATAAGCAAAGATGCTCATTCCGGGACTCTGAGATGCAGGCACATCCAAATGGCGAGACCCGAATAGGACAAAACACATGTCTTTAATCCTACTGCTAGACACCATACATCTTTGCTTATAACGCTTACGACGGAAGCCTATATATATATATATATATATATATATATATATATATATATATATATATATATATATAGATAGATAGATAGATAGATAGATAGATAGATAGATAGATAGATAGAGAGAGAGAGAGAGAGAGAGAATACTTTCAATTCCACATTAATTGTTGACCAAAAACATTAAGCGCAAGAGGTGAGACTTAAATTTCTTCGGTTTGACCCACAACGAAATCATGATGCGCATAAGTAAGGAGTCACATTTTATGGTGAAACAACTGTCTAATGCTTCCTTGTTTTTAATGTTTATCTAAATTAGATCGGTCTGTAATCTCAAAAGACGTTTTTATTCAATATTCACATGTTAGTAGCCACATGCTAAAATGAAACAGTTTTTATTATGTTAAAATGTTATTGTTATGAGAATGAACGTAATGGTGGTGGTGAGTGTTGTGAAGATTGTTTATTCATGAATTGTCAACAAATACTGCAAGTCAGAACATCTCAGACAAAGGAATTTTTCTAATAAATAGGGTTTTGAAATGGACTTCTTAAAACTATCACGAAATATATTAACTAATATAATTAAACCACATTAAATAGCTGGACGTAATCGACTGTATATTCTGAAACTAGATTTCATGTAATCAAGTAATTGTATGTAAAGTATACATGTATTCTTGAGGAAATCGATGTTCCACGGCAAACTTTATTCTATATCATCAAGTATCAACCATTTCGTTGGTGATCTTTATACAAAATTACTGATCAGCTGTGAAATATGTAAGAAGTACACTTTCACTTTCGATCAACACATTTTTTAAGAGGACTTCAATTACTAAATTCACCAGATCCCCTGTTACATTCGAGGGTGAATAAAGTCAGCTCTTCCTCTCCGATGCTCTCACATGGCCACGCGTATACAGCGATTTCCAAGGAATCCTACTCACTACTTTCTCGCGAACGAGGTGTTGTTTACGAAATTGAGAGGGCAAAAAGCTAATGTCCGGCGCTTTAACTGGATAGGTGGATATGGAAGATCCAACTACGGGAGTTGAATAATCCTGTATATGGGATCCGAGATCCTGAGTGAGCAAATGGATTATGAACCTATTGTTGGTCACCGACTACCAAAGGACTATGTCTCCGAAGATTGTTCCACTGCCTTCTGGGTCAGACCTTAAGGTCGAAGGCTCGGGGAGTGGGCTCCCTCTTTTTTATTTTGGAGGCCCGAACAGTATTCCAGTTCATACACAAATCGAATGATGAGGTGTGGCGCATAAATATTTGGTTAGCTAAATAATGGATATGTTAAGATGTAGAAGACAAAACCTAATAAAGAAACCCTTGCTCATACTATTGATTTGATTACACTTATAAGTTTTTGACAAAATCATAACGTTGCGAGTCACAAATATTCATTGAAAATTAACTACAACTATATGGTCATCAAATACACTTGTCATGTAGCTATTAAGAGCTACATTTTGAACACATTAAGGGATGTTGTTAACCTCAGTTATTTTCTATCGAATGGTTTACAAACACTACTGTATGCATATGTATCTATCTCAATTCATTTGAATTAGTCCCGTCATGAGCGATGAGTGATAGTCATCTGTTGTTAAATTACATAGATTACGTAACTGTGAGTGGATTTAGAATCATGTAAATTACGTAATCGATCGTATTGCATTATTTAGTTACTATCTCCAAACATAAAACGTCATATCAACAACGGTTAGATTTTACGTAAGATATTACTAACCAAGTTATGATTTGATCACTCCATGAACTCTCACTGTGTAGGCATTCAAAAAGGAAAAGGTCAAATAAACTTACACTTGAGCTGAGCTCACCTTTTTTGTCTCCAAGCCAAAAAGAGATCTAACCTTAGTAACCAAATTTAAATAATGTTTTCCATTTTTTGTTGTTTTCGTTTGGTTGCGAATTCGGTTTGTTTTAAAAATTAACTTGTAATCGATTGCATATCAATTAGTCATTTTAGTGTACTTGAATTATTGATTCAAAAGATGTTGAAAAAACGGATTCAATAAGCATCAAAGTTCCAATTTTAAGAAATAATTTTATTACTAGAATGGGTTTTGTGGAGAATTGGTAATTTCAATAGTTGAAATCATGAATCAATTGAAGCTAGACTACCATGGAAAACCTGGAAGCACTGGACGGCCGTTTCGTCCTAGTATGGGACTCCTCAGCAGTGCGCATCCACGATCCCGCACCCCGCGGGATTTGAACCCAGGACCTATCAGTCTCGCGCCAGGCGCTTAACCAACTAGACCACTGAGCCGGCATCCAACGGTGTTAATGTCTAACTTCAACTAATCCACAAAGTTGCGCCACCGTCACCATTGTCTTCAGTGAGCTGATATCTCACAACAGACCTGGTTGAACTCCACTGGTCACGGCTTCTCACTAGAACTCCAGGAGTCCCATACTAGGACGAAACGGCCGTCCAGTGCTTCCAGGTTTTCCATGATGGTCTAGCTTCAATTGATTCATGATTTCAACTATTGAAATAATTTTATGTCAGTAAAATAAGACTGAACCAGCAGCTTAAGCTAATCTCAAAACATTTTAGATTTTAAAAGATACCTCATTACAAGTTTGGTGTGAGTAGTCAATTGGTACTCCTTGATTTTACCAATAAATTATAGTAAGGAGGTTGTAGAGATTGCTGGATTCCGTTGATTTCATGAGCTGATTTAAGTTAGATTACCATAGATTCATGATTTCAATGAAATATAACAACTTACACAACTCCATACTGACAATTATCACGTGCTCACTAGTGACTAGCTGCTGGAGTAAGTTTTCAGAGTTGTAATAAGAGCCGTGACTAGTGAGGATAAACAGTGTCGAGAGTCATCCGCCGAAGACAATAGAAAATGGTCGCACAATGTATTGGGATTAAACGTAGACATTAACACCTTTTGATGCTGATCTAGAGGATGTGGGTTCGCGCACAAGACTGATAGACCTGAGTCCGATTCCCGCTTGCAGTTTTGCATATGTACACTGCTGAGGAGTTCCTTACTAGAACGACAAGCCTATCCAATGTTTCCAGGTTTTAAATATGTCAAACTCAAATCGGTCTATGATTTTTATGTAATAAATTATACTTGGTTTCTAAGTAGGTGATGTCGTTATTTTCTGATCAAGTTGTTTGAAAATTGGGGAATTTCTAATTCATTCCAAAATCATTGTAATGATGATATAACATTTAGCTGTAGATTCAAGCTTCATTCAATTTTAACATGGTTTTTAAGTTGACAGTGCCGGGTACAGTCAGTCAGAGTTATATTTTATTTTCTCAAAAGAAAGTATGGTTAAACAATGCAAATGAGCATGTACAAATATATTTTACGTTCAGTTTGATTAACAAAATTATGAATACTAGAAAAACAGTCTTAAAAGAAGTTTTATTTTAAAAAAGTAAGTTGATTGCAGATTAGTTTGTTTAATATTTGAATCCACCATTGAAAACCGAGAAGTGCTGGACGGTCACTTCGTCTTAGTATGGGACTCCTCAACACTGCGCATACAAGATCCCGCACACGGGACATGAACCCAGGACCTTTGGTCTCGCACTGGAACAAAACCTCTAGACCACTGAGCCGTTATCCAATGGTGTTAATATGTAATATGTTAATATGTCGATCCATGATCTTGCGCAACCATCCATCCATTGTCTGACGAGAATAACTGTCTCACACCCAACACGGATTAGACTCTATTAGTCATAGCTTCTCACTAGAACTCCGGCAAATCCATCTTGAAACTAGCCATTAGTGAGCATTTGATTATTTCCAATAGGAGGATTATTATATGATCGTAGAAAATATACATGTGTTGATGTAAAATTTGATATTTTACATCATTAACTGACTTCAATTACGAAACAGTTGGTTATCAACAAGCAGTAGGGAAATTTTTTTATACTGGTAGGAAATACTCTAGCCGTGATCATCCACAACCCGATCAGTGATTGAGTCTATCAGTAGTACCTACTTAAAATTCAAATTGATGTTATGATTTCTTAGCTATAAGACATAACATTTTTTCTTTTAACCTCCCTCCCCCTCAAACACTTCGTCTACTTCATATAAATTCTATTTGTTTTTCTAAATTGTAAAAATGAAATAACAATTAATTTGATTTAATTGACTATATTAAATGAAGCGCTAAAATTGTACAATCAAAACAATCTTTTCCATTCAATGTACAATGACTATGATTATGTGGGGCGTAAAAAGAAATATATGAAGTTTATAATAATAATAATAATAACACTAGTAGCTGAAGATCTAAGTCAACATGTAGTTAATATTGGTTTCCAAACGGTAAAATCAACAGTTGAAATGATTAAAACAGAAACAAATAGGTTCATTAAATACATTACTGTTTGATACTGGTTTTAACATGTTACTATGCTTTATATATATATGAATATCTCGTAAATTATGAGTGGTAATATTTAACTTATCCTATTCATAAAGGATCTCAGTAACTAAATTTTATTGATTTCTGAAGAAGAAGAAGAAAAAACACAAATAAGATACATTTAAATTTTATTTTTCAATTAGTTTAGAGTAAAAAATATATTTCGAATAAACAACCTAATTCAAATCTGATTTCATTAAGCATTTGCGAAGTTAGTTTATTTCATGGGCAGGTAATTATTCGTTCTGAATTGTAAAAAAACTACACATTGATGATATTGTTAGTTTTTATTATATACATAGATGAAGGGTGGAGTGTTTATTGTTATTATTATTATTATCACTGAGTAGTCAGAATAGTAAATGATATCTTTAAATGTTTAGGACAACATGCAAATTTAAATTGTAACCATGGATAATATTGTCTAATTTAGAGAATTCATCAAACTTTATTGATAAAGTTTACAATAAATCTTTTAAAGTAAATGATTTAATGTAAACATTTCAATGTTGACGTATTTGATTGTCATTTTGACTGACCCAACCAGTGGTAGATCCAACTTGATCATGTAAGAAATTTACATTTCGAGCCATCAGATAATTAGCTCTAACAAGTTAACATCAAATCAAGTTACTAGGAACTAATCATTATTTATTGTTAGTCAGTTATTATTTTGTTATATAATTTATAGAATTTTAATCAAAGTAAAAAAATGTAGAAATACTCTCAAAACTGATCGCCATAAATAATAGGCTACAATGTTGTAGGTATGTGATAGGAATGTTGGGATAAAAACCTCAACGTTGTATAAAGTTTATGTTCAATAAAATCTTATAACATAGCATATAAATTCTAGTGAGTGGTTATGTTTCACGGATTTTGACCATATCAGCAAAAACATCTGTTTTACCTCAGTTCTATAGTTTATTTAAAGCTTATAATTGGATCTCACACCGGATCCAAATCAGAATAATTTCAGTGTTTCTGTACAACACAATGAAATCTAGTTTAAAAGTCGGAAGTAGAATAGACACTTACAACAGAATTAAGAAAATATTTACTGTTGTATTTTGAACCATTTGATTAGATAATTTATTGGTCACAGCACTCAGTTCGACCTCTATCTATAATTTATATTTAATTGTACTAAAACTCCAAAAAATCTATTACTTAATCGCGTAAGATATTTTCAATATATTGTCATTCGTATAACATTTAATTGAAGATAACATTTGACTGTTTCCATACTCATATACCCATAGTCATACACACACACATACACAACTAAGGCCTATAGACATACATACACGTAACCACACAAACTCCGCCTATTTTTTCATGTCAAGCATGATTATGTGTCTAAAAAGTATTTATTCTCTTTCTTCTTCGTCTTGAAATTCTTTCCTGATTTATACATGATATCGGTAGAAAAACGACATTTCTTGTTACTATCTAGAACAGACGGTTTTATGGATAACTAAAAAAAGTTTTCAGTGTGAAAACATGCCTAGTTTGTTTCTTAGTTAAAAGAGAAAGATTTTCGTCAGTTCGTTTATTGATCACATTTTAATATGATAGATGTAATGTGTGTTCATGTTAACCGAATCGCCTATCAACCATGAAGTTAACACGACTGCATACTCACATACATACGATTGTATCATTGACACACATGTTATCAACTACTGATATAAACTTTAAATCCGGAATGTAAGTAGTACAGAAGGAAACAAAGGAAAAATCAACTGAAAGATAAGTATGTATAGGTGTGGAAACATCTAAGTGGGGGGATGGCTGCAGAGAGTGTGATGATCGTAAGAAAATATGACTAGAAATAAATTTAGTCTATAATTATCTATTGATAAATTTTTTTTAAAAGAAAAGTTGAAAACGACAGACTTTTTTAAGGGAAAGATAAAAAATCATCTGTTGAATTGCCCTAAGGGTGAGGTGGAGTCAATATATATAATTGGCTTTTACTATCAATGAAAGGCGAAATCGAAATTCATGTATGTATACACACATACACGTACATACATATAAACACACTTCCACATTTTTGTATAGAAGTGCTTCGACTTAAATCTTTCTCATTTTCTTTCTATGTTGCGTTCTCAATCTGGATAACGGTTGTTCATGTATTTAGTTGTAAAAACTTTTTTCCTTTCTCTGTTAATTTTTATCGCCACGAGTCATATTTAACAAAATAGTAACTATGTTAATATATCAGGACAATGAGACTCGTTACGTCTGTCTACTCGTGTATGTATGCGCGTGTGTAAAATGAGCATGAAAATCGTCAGATTGCATACTTATTATCGATTATGTGAAATCTTCATACCATATATGAATAAGTTGAAATTAAAATGTGAGCTTAATTGGTATTACAATTTTAACGAATCTCTAGTTAGATCTTCTTTCCTAACTTCCTTAAAACACTCTTGTCGTGTAAAAGCAGTAAGTATGACTACTCTGGAAAAGATTATATACACATGATGCAATAAGAGAGCTAACTCTCTCCACCTTTTGCAGTAGAATGGATCCTAATATTGAAAAGTGGTTGTATGTTCCTTTTTTAAAATCCTAATTTAGAATACGATAGGAATGTGTACACAACATATCAGAAGTTTGTTATGTCTATAATTGTTAATTCTAGTGTAGAAAGTAACACCTACAGTCAAATAAAAATATTTTTCGATATAATTGTATCCGAAACACATAAAATATAGAGGTTTAATGCACTCGAAATTTATTGACATCATGAACCAAACAACTTTTGAAATTCTAGAAGTACTGGATGACTATGACATCCTAGCATGGATCACTTTGTTAGTATGCATACACGAACCTATAGACGGTAATCCAAACCGGAACCCTCAGTTTCGCACACGAAAGCTCAATTTTTAAACCACTCAATCGAAATCCAATAGTGTGCAATTAAGTAAATACTAGTATTATTTCTCAGCTCCTAAGCTAATTGCTTCATAACAATCACATCACTGATTCTTAATAGTGAAATACTAAATAATGTTGCACAAAACAAAAAAAAAATTAAGTGATTATCTTTCCATACAAGATAAAAATTTTAAAAGGCAATATTTTAATTAACTTCAGATCAATTCATTGAAATCAACCACTCAACGACTTGATCATATGTATTATTGCAAATAGTTGTTAAAAAGATATATTAGAGCTGAACGAGAAAAAATCATATTAAAAAGGAAATCAAGTAAATATGTAACATTAAAGTAATCATTAAATGTTCAATTAGACTTAACATATCCACAAGTATGCAATGGTTATAAGAATACCCATCTGACATTAATCAACATATGCTCACTAGTGACTGCATACAAGAGGTATATGTTGTAGTTCTAGTAAGGAGTAGTGACCAGTGGAGTTCAACCAGGTCTGTTGTGAGATAGTAAATCCCTGAAGACAATGGTGGATGTGTCGCTCAAGTTAGACATTAACACCGTTAGATGCCGGCTTAGTGGTCTAGTGGTTAAGTGCTTGCGCGCTGAGACTGGTAGCTCCTGGGTTCGAATCTTGCGAGACGAGGTAGTCGGTGCGCATTGCTAAGAAGTCCAATGCTTCCAGGTTTTCCATGGTGGTCTAGCTTCAACGGACTCATGATCTTAACCATCGAAATTACTATAATATCCACAATACCCATCTGATATAAGAAAATCAATTATAAATGTGCAATTATTGTTACAGTTATATAATCATAACAATCCATGAAATGGATAACCCTTAGAAATATGGAAAATCATATATTTAGTTGTTAGGTAATAAAGAACATTTATAGCTTTGTTGTATTTTTTTTGATAAAGTTGCATTTTTTAGAGTTTAGTAGTGTTACTGAGTAATGTTTCTTATTGTTCTGAAAAACATCGTTTTCATCTTTCCTTCCTTTCTTCAGTCCTTCCCTACTTACTTACTTATTTATTCATTCAATTAATTAGTTAATTCTAGTTAATGACGATGTAAAACTTTGTAATTAAGCCATTCATTTCAAGGAATTCAGAATTATCAAAGATGAAATACATTTAGTCCCGTTGATGACTCAATATCTGATCTAATATTACATACTTTATTGATTTATCACTGTAGATTTTAAAAGTGAAATTACTGAAAACACTTTGTTTACTGAAATATTCTTTGTTTCTGAATTTAATATGAAGATGTTCAAATTATTTATTATTCAGATAATTAGTCTTGAAATTCAATTAGACGTATATATATATATATATATATATGTCTATGGTCTAGTAGTTTCGAAGCCTATTTCACTTTATTATTATTTCATTTTTCAGGTACAGACCTATTCATGACTTATAGTGACATTGTAAACTATTTATACAGAAATAAAGGTAATAGATTTTAAACATACAACTTAATGTCTAAAAGTTGAGCACTTTAATCACTAAAACATTGTTTCATTTACACCTAAATTAGTTTGAACAACAAGGGAAGATCATTAAACCACATATAATGTGATCATTAAATTGAGTATAGAAATACAGACTTGGTTACAAGATATTTAAGTTCTCTCCCAGTCTCCTACATTGTACGAGGATTCCATGTACCTAAATAAATGGTTACTCTGATTGTCAGAAGGGGCTCGGTTTTCATTATGAGACGTCGTAACTCTTCTAAATGAAGACCTTCTGACTCTCAGGGCAGAGTTTAAATGGTTTGAATAATTTTTTTCTGGTTAACGTTTTTTTTGCAAGTTAGTTTTCTACGGGATGGAGTCGCTAACCCCATGCTTAGTCCTCATTTATCCGGGCTTGGGACCGGCAGTAGCCTCCGGAGGGACTCCAGGCGGAGTTTCCTAAATTCCCCATAATTTTTCTATTTCACTAATTAATATTTTTTTTCGAATTGTATCTCTGATGTCTAATCTCTTCTTGTTATTATCAATATTGTTGCTACCTCTACTAATATGGGATTTGCCTGAACAATATTACATCATTATGCTAATAGTGTATGGCAATTTGAACCAATGTACACATATGTGAGATTCTACTGTTAAGTTAGATTTTTAATGTTACATTATTGATTTGTTGTATACAAGTGTATAATTGAGCGCACCCCTTAAATAATGATCCAAATGTGTCACAATTAAGTTGATTCTACCATGAATTTCTCAGTGAAGTAATATCAATATTGACCATATTTTTGCTTAAATAATCTAATTATCATATAATGGTATATTATTAGAAAACTTTAGTTTGAAGAATTGATAATACAGTGTTAATTCGCAACTTCTTCATAGTGTTCATATATTCCATCAAGTTCATGATCACATTGTATTGTGATAAACACAATACAAGTACGAAATTCAATTAGAATAAAATAGTCTATATTGTATAACCATTCATTCATATGTATTATTAAAAATCATTCAAAATCGATTCACTAATCAAATTAACTGTTCAGGGTTACATTTAAATTTATTTATTTATTTTAACACATAGGTATTGGTACAAGGCGGTACCAAATACATATGCGCCACACAAATTTCATTTAATTTGTGTGAGGTCTGTAGTACTGCCAGAGTGCCCAAACCGAAGCAGGTGGTTTTCTTAGGGGACCACACCCCGAGCCTTGGACCTGAACGTCTGACCCACAAGGCAGTGGAGCATCGTGAGGAGATGCAGTCCCATGGTAGCCGGTGACCAACGACTGATTCATACGCCATTTGTTTTCGCAGGATGCTGGAGCCCATGTGCACCATTGGTTTGGGATCCGGTTAAAGCGCCGGATATTCGCTTTTTGTCCTCTCATTTTCGTAAACAACACCCCCGCCACGAGAAGACAGTGAGTAGGACTTCTCTGGCAGAGGCTGTATACGCGTGACCATGTGAGAGCATTTCGAGAGGGAGAGTGGACTCTCCTTACTCTCGGCCGTACCAGGGCATTTGGGGGCTTGGGGGCACATGCTGTACTTACGGACACTAATTGTCAACCGATTAAGTGAGGATTGCATGGCTTGGGTATCAACGCATACTCAAGGCCAAGAGGTCTTTCTTCAAACAACCGATTCACACGGCCGTTAGTTATGTTTATCAGACTTGTTTCTAGAACGTCATCGATAGCGAAGTTGAAGAGAGATGGTGAGATGGGGCAACCGTGCCTAACCCCACTGCTTGAATGGAACAATGGAGGCAGTTAGTTGTATGCCACTCTCGGCCGTACCAGGGCATTTGGGGGCAAAATTAGGGGCCCATAATTTTTTTGGAGATTTTCCAGTGAAATCTTAACTTATGATATTCTATTTTAAACTAAACTATTTACTTAGAAACCATATTTTAACCTATTTATCCTTCTCTTTTACACATATTTCTTATTTTAGATGATGAGTCACAGCATTCACCAATTTCATCATCAATGGATTATTTCTCTCAAACAAATTCTATTTCACCACAAGATGATAATGTATCACAAATAAATGTTTACAATAGTAATATTAATAATAATAATGATGATAATATTAATAATACTGATAATAATAATAATATTATCATAAAAAATAAAAAAATACGTAAACCGCGTACCATTTATTCAATATGGCAATTGCAAATGTTAAATCGACGTTTTGTTCATTCTCAGTATTTAAATTTAACAGAACGTGCAAGTTTAGCATCGCAACTTGGTTTAACACAAACACAAGTAAGTATCTATCTTCTAAAAAAACTATCTATCTTGATTATATCATAATCATATATGTGAATGATTTTCATTTAAAAATGAAAACAATTAGAGATCATTTGTAAGTCATTTATGTTGAGTTGGGATATTGTATAATTTTAGAAGGAGTTTTGTGGAGATTGTAGTAATTTTAATAGTTGACATCACGAGTCAATTGAAGCTCGATCACCTGGAAGCATTGGACGACCTTTTCGTCCCACTGTGCTACTCCTCAGCAGTGCGCACCCACGACACCGTCTCGCGAGATTCAAACCCAGAACCTACCAGTTTCAGCGCTCAAGCGCTTAAACACTAAACCACTGAGCCGGCATATATGTGTATAATAATTTTTTAATAGAGTTTACCAATCCGTTTTATTTTACTTAAGATCAAGGAAGTAAGATTTTTTTGTTGAGTGACCAGTAAAACAAATTTATGCGTAAATATGATTGGTGATAACATTGAATGTTTGTTATGGAATAGCATCATAATTTCACGCATCATGTTTGCATTGAATTGTTTAAACGTATCATGCTACCTGTTATTGAATGTGATTTAACATGAAATGATGGGTGGATTATCAATGTATATTATACATTATTTAAGGCTCTCTTCACATAATGAACTCAAGTAGCGAAAAGTGATTTGTAATATCAGTTTTGGTCATATTTGTGGAATTACCCAGCTATCTAGACTGAAATGTAATTTAAGCATCCCTAGACAATCGTTTATTTATCCACATAACAATTAGACATGTTAATCAATATATGAGTATAAATAAAAATTTCATTCTAAAGTTCATTTCATGAAACTCTGTACTAATCAACTTAAATCTGAATCAATTTGATCTACTTATAAGATGAACATTGATTGATCGGATTAAAAGGAACTTGTTTATTCGCTTCATCAATAATCATTTTCACCTACACGTGTATACACAACTGTTGAAATGTGTATATCAAAAAAATGTTTGAATGAGTTCAGTAATACTATTGAATCAGTTGTATAAACTATCCTACTCTTTACAATACACATAATTTGTATATGAAGAACGAGTTAAAGGTTAAAAATGATAATGAACTGCCATAATTATGTAATCATGAATAATGGTAAAGGATTTATTGTAGAAGTATACATATGTTTAACCATCTGTTTAGTTAATGTCGAATTAAATATGTTACTTTAAAGTAAGATCATTCTTCTTTAAATTGTCACGACATTATCATCTAGAGGATGATAATGATGATGACCGGGATGACAACAACAATGTTATTGATGAAATGCACGAAATATGAGAAATCATCAACAGTCATAATAAAAATTCTTTTCTCTTTTTTTATGTCAAAATATCATTATGAATAATGTTGCTACAAACAAATGGTGTATGTGTGTTTGTGTGCATGTTTGTTTTATTTCTTTTAAAGAAGACAAATAGTTTTTGGATCATGAACTAGTTGAATGTAAAACTTACTAAACGTATTAGATCTGTCATCATAAATATAACTGATTTGTTTGAAAATCTGTGATTTTATCATTCGAGCATTCAAATTTGAACTTGGAGATCGATTGTATTATCCGGTTTATTTGGTTAATATTAATATAAATTAATATTGAGATATTGAACCTATGAATGTTAGATCACCATTGAAAACTTAGAAGCACTGAACAGTCGTTTCATCCTAGTATAGGACCATTCAGTAGTGCGCATCCATGATCCCGCATACTGTACTCGAACACAGGTCCTCCACTCATGCACAAACACTTAACATCTAGACCAATGAACTGGCATCCAACGGTGTTCATGTCTACATTTAGCTACAGTTTTGTGCAACTACTTTCCATTATCTTTGGTGGCTAACTGCCGATACGGTTGTACTCCACTAGTCAAGACTTCTCATCATAACTCCGAGAATTATCTCTAGAAGCTAGTCAATTTTGAGTATATGATAATTATCAGTATAGAGTGGTGGAGATTTTCGGGTGTTTATTGAAATCATAAATCAATCAATGTTAGACTACCACTGAAAACCTGGAAGCACTGAACGTCCATTTTTTTATAGGATGGAACGATTAAACCATTCAACTTCGACAACATAACACTCTCAAATTGGTAAACAACACCCACACGTCGAGATGGTGAATATGACTTCCCTGGCAGTGGGTTTATACGCGTGGCCATGTGAAAGCATTCGGAGAGTGGACTCTCTGCACCCTCAGTCGTACCAGGGCATTTGGGGGCTATGACTTATGAAATAACTTAGTAAATTCATTAAAGCTGTTGTCTATGGTTACAGTATTCGATAATATTGCAAACATGTATTCATACAATAAATTACCATTGAATTAATTAGTGTCACGTACTGTTTGGTTCCACTTTAACAAATTTGAATGTTAATTTAACTGTAAATAAATAACTTAAAGACTTATGTGTTCAGTTATCATATACCATCTTTATGGTCGTGTTTATGACATCCAGTTCACTAGTTACCTGTGAATATCAAGGTTTTTGTAGTCAGTATTCGAAATTTTGATTACATAATCAAATTAGAGTTTTTTTGGTAAGATCAACTGTTAGCTAATAATATCAGTTATTTTGTGAATTTTCAATCTTGAGATTATTATCTATCTTACTTTCATACTGAGGAGCATAACGTTTTCTGTCACATTATGCATTACACTGAACAAAATCCATTTATTATATTACTACCAATGATCAATAATGAGTCACATTAAACGATTGTATAAATATGCTATGTTCTAGGTTATTTTTGACTATCTTTATTAGAACCTTGTTTCTTTTCTGGTTAGCGTTTTTTTTAGCGAGTTAGTTTTCTACAAGACCTCCTCTTTTATCCGGTAGTAGCCCCAAAGGGGTCCCATTACAATATAGTTACAAAATAAATTTATATTCTTACATATCACCAGAACATCTGTCTATGTTGAATTTTATTTCAAAGTAAAACCAAATATGGTTACAATTTATGAATTAGAAGTGATGACTTAATATTTAACCGATTCTGTTAAGTATATGTGATGTGTAGGGTTAAAAACCTTTATGTAAAAAAGTCTAAATTAAAATATATTATACAAACACGAATTTAAATGTATAGTTAAATATGAGGAAATATCCATCATGAATGAAAAATATATCAAACATAGAAATGAATTTTCAATAAGAGGAATTCATTTATTGAGCATAAATTTGTGTATTGGCTTTGAGTCATAGTTTGAGTATAACAATCTATGATATAAATCATCTCCTTAAGTTGAAATAGGTTAACTAACTTACTTACGCCTGTTACTCTTAATGGAGCGTAGGCCGCCGACCATTATTCTCAACCCACTCTGTCCTGAGCCTTCTTTTCTAGTTCCATCCAATTCTTGTTCATTTTTATCATGTCTATCTCCATTTCTCGGCGTAATGGTCTTCCTCTCCCCCTTCGGCCTTGAGGATTCCATGTGAGGGCCTGCCTTGTGACACAGTTGAGTGCTGTCCTCAATGTGTGTCCTATCCACTTCCAGCGCTTCTTCCTGATTTCTTCCTCCACTGGGATCTGGTTTGTTCTCTTCCATAGTAGGTTGTTGCTGATAGCGTCTGGCCAACGGATCCGAAGTATTTTTCATAGACAGCTATTAATAAACACCTGTATTTTCTAGAAGATGGCTTTCGTAGTTGTGACCTTGGTGTTGATTGCCAATTGTTTTGAGTTCCAGATGTTCTTCAGTTGTAAATATGCTGCTGTTTTGCCGATCTGCGCCCTTACATCTGCATCAGATCCACAGTGTACATCGATGATGCTGCCCAAATATGTGAAGGTTTTTACATCTTCCAAATCTTATTCGTCAATTGTGATTGGATTGGTGTATGCTGTGTTGTATCGGTGAATCTTGCTTTTCCCTTTGTGTATGTTGAGACCTATTGCTGCTGAGGCTGCTGCCACACTGTTCGTCTTCTCCTACATTTGTTGTTGCGTTTACGATAAGAGAACCAGATCATCTGCGAAGTCTAAATCATCTAACCGCATCCTAGATGTCCACCGTTAAACGACGTTAGAAATTGTCACTTAGTGAACTAAAATAGAATGTTTTAACCAATGGACCATTATTCTGAAACTGAACTGAATAATTTTCAAGAATTTAAACATTAATTCTTATCCTAAACTGATATTAACCAATGGAAAGTAGTTGAAAAGCGAAATATGTTCATGAATGATATATGTAAAAATAAGGATACTAATTATATTCGATCATTGAATTCAATTTTGTAGATAATTTTCAGTCCATTCAATGCTTATAGTTTTTCTATGATGATCTAGCTTCAATAGACTCATAAAATTACTAAAAGCTCCACAAAACCCCCCTTTTGATGATAATTATATGCTCACTAGTGACTGGCTTTAAGAAGTATTTCTTGGAATTCTAGTGAGAAACGGTGACCAATGGAGTTCAACCGGGTTTGTTGTGACATAGTAACACACTGAATACAATGGTGGATGTGTCACATAATTTCGTGGATTGGTTGAAGTTAGACATTAACAACGTTGCAATCTGTCTCAGTGATCTAGTGGATAAGCGCTCGCACGCGAGACTGATAGGTCCTGGGTTCGAATCTCACGAGGCGACAACGTGGATGCACATTATTTAGGAGTCCCGCAAAATAAGACGAAAAGGCTGTTCAATGCTTCCAGGTTTCTATGGTGACCTAGCTTCAATTGACTCATAAATTCAACTATAAAATTACTAATACCTCCACAAACCTCACTTTCTGATAGTTTTCAATCCAACAGATTTATATAATTGAAATATATTCTTTTCAATAAATCCCCATTTTCCAATAAATATTTTGTGTATTATTTAATTTCATAATCCATTCATGTATGAATAGTTTGATGAAAATTGATTGACAAGTCTGTAGAAAAGTAGAATACAGAAATTGAGAATTTATAGAAAAAATTACACGTTATTCATACCTAAATCTGTATTTCGTTTTAGTTTTTTTTGATGATGAAAACATTTATATTCAATAATTGAATTCATGATTCAATTGAAGCTAAACTACCATAGAAAACCTGGAAGCACTGGACAGCCGTTTCATCCTAGTATAGGACTTCTCAGCAGTGCGTATCCATGATACCGCCCCCCCGCGAGATTCGAACCCAGGACCTTTTTTTCATATTTTCTACTATCTAGATGATTAAAATGAAATAATATTTATGGTATGACATCACATGGGGTTTTCTTCTCATTTTCAACATATACTTAATTATTATAGATATTGGTCATGTAATTATTCAGGTTCATTTTCTTTTCAATTATATCTATCCCTTACCTAACTTTCTCTCTTTTTTTTCGATGCATACATACACCCACGTGAACAATTAAAATAAGAACTGATATACTTATCTAAAATAATTAAGATTATCAACTTGTAGATTGTAGACAAATAATGTTTATACGTTCATATATCATATTATGTATGTGTGCATGAATGACTTGTAAAGAGGCGTTATATATATATATCTTCATATGATAAGAGGATAGAAGTGAATCAGGCTACTTCTCTTCTCAATGAGTATTTCATTGTCATCAATTGCTTTATTTCATTGGAATATAAATTGAAGAAGTGATAAATGAACAGAGCAATTATCTTTTCGATATTTTTTTAAAATAAAAAAATAATTAATATAATAGTTTATTATGGAATACGGGAAATAGAGAATTAACATACAAACAGAACAGTAACTGAAATATATATATATATATATATATATATATATATATATATATATTGCATACATACATAACACTGCCCTCCTCCTCCTCCACCACCACCACCACAAACATCTACACATGCAGACTTAAGTACGTACACAAAAATCAGTAATTATTTTTTTTATACGGAGTTATTTTTATTATTTTCGTTAACTTGAATACATTTTACAATGATTTAACACAACCAGGAAACATTTGACAAACCAACATCAACAACAAAAAAATACTGCTTAAGTGGTTAGTATTTACGTAATAATAATTTAGATTTTCGAAATTTTGTAAAGAAAGTGTTTATATTTGTTTTAATTTTGTAACTTTGAATATGAATAATAATGGAAAAATGAGTACACTTAGAAATAAAAAAAAGGATTCATATTATGAATTGTTATAAGTTAGTGATTATCTGAACTCAGTAATAGTTCAGTGGTTAATGCATTGATGTTCCAAGGGAAAGGAACTTTGGGGTAGCCTGTTTGAATATCTGGGCTACCTGTTCCTACCATCTGGATATTTCAACAAGTTATCGGTTTCCTTGTTTGTTTTAACACATCATTATGCCTATTAGTCACAGAACCTATTTAGGTGAGTTTGTGAAACATTTGACATTTTACTGTACAAGTTACAAAAGAGTCCAATCAAAGGTATCATGGTTGCTGGCAATATCAATCGAAAAGAATATACATTTATCAGATGCCGATTCCTAAACTGCTAACATCTAACTGGCGACCACTCAATATTTATCCCAAGAATCGATCAAGAAATAAGAAAGGGAAACTTGTTGAAATACATTGTGCTGAGAATTCCATATTGTACCAAAAATATAATATTGAATAAAGCCACTAATAATAATAATAATAATAATAATAATAATAATAATAATAATGATAAACCTTAACGTAAACATCGACGCTGTGATGGAGGCACATCTAAATAGAATGAAATTCACATCCTCGTTTCCATCATTAGCTACTATCCGGCTTTAAAAATGTATATTTGAATTTTATAAAAAAATATAACGTATTGTTAGGACTAAAAGGCGTTTTACATGCCAAGTTGATTATTACCAGCCGATTTAAATTTTCATAGTTTGAATTACAAATTGATCTTACTTAGAACATCATTGAAAAGCTGAAAACACTAGGTGGTTGTTTCTTTCTAGTGTATATTTACGACCCTAACCTAGAAAATCGAAATTAAAACCTTCGATCTACCTGAGCTGACACTTATTAGTTTTAATGTCTAACTTTAATCAACTGACGATATTGTGCAACGCTGATCCATTACCTCAACCCGTGAGACACCTACTCACCACAAGCAGTAGATGAAGGCTGCACAATATCGTAAATTAATTGAAACTAGACACTAATACCATTAGATATCAGATTAATGGTCTACAGGATAAGCATTCTCACGTGAGATCGACAGTTTTGGGTTAGATTCTCGATCGTGTGTTTGTGGATGAGAACTGTTGAGGATATCCATACTACGACGAAATAACCATCCAGTATCTACTTATCTCCAATGCTGGTCTAGGTAAAGTCAATTTAATCTAAATTGAAAATTCGACAATATTCACAAATGCCCTTATATAAACGATTAGAATTTTTATTGGATTGATTGATATTGTGCACATCATTTATTTTTAGCCTTTCTGACTAGTTAAATTTGCATAAACCCAACAGTAATATAAGAAATACTTGAAAAACTCGATATGCCATAGTTAATGATAGATACTCTATGAGTAGATGAAAAGTCGATTGGTTACAACTGAGTTAGTTGTTTTTACATAAATAGAATTGTATACTCAATCAAAGTATTTAAGGAGTATGTTTAACACTTACAGATTAATGAGAAATTTCATAACAAATTATTTATATGAAGTCTTAATTATTGAAACTGATTCATCACACATATTTTAACAAACTAATTAATATGAAACTATAGATACACTGAAATAATTCGTATTTATTGTTGTCCAGAATGACACCTTTATGTTCAAATTAAGGAATACTACATTCGATTTAATATAATATTATGAAGTGAACTAATTTTAATTACTAGAAATACATTGATATATCCAGTTGATTGACTGCTGAATATTGACCAATATCATCTATGTTGAATCCTTCTTAGCGTTGATCGAATACTATAAATCAAACTGCATCCCGAGTATCTCACTGGGAATGTTTCTCATTGTGATATATTCGATGTATGATGACCAATTGTTAGTTTAAATATAACATACTTGTTACGATGTTTAATTGCGGACTTTTAATGGGTTTAATGCATTTGATATTCATTGATAGTTTAATTAAATATTCAATCATTGTTCTTAAAAATACTAATTAAGAAGAGAACTTTGATTTATCGATTATTTCATAAATATTAGAGACAATTGATTAATAACCATGTCATATATGTACATATGACCTTGACCCATTGTACTTACTCTATGACAGTATGCTACTGTATAACAGTAGAAATTGATACTATAATGAATTACATCAATTATTTTTATTAATGATATATAGTAAAAAGAGACTTCAAAATACTATGATTAGGTGACTGGGTAGGTGGTAAGATGGTTGTACCTTATTGACTATGAGTAAAAATATTTGATTGAAGAAAATTTGGCCCCGGATCAATCAACTGCTGAGAGGATTTATTCATAGGAATATATATATATATATATATATATATATATATATATATATATATATATATATATATATATATATATACTCTTTGATCATATTAATGTGCTAGAATATGTTCTCTAAAATTACATACAGACATAGATTTTGACCCGCATTATCTTTAGAGATGTATGTAATGAACACCGAATTCAGTGTACTTCATCGATTAATTATCCTGATTGTTATTTATCCTTTATGTATATGTCATCAGTAGTCAAATATATGTTCAACAGTTGTTTAAGCTAATTATAAACTAGTGTTAAGTAGTACATAAGGAATTTGAAATTTCCACAATTAAATAAAAGTTTTTGATTGTTAGATTACACAATGGATACAATACTGTCGAATTATTAAAATGAGATTTCCCTGGATTGTATACTTTTTTCTTGATTTATCCGATTCTATTGTTATTAAAAATGAACTTTAATTGCGTAACGAAAGATGAACAGACAGAAAACATGCACATCAATCATACTAGTGGGGTAACAATATAAAATGAATGGAGAAATACTTCAAAGTGCTAGATATCTCACTCTTATTGAAAAAATGAAGAAGGATTTTCATCCGTACATTTGAATTCTAATCTAACGAGAAGCATGACTTATTACACATGAGACATTGAGCAGATAATTAAACAGATTTAGTTTATTATATATATGTAATATAGTTTTTTTTATTTTCTTCTGTTCGTTAAAGGTTAAAATCTGGTTTCAAAATAAACGTTCCAAATTGAAGAAAATTCTACGTCAAGGACAAGATCCTACAGCATTTCTTAATGGAACAACGAATGATACACCTGAAGATGATCAAATGGTAGGAATTTTTTGTTTATAAAAAAACTACTTATATTTAGTCACAATTACAGATTAAAGTAAATATAGAGGTGCTTTCAATTATTGACTAGTATGTTAAAATGTCGGGTTGAGCTACTTCTGTTTAAGTCCCGGATAGTATCATCCAAATAGTACCTCTAAGCTGGTTAAAGTTTTATTTTCGCCATTATTATTATTATTATTATTATTATTATCATTATTATTTTAACACATAGATATTGGTACAAGGAGGCACCAAATATATATGCGCCACACAAATCTCATTTGATATGTGTGAGGGCTGTGATACTGCCCGGGTGCCCAAACCGAAGCAGGTGGTTTCCTTAGGAGGCCATACCCCGAGCTTTCGACCCGAAGATCTGATCCACAAGGCAGTAGAGCATCGTGGGGAGATGCAGTTCCATGGTAGCCGGTGACCAACGATTGGTTCATACGCTATTTGTTCCTTCAGGTTACTGGAGCTAGCCCATATGCACCATTGGTTTTGAATCCGATAAGTAGAATAATTGAATTTTTGGCGTTTCGTAACTTAACATGAGCCACTTCTTCAGACTAATTAAATAACCGAAAATAATATTTATCATTAGCCTTCTATCCAGTGTTCAATTTATTTGCAACTATTAAGTAATATAAATATGTAAATTTTAGTGGTTTAACCTCACTTCGATGTTTTTCGGTGATTGCACAAAGTTTTGTGTCAATAAGTTTTGTGTGCTGTTTTGTTTGTTCTTTGATTTATGGATACTAATGTCTATAAGATAATTATAAACTAAGATTGGAAACCAAATACGACATCGTTGAAATAAGGTAGGATTGGAGCAATTTAGTTTTAAGCTCATTATATAAATACCGCTTTTTTATTTTATGTCTGAGTGTGTCTAATATCCCACTGAAATCGGTATTAGCATTATTATTAATATGCTAATTGTTAAAAACTACAATTATTATAATATTTTTTTGAATGTTTAGTGTATCATATTTCTTTTATGGTTATCATAAAGCTTTTTTGGAATCATGAACTGATCTAAGTTAGACAACTGGTAAAATTAGTAAGCACTGGACGGTCACTTCGTCGTAGTACGGGACTCTTCAACATTGAACATACGCTACCTCGCATCTGGAAATTGAACCCGGAACCAGTAGCACAAGTACCCTCAAGTTGTAGATCAGTGATCTGGTATCCAGCGGTGTTAATGACTAACTCCGCCTAATCCACAACACTGCGCGTTAGTTTTCAATTCTCTCTGTTTATGGTAATATCTGAGGAGTCTAATGCAAGAACGAAACGGCAATCAATTGTTTCCAGGTTTCCCATGGTTGAGTAGATTAGATCAGTTCATGACTTAAATGAAATTCAACAGTCTTCACTACCCCTACTGACTAATAAAAAGTTATTTCAATCGGATTTCTTGCATGAAACAACTTATGGACTCATGAAAACTCGTCTGAGTAGATGTTCTGAATATGATTGCACTTTAAATCAATTCTTTTGTTTCCCTTTATTTTCTAAATCAATGAACCTTTTCACTAGGGGAATACTTGCTGTTTTTGTTTCCCTTAATCTTTAGGGAAGTGATTATGAAGAAGATTCACATTCGTTGAATTGTGGTGACACATCGAAATTGTCTTCCGATCAAATTGAATATAATAGTCATCATTCACGTATTCCACATGCCATACAATCAAATCTTCAACATTTTCATTCAATTAACCAAAATGAAGATTTAGAATTCATCAAAAATGGAACACATGAAATGAATAACTTTCAGAAGAACACGGGAATAACTAATGATTATGATAAACGTTTTTTTCCTTTAAATAATAGCAATACAAGCTGTGAGTTATATTTAAAGTCAAAAATTCCACCTCATTCTAATGAATCCATGAATCAATTAACTGATGATGAAGCTATCAAGATCTCTACCCATCAATATTTAACATATACTGCACCTAAATTAACCAGTGATCACCACACAAATACTTTTATTCAAGTTGAAGATCACGTACCAGTTAATAATATTCAAAATCATTTATTAACTGAACAATCAAATAATGTAAGTTGTAATCTTTCGTCACATTCCCTTTCTCAATGTAATACTCATTCATCGAAATCTTCATCACCATATTCCGATAGTAAACAACAAAGCTATTCTGAAAATATTATTCATAATGAAGAACAATGTTTACATAATTCCTGGTCTTCATCACTTTCTACAATCCAACAAAAATCTAATGTAGACGAGAACTGTTCAAATTTACAAAAGAAATCTGACTGTACAACATATCATACAAATTCTAATTGGACTTCTGTAAACAATCAATCAATTCATGGTAAATCTGATGAAATTAATCTTGATGTTCAATTACCACAATCATGGTTACCAAGTTCAGTGAAGAATTATCAACCTTCTGAAATTTCAAATACAGTATCTACTACAGAAGAATGTAAATTATTCACTGAACATGAAGATCCAGTTAATCAGTGGTGTATTGATCAGTCTAATTTAAAACCACAAGCTGAATCGACTATAATCGAAGTTCCTTATGAATATACTTATTAACTCGTAATAAACATATGTATAAAAATGTACTGGATGAACGTACAGTTGTATTATAACTCTCATTTAGTTACATAATGTCAAATAGATATTTATAAATTTATGTATTTCATACAGCGCCAATACAAAATTAATTCATATAACAACTTTATCAAAGCAAACATATTGATAATCGCTATCTCACAAACAAATCTATCATCCTTTCTTGTCATTAGAACAATCATTATTCAATGTGCTTTTTTAAACTGTAGAACATAATTGAATATATATTCAAAGAAAAAAGAACAACCCATTCGAGTTAAACACAATTAAATAAACAGTCCATTCAATCCGATAACGATATTTAATGAAATGTTGTGTGTTTCTTTTCCAGTAACATTGAAAACACAATCCCGCCGTCTGATTAACTATTGTTCTCTTTATCTTTCTTATTCTCTTTCTAAAAGTATACATATATATTGTTTGTTTGTTAGTAGGACTATGATCATTATCTATACACTTGATACATATTATTAACCATAATAACTTTCTATTCCTTAGAATGATATGATATCATGAAGAAACATGATGATAAGATGATATTAAAAGGAAATAGAATAGTTTTTATCTATTTTTTTTCTGCACTCATCTTTCGTCACTGTGAATTTCATTTTTAATCATTGTAAATAAAATAAAAAGATTACATTGCACAACATTAGTTTCGGTTTAAATTACTTACTTACTTACACCTGTTACTCCTCGTGGTGGAGCATAGGCCTCTCATCAGCTTCAGTTTAAATTACATTTTGTTTAGGATTGATCCACTTGAAATAATTTGTAGTTATTGCTTGGATCATATTTGATAAAGGATTTGAAAATAATATTGCTAGCTGAGGATTGTATATTTGACATTCTTGAAATTTACTTTAATTTGGACAGTTTAATACTGTTACTGATCCTTATAAAGGCTGAATGTGGCCCCTAAATATTCTGGTATGGTTGGGAGTAAAGAGAGTCAGCTCTCCGTCTTCAAATACTCTCACATAACTACACATACACAACCACTTCCAGGAAAGTCCTACTCATTGCCTTCTCGTAGAGAGGGTGTTGTCTACGAAATTGAGACGACAAAAAGCGAATGTCCGACGCTTTAACCGGGTTAGTGGATATGGAGGGTTCAACTAGGGGAGTTTCGGAGCCCTTGGTGCCCATAGAATACGGGATCGTGAGGGAGCAATTGGTGTATGAACGTATTGTCGGTCACTGGCTAACATGGAACTGCATTTTCTAACGTTATTTTGCTGTCTTGTGGATTAGACCTTCAGGTAAAAAGCTCGGTGAGTGTTCTCCTGAGAAAACCACATGCTTTGGTTTAGGGGTCCGGGCAGCATTCCAGCCCTGACATGTATCGAGTGATTGGTGTAATGTATATGTATTCGGTGCATTCTTATACCAATAAATAAAAGGTCGAGTATATAAATGAGTTAATCGAAAAAAGGGCTTTGATTTGATAGATGATAGTCGTTTGAATTATGTTCTCGACGTGTTTGGTGAGATTTAGCTTTGATTGATTGCTAAGTGAAGACAAATTCGTCCACTGTAATCTGTTGTAAGGATTACTTCTCTTTGAATATAACACTGATTACTACTCAGGTTTTCTTTGTGTGTGGGGACTGACAGTACTTGTGTTAGATAATGCATCCGCTAGTCTATATTCTGATTCTCAATAATTTCGTCGGAAATCGTGTATCTGTCTCTGACGTGATCCAATCTATTGGTCTAATTATTTCGTATCTAGTGTATCGAACTAGTGTTTAGTTTAGCGTTCAGACTACCAGACTTCATAACGGCATCAAAATACTTAATAAATTCCTCCATCATGTCAGTTCCACTGTTAAAACCAATCTGTTTACGATCATCATCTATTAATTCTACGGAGAAGAGTTTAAGTAAGGACTTGTGTAGCTGTAAGAGGATTAGACATATCACCTGACCAAATTCTTTACTAAAATTAACCTATTAAATTGACTTAAAGAAAATGAATACATGCAAATGTACCAAGTTCTCCTCAGAGACATTGCATAAAAGCAGTTTATTCCAACGCTCAACTTTTTAACAAACTGAGGGATTTCACTTATAAGTAGCTTTTCCACATTAAACCTCAGTCTAAATTTCATATGTAGATTTTCTTGGTTAGTATATCGGATACACTTAAGAACAAACTATTATAAATACTCATTGTCTATTTGCATATTATTTACGCATTGTTTGTTCTGGTAATTCGAGACTTGGTAACGTTTCAACATAAACATGAAATATACTTTCTTTGTTTGAGTGATTATACACTGTTGATCGCATGAACAATCCCACGATGTTGAGATGTAAATTGGTAGTAGACGACTGGAAGTCATTCTTCACTTAGGTTTTGTGCTATTCGCGCACATCAGAAAGGCATAATCTTGGGGGGGGGGTTGATGTTCTCTGGGAATTCGATCTCGTATCACCCAGCTTTACAAACAGAGACGTTACCATTGAGCTATTCGGGGTGCGACCGACTACCCGTAGTACTAAAATGCATCTACAATTGTTAGATCACTGATTAGTGACCAATGTCATGTTTGTCAAATTCTTCTTAGTTCTGTCTGAGCTCAGGTGACTCTACACTGCCAGGGATCATCAGTTCCTCTAAGATTACAGGTACACATTACTAACGAGTGCGAACAACCTGAAATCTAGGTGAACAAAGGACTCGTGTCAACCACATCCAACCACAACCATACATCTCAAAATAGTGCAAGAGATATCGAGTCACTTAGACTAGTGGCCATATCGCAACTCAACTCATAAAATTGCACTGATCTTTTTTTTTAAAATAATATGACATTTTATAATCGAAATCATAAGTCTAAAATCTAATAATTTAATTCTTTAGACTTTACTAGACAGTTTACATTTGAGCAATCTGTATGACGTCAATAGAAATTTAATTTGACCTCGACCTTTGTGAGTTTGAGTGATTATTCGTTGTCAATAATTTTGTTTATACTGAAATGGTGTTTTTATTTTTCAATGTCTAAATATTTTCAATAGGTCAAATGAAATATGGTAGGTATTTACACGTCAAATGGAGTTGATCAACTGGTATTGTTGATCATCTCCTACAATGATTTAAGTGTTAATTTTATAACAAAGTGAAGGTTTTTGTGGAGATCGTAGTAATTTCAATGGTTAAGATCATGAGTCAGTTGAAGCTAGACCACCATGGAAAATCTGGGAGCACTGGACGGCTGTTTCGTCCTATTGTGGGACTCCTAAGCAGTGTGCATACACGACCTCGCCCTCTGCGAGATTCGAACCCAGGACCTACTGGTTTCGTGCGAGAGCACTTAACCACTAGACCACTGAGCCGGCATCCAACGCTGTTAATATCTAACTTCAACTAATCCACGAAATTGAGCGACACTACATTGGTGACTAATATGATATAAATTATTAAGAATTAGACTTCATGGTTAGACAATAGTTGCATTGGATATCGAATAAATTATGGTTTCCAGATCCTTCAATAGTTTGTTTGTTATATCATTTCTGGTCATGTTTATTCTTGTGTTTAATATTTTATATGTAAGGATGTTATTTTGTTAAGAAAAATCTGGTCAGTTGTCTTGTCTTCTAATTCTATCCAACTAGGGACTTACGTGAGTAATTATCACTTGACTATATTTTATCATAGGATATTATTCATCGGTTATTATTATTATTATTATCATTATTAGTGGCTTTATTCAATATTATATTTTTGGTACAATATGGAATTCTCAGCACAATGTATTTCAACAAGTTTCCCTTTCTTATTTCTTGATCGATCCTTGGGATAAATATTGAGTGGTCGCCAGTTAGATGTTAGCAGTTTAAGAATCGAAATCTGAATAATGTATATTCTTTTCGATGCATATTGCCAGCAACCATGATACCTTTGATTGGACTCTTTTGTAACTTGTACAGTAAAATGTCAAATGTTTCACAAACTCACCTGAATAGGTTCTGTGACTAATAGGCATAATGATGTGTTAAAACAAACAAGGAAACCTATAACTTGTTGAAATATCCAGATGGTAGGAACAGGTAGCCCAGATATTCAAGCAGGCCGCCTGTAGTTCATTACATCCGTATTTTCGTTATTAATAGGTAATTTTTTTACAAATTTAAGTTACTCGATATGATGTGCATTATGTTTTAGTGTTAGATAGTTAAAAGTAGTTTCCTGAAAACCGTGAATCTAGTATTCGTGCTAGTCGGTACTTGTCATAAATGCGTATTCGTAGTGGTGAACGAAACCACTAATTATCGTAGGGATTCAAATGTCAGTATTGATTCACAGTTCAAAATATTATCAACGGCCAGTTTCTAGTTAAAAACCAGAACTTTATTAAATAGCTTATGTGATAGTGAAGAATATTTATAACTGAGAATGAGGATGTTAAATGTGTCTAATTCTATGAGTTGGATAGTTAGATTAATCGAATGAGAACTGTCATTTTGTCGTCTGTTCAAAGAACTATTATGACTGAATTGATTGATACAACCTCATACTTGAGGGAATATTTAAACTTGTAACTATCATTGATCAACATTTTTCACTTATTAAGTTATAACCTGAATGAATGGTATTTAAAAGTGAACTTACTAGTAACTTACGTGTACTGGTTTAAATTAATGTATTTAAACTTTCTTAGACTATCTCTAAATGTTTATTTGTGTAATCCTTCAGTTATGTAATTAAAATAACCAAATCTTATATAAGTATTATAGACCAGTCGACTGCAACATTGATTACTAATCATGGGATCAATTAATCCACATATGACAGTCATCCTCTTGAAGGTCATTCATTTCTGTCTATCCTATTAAGTCATATTTTCCCCACATCTTTTACAACACAGTACGTGTTGTATATAACAGAACTATGGTTCTAAATATAAATCGTCAATATAAACATATGAAGTATAGGATATTTCGTTATATTAATCAGGCGACATTCCCCCCCCCCCATGAACGAATTCATACAATAATTTGCTTTAGAACTTATCATTAATCTAAAATTAAATCTGAATATTTCGGAGATTGAATACCAATGAAAACATAAAAATTCTAATTACTTAATTTTTAAACCATTTGGTTGATATCCTCAAGTGTGCTATTTAGTGGTAGTGTGATAAACATAATTTTTCTCTGACCCTCTAATGCTGAACAAATTCTATTGACTAAGGTGCTATATGCTCGTTAATCTGAGTGGCTTAACATAGTGTGAAATATGTTTTGATTCAAGTCGGTGATCTACAGACATCTATAGAAAGCCTAGTCACTGTATACAAAAATAGTTTGTACGGATTCTTAATCTACCCTTACCATCTAATTAGTTACTATAATCTATCTAAAAATTTGTCCGAATTTTCCAATTTCTTTTAATTTTAATCTTACGTAATGTAGTTAGTAATCTGACTGTTTAATTCTTATTTCATCCGTTTTCATAATTACTTGTTACTGACATCATAAATAATAATATTTGTATCCAATGTCATGTTCTATTCTTATCCTTATGTAACAAGTTATGACAATTTATCGATTGTGAAATTTCACTTTAGTTTCTAATTTTAATTTTCCAAACATTGTGTTACTAACTAATCATTATATTATTGATTGAGATCTTGAACTGATTGATATTAGACCACCAGTGAGAACCTGGAAGCACTGGACAGCCGCTTCGTCCCATTAAGGGACTCCTCATCAGTGCTCATCCATGATCCAGCTTGCGGAATCCAGATTTTCAATGGTGGTCTAACATCAATCGGTTCAAGATCTCAATCAATAATTTAATAATTTCCACAACTCTATACTAATCATTATATTGTTAAATTGAATCGGGATCGATTTTCTATACAACTGTAAAACCTATATAAATTAGTAAAGTGGCTTGATGAGGAACTAATTGCGAAGAAACATTTCTTCGTTTACATTGCATTTTCAAGTGTAAATTTTTCAGTTCTTTAAACCGACTTTTAACTATCTTGAATGTAGAACGAATCTTTATATTAATGAAAATAATTGATACAGGGAAAAAAATATATTTTACTTAATTAATAGATTTTGAAGCAGACTTCATCATAACAACAATTTACTGGTTTATAGGATAAAATTATGATATATAACTGTTAACTAAATTACAATGTTTACTCAGTTATAAGATATTTGTAGTTAGATGAAGTGGGGTTAGTGAAAACTGTAGGACGGTTTTCATCATGACCTAATATTGACTAGTAAACTAATTATGAAAAAGAGAATAATGGATGATACCTTTATATGTGTAGATCAGTATGCATTGGTTACCTCACCACTGGAGGATAATAAGATTTCACAAAAAGCATAATACATGTAGATTAATAATTTGGAATTGATCTCTACAAAATGTATCATTTTGTGATCATTAATAATTCTACAAATAGTTTGATAAATTAATATCGATTGAACAGAATAGTATTTGACACCAACTAATCAATAACTTACTATGTGAACAACACCTATTAATAATATCATACAATTAAGTGTCTATAACCGAAAGATATAACCGACTGACTAGATTACTCTTTCTGAAAGTATCATTACATGTTACAGTATTCGTCTAAGTCTACAGTACATGTCTGCTTACGTTATTACTAATCAGTACATATGACAAATTTTCTGTATAAGAAGGGGGGTGGGAGAAATGATATTAAATAACACTTATACCTAATTAGTAGTCAAAATATAACAAAGAAATATATTGAATATGAGGTAATTAGTGGGTCTGTAATCTGTATACGACACAGAAGAGTGATTTCTATGATAGCATGAGCATATGCTAAACAAGTCAATAATATGACCGTTTCACCAACTTTATCAAAAAAGGAACTCATAACATTTCGTGGTGGGAGTGATGTGGTGAGAAATAAATTAATCAGTTACAATGAGGTTGACAACATAAAGCTTATTAACTGTGACATGTCATGATATCTTCAGAAAAAGTAATTATATAACGAAGTCAATTAGTTACATCACTTGGTTATAGATACTTAATGTATGATATTATCAATAAATGTAGTTCAAATAGTAAGTTATTGATTGTTTGGTGTCAGATACTACTAAGTTCAATCCACACAAGTCTAACTGTAAATAAGTCATATAAGAAATTGTGTATTAATACATCATCTTGATTTATTTTGGGGGTTCAAACAAGTTCATATTAGCAGTCTTTATGTTTTCATTACCTGTTGTCATATTTGGGCGTATTCAGTAACGAACACAAGTCAGTTAAGCGTTTCTCAGACAGCAATCAAAAGTATAAGGTTATTTAGTATAACTAGTGATTTAAAAAAAATAAATAACACATTGATCTCTTGTATCTACCAAATAATAGGCAAATAGATGAGTACTTCATGAACTGTAGTGTTTTTGTGAAATCGAGATAATATAACGAAGTAGTTCTAGATCCATTAAGCCTATAGCTTTGACAAGACACAATCAAGAACCCGAATTTGAAGTACGCAGTATAGAATTGCATTGTATTTTATACAATACGATATCACACAATTTTTTTCACAATCATGACTTTGTGGACTCTAAAGATAATTATCATTATAGGGTTGTCGTTGAGTTTTGATTGAGATCATGAATTAATCAATGTTAGACTACCATTGAAAAACTGGACAATGATATCTACAAACTGTTTAGTTTATCAGTGATCAACATGAAATTGATTTGAATTTACTATAACCTTACAATATCCTTTCTTCCGATTTTTATTAAATTCCAGTTGAAGGAATTTTTTGGGGATTCGTTTAATCTATAGGTAATATTCATCATAGATTGATCTCATATAGGATACCATCAAAAACTGGGATATGTTATACGTCTGTTTAGTTCAAGTGTGGAATGCCTCGAAACCGAAAAGCTACAACTTTATTTAGTATCGAATCCAGAACTTTCAAGTCCTCCATTGAAAGCTTAACTATTACAACAACTGAGTTGGGATACGATAGTACATTTCTATCTCCTATTTCTATCCAGAGCCTTCTAAATGCGTTTGGGTATTCGTGCATGAGACCGAAGATCCTTGGTTCGAATCCCCTCTGCTGACAAACCCATATTACCTACGAATGCCCTGGTACGGTGGAGATAGGGGAAAGTCAGCTCTCCCTCTCCAAATGCTCTCACATGACCACACGTATACAACCACTTCTAGGAAAGTCCTACTAACAATCTTTTCGCGGCGGGGGTGTTATCCACGAAATTGAGAGGACGAAAAGCGAATGTCCTGGCGTTTAACTGGGTTGGTGGATATGGAGGATCCAACTAGGGGAGCTGCGAAACCCTAATTACATTCCCTTGATGCACATGAGATACGGGATCGTGAGGGAGCAATTGGAGTATGAACGTATTGTTGGTCACCGGTTAACATGGAACTGCATTTCTAAACGTTTTGACACTACCTTGTGGACTAGATCTTCAGGTAAAAGGCTCGGGGAGTGTTCTGAGAAAACCACCTACTTCGGTTTGGGCGCCCGAGAAGTATTCTAGCTCACAACTGATTGATCACTGGGTGGTGATCAGTGTCATGTGTGTCAAGTCCTTTTTAGTGTGGATTGAATGCTATCGACAAGGTTGCAATGTGGCCACCAGTCTAGGTGATTCGACACTGCGTGCACTATGTTGAGATAAGATGGTTTTTGGAGGTAGTCAACAGTAAACCCTAGATCCGGGTTTTATGCTACTTGGCACTCTGACATATATCGAGCGATGTGTTTGGTGCATATGTATTCGGTGCCTTCTTGTACCAATATTTATGTGTTTAAATAAAGATGACTGAAACAAATAAATAACGAATAATCTGAATATGTAGATGGTTTTGAATTTTGATTTTTGAACCAAATTCAACATTGTTTTATTTCGTTTTGTTTATTCTTACAGTTTAGTTTAATCTTGTTTTAATCTTTGACAAAATGATAAATAGGAATGAAGTGGTAAAATGACAAGAGTTCTTGTAAAAGTAGAGAGTAAGAGATTGAGCACGAAATCATAATTTAATGAATGAATGATCATTCTTCTTAAGCAAGAAACTTTGAAAGAAAAGGATTAAAAAATTTTTTTTATTTTCAATGACATGAATAAACAGCATTTCAGTATTGTTCTTGCCATTAATTTTACTCTTTACAATATAACCGTGAAAATGAATGGAACATTTTATAAAAAAAAATACTAGGAAATCTCATGTCTTCGTTCAAAAATGCTAACTAGATTTTACTCAATGTTGGACAGTAATAATAATAATAATAATAATAATAATAATAATAATAATAATACAAATGCATATGTTTATGTGTTTCGTTTACGCTTATTTGAATTTCTTAGATAGTAGTAGTCAGATAGCCGATTTTAAATGTATTTCAAAGAACCTAACTAATATAGGGAGGTGATAGTGACAGAATGAGGGGGCGGAGTTATTATTGTCAAGTTTTAATAGAAGCCAAATGTTCAAGGTAAAGTACGAAATAAAGTGGGTAGGTTTACCACCTGCTAAGTTCATGAGCATTGAACTGTGCTCATTCGTGTCTTGGTATTTTAAACTCTACGGCATATGAATAATAATAATATTAATGATGATAACAAAACTCTGCTCCGTTAAGACTAAATTTCAAAGACTCCATGCTGAGTTTAAACATAAATTCATATAACCATTTATTTATGTGGGTTAATATATTATGTATATATATATATATATATATATATATATATATATATATATATATATATATATTTGTAAATATGCGTGGGTGGGATCTAAATCTTGGTTGACTAAACAAACCATCCTTTAGTGATGAATATTTTTGAGTAAAATTTAATTTCCTCATAATACAGAAATACAATATAATGGTGCATTGGATCTTAACAGGAAGGGGGGAGGACGCAGACGATTTAAATAACAACAACAATAACAACAACGGGAAAAAAAAAACTTTCTCATACCTATAGTTGTATTTCTTTCAATAGTTAAAAATGTTAACAAACTCAATATAAACACATAAATACACACACGTGTTAATATTTTATTATTTACCATCTATGGGAGTATCTGTCAATGTTTTGATTACAACAGGTAAAATGTAATGACTTATATTGAATACAATTCATTTTATTAAATGTCTAGAGTATTCATTCATTAAACAATGTAAAAATTATGGCTGACTGACTTATGATATTGTTTTAAAGATTTTCTTTTAAAATTGAATTACACAAACAATTTGATAAGTTTTTGTTTTTTGAAGGTAGGTAGTTACCATCATTGAATACTTACTTTAAAGATAATCTATTCAAGACAGTATGATTCATAATGCATATTATTATTATTATTATTATTATTATTATTATTATTGTTATTATTATTATTATTAACATTATTAACCTTTCTGATCATTTGATGATGATATATCAGAAAAAACATTAATGTTTTAATATAGTTACTCAATTAAACTCATATTACTGTAAAAAAGTGTTAGTTATAACCATGTGAACAAGTGAAATTAGTCAGGTTTTCAAGACTTTTTACCTTATATATTGACATCATTTTAATGATTGTTAGAAATCAGAAAAGATTATATATGTGTTAGACGATAGAACCACTAGATTCTACCAGTAATATAATGTTTTCATTATTTTCATATTTTTGAAATCTAGAATATACAATGAAATATCTGTCCAGAGCTCACCAATTTTCAATGATTGGTCCGTTGATATTGATGGACAATGAATGTTTTCTTCAAAGTTAATGTAATCTCACAAAACTATTTTACTATTTAACGTTTATAACAAAATTTTGTGAATTTTGGAAAAAAATCTAACAATTAAATGAATATTCTTCTAAAGGCATTTGATTAGCACTAGATGTAAAACTAATTCGATTTAGTTTAAAACCATTCTGAGTTTTAATAGCAAGTGATGGTAATTTCGAATCGACGGAAATTGGTTAACAGTAGAATCCAGCACACGCGTTTCATCCCATCTGAGACTTGTCAGTTGGGTGTATCGGCATTAGTATTGGTGTTCACTCTGTGACTCGAATCCAGTACCGTTCGCTTCAGACACCATCACAGTATTCACTTAACTACTGATTTCAATTGACTAGATACTTGCATTGTCCCACTGTTGATATTTTCATTGAAATTTTATCAGTTTAGGTGATGATAAAGGATCTTATTAGATATTGGTTCACGTTGATTTCGTTCCGTTTTTCATCTTGTTAATCGTTGTTATATTTGTATAGCCTATTAATTAGAATTGAAAACGAGGAACTACTACAATTCTTACAATGTGAAATAAGAACATAAAAGACTAGTACAACTGAAGATTTGTTCACTCACTTGATTATTGATTACACAAAAGTCACCTTTAAGGAATTACAACAAAATTGAATGTTGGGTGCCATATTGAATATAGTCCCCTTAAATTTACTACAACAAATACACTGGATAAAAATTCCACTGAATTTGAAGTCAGTCTTACGTTGAGCAATTTATTACACTGAAAATGAAACGAATATTACTTTGAGCAGTTCTCACACTGAATTGAAGAACAACGGGACCTCACCTTTTCTATCCTGTAATACCAACTGTTCACTTATGATCCCAAGATACTTTTAGTCCAGTTACAGACTGAACTCCTACCAACTTTACCGAATCAAACATCCTATGTAAGTTAATGACGATATTTAGTCCGTAATTTTTGTAAATTTTTCAAAAAGGAAATTATCCATAGGGTTATTGAGTGTTGTAATGACCCATTTAGTTAAGTTTAAAAATTCTTATATTTTTAATTTAGGGAATTTATTCCTTCTCATAGGATCTATTTATGTATGCCACAATTTGTTTTTCTATTACAAGTGACACTGTTACTACTTCTGATATTCTGATATTTGTCTTGAATATTTCATCTCACTGTGCTAATATGAGACGGCATCTTGGACCGAAGCATTGTGTATTGATTCGCATATGACTGACTGACTGACCTCTATGATTAACCATTTTTAAATACAAAAATATTTGATAGATTGATTTTAACTGAAATATCATTTATATGAATATTGTAGCGTAGTAATAACTTGGACAGCAACAAGTATAATAAAAAAATTGCAAGCTTTTATTAAGAATTGTCTATGCTAAATACTGTATAACCGTTGGACGGATACTATCTGGAAAACCTAGTATGAGGGAGAACAACACAAATTCCAGTTGAAGAAGAATTTGGAATAAGTGTTGGAGGTGTATATCACATATATTGCGGAAATCATCAAACTTCATTACGTGGCAAGACCAGAATTGGAGTCTCCAAATGCAGAGGAAAAGAGGAAGACCCATGAACACACTGAGTCCAGAATAGCAGGTAGATGTCAAACTAATGGATTACAATGTGGAAGGATTACCCTGGACAGAGTTCGATGGGAAGTTCTGGTGGTCAGTCTATGCTCTTCCACGAGGAGTAACAGTCGTAAGTAATTAAGTAAAGCATTGCATAAGTAAGTAAGTAAATAAGCAAGTAAGCGAGTAAGTAAGTAAACGTATTAATAAACTGAATGATTTAGTTTTCTGTTAGCTAGAAACTCATTAACATTGCTCAACCACAAATCTTTACATCATTTTAATATAGAATTAAATAACGATGTACTGTGAACATTTCTAATGTCATCTACTGTTAGTTGTCTAACCTGCTTAAAATAAAATAACCTCAATTAGTCTTTAAAGTTATGGATTTATATGATCTACAACAATTAGTTCCCTTATATATTTTTTAAAATAATTTTCGATAGTCCCCTAATTGATGTACACACATGTAAACAAATGTTAGATGACTAGAAATAGTTGGCAGGAAACCCTGAATAGCTTTGGTTTGATGTTGGTTGGTGTACATCCATTCTTAGTGAAGCTGATATAATCTGTGGGTTTTTAATCCGCCTAGTCAATCTTCACATTATGACCTAATCTGAACGTGACTGATCTTTTTCAGATATACGATATTTATAATTGCTTAATCATTGGGTAATGACGAATATCATGTTCGTCCAGTTCTGTAGTGTTCATTGATTGTGAATAGAGTTCTATTCATATTCTGGAAATGCTTGGAAATAGTTAAACTTATCTATTAAAAACCTTAAATGTTTACAATATTTTCAAAAATAGAGTTTAATATAATTATTGGTGGTTATTATTAATCAATGTCGGCCATATTTTTTTACAAATGAATTGAGCTCTAATCACCACTTCTTATTTAGTCTTTCTTAAACTTCCCAATTTTTTAGTTACCTTAGTTACTTCAACATGAATTGAGTTGATTAACTAATCAATTAAGTGAAACTATGACATTCCTATTTAAGGTAAATTGACATGAGTGGATCCGTTTATAGTGTGAGTATGTAAAAGGAGCACACGCGTGTGCAACTCTATATTTATGTCTATGATAGGGGTAACGAAATGTTTTGAAAAAAACTGAAAGAAATTTCTTATCATTGTTATTACGTAACAAAAAAGCAACATTTATGATTCATTTGCTTCAATGAAATGTAATCATTTCTTTAAATAATGAAATTTCTAGGAATTCTTTCAATGGTTAGTGATAATGAAGTTCTTATAGATCAATAAATTGATTTTGTTAAAATAAAAAGTAATTAGTTGTCATGTAGTAGAGATAAAAACAGAAAAATCAGTCATGAGATCATCATCATGGAAAAAATAACATTGACGAAATTAGTAACTTGTTAATATGAACAACTGATTTACCATACGGTGCACTTAAATTATCATGATTACCGTGGAATTTGAATGTCGTGAGTTAGAGTTCGTGTAGTGTTATCTCAGTAAACACTGTTCAAGTGACATGATTTAGGTGACCATAAAAATGAAAGATTTTTAATTATTCAGTGGTCTTGTATCTAATAAATTGTTTCACAACAAAAGACTGTGCTCACCTACTGTACAGAGATTTATGTAATCGACCTTCAACTAGAGTGTTTATACTGAACGCAAGAAAAAACCTGATTAGACTAATTGTTATCTAAGGAACTCATTGAAAAAACGAAGTAATATGAAGTTGTACTACCACTCACAATAATAACACTACTACTATTAAAACTAATGCTACATTCTTCTTTTAAATCTTGTTTTTGCTATCATGATAGAATCAGTTAAATAAGAATGATGTACAAGCGGTAAATTTCTCAGTATGAAGTAAAAATTCCCAGTCATCGGATTGGTGGTCTAAAACATTCACCTTTGATATCTGTCATTGTCTTATAACTACAATGATCTTGTTCCATCCGCATGTTGTTTTCAATTTGTATACATTGCATTACACTACTCAATAATTTCCAGTAGTTTGAATTGCATTTAACCATTTGATAAGTTTCACTCTCTTATCGTGGCTTCATTGATTGTAGTTTACTCCGGACAAATGAGATTGGTTGTCCTATTTTCCAGCCTGGCAATACATTGAGTGGCAATGGTTCTAGTGCGAAGATTGAATAAGGTAATATGTGCATGACGTTTCTTGATGTTTACAGTATTACCTTGTTTTCAAACACATTAAAATTCTGCGAGTTTTCCCTACATGTAATGTCATCATCCGACCATCAAATATTAGTGAAACCAATTTCTAGGTGGGCGTAATTTGGTTAAAATCTTCGTGCTTTTGGAAAGTCAGTTAAATATCCATCTGCACCAGTATTTGTCTTCCTTCACTCCCTTGTGTGAATAACAGTATTGTCCACGGCTAAAACATATTGGTATCTGGTTACAATCACTGAGTGATTGGACTTTTTTTAGCATAACGTTAAAAATTTTTGGACACGTGGTAGAGGATAATGGTTTGACATACGGTTTACGTTTGCTTTTCTATGGCTGTTAGGTGGACGCCAATTGTTTCCGATAACTTTCTTAACCATGACAAACGGGAGTTATCGGGAGCTGCTTGAAATCCAAGAGATCTCTTAATCAAGTAGTGACGTTTGTAGCATTTTGAGGTATCAGGTTGCCCTACGACTGATGTGTGGTATTTACCATTGCTAGTTACATATGATAATCGAATCATTGCCTGAAAGTATTGCCTGGAACTTCACTATATATATCAAAAGTAAAGTTTAATTATATACTTGATTGCTAAAGAACACTACTTAAATCTGGAAAATGCTGTTCTCTGAACATATATCCTAGTTTTCGTCTATCGGTTTCAGTTTTTGTGTTTTAGGAAATGAATCACAATACTCCGCAGTTTGTTAGTGATTATGATGGAATGTAAAACATTTGTCCATGTAAAGATTTTTTGTAGTGGCTCATCCTTAAGATTGTGCAGAGGAAACTCAATGAAAATCATAATTTCCAGAACCATTATACTGAGGTCGGAACAATCCGTTAATCAACTTTGTAGAAAGCTTGATGTTTTACTTCTATTTGGAAAACATTCTGAAATTGCTGTCTAGAAAGACTAGGCAAGCCTCACAACTAAACTACACAGCTCAACTTATAACTTATCGAGAGAAATTTCAATATTATTAAACCACTTAGTGGATCCATCTAATAATTTCATTAAACCGGCCACTCAATTCATGGAAAAGATTAATGATAATCGAACTGATAATAGCCTTTGACGTGACAGCTTTATTCACCTTAACAAAACTAAGCTTATCAAAGGAAACTCTATCCTTACTCCTCATCAATGACACACATCTCCTAAAGTACACGAAGCTTCAAAGTCAAAGTCTATTGGAACTCGAAATCCATATGTTCACTTATAAGAAAATTGTATTTATACTTAATCAAATGTATTGTGGAGATTAATTTATGTATAAGTAATCCATCATAAACTGAGATAACTAAAGCTCTTATAGAAAACTTGACGACTATTTCGTCTTTGTATTTGATTTCACGAATATAGGCACTCACATACATATAAAGGATTGAAGTGATGAATTTTCGGATTATCCGAAAGTTTGTAACAAAAGTACTGTTTCAATGGTTAAGCTCATGAGTCAGTTGAAGCTAGACTACCATGCTTCCAGGTTTTCAATGATCTTAACCATTGAAATTACTACAATCTCCACAAAACCCCTTCTGATAAAAGAACTGTTGTTGATAAGTATTAGATTGTTATAACTTGTAACCTTATAACCCTATTAATATATAACTTAATGATATCGCCAATTAGAGAATAGTGATTTATTGACTGGACCTATGACTCATAAAACCCATACTAGCAGTCTATTGAATTTATCTATCATTCATCAATGTCCATTGATTATCATGTTTTTTGTATTAACAAAATTATTGCAAAACCATATATCCGAACATTGATGAATAAGGATGTCTACATTCTAATTTGATTAGAACTAGATTTTCTATGAAATTATTGATATAAATTCACTTCGCATTGTTTTACTTGTATCTTCCCATTGTCATTATTATGATGATCTCTTATTATTATTATGATCTCTTGTTGGCATATGTGCATCCTGTGCGAACTGCCCCAATATTGTCTAAAGTCTCAAGTTTTATGAGCAATGATGGATAGTGGCTAACAGTGGAATCCAGGACGCGCGTTTCATCCTACTTACGATTCGTCAGCTGGATGTACCAGCATTGATATAAAGATTATTATTAATAAATGATGATAATAATTATTCAGATAATTAATCCATTGAAAATTCTGTAAATGTAGATGAAAAGAAAATTTTATGTGAAATCAACATGCAATTTTCTGCAAAAAAAATTTTTTTCTCTTCTCTACTTTTCTTCACTTGATCACCTACAAAATGGAGAAGTATGATCAAATGAATAGGAAAATAAGTAAATATCTATCTCTTTTAAAGATGAATTCCATTATCAACGATTTAAACAACTTTTGAAATATTCATTTGAAACAAATAAGTTCCCAACAACATGAAGCTCTTATTTTCCATTAATAATGAGAATTAAAAGGAGTGAAAGTGTTTGTTTAGAATGAAAGGTGGAAAAAATAAAAATGAAAATTTTATTTTATAGTTTAAATCACGAACTGATTTAATTTGAACTATCATATAAAAAATCCGAAAGTACTGGATAGATGTTTTGTCCAGTGTGCGACTCGTCAGTTGCATGCTCCCATATTTATTTGCATAATTATAATAATAATTATTATTATAATCGTTATTTTTTAAAAATAATTTACATTTTTAGTTTAGTTGGATAGAACTGGAAAGGAAGGCCCAGAACAGAGTGGGTTGAAGAATGCTGGTTGGTGGCCTATGCTCATTGGGAGTAAAAGGCGTAAGTAAGTAAGTAACACGCAAATTGTCCATTTCCATTGCTTATTATTGATAAAACATTGTTGAAAAGGTGATTCGAACACATTACGATCGATTTGAAAATTACAAACACAACTCTATTTATTGTTGATTTATTTGAAAGAAGTCAATTATTTTGATTATTATTAGGATGATTTATTTGTATGGGAGTGATATACTTTACTATACTAATCGTAATATGTGAATTAATCTTAGTGAAATACTATTTTGAATGTTTTACCTTTATTATTAGTAAGTTTATTTTACTTTAAAATGATTCATTCAAGTTCATTTTTGAATCCTGCGTACATTTTTTATTTTGATCATTAGTTAGACATACCAATTATATAAATAAAGACAATTCAAAGGAGAAACGTTTTACTGATGATGTTATTTATGAAAGTTATACAAATAATATTGCACAAGCCAGTGGTTATCTGTTGGATGACAAGTCTGACTTTTGAAGAGAAGGGTAAAGGTTTAGAATCCCAGAGTAAACATTACTCCATGAATGGAGGTACATCCAGCTTATAAGTCCGAAATAGGGCAAAAAGTGAGTCATGGATTCTACTGCTATATACTGTCTGTTATATCCCGACGAGAATGATGAATGGTAACTGTTGGAATCTATTTATGGAATGCTACTATACGCATATTTTACCGTATAATCGTTAAGTAACAAAACTAAGTATACTAAACTAATATTCGTGTCCCTCCTATTATTAGCTTTATTTTTACTTGCAGACTATTATTATATGATTTATCATTCCTAAGTTTTGCCCGATTTATTATTTAAAGTCTTCAACAATCACAGCCACATTTTTCTAAATCTTGTACAACGGTTATTATCCATTTTATGGTGTGAAATAGTCTGTTTGGCTTGAGGGACGTACTCCACGAAATCAGATTTATCGGAAGCTTATCTACAGATTGAACGACTTCAATGATGATTACGTTTCTACTAAAAAAACTATAAATACCTGAGAGTTTTGTACCATGTTTGACACTGTTTGGAGTAACATTCCTTCTCACTCGTCTTCAGTCCTCTAACTTGAGACTTGGAGGGTTCTGGTGTTCGAGTGCTCAAGTAGTACGCGGTACGGCAAGAGTCAAATCTCTAAATATAACACTGTCCGTGTTTGCTATGATTGCATTTATAGTTACTTTACATGTAATGGTTAATAGGATAAGGAACTGCTGCACAAATAACGAGATTATCGAAAGTTGATGAAAAATTGTCAAGCTCTGAACTAAGCTGCATCATAATCAAAGGACTGTAAAAATACAAACAAAGTATAAAAGGGATATGTGAAGAATATTTTTTCACTTGACTATTATAACGATGTAAAGAACATGTACCGAAAACTACCAACAAAGTAAGAACAGGGTTTTAGAATCATGGTCAAATGATAGAATAAAAATACTTTATCCAAGCACAACAATAAAATTTAAATCGAACAACTGCCTGGCACCATGATATGCACCCATTTTCCATCCCACATGCCTTAGAACTAGCTTGTCTGAATTTGTTAACAACTTCGAATGAGGTTCTGGTAGAAATAGATGGACAAAATTAATCGAATTTACAACAGCAGAGCTTAACATCTAAGTTGTTGTATTAAGTGAAGTTCAAATAGACTTCTGGAGAGTACAATCTTTGTTAGACCAGTACTACTTGCTCCACAGGAGTGTTTAAACTGGTGGATACAGACAGGTTTCTCAACACTTTAGTTTGTCCTTGACATTGTCTTGGATCGGGTATCCACGGAAGAATACGATCTATAGTTCCAGGAAATAAAATGTTTTCAGATTTTTCAAGATCTCTATCACCGTATCCCCTTTGAACTCATAGGTAATTAACAGGATGTTCGTCAGCACTGTAGTTCTTTTCACTCAGTGTTCTGGTTTCACCTTACTGACAACGAACCTGAGTGAAAATTTTCTTCATTAGTATTCGTCCGATTTGTTCATTTATTCATACTAAGTCCCTTTTGTGCAAATTGTTTTGCTCTGGAGGATATAAAAAAGCATAATTTCTGAACGATTTAAGTAACACTTTAAAGAAAAGAAAAAAAGATATTAAGATATATTTGCATAATCTTAAATTCAAGGTAGTTTCTGCAGTTCATTATCTACTGGTTAGAGACGAGGCATTACCATAATGAATTACATGTTTAAGGCAACTGCACAGCGAAATAAAATAATTGAGTCAATGACGAACGATTAAATACTTCCCCCTCAGACCTATCCTATCAATGATCAACTCACCGTATCATAAAGTTGAAAACTGGTTAACAGTAAAACTAGAACCGGCTCGTCGGAGATTAGCAACATGCACGTTAAAATATTCATTCAAGTTTGCTGATAGATTAAATCATACGAATGTTACGGATAAGTTCATGGTCTCTTTTGATGTAACATCCTTGTTCACCAATATACTACTTTTTGAAACTATTGATATAATTTGTCAAAATGATGATCTCCTACCTTTACCAGCCTCAGAACTCAAAAAAACTACTACTAATGTGCACAACAGATGTTCAATTCCAGTTTAATAACACCATATATCGCCAAATCGATGGCGTAGCAATGGGGAGTCCCCTAGGTTCAATTCTGGCAGATATTTTTATGGGGTATCTTGAAAACACGGTACTTAAACAGGCGATTAGTGAAACGACGGAATACTACAGATATGTGGACGACACGTTTATTTTCTGTAATAATAAACAGCATGCAATCAGCCTGTTAAAATTCTTCAATAACGCACATGCTAACATACACTTTACTATGGAGCACGAACATAACGACATGTTCCACTTTCTTGATGTTGCCTTAAAATGTAGGAAAGACGGGACAGTACAACGTTCAGTTTTTAGAAAAAAGCAATTGGAATGGCCTCTATTTGAATTTCAATAGTTTTTGTCCAATTAGTTACAAGAAGGCACTGGTTAAAACACTATTTGACAGGGTAGAAGAGATATGTACCACCGACAAACTTGAAGAAGAATTAATGAACCTAAAAAAATGTCTAAGAAACAACTTCTATCCACAAAAGTTTATTGACAAATATAAAAAGCCCAAAGAAAACAAGATGGAAATAACTACGGTCAATAAAAAGGCAGTATCCTTAAATCTTAACTTTAAAGGTGATAACGTCGCACAAATAATCAGTAGGAGACTGAATATTGCGCTGGCAGAACTTATCCGGCTGCCAAACTTTTAATTGTCTATAAAACAACATGTTCAAAAACTCAATCAAAGGTCGACAAGCCTTCCTTTCATATTACCGCCAACTGTATTTATAAATTTACGTGTACTTGCCAAAGCAGCTACATTGGCCGAACAGAAAGGAGAGCATACCTTAGATTTTTTGAACATGTTCCAAAAAGTCTTAGAACAAGGGAAAGAAGGACTCTGAATAGTGCAGTCACCAAACATCTTGATACAGGACATCACGTGGATACCTTACAATCCTTTAGGGTGATTAGTAAGCAGCCAAACTCCAGTCTTCTGAAGTTTGCTGAAGCCATTGCCATCAGGCGTCAAAAACCTGAAATATGTGTTCAAAAGGAGATGGTTGTTAATCTTTCCTTGCCTTGGTGACAAATATACCTTCGCTTCACCATAAATTATTTTGTTTTTGTTTTTTGTACTTATTACATCATTGATTTTCATTATTTTTATTTCTTCAACTACGTTTCAAATTAGTAATCTTTTAACTGAACTCTACTCACTATATATTCCTATCAAAATTTTTACTCATTATGTAATCAATTGTTTTTAGCCCCCCCCTTTTTGAACTGTTGTCACAATTAATGATGTAGAATATTCTTTCACATTAGTTATATATTTACAATATTCAGTCTATTAATTTCATTTACACCCTTGCTATACTATACGAATATGTCTTCAATATAACTTCTAACCAAACCCTCTCATGTAAGCAATTTAGACCCATTATGTAATTATGATTTATAAATATCACAGGTTGTAAACAGCTGATGAGAACCTACGAAATAAAATGAATTCATGCTATTCTGCTAGAATCTTCGTTTTTGCTCTTTTCTAAATACAATATGGCTGAGAACGCATCCTTCAAAACAAAGAAGGAGGGAATTACAGTAAATGTTATCCAATGCTATATAACCACCAATGATAGCAATGACGGCGATAAAAATCAGTTCTACTGGAGGCTACAGTCGATCATAGCAAAGTTCCCAATAAACGACTTGACAGTCCTGATGGGAGATTTAAGCGCAAAAGTCGTACTGGACAACAACGGTTATGAAGATATCATGGGACGACATGAACTGACTGGAAGAATGGAACGAGAATGGCAAGAGATTCGAATATCTATGTCCACTCAACAAATGGTTTATAGGCGGAACAATATTTCCACACAAACGCGTACATAAAATTACACGGATCTCACCGGACAACACTACTGAGAACCATATAGACCATATTTGCATCAGTAAAACATTGACAAAGTCAATGGACGACGTGAGAACCAGGTGAGGAGATGAAATAGCTTCAGGTCATCACTAGCTGGTTGTGGCCAAGATGAAAATGAAGCTAAATAAACACTGGAGAGCTTGAGAGACAGCATTACGATGACTCAATACAACATTTTTTTCAGATAGTGACAAACTCAACCAATTCAAGAAATCTCTCAACACCAGGTCCCAAGCCTTACATGATCCACTGAAAGAAGGGGAAACTACTATGAAAAACGACTAGAAAGCAATCAAAAGAGCATTAATTTCAACGTTTCAGGAGATGCTGGACCGCAATAAGCATCATTAGCCATAAGGAATGGATCAGCATGGAAATTGTGGACTCTATTCAAGAAGTGAAGAACAAGATGACAGTAATTAACAACAGCCGAACAAGAACAAAGAAAGTGAAGGTACAGACTGAATATACAGAAGCAAACAAGCAAGTGAAGAGAAGCATTTGAGCAGAGAGGCAGAAATACAAAGTAGACCTATCAAAGACGACGAAAAAAGTTGCAAGAGAATGAAATATGAAACAGCTTTATGATACAACGAGGAAACTAGCAGGAAGATATAGTATATCAGAGAGACCGGCCAACTACGAAAAATGACAGGAATATCGCTTAGAAATAGGAACAAGGGAATAATTGGGTAGAATACTTCTAGGAACTCTTGAAAAGACAGGCTACATTGAATTCACCAGTCATCGAAGCACCACAAACACACACAAATCTTCCTATAGATGTCACTCCATCAACGACCAGTGAAATCAACATGGACATAAGACAAATCAACAGTGGGAAAGCAGCACGACCTAGCAATATACCAGTTGAAACACTCGCGTCAGATGTAGAAGCAACTGAAACATGCCTCACATTCTATTCAGAAAGATTTGGGAGGAGGGACAAGTGTCGATAGACTGGAAGGAAGGACACCTCATCAAGATATCAAAGTAGGGAGATGTGAGCAAATGTGAGACCTCAGCTGCAGAGGAATCACACTACTGTCGGTACCAGGTAAAACTCACAACAGAGTGTTGCTGAACCGGATGAAAGTTTCAGCAGACGCTCAAATTCTAGATCAACATACCGGATTCCGTATGCGTTGGTCGAGTACAGACAAAGTCCTGACACTGCGGATCATTGTTGATCAATCAACTGAGTGCAATTCGTCACTATGCATCAACTTCCTTGATTATGAGGAAGCGTTCGACAGTGTGGATACAAGAATCTTCCTCGACACTATGGAGTGAGTAGCTGATAAGATCGTCAAAATTACATGGAATTCACACAACGGACTAAACTGCAGAGTAGTTCATGGAGGACAACTGACAGGCGCATTGTAAGTGGAGACCGGAGTCAGATACAGATGCCTACTCTCCCCCTTCCTCTTTCTTCTGATGGTCGGCAGGATTATGAAGACCTTGACATCTGAGAGGAAGTACAGAATACAACATATAGGTTGGATGAAACCAGACGATTCGGACTTCGCAGATGACCTGATCATTCTATCCTATACACACCAACAAATGTAGGTCAAGTCAGACAATGTAGCAGCAGTATATGCATCAGTAGGCTTCAACATGTACAGTGGAAATGGCAAGATCCTCGAATGCAACATAGAGAACACCAACACAATCACACCTAATGGAGAAAGTCCGGAAGAGATGTGATCCTTCACCTACCTGTGAAGCATAATTGATGAACGTGGAGGTTCTAATGCAGAGGTAATGGCGAGGATTGGCAAATCGAGGACAACGTTCCCACGGTTGAAGAACATATGAAATTCAACAGCAACTGTTAACCAACGTCAAAATCACAGTCTTCAATAGGAATGCCAAAACAGTCCAACTGTAAGGAGCTGAAACTTGAAGAACTACCACAACCATTATCAAGAAGGTACAAGTATTTGTAAATAGTTGTCTATGTAAGATACTGAATGTCCGTTGACTGGGCACTATCAGCAACAGCTAATTGTGGGAGAGAACAAGCCAACTTCTATCTGAGGAGGAAATTAGGAAAATACGTTTTAGGTGAATAGGATACATATTGAGGAAATCATTAAAACGACATCACGGGTCAAGTGCTAACTTGACATCCTGAGAGGAATCGGGTTGGAATCACGGAGCGAACATCAATTCTGGGAAGCAGGTATCTACAGCCAACGCGTCTCTAAAAGCACTGACTGCACGACCTGGATTTCACCTTGAGTTAAATTTAATCTATTCTACATACAATTATGTCTAATTAGCAAGGTGATCCACAAAGATTGCACATAATCTGAGACTGATTTAAATTTAGTCAAGATATTAACTACGGAACAATACAAAATCATTTAAAATTAAATAAGAAGAAAGTATTTTTAATTTATTTACAGAGCATAAATATTCAATAGTTTTAGTACCATTATAAAATAAATATTTGTATATGTGTGCATGATCTGAATGTACGATGTCCCACCTTCGATTAAATTACAGGCAGCTAATGTTAAGTAGCCTTCAAAGTATGTTGAAATAGTTGTTTAGTACTTCCTAATTCTCATTAATTCTCCTATAGCTGATATTAATCAGCCAATGGAAGCACTATCTTCACAATTTGGATTGTTGATGAAATACTAAAAAAAAACTTAACTCGTCACGAAGAGTGTAAATAACGATAACGAGTTTTAGGCATAACTTACTGTATAATTTGTGATAAAAAAGACTTGGCATTAAAGAAAGTAGAAAATAAATACGATAGAATGACCAATATCACTTTCATAAAAATGAGAATAAGATAGATATTCATTCTGTTAACTTTTTAGAGGGTAAACATTGTTCCAGGGTGAAAACATTTGAGCCCCTCTTAAACTGCAGTTCGCCAAACTGCTAAACATACTTTTTTACTTAGTTTTTCTAACTGAATATTCATCTTTACATAAACTCCAACCGTGTACACAAATATACAAGCACACGTCAACGTAATCAGACTGAGAAGAAATAGGAAGATAATTGGTTGAAATTAGAAATGCTAACAAATTAATGCTAACACAGAGAACTAAAGTTTGAGTAGTTGCTGCATGACCTGGAGGTCCTGAATCTCATACCTGGTGAGTTTGTCAATGGATGCTGATGAGGAGCTCCACTCTAGTACGAACTAGCTGTTCAGTAGTTCCCTATGATCAGTCTGTGATGTAAACTAAAATAAAATTATTCATTTGCGTATTTGCGCAGTCTAAGTAAAAGAATTCCCAAACATTAAAAAGCAGTTGAAATTCATTTTGACCTCACAACATGTGTGAATTAATGCGTTTACTTGACAAATTAAATCCTAGATGGCAATCAATATTGAGTTGTCTAATCCCTAGTGATACAATTAATCTAATATATTTGTTTGCAGGCAATGTATAACATTTTCTAGACTTAAGTTTTACGTACATACTTGGCATAATTAGTCGAAGTGAAATAGAAATACGTGTCTTAGTCTATTTGAAACTTCATGAAAACTTGCATAGTTCAAATGACTTTATTTCGGTTTATTTAGGTATACTATTAGAAAGGTATGATATTACGGCTTTTTGAGTAGTGCTTTGCATCTTACCTCTATTGACAATAGAGTTGTCATAATAATAAGAACAGTAGGAATACTGGTATTAACACTACTACTACTACTACTACTACTACTACTACTACTACTACTAATAATAATAATAATAATAATAATAATAATAATAATAATAGCTATAATAATAATGATAATAAAAATAATGGTAATGATAATAGTAATAATCACAATGATAATGATAATTAGTATTAGTATCACTAATGTTACAACAGTTATTATTAAATTCCATTGCATCATCTTTATTCTTTTCCCACTCAACCGATTTTGTGAATGCTTATTTATACTACTTGATATTGACCAGTAAACAGTGTCATTTCTAAGCGAAGATGGATGGAGGATAGCAGTGGAATCCAAGATGCGCATTTTGTTCTATTTGGGAGTCGTCAACTGGATGTACATGAATCCTAGCGTCGAACCCAGTAACTTTGGCTTCAAACGTCATCGTGTTATCCACATAGCTACTGAGTCCTTGATAGCCGCTTACTTGTGCAATGGGATGAAGTTTAAGTTAATCCGTACAGGATGCATGTATACCATCAAGAGACCGATCAATTGTGGTCCTAAGCATCAATGCGAAAATCGAAACAAACAATACAAAATGAGGTTTCATTTCTGACAATTTCCAAAGGCACAGTATACTTGTATGCGTGTTGAGTATTTACATAAACTAATCTTACTTATTGTATTTGTTATGTAACTACTCTCGCTCAACGGTTGTAACTGTTATTTCCAGTCTTTATGAAATCCTTAGATTTTTTTCTAAACATAACAACTTCTATATTAGTATGCTTTCCGTTGCCACTTTAAATGCTGATTGTTGTTATTGAAATAAAACATTTACCAACTGTCATTAACATTATCATAAGTTGTAACTAATCATTATGTTATCATTACAGGAAAGCTTATTCTATGTAGACGCGTTATATATACTTCATGAGTTGAGATACCTCACCAGTTTATATGATCTTTAATAATAGGACTGTTTTTTTATTAAATGACCAGTTGTTTTTGAACCTTGGCTTCACGAGTCTCTCCATTATGTATTTGATAGCTTCGATTGGACTAATAATATAAATGATAATAACAATAATTAGAAACATTACTCATTTACTGACAATAGGTTTGGTGTACTCGGATTTAAGTCCTACTTTTCACGTGCCAGTTAGTGACAATACCCGGCTACTTCAACCTAAAAAATTGGGACAGTGTTTGGGGTTTTAATCTGATGGTTCAAAGCCAGAATCTTTTAACCGGTAAACCAGTACTCTTCAGTTGCTTATGCTATTTACGCTATTACACATAGCGGATACGATTCGAGAAACTAACATTTAGAAAATGTAGACAACAAGTTTTTGTACTAAACTTCGTCTGTAGCTCTTCTAGAGTTATTACTGGTCCCAAGTTTTGCTCAATATATAACAGATCAGTGGCCTGAGATATGACTCCTGGGTGATTGTTTCTGGTTGCTATCGAGATGTACATGTACATGCGTATATTTCATACAATCGTTGATCTGAACAGATAATCAGGGAGGCTGAGTGAAGGAAGGGAAGAGGAGAGAGAGAAGCGAAACTAAATGACGCTCAGTATAGAAGGCAAATGAGCCAAGCGTGAATCGATATTTACTGTCGAGGGAAAATTATTTACAGATATGTGATGAGTGAGATAAGAAATACACACACTTACAATCATATAAAAAGCAGTCAGGATTAATAAGCGAATAACTGACAAGGTCAAAACATGGCTTGGGGAGTATGAACAGACTGATTTGTCTAGAGGCTAGAAAAACCTATTAGGACTTGACCTATTACTAGCCCCTGCGACATCTATAAACGTAGTTAGCCACAATTATCTTTTGATGGAGGAATGCGATGTTCATGTGATGTAGTTTATGCATTTTATATTATTGTGAGCTTCATTTGCAACTCCAATACTGTGTGGTCACATTTGTTCACATTTTTCTTCCATGTTCAGATGCAGATCCTTTCCTAGATAGTAGAGTATGTTTCCATAAGATCTGATTATTTGTGTCATTGAGTACCTCTAATAATTTTGCGTATTCTACACAGTCATCGCGATGATTTTTACGAATACATGTTTATAATAATATCAAGAATAATCCTGATAAGCGTGTGAATTAGGGAGATATAAATGAGTTAATTAACTACTTGTAAATCGGGTCTAGTTGTGAATAAATTATTTTCTGTTCTACATTATATAAATTTCATTCCGACACCACTAAATATTAAATGTAGTTTTTATATTACTTTATTTCATTATAAGTAGCTTGTAGAAACTGTTTAACTATTGGACAAAAAGACATTTGACAGCAGTGCGATAATGTTATGTCGAGAATAGATATATATCTCTGATTAACTAACTAGTCAAATCACTCATGTGAAGTCCAGTGATTCCAGGAAATGTGAATGAATTGCGTCATGTAGTGTGTTTAGTGTGGGTTGATGTCATAAGAAGCCTGAGAAATTCAAACAGACTTAATACAATTTGAGTCAGAATCAAGTATAAAAATTCAAAGATATAGGAACAACAACTTAGTATAATTGAGAATAAGACGTATATTCCAAGGTGGCACAATTCGTGAATATCAAAGACAATAAGCGAAGCATCTGACCCACTATCTAGGAAAGCGCAAGTCTGTACTACCTTTTCTCCATTTTTTACCAATACAGGCACTATTTCAAATGCTACTTGTTTCTGTACACACTTAACACTTTTCTCCCTACACAGTTGGGTATTAATGTGTGCATTACTATTATTATCTCCTCGCTCTTCCCGCTTCCTATGTAACAACGTATGATGCCTCCAACCATATCCTTCGACGGCACACGACCTCAGTGCTCGACAGTTTCTTGATATGTGGTTCGCTTTTAGACAGACATTACACAACTTCTTCTTTGATACAAATTCTAGACTATCATTAACATTCTTGTCTCTAAACCCTTCACATTGATTTAAGGGATGGTTTCCAGTACATAATAAACATGACAACCCGAGAGTCCTTGGTCTTACATATGGAGCAACACCAGACTCACTCGTGTTAGCGAACGACACTCTAGTTTTATATCCCGAATCATGTTGTCTTTTAGTATCAGCAACGGATTGTCTTTGATTGCGATTAGAAGAATCACCAGTGACAAGTAATCCATATTTAGTATCAGCAGTGTCTGACTGCTCCTTCACAAATTCGCAAAGGTCCTTGAATGAAGGCTCTCTACTCGTCTTGATAATCCTACACGCAACTTTAACCCATCGTTTTGCAACTGTGGCAGGAGTTTTAAAAACATGGTTTTTGTAGAATTAAGGTCAGACACGTAGTTCATATGCGTGAGTGTTAGCTCACAAATATGCATCTCAGGAGACAGTCTTCTTAAATTATCTGGGTTGGTCCCCTTAATAGCAGGGATGTTCAGCATCTTATCAATAAATGCATGGGTTACCGTATGCTTCTGTCCAAATGCTTCCTCGAGAATTTCTAGCGCCTTACGATAGCCTTCTTCTGGCTTGAGCAATGCGCAATGGATAATAGTAGCTTTAGCTTCACCATCACAATACTGGATCAAATAGTTTAACTTGGATCGAAATCCAGCGCTCTCATCAAAACAGTCCTCAAAATTCCATATGAAGCTCCAATAGTTCATAGGGTTACCATCAAACCTTATAATCTCTTTCTTTGGTAGGTCCCAAGCTCTAGATATCATTGTTACCCAGTCCTTTTTAGGAGGAACATCAGCTGCATGTGAGACAGATGTAGACTCATACGTCATAACCTTGTCAACCACAACTTGATTATACTGTTCTCTTCCCTTTTGGCGTAACCTTTCTCGTTCAATTTCCTTTTCTAACTGGGTTATGAGCAACCTATCTAACTCTAGTTCTATCATGCTATTGTTTTTGAGTTCGTCCTTTTCAAGTTGATCCTCGTCATCAACTCCCAAATGATGGGGTGATAACTCAGGACTCTCATCGAAATCGTAGTATTCATTGGAAGTTATTTCAGTAGGTATATCAAAAATTACTCTTCGAAACTTCGTAGGAACCAATTTCCCACAGGTTTAGCTAAGCTATTCTCTAAACTGTCGAACACAGAGTCTTGCTTTAGCCAAAGTGTGAACAAGTAAGCTATTTGGCTTGATAAACTTTATCTGTTTCTAAAACACAAATTACACACCGCTAGTATACAAAATAAACAGTACAGTCTATTAACACAGGGAAAACAGAGACATAATTAACATACCGAACAGTAACCAGAGAATAGGAAAAATGAGCCAGCAAGGCGAATATTGTTTTATAATGAAAGTAAAATTATGATTGGTGAATAAACAAGGTATAGTCATACAAGGTCAAGGAAAGTTAATGTGGTGGTGGACGTTTCACCTTAGCATTGGTGTGTTCGTTTATCGATCACACATTACAGACAGTAGTGTGATTCCTCTGCAGCTGAGGTCTCACACTTGCTCACATCTCTATACTTTGATATCTTGATGAGGTGTCTTTCCTTCCAGTCTATCGACACTTGTCCCTCCTCCCAAATCTTTCTGAATAGAATGTGAGGCATGTTTCAGTTGCTTCTACATCTGACGCGAGTGTTTTAACTGGTATATTGTCAGGTCGTGCTGCTTTCCCACTGTTGATTTGTCTTATGTCCATGTTGATTTCACTGGTCGTTGATGGAGTGACATCTATAGGAAGATTTGTGTGTGTTTGTGGTGCTTCGATGACTGGTGAATTCAATGTAGCCTTTCTATTCCAGAGTAGGTAAGCAGAGCTTGCATTGATAACAGATTCATAATAAAAACATGCTGAAAATAATATTATGTACGTAAACATATAAATGAATTTGTCACAGTGACATGCCGTCAATCGAGCAATTTGCGTATAAAATGACGTAAGTAATATGTTATTTAATTAATAATATGATAGTAACTAGACAAGGAAATCCTTTCTAAAATTCGAAACTAAAAGATGTTGGATCTTTTTAAAGCAAGCAGGATAACACTGAAATTGGACCACGTACAATTTGCATTGAACATACTCGTATTCCCACTTATATTTCTTTGGCCAGACATATTTATCCGACTTTCAATGTCAGACAACACAGTCATTACAGTCGTCAACACATTTGGGGTCAGTATTCTATGTCATCTTAGTTAATATCAAATCACAAATCAAACTGTGATAATTGAATGATATCACTTATTTGTGACGTCACAACCTACTGCACAACACTTTCCGGGTTATTCAAGTTGGTGAATATAATTCAAGCTACTGGATACCATCAAGTTGTTATGATAATTAGAAGTATTTGAATGATTGTAATAATTAGGAATTCCCGGAACAGTTCAACTTAAGCTAGACAGGACTAGATGACAACAACCGAATGTATTGAGTTTGGAATTCGTAATGAGCGGGTAATTAAGTACATATTCCTAAGCTGTTTAGATCACTTTTTAGACGAGAGGAAATTGAACATCAGCACAAAGTGTCAAAAACATCTTTAATGTAAAATTTACTTTAAACAAGATGACGCATTAACTTTGATCAAAGAGCTAAATCCATACAATGAGAACATTAACCTACTCATTTCTTATTTGAATGATACAACATATTCGTCTATAAGAGCACAAGAATCCATGAGCCACAAAGATGAGAATGAAAGGGAAGTGAGTCATAAAACAAATAAAACAAAGTGAATGTCAGTAAAAGTATATGTACAGAATGAGGAATTTCGCCAATCTAATCAGACGTATTTTAAATGAATTATTTCTATCAAACAGCCTCTTTACTAGTTAATTACAATATTTCGCTATATGTAAAATAGTATGACCATTGTTTAAATAAGTTCAATAAACTAGTCTCGTTTCAGACACACATAAAAATGAAAAATAATGGAGAAATAATGTGGTGAAGAAATCTTCAATTTGATTAACAAGGATAACTGATTTTATCGATATTGGATAGATAGATAAACTGATATTTAATAATCGAATTCATGAGTCAATTGAAGCTAGATCACCATGGAAAACGTGGAAGCACTGGACAGCCGTTTCATCCTAATATGGGACTCCTCAGCAGTGCACATCCATGATCCCATACCATGATATTCGAACCCAGGAACTGATATTTAAATAAATGGATAGGTAGACAGATAAATGAATAAAAAGATAGATAGATAAATAAATAAATAGAAGGATAGATATATTGATTGATGAATAGATAGGTAGAAAAAAAGAAAGTTAGATAGATAAATATATTGATGGATAGGTAGTTAGGTTGATTGCCTCATTTGTTGATTCGTTTAATGATTGCTATGGCGAATTTCAGTTTATTTGGATAGACATTTAGATGTGTAACCGTAGGAAAAATTATTGGTATCATTATATCCTCGGTTGTTTGAATTGGTCTCTTCTAAATACAATTTAACCAACCTAACTGATTTACTGAATTTTACATTTTAATACTTAGGTAGTTATCGTATTTCATAATTTGTATAGAGTTATGCTCAATGAACATATCCATATGAAATGCCATGCGAGTTGACCGCATAAACCACAAACATATTTATAGTAGTAATCAAATTAATAGATGTAAGATCAGTAGTTATTGTGACAGTTGCATTGCTAAGTAGCTGTGGTATTACTAGGAGTATAAGTATTCCTAGTGGTAGTGGGCAACGCGAAGATTTGTTAATAATGCATTGAGTGTATGGTTTTCATATCTTACTAACATTCTACATGGTTAAGTATTTTTATTAGAAATCTCTCGTAATAAATTAGTAGTATCGATGATGCTTCATAGATATGTAGAGGATTCCACCTCTTCCAGACTTTCTCCATTAAGTGTGATCGTGCTGGTGTTCTCTGTGTTGTATTCGGGGATCTTGCCATTTCCACTGTACATGTTGAAGCCTACTGATGCATATACTGCTGCTACATTGTCTGACTTGACCTACATTTGTTGGTGTGTATAGGATAGAATGATCAGGTCATCTGAGAAGTCCGAATCGTCTGGTTTCATCCAACCTATATGTTGTATTCTGTGCTCCCTCTCAGATGTCAAGGTCTTCATAATCCTGCCGACCATCAGAAGAAAGAGGAAGGGGGAGAGTAGGCATCTGTATCTGACTCCGATCCCCACTTACAATGCGCCTGTCAGTTGTCTTCCATGAACCACTCTGCAGTGTATTCCGTTATATAAATGCCGCAAGAAATTGAATTTGTTTACTCTGGTTATCTTGTTTTAGCAGGGTCGGTTTCTGCTGGTAGTGATGGCTGACACCGCCCAAACCCTCACACTTTGTGTGCACTTGGGACCGGCAGTAAATCTAAAAGCGAAAGAGGAGGATTTCAATAACTTCACCAATATACAACAGACAAACTCATAAACCATGCGGTAAATTTGATGAAACATGGTGAATGATCATAAAAGCTTTGTTTAAGTCAGCTTAATGTCTTGCATCCACTAAAATGAGCGGCGATTGAATTCCTGATCACCCTCAGCTGTTATTTGTTCAAATAAGACGGATGATGTTCTGCTACGTGATGAAGAACTGGCCGAGTTATACGCTTTATATAACTAGCTCCACAAAAGTAGATGAATTGGTAAATCTAGGCAGTCTGTCTCCAATAAACAGTATCATTATTGAGCGCTTGTCCTAAAGTGCATTCAATTTGTCTGAAGTAAACCTTTTCTGCCTCTCATTTCTTAACATTCGAGTCACAAAACACTCGATTGCAAAGTCTTGGAATTGTGATTTTCAGAGCAATGCATCCTTCGGAACCGTAGATATATGTTATCTTTGCTTCATCTCACTTATCCTCATTAGGCAGGTCATAACGTTACTCTATTTATCTACAATGGTGTCAACAAAGCAAATCATTCTAGCACGATGAGTCAGAATCTTTACGAAGTTTCTTCCATATCCAATCGGCACAGCACTATGGAAATGAGTATATTGTCCAACTGCAGATTTTCCATCTACTCCTCTTTCTAACGTTTCACATACCCTTCTTGTTACTTGGACATCTAGAAACGATATGCTGTATTGAGTAAATTATCCTTCGCATATTCCCTTTCCAACGCAATGAAATTATTGTATACATAGCGATGGTGAGATGTTTGATGTTTGATCGTATTTTTGGTTGGTTCAGTTTTCAGTTTTGGAGGAATTCAGTGTGTTTGGAATAGGCCTAATGGTGATCTGATTGCTACACCATCCAATATTCAATGGTGTTCATTGTTAAACAGGAAGAAGAAATTTATTAAACATTTAAGAACGAAATATTTTATTACAGATACGGAAATTTAGGTTCCTATATACCTCTCTATCAGTTCACTGCAAATCAACTACACTGTTTCCAATGGTGTAATGTTACTGAAAAAATACAATACATCTATTTATATGATGAAGTCAATTCAAACTGATAGATTTTTATATTATCCACAAATTCAATAGAGTTCTTGATACTGAGCTTTACAACATCTTTGTGCAACGGTTTGAGAATTCGAACTGATCATTTTGCCATAGCATGATAGGCTAAATTATTCATATTTAAAACAGATCGAAGGAGTAAGTGTGACTATATAGCCTTACTTTTATTGTCTCCATATTTCTCAACTTTTCTAGAGTATTTTTGGATATAAAACGTTGTTTAATCTGTTTTATTGAGTCTATTATTCCGTAGATGGTAGATTATAAGTGGTAGATACAAATATATTTTCAGTATTCAAATGTAATTATCCCTTTATATTTTCCAGGCATTTCCCAGTTACTTATATGGATAATACACAACCGAATTTTATTTGGGAAGATAAATGTGACCTAATGAACAGTACACTTGCGAAACCCGTAGTGTTCATGCTAACTTTGCATTGTAGTTCAAAAATCGTAAATTCATTCACCGAATTACGTACACGAAGCGAAACAACTGAATGTACTACTAAATAATACGCAAGTCGCACATTACGATGGAATGATGTCGGAATTTCCGAATTGTATATCCTATATAACTGGTTCCACAGAAGCAGTTGAATTGCTAAATAAACATAGATTTGGCTAATCTGGGTAGATTTTTTTCAATGGTTGCCTTTATTATCAAGCGGTTGTAGAAAACTGCATACAATTTGGCTGAAGTATATTTTTTCTGAACCTCATTTTGTTATAACTTATCAATTGAATGTTACGTTTTTGTGGTGTTTGAATGAACTAATGACTCCTTTGTACTTGTTGAATGTTTGATTTCGAATTCTAAATACAGTACATTCGTTAGTGCTTGTGTAGTACTTCTTGATTCAATTGCGTTATCCCTGGGATTATTAGTTCATACTACAATTCAATTACTTCTAATTATCATATTGGCGTCGCGATGGAGCCTGCGATGGAACAGTTAGATATTCATTCAACTTCTGAAGCTTTTGAGGACTATTTGGAAAGGTTTGAAATTTGGAGCATGACCAAGAAAGATGATGAAGATATTAATATTGTGGCACATTTTCTCACATTCATCGGAAAAGAAGCATATGGCTTATTAAAAATTTTGGCTTCACCGGAAAAGCCCATTTCTCTTCCTTATACAACTCTCAAGGAACTACTTCTAGACTATGCTAAGTATACAGATTTCGAATGCGCTAAAGGGAGATTTCGTAAAATAATTTATGAGGATATAAAAAAATTCCACTACATTACATCACCCCATCCCAGTGCATACTCAAGGTTGTGCAGTTCACGAAGATGGGCACAAGTTTAGTCAATGTTTTTCTTGTGGCAAGTTCCATCCTTTTAATTCATGTAAATTTCGTAATTGTAAGTGCTTTAAATGTGGTGATGTTGGACATATTCAGTCAGTTTGTAATACTACTGTTCATCTTGCTGCAACTAATATTCAGTCTTTCGATTCTGATTCTATTAATCTGAATATTTATAATGATCATTTATCTTTATCGACGATTTCAAAAGACAGTTTAGAGTCATGTAGCAGTTCAGAGTGGAATGAAACTCAGGATCCTTGCGAGAAAACAATTCCTAATCAATCAACTTATCAGATTTCTCATGTTATTGTACCAGATATGATTTTTCCTAATGATTCACATATTTCTGATGAAATTTCTTACAAATCTGATGAGAATATTTCGGATGAACCTAATGATGATCAAAAAGCTGATTTAGTTTTGATAGATGCTGATTTTTCTAATGATTCTTTGCTCTGCAATGACATTCTTAATAAATGTGAGGAAAATACTTCAGAAGAATTCAATCCTGATGACGTCGTATCAAATGTTATTTGTCCTCATAATGTATTTGTTTCTTATGGGAAACCTGTTTAATGCGAAACACAAGTACTAAATGAGTTCGATTTTGAATACGATTCATATGATTTCACATCAACTGTTGTTTATCCTTATCATAAATTCACTTCCAATGTATACTCTAGTCAATGTGAGAAAGATGTTTTAAATAAAACCACATTATTCATAACTTGGGGATATGAAGATCCGACATTATTTCGTGAGGGAGGATAGTCTGAATGTCTATGGTTGAAATTCTAGGTAGCAGTACTTTCAGTACTCAACCGACATGATGATTGTACACAATCCCAGAAATCAAGTGAGTCTGTTCCGATTTCAGTTGTTTATTCTAATAATAATGAGTGCATTCTAGATAATACAGAATCTTTATCCAATACATTGTCGGACAGACACAGCATGAACTTAAGAAGAACACGTACAATTGATTACAGACACTTAGACTCTAATTTAAGCTGTGGCGGATGTGGTGTTTGAATGAACTAATGACTTCTTTGTACTTGTTGAATGTTTGATTTCGAATTCTAAATACAGTACATTCGTTAGTGCTTGTGTAGTACTTCTTGATTCAATTGCGTTATCCCTGGGATTATTAGTTCATACTATAATTCAAATACTTCTAATTATCATAGTTTTATATGTTGTTGTTTTATATCTTTTGTCCAACTTTTACTTCATATGTAACCTTCCCTTTTTTCCGCATTATGATGCCAAACTTACAGGTGAACTTTACTCCCGTAAAATCTCTTGCTATTACAGCTTGTCCCATCTTAAAGCTTCTGGGCGATGCACCATGCCGCTTGTTGAATCGGCGTTCCATTCGTTTGTTCTTGAGGAGGATGGCTGTAGGTTTGGGTTTCATTTGCTCTATAGGTATTCTAATCTTCTTCAGAAAATTGCTTCTGCTGGACTTTCTTTATTATTTGTTGTTGGTTTGTGTGTTGCTCTGTAGGTTTGTAGAAATCTTTGGACAATCTCTTCTATTTCCCCTTCTCCCTCAGCTTTAAGCAGTGCTCTTTTAAACGTATCCACGAATCTCTCCACTAGACCATTGGACTGTGGGTGGTATGGGGTGTCTTTATATGCTTATCGGCGTTGGCGACGCAGAACTTTGAGAATTCAGCGGAGGTAAACTGTGGTCCATTATCAGACACCAGTACATCTGGACACCCAAAGCAGCTTAATACTTGTCTCAGTTTTTCAATAGTAGCCTCTGTCGAAAGAGACTTCACGCAGTGGATCTCTGGCCATTTTGAGAAGACATCAACAATCACCAAGTACTTTTTCCCGTTTATGGGACCGGCGAAATCCACATGTACTCTTGACCACGGATTTTCCGGTGTCCTCCAGCTCTGCATTTCTGTCTTGCGAGGGGCTTTGATAGCTTTTGCACACGCGGAACATCTCTCAACATAGTCTTTGATCTGAGCGTCAATATTCGGTCAATATACATACCAACGTTCTGGTGCATTCATCCGTGTTATCCCTGGGCGCGCAGCATGCAGTTCTGACATCACCTTACGGCGTAAGTTTGTGGGTACAATTACTCGATTTCCAAACATCAAGCACCAATCCACAAGTGATCGAAAATTTCGACGGTGAGAATACTGTTCAGTATTACTGTTGTCTATATGGGCAGGCCAACCATGTTCGAGGCATCCAATAATCTGCTTCAGCTCATCGTCTTCTTGAGTATGGTGTTTAATATCTTCAGAGGATAACGGTGTTACTTTTATGGCAACTTGTAGTATATGATGAATATCATTTTCCAACGATATCGTCGCGATAATAGAATCTTCGCTTTCCTGCTTCTGATTCGCAATTAATCGGGATAAAGCATCAGCTTGTCCAAACTTTTCAGTTGATTTATATAGGATTTGGAAATCATAAGCAAGCAACGTAATAGCCCAGCGTTGCAATCGATTCGCTGTATATGTAGGAATACCTGACTTCGATCCAAATATAGATAAAAGCGGCTTGTGGTCCGTTAAGAGGGTAAATCGACGACCATAAATCATTTTATGGAATTTCTTTACCACAAAAACTAACGCTAGTCCTCCTTTCTCAATCTGACTATATTTTCGCTCAGCTGAGTTAAGAGTTCGGGATACATGAGCAATTGGCTTTTCTTTACCATCAGGAAAACGATGGCTGATAACAGCTCCAACTCCATAGTTTGAAGCATCGGCGGCTACAATTATTTCAAGCTTAGGATTATAATGAGTCAGCAACAGTTTAGAAGATAAAATCCTTTTCATTTCATCAAAAGAGTCTTGACATTCCTTTGTCCAGTTCCACGTTGTATTAGCCAACAAGGGTTGATTTAATGGATGTCGCAATTTATACATATGGGGTACGAACATACTATAATAACCAATCATCCCCAAAAACGAACGAAGGGTTGTGACCCCAGTCGGCCTGGGCATATTTTTGATGGCATTTATATTGTCTGGATCTGGTCGACGACCATTTTTATCAAATATATATCCGAAGTATTTAACAGACTCGAGCGGAAATTCACACTTTAATTTTTGTAACGGAAAACCAGCTTGTGATATTTTTGTGAGCACCACGTCTAACCGACCCATTAATTCCTGCGCACAAGAGCCAACAACTATAATGTCATCCAAGTAAACTGCTACACCCTCGACGTTAGACACCATAGTATACATTATTTGCTGGAAAATTGCTGGGGCTCGCTTAACACCAAACGGTAATCGGTTAAATCGATAGAGTCCACGGTGGGTATTAATAGTTAATAAATCCTTTGAATCTTCGTCAACTTCCACTTGTAAGTAAGCTTCAGATAAATCAAGTTTAGAGAAAAACGTCCACCGTTCAGTTTAATAAATAAATCCTCTGGCAATGGTAATGGGTATGAATGACTTTGTAAAGCGTCATTTAGTCCTGTTGAAAAATCTGCACAGAGGCAAATAGCTCCGTTCGCTTTCTGAACCACTACAATTGGTGCTGCCCATGCCGAATAATTGATAGGTTGTATAACACCGAGCTTCTCTAGCCGGTCTAATTCTTTGTCGACTTTGTCAATAGCTGCATATGGGACTTGACGTTTTGGACGGAAAATAGGTTTTGCATCCTGTCGTAAGGATAATTTTGCCTTCTCAACTGTGCAGCATCCCACTTTATTCTGGAACAAGTTTTTATGTTTCTGCAAAAGATTGTCCATCATTACGACTTTCTTAGTTACATGAACTGTGGGTGGATCGCTAAGATTATTTGCGCTTTTCATCCAGCATATTTCACTTAGTGGTATATCCCATAAATTTAGTTTGTCTATCCAGTCTATACCAATAAGGTCTAATTCATGTCTGTACGTTAAGTAACAATTTCCCGTAAAGTAATTACCTCGGAATTTAACAGAACATTTTATCATTCCAACAAGTTGTAATATATCTCCGGACGCATTCCGTGCAGTGTGCTCTGTTGGTAATACTTTCGGACACCCAATTAAATCCCACGTTCATTTCGAGATCAGTGTGATATCTGACGCTGTGTCCAATTGCAATCGAACCATTAACCATTAATTCTACATATCTTCTTTTACCCGCTATGCTTAGAACCAGTGTGAAATATATACTGTTTATATACTTATTTTGGTATTGGTGAGGACGCCTGGTTTGTTTTGATCTCAAACTTTCTCTGGTTCAGCAGACTGTTTTTTTGTGGCCAACTTTATTGCATATAGTGCATTTATGATATCTAAACCGACAAAATCTTGAGAAATGCCACGCACCACAATACCTACATTTAGTTGCAGGTTTAAGAGATTTCGAGTGATATTTATGACTTTTGGTATTTGTTAGCGGGACGTAGATTGGATTAAATCATGCTTATTACACGCTTGCGTTGGCTAATTCTTATCCAATCAACGCTAGCCGATGCTTGGAGAATACTTACTCTGGAATCTTCTCATGTAAAAGCTACAAATATACTAAAATTTTTCCTATTGTGCTTCTCACTTCCATCTTACCTTGTTATTTGGAATATAATCTCTTTCCTGTTGAACCGTGTTCCGATTTGGGGACTTGTCGAGTGAATTGGTGTCCGTGAAAACTAAGCAATAGGAATAGCTGGGTTATAACCGTGAGAGAGAAATATAAAAGTGGCAACGAGGAAAAAGGAAAATAAATTCAAGATGTCCATATCAGATGACCAGCTGGGTTACAACCGTACGAGAGAATTATAACAGTAATATTTTGTCTATGACCTGTCTTAACAGCATGAACAGAATTAGATGGTGCTGCACTTTTGCTTTCCAGTATAGCTATGTCTTGTTTTAAATTTATTAATAGTTGGCATTCAGTGGTGATAGTTTGTAACGTCATTTCATCATCATGTTCCATACGGGATAACAACTTCATGCGAAAGTCAGCATCAACAGGAGAGTTTAGACCAGAAATGAGTAATAAACATTTAAATTGACCGCTGGTTAATACATTTAATTTAAATCGTTCTGCTTGTAAATTTACTCTTCCGGCGTACGTCGTATAGTCTTCATCAGCCTTTTTAGTCAGCTGTAGTCGATTATCCCGGATACGGAATAAGGACGCCTGTTCACAAAACATTCTATTTAGGATGTTAACAGTTTCTTCGAAACTAACTTCTCGTGGGTGTTTAGGCAGGATATGGTTTTTATACTTTTGGTGCTCGTTAGGACCAAGCTTCTGTAAGAGCAGCCGGACTTTCTTTGCGTCATCTAGAGCAGCGAATTCCACTCGAAAAATATCTTCAATTCTGCCAAACCATGCTTCAAAAGTGTGACCATTATCTGCATCAAATATAAATTCTGAAACTGGATTAGGACATGACTCCACACTTTTATGTTCTGGAATATCTTGTTGGATAGATTGCTTCCCCAAAAGTGCTACTAGCGATTTCTGTTGAGAACCTAAAATTTGCTGCTGTCGTTGAAATTGTTGCTGCTGTTGTTGTTGCTGCTGCTGCTGTAATAATAACTGCAACTGTTCAAAAGAAATCGCCATCTATTTTTTTACTGCTAATAATAATATTGATTCCAAAAAATCACCGGAAGTTATTACAGCTTATTTTTTTGCCAAAATCCCCGCCGCCAATTTATTATGATTTTATATCCGGCTTATGATCACGTGACTTATCCACCAATCAGAATACGACTTATACAAATACTCGCACTATGACAAAACCAATGACGTTCAACCGGTCTGAGCCGTCTAGCGTCATTATTGGGTCATATGTTCTTCTAGCCCGTCCGCTTGAGTCCAGAACACAATATCAGCTTCTGTAATATGGATCAAATCATTTATTTCAGACATACTCGGTTTATATATCAATCAGACAGACCACAACATACCATAAAATAGAAAATAACATGTGTACACAATGAAGCCAAAAAGTGGCTATGAACGCGGGAGATAGTAATTAATAGACAGACCATAACTGAAGAATAATAAATCGTATACTAATAATCTATGGGTCAAATGAAAGCTCATAATAAGTGGAATATAAATACACATAATGTAATTCTTGAGTAATTATACAATAAGAATATTTAAAGAATATTAGTCCTTTAATAGTCCTCGAAAGTTACCTGTAGATTAATCTTCACTGGAATATAACAGTAACAAGTAACAGTGTTGTAGATTCGTCAATATTTCATACTCTTGGTTATCATATGTGAATGAGCGAGTTATGTACACAAGTGAGATTTCAGGATGGAAATACGCAGTGTTCCTTCTGACTGAGTTCCTCCTTCAGCAGTATGATTCATTGATCACATTCAATTGAAGTAATAGTTAAATAAACGTCTATTCAGTAAACATAAGAAACCAACTACGAGTCGGATAATTGTGACCGTCTAACAGATTCCTTAATTCAATTCAGTTAAAATCTTGAATTTATGTGTTTCTCTAACTCAGATCCGACAAACATAGATCATGATAAAACTATGTGAAGAGGATAAAGCTCGGATAGTCCAGATATTTACACTGAGTGAATTCGAAGGAATATAGTGACAGATTAGAGGAATGTATGAAGATAGTGAGCAAGTATGGATACTCAACTAGGTGGCATTGTAAAATGGAAGCATTACATGTGTGTACATGTAAGAAGATAGATATTTTGATATATGCAGATACAGATACAGAGAAACATGGATAGTTAGATAGAAAGATAGATGTGTGGATAGATAGTAGGAAAATAGTTTGCGTGGATATTACGATCTGTGGATTTGTGCGATCACTGTCACGTTGTTATTGTTTGCATTTCATTTCCTATCCATGAATCGCTTCCTTGCTAGACATTATGTATATACAATCACCTGTTTGCATTCGCACATTCTTCCCTTAAGTATTCACTTCATATTTCAATTGTATCTTGTGTTCTATTGTTAGATATTTTGAAGAAATATGAAGCAGATATTTTGAGTATGAACGCTCAAATAAATGAACAAATAAGTAATTTAATCATCAATTCATTCTTGTTATAAACGTATTTCATTTCTCAGCATAGGTTATTTATTTTATTCAGCTGACTTCGATAAACGTTGTATTGAAGTTGTTAGTTGATTGTACTCATTACAATGTATGAAATAGTTTAGTGATTAAGATGAACAGTAAAATTTTATTAGTACGTTGCAATTACTATCTGGACACATCTTCGTTGAATTAATCAATTCACCTCTTCCAGAATAATAATCTTGAAACATTCAGAACATATTAAATTCACTTTATGATATTCAATGATATGTATGGTTGATTTCCATTCGATTATTTATGCCTGACGGTAGATAGTGTATAGATGTGATAAAGTGTCATTTTATCTTTATTTTGCAAATCGCTTAATAAAACAATTTGTAAAAGTTGTACGAAATTCTGAACGATGCAGCGTGACCCACTACGATATATATCATTAATTCTGCCCATTGTGCTGTAACCATTTGATCATTTCAAACTCTCAAACCGTTGAACGAAGAAATTGTAAAGCGTAGTACCAAGTGTTACTTTGATTTTGTGGTTAGAATAAAAAGATCATCGGTCAAAATTGATTTCATGGTATAAATAGATTTGTTGTCGTTATTCAGTAACATTCCCGTATTGGAAACAGCGTATGAACTTGATACAAGTTTAATAAATTAAGTAATATAATAAAATTTTACTGTGATGAACATTTTCACACTTAAATTTCATCAACAAAATAGACGTTCTGTAAATAAAAACGAACGGTGTAAAACACTAACTATTACTTCATTATTTCAACAACCGTTAGCAGAAATACCGCGATTATTACCATTATGATTACAGTAACAAATACTTCTACTACTACTACTACTACTATTACTACTACCGATACTACTAACATTTTTAGGACAAACATTTGTACTACTAGTACTAAACCCCAATCACACAGCATGTTAGTAATATATGAAAACCACACACTGAATACATCATTCGCAAAACTTTGCGTTGCGTTTAAACAAGGAATAAATGACCATACTAAATCACCAATGACTGTTGCGAGAATTAAAGTAAAGTGATTATAATGATGAATACGATAAATGTTATAAGTATGTGTACTTATTTTGAAATATTACACGACAAACGTGTGCTACAGCATACACGTACAAAAATTACCAGGAATAAAACTGTTCACTAAATGTTAATAGTCAGTCAGTCAGCTACAACGAAGAACCAGACACATATATGCATCGGTCCATAATACCATATTTCATTTGCACAGCACGGTGAACACCTGATTTGTAGAAGTGGTTAACTCAATGGTGGTAATATATTTTATGTAATGGTATAGTGCAGTAAAAAAAGAATTAGTTCGTAGAAAGAAAGATATTAAGCGATTTTAATCTCATAGTTTAGAGGAAGACAAAATGTGTGTACACTTATACCATTGTGATCGACTCTGAGCTATGACACCCAGAGTCTTCAACCATTGGTTGCGACAATCACACGGACTCCAAACAACTATTCTGCATCTACCAAAATGGCTCACACTAGAAGTTAGTGGCTTCAAGGACTGATGCCACGTTTTGGTTTGACCGCCCCTTACTTTGTTCCAACCGTCTCCAACACTAGTCAGCATTGCGCATCATGGTAAACGGTGTTTTGGCATAAGTAACACGTAGCTCAACCATCTCAGTTGATGAAGATTCACAGCTCCATCAACTGATTTAACACGATTCTCCCATGCTCTGCATCTTACCTCACTATTACTTACCCGGTGGTCCCAGCAGATGCGAACACTAATTTTCAGGCATCTGTGGTCAAATACTAATAACTTACGAGGATCTTCTAATCTTAATGGCCATGTTTCACAGCCATAGGGTAGAACAGAACAAACTGCCGTATAGTATACTCTTCCCTTAATTGATATACGGATATCTCGCCTTCTCCATAGGTGACATAAGTTTGCAAAAGCCAAACGAGCTTTTCGAATCCGTGCTGCGATTTCCTCAGACACCAACGCATTGAGGCTGATCATACTTCCAAGATAAGTGAAGTTTTCAACGTGTTCGACAATTCGCTTCCTATCCCTACTTCAGGTGTTGACACAGACCAGTCCTGAAGCAAAAACTTGCATTTATAGGATAAGAAGCTCAACCCAAACATTCTGGCATTGTTGCTCTGTGCTACCAGAAAACTCTACATTTTATCAGCGTCTTCACCAAACTGGACTATGTCATCTGCATATTCTAAGTCCATAAGTGGACCTCCTGGTAGGAGATCAGTATCCGAAATTTCAGTCGACGAGAGCGTTATTTCCATCAGTATGTCTATGATGAAGCAAACAAAAATGGAGAAGGTGAACAGCCTTGACGGACACCACTTGAGGTTGCAAAAACACTTGACAGTTCGTCATAAGCTGTGACTGAACTGGCAGTATTCAAGTAATAAGCATTCACAAGGTTTATTTACTTTTGATGTACGCCTTCAAGTAACAGACATTGTCGCAGAACCTTTCCATCTACAGAGTCAAATGGTGCTCTTAAGTCAAGGAAGACCATCATTGTCGGACGCCGAATGGTATATATGTGGTTGATACAGCCACAATCAGGTCTGAAGCCAGCCTGATTTCCTCGTGTTTGCAGTTCACAAGTCTTAGTTAGGCGCCCGATAAATATTGATGCTAGTATTTTGGATGCTATGTTAGTCGAACTAATCCTTCTATGCTAGACACAGTATGATTTTGACCCCTTCTTAAATATTAGGATAATAAGTGATTGCGATCAATCAGATGGGATTACGTCAACTCTCAGATTTTAGCCAAAATATTATTCAACCTAATCGCTAAACTTGGACCACCATCCTTAAAGACCCCTGTAGCCAATCTTTTTGCTCTCCAGGGTATCAGATTAGTCATAACCTTCTGAACTTCAGCTAGAATCGGGGGAACTACTTGAATGTTCAATTCACGCTGTCTGAGAATGATAGGTAGTTGTAGAGTGGCTGGAGTGTTCCATCCATTTTTCTTAACATCTAGACTGTGAGTAGATAAAAGTGTCGTCTATTTCCGTTTCGTAATTTCAACCATCTATAAAACAGCTGTAGAGGAATAAGTTCCCTTGTTTTTATCACCAGACTATTGAACGATTTTATGCATCACAGATTGTGAAAAAGCAAATGAACGACTGAATCATGAGATGTAAGCTGGTTAATGTTGAGTGTTGAGAGGACTGACCACATTTTCATCTCCAAAGAAATTAAAAATAATTTCAAAACACTGACCGGACAACATATTCGATGAATATGGCAAATATTCAATAAATATACTGTACAGTTCAATATTCCATGTTGTGTTTTTAAATCTATCGTGCAAATACGATGCAATCTCATACTGTGTAGTTTCAGATTGAGTTCTTAATTGTGTCTCGTCGAAGTTCTAAACTTCCTGACATTAGTATTATTTCGTTATATTATTTCAAATTCACATCTCGCATCACAATTCAAACGAATTCAAGTAACTTGGGGAAGTGTCCTATCAACGCGTCACCCCGTCATGTGTAAGATTATTTTAACTGTCTCCACGCTTGGTGTTTGCCACATAACTTCGAGGAGTATAGCGTCTCAGCTCAATTTGTTACTGTGTTTGATAGAGAAACCTATGTTTTGATGAAGAACCATGAATATTCTGAAATGATTACTAACAGATCATTTTCGCGCAACATCATCCAAACACGTGAATGAGCACGGTTTAACAACTTAAATCAGTCTTCAAATCAGACTATTCGACACTACATACTACAGCTTCAGAGACGAGCTAGTAAGTTCAATTTCATTGAATAGTTGCATATTCAACTTTTTGACCGCCCGATTACCAGGATAAACGATTCTAAACTAGAGAAACAGTTCAGATAAATCCCGTTCTACACCTTTCAAATAGCTAAAGACTTCTGTTTTATTTGAGAAGCTGTTATTCATGATTCTCGTGACGCCGTTACGAGACAACATGAAAATTTATTATCAAATGTAAATAAATATACTGATTATTCAATGTGTTAGCATTATATTTAAGTATTCGATATTGCGTTTCAAACTGTCAAAAATTACAATGCAATTTCATACTGAGTTCATTTTGCAACTGAGTAAGATAAAGAAACCAAATGCCGCTGGATAAACACATACGAAAGGACATAAAAGTTTATTATCGAATGTGAATATTTTTCTATAGTGTGGAAACCTCAGTCCAAAATGGAATTTTGTTCACTGAGTTGAATGGTTTGGTCGTGGAGCCCTTATTGTTCTTCTGGACAACATCATCAGCTGGTCATCACAAACATCTCTTGTCTTTCTTGTGTTAAGCTGCATTTTTGTAGTTCGTGTGCATTTCGCTATGTACGTTGCCGCAAGTGATGAGAGGTTGGACATTTACGAACTTCCTAGAAATTTCCTAGTCGTTTTACTACCAAATCACCGAATGATGGTGAATCAAGACTAGATGATTTGGATAAAAGCATGTATGCATTATCGCTCAATACTGCCTCCAGTAGTACTTCACATTTCATACAAAAATTAATTACCGAAACAGAAAGTTCCATTCATGTATCGTTGATACTGGTAGCAAAGGATTAATTATCCCTAAGTTAGATTTACTGTTTCTTTACAATGACGTCTATTCGAAACGTACTACTGGGGAAATCACCCTTATCACCAACCACCAGTTACTCATTATTGGTAGAGTTAACCTTCCGTTGAAGGAAGCAGAAGTTAGTTGTTTCAATATTCCTCACCTAGTTAGTGATTATCTCCCATCTGTACTTGGGCTCAATATTCTAGTATTGCTGGACGTACTCATATCTCTGTGTTCCAATTCAATGATCGAGGGCGTTGAATCGTATGAGGATAATATCGTTGTTCATGCCGAAAATATTCAGTTGTATAATAAACTTCTTTTAAATTCGTCTAGTCTCATTACTTGAGGTGCTGTCAAATGTATTCCGAGTTTATTCTCTACTTTAAGAGAATATTATCTCCGCTTTCTGACTTAGTTTGTAGTGAAGATTTTATTTTGAAACAACGAGACGAGGATGTTTTAGGGAACACCATGCAGTTTTCAAATGGTGAGGCTGACTGAACTGTCTGTCCTCACTTCAGAAGCATCGCTGTTTAGGTGAGTAGAGGTGAGGTTCTGGAATGGAATATGAAACCTGTCACCATTATTTCGACACGATCAAGGAAGAGTTAATAAGGATACTTTCAGCTCGTAAAGAAGGCTTTGGTTGTGGTATGATCACAAATACTTGTTTGGTGTAAAATTTCATATTGTAACTGGTAATCAGACGTTGACGTTTATTTATCACCCGTTTAAATCACTTCATCGGTAATCCACTGCCACGGTCAAGGGATGGAATTCAGATTTGATTGCTTATGATTTCACCATTCAGTTTGAAGTCCTCACTCATCAGACAAGTGACCTTGTCCTCTCACCTAATAAGAATTACGCGAATTTCATAACAACTCTTGCAGGTTGCTGTAATAATTGGTAAACACAATACCAACAACTGGGCGATCGCTCACTAAAGAACATAAATCTCGATTAGTTGGTCTTCTGCGGAATCAGGATTGAGTGCTGTCGCACGAATCGTCATTATGCATTGTCAAAAAATATATTATCAAACTGAGCTCAGCGTTATCGGATGCTGTCAAATTCTCCAGTGAAATCAGTCAAAACGATGCAACCGGAAAAATGGACCACAAGTGATTTGAAATCCCAAGGAAGTCGAGAGATGAGTTTATTATCAACGCTGACCTCTACGGATAATCGGATTCCTCTATTTTGATGTACATTCGATTTAGTAATGATATTGCAAATCCACTCGACTTCCTATTAATCTGATTGAGCTACAGTTCGATTTTAGTCGTTTGTGCAGCTCAGTCACATTCTCACCACTCATGCAAGATGTATGGACGAACAGTAATCACGCAAATCAGTACAAAGTTATCGAATTATATTAGTTTATTCCACTGTCCGAGAATACTAACCTGGCTTCCAACTGCTCAACAGTCATAATCGAAATTGTTAGAAATGTGAGCAATATCTGTTCAATATAGACTTGCATGGGTATATTCATCTAGACAGAATATCAACGATTTCTGTAGATAATCAGCTGCGGTTTGTCAATATACGCTGAATTACGAGAAGTGTTCAGTAGAATCCCTACAGTCGTATATGAATCAAATTCATGAATATATTGCTGCATGGAGTAGTTACATGACTATATTGTTAAGTGACGAGTATGCATTTGGAACATTGAAGTCAATAAAATTTCCTGTGTACTTAATTACTATTTACTCTAGTAACATAGTTCTTGAACGCGAACTGACATATGGAAATAGCTTGATCGCAACTCGCAAATGATTCAAAGAAATTCTAAACTCCTATTAACCATAAGGTTATCACAGAGTGTCATGAGAAATAACAAGTCGGTAACGACAGAAAAGATTGTATTCACTCAAACAAGGTGTAAACGCACAATTCAGATAATTTAATAAATTGAGTGGATTATTGAAAAGTGACAAAACGGCTGCATAATAATGTATTTAGCGATTAAGTTTATTAATATATGGGTACAGCATTCTTTGCAGTATTCACAAAATTTTACTGGAGTTTAAGTGCTACAAATCAACATTGAAACGACTCATAAAAGAAGAAAAAGGAGAGCAACAGAACATTTGTTAAATCAGTTATTGCATCGATTTGCGAATAAAATAAATCAAATAAATCACAACGATTATCATCATTTTGAAACGTGAGTTGGAGAACTTTCCAGCGTCATCTAGACTAAACAATATCACGCCTTTAAATTTAGTAAGATCATGCAAACAAATCACGGTTATAAAATGTTGTCTAATTCGTGTAATCAATAACGAATGTGTTAAATTATATATGGTTTCAACACAAATGATCACAATTAAATGTATTTATCAACTGGACAAACTGAAATAGACCATAAGTAAATGGATATCCCGAGAAACGCATAAATGAAAACATAGTCAATAAAAGAGAGATTAGAGGATGTCTAACTTTGAATATGAAACATCTGTATATACGCTTACAATTCAGATGCGATGCACCTGGTGAAATGCTAAGACTGAAGTTACGCTGATCATTCAAAGAACTTTTATTGCAGCTAAACTACAACTATTGTTTTCCAGATGTACAATAATCACTCTGAGGCTGAAATATTAATTGCCTAGATTAGCCACCTCCTTCTGTATCTATCAATTCAACTGCTCCTGTGAAGCAAGTTATATTGGCAGATGTTATAGGAATTTGTGCATTTGAGCTCGTGAGCGCCTGCAAGTGTGGCTAAGCAGAGGTATGATCAAAACAGTTAATGGTTCCATTTAAAACCATTTAATTCAGACGGGACATGCAGCCAACATGGAGCGATGTTTGCCAATAATGTATCATGTTAACAGCAGTCTACCTAATTCCGTCAGACTGAAAATCCCTTTACCCTGACCAACATCGGGCAAATTAGTTAATAATCAATCTTATAATATGGTGACGTATTTTGATTAATGTTCAATTTTATGTCTCAAATTAATCTCACTATTATCATTATTATATTTACGATTGTTATTATCATCTTTATCATTGTCATTATTGTTACACTTGATAACCGTTTTGAGATATTTATTCAGCATCCACCCATATCTGCTATATCTCACACAATTCATATTATTCTACATATTACGTAATTTTTGAGTTTTATTCCATTATATTCTCTCTTTTATCCCATGTTCTCCATAGTTATTGCGATCGTTTATCCCACAATTTCATTTCGCTTATAAACTGATTCAAGTTAACAACTTTATATTACTCAACCTCAACATTAACGATTTGATTTGATTTTATATGTCAAACAACAATTCTTGATTCAACTTTTACAATTTTAAATGAAGTACTCTGCCTTAAAATTGGCCGATTTTATGGATTTGCTATTTTGGATTCATCATTGTAGAGTACCTGGTGAGAAATTCATTGAAAACTATATTCTTCATTCATTTAATTGTGTTTTGAAATAAAATTCACTGTAAATTATCCGAATTCTAACTGTAATAATCAAGATTCTTATTTGATTGTGTTCTCGAATTCTCTTGAGTTTTCCTTCACTGATTATTCGAAACTAATGGACAGTCATTTGAATTGTGACTTATTACGGAATTCAGAATGTGATTTCCATCTTATTTAGGACTGATCACCCGTATGTATCTGTTGATGTTCACACTGAGACGTCAACCGTATTTACTGATCGCCCCAAATACAATCAACTTGTGTTTAACAGAGATGCAATCATATGAATTGTTTTGAAGATTTTAAAGACTTCAAGTGAAAAGTATCCGTTTTACATTGTTCCTCTATACACTTGCATCAATCAAAATCGTTTGTAAGTTCATTTTCTATACAATGTATTACTGATAATTACACAAAAGAATTTAGTTTATGAAACAGATTTAATTGACTCACAATTCACACTATTGTGTTTCGACGATTAACTTCATTGACAATATTCGTTAAGAATCGATGTTTCACTGAAATGTTTGAAAACAAACACTGAGTAATTCATTTTGAAATGGAATAAACGATGTAATTTCACGAACTAATTTCATAGAATGTTTTATGAAACATTCACTTCCAAAGTGTGACTTGTGTATTGTTAACTAGTACATTCAGTTGTCTCTCTTTGTGTGGGTTATTTTGTGAATAAATGCACCATTTTTGAATAGGAATGCAAAATTTGCATAAACACTACATGTTTTGCTAACAAACTGTGGTTGAGTATAACTTACATAAACGTTTATTGTATTTCGTTACAATGTCGTATTTTTTGAAAACTGATATAAGTAACTCGGAAATGTCTGGAAAATATAAAGGGATAATCATATTTGGAAACTGAAAACATATACATATCTTGCACTCCCAATTGTAATCTACCATATACCAACTGATTAACTCACTAAAACGGATTAAATAACGTTTGATTATGAAAAAATTTTTCAAAAATTCGAGAAATATGGAGCCGATAAATGTAAGGCTATATGGTCTGACAAATACACATGAAAGTGGCTTGCCCCTTCGACCTAATTTAGATATGTATAATCCAGCCCATCATGCTATAGCAAAATGATCAGTTCGAATTCTCAAACCGTTGAACAAAGAAATTGTGAAGGATGATGTCAAGATCTCCGTTGAATTTGTGGATAACATGAAAAATCTATCGGTCAAAAATAACTTCATTATATAATTAAACTTCGGGAATTGGAATTATACATATAAACAATGAAAAGGTTGTAAGGGATTACTTAGAACAAAGTTTTATGTAGAATGCAGGTGTAACAGGAGTAGGTAAATATGTAAGCAGTGTTCACAAACCAGACAATTCCATCCAAAAGATGTTTTCACAATCACACTCCGTACCTCGGTTGATGATATAAGAGCGAGCTCTGGTCAAATCCTTTCTTTTAAAAGACATCTAAATGATTTTCTAACTGATCTAAAAATTCTTCACTCCATCCAATCCTTTTACTGAACTTACCATTGCTCTTAAGTCTAAATAATTGAGAACTGAGAAGAAGACCTCCTATTGTTATAATCTGTAAATCACTCAACGGTACGAATTATTAATAGATCGGTGAGTCTTTTCAAGCGTTTGGAAAGACAGGGGGAATGGCAATAGTGTGAACGTAAGTCACCTGATAAATGCAGTCGGTGCAGTTGAATAAATCAGAAGCCTGTTGATAATTATTGTTAAGTTTATATCGTTCAAGTAAATTTCACTTGAATATAAATAACAGTTGATTGTTGGAAGTAGTTTTATGTCAATGTTATGATAGAAATCATGGATACACAATGTGTATCACAATTAAAAGTGTGATTTACTTCAGCTTACCTTCGTTAGATTCTGATCCAGGTATTGCACATTTTCTATCTGTCAACACTGTTTAAATAAAAAATTTTATATTGAATTTCAATTTTTAGCACAACTTGCTTGTATTGCTTCATATAAAAGAGATGTTCATCAGTTGTATGCAGTCAAATTCAAATACATTTTATGTAAATGAAAATACACGTTTTTAAAATGCGAACAGGATCAAACCGTCAAATCCTGTCGCTACAAATTGAAAAGAAGCTCCACTCATTTCATAACGCTTCTTACTATTCATAAAAAACACGAATTATCTCAGCATTCAGTCCTGTAAGATATTCAGGTACATGAGCAGCTGGTAAACTAGCAATAGGTCCAGAGTTTCCAAACATACACTGATTTTATGCCTCACCGCGGGTTATTTTCATGACGTGAATTTAATCACTCAACTAACAGATATAATGAACATCTAAGAGTGACATGAATTTCTGAGGAGTAAAGTCCCAAGAAGCCAACATCATTTACAGTCAAACATGTCGTCAGGTCATCTTATTTCGAAGACAAATTAACAAATAAATTACAACATTTAACCAAATAGTCATGAATACTAACTCTTACCGTTATATTCGGATAGTTCTGTACTGATGCACTGGTGTAAAGTCAAAGATTCCGGAACTTCTATATCTACATATACCAGAATCAATTAATAAATAGACTTCAAATACAGTCAAGTACAATGGTACATAGATAACATTCTCTATGAAAACCCTATTCGCCATATCATGATATGTCAGACTGAATATAGATTATATTCACCAATAATAAATTTATACACAGTATGATTAACGAATTGATAAAGTGAAATATATATAGCAAATTTTGGTCAAATCATTGTCTTGAATTATACAAATTATTAGTGATCCAAATACATACTGTGTGAGTTGATTTTGGATATTATGTTCTGAAACGCTAAAATATTTCAAAAAGATCAATATCACAATTGTGTATGGAGAAAGTGGGTTTGTTTCTGCCTTAAATAGATGAAATAGAAAAGTATGAAAATCTACGTTTTGTATATATTTAGAATATTCATTGTAACTAGTAACCAGTGTGTCCGTTTTGTCGACTTCTCAGTTTACTGCAATAGATTTTTATTTATTTTTTAAATGTATCCAACAGTAGAATCTGAGTTACGTCAACGGACATATTTGGGACTCGTCAACTGGATTTTCCTTTGTTTTAATGCTGACGTTAACACTTGAACTTTAACAACATATTTGTTGCAAAATATTGTAGACAGATATTTTGAAATTTATACACATGAAAATCTTCGACATCTGACCACATACATTATCATCATCCAACTGCCAAATGATAACGAACAGTGTTCTTCGGAAATGTATACACATTTCTACTGTATAATCATTCAGATAATTAATTTATTGAAGTCATTGTGAAATTTCAGTTCTCTCTCCCAACAAATGTATCTCATTTTATAAATGCTAATGAGATTAGAAATACAATCATTCTGGAACAATAAGAATTTATTCATTTCACTCAGTCTATGCATCGCTTCACTGTTTAAAACAGTTGTACTGATTATTCAATATGTGAATGTGTATACATGATATCACATTTACGTATTAGCAAATTTCAGAAGACAAAGAGAATGGGTTAGTAAACGGGATCCAATATGGAAGAACTTTATGGGTTGTTATTGTGGTGAGTGTATATGAATATTTTAACATGAAGAGAGTACTGAAAGCTCTCTAATACAAGTAACGTTTACAACAAAAAGTTGACGTAACAGATTCAGTACTTCCTTCTAATAAAATTTTGACTTGTTAAATGCTGAAAATATGGCATGACAGTGATTAGTTAGTCATTAAAGAAATTTCTCATTCTTAAACTATGTATACAATAAAAGTGCACACGTGTAGCTCATAGTAAGAAAAACCATTTATTTTATCAAAAGTGAGATAACATATTTAAAAATACTTTCACACACCTTCATTAAATTTACGTGCCATAAACCGTTTAGTTATAAATTGTAAGCAGTTCACATCTACAATTCATCAATTTTATTAAAGTATTACTATTTCATTCACATACATTTGCTAATAGTTTCTCGATCAATTGAGAGCTTCTGAACAACCACATCTAAAATTTAATATAAACGGTAAATGTTTGATTATCTGGCTGCATCACTAAGATTTTAGTATACCTTTTACAGATTGTTTTATTAAGCGATTTACAAAATAAAGATAAAATGACACTTTATCACGTCTATACACTATCTACTATCGAATGGAAATCAACCATACACATCATTGAATATCATAAAGTGAATTTAATATGTTCTGAATGTTTCAAGATTATTATTCTGGAAGAGGTGAATTGATTAATTCAATGAAGATGTGTCCAGATAGTAATTGCAACGTACTAATAAAATTTTACTGTTCATCTTAATCACTAAACTATTTCATACATTGTAATGAGTACAATCAACTAACAACTTCAATACAACGTTTATCGAAGTCAGCTGAATAAAATAAATAATCTATGCTGAGAAATGAAATACGTTTATAACAAGAATGAATTGATGATTAAATTACTTATTTTTTTTTCTATTTCATTGTTAGAATTCGAAAGATTCAATTCATTTTTCTTCAACTTATCTAAAAATAGAACACAAGATACAGTTGAAATATAAAGTGATTACATAAGAGAGAATGTGCGAATGCAAACAGATGATTGTATATACATTTTGTCTAGCAAGAAAGTCATACATGGATGCAAAACAATAAATGCAAACATTCAAAGCCGGAAATTGATTGCATAAATGGTTTTAACATAAAATCCATGCAAACTATTTACCTACTATCTATCCACACATTTATATATCTATCTAACTATCCATATTTCTCTTCATGTATATAACTATTTATCTTTCTATATGTACACATATAACGCTTCTACTTTACAATGCTACCTAATTGTATATCCAAGATTGCTCGTTCTCTTAATACATTCCTCTAATTCGTCACTGTATTCAGTCAATTCGAATATCTGGACTATCCGAGTTTATCATCTTCACAAACTTTTACCATTGTCTATGTTTGTCGGTTCTGAGTTAGAGAAACATCTAAATTCAACATTTTAATTGAATTAAATTAATGATTAGGGGGGATGGTCATAATTATTCGACTCATAGTTGATTTCTTATGTTTTCTGAATGACGTTTATTTATCTTTTACTTCAATTGAATGTGAACAATGAATCATACTGCTAGTGAAGAAACTCAGTCAGAAGGAAAACTGCGTATTTCCATCCTGAAATCTCACTTGTGTACATAATTCGCTCATTCACATATGATAACCAAGAGTATGACATATTGACGAATCTACAACACAGTTACTTGTTATAGTATTTATTCTGCTCGTTATTTTGTACAAATTATTTTGTTTCCTTTTTGCACCATCTACAATTTGAACATAATTAGGTTTAGTTAAAAGTGCGAACAAATACATGGCGTGAAACAATGAAATTAGGAGAGGTTGTTCTCTGTTCTACGTTTGATTGTTTACGAATAAATCATAGAGCACAATTAGGAATAATGGCAATCAAATGATATGTTCAGAATATTCCTGATCATTTGTAAAATCACGAAACAATTACAAGATGTAAACTATGTTGGCATTGTTAGCCAATTCACATCGTGATAAACGTTCAACTAATATTGTTCACATACTATTACGTTGATCAAAGTATCATCCGAAATTTAATCATCACACAAACACATTCACTTTTGATTTAAGCCAATTCCTTCTGTTTCAACTAAACTTTTATAGAAGATCAGATGCGATTGAGTTTCCTCCCATTCTATTTAGTTCAGCCCTTTTGTTAACTTATTTATTCTATCGAGTCATCCGTACAATAAAAACTTATCTATACTATTGTATCTTTATTATTGTTACACTTGTATGAATATGTATGCTTGAACAGTGCTTACTGCCTACGCATACATTCATTCTGCTAGTCTTACTATCAGTCGTTTGATTGATTCGATGATTCATTCATTTCACTATGTATATTTATGTAAATTTTAATCCTGTTCATTAACTCGCTGACTCGAGGACTCACTCGCACACTCGCTCATACGACTTACACACTCACTCGCTTGCGTGTTTGCTTTTCAGCACTACACTTTCCAGCTTGCTTAGCGCATTTGTAAATTTAGATATCTGTGTGGTGCAATAATAAACGCAATCAACACTTCGAATTCGCCTTTTGATTAATACGCCGTTGGGGCGTCATCTAGTGATGGTTATCAAGACGGACAGTAAACAGAGTTTAAGGATTATATTGAATACCGATCACCACACCTTTCTCATGTTATCAAACTAACAGTGTTTGAAACCATTGCGATCAACTCAGATAACACATCATCAGACTTTGAAAGCTTGCAACAAACCATGCATCGTTTAAGTAGAGGTTTCACAACCATTCACTTAATTTTATGGGTCTATTGGTTCCGAAGAGTTATCTGCTACCCTGATAGACGTTTCAAGAGAACACTCTCTTCAAAACTTCCATTACCAATGAAAAATACTTGGAGGTATCTGAATGTTAACTGAAATATATTAACGTGTTTCAACTCAAATATAAACATTTTCTTTCAGTTACATTATTTGAAAATGACAAAATATACGCATTATACAGATTGATACAAATCACTAAAAATATTGTCAGTAGTGTGTATATGAAAAGTTGATGAAAAATGTTGGAAGGCTTACCGACTTGTACTGAGGCATGTAGAAGCAAAAGCAACACGTTTATGTGAAATAATAACATATGCTTCATATTTAATGTGATTATTCTCTTGAGTTTTTGCTCCTTATATATTGTCACCAATCGCTGAAAAAAAAACTGTCATTAAAAATGATTTACTTAGTGCCAACAAACGTGATGACAAAAATAACTAACTCAGATTTATTTCAAATTATGTGGAATTCACAGTGTTATAATGGCTTGATACTGAATAATCATTCAACTACCACTAGTTCAATGCTCTAAAGCATATTTATACAATATGAATAGAAATCATTGTTACTTATACCTACATTTGTGTTAGCCCCATGAACTTGAATTAAACGTGACAAATGAAGAAAAATATGAAAATTTTAATGTGATGAATATTTTTAAAGTTCATTAACACAATAGATATTATGTGAATTCAAAATGAACAGATTAAAACTATAATTAATGCTACCACTATTACAATAACCGTTAACAAATCCACCAAGAATCTTTCTCTTTAGACATGTTTTAAGTATGAATAATTCAGCCTATAAAGCTACAAAGAAATGATAAGTACTAATTCTCAAACTGTTGCACAAATAAATTATAAGGCGTTGTATCAACAAGTGGTAAATAAAAAGCTAAGAAATGAGGTTAAGAAAAAAATATACTTCAGCCAAATTGGATTCAATTTTCTACAACCACTCAATAATAAAGGCAACCGCTGAAGACAGACTACCTAAATTAGCCGAATCCATGTTTATTTACCAATTCAACTGTTCCTGTGAAACCAATTATATAGGATATACAATTCGGAAATTCCGACATCATTCCATTGTAATGTGTGACTTGTGTATTATTTAGTATTACATCCAGTTGCTTCGCTTTGTGTACGTTATTCGTTGAATAAATGCACCATTTTTGAACTACAATGCAAAGTTAACATGAACACTACGGGTTTTGCATGTATACTGTTCATTAGGTTACATTTATCTTTACAAATAAAATTTGGTTGTGTATTACTTGCATAAATGTTTATTGTAATTCATTACAGTTTCGTATTTCTCCGTAATAAATTTTGGTAAACTAAAATATCTCGGAAATATAAACGGATAATCATAATTGAAAACCTAAAACATATTCCTTTTCCTCCATGTATAATCTACCATCTACCAACTAACAGACTGACTAAAACAGATTAAACAAACTTTTCGTTTGAAGACGAGAAATGTAAGGCTATATGTTCTGATAAATACACATGAAAATGACTTGCACCTTCGACCCGTTTTAAATGTGATTAATTTAGTTTATCAGTCTATAGCAAAATGATCAGTTCGAATTCTCAAACTGTTGCACAAAGAAATTGTAAGGCGTTGTATCAATGAGTTGAGTATAACTTACATAAATTTTTATTGTAATTCTTTACTGTTTGGTATTTCTTTTCAACCAATGTATATAACCTTGAAATGTCTGGAAATTATCAAGGGATAATCATATAATAAAACTGAAAGCACAATTATATTTTCCACTTATAATCTACCATCTACCAACTGATAAACTCATTAAAACAGGTTAAATAACGTTTTATTTTGGAAAAAGTTTTCGAAAAGTAGAGAAATATGGCGAAGATAACAGTAAGGCTATATTGTCAGACAAATATATATGAAAGTGACTTGCATCTTCAATACGATATAGAGCCCAACAACTCGTCATGCTATTGCAACATGATCAGTTCAAATTCTCAAACCGTTTCACATAGAATTTGTAAAGCGTAGTACCAAGGACTCCTTTGAATTTTTGAATAACATGAAAAATCTATCGGTCAAATTGAACTACATGATAAAGTTAGATGTTTTGTCTTCATTCAGTAACATTCCCCTATTGGAAACAATGTATTGTATTTGCAGTGAACTAGTAGAGAGGCATATAAAAACCTTAATTTCCGTATCTGCAATAAAACATGTCATTCTTAGATGTCGGATAAATGTCCAGTTCCTACTTAGCAATAAATACCATCGAATATTGAAAGGTGTTAACTTCGGGTTACCATTGAGCCTTCTCCTGGCACACTGATTTCCCTCACAACTAGGAAATGGACCAACTAATGACATAATTATCCATCCAACATCTCGCTATCACCTTCATTGCACCAGAAGAAGAATATGAGAAGGATAATTTACTAAATATGTTTGATGAAATTCATTCATCTATAACAGAGCAATAGCATCTCGCTTTTAGATGTCCAACTAACAAGGAGAGTAGGCGGGGCATTAAAAAGAGGGATACTTTAAAAATATGCAGTCGGACAATATACTTATTTCTGTAGTGATGTACCAATCGGATATAGAAGAAACTTAGTCAAGATTGTGACTCATCGTGATAGAATGATGGTCTGTGTTGGCACCATTGTAGATGTGTTGAGTAACATTGTGACCTGCCTAATAAGAACAAGTATACAGATATCAACAAACACATGAGTGAGGTGAAAAGGATACCAAATGTATCTACAGTCTCGAAGGTTGGATAGAACCAAAAGATTTTTACTTCGCAGATGACCTGATTCTTCTATCTCATACACATCAACAAATGAAGACCAAGACAAACCATGTCGCAGCAGCACACATAGCATTAGTCATTAACACTTACAGTAGGAAAAGCATGATTCTCAAATACAACACGCAGAACATTAACACAATCACACCTAATGAAGGAACTTTGGAAGAGGTGGAATCTTTCATGTATCTGTGTAGCATCATTGATAAACGTGGAGGATCTGATGTAGACGTAAATGCAAGGATTGGCGATGCAAGGAGAACATTCATACAGATGAACAGCATATGGAACTGAAAACTACTGTCAACCAATACCAAACTCACAATCTTCAATACGAACGTCAAGACAGCCCTACTGTACGAAGCTGAAACTTGGAAAACTACCGCAACCATCATCAGATAGGTACAAGTATTTACAAACAACTGTTTCCGTAAAATACTCAATATACGTTGACCGGATACGATCAGCAACAACCAGTTGTGGGAGAGAATAAGCAAACTTTCAGCAGAGGGCAAATTAGGTAAAGACGTCTGGGGTGAGTAGAACACACAACGACAAAATCGCCATACTGCATCATGAGGCAAATGCCTACTTGGAATCCTGAGTGTGAACGGATATGACGAAGACGAAATAACACACCCGTCAGAAGTTGGGAGTAGAGATGGATAAATTAAGTAGCAAATGTAAACAATGGATAATATTCCGTTTGGTAGGGGACTTAAAATTATTAAGAACATGGACAGTAACAAATATTCAAGCACTAGAAAAACATTTGCAACGGAATAATCCGAAGATAGTATACATCACACTATTACTACTAATATTTCTCCGATTACGATTAATACTGCCACTAATATTACGAACACTTTTACTGTTATTAGTACCACAGCTACTCCCAAATGCAACTGTCACAATAACTAATGATCTTACATCTATTAATCTTAATACTACTATCAATGTTACTGCGATTAACCTTACAACAATTAGTACTACAAGTGCTACCACCACATAGATTAATTACTGCTCGAACTCTGTTATCAGGTGTACTTCGTGAATGGCCATGACAAAGCATGAATAACCTATGCATAATGACAATTCGTATAATCAATTCAAATTCGAGTTTGCGTGCAGACAAAAAGAACTGAAAGTGTTTCATATCACAGTACTGATCTAAGATGCCTGTCGATAGCAGGAATTCTATTCTATTTACCTCTGATAATTCAAAATCAAACGCAAACGTGTTTAGTTCTTTTTAATATTCTGCTTTGATTTAATCAAGAAAAGGCAGACGAGAAATATGATGAACATAAACAATATCTGTCATATCAAAGTTAAATTATATGGAATTTGCTTACCGGTGCCAAAATAATGCGATGTCTGAAAGTTTTCATAGTTCATTAGCTTTGGGTCGCATATGTTTTACAAGCAACATCTCATTAGAATCAATACTGATGCGTAGGTTTGTAACAAGAATACAGAGTTTAAATGATCATCACAGAGAAGCTAAAATCTCATGATTTTATGCCTATAAATGCTTTTTAAAAAGGATTACAAACTCAATGTTATTGATAGATAAACAAGAGAAAATTAGTTTCACATTAACCACCATTACTACTACTACTGCTACAATTCATACTACCACTATAAATAATACTATTACCACAAGCAATAATTATTACTGCCACTACTGTAGTGAAAAAAAACTTATTACTTTGTGCGAAATTAGCGTCTCCGTTATACAAAAAATCATGCATCAAATATTTCATATGCACATCTTCCACCAGATGCCTCTTAGGAACGTCGTCGTTCTTTCATTCTTGTTGTTAATACAACTACTCTCTGTCTACATTCCTATTCTCTTCAATTCGAACCTATCAATCTTCTACTGCCAGGCATTCCATTTCTGATTGACGTTACATACGACTAATGTCTATCGACACTGGTATAAAATACAATAAAACTTTTGCCGATACCAATACTACCCCCACTACTGCTAATATTTCTTCACATACCATTAATACTGCTACTACTACCGATGGTAATACCACTGTCACTAACTCTACCACTACTACTGTTGTTCCTGCCCCTACTATTTCTCCTACCACCGCTATTCTAATTCAACTCAACTTTACTTCTTCCACACTTCAAATCGTCCTATATTCTATATTTTCTCCTGTCATTTCTTTTCTTTCATTCAAAATAAGTTTCGAGAATGAATTCATCAAGTGCAACTATGTGATACAACGAAGAAACTAGTGTAGTGACCTGCTTTTATGAAGAGAATGCGATTGGCATGACTCGACCGATTTATTATATCTTCTTTCATTTCTTATCTTTTACAGATCAGCTGAAAAGAAAACACAATGCTTTGTTTTTGATTGAGATCATGAATCGACTGATGTTAGACCACCGTTGAAAACCTGGAAGCACTGGACGGCCGTTTCGTCCTAGTATGGGACTACTCAGCAGTGCGCATCCACGATCCAACTCGCGGGATTCAAACCCAGGGTCTTCAGTCTCGCGCACTAACGCTTAACCTACTCGACCACTGGGCCGGCATCCAATGGTGATAGTATCTAACATCAACAAATCCACGAAATTGCGCGACCATCTTCCATTGTACTGGGGTAGATACCTGTCTCTACACGACAGGATTAGCTCCCCCGGTCACCACCATTGGATGCCCGCTCAGTGGTCGAGTAGGTTAAGCGTTCGTGTGCGAGACTGAAGACCCCGGGTTCGAATCCTGCGAGCGGGATCGTGGATGCGCGCTGCTGAGGAGTCCCATACTAGGACGAAACGGCCGTCCAGTGCTTCCAGGTTTCCAACGGTGGTCTAACATCAGTCGATTCATGATCTCAATCAAAAACTTAATAATCTCCACAACCCCAATAATGACAACGCTTTGTTGTCTGTATATCATATTATCATTAAATATATGAATTTCAAGTTTAAAACAATCGTCAGTAATGAATCTCTAATTACAAGAGAAATCTGATATTCTTCAGATCATTTTTGTTTCATCTGAATTAGCAGATTTCCACTACCTCTCTTTAATACACTAGGCCGTATTCACGGGTTTCGTTTTTCAATTTTAAATAGGGGCTCCGAGTTCTGCATTCACTGATTCATGCACACTGGAGTTTATTAATGTTTATTGGATGTTTTTCATTTTAAAAATGAATTCATCTAGAATGTTTATGCTTTTTCCAATTTATTAGATACTAAATGTTACTTTTTCAGTTTACTGATGGTCCAATTGCACCATCTGATATTTTAATTCCTGAGCACGTGTTGACAGAACATGTAAATTCACAACTATTGAAGAGCAATGATATAGAACTATTATGAGTAGACGGTAACTAAGTCCAAAAAATAGGCCAATGTGTTATATGTTGCTTAAGGCTGTCAACTACTATGGCATTTTATGGGGATATGTTCAATGAACATAACTGTATACAAATTTTGAAATACGATAACTGCCTTAGCATCATAATGTAAAAATTAGTAAATCAATGCGGTTCGCTGAATTGTATTCAAAAGTGATACCCATTTAAATAACCGAGGATCGAATCACACTAATAATTCTTTCTACGGTTACACATTGAGATGTCCATCCAAATAGAATAAAATTCGTCATACTAACCGTTTGACGAAGCAACGAATGAAACTAATTAACTACTTTTCCACCAATCTATCTGCCTATCTACATTTGTGGAGATAGGCATGAGAAATTTATTTTGTAAGTAGTTTTCAGTGTTATTTGTATTTATTCTCTTAATATTTCACAGTCTGTACATTTATCACTAAGTGGTTGCACATACTGTTTAAGTGTATGACCTTGAACACACTTTCATCCATCTTGTTACTTCCATAGCATGACACACGCTGTTATCTACAAACAAATACACTACTCTACATACACTTATTGTTCTCCATTGTTCGTGGTTGTGATAACTGAGCTCTAAATCACCCACTGTCTACATTTGTAGACTGCAGCCAACTTTATATTATTTTCTACGTTTGGCTATATCACTGGAAATAAAACAATCTTATTGGAGCCATCAATCATCTATAACTGTGGATTCTGGTAACAAACACAACATGAACACGCACAAGTCAGCCGAATTAAGTAACCTCCCTAATTTTTATTGTGTTTGTAACGTTTAACTGATATATATTACATTAATGTATGCAATTAATATCTCTGCTACTATTTTTAAATCCATATATTCTTTGTTCCACAACAAAATTCGTTATTTCTATCTATCCATCGTTCCATCAATAATTCAATCAGTCAATCAATCAATTCATCATTTGATCTATTTATTCACACATCCATCTGTCTATCCTGGAGAGCGCAATCTTTATTAAACCAGTATTACGGGCTATATTGGAGTATTTAAACTGGTAGATACAGACAAGTTCCTCAACACTGGAGTTTGTCCTCGACATTTTCTTGGATCAGGTATCTACTGAAGAATACAATCTAGAGTTTAGCTAAACAGAATGCTTTTAGACTTTTCAAGATATTTACCATTGTATTCTCTTTGAACTCATTGTTAATTAACAGCATGTTTATCACTATTGTAATCCTTTCCGCTCAGTGTTCTGGTTTCAGGTTACTGACAATGAACCTGAGTGGAAAATCATTTTTCATTAGTATTTGGCTGGTCTATCTGTTTATTCATTCTTTTTGCTCTGGAGGATATAAAATATGGCAAATTTCTTCCTTTCCCTATGTATATATAAACTAGTAGATAAGTATTTTCGTCAAAATATTATAACAAAGCAGTTAACGTATTCAGCGAATAAAGCGGAATTTCTAAACAATTTAAGTAACTCGTTTAGGAAATGAGAAATCGATATCGAGATATATTTGTATAATCTTATAATCAGGGTAGTTTTCACAGTTCACTATTCACTAGTCAAAGATAATGCATTACCATAATCTAAGGTAGAGTTTTATAGCGAAAGAATATAACTGGGTCATTGACGAATTATTAAAGACAATTAGGCAGAGAGAATTTTTCTATGTTGTCAGGTACTGGAGATTCGTGGTCATGATGAGATACAAATCGGCGATTCTCGGAACCAGTGGAACCGACTGGACCCAAGCTGGATAGAAAATACTGCATCCATTAGAGATACTTCTGTACTCTGATCATGAAGAGGAAAATGCTCCAAAACCTCAAGGAATCGCTCTAATGCTGTCCAAAGAAGCTTAAAATGCACTCATACGATGTGATTCTCAGGGATCTAGGATCATCAAGGCATCTTTTACAACCAATGTGGGGGGAAATAAAGTAAATTTTATCCAACGTTATGCACGCACCAATGATAGAAATGACGACGATAAAGATCATCTGAGATGGTGGAGAAGATTTGTAGCTCAGGTGGATGATTTTGATGGAGTTTTGTTCTCTGAGCTTGATGGTTTTGTCGTGGAGCTTTCATCGTTCTTCTTAACGACATCATCAGCACAAACTTCATCAACTTCATCAAAAAATACCAACCTCACGCATAATCGGAAACAAAGTGAAATGCAGAAATCAACAAAATTATCACCCTAATATACATAAAAGTGTATCAGAAACGACAACGAAACTGTTGAAAACCTTCGGAATAATTATTGAACGCAAACCAACAAAATCCTGTGCAAACCAAAGGATGAAATGACAAATGAAGACAAACCAAACATCATCTACAAAATAAATCGTGCCAACTGAGAAAACCACTACATCGGACAAAGCGGATGCTCTGCGTGAATATCAATTAGCAGTCAAACGCCACGACATGACCTCATTTATATCAATGCAAGTGGACAATTGCGGACATACATTCGACTGGATAAGTGTGGAGATTTTGGATAGAGGGAATTTCAAAAAATCCAGAAAATTTTTAGGAGCTTGGCACTCAGGTCATTCAACAATGAACATGCACATTGAAATCAATCCAATTTATCAAACTATCAGGAGAACTACGCACAAACAAAGGAGCAAAATTAAAACATTTTGTAAACATAACCAAAATCATCAAAGCATCATGAAAAAAAAAGAAGGAGGGGATCACAATGAACATTGTCCAGTGTTATGCACCTACCAATGATAGCAACGACGACGTTAAAGATCAATTCTATGAGAGGCTGCAATCAATCATAGAGAAGTGCCCAAGAAAGGACCTCACCATTCTGATGGGAGATCTAAACGCCAAAGTCGGAATAGAAAACACTGGATGTGAAGATATCATGATACTGCATGGACTAGGAAAGAGGAACGAAAACGCGGAAAGATTTGTAAATCTGTGTGCATTCAACAAATTGGTCAGAGGCGACACAATATTTCCACACAAACGTATACACAAAACTACATGGATCTCACCGTACCACACCACAGAGAATCAGATAGATCATATTTGCATCAATAAAATGTTCCGAAGGACAATGGAAGATGCGAGAACCAGGAGAGGAGCGGACATAGCTTCAGATCACCACACGGTTGTGACCAATTTAAAACTGAACCTGAAGAAGAACTGGACAACTGGACAAAGAGCACCATGAAGGTTCAATACAGTCTTCCTTCGAGATACTGACAAACTCAATGAATTCAAGGTAGCTCTCAACAACAGGTTTCAAATTTTACAGGATCTACTGAAGGAAGAAGAAGCTACTACAGAGGACAACTGGAAAGGTATCAAAGAAAAATTGACTTCAACGTGTCAAGAGATTCTGGACCCAAAGAATCATTATCATAAGGTATGGATCTCTATAGAAACACTGGACAGGATCAAAGAAAGAAAGAACAAGAAGACAGCAATTAACAACGGTCGAACAAGAGCAGAGAAAGTCCAAGCACAAGCAGAGTACATAGAAGCAAACAAGAAAGTGAAGAAGAACATTAGAGCTGACAAGCAAAAATACGTGGAAGAACTAGCAACGACGGCGGAAAAGCTGCAAGAGGAGGAAATATGAGACAGCTTCACGATACGACGAAGAAGCTCGCAGGGAAATACAGTAAACCAGAGAGACCAGTCAAAGACAAAGATGGAAGAACAATCACTGAGATTCAACAACAGCGGAACAGATGGGAAGAGTACTTTGAGGAACTCCTGAACAGGCCGGCTCCAATGAATCCACCGGAAATTGAAGCAGCACACACAGACCTTCCTATAGATGTCAATCCACCAACGACCGAAGAAATCAGAATGGCCGTCAGACAAATCAAGAGCGCGAAAGCAGCAGGACCTGACAATATACCAGCTGAAGCGTTGAAGTCAGACATCCAAGTAACTACAAGCATGCTTCATCTTCTATTCAAGAAGATTTTGGAGGAGGAACAAGTGCCGATGGATTGGAAAGAAGGACACCTCACCAAGATTCGGAAGAAAGGAGATCTGAACAAGTGTGAAAACTACAGAGGCATTACACTACTTTCAATACCAGGTAAAGTCTTCAACAGAGTGTTACTGAACAGAATGAAAGACGCAGTAGACGCTCAAATTCGAGATCAACAGGCTGGATTCCGTAAGGACCGGTCGTGCACAGACCAGATTGCGACACTACGGATCATCGTCGAACAATCAATTGAGTGGAACTCGTCACTCTACATCAACTTCATTGATTATGAGAAGGCATTTGACAGTGTAGATAGGAGAATGTAATGGAAAATTCTTCGACACTAAGGAGTTCCTGAGAAGATTGTCAATATTATCCGGAACTCATACGACGGACAACAGTGCAAATTAGTGCATGGAGGACAGCTGACAGACGCATTTCAAGTAAGGACAGGAGTCAGACAAGGCTGTCTACTCTCTCCCTTCCTGTTTCTTTTGGTGGTCGACTGGATTATGAAGACTTCGGCATCTGAGGAAAAACACGGCATACGATGGACAGCTCAGAACCAATTAGACGACTTGGACTTCGCAGATGACCTAGCCCTCCTATCACATACACACGAACAAATGCAGATAAAGACAGCCAGCATAGCAGCAGTTGCTGCATCAGTAGACCTCAACATACACAAAGGGAAAACCAAGGTCCTCAAACACAACACGGAGAACAGCAATCCAATCACTCTTGATGGCGAAACTCTGGAAGACGTGGAATCCTTCACATACCTGGGAGGCATCGTCGATAAACAAGGAGGTTCAGATGCAGACGTCAAGGCAAGGATCGGCAAAGCTAGAGCGGCATTCCTTCAACTGAAGAACATATGGAACTCAAAACAACTTTCAACCAATATCAAAGTCAGAATCTTCAATACGAACGTCAAGGCTGTTCCACTGTACGGAGCTGAAACTTGGAGAACTACAACAACCACCATCAAGAAGGTACAGGTATTTATTAATAGCTGTCTACGCATGATACTCAACATCCATTGGCCGGATACCATCAGCAACAGCCTTTTGTGGGAGAGAACCAACCAGCTTCCAGCTGAAGAGGAAATTAGGAAAAGACGCTGGAGATGGATAGGACATACATTGAGGAAATCATCAAACTGCATTACGAGACAAGCGCTAACTTGGAATCCTGAAGGGAAGCGGAAAAGAGGAAGGCCAAAGAACACATTACGTCGGGAAATAGAAGCAGATATGAAAAGGATGAATAAGAACTGGAAAGGGCTTGAAAGGACTGCCCAGGACAGGGTTGGATGGAGAATGCTGGTGAGCGGCCTATGCTCCTTTACGAGGAGTAACAGGCAAAAGTAAGTAAGTTATAAGGTAATTTGTCATGATTGATTGCAGCCTCTCGTGGAGATGATCTTTGTCGTCGTCATTTCTATCATTGGTGCGTGCATAACGTTGGATAAAATTTACTTTATTTCCCCCCACATTGGTTGTAAAAGATGCCTTGATGATCCTAGATCCCTGAGAATCACATCGTATGAGTGCATTTTAAGCTTCTTTGGACAGCATTAGAGCGATTCCTTGAGGTTTTGGAGCATTTTCCTCTTCATGATCAGAGTACAGAAGCATCTCTAATGGATGCAGTATTTTCTATCCAGCTTGGGTCCAGTCGGTTCCACTGGTTCCGAGAATCGCCGATTTGTATCTCATCATGACCACGAATCTCCAGTACCTGACAACATAGAAAAATTCTCTCTGCCTAATTGTCTTTAATAATTCGTCAATGACCCAGTTATATTCTTTCGCTATAAAACTCTACCTTAGATTATGGTAATGCATTATCTTTGACTAGTGAATAGTGAACTGTGAAAACTACCCTGATTATAAGATTATACAAATATATCTCGATATCGATTTCTCATTTCCTAAACGAGTTACTTAAATTGTTTAGAAATTCCGCTTTATTCGCTGAATACGTTTACTGCTTTGTTATAATATTTTGACGAAAATACTTATCTACTAGTTTATATATACATAGGGAAAGGAAGAAATTTGCCATATTTTATATCCTCCAGAGCAAAAAGAATGAATAAACAGATAGACCAGCCAAATACTAATGAAAAATGATTTTCCACTCAGGTTCATTGTCAGTAACCTGAAACCAGAACACTGAGCGGAAAGGATTACAATAGTGATAAACATGCTGTTAATTAACAATGAGTTCAAAGAGAATACAATGGTAAATATCTTGAAAAGTCTAAAAGCATTCTGTTTAGCTAAACTCTAGATTGTATTCTTCAGTAGATACCTGATCCAAGAAAATGTCGAGGACAAACTCCAGTGTTGAGGAACTTGTCTGTATCTACCAGTTTAAATACTCCAATATAGCCCGTAATACTGGTTTAATAAAGATTGCGCTCTCCAGGATAGACAGATGGATGTGTGAATAAATAGATCAAATGATGAATTAATTGATTGACTGATTGAATTATTGATGGAACGATGGATAGATAGAAATAACGAATTTTGTTGTGGAACAAAGAATATATGGATTTAAAAATAGTAGCAGAGATATTAATTGCATACATTAATGTAATATATATCAGTTAAACGTTACAAACACAATAAAAATTAGGGAGGTTACTTAATTCGGCTGACTTGTGCGTGTTCATGTTGTGTTTGTTACCAGAATCCACAGTTATAGATGATTGATGGCTCCAATAAGATTGTTTTATTTCCAGTGATATAGCCAAACGTAGAAAATAATATAAAGTTGGCTGCAGTCTACAAATGTAGACAGTGGGTGATTTAGAGCTCAGTTATCACAACCACGAACAATGGAGAACAATAAGTGTATGTAGAGTAGTGTATTTGTTTGTAGATAACAGCGTGTGTCATGCTATGGAAGTAACAAGATGGATGAAAGTGTGTTCAAGGTCATACACTTAAACAGTATGTGCAACCACTTAGTGATAAATGTACAGACTGTGAAATATTAAGAGAATAAATACAAATAACACTGAAAACTACTTACAAAATAAATTTCTCATGCCTATCTCCACAAATGTAGATAGGCAGATAGATTGGTGGAAAAGTAGTTAATTAGTTTCATTCGTTGCTTCGTCAAACGGTTAGTATGACGAATTTTATTCTATTTGGATGGACATCTCAATGTGTAACCGTAGAAAGAATTATTAGTGTGATTCGATCCTCGGTTATTTAAATGGGTATCACTTTTGAATACAATTCAGCGAACCGCATTGATTTACTAATTTTTACATTATGATGCTAAGGCAGTTATCGTATTTCAAAATTTGTATACAGTTATGTTCATTGAACATATCCCCATAAAATGCCATAGTAGTTGACAGCCTTAAGCAACATATAACACATTGGCCTATTTTTTGGACTTAGTTACCGTCTACTCATAATAGTTCTATATCATTGCTCTTCAATAGTTGTGAATTTACATGTTCTGTCAACACGTGCTCAGGAATTAAAATATCAGATGGTGCAATTGGACCATCAGTAAACTGAAAAAGTAACATTTAGTATCTAATAAATTGGAAAAAGCATAAACATTCTAGATGAATTCATTTTTAAAATGAAAAACATCCAATAAATATTAATAAACTCCAGTGTGCATGAATCAGTGAATGCAGAACTCGGAGCCCCTATTTAAAATTGAAAAACGAAACCCGTGAATACGGCCTAGTGTATTAAAGAGAGGTAGTGGAAATCTGCTAATTCAGATGAAACAAAAATGATCTGAAGAATATCAGATTTCTCTTGTAATTAGAGATTCATTACTGACGATTGTTTTAAACTTGAAATTCATATATTTAATGATAATATGATATACAGACAACAAAGCGTTGTCATTATTGGGGTTGTGGAGATTATTAAGTTTTTGATTGAGATCATGAATCGACTGATGTTAGACCACCGTTGGAAACCTGGAAGCACTGGACGGCCGTTTCGTCCTAGTATGGGACTCCTCAGCAGCGCGCATCCACGATCCCGCTCGCAGGATTCGAACCCAGGGTCTTCAGTCTCGCATACGAACGCTTAACCTATTCAACCACTGAAAATGTTTCTTATTATTTATCACGTGCAATGTATCTATAAACGCAATGATGGCAAACACGGACAGTGTTATATGTAGAGCTTAGTTTCTTGCTATAACGCATACTACTTCAGCATCTGGACGATATAGCCCTATAAGTCATATGTTAGAAGTCAGAAGACGAGTGAGAAGGAATGTTATTACAAACAGTGTTAAGCGTGGTATAAAACTCTGGTGTGTTTATAGTTTTCGGTTGAAACGAGATCATCGGTACAGTCATTCAATCCGCTGACAGTGATGCTTAGCGTTTGTTCAGTAGGGAAGCTACATGTGGAGATTGTGGAATGTTCTTTCAAAAGATTATTGGACTGAATGTCTTCGACCCTTTCTGAACATCTTAGTGCTTCCATATGTCCACTCGTGGACATCCTCACACCTCCCCTCCTTAAAGTCTTTCTTGTTAGTCTTTTTGCTCTGATCCACCTGAAACCTGGTTTTCGCACTCCTCGTACGGTTCGTCACCACTGTAGTTTGCACGGCTTTACCCTTTCGTTTTTGAAATCTCCTGCATTCATTCTCCTTAGGGCTTTTTCGAAATGAATCCACAAGTATATGAAACGGGAGTCGGCTTTGTGTAATCAATGTTCTACCAGATCTCGGGATTTGATTGATATGTCTATTACAAAGCGAACGCACCTTTACCTGCGCCTACATGAACATCAATTAGCAGTCAAACGGAGTGATATCTCTTCACTTATATCAATACACGTAGACAACAGCGGAAAAATGTAGAAATCGTGGACAGGGGAAATTCTGAAAACACAAGAGATGTTTTAGAAACCTGGCACTCAGGTCAATCAGCAATCAACAAACATATTGAAATCGATCCGATTTATCAACCAATCAGGAAACTTACGCACAAATATAGGAACAAGAATCAAACCAATAGGAGACAAAACCAAGACAAAAAATTAAACAATGACAAATTTAAGGTCAATAAGAACCAACCAACATCGAGGTGCACAGAACAAGCTGTGAAACGCATATGGAGAAATTCGAACACTTCACTTCTATCTGAAGTTTGTGCTGATGATGTTGTTCAGAAGAACGATGAAAGCCTCACGACCAAACCATGCAGCTCAGAGAACAAAACTCCATCAAAATCATCCACTTGAGCTACAATCCTCTCCACCATCTCAATGTCTATTACCTTGATTCGATTTAACATGTACCCTTTTGCTCACCTAGAAGCTGAGAGTGACCTCGTGATACTCGCTCGTTGTTTCGCTTGTCTTCATCATCATTCACTAAGATCTCTTGAACGTCGAAACAAGCATAATGTTTTGACGATTTTCTTATTGTATATTCTGATGTCATGTTCGGCATGTCATATACCCTCGGCCACTTTGTGAAAGCATCGACAACGACCAATTAACTTTAACCTTGTATACTTTGCCAAGGCATGTCTGGTTTTGGCTATGATGGAGGTTTCGCTTTAGTCGATTTCTTTGCGGCTTCTAGGCAGGACTAACGGCTGTGACTTTTTTGACCTATATCACGGACTTTTGATGGCCAATAAGCATAACTTCGATCCAGGGAATTCGTTTTATCTATTCCCGGGTGCTCACTTTGGTGCTGTTCAAGGATTTGGTGTCAGAGCACTGTGGGTATAACAATAAGGTGGTAAAACATGATGCGCCGATTGCCATTTGTCAAGACCTTCATAGAGTGGGGATGAAGGCTTGCTGAATGTATAGTGGCAAACTTCGACCCCAGTCTTTACGGCAGCTACGAGCACTACAACTTGGGTTAATATCTGTCTATCCGAAATCCTTTATCGACTAGGACATTATCCTGAAATCAAACATTGATAGTTTAGTTGTCCATTTTTGTAGACGGTTTGCTGTGTAAACACGAATACGAATTGAAAATAGCCAAGCGGTCTCGCTGATGAGAGTATTGTAAGAGCCCTACATGGAGACAAGATGAAGGCCGCTTGTTGAGTGTAGAACTTCGAACAATCTTTAAAGTACTATCCTTTTTGCTAGCTTCGTTAATGGCTTTAAATGTGACCGGCAGTTCGGAAACTGCATCCACCCTCTTTCCTATGTCAAAATAGTCCGTTCTCACGATTAATATGTCATGCAGATAAGCCTTAGCACCTAGAATATCTTGCAGCATAGCGTTCATAACTTAGATGATTGAAGGGGCAGGTTATATTTTAAATTTGATCATGTTATGCAGGAACAGACCTTAATGAATGTTTATAGTCAGATAATGCTTGCACCCTTTAGCTGCTGGAATCTGTAGATAGGCTTACGATAAATCCAATTTTGTGGAATACGTCCCCCAAGCCATACCAACCGTACGGCACCATAAAATAGTAATTAACATTTGTACAAAATTCAGCCAAAATTTGCTGGGATTAAGGGACATAGTAATGGAAAGACTGGGCATAACTCAGTAATATTAAATCCTATAGTAATAGTCTGCAAGCCAAAATAAATCTTACGATAAGAGGAACACGCATATGAATAGTTTAATTATTTACCAATTATACGATAAAAATATGTGTATAGTATTTCACACAAATAGATTCCAAAACTTACCATTCATCATTCTCATCGAGAAATTATATAACATCACATTGATTATGAAATAATCTTGATTAATTGGAAGAAATTAGGCAATAATAATTAAAGTGGTTATTGTGAAAATTAAACGGTTGTTACATTGGAACATCTGACAAAATCATTTTGTGAATGGTCAGTATTACAGTAGTCATGTAAAACTCGAAAGGCGGATGATGAGAATATGTGGAAAGAATTTGGAAGAGATTAAAAAGTTGTTCTTTTTATGATTTTGAAAGAAAGGATTTAATAAAAGCCCATGTAATAACTCACTCGTATACCATTGCTCGAGCTAGAGTGCGTGCTCTTGAAAACTTCTTTTGCATGGATGGAAATGTTTGGTTTGTCAACATTCCTCACATACTTACTGACTCCTGTTACATCCCATGGAGGAGCATAAATAGCTCACCAGCACTCCACATCAAACTTTGTTTCAAGAAATGCTTTGCAATTATTTTCAGTTACTATTCATAATTTGCATGCATAATTTTAATTTCCAACGAGTGTGTTCTATGGTCTTCCTCAATTACGTTTACGCTTAGGATTCCAGTTTATCGTTTATTTGCAGTTGCTATTCATCATTTTCATGTCTGATTGAAACTCCCAACACAGAGCGTTCTTTCGCCTTCCTCATTTCCGTTTCCTCTCAGGATTCCAGGTTAGCACCTGCCTCGTGTTACATTTTGATGATTTCCTCAATGTGTGTCCTATTCACTTCGAACGTCTTTTTCTACTTTCCTCCCCAGATGAAAGTTGGTTTGTCCTCTCCCACAATTGGCTGTTACAGGTCTTATCCAGTCAACCGACATTGAATATCTTACTGAGATAAATGTTTCCAAATACTTTTACATTTCACATGATGGTTGCAGTAGTTGTTCATTGGTAAACAGCTGCTTCGAGTACCATATGCTCTTCAACTGTACGAATTTTCGCCTTGCTTTTCCAGACATTACATTAACGTATTCATCAGATCGTCCACGTTCATCAATGATGCGTCACAGATACGTGAATGATTTCATCTCTTCCAGATGTTCTTCATTAAGTGTGATTGTGTTGGTGTTCTCTGTGTTGTGCTTGAGTATCTGGCTTTCTACACTGCATATGTTGAGGCCAACTGCTGCACATGCTACTACTGCATTGTTCTTTCTGACCTTCATTAGTTGCTGTGCATATTATCAAACATATTAAGCAAATAATTCTTCTTACATCCTTTCTAGTACAATGAGAGTATTATCTATATAGCGATAGTAGTATTTTGGATGGATGATCATGTTTGTGGTTGGTCCATTTTTAAGGTTTGAAGAAATGTAGTTTTCCAGGAGAGGGCTCAATGGTGAGCCCACGGCTACACCGTCCAACAGTCGATGGTATTCATTGGTGAATAGGAAACGGTTCGAGAATTCCAACTGATTATTTTGCTATAGCAAATTAGGCTAAATTATTCATATCTAATACGAGTAATAAGAGTCATAATCTTACAAGTTTTGCTATCGGCTAATGTAATATTTATAGTAATAACTATTGTTCAACCTAATTATTTTGTATTTACATAATATCTATTTTGTTACTGAAGTTTAAATGTGAAAATATTAATCTAAGACAAATTTCAATTTTGTCTTTTATTTTTCAGTTGTTTAATTTATATAAAGTTCATAAGACCTAAAGATATGTTAATGTAACTAATGATGCTGTCTATTCCAATTGTATATACACACTTGACAGAAGTAAAGACGATGATAATTAAAGATCTATTCAGTATCATGCCATTAAAACACTTTGAATTCCGCATAATTTCAAAGAAATCAGAGTTAATTAGTTTTGTTATCATATTTTTTGACAATAGGAAAATCATTATTGATAACAGTTTTTCAACGATTGGTGAATAAATATAAAAAGTAAAAATTCAAGAGAAGAGCTATAGTAAATATGAAACATTTGTTATTATTACGCATAATCGTGTTGATTCTGTTTGTATGTGACTCTGTGCAATTTCGTAAGTCGTTCAACGTTTCTCATTATTTTATCATGTGTATACATATTAAATACAATATCTTCAGTGGTTTTTGTCAGTGTGTATGTTGAACAAAGTTTGTCAACATCAAATTATGTGACTGAATGAAAATGTTGACATTTTTGTTGAAACAAATCAAACACTTGTCAATATATATTTCAGTTAACATTCAGATACCTCCAAGTATTTTTCATTGATAATGGAAGTTTTGAAGAGAGTGTTCTCTTGAATAAGTCCATCTAGGCAGCTTATAAGTCTTCGGAACCAATAAATCCTTAAAGTTGAGTGAATGGTTGTGAAAACTCTACTTAACCAACGTATGATTTGATTTAAGATTTCCACGTCTGATGATGTGACATCTGAGTTGATCCCATTAGTGGAAACAGAACGCATTAGCTTAAAATGAAAGTGAATATGTTTGTGTGATGATTAAATTTCGGATGATACGTTGATCAACATATTAGTATGTGAACAATATTAGTTGAACGTTTATCACGATGTGAATTGGCTAACAATGACAACATAGTTAAATAGATAGATAGATGTGTGGATAGATGGTAGGTAGATAGTCTGCGTGAATTTTACGATCTGTGGATTTGTGCGATCACTGTCACGTTGTTGTTGTTGTTGTTAGCATTTCATTTATTATCCATGAATCGCTTTCTTGCTAGACATTATGTATATACAACCATCCGTTTGCATTTGCACATTCTTCCCTTAAGTAATCACTTTTTATTTCAACTGTATCTTGTGTTCTATTGTTAGATAATATGAAGGACTTTGAATCGGATATTGACTTTGAAATACAGGAACAAATAAGTAATTTAATCATCAATTCATTCTTGTTATAAACGTATTTCATTTCTCAGCATAGATTATTTATTTTATTCAGCTGACTTCGTTAAACATTGTATTGAAGTTGTTAGTTGATTGTACTCATTACAATGTATGGAATAGTTTAGTGATTAAGATGAACAGTAAAATTTTATCAGTAGGTTGCATCTACTATCTGGACACATCTTCGTTGAATTAATCAATTCACCTCTTTCAGAATAATAATCTTGAAACATTCAGACTATTTTAAATTTACCATGGGATGTTGAATGATTAGTAAGGGTGATTTCCGTTTGACCATACATGGCTGACGTTAGTAATTGTGTAAGGACCTACTTTTATCAATAGAACGCGATTGGTGTAATGGAAACCATTACTATTATAACCAATTGTACCATTGATTGTTTTACTGTACTTTATTGTCTAACTGTACCAAAAACATTCTTTCTTCCTTACACTGTGACCTTGTACGAATTCGGTTACGCTCAGTAACCACATTTGTAATCTGACACAATCTCGGTATTCTTTCGATGACACGAAATCGTGAGCGAATACATCTCGACTACAGCCATCAACTGAGTTCTGATATTTGGCCTACGGGGGATCTTTTGTATTAACTGGTACGCAGTTTTCGTGTAGTGGTGAGCATAGACAAACGCGTCTCGACGCCACACTACAAATGTATGGACGTGATGAAATATCACATTTTTCTTTAATTTGTAAGTTACATAATAGAACAATTTGTAAAAGTTGTACGAAATTCTGAACGATGCAGCGTGACCCACTACGATATATATCATTAATTCTGCGTATTGTGTTGTAACAATTTGATCATTTCAAACTCTCAAACCGTTGAACGAAGAAATTGTAAAGCGTAGTACCAAGTGTTACTTTGATTTCGTGGTTAGAATAAAGAGATCATCGGTCAAAATTGACTTCATGATATAAATAGATGTGTTGTCTTTATTCAGTAACATTCCCGTATTGGAAACAGCGTATGAAACTTGATACAAGTTTAATAAAATAAGTAATATAATAAAATTTTACTTTGATGAACATTTCCACACTTAAATTTCATCAACAAAATAGACGTTTTGTAAATGAAAACGAACAGTGCAAAGCAGTTATTATTACTACATTATTTCAATAATCGTTAACTAAATTATCGCGATTATTACCATTACGAATATAATAACAAATACTTCTACTACTACTACTATTACTACTACCGATACTACTAACATTTTAACGACAAAGATTTGTACTACTAGTACTAAAGCCTAATCACACAGCATGTTAGTAATATATGAAAACCACACACTGAATACATCATTCATAAAACTTCGCGTTGCATTTAAACAAGGATTAAATGACCATAATAAATCACCAATAACTGTTACGAGGATTAAGGTAAAGTGATTATAATGATGAATACGATAAATGTTATAAGTATGGATAATTACTTCTAAATATTACACGACAAACGTGTGCTACAACATACACGTATAAAAATTACCTGGAATAAAACTGTTTACCAAATATTATTAGTCAGTCAGTCAGCTATAACGTAGGACCAGGCACGTTTGAAATTTGCGTTACAATAACACTATCTAATATATATTGATTGTATATCGGTGAGTCCTAGTTTATAACTCAAACATAGCTTTAGAATTCATACTTTAAGTAATATGGGTCGACTGTCAAAAAAACGAGCACGGAAAAGCCCTAACTCTTCAGATATTAACAATTCCGTTATTACCTATTCTTCTTGCTCCGCTACTCCTTTTGTATCTGATAATGTTGGGACTGGTCTTACACCACACGTGCTGCTGGATGACTCTGTTTCTAATTTAGTAATGAGTTCCACCTCAAGATCAAAAAGGATCGATGATATGAAGAGTGAATTAAACATTCTGTTTAAGCAACTAAGCGACATGCGTTCTAAAGTCGAGTCACTTTCTAGCTCTTTATCAAAGCATGATGATCTTAAGCAAGAACTAAAGACACTATCACCCTTAAAACTGATTTTGTCAAAAGACATCGTTCCTGCGGAACTTGATGACATTATAAAAGCAGAATCTGTTATCGATTTTATCGCTAGTGAAGTTACCAATCGAATGGTCTCTCGTAATAACGTGATTGTCTATAATATACCTGACAAAGTCCACATTAAAACTGTAAGGAATTCGATATTAAAAGCATCTAACCTTCAAGACAGTCCATGCCAATGCATCCGACTTACTAAGAAGCACCAGAATTACTCGTGCCCGGTCTTGTTCAGGTTTGATTCTCATATATTAGCTGGACAGTTAAAAGAATCTGAGCGGCTGATATGCGCGCTTACGAAGTTTAGAAACGCCCGCATAGTCTCAGATAAGACCACCAATCATAGACTTACGCAAAAACGTACCGTGAACGAAAATAAAGATGTTGAGATCATAAAAAATCACGATGCATCAGCTTCTGGATCCACTGATACTGATACCCTATCTCATGTTCTCCAGTACTCTGATCTGCCAACGAAGAGTGCTAACTTACCTATTATGCCTGTAGTGACATCTGATAACCAATGTACATCTACTGATTACACTAATCCGATAGTATCCAATTTACCATTAGAAGCCCATGAGCAAATACCTAGTCCTAATGCGACAGCTCTAAAAAACAATATCAAGATTAAAAAGTCTATGCCACGTAAGAAGAATGTTTGTACAGAACCTTCTGGTTCTAGACCCAATAATAAAAGTATTACGATGGCCCTACTAAATACAAATAAGACTATACTTCCCGACACCATGCTTTACCAAACGCATCGTAGGGGAGGATATAAGGGCAGACCTGGTTCAAATGTCTCACAAGACGGCCACTTCAATCATTATGTAAGTAGGCCTAATACTGGACAGACCACAGTAAACGAACGAGCCTCACGAGTACCCTGAAACGTTTTAAATAATAATAATAATAATAATAATAATATTAATAATAATAATAATTTATATTCTGAAAAAATGATAATTACAGAATTCACGCCAGTTCACAGGCATGATCAATTTGATATAAATAATATCATTATATGTACAGAACAAACATGTGTTATGAGTTTTAAGTTTACTAGTTCAGTAATTGTTTGGGCATTACAGCGATCCAATGTATCAGCCGGGAACATGTAATATTTCTTAACTGGACAGTCTGTTGATTTATAAACAATGTAATTAAGGTCATTTCGTGTGCCAGATCGATTTAATGATAAATATCTACAACTAGAGAAATTAAAACGAAAACAGAGAGCACGGAACAACAAAGCAGTAATTACCGAAATATGTCAAACAGATCTATCAAAATGCGTATGTCATGTGACACAGTGATATACTGTTGATGATATTCAAATTAGTCAAACTAGCTGGGGACGGTATTGACATAAAGTGACAGCGAGTAGGTGGTTTTATCCAGAGAATGCACTAATAAAAATGCCTAAACATTTAAAGTTCCTATAATAACACTTGTGGAGTGAGATACACTTGCAGGTGCTAGAGCATTCAATGCATTTTTGGAGGAGCAGTATGCATCGATGCAACGTACAAATAATGGAAGTGATTTTATCGTACGGATATGTTCTGGTAGGTTATTCCAGAGTCTAGAAAATTTACAGGCAAAGTAATTCATATAAAGAGATGATTTAGAATAAGTTTGTTTCACAAGTGCCAAGGAATTACGGGTTTCATAATGAGGAGTCTCTGCATATTGAATCACGTGATTGGATGTAAAGGATAATTTATTAAGTAGTTTGAAGAAAAAAATAAGATTTAGTTTGAGTATCCTCTTCCATAAAGGGTCTAGCTCTAGTTTTTTACATCTAGAATTATAAGTTAAGGAACAATCAGCTCCAAGAATACGAAGTGTAAATCGTCTCTGTACTGATTCCAGCATTAATTTATCCTTTATGCGCGCACTGCTAAGAATAAACGTGCAATATTCTAGAAGAGGTCGAACAAAAACTTTTTACATTAAAATTCGTGATTCATTGTTATGAAGGTGTCGAATTATGTAACCTACTAGTCGTTGTGACTTGGAGGTCTGTTTCGATATCTGTTCTGTAAGCGATACGTTTTGGGAGTATCTAAGTCCTAAGTCTACTAATGTATGTAACCTAGATAACATTTCTCCATTTATGGTAAGGTATAGGTTAAGTGATGTATCGCCGAAGCATATCCATCCACATTTAGCCGTATTAAGTTCCAGTTGCCATTTTAAGCACCACTGTGCTACCTTGTTAAGCTCCAAGTTAATGCAAGTTTGCATATTTTCCAGCTCATGTGGAGAAAATGAATACACTAGTTTGAGATCATCTGCATATAGAAGGGGCTTACCTACACAAGAATTTTCACAAATGTCATTGATAAACACTAAAAAGTGCAAAGGGCCTAAGACACTACCTCGTATTACACCACTTCTAACGGGGACAGCGTTAGACAATGAAGAGTTAATTTTAACTATTTGATGTTGATTGCTGAGAAACGAATCAATCCAATCTAGCAAAGAATTTTGAACCCCATAAGATGCAAGTTTGCCTATAAGAAGTTGGTGGTTAACCATGTCAAAGGCCTTAGAAATGTCCAGATATAGCACTAAGACTAGATATCCTTGGCTACGTAGAGAGTAGACTAAATTAAAGAAGTCGAAATGACATGTCATGCAAGATCAATTTCTGAGAAATCCATGTTTAGTATCATTGATAAAGTTTCCAGCGAGTAAATAGTTGGAAAGTTCATCACTTACAATTTTCTCCATAATCCTAGAGATTACTGGAGTAATATTTATTGGCCGATAATTGTTCATATCAGTCTTATCTCCAGATTTATAACCTGGTATGATGTACGCGGTTTTCCAACAGTAAGGGTAAGAACCAGTTTCCATAGAGAGAGTAAATAGCTTTAGAAGAAGTCTCTACATTGACAGGTTTTTTGAATGGGTCGGTTAGAAGAGGGAAATATAGGGAGAGCGGATAGTACTGTCTTATGGTCACTGCTTTCAAATTCATCGTATACCTTTACAGACAGTGGGATAATATCTCTACTAAATATTAGATCGAGTATACTATCACCTCTAGTTGGGGCACGAACCCACTGTGACCAACAGTGCATGTTAATGGTTGCCAAGAATTCCTCATGACATGACTGACAGCTACCGGTACTCCAGTTAATTCCAGGATAATTGAAATCACCAGTGATAACCTTAGCATTAAAGTTTAGAGCAGATGCATGTATGAATGCATTGATAATAAGATTATTCCCATTATTTGAGCTCTCAGGAGCTCTGTATATACATCCAATGAGTAGACTGATTCAGGGTGTTAACAGATATCCAGACTGATTCTGGTAAACTATTCAGGACACTATCTTCAACTCTATTAGTTGTTAGGGTATCCAAAGCATATATAATACAACCACCTCCTCGCTTAGTTTCACTGTCACAACGATAGAGTCTATAGTTTTGGATATTTAATTCTGAGTCAGATACTGCATGAGAGCACCATGTTTCAGTGATAAGTATGAAAGAAGGCTTGGATAGAAAGGCTAATGTTCTCAAGGCTGAAATTTTGTTCAGAAGTGAACGTGCATTGATAAGTAATAGATTTAGAAAGGGCGTATGGAGTGTAAAAAAACCGAGAGCTTCCCTATTGATGTCGTGTATTTTGGATTTGCATAGACTGTGGTTTATTATGTTTGACTGATCACATGGGCGATCGCTTGAGCAAATTGTAGTGCTAGTGGGACCAGGGATTTCTGAAGGCCAAAAAAATCATTATTTTGATAAAGCGGATTAATTTGTTGAACTTGACTAGGCGGACAGTTAAGACAAAGTTGGGTTGATGGTGAGTAACCCAGTAATCCATCTTGCCCAATCGGAAAGTGTTGAGAAAAGTTACGTGTGACTGGTATATTATATAAAACGTTTGATGTTGGGTAACCTAGTAATCCATCTTGCCTAATGGGAAAGTGTTGAGAGAGGTTACGTCTCGCAGGTTTATCATTTGTGCGGTACGTTTGAAGTTTGCGTTACGATAACACTATCTAATATATATTGATTGTATATCGTTGAGTCCTAGTTTATAACTCATACATAGCTTTAGAATTCATACTTTAAGCAATATGGGTCGACTGTCAAAAAAACGAGCACGGAAAAGCCCTAACTCTTCAGATATTAACAATTCTGTTATTACCTATTCTTCTTGCTCCGCTACTCCTTTTGTATCTGATAATGTTGGGACTGGTCTTACACCACACGTGCTGCTGGATGACTCTGTTTCTAATTTAGTAATGAGTTCCACCTCAAGATCAAAAAGGATCGATGATATGAAGAGTGAATTAAACATTCTGTTTAAGCAACTAAGCGACATGCGTTCTAAAGTCGAGTCACTTTCTAGCTCTTTATCAAAGCATGATGATCTTAAGCAAGAACTAAAGACACTATCACCCTTAAAACTGATTTTGTCAAAAGACATCGTTCCTGCGGAACTTGATGACATTATAAAAGCAGAATCTGTTATCGATTTTATCGCTAGTGAAGTTACCAATCGAATGGTCTCTCGTAATAACGTGATTGTCTATAATATACCTGACAAAGTCCACATTAAAACTGTAAGGAATTCGATATTAAAAGCATCTAACCTTCAAGACAGTCCATGCCAATGCATCCGACTTACTAAGAAGCACCAGAATTACTCGTGCCCGGTCTTGTTCAGGTTTGATTCTCATATATTAGCTGGACAGTTAAAAGAATCTGAGCGGCTGATATGCGCGCTTACGAAGTTTAGAAACGCCCGCATAGTCTCAGATAAGACCACCAATCATAGACTTACGCAAAAACGTACCGTGAACGAAAATAAAGATGTTGAGATCATAAAAAATCACGATGCATCAGCTTCTGGATCCACTGATACTGATACCCTATCTCATGTTCTCCAGTACTCTGATCTGCCAACGAAGAGTGCTAACTTACCTATTATGCCTGTAGTGACATCTGATAACCAATGTACATCTACTGATTACACTAATCCGATAGTATCCAATTTACCATTAGAAGCCCATGAGCAAATACCTAGTCCTAATGCGACAGCTCTCAAAAACACTGTCAAGATTAAAAAGTCTATGCCACGTAAGAAGAATGTTTGTACAGAACCTTCTGGTTCTAGACCCAATAATAAAAGTATTACGATGGCCCTACTAAATACAAATAAGACTAAACTACCCGACACCATGCTTTACCAAACGCATCGTAGGGGAGGATATAAGGGCAGACCTGGTTCAAATGTCTCACAAGACGGCCACTTCAATCATTATGTAAGTAGGCCTAATACTGGACAGACCACAGTAAACGAACGAGCCTCACGAGTACCCTCAAACGCTTTAAATGATAAACCTGTAAGACGTAACCTCTCTCAACACTTTCCCATTAGGCAAGATGGATTACTAGGTTACCCAACATCAAACTTTTCAAATAATATACCAGTAACACATAACTTTTCTCAACACTTTCCGATTGGGCAAGATGGATTACTGGGTTACTCACCATCAACTCAACTTTGTCTTAACTGTCCGCCTAGTCAAGTTCAACAAATTAGTCCGCTTTATCAAAATAATGATTTTTTTGGCCTTCAGAAATCCCTGGTCCCACTAGCACTACAATTTGCTCAAGCGATCGCCCATGTGATCAGTCAAACATAATAAACCACAGTCTATGCAAATCCAAAATACACGACATCAATAGGGAAGCTCTCGGTTTTTTTACACTCCATACGCCCTTTCTAAATCTATTACTTATCAATGCACGTTCACTTCTGAACAAAATTTCAGCCTTGAGAACATTAGCCTTTCTATCCAAGCCTTCTTTCATACTTATCACTGAAACATGGTGCTCTCATGCAGTATCTGACTCAGAATTAAATATCCAAAACTATAGACTCTATCGTTGTGACAGTGAAACTAAGCGAGGAGGTGGTTGTATTATATATGCTTTGGATACCCTAACAACTAATAGAGTTGAAGATAGTGTCCTGAATAGTTTACCAGAATCAGTCTGGATATCTGTTAACACCCTGAATCAGTCTACTCATTGGATGTATATACAGAGCTCCTGAGAGCTCAAATAATGGGAATAATCTTATTATCAATGCATTCATACATGCATCTGCTCTAAACTTTAATGCTAAGGTTATCACTGGTGATTTCAATTATCCTGGAATTAACTGGAGTACCGGTAGCTGTCAGTCATGTCATGAGGAATTCTTGGCAACCATTAACATGCACTGTTGGTCACAGTGGGTTCGTGCCCCAACTAGAGGTGATAGTATACTCGATCTAATATTTAGTAGAGATATTATCCCACTGTCTGTAAAGGTATACGATGAATTTGAAAGCAGTGACCATAAGACAGTACTATCCGCTCTCCCTATATTTCCCTCTTCTAACCGACCCATTCAAAAAACCTGTCAATGTAGAGACTTCTTCTAAAGCTATTTACTCTCTCTATGGAAACTGGTTCTTACCCTTACTGTTGGAAAACCGCGTACATCATACCAGGTTATAAATCTGGAGATAAGACTGATATGAACAATTATCGGCCAATAAATATTACTCCAGTAATCTCTAGGATTATGGAGAAAATTGTAAGTGATGAACTTTCCAACTATTTACTCGCTGGAAACTTTATCAATGATACTAAACATGGATTTCTCAGAAACTGATCTTGCATGACATGTCATTTCGACTTCTTTAATTTAGTCTACTCTCTACGTAGCCAAGGATATCTAGTCTTAGTGCTATATCTGGACATTTCTAAGGCCTTTGACATGGTTAACCACCAACTTCTTATAGGCAAACTTGCATCTTATGGGGTTCAAAATTCTTTGCTAGATTGGATTGATTCGTTTCTCAGCAATCAACATCAAATAGTTAAAATTAACTCTTCATTGTCTAACGCTGTCCCCGTTAGAAGTGGTGTAATACGAGGTAGTGTCTTAGGCCCTTTGCACTTTTTAGTGTTTATCAATGACATTTGTGAAAATTCTTGTGTAGGTAAGCCCCTTCTATATGCAGATGATCTCAAACTAGTGTATTCATTTTCTCCACATGAGCTGGAAAATATGCAAACTTGCATTAACTTGGAGCTTAACAAGGTAGCACAGTGGTGCTTAAAATGGCAACTGGAACTTAATACGGCTAAATGTGGATGGATATGCTTCGGCGATACATCACTTAACCTATACCTTACCATAAATGGAGAAATGTTATCTAGGTTACATACATTAGTAGACTTAGGACTTAGATACTCCCAAAACGTATCGCTTACAGAACAGATATCGAAACAGACCTCCAAGTCACAACGACTAGTAGGTTACATAATTCGACACCTTCATAACAATGAATCACGAATTTTAATGTAAAAAGTTTTTGTTCGACCTCTTCTAGAATATTGCACGTTTATTCTTAGCAGTGCGCGCATAAAGGATAAATTAATGCTGGAATCAGTACAGAGACGATTTACACTTCGTATTCTTGGAGCTGATTGTTCCTTAACTTATAATTCTAGATGTAAAAAACTAGAGCTAGACCCTTTATGGAAGAGGATACTCAAACTAAATCTTATTTTTTTCTTCAAACTACTTAATAAATTATCCTTTACATCCAATCACGTGATTCAATATGCAGAGACTCCTCATTATGAAACCCGTAATTCCTTGGCACTTGTGAAACAAACTTATTCTAAATCATCTCTTTATATGAATTACTTTGCCTGTAAATTTTCTAGACTCTGGAATAACCTACCAGAACATATCCGTACGATAAAATCACTTCCATTATTTGTACGTTGCATCGATGCATACTGCTCCTCCGAAAATGCATTGAATGCTCTAGCACCTGCAAGTGTATCTCACTCCACAAGTGTTATTATAGGAACTTTAAATGTTTAGGCATTTTTATTAGTGCATTCTCTGGATAAAACCACCTACGCGCTGTCACTTTATGTTAATACCGTCCCCAGCTAGTTTGACTAATTTGAATATCATCAACAGTATATCACTGTGTCACATGACATACGCATTTTGATAGATCTGTTTGACATATTTCGGTAATTACTGCTTTGTTGTTCCGTGCTCTCTGTTTTCGTTTTAATTTCTCTAGTTGTAGATATTTATCATTAAATCGATCTGGCACACGAAATGACCTTAATTACATCGTTTATAAATCAACAGACAGTCCAGTTAAGAAATATTACATGTTCCCGGCTGATACATTGGATCGCTGTAATGCCCAAACAATTACTGAACTAGTAAACTTAAAACTCATATCACATGTTTGTTCTGTACATATAATGATATTATTTATATCAAATTGATCATGCCTGTGAACTGGCGTGAATTCTGTAATTATCATTTTTTCAGAATATAAAATAATAATTATTATTATTATTATTATTATTTAAAACGTTTCAGGGTACTCGTGAGGCTCGTTCGTTTACTGTGGTCTGTCCAGTATTAGGCCTACTTACATAATGATTGAAGTGGCCGTCTTGTGAGACATTTGAACCAGGTCTGCCCTTATATCCTCCCCTACGATGCGTTTGGTAAAGCATGGTGTCGGGAAGTATAGTCTTATTTGTATTTAGTAGGGCCATCGTAATACTTTTATTATTGGGTCTAGAACCAGAAGGTTCTGTACAAACATTCTTCTTACGTGGCATAGACTTTTTAATCTTGACAGTGTTTTTGAGAGCTGTCGCATTAGGACTAGGTATTTGCTCATGGGCTTCTAATGGTAAATTGGATACTATCGGATTAGTGTAATCAGTAGATGTACATTGGTTATCAGATGTCACTACAGGCATAATAGGTAAGTTAGCACTCTTCGTTGGCAGATCAGAGTACTGGAGAACATGAGATAGGGTATCAGTATCAGTGGATCCAGAAGCTGATGCATCGTGATTTTTTATGATCTCAACATCTTTATTTTCGTTCACGGTACGTTTTTGCGTAAGTCTATGATTGGTGGTCTTATCTGAGACTATGCGGGCGTTTCTAAACTTCGTAAGCGCGCATATCAGCCGCTCAGATTCTTTTAACTGTCCAGCTAATATATGAGAATCAAACCTGAACAAGACCGGGCACGAGTAATTCTGGTGCTTCTTAGTAAGTCGGATGCATTGGCATGGACTGTCTTGAAGGTTAGATGCTTTTAATATCGAATTCCTTACAGTTTTAATGTGGACTTTGTCAGGTATATTATAGACAATCACGTTATTACGAGAGACCATTCGATTGGTAACTTCACTAGCGATAAAATCGATAACAGATTCTGCTTTTATAATGTCATCAAGTTCCGCAGGAACGATGTCTTTTGACAAAATCAGTTTTAAGGGTGATAGTGTCTTTAGTTCTTGCTTAAGATCATCATGCTTTGATAAAGAGCTAGAAAGTGACTCGACTTTAGAACGCATGTCGCTTAGTTGCTTAAACAGAATGTTTAATTCACTCTTCATATCATCGATCCTTTTTGATCTTGAGGTGGAACTCATTACTAAATTAGAAACAGAGTCATCCAGCAGCACGTGTGGTGTAAGACCAGTCCCAACATTATCAGATACAAAAGGAGTAGCGGAGCAAGAAGAATAGGTAATAACGGAATTGTTAATATCTGAAGAGTTAGGGCTTTTCCGTGCTCGTTTTTTTGACAGTCGACCCATATTGCTTAAAGTATGAATTCTAAAGCTATGTATGAGTTATAAACTAGGACTCAACGATATACAATCAATATATATTAGATAGTGTTATCGTAACGCAAACTTCAAACGTGCCTGGTCCTACGTTATAGCTGACTGACTGACTAATAATATTTGGTAAACAGTTTTATTCCAGGTAATTTTTATACGTGTATGTTATAGCACACGTTTGTCGTGTAATATTTAGAAGTAATTATCCATACTTATAACATTTATCATATTCATCATTATAATCACTTTACCTTAATCCTCGTAACAGTTATTGGTGATTTATTATGGTCATTTAATCCTTGTTTAAATGCAACGCAAAGTTTTATGAATGATGTATTCAGTGTGTGGTTTTCATATATTACTAACATGCTGTGTGATTAGGCTTTAGTACTAGTAGTACAAATCTTTGTCGTTAAAATGTTAGTAGTATCGGTAGTAGTAATAGTAGTAGTAGTAGAAGTATTTGTTATTATATTCGTAATGGTAATAATCGCGATAATTTAGTTAACGATTATTGAAATAATGTAGTAATAATAACTGCTTTGCACTGTTCGTTTTCATTTACAAAACGTCTATTTTGTTGATGAAATTTAAGTGTGGAAATGTTCATCAAAGTAAAATTTTATTATATTACTTATTTTATTAAACTTGTATCAAGTTCATACGCTGTTTCCAATACGGGAATGTTACTGAATAAAGACAACACATCTATTTATATCATGAAGTCAATTTTGACCGATGATCTCTTTATTCTAACCACAAAATCAAAGTAACACTTGGTACTACGCTTTACAATTTCTTCGTTCAACGGTTTGAGAGTTTGAAATGATCAAATTGTTACAGCATAATACGCAGAATTAATGATATGTATCGTAGTGGGTCACGCTGCATCGTTCAGAATTTCGTACAACTTTTACAAATTGTTCTATTATGTAACTTACAAATTAAAGAAAAATGTGATATTTCATCACGTCCATACATTTGTAGTGTGGCGTCGAGACGCGTTTGTCTATGCTCACCACTACACGAAAACTGCGTACCAGTTAATACAAAAGATCCCCCGTAGGCCAAATATCAGAACTCAGTTGATGGCTGTAGTCGAGATGTATTCGCTCACGATTTCGTGTCATCGAAAGAATACCGAGATTGTGTCAGATTACAAATGTGGTTACTGAGCGTAACCGAATTCGTACAAGGTCACAGTGTAAGGAAGAAAGAATGTTTTTGGTACAGTTAGACAATAAAGTACAGTAAAACAATCAATGGTACAATTGGTTATAATAGTAATGGTTTCCATTACACCAATCGCGTTCTATTGATAAAAGTAGGTCCTTACACAATTACTAACGTCAGCCATGTATGGTCAAACGGAAATCACCCTTACTAATCATTCAACATCCCATGGTAAATTTAAAATAGTCTGAATGTTTCAAGATTATTATTCTGAAAGAGGTGAATTGATTAATTCAATGAAGATGTGTCCAGATAGTAATTGCAACCTACTGATAAAATTTTACTGTTCATCTTAATCACTAAACTATTCCATACATTGTAATGAGTACAATCAACTAACAACTTCAATACAATGTTTAACGAAGTCAGCTGAATAAAATAAATAATCTATGCTGAGAAATGAAATACGTTTATAACAAGAATGAATTGATCATTAAATTACTTATTTGTTCATTTATTTGAGCGTTCATACTCAAAATATCTGATTCATATTTCTTCAAAATATCTAACGATAGAACACAAGATACAATTGAAATATGAAGTGAATACTTAAGGGAAGAATGTGCAAATGCAAACAGGCGATTGTATATACATAATGTCTAGCAAGGAAGCGATTCATGGATAGGAAATGAAATGCAAACAATAACAACGTGACAGTGATCGCACAAATCCACAGATCGTAAAATTCACGCAGACTATCTACCTACCATCTATCCACACATCTATCTATCTATTTAACTATCCATGTTTCTCCGTATTTGTATCTGCATATATCAAAATATCTATCTTCTTACATGTACACACATATAATGCTTCCATTTTACAATGCCACCTAGTTTAGTATCCATACTTGCTCACTATCTTCATACATTCATCTAATCTGTCACTGTATTCCTTCAAATTCACTCAGTGCAAATATCTGAACTATCCGCGCTTTATCCACTTCACATTGCTTTATCATGATCTATGTTTGTCGGATCTGAGTTAGAGAAACACATTTTAACACATTTTAATTGAATTGACTTGAGGAATCTGGGGGACGGTCACAACTATCCGACTCGTAGTTGATTTCTTATGTTTACTGAATAGACGTTTATTTAACTGTTACTTCAATTGAATGTGAACAATGAATCATACTGCTGAAGGAGGAACTCAGTCAGAAGAAACACTGCGTATTTCCATCCTGAAATCTCACTTGTGTACATAACTCGCTCATTCACATATGATAACCAAGAGTATGAAATATTGACGAATCTACAACACAGTTACTAGTTATATTTTCTATACTGCTCATTATATCGTATTTAGCTTCTCTTCTGTACCATCTACAATTGGAACATAATTAAGTTTAGTTGAAAATGCGAACAAATACATGGAGTGAAACAATGAAATTAGGAGAGGTTGTTCTCTGTTCTACGTTTGATTGTTTACGATTGGGAATAATGACAATCAAATGATATGTTCAGAATATTCCTGATCATTTGTAAAATCACGAAACAATTACAAGATGTAAACTATGTTGTCATTGTTAGCCAATTCACATCGTGATAAACGTTCAACTAATATTGTTCACATACTAATATGTTGATCAACGTATCATCCGAAATTTAATCATCACACAAACATATTCACTTTCATTTTAAGCTAATGCGTTCTGTTTCCACATATGGGATCAACTCAGATGTCACATCATCAGACGTGGAAATCTTAAATCAAATCATACGTTGGTTAAGTAGAGTTTTCACAACCATTCACTCAACTTTAAGGATTTATTGGTTCCGAAGACTTATAAGCTGCCTAGATGGACTTATTCAAGAGAACACTCTCTTCAAAACTTCCATTATCAATGAAAAATACTTGGAGGTATCTGAATGTTAACTGAAATATATATTGACAAGTGTTTGATTTGTTTCAACAAAAATGTCAACATTTTCATTCAGTCACATAATTTGAAGTTGACAAACTTTGTTCAACATACACACTGACAAAAACCACTGAAGATATTGTATTTAATATGTATACACATGATAAAATAATGAGAAACGTTGAACGACTTACGAAATTGCACAGAGTCACATACAAACAGAATCAACACGATTATGCGTAATAATAACAAATGTTTCATATTTACTATAGCTCTTCTCTTGAATTTTTACTTCTTATATTTATTCACCAATCGTTGAAAAACTGTTATCAATAATGATTTTCCTATTGTCAACAAATATGATAACAAAACTAATTAACTCTGATTTCTTTGAAATTATGCGGAATTCAAAGTGTTTTAATGGCATGATACTGAATAGATCTTTAATTATCATCGTCTTTACTTCTGTCAAGTGTGTATATACAATTGGAATAGACAGCATCATTAGTTACATTAACATATCTTTAGGTCTTATGAACTTTATATAAATTAAACAACTGAAAAATAAAAGACAACATTGAAATTTGTCTTAGATTAATATTTTCACATTTAAACTTCAGTAACAAAATAGATATTATGTAAATACAAAATAATTAGGTTGAACAATAGTTATTACTATAAATATTACATTAGCCGATAACAAAACTTGTAAGATTATGACTCTTATTACTTGTATTAGATATGAATAATTTAGCCTAATGTGCTATAGCAAAATAATCATTTCGAATTCTCAAACCGTTTCTTATTCGCTAATGAATACCATCGACTGTTGGACGGTGTAGCCGTGGGTTCACCATTGAGCCCTCTCCTGGAAAACTACATTTCTTCAAACCTTAAAAATGGACCAACCACAAACATGATCATCCATCCAAAATACTACTATCGCTATATAGATAATTCTCTCATTGTACTAGAAAGGATGTAAGAAGAATTATTTGCTTAATATGTTTGATAATATGCACAGCAACTAATGAAGGTCAGAAAGAACAATTCAGTAGTAGCATGTGCAGCAGTTGGCCTCAACATATGCAGTGTAGAAAGCCAGATACTCAAGTACAAAACAGAGAACACCAACACAATCACACTTAATGAAGAACATCTGGAAGAGATGAAATCATTCACGTATATGTGACGCATCATTGATGAGCGTGGACGATCTGATGAATACGTTAATGTAATGTTTGGAAAAGCAAGGCGAAAATTCGTACAGTTGAAGAGCATATGGTACTCGAAGCAGCTGTTTACCAATGGAAAACTACTGCAACCATCATGTGAAATGTAAAAGTATTTGGAAACACTTATCTCAGTAAGATAGTCAATGTCGGTTGACTGGATAAGACCTGTAACAGCCAATTGTGGGAGAGGACAAACCAACTTTCATCTGGGGAGGAAAGTAGAAAAAGACGTTCGAGGTGAATAGGTTACACATTGAGGAAATCATCAAACTGTATCACGAGGCACCACTCATCTTCGCTTACAAATGAAACTGTTTACTGGATAATAGCAAGTAGTATAAATAAACATTTACAAAATGACACCAGTTGAATTCGTGTGTCAACTGAAGCTAGAACGCCATTGGGAACTGCGAACCACTGGACAGCCGATTCGCCTCCACCCCACGAGATCTCAACCCACGACATATCAGTCTTGCGTACGAGCGCTTATCCATCAGACCACTAAGCCGGCATCCGACGGTGTTAATGTCTAACTTCAACCAATCCCAGAAATTGTGTCATCGTACACCATTGTCTTCAGTGAGCTGATATCTCACAACAGACCTAGTTCAACTCCAATGATAACGGCTTCTCACTAGAACTCCAGGAAATACCTCTTGAGGTCAGTCACTAGTGAGCAGATGATTTGAATGAGAAGAGAATAAAAGCGATCCAGGGGAATGTAGTAATAACTCTTGTAACATTGGTAACATTAATATTCAGGATCATTAACATCAAGATTCCTATTATTATTATTATTATTATTATTATTATTATTATTATTATCAGTAGTAGTAATGTTATGTCAAAGTTTTTCTCGCTCCAGTTATTGGAGTACGGTGTATCGATCTATTTGCAAATTACAAACGCAAATAAACAACAGAACCAAATTCCAGTTTACATACCAAGCTTATTCGCAATTCACAACTAGTCGACCAAATGTCGTTCTAACAACAATAATTATAACAATTACAAACAAACCTACAATTTTTTAGGTTCCCGGAACAAAATCACAAGTACCAAACCAATGACAAAAGAAACCGAAATGTCCGAAAACAATGATTGAAACAAACATGTTCAGAAGTTGAGCAGAACAAGTACATCCAAAAAAACCGTAAAATTATGAACTTCAAGAGATGGGGTTCAGGACCTTGCACATTCGCATCAGGTAGACACTCCTTTGACTTCTACAAAAAGCATAGAACCTTTTCCCATACCTTGACACCATTGATGTTGAACGTGTCTTCTCTGGATGCAAAGTCTGCTATGTTTTCCTTCGAAGGTACGAATCTCCATGGGTTCGCATTGTTAAGACTGTGAATAATCGAAATCCGGTTTGCTATGAATGTTTTAAGCTGGCTTTTCTTATTGCTAATATAATGTAAGACGATCATGGAATCCACCCAAATTTTAACCTCTGCAGGCTTAATATTTAACTCTGTCTGTTACAGCTTACGCTCTCTCTTCTGGATGAATTGATTCGAGGACTTGAAAACAGTTGCCTGTCCACTTGGTAAGTCTGAACCCACCTTTTCTGTGGAGTAAACCAAGGGTTTCTGCCAGTTCAATTGCATCCTGCACATTGTCAATCGAACTATAGATCGTATTCTTCCGTGGATACCCGATCCAAGACAATGTCAAGGACAAACTAAAGTGTTGCGAAACCTGTATGTATCCACCAGTTTAAACACTCCTGTGAAGCACGTAGTACTGGTCTAACAAAGATTGTACTCTCCAGGAGTCTATTTGAACTTCACTTAATACAACAACTTAGATGTTAAGCTCTGCTGTTGTAAATTCGATTAATTTTGTCCATCTATTTCTACCAGAACCTCATTTGAAGTTGTTAACAAATTCAGACAAGCTATTTCTAAGGCATGTGGGATGAGAAATGGGTGCATATCATGGTGCCAGGCAGTTGTTTGATTTAAATTTTATTGTTGTGCTTGGATAAAGTATTTTTATTCTATCATTTGACCATGATTCTAAAACCCTGTTCTTACTTTGTTGGTAGTTTTCGGTACATGTTCTTCACATCGTTATAATAGTCAAGTGAAAAAATATTCTTCACATATCCCTTTTATACTTTGTTTGTATTTTTACAGTCCTTTGATTATGATGCAGCTTAATTCAGAGCTTGACAATTTTTCATCAACTTTCGATAATCTCGATATTTGTGCAGCAGTTCCTTATCCTATCAACCATTACATGTAAAGTAACTATAAATGCAATCATAGCAAACACGGACAGTGTTATATTTAGAGATTTGACGTTTGCCGTACCGCGTACTACTTGAGCACTCGAACACCAGAACCCTCCAAGTCTCAAGTTAGAGGACTGAAGACGAGTGAGAAGGAATGTTACTCCAAACAGTGTCAAACATGGTACAAAACTCTCAGGTATTTATAGTTTTTTAGTAGAAACGTAATCATCATTGAAGTCGTTCAATCTGTAGATAAGCTTCCGATAAATCTGATTTCGTGGAATACGTCCCTCAAGCCAAACAGACCATTTCACACCATAAAATGGATAATAACCGTTGTACAAGATCTAGAAAAATGTGGCTGTGATTGTTGAAGACTTTAAATAATAAATCGGGCAAAACTTGGGAATGATAAATCATATAATAATAGTCTGTAAGCAAAAATAAAGCTTATAATAGGAGGGACACGAATATTAGTTTAGTGTACTTAGTTTTGTTACTTAACGGTTATACGGTAAAATATGCGTATAGTAGTATTCCATAAATAGATTCCAACAGTTACCATTCATCATTCTCGTCGGGATATAACAGACAGTAAATAGCAGTAGAATCCATGACTCACTTTTTGCCCTATTTCGGACTTATCAGCTGGATGTACCTCCATTGATGGAGTAATGTTTACTCTGGGATTCTAAACCTTTACCTTTCTCTTCAAAAGTCAGACTTGTCATCCAACAAGCTAATGAGTTCAGATAGCCACTGGCTTGTGCAAGATTATTTGTATAACTTTCATAAATAACATCATCAGTAAAACGTTTCTCCTTTGGATTGTCTTTATTTATGTAATTGGTATGTCTAACTAATGATCAAAATGAAAAAATGTACGCAGGATTCAAAAATGAACTTGAATGAATCATTTTAAAGTAAAATAAAATTACTAAATATAACGGTAAAACATTCAAAATAGTATATCAATATGATTAGTTTACATATTACCATTAGTATAGTAAAGTATATCACTCCCATACAAATAAATCATCCTAATAATAATCAAAATAATTGACTTCGTTTTTGTTATATTTAGAAGGTTGTTTTCTTGATATACTGCGTATAACTGAGCACTAGAACGCCGAAATCCTTCCAAGTCGCAATAAGAAGACAGAAGACCAATAAAAGAAATATCATTCCAAACAATGTCAATTAAGTTACAAAATTGTCAGGTATTTATAGTTTTTAGTAAGAACGAAATCATCATTTTGGTCCTCCAATCTGCATACAGGGGGGTTATTAGCATTGTCCAATCGGGAAGTTACACATAGGAATTCTAAAATATTCTTCCAAAAGGTGTTGGGATGGAATATCTTCTCCTCTTTCTGAAACTCTTACAGGTTCGTCAAGTTCACCCGTGATCCGTCGTCCCAATTTTCAAATAAATCAACAATAAACACAGCGGCTATTGTAATTTTCAAATCGATTGTAATGTGTTCGAATCACCTATTCAACAATCTTTTATCAATAATAAGCAATGGAAATAGACAATCTGCGTGTTACATACGCCTGTTACTCCCAATGGAGCATAGGCCGCCAGCCAGCATTCTACAACCCACTCTGTTCTGGGCCTTCCTTTCCAGTTCTATCCAACTAAACTAAAAAATATAAATTATTTTAAAAAAATAACAATAATAATAATAATTATTATAATTATGCAAATAAATATGGGGCCCCCAAATGCCCTGGTATGGCCGAGAGTGCGGGGAGTCCGCTCCCCCTCTCGAAATGCTCTCATATGGCCACGCGTATACAGCCCCTGCCAGGGAAGTCCTACTCACTGCCTTCTCGTGGCGAAGGTGTTGTTTACGAAAATGAGAGGACGGAAAGCGAATGTCTGGCGCCTTAACCGGATCCCAAAACAAATGGTGCACATGGGCTCCAGTATCCTGAGGGAACAAATGGCGTATGAACCAATCGTCGGTCACCGGCTACCATGGGACTGCATCTCCTCACGATGCTCCACTGCCTTGTGGGTTAGACCTTTAGGTCAAAGGCTCGGGGTGTGGCCCCCTAAGAAAACCACCTGCTTCGGTTTGGGCACCCGAGCAGTATCACAGCCCTCACACATATCAAATGAGATATGTGTGGCGCATATGTATTTGGTGCCTTCTTGTACCGGTATCTATGTCTTAAAATAAATAAATAAATAAAATAAATAAATATGGGAGCATGCAACTGACGAGTCGCACACTAGGACAAAACATCTATCCAGTACTTTCGGATTTTTGATATGATAGTTCAAATTAAATCAGTTCGTGATTTAAACTATAAAATAAAATTTTCATTTTTATTTTTTCCACCTTTTATCCTTAACAAACACTTTCACTCCTTTTAATTCTCATTATTAATGGAAAATAAGAGCATCATGTTGTTGGGAACTTATTTGTTTCAAATGGATATTTCAAAAGTTGTTTAAATCGTTGATAATGGAATTCATCTTTAAAAGAGATAGATATTTACTTATTTTCCTATTCATTTGATCATAATTCTCCATTTTGTAGGTGATCAAGTGAAGAAAAGTAGAAAAGAGAAAAAAAATTTTCATGCAGAAAATTACATGTTGATTTCACATAAATTTTCTTTTAATCTACATTTACAGAATTTTCAATGGATCAATTATCTGAATAATTATTATCATCATTTATTAATAATAATATTTATATCAATGCTGGTACATCCAGCTGACGAATCGTAAGTAGGATGAAACGCGCGTCCTGGATTCCACTGTTAGCCACTATCCATCATTGCTCATAAAACTTGAGACTTTAGACAATATTGAGGCAGTTCGCACAGGATGCACATATGCCAACAAGAGATCATAATAATAATAAGAGATCATCATAATAATGACAATGGGAAGATACAAGTAAAACAATGCGAAGTGAATTTACATCAATTAGTACGTAAAATATCTAGTTCTAATCAACTTAGAATATAGATATCCTTATTCATTAATGTTCTGATATGTTCCGATATATAGTTTTGTAATTTCGTGGGGTAGGTAAAGTCGGAAAATTTAAACTTTAGATATCAACTCCGAGTATTCAGAAAGAAGGGGAGGTGTTATTAACTCGATGAGAATAATGAATGGCAACTATTGGAATCTATTTACGCAATAATACAATACACATATTTTTATCGTATAATTGTTAAGTAACTAAACTATTCATGGCCATGTTCCTCTTATTATAAGCTTTATTTTGACTTGCAGTCTATTATTATATGATTGAGTCAATTACTATCGCCCACAATTCCAGCCACTCTTGGCTGAATCTTGTATAAATGTTATTTTCTATTTTGTGTTATCTGTATATAAACCCAGTATGTTTGAAATAGATGATTCATATCGCAGAGGCTGAGATTGGTGTTGTGGACATAACAGACAGGGCTATGTAGGAAGCAGGACCCATAAGAACTCTAGACTGCTCGTATGAATTTTATGCGTCATCGGTCCGATCGATAAATCACTATCCTCTAATTGGCGATATCGTTACGTTATATATTTATGGGGTTACAAGGCCACAAGTTATGACAAACTAATGCTTATCAACAACAGTGTGTTTTCTACAGACTTTCAGATAATCAGAAAAATCATCACTTCAATTCTTTGTATGTATGTGAGTGTCTATATTCGTGAAATCAAATACAAAGACGAAATAGTCGTCGAGTCTTCAATATTACCTTTAGTTATCTCAGTCTATAATGGATTACTTATACATAAATTAAATTAGTCTCTACAATACTTTTCATCAAGTATAAATACAATTTTCTTATAAGTAAACGAATGGATTTCATTTGTGCTTTGAACTACTAATATCCACTCCCTCACAGAATATAACATGTTTCTTAAGTCAAATCAAGTTTATAATTGTAAAAGTAATATGTCTTGTAGGTGAGTATAAAATCAAGTAGATGATTGACATTGTCATGTCTATTAAAATTGATCGTATATGATACATGTTTTAAATTGTAGTTACATTTAACGATGATATGATCTCATTTGATTTAATTAAAATTTACACTTGTGTTAACATCAAAGTAAGTGGAAAGTCATATATTCATTTTTTCATTCATTGAAATATTGGCCATTTTTATTCTGGACAACCTTGTCAAGTCAATTACAATACTTTATAAGACTCTTTTATATAGGAAGTTCCGCGACCCTATAATCTATGGACGAACCATTCTGATTTACGAAAACAGGTCTTGGATTTTGCTGCGAAATTCACTCATCCATTTAGCTAAATAGAATTTTGGCATTATAGTTGATGTCGATTCGTGATGAAAACCTTTAATGTAATTCTTGGCATGAACTATTAACTGTAAATATTATTCCTAACCCCGGACACCGGTTTATAACCCTCAGTTAGCCGTAGTGTGTAGGTCGACATTCTTAAGGTCATTTTACCATCGCTCAATGGTTGTCCATAAACTAAAATCTCACTGGAAGTTCTTATTTTGATAATCATTCACGATTGTTGTTTGAAATAATAAATTTTGTAATTTCAAAGAAGTTATTAAGTTATCAATCGGCAATTGTTTTTGATGAAGCAAATCCAAGTAGCCGTTCTATAGAAGGGTAATCTTTAGATATTTTTTTAACTTTCCGCGTTTCAAGCGTACTGAATCGTCTTCTCAACCTCTTGAAAAACGTTATTGTGAAGATGATTTTATGAATTCCTAGGTTGTTGCTGCTGAATTTGAGATTTCTATTTGTGTGTATAGGCTTCCAAAATATTCGTTTCTTCAGATTCGCTGTATCGATTTTGTAGAATAATACATCCGAATCCTTGTCGGACTCGTTTATCATTGTGAATTTTATGACATAGAGGACATTATTGATCAGATTGTAGACATTTTCCAGCTGGTCCATTTTGATGGTGATGAATATGTCGTCCATACAACGAACCCACACTTGATCACAGGAAAAATCGAAGCTTTCAGTCTCCGCGACACTGCTTCTGCAATAAATCCTGATATTGGTGATAGAATTGGTATTCTTTTACTTCGTTCATAGATTTATTGTTGAACTGACATTATGTTCTTAAACAAAAGTCGATGAGTTCTAATAGGCTTTGACTTTGAAGCTTCGTGTACTATGGGGAATTTGTGTCATCGTTGAGGAGTAGGCATATAGTTTCCTTTGATAAACGTATTTTGGTTAAGGCGAATAAAACTGTTACATCAAAAGATATCACTTGTTCGTCGTTGTTGATTGGAATCTCAATAAGCTTATCTAAAACTTATGTGCAAGGTTCAATGAAATTATTGGAATGGTACATTAATTGGTTCAATAACATTGAAATTTCTCTCTGAATTTTGTAAGTTGAGTTTCTGGTGAGTGATATATTTGGACTTAGTGGGATGTTTGTTTTACTTAGTTGGAGCCTATCATAGAATCGAGGAAGTACTGGTCCACTGGAATTCATTGGTCTTGTTTTTTCTAGCTTTGACAGGTTCGTTTACAGTGCTTTAGATTTAGTTGTCTAACATTATGATTTCAGTTTTGCCATTGGTTTAGATACGCCTTCATCTTCAAGTAGTTCTGCTTTCTTGATACAGTTGTTGTAGTGCGTCGTTTGTCCACCGGAACTATGACGTTATGCTTCCAAGTTCCAAGTTCTTTTAAAGCTTTTTTTTCTTTGCATTCATTTGGGTGTTGTCTTTCTACTGTCGAGTTACCTGTAAAATGGCCTGTCCTATTTTTTACTGAGTTTCTTCACTTATTACTTTAGGTTTGAGTGATGAGTCTAGTGCAGAGAGGGGTCATAGTTCTGAAGCGTCACTTGTTGTGTAATACATCCCTTTTCAGATGGAGTGTACTTCTATGTTTTTCGAAGAATTTTTGGTAGGTTGACCACTCAGTTATTTGTGCTCTCATCAGTTGGTGGTATAAAATTTTGATTATTTTTCTTACAGGGTGTTTTGTTGTTTTGTGTTGTCTGCTGTCCAGTATGAATGATATGATTAACTGATGAACTGTCCAAGAACGACTCTTGGCAACAGCTTATCTCCAAAGTGCAACAAGGAGATCCTGTCTCCCATGAGACCACTCCAGTAAAGGATCTACATGAAGTCGAACATCGAACTTTGTGCATCAACAAAAGTCCTTACTTGAAAATTTGCGATTTTGTAGGGCTACAGAATCCTCAGTCCATACTGAGAGCCCGTAAACCACTGTCTCGAATGACAATGAAGAAGTCTTGAATATGCCACTCACCTTAGAACAAAACCCAGGACATCCTGGTTTTACTATGATTTGTTACATACTAAAGCTATTCTCGCTTTCTGAAAATACTCGGAAATTGTCCAGAATATAACACCAAACGTTTTTGTACAGAGACGTGATATCGCAACACCGAATAGCGGAAAATACGAATTACTGCTGCTATCACAACTACTTAGAATGGGCTCCATATGGCGACAAAATGTTGCGCAGTTCCTCTATGGTATAGCGTTAAAATCGATGAAACTATCATTTATTTTGTAACAACATTTTTTAGGTGATGTTTTCACAGAGCTGTATATATCACTTGTGAGGTTCACGTAGTCTTCCTAGACAAGAATATCAGAATGTTTCCTAAACAGAAGTAAAACATTAAAATTTCTAGGGAGTTGATTAACGAATTGTTCCGGCCTCAGTGTTATGATTTCAACTGTATTCAACTGATTTTATTACCACAGCAATACTGAGTGTAAAACAAAGTGTAGTATTAGTATTAATAGTAGTGGTGTTATTATTATGAGGGGTAGTAAAACTTCATATTATCACATTTTTCAATGAGTTTCTTAGATAACAATTACAGTCTAATCAGTTTTTTCTTGCGTGCAGGATAAACATTGTAGTTGAAGGTCGATTACATAAAACTCTCTACAGTAGGAGAGCATAGTCATCTGTTGCGAAACGATTTATTAAGCACAGGACAACTGAAAGATTAATTATTTTTCTTTCTTTGTGGTTGCCTAATTTACACCTCTTGCACAGTGTTTACTGCGATAACAATACTCGAAACCTAACTCACGATACTCAAATTCCACGGTAATCACGATAATCTAAGAGCACCGTATGGTATATTCATTTTCTCCACATGAGCTGGAAAATATGCAAACTTGCATTAACTTGGAGCTTAACAAGGTAGCACAGTGGTGCTTAAAATGTCAACTGGAACTTAATACGGCTCAATGTGGATGGATATGCTTCGGCGATACATCACTTAACCTATACCTTACCATAAATGGAGAAATGTTATCTAGGTTACATACAGTAGTGGACTTAGGACTTAGATACTCCCATGACTTATCGCTTACAGAACAGATATCGAAACAGACCTCCAAGTCACAACGACTAGTAGGTTACATAATTCGAAACCTTCATAACAATGAATCACGAATTTTAATGTACAAAGTTTGTGTTCGACCTCTTCTAGAATATTGCACGTTTATTCTTAGCAGTGCGCGTATAAAGGATAAATTAAGGCTGGAATCAGTACAGAGACGATTTACACTTCGTATTCTTGGAGCTGATTGTTCCTTAACTTATAATTCTAGATGTAAAAAACTAGAGCTAGACCCTTTATGGAAGAGGAGACTCAAACTAAATCTTATTTTTTTCTTCAAACTACTTAATAAATTATCCTTTACATCCAATCATGTAATTCAATATGCAGAGACTCCTCATTATGAAACCCGTAATTCCTTGGCACTGGTGAAACAAACTTATTCTAAATCATCTCTTTATATGAATTACTTTGCCTGTAAATTTTCTAGACTCTGGAATAACCTACCAGAACATATCCGTACGATAAAATCACTCCCATTATTTGTACGTTGCATCGATGCATATTGCTCCTCCGAAAATGCATTGAATGCTCTAGCACCTGCAAGTGTATCTCACTCCACAAGTGTTATTATAGGAACTTTAAATGTTTAGGCATTTTTATTAGTGCATTCTCTGGATAAAACCACCTACTCGCTGTCACTTTATGTTAATACCGTCCCCAGCTAGTTTAACTAATTTGAATATCATCAACAGTATATCACTGTGTCACATGACATACGCATTTTGATAGATCTGTTTGACATATTTCGGTAATTACTGCTTTGTTGTTCCGTGCTATCTGTTTTCGTTTTAATTTCTCTAGTTGTAGATATTTATCATTAAATCGATCTGGCACACGAAATGACCTTAATTACATTGTTTATAAATCAACAGACTGTCCAGTTAAGAAATATTACATGTTCCCGGCTGATACATTGGATCGCTGTAATACCTAAACAATTACTGAACTAGTAAACTTAAAACTCATATCACATGTTTGTTCTGTACATATAATGATATTATTTATATCAAATTGATCATGCCTGTAAACTGGCGTGAATTCTGTAATTATCATTTTTTTCAGAATATAAATTATTATTATTATTATTATTAACTGGGTCGTCCATATTAACACGTTACTAATTTCTTCATTGTTATTTTTTCCATAGTGATGACGTCTTAATTGTTTTTTTATGCATTTACCTTTACATTGATGATTGATTACTTTTTATTTTAACAAAATTCATTTATTGAAGTATAAAAGCTTCATTATTATTAACTATTAGAAGAATTCCTAGAAATGTCAATATTTAAAGAAATGATTACATTTCATTGAAGTAAATGAATCATAAATGTTGCCTATTTTGTTACGTTATAACAATGACAAAAATTTCTTTCAGTTTTTTACAAAACATTTAGTTGCCCCTATCATAGACATAAATATAGACATGCACGCGCGTGTGCTGCTTTTACATACTCACACTATAATCGGATCCACACATGTCAATATACGTTAAACAAGAATGTCATAGTTTCACTTAATTGATTAGTTAATCAATTCAATTCATATTGAAGTAACTAAGGTAACTAAAATATTGGGAAGTTTAAGAAAGACCTAATAAGAAATAGTGATTAGAGCTCAATTCATTTGTGAAAAATATGGCCGACATTAAATAATAATAACCACCAATAATTATATTAAACTCTACTTTTAAAAATATTGTAAACATTCATGGTTTTTGATAAATAAGTTCAGCTATTTCCCAGCATTTCCAGAATTTAAATAAATTTTTACTCACAATCAATGAACACTACAGAACTGGACGAACATGACATTCGTCATTACCCAATGAATAATGAATTATCGATATCATACATCTGAAAAAGTCCAGTCACGATCAGATTTGGTCATAATGTGAAGATTGACTAGGCGGATTAGAAACCCACAGATTATATCAGCTTCCCTAGGAATGAATGTATATCACGTTGACGAGTATCAACCAACATAAAGCCTACGTTACTCAGGTTTTCCTACCAACCATTTCTAGTCACCTAGCATTTTTCTACGTGTTTGTTTCTTGCCGTCGTGCTACTGATAGATGTAACCAGACTAGTAGTGAATAGGTCTTTATTTAGATCTGCGCGCAGTCACAGTAGAGAGTGGGTTATCTGCTGACAAAAAGAAGCTTCTGAACATTCAACATAAGATAATACGAAATATAATGCCTATACAAAATAAGGAAGTGCATGAAGAGATATTTACGGACTATCGTCGATTGCTGATAGAGTTAGTTGTCCTGAGTTGGAAGTCAAACAGTGAGCACAGCAATCAGTGACGACCAGACATAATGTTAAATGAATACTGTGATGATGTCTGAGGCGAACGGCAGTGAATTCGAGTCACAGAGTGAATACCAATGCCGTTAGAGGTACACCCAATAGACAAGTCTCAAATGTGACGAAGCACACTTTCTGGATTCCAGAGTTAACCACATCCAGTCTATTCGAAATTACCATCATTTGCTGTTGTTCCAGGACGACCTTTTTTCTCAATTTATTAAAATTTATAAAATAGGAGAGTTTTATTCAGTCCACCTGATGTTTGATGTAAATAGAACTGGAATTTACCAATAACCTCAATAAATTAACTATGTGAATGAATATAATGTTGAGATGTATATACATTTCCAAAGAACACCGTTATCATTTGATGATTGAACAATAGTATTGAATTTGTTCAGATGTCAATAATTTTCATATGTATCAATCGTTAGACATCTGTCCACTTCATCTGACAACAAGTACGTAGTCAAAGTCGAAGTGTCAACGTCAGAATTGAAACGAAGGAACATCTAGTTGACGAGTCTAAGTGTCAACGTTAGTATTTAGACGAAGTTAAGTTCAGTTGACGAGTCCCAAACGGATACGTTCACGTATCTCGGATTATACTGTTGAATAGATTTCAAAATTAGATGAAAATCTATTGTAGTAAACTGAGAAGTCGACAAAACGGACACACTGGTCACTAGTCGCAATATATATTCTAAATATATACTAAACGTAGATTTCCATCTTTGTCTATATCATCTATTTAAGGCAGAAACAAACCCATATTCTCCATATAAAATTGTGATGTTGATCTTCTTGAAATATTTTAGAAATTCAGGATATAATATCCAACATGAACAGAAACTGTATGTATTTAAATTACTTGAATAATTTGTATAATTGAAGTCAATTATTTGATCAAAATTTGTTATATATTTCATTTTATTAATTCGTTACTCATACTATGTATAAACTTAGTAATGGTGAATAGAATCTATATTCAGTTTGGTATATCATCATAAGGAGAATAGAGTTTTCATAGTGAATGATATCTACGTAACCTTGTGCATCAATTAATATGAAGTCTATTTAACAATTGATTTTGGTATATGTAGATTTAAACGTCCCGAAATCTTCGGCTTTACACCAGTGCATCAGCACAGAATTATCTAACTATGAAGGTAAGCGTTAGTATTCATGACAATTTAGTTAAACGTCGTAATTCAATTGATCCTCTGTTTTCGAAGTGAGATGACCTGACGATATGTTAGAAAACTATTGATTTAAGCTTCTTGGGACTTTATTCCTCAAAATTTCACGTGACTCTCAGATGTTCATTATTTCTGTAAGCTGAGTGATTGAATCTATGTAAAAGATAAGTCGTGTACAGTACCGGATTGTTTAATTAAGTGATGAATAACCCGCACAATCAATACACATACTGCACCGAAAATCCTATGAACTTGTGGTGTAATTACAATATTTGGTAATGAATATGTAGTTTCATGAGTACCGACAACATATTCCATTTCTAGTATTCTGCGTAATATCTGAGTGTGCTACTTTCTGTTATTAGTAGTTTCATTGTTTGACGTATGAATACGAATCAAATGACAGATCATTTATGCGTAATTTGTGTAGTGAGACTGATCAACAGTCAACGTATCCCAAATGATAACTTGATAGTTTGTCAGAGTAATGGAAAATTCGTGAGTTCACGATTGTTAACCTGTTGATATTATTCAGCAGTAGCACTCAAATCAGTGTGCTGAGAAGCGTCCTTATTCAAACAACATAAAAATAATGTTGATATCAAAGTTAACTATTTAAGGATTAATTTTTATTAATCGGAATACATCCATTAAGAGATTATTGAAGAAAAATTAGTTCAGCGAAGCGTTCTCTTTACGGCGAGTTCATTTTCAATACTGTACATATATATACTTATTTTAACAGGACGATAATAATACTGATAATAAACTTCTGTTAGACATGTTGACAGTAAGTTTAAATAAACAAAGATATTAAAAATGGTTTTTACAAAATAAGGAAAGTTTAATAATCGTTTGATCGGTATTGGCCTAATTATTCATCAAAAGATAGATAGGGAAGTATCATTGTGAAAGGATGGCTCAGCATGATAAGGTAAAATGTTGATAGTGAGACTAAATGTAAAGGGATTGATCATGGAAACAAAATGAACCGGTTTGGTGTTGAAAATTTCAGGGGAAAATGCGGGGTGCAGCAGATGTCTGTGAAAGAAGAAGAGTATGAACTCTCTTATTCTTCCTGTCTCCTCTCTTAAGGTGACCGACCCAAAACTTTAGTTTATTCGACTTGAAAATTATTTTCTGGCTAACCGTATTAACTTACCGATAGATTTTTTATGTTGTCTTTATCCAAATTGAGTGCAATGGGCAAGTTAATTTCATGTATATTTGTCAGACCATATATACATACTCTTATCGTCTCTCTGTTTCTCAACGTTTCGAAAATGTTTTCTATAGTAAAGCGCTGTTTAATCTGTTCTGTTGAGTCTAACAGTTGGTAGGTGGAAGAAAATAAGTAAAAGGTATAAATGTAATTTCAATTTTAAAAAACGATTTTCTTTTATATCTCACAGACGTTTCGAGGTTAGTTACATTGATTGTCGCGATGTACGAAATAGCGAAGAATTACAGTAAATAATGCAAATAAAACTCTGTTTATAAGGTCAGATATGATTTAATATACAGTACATTTGCAAAACCTATAGTGTTTGCGTAAATTCTGCATTGTAATTCGAAAACGGTGCACTTATTCACCAAATGACGTACACGAAGCGAAACAACTGAATATACTGATAAACAATACACAAGTCACACTCTGGAATCCAGTGCATCATAAAACATTTTACGAAATTATTTGGTGAAATAACATCGTTTATACCATCCTGAAATGAATTACTCACTCTTTGTTTGCAGACATTTCAGCGACATATCGTCTCCTAACAAATATTCTCAATGAATATATTCGTTGCAGCACAAAAGTGTGAATTGTGAGTCAACTGAATCTGTTTCATTGATTAAATAATTTCGTGTGGTTATCAGTAGTATATTGTAGGGATAGTTAATTTACAAATGATTTTGATTGATGCAAGTGTACGGAGGAACAGTGTAAAGCGGGTACTCTACATTTGGAGTCCTCATATTAACAAAGAGAAACTTCAAACTGATTCATGTGATTGCACCTCCATTAAACATAAGTTAATCGTTTTTGGGGCAATCAGTATATACGGTTGACAGTGGGTTACAGGTACATCCAGATAACCAGTTCTAAGTAGGCTGGAAATCACATCTTGAATTCCATTATAAGCCACAATACGAAAGTTTCTTCATTGGCATCAAATAATCCGTGAAAGACATTATGGAGAATACGACAATGCAATCCAACACCTTGAATTTGTATAATTTACAGTGACATTTACTTTAGTTTACTCAGTTCATGAATACATTTAATTGTGATCATTTGTGTTATAACGATAAATAATTTAACATATTCGTTATTGATTACACGAATCAGATAGCATTTTATAACCGTGATTTGTTTGCATGATCTTACTAAATTTAAATGCATGATTTTGTTTAGTCTAGATGACCCTGAAAGTTATCGAACTCACGTTTCCAAATGATGATAATCATTGTGAATTATTTGGTTTATTTTGTTCGCAAATCATCATGATAACTGATTTAACAAATATTCCGTTGTTCTCATGTTTTTTTCTATGATTCGTTTCAATGTTGATTTGTAGCACTTAGATTCCTGTGAAATTTCGTGAATACTGCAAGAAAAACTGTAGCCATATATTTTTAAACTCAATCGCTTAGCACATTATTATGGAATCGTTATGTTAGAAGGCAAGATCCGCGTGGGAGGACTTTTGTGATTATCATGTTTATCCTTTGAAACCGAACATCAGATTAATCTTCCGAAAGATCACTTAATTACAGATATGATTATAATATATTATCATTTGATTAACGCACACATTGGAGTTACTCAAACATTGAGTGATATTCGTGAAGAGAATTAGATTGTTAGAGAGTACTCTACTGTTCGAAATGTTCTAAAACGATGCTTTATATGTAGAAGACTTTATTCTAAGCCATTTTCTTAAATATTGGCGCCGTTGCCGGAGTACCGAGTAGAGACTCGATAGCCACCCTTTAGTCACGTAGGCGTGTATTACTTTGGACCATTCTATGCCAAACGTGGTGGAGTCGTTGAGAAATGTTACGGCTGTTTATTCACTTGCTTATCTATTAGAGATGTTCACATCGAATTGGCTTACTCCTTAGACACGGATTCATTTTTATGCGCATTATCAAGATTCTATGTCAGAAGAGGATGCTTGAAGCGTACTTTTAGCAGTAACGGTTCGAACTTCTGAGGCGCAGGTGCTATTTTGAGACAGATTATATGCTCTTGGAATACAAGCAAAATAGAAAACCACCTTAAAGAACGAGGATGTGAATGAAATTCCTGTAGTGTTTGTGCTTCGTTAAAAAATCACTCTCGTAACCGTTATCATATCATCCTCAGCGGTGTTTGATATATATATATATATATATATATATATATATATATATATATATATATATATATATATAAACCTGTAAGACGTAACCTCTCTCAACACTTTCCCATTGGGCAAGATAGATTACTGGGTTACTCACCATTAACCCAACCATGTCTCAACTGTCCGACTAGTCAAGTTCAACAAATTAATCCGCTTTATCAAAATAATGATTTTTCTGACCTTCAGAAATTCCTGGTCCCTCTAGCACTACAATTTGCTCAAGCGATCGCCCATGTGATCAGTCAAACATAATAAACCACAGTCTATGCAAATCCAAAATACACGACATCAATAGGGAAGCTCTCGGTTTTTTTTACACTCCACACGCCCTTTCTAAATCTATTAATTATCAATGCACGTTCACTTCTGAACAAAATTTCAGCCTTGAGAACATTAGCCTTTCTATCCAAGCCTTCATTCATACTTATCACTGAAACATGGTGCTCTCATGCAGTATCTGACTCAGAATTAAATATCCAAAACTATAGACTCTATCGCTGTGACAGAGAAACTAAGCGAGGAGGTGGTTGTATTATATATGCTTTGGATACCCTAACAACTAATAGAGTTGAAGATAGTGTCCTGAATAGTTTACCAGAATCAGTCTGGATATCTGTCAACACCCTGAATCATAGTTTACTCCTTGGATGTATATACAGAGCTCCTGAGAGCTCAAATAATGGGAATAATCTTATTATCAATGCATTCATACATGCATCTGCTCTAAACTTTAATGCTAAGGTTATCATTGGTGATTTCAATTATCCTGGAATTAACTGGAGTACCGGTAGCTGTCAGTCATGTCATGAGGAGTTCTCGGCAACCATTAACATGCACTGTTGGTCACAGTGGGTTCGTGCCCCAACTAGAGGTGATAGTATACTCGATCTAATATTTAGTAGAGATATTATCCCACTGTCTGTAAAAGTATACGATGAATTTGAAAGCAGTGACCATAAGACAGTAGTATGTGCTCTCCCTATATATCCCTCTTCTAACCAACCCATTCAAAAAACCTGTCAACATAGAGACTTTAAGCATGACGACTGGGACCTCCTGCATTCACTGATTAAACTTTCAGACTGGGATAACTTTTTTTCATGTACTAATCTCATAGATACTATCGACGAATTCTATTTGATCGCTAACTCTTGTTTAGATTCTTGTGTACCTCTTAAAACGTACAGGTTTATTAAACCTTACGAATTATATATACCAGCTAAATATCGTAATAAACTAAGACGCCTACAGAATCGTTATTTCAAGTCAAACGAGTTTACGGCAGCTGCGGAAATAACAATAATTTTTAATCAAATTAAAGAGACATATAGGTTAAAGGCCATTAATGAGGAGTTACTAGCACTTAATAGTAACTCAAAAATACAAAACTTAACTCTACTTCTCAATAAACGCGCTAAAGTACCTCAAAATGTTGATATACCATGCATCCAGCATAATAACACTTTTATATACGACTCTAAAACTATGGCAGACCTTTTCAGTGCTACTTTTGCGGATGATGTAAGAACCACAAGTGGCTCTGCTTCAAGAGTTACGTGCGTGACCAGCAACTACATAAAATCTATCTCCTTCACATGTAAGAGAATTAATATGGCTATAAATGCCCTTAGGCTTTCGCGCGGTCATGGAGCAGACGGGATTCCATCCTTTCTCTACAAATACGGTGGCCCAGATATTCCACTTCTTCTTCTAAAGCTGTTTACTCGCTCTATGGAAACTGGTTCTTACCCTTACTGTTGGAAAACCGCGTACATCATACCACGTTATAAATCTGGAGATAAGACTGATATGAACAATTATCGGCCAATAAATATTACTCCAGTAATCTCTAGGATTATGGAGAAAATTGTATGTGATGAACTTTCCAACTATTTACTCGCTGGAAACTTTATCAATGATACTCAACATGGATTTCTCAAAAATCGATCTTGCATGACATGTCATTTCGACTTCTTTAATTTAGTCTACTCCCTACGTAGCCAAGGATATCTAGTCTTAGTGCTATATCTGGACATTTCTAAGGCCTTTGACATGGTTAACCACCAACTTCTTATAGGCAAACTTGCATCTTATGGGGTTCAAAATCCTTTGCTAGATTGGATTGATTCATTTCTCAGCAATCGACATCAAATAGTTAAAATTAACTCTTCATTGTCTAACGCTGTCCCCGTTAGAAGTGGTGTAATACGAGGTAGTGTCTTAGGCCCTTTGCACTTTTTAGTGTTTATCAATGACATTTTTGAAAATTCTTGTGTAGGTAAGCCCCTTCTATATGCAGATGATCTCAAACTAGCGTATTCATTTTCTCCACATGAGCTGGAAAATATGCAAACTTGCATTAACTTGGAGCTTAACAAGGTAGCACAGTGGTGCTTAAAATGTCAACTGGAACTTAATACGGCTCAATGTGGATGGATATGCTTCGGCGATACATCACTTAACCTATACCTTACCATAAATGGAGAAATGTTATCTAGGTTACATACAGTAGTGGACTTAGGACTTAGATACTCCCATGACTTATCGCTTACAGAACAGATATCGAAACAGACCTCCAAGTCACAACGACTAGTAGGTTACATAATTCGAAACCTTCATAACAATGAATCACGAATTTTAATGTACAAAGTTTGTGTTCGACCTCTTCTAGAATATTGCACGTTTATTCTTAGCAGTGCGCGTATAAAGGATAAATTAAGGCTGGAATCAGTACAGAGACGATTTACACTTCGTATTCTTGGAGCTGATTGTTCCTTAACTTATAATTCTAGATGTAAAAAACTAGAGCTAGACCCTTTATGGAAGAGGAGACTCAAACTAAATCTTATTTTTTTCTTCAAACTACTTAATAAATTATCCTTTACATCCAATCATGTAATTCAATATGCAGAGACTCCTCATTATGAAACCCGTAATTCCTTGGCACTGGTGAAACAAACTTATTCTAAATCATCTCTTTATATGAATTACTTTGCCTGTAAATTTTCTAGACTCTGGAATAACCTACCAGAACATATCCGTACGATAAAATCACTCCCATTATTTGTACGTTGCATCGATGCATATTGCTCCTCCGAAAATGCATTGAATGCTCTAGCACCTGCAAGTGTATCTCACTCCACAAGTGTTATTATAGGAACTTTAAATGTTTAGGCATTTTTATTAGTGCATTCTCTGGATAAAACCACCTACTCGCTGTCACTTTATGTTAATACCGTCCCCAGCTAGTTTGACTAATTTGAATATCATCAACAGTATATCACTGTGTCACATGACATACGCATTTTGATAGATCTGTTTGACATATTTCGGTAATTACTGCTTTGTTGTTCCGTGCTATCTGTTTTCGTTTTAATTTCTCTAGTTGTAGATATTTATCATTAAATCGATCTGGCACACGAAATGACCTTAATTACATTGTTTATAAATCAACAGACTGTCCAGTTAAGAAATATTACATGTTCCCGGCTGATACATTGGATCGCTGTAATACCTAAACAATTACTGAACTAGTAAACTTAAAACTCATATCACATGTTTGTTCTGTACATATAATGATATTATTTATATCAAATTGATCATGCCTGTAAACTGGCGTGAATTCTGTAATTATCATTTTTTCAGAATATTAATTATATATATATATATATATATATATATATATAGGGAAATGAATGGATCATTGAATCGAATAAACAGCTAATTACAAGGCTAGCAGAATGGATATATGCGAAGGCAGTAAGCAATGTTCAAGCATACATATTTCATACTAGCATTACAATAATAAACGTATAATAAGTTGTTATAATACAGATGACTTTGTTCCCTAAAGAAGTTAACAAAAGTTCTTAACCGAAATAAATGAGAACAAACTCAATTGCACGTGAGTTGCTATATTTCAACCCACCTAGGGAAAATCATCAAGGCTGTGTGTGGTAACGCATCATTAGATAAATTAGAAATGCTTTAATCTCAAAACGTGTCGACCGATGAAACATTGCAAACGTTCTTGATCGAGGCAGAACCGATACTGACTAAAAGACCTCTGGTTAAAATGACAGATGATCCTGGTACCCTAGAGACTCATACTCCGAACAAATGGTTGTTGATTTATAAAGGGTTATCATTCGATGATGTTTCTGTGAATAAGGCTTTATTATACAATAAAATATGGAAAGAATCTCAGAGATTAACTACAGCATTTCGGTATAGATATCTAGCGACTCTCCAAACAAAAAAATAAATGGTTGAACGTACGCAAAAATTTACAACAGGGTGACCTAGTTCTCGTTAGTGACGTTGAAACCAGTAAAGTCTATGGCCTAAAGCCATTGTCGAACAGGTAAACTATGGCCCTGATGAACGAGTTTGTACAGCGAAGTTGAGAACGGAAAACGGAGAAATCGTACGGGATGTACGAAGCCTGTGTTTATTGGAATAATCCCGTTATCAGACGTCGACGACGTTTCAGGACGGCAGACGTGGTGCACATTTCGGGGTGAGTTTAAAGTGTGGTCGATTAGCTAACCCATCAATGATGAAGTGAAACGCCCACCACAACGCTAACTTTCTTTGACCTTGGATGGCTCTATCTTGTTTATTCACCAATCACGATTTTATGTTCATTATAAAGTAATGTTTGCCTTGTTGACTCATATTTCCTACCCTCTAGTTACTGTTATGTATGTTATTTATATCTCTCCAAACGGCTTACTTGTTCTGACTTTGGCTGAACCAAGTCTCCGTGCTCAACAGTTTAGAGAATAGCTTAGAGCTGCATCAGTAGGAAATTGCTTCCTTGCACTTTTCACGATAAAACCAAGACAACATGGAGACAACACTTTCATAATGCTTACATTTGTGTCGCAAAAGCGTCTAAGTAACATTAACAGAAATTCATTATGCAAATCAATATTATCAGCAGGAAGAAGAACATCATTCTGATGCGATTCTACACCATGAAGACAGGTATTAATCTGATTTCTAGCTATTTATACCAAAGATTTCTGAATGAATTTTAATACCTCTCACGACCTTAGATCATTGAAGTGGCACACTGCTAAATGCTTACGTACGGCCTCTTAACGCAAGCACAGATGAGCGATACTCACTAAGAGACGAATATTGACACAACTACTTCCTTTCTTCCTTCAGTAGCAGACTATTTCTATCAATATTGAGTAACTTGTGATTAGTGATGCCAGTGGTTTCCCTACTGGTAGGTCCCAAGTGGATATCATTGTAAAGATACGGTTTATTTAACTTAGAAGTAATCAACTCTATGCTACCAGTATCAACGATGGATGAAAGGAACTTGTTTGTTTCGACAATTAGCTTTCACATTAAATGTGAAGTACCGCTGCATTCAGTAGTGGGCAACAATCCACCAATGCTTCTATTCAAATCATCTAGACTTGATCCATCATCATTCAGTGATTTGGTAAAAAGACGACTCAGAAATTTCTGAAATGTTTGTGTATGTCCAACCTTTCTACACTTACGGTAACGTGTAAAACTAAATTTACATGAACTACAAAGATGCAGCTTACCACAAGAAAAACCGAACGTAATAGCTGAAGGTTAATTACAAGTAAATTAGAGTTGATCACCTGTCTCAATAAATTGAAGCTGCTCTTTTTAGGAGTCTGAGGTTTCTACAGTATAGAAATCTATTCACATTCGATAATAAATTCTTATGTTGTCTGGTTAATGCATCATGAAGGTCATCATTAACAACTTCACAAATAAAACAGAAGTGTTTTTGTGTCTTTGAACGGTAGGACGAGATTCATTTGGGCAGATTCTCTAGATCGTTGTCATTTATACTTGCAATCAGGTGGTCAAACGTTGAATATGCAACTGTTCACTGACTTTGCACTTAGTATCTAATGTCTGTAGCTGTATTATGCTATGTCTAATAGTCTGACTTGAAGACCGATTCAAATGTGGGACTGTGCTCTTTCAGCTGTTTTTGTTGATGTTGTGTGATCATGAACTGTTGATAATCTGTTCAGTAATTTCCGCGAAAGTAAACGAGCTTCGTCAGTATATTAAAGGTTGTTCAACAAACTAGAGACCTCTACTGGAGGATATTTGCCTTGCGAAACTGGGAAATGGACCACTTAAAAGCACAACTATCCGTTTACCAACTTATAATCGCTATATAGACGATACTCTCATGTTATCAGAAAAAGAACATGATTAGAATAATTTACTTAATTTAACAACTTGATTCATTTCTCCACAGCTGTTTTATAGATTAAGGAATTTATTGAACGTCGGGTTAGTTTGCAAATCAAGGATATTTTGGTGATTAATGGTTTTAATTTTTCTCCCATCTATTTCACGTCCACTGAACTTATTCACCAACCTTCAAACGTTTGAAGTATTATTTTGTACTACTTACTATTACTTAGTAACCAGCAATATTCCTAACAACTCGTAGCACAACATTACAGTAAAACGTTCTATAAAAATTACACATGCATATAAAATTTATTGTATTTAACATCATTAACACTTCCTCTCAGTCCTCGATGCAGATGTTCGTTTAATCTTTGAACGAAAACATAGTTTTCTATGATCATTGATGATAGGTACACATTTCGGTATTCAAAAAAAAACAAAATAAAGCACAGCTATCAGCTATCATTTGCACTATGGAAACGTTAAACATTTCAGAATTTATACGCTGAAACCACAAAGGAAACCCAACAAATTGGCAAGTTCCTCATCAAAAACGTACACGCATTCATAAACAGTTGTCTACGTAAGATACTCAATGTCTGTTGACCAGATACCACTTGCAACAACTTACTGCGGTAGAGAACAAACCAACTTCCCGCTGAGGAGGAAATTATAAAAGGACTTTGTTAGCGGATAGGACACACATTGAGGGAATCATCAAAATGCATCACGAGGTAAACGGTAACTTGGAATCCTGAGACTAAACGGAAATGTGGAAGGCCAACGAACACACTTGTCGAAATTCCAATTAGGTTACTTTCGACTGCTCTCACAGAGTATTATTATGTAGTAGCAATCAGAAGTGGCGTACCCACAAGCACATGATTCAAACCAAATGAATTGAAAGGAAATAGGTGAGCTACCAACATAATAAAAAATTTAGAGGAATAATAGAATCTATAAAGGACAACGCGAACATGTGCAAATGATGTACTGAATGTATGGTTTTCATATTTTGCTAACATGCTGTGTGGTTAGTCATTAGTAATGGTAGTACAAATCTTTGTCGTAATAGACTTAGTAGTGTCAGTAGTAGTGGTAGTATCTGTCATCGTAGTTGTAGTGGTACTAGTCTTGATAGTTTTGTTAACGCCCGTTGTAATAATTGCAGTAGTAACTATACCTCACACTGTTCATTTTTGTATCCACATAATACCTATTTTTTTATGACCTCTAAATGTGAAACTATTCATCACATTGCAGTTTTAATATTTTTCTCCATTTTTTCAAAATTTATTTCAAGTTCATGAGGCCAACACAAATGTAAGTGTAATCAATGATGTTGTCTATTCAAATTGTATATGCACACTTGACAGAAGTGAGCTCAGTTATGATTGCAAAAGTATTCAGTATCACGCCATTAAAACACTGTGAATTCCACAAAATTTTAGATAAATGTGATTTTTTTTTATGATCATATTTGTTGACTTCAAGCACATCATTATTAATAAGAGTTTTTCTGCACAGTACATATATTGAACAACACCGACCTTAGCATATCTTGCGCTACCACATTCCAGAGAGATGTTGCTGTTCTCCGATCACAAGAAAAAACGCTCTGAACACTAAGGAAGAGGCTCAGAATACGTCCGAACAAGCATGATGTGTACTGGTGGGATGTGAGTCTTATGGAACCAGAATCATAGAAGCATCCTTCAAATTAAAGAAGGAGGAAATCATCTTGAGTGTCATCCAATGTTGTGCACCTACCAATGATAGAAATTACGACAATAAAAATCAGTTCAACGAGACACTGCAATTGATCATAGTGAAGTGAATAGGAAACAACCTGACAATCCTGACGGGAGATCTAAACATCAAAGTCGGAATGGACAACAACGGGGATGAAGATATTTTCGGACGACAAGGACTGACTGAGAGAACGGAAAGAGAATGGCGATAGATTCGCAAATCTACGTGCGCCCAAAAAGTTTATTATAGACAGCACAATATACTCACAATCCCGAGATGAAACGGAAATGCAGAAGGCAAAAGAAGACGTTGCGTCAAGAATTAGACTTATGCAAGAAAAGGATGAATGGTAATCTGGAAAGAACTGAAAAGGATTGCTTGAAACCGAGTTGCATGGACAGTTCCGTTGAGCGACCAATGCTTCTCTATGAGGAGTAACAAGCTTGACGAAAATATCATTTATGATATTCGGGAATATATGTCTTATTCTCATTCATACCTCATTTTTGATTCTATGTCTCCATGTATTTTAATGGTTCTCATGGACTCAAATTACTGAATTCGTTCGCATTTCCTGCAATCACTGAACTTCACTTATTTGGTTTGGTCGGTTAGTTAATCAGAGATATATATCTATTGTCTGTATATCATAATCGCACTGCTGTCAGTTGTCCCTTTGTTCAATAGTTAAACTTTTGATAATAATCATCTGCTCACTAATGACTGACTTCAAGAGGCATTTCCTGGAGTTCTAGTGAGAAGCCGTTATCATTGGAGTTGAACTAGGTCTGTTGTGAGATATCAGCTCACTGAAGACAATGGTGTACGGTGGCGCAACTTCGTGGATTGGTTGAAATTAGACATTAACACCGTTGGATGTACCCACACAAACACATAAACAAGGCTACTTGAATCTCACTTAAACCACACCATGGAAAATCAGATAGACCATATTTGCATCAGTGAAGCATTCACAAGGTCAACGGCAGACGTGCGAAGCAGGAGAGGCACAAACTTGGCTTTAGATCACCATTAGATAGTTGTGGCCAATATGTTAGCGAAGCTAAAAAGCACCGGACAACTGAAGAAACAAGAGTACAAAGGTTCAATACAGCCTTTTTTCACACAATGACAAACTCAACCAAATTCAAGATAGCTCTCAATATCAGTGTTACGTCCAAGTGTTTGCTCGTTCCCTCTATTGAAGTACGGTATATCGATCTATTTGCAATTTGCGAACCCAAATTAACAATATAACCAAACTCCAATTTACGTACCAAATTTTATTCGCAATTTGCAAGTAGTCAACCAAATGTCGTTCTTCAATTTGCAGGTTCCCGGAGCGAAAACTCCCAAATACCAAACCAAAGACAAAGAGACCGAAATGTCCGAAAAAATGATATAAATAAACAAGTTTAGAAGTTGAGTAAAACAAACACATCCAAAAACATAGTAAAATTATTAATATACAATAAAAAGGTTTTAATCAGTCAAGTGTCTTTAGTTCGTTCGTAACATCAGACGCCAAGCGTTACAGGATCTACTGAAGGAAGAAGAACTCACTGTGAAGAACTACTAGAAAGGGATCAAAGGGGTACTAAGTGAAACGTGAAAGAAGTTGATGAACTGCAACAAGCATCATCAATCATAAGGAGTAGATCGCCATGGAAACTATGAACAAGATTCAAGAAGAGAAGAACGAGAAGGCAGCAATTATCAACCGTCGAACAAGAACAAGGAAATTCAGGGCACAAACTGAATACACAGAAGCAACTCAACAAGCAAAGAAGAGTATTCGAGATGACAGGCAGAAATACATGGCAGACCTATCGATGACCGCGAAAGAAGCTGCAACAGAAGGAAATGTCAGACGACTATAATACACGACAAAGAAACTGGCAGGGACATATGGTAAACCAGAGAGACCTGTCAAGGACTAAAAAGGGCGAGAATATCACCAAGAAAAAGGAACGGAGGAGCAGATGGTTAAAACAATTCGAGGAAGATGTTCACTTTTTACTCAGGAAGGTCTGGGAGAAGAATTGGTGCCGGTCGACTAAAATGAGCAACACCTCATCAAGATAACAAAGGAATGGGGTCTGAACAAGTGGGAAAACTGAGCTTCAAAGAAATCACTCTACTGTTGGTACCAGGAATAGTTGCTCAACCGGATGAAAGATTTATTAGACACCCAATGTTGAGATCAATAGACCGGATGCCGTAAGAATCGGTCGTGTAAAGACCGAATAGTGACACTACGGGTCATTGATAAACAATCGACTGAGTGATATTTCATTAATTATGAAAAAGCATTTGACAGTGTGGAGACGCAATTCTGATGGAATCTCCTCCGACACTACGGAGTGAGTAGCTAAGAAGATTGTCAACATCATACGAAATTCATACGATGGACTGCTCTGCAAAGTGGTTCGTGGAGGACAGCAGATAGACTCATTGCAAGGGGGACAAGGCTTATTTCTTCTCCATTTCCCTGCCTTCTGTTGGTCGATAGGATTATGAAAACCCCAATATCCGAGGGGGACCACGAAGTAGAACAGACAGGTTGGATGCAATTCGCAGATGATCTCATCTTTCTATCCCATACACATCAACAAATGCAGGTCAAGACAAACAGTATAGCAGCAGTCCATGCAGCAGAAGGCCTCAATCTATATAGATAAAAAGCAAGATACTCAATAACAACACAGAGAACTCCAATAAAATTACAGTTGTTGGGGAAAATCTGGAAAGGAGATGGAAAAATTCACTTATTTGGTTAGCATCATCGATTTTTTTTGTTTGATGTGTTAAACCCATATACTTTATTCTAGCTTCGTGGTCTCGTAGAATTGTGTTCTACTATGATATTAGCTTAGGTCTAATAATAGACCTAATCCTAAAATTGTAGATTCATCATGATGTAACTGCCTAATCTATAAGATCTTACGTGGAAGTTACATCATTGCCTACACCGATTCATTCCATTTTAGCAATTACCAACACGTGATAAAGAACAAGCTTAGGCTAGAGATAGAATATATTTAATATAAATAAATAAAAGATACAAGATAAAATTTAGCTGGGACCACGCCTGCAAGGCGAAGCCATGCCATCTGACTAACTCGTATTAATTAAATTCATTATCCCCGCCTTCTCCATTGTTAGGTATTTTCCAGCGTTAAATGTTGAATATCTATTTTTCATATTGTCTCAAGTTAGGGCCCAATGCCACTACAGTTTTATTGTCAGAAAGAGGAATCAGCCTCTTGACTTCCGAAGGAACTCGGCTTTCAGCATGAGGCGTTATAACACTCCTACATAAAGACCTACTTACTCCCAGGACAGAGTTTAAGTTGTTTTAATAATCTTTTCTGGTAAGAGTTTTTCTACCGAGTTAATTTTCTGCAATATGTGGTCGCTAACCGCATGTCCAACTATCCTCCTCTATCCGGACTTGGGATCGGCAGAAGTTCCAGTAGGGCTCTAAGTAGAGTTCTTAACAGCAGTTAATCAATATCAAATTCACAATCTCTAACAAGAACGTAAAGACAGTCCTACTATACGGAGCTGAAAATTGGAGACCTACTACAACCATCATCAAAAATGTACACGCATTCATAAACAGTTGTCTACGTAAGATACTCAATGTCTGTTGACCAGATACCACTTGCAACAACTTACTGCGGTAGAGAACAAACCAACTTCCCGCTGAGGAGGAAATTATAAAAGGACTTTGTTAGCGGATAGGACACACATTGAGGGAATCATCAAAATGCATCACGAGGTAAACGGTAACTTGGAATCCTGAGACTAAACGGAAATGTGGAAGGCCAACGAACACACTTGTCGAAATTCCAATTAGGTTACTTTCGACTGCTCTCACAGAGTATTATTATGTAGTAGCAATCAGAAGTGGCGTACCCACAAGCACATGATTCAAACCAAATGAATTGAAAGGAAATAGGTGAGCTACCAACATAATAAAAAATTTAGAGGAATAATAGAATCTATAAAGGACAACGCGAACATGTGCAAATGATGTACTGAATGTATGGTTTTCATATTTTGCTAACATGCTGTGTGGTTAGTCATTAGTAATGGTAGTACAAATCTTTGTCGTAATAGACTTAGTAGTGTCAGTAGTAGTGGTAGTATCTGTCATCGTAGTTGTAGTGGTACTAGTCTTGATAGTTTTGTTAACGCCCGTTGTAATAATTGCAGTAGTAACTATACCTCACACTGTTCATTTTTGTATCCACATAATACCTATTTTTTTATGACCTCTAAATGTGAAACTATTCATCACATTGCAGTTTTAATACTTTTCTCCATTTTTTCAAAATTTATTTCAAGTTCATGAGGCCAACACAAATGTAAGTGTAATCAATGATGTTGTCTATTCAAATTGTATATGCACACTTGACAGAAGTGAGCTCAGTTATGATTGCAAAAGTATTCAGTATCACGCCATTAAAACACTGTGAATTCCACAAAATTTTAGATAAATGTGATTTTTTTTTATGATCATATTTGTTGACACTTTGCAATTCTTTAATAATATCAGTATTTAAATGGTTTATGACAGTATATAAAGAATAAATTATCAGGAGAACCGTTATGCCTAATATGAAGCACTTATTATTAGTTCACATAAACGTGTTCCTTCTGTTTCTACGTGTCTCTGTTCAATTTCGTAAGTCTTTCAACATTTATCATTATCGATTTACGTGCTTTCTTCTTACAATGTCTTCAGTGGTTGGTGTCAATGTGTATAGTGTCTAAATTTCGCCAATAACAAATAATATAACTGAATGAAAATGTTGATTTTTGAGTTGAAACAAATCAAATGCTTGAAAATTTATTTCAGTAAACATTCAGACACCTCCAGGTATTTTTCATTGGTTATGGAGGTTTGTAAGATAGTATTCTCCTGAAAAAGTCTATCTAGGCAGGAGATAAGTCTTCGGAACCAAAAGACCCTTAAAGTTAAGTGAATGTTTTTGAAACCTATACTTAACCGAAGTATAGATTGTTGCGAGCTTTCGAAGTCTGATGATGTGTTATTTGAGTAGATCTCAATGGTTACAAGTACAGCTAGTTTTATAACATGACAAAGGTTTAGTTGAAACAGAAGAAATTGGCTAAAATTGAAGATGAATGCATTTGTGTGATAAATGATTTAGAATGATACGTTGATCATTCTATTGGTGTGTGGACAATGTTGGGTGAACGTGTATTACCATGTGAATTGGTTAATAATGCCAGTATAGTTCAGGTCTTGTAAATGTTTCGTAATTTTACGAGTAAATAAGAATATTCTGAACATGTCAATCGGTCGACATTATGGCGAATTCTGCTGAATTACTTTTTCTTTTTTGATCAAACGTAAAACAATATCATGGTTTCACCATATGTATTTGTTCACATTTTCAACTTTGATTAATTATGTTCAAATTGTAGAGAGCGCAAATACTTTCGACTATGCCAAGGACGGTTTAAGAATTTCAACAGGTAACTGTGTTGTAGATTTAAAAGTATTTCATACTCTTGGTTATCATATGTGAATGAGCGAATTATGTACACAAGTGAGATTTCAAGATGGAAATACGCAGTTTTCCTTCTGACTGAGTAGGACTGATTGTACCTATTAACTTAAAGGGGCAAATAAGTAAATGTCCATTCAGTAAACATAAGAAATCAACTACGAGCCGAATAATTATTACCGTCCCTTTGTCCCCCAAACGCAATTCAATTAAAATGTTGGATCTAAATGTTTCTCTAACTCAGAATCACTAAACATAAACCATGATAAATTTTTGAGTAATTCTTTCTGGTTAGTGTCTTTTTAGCGAGTTAGTTTTCTACTATATGAAGGCGCTAATCCCATGCCAAACTCTCCTCCTTTATGCGGGCTTGGGATTGGAAGTAGCCCCCGGAGGGGCTCCAGGTGCAACTGATTTGATGCAGATGTGAAGGCGCAGATCGGAAAAGCAAGAGCAACATATTTACAACAGGAGTACATCTGGAACTCAACCAACACCAAGATCAGGATTTTTAATACAAATGTCAAAACAGTTATTCTGTATGTGGTGAAAACTACGAAACCCATCATCCAGAAGATACAAGCGTTTATTAGCAGTTGTCTACGCGAAATTCTTCGGATCCTTTGTACAGATACTATCAGAAACAACCAACTGTGGGAGAGGACAAACCAGATTCCAGTGGGGGAAGAAATCAGGAAGACGAACTGGCAGTGGATAGGACACAAATTGAGGAAAGCACCGAACTGCGTCACAAGACAAGCCCTCACATGGAATCCTGAAGGCCAAAGTAGAGGAGGAAGGTGAAAGAACACATTAAGCTGAGAAGTTGAGACAGACATGAGAAGAATGAATAACAACTGGATAGAGCTAGAAAGGAAGACCCTGGACGAAGTAGGCTGGAGAACTCTGGTCGGCGGCCTATGCTACGTTGTGGTTAACAGGCGTAAGTAAGTAAGTAATGGTAAATCTATGTGAAGATGACAAAGTGCAGATATTTGGATGAATGGATTTGATGGTATGCGACGAAAGATTAGAGAAATGTATGAAGAGAGTGAGAAAGTATGGAACAACAATTAAGGCGAATCGTGAAAAAGATTTAAATATTGATATGCTATCAGTATATTAATGAAAATGGTTAAACAGATGTGTTGAGAAAGAAAAAAAATGAAAAAATAAGAGTCGGATATAGAGACACACAGATAGATGGAAAGATATATAGACGGATGGGTAGATTGATAGATAGACAGGTATATAAATAGGTAAGCAGATAAATAGAGAGAAAGATGTCAGGTTTTTATTGTTTTCATTTTCATTTTTATCCATCTTTCTGGCTAGACATTATGCATACACTGTCACCTGTTTGCATTTGCATATTCTTCCCATAAGTAATCACTTCACATTTCAACTGTACCTTCTGTTCTATTGTTAGATAATTTGAAGAAAGATGAATCGAAACTTCTGATTTCTGAGAATGAAATACAGGAACAAATAAGTAATTTACACACGGATTCATTCATGTCATTAACATATTGCGTTTCTCAGCATGGATTATGTATTTTATGAAAATGATTTTGATAATCATTGTATTGAAGTTGTTTACTGATTTTACTCATCACCATATGTGGAAACACTAGTGATTAAGATGAACAGTAAAATTTTATTGGTAGGTTGGTTTCACTTTCTGGACACATCTTGAGTGAATTAATCAATTCACCTCTTTCAGATTGATACATGTGAAACATTCAGAATTTTACCATGTGATGTTCAATGATATATAGAGTGGATTTTCTTTTGACTATTTGTGCCTGACAGTAGTCAATGTATGGAGTTAATAACATATCATTTTTGTCCGTATTTTGTAAATTACTTAATGGAGCAATTTTTAAAGTGTACGAAATCCTCACTGATGCAAGGAGATAGTTATACAGTTACCTTTTATATCAAATTTTAGATGCCGTTGTCAAGAAGTTTTCACTTGATCGTGGAACGATCATTGAATGTATGTGAATGTAATATTAGTATTTTAACATCATTGATGAATTTTAGATGTGAACTGCTTGAAATTAATAATGGAACAGCAGTCAGTGCATGAACTTAAACAAGGTGTGTGGAAATGTTTTCAAATATTTTGTTTCACGTTCGATAAAATGAAGGCTTTGCTTTCTATGGGCCAATCGTGTGCACTTTTATTGCATACTTATCGTACAACATAGTTTAGCAATGTGAAATTCCTTTATAACCCACTTAACAGACCAGTCAGGCAACATCTTCAACATTCAACAACATTATCCTCTAACTCGCTTTTCTCTTCATGTCAAAATTTATCAGATAGATTTGCTTGATAAATAACGTCAAATTTTCATCCCTAAACATTACTTGTCACCATGAGCCTTCAAAACTTCTCATTTTAGAATATTCTCATACACTCACCACATAAATGACCCACTACGTTAACGACACATAGAATTCTTCCATGTTGGATACAATTTACAAACCCTCCTATATATCATCTCTAACTTACTATTTCGTAAACATGACATCAAGTATACATATTCACACATAGAGTAATCAGTAGCGCGGTTTTAAATTATGAAGGAATGCACAGACTGAGTGAAGTGAATAAATTCCTATTATTCCAGAAAGATTGTATTTCTCATTTTATTAATATTTATAAAATAGGGAGAGTTTTATTCAGTCCACCTGATGTTTGATGTGAATAGAACTGGAATTTACCAATAACCTCAATAAATTAACTATGTGAATGAATATAATGTTGAGATGTATATACATTTCCAAAGAACACCGTTATCATTTGATGATTGAACAATAGTATTGAATTTGTTCAGATGTCAATAATTTTCATATGTATCAATCGTTAGACATCTGTCCACTTCATCTGACAACAAGTACGTGGTCAAAGTCGAAGTGTCAACGTCAGAATTGAAACGAAGGAACATCTAGTTGACGAGTCTAAGTGTCAACGTTAGTATTTAGACGAAGTTAAGTTCAGTTGACGAGTCCCAAACGGATACGTTCACGTATCTCGGATTATACTGTTGAATAGATTTCAAAATTAGATGAAAATCTATTGTAGTAAACTGAGAAGTCGACAAAACGGACACACTGGTCACTAGTCGCAATATATATTCTAAATATATACTAAACGTAGATTTCCATCTTTGTCTATATCATCTATTTAAGGCAGAAACAAACCCATATTCTCCATATAAAATTGTGATGTTGATCTTCTTGAAATATTTTAGAAATTCAGGATATAATATCCAACATGAACAGAAACTGTATGTATTTAAATTACTTGAATAATTTGTATAATTGAAGTCAATTATTTGATCAAAATTTGTTATATATTTCATTTTATTAATTCGTTACTCATACTATGTATAAACTTAGTAATGGTGAATAGAATCTATATTCAGTTTGGTATATCATCATAAGGAGAATAGAGTTTTCATAGTGAATGATATCTACGTAACCTTGTGCATCAATTAATATGAAGTCTATTTAACAATTGATTTTGGTATATGTAGATTTAAACGTCCCGAAATCTTCGGCTTTACACCAGTGCATCAGCACAGAATTATCTAACTATGAAGGTAAGCGTTAGTATTCATGACAATTTAGTTAAACGTCGTAATTCAATTGATCCTCTGTTTTCGAAGTGAGATGACCTGACGATATGTTAGAAAACTATTGATTTAAGCTTCTTGGGACTTTATTCCTCAAAATTTCACGTGACTCTCAGATGTTCATTATTTCTGTAAGCTGAGTGATTGAATCTATGTAAAAGATAAGTCGTGTACAGTACCGGATTGTTTAATTAAGTGATGAATAACCCGCACAATCAATACACATACTGCACCGAAAATCCTATGAACTTGTGGTGTAATTACAATATTTGGTAATGAATATGTAGTTTCATGAGTACCGACAACATATTCCATTTCTAGTATTCTGCGTAATATCTGAGTGTGCTACTTTCTGTTATTAGTAGTTTCATTGTTTGACGTATGAATACGAATCAAATGACAGATCATTTATGCGTAATTTGTGTAGTGAGACTGATCAACAGTCAACGTATCCCAAATGATAACTTGATAGTTTGTCAGAGTAATGGAAAATTCGTGAGTCCCCGATTGTTTATCTTCAAATCTCTTTCAACAGTAGCACTCAAATCAATGTTACTTTGTAAATTTAATCAGTGGATAGTATTATACTATGGAAGAAGGCAGTAGATTTGTGCATAAATTATATGAAGTAACAGATATGTGTGCTGCGAAGAGTGTTAATTTAAACAACTTAAAAATAATGTTGACATTGATGTTGTGCATTACTTACTTACTTACTTACTTACTTACGCCTGTTACTCCTCGTGAAGGAGCATAGGCCGCTCACCAGCATTCTCCATCCAACCCTGTCCTGGGCAATCTTTTCAAGCCCTTTCCAGTTCTTATTCATCCTTTTCATATCTGCTTCTATTTCCCGACGTAATGTGTTCTCTGGCCTTCCAATTTTCCGCTTCCCTTCAGGATTCCAAGTTAGCGCTTGCCTCGTAATGCAGGTTGATTATCTCCTCAATGTATTTCCTATCCATTTCCATCGTCTTTTCCTAATTTCCTCTTCAGCTGGAAGCTGGTTGGTTCTCTCCCACAAAAGGCTGTTGCTGATGGTATCCGGCCAATGGATGTTGAGTATCATGCGTAGACAGCTATTGATAAATACCTGTACCTTCTTAATGGTGGTTGTTTTAGTTCTCCACGTTTCAGTTCCGTACAGTAGAACTGCCTTGACGTTCGTATTGAAGATTCTGACATTGATATTGGTTGAAAGTTGTTTTGAGTTCCATATGTTCTTCAGTTGAAGGAATGCCGCTCTAGCTTTGCCGATCCTTGCCTTGACGTCTGCATCTGAACCTCCTTGTTTATCGACGATGCCTCCCAGGTATGTGAAGGATTCTACATGTTCCAGAGTTTTGTCATCAAGAGTGATTGGATTGATGCTCTCCGTGTTGTATTTAAGGATCTTGGTTTTCCCTTTGTGTATGTTGAGGCCTACTGATGCAGCAACTGCTGCTACTCTGGCTGTCTTTATCTGCATTTGTTCGTGTGTATTGGATAGGAGAGTTAGGTCATCTGCGAAGTCCAAGTCGTCTAATTGCTTCTGAGCTGTCCAGTGGATGCCATTGTTTCCCTCAGATGTCGAGGTCTTCATAAACCAGTCAACCACTAGAAGAAACAGGAAGGGAGAGAGTAGGCAGCCTTGTCTGGCTCCGGTCCTTACTTGGAATGCCTCAGTCAGCTGTCCTCCATGCACTACTTTGCACTGTAGTCCATCGTATGAGTTCCGGATAATGTTGACAATCTTCTCAGGAACTCCGTAGTGTCGACGAATTTTCCATTACATTCTCCTATCTACACTGTCAAATGCCTTCTCATAATCAATGAAGTTGATGTAGAGTGACGAGTTCCACTCAATTGATTGTTCGACGATGATCCGTAGTGTCGCAATCTGGTCTGTGCACGACCGGTCCTTACGGAATCCAGCCTGTTGATCTCGAATTTGAGCGTCTACTGCGTCTTTCATTCTGTTCAGTAACACTCTGTTGAAGACTTTACCTGGTATTGAAAGTAGTGTAATGCCTCTGTAGTTTTCACACTTGCTCAGATCTCCTTTCTTCCGAATCTTGGTGAGGTGTCCTTCTTTCCAATCCATCGGCACTTGTTCCTCCTCCAAAATCTTCTTGAATAGAAGATGAAGCATGCTTGTAGTTACTTGGATGTCTGACTTCAACGCTTCAGCTGGTATATTGTCAGGTCCTGCTGCTTTCGCGCTCTTGATTTGTCTGACGGCCATTCTGATTTCTTCGGTCGTTGATGGATTGACATTTATAGGAAGATCTGTGTGTGCTGCTTCGATGTCCGGTGGATTCATTGGAGCCGGCCTGTTCAGGAGTTCCTCGAAGTACTCTACCCATCTGTTCCGCTGTTGTTGAATCTCAGTGAATGTTCTTCCATCTTTGTCTTTGACTGGTCTCTCTGGTTTACTGTATTTCCCCGCTAGCTTCTTCGTCGTATCGTGAAGCTGTCTCATATTTCCTTCTCTTGCAGCTTTTTCCACCGTCATTGCTAGTTCTTCCACGTATTTTTGCTTGTCAGCTCTAATGTTCTTCTTCACTTTCTTGTTTGCTTCTATGTACTCTGCTTGTGCTTGGACTTTCTCTGCTCTTGTTCGACTGTTGTTAATTGCTGTCTTCTTGTTCTTTCTTTCTTTGATCCTGTCCAGTGTTTCTATAGAGATCCATTCCTTGTGATGACGATTCTTGGAGCCCAGAACCTCTTGACACGTTGAAGTTAATGTTTCTATGATACCTTTCCAGCTATCCTCCGTAGTAGTTTCTTCTTCTTTCAGTAGATCCTGTAAGGCTTGTAACCTGTTTTTGAGAGCTACCTTGAATTCATTGAGTTTGTCAGTATCTCGAAGGAAGGCTGTATTGAACCTTTGTGGTGCTGTTTGTCCAGTTGTCCAGTTCTTCTTTAGGTTCAGTTTCAATTAGGCCACAACCAGGTGATGATCTGAAGCTATGTCCGCTCCTCTCCTGGTTTTCACATCTTCCATTGTCCTTCGGAACTTTTTATTGATGCAAATGTGATCTATCTGGTTCTCTGTGGTGTGGTCCGGTGAGATCCACGTAGCTTTGTGTATACGTTTGTGTGGAAATATTGTACCGCCTATGACCAATTTATTGAATGCACACAGATTTGCAAATCATTCCCCGTTATCGTTTCTCTTTCCCAGTCCATGTAGTCCCATGATGTCTTCATATCCGGTGTTGTCCATTCCGACTTTGGCGTTTAGATCTCCCATCAGAATGGTGAGGTCCTTTCTTGGGCACTTCTCTATGATTGATTGCAGCCTCTCATAGAACTGATCCTTAACGTCGTCGTTGCTATCATTGGTAGGTGCATAACATTGGATAATGTTCAATGTGATCCCCTCCTTCTTTGTTTTGAATGATGCTTTGATGATTCTTGATCCGTGAGATTCCCATCCTACAAGTGCATTTTGTGCTACTTTGGATAGCATTAGAGCAACTCCCTGAATGTGTGGAGCATTTTCCTCTTCGTGACCGGAGTATAGCAGCATCTCTCCCGTATTTAGCCTTTGTTGTCCAGCTTGAGTCCAATGGGTTTCACTGATTCACAGTACTGCCAAGTTTTATCTCCTCATTTCCGTTGCTATTTGACTGGTCTTCCCGGTCTCCCACATTGTCCGGACGTTCCATGTACCTATAAAAATTGTTGCTCTGGTTGTTAGAAGGGGCGTCGGCCTCGTGGCTTCCGAAGGAACTCGGCTTTCCCCATGAAGCGTCATATTACCTCTAACTCCCAGGTCAGAGTTTAAATGGTTTGAGTTATTTTTTCTGGTTAGCGTTGTTTTAGCGAGTTAGGTTTCTACGGGATGGGGACGCTAACCCCATGCCCAACCCTCCTCCTTTACCCGGGCTTGGGACCGGCAGTAACTCTGGAAGAGCTACAGGCGGAGCTATGTTGTGCATTAAAGGATTAATTTTAACGGGGAAGCATAAAACTAGTGTGGGTTTGAAAATTCTGAATTTATTGCTAATTTATCAGTTGTTCATGTTCTTGAATTGAGGTAATTCTTATTTTATTATGAATGGTAAGAAGCTTTATGGAAATGATCGTGTTGTCACCTAAAAAAGCTTGAACTTAAATTTACATAAAAGGTAGTTGAATCTAACTAACTACCACTAATGACTATTTCTTTTATACGAAAAATTTTTGAGCAACGTGTGTAAAAGATTAAACTTCAATATAAACTTTTCTAATTAACCAGAGTTAGCATATATACGCTGCGTCATACCTGAATCAAAAACCCACGAAGGTAAGCTGAAGTAAATGACACTTTAAATTACACTGCATATTCCCGATTTCTATCATAATGAATACAAGAAACTATTTGTAACAATTAACTGTCATTTATAATCGATCGAATTTTCTTTAATGATAAGAGCATGACAACAGTTATCAACAGGCTTCTGGTTTATTAATTTGCATCGACTAGATTATTCAGGTGACTTACTTTCATACTGTAAACCTTCTCCGTGTTTCACCAAGCTCTCGAAAGGGTGAAAAGCATTAATTTTGAAAACGGTAGACTTAACAATCTAATAATAGGTCGCACCGTTAAATGCTTTTACGGGTAATAACAAGAAAAATTATTCTTTTTTGTTCTCAGTTACTTACACTTGTAAACAGATGGTAGAATTAGTAAAAGAAAGGAATGGAGTGAAGAATTTTCTTATCAGTTGATTCTGCTTCATGACTTTACACTAATGTGTTAGCATAATGCACGAGAATGAACTAAATCTCACTAAGTATTTGGTACACGTGACAATTATATAACGTCAGACTAGTTACAAAATAATATTGAGTAATTGAAGTAAAAAAGATTACAACAATCTAAGTAATTATTCTGAAAATTAAACGGTCGCTTCACTGGAAGAGCTAACAAAATCATCTTAAGATAGGTTAATACTAGAGTGGTTATGTAAGAATCAAAGGACACATTATCAGAATATGTGGAAAGCATTAGGAAAAAAATAGAAAATCTTTTTTAATCAAAGTTCAGATAAAAACTTACTTCTACACCATTGACCAAGGTAGGGGTATGATTGTAAAAAACTCTTTCGGATGGGAATGTTCAGTTTATGAACTTGGATTCCGATATACGTCAGACAAACCCTCTTATCATCTAGTAAATTTGATGAAAGATGGCGAACAATCTTAAAAACTTTTTTTAAGTCAACGCAATGTCTCGCATTCACTAAAATGAGCGAGAATAGAACCCCTAAACACTTCTGTCTTTCCTCTGTCCAACCAACACGGATAGAGTTTTGTTATGTGATGTCAGACTTGCCGAATTCTACGTCCTATATAACTGGCTCTACACGAGTAGTTGAATTGGTAAATCAACATGAATTTGGCGAACATAAGTAGAATGTCTTTAATGGTTGTTCGCATTATCGAGCGGTTGTTGTAAATCTCATTGAATTTGGTTGAAGTAAATGTTTTCTGCTTCTCATTTCATAATCTTTTAGTTACGAGTGCCTTGATAGCGTCGTTTAGAAATTGTGATTTTAAGAGCAGTACATTTTTCGGAAACGTGGATAAATTAAGTCTTCTCTTTATGTCACTCGAGTATACTTTGATAAATTTCGTTGGATATCCATTCACACTAGGCAAGTTATAATGTTACTCAATTCACATACAATGGTGTCAACAGAGCGAATCATTCTAGCACGAAAAGCCAGAATTTTCGCCAAGTTTCTATTATATCCCATTGGTACAGCCTATAGAAATGAGTATAGTGTCCAACTGCAGATTTTCAAAGTATCCCACTTTTTGATGTTCAACCTATTCTTCTTGTGAGTTGGACATCTAGTAAGTATATGCCATTACTCTCTTCCTCCTCAAATGTAAAGTAATAGAAGAATAAATTGTATTAGATATATTGAGTAAATAATACTTCTCAATTTCAATTTCGAATGCAATGAAGTTATGATCTCTATGGCAAAACAAGATGTCAGATGGATGGCCATGGTTTTATTTGTTCTATTTTCCAGATTTGACGGAATGCAGTGTGCCAAAAGAGGGCTCAATCATGACCTGATGGCTACACCATGCAATGATTGATAGTATTAATTGTTAAGTAGGAAATGTACATTTATCCGACATCTAAGAATGAAATGTTTCATTGCAGATACAGAAATTAAGGTATCTATATGCCCCTCTATTACTTAACTGCAAAAAAAACATTTTTTCCAATATCGCAATGTTACTGTGTGAAGACAATGCATTTAACTGTATCATGTGCTTCAATTTGACCGAAAGATTTTTCATGTTATTCAAAAATTAAAAAAAATCCAAGGTATTACCCTTAATAACTTCTATGTGAAACGGTTTGAGAATTCTAACTGATCATTTCGCTGAAGCGTGATAGGCAGAATTATTCGTATCCAAAATAGGTAGAATGTACAAGTCGCTTTCATGTGTACTTGTCAGACCATATAGCCTGACTGTTATTGTCTCCATATTTCTCTACTTTTCTAAAACTTTTTCCAAAATAGAACGTTATTTAACCTGTTGTAATGAGTTTATTAGTTGGAAGATGGTAGATTATAAGTGGAAGATATGAATGTGTTCTCAGTTTTAATATATGATTATCGCTTGATTATTTCCAGACATTTCACAGTTGTTTACATTGGTTGAAAAGAAATACGAAAAAGCAAAGAATTACAATAAAAATTTATGTAAGTAATACTCAACTTAATTTTATTTGAGAAAATAAATGTAGCCTAATGTACGGCAAATTTACGAAACCTGTAGTGTTTGCGTAAATTCTGCATTGTGATTCGAAAATGGTGCACTTGTTCACCAAATGACGTACACGAAGCGAAACAACTGAATATACTGATAAACAATACACAAGTCACACTCTGGAATCGAGTGCATCACAAAGCATTTTATGAAATTAGTTGGTGAAATTAGATCGTTTATTCCATCCTGAAATGAATTACACACTACTTGTTTGCAAACATTTCAGTGACACATCGTCTCCTGACAAATATTGTCAATGAAGCTATTCAACGAAACAAAACCGTTTGAATTGTGAGTCAATTAAATCTGTTTCATCGACCAAATACTTTCGTGTAGTTATCAGTAGTATATCGTATGGAAATGAATTTACTAATGATTTTGATTGATACAAGCGTATGGAAAAAGGATGTGAAACGGACACTCCTCATTTAGAGTTTTTATATTAACAAAGAGAAACTTCAAACCAATTCATATGAATACATCTCTGTTAAATACATGTAGATCGGATTTCTAGGAATCAGTATATATGGTTGACGTCTCAGTGAGAATTCTGTTATAAGCTACAATCCGAAAATCTGTTCATTGATATCAAATAATTCGTGAAATACATTACGGAGAATTCGAGAATGCCATCAAACACCTTGAATCCGTATAATTTATCGTAGTTTTACTCAGTTCATGAATACATTTAATGGTGATCATTTGTGTTGAAACGACAAATAAATTAACACATTCTCTATTAATTACATAGATCAGATAACATTTTATAATCGTGATTTGTTTGCATGATCTTACTAAATTTAAATGCATGATTTTGTTTAGTCTAGATGACGCTGAAAAGTTATATAACTTGCGTTGCAAAATGATGATAATCATTGTGAATTATTTGGTTTATTTTGTTCGCAAATCGTTACGATAAGTGATTGAATAATTGTTCTGTTGCACATTATTGTGCAATCATTTGCTTACTCTTCAATAATCCGCTTAATTTGTTAAATTATCTAAATTGTACTTTTACACCTTGTTTGCGTGAATAAAAATTTTTCTGTCGTTGCCGGCTCGTTATTTCTTGAGAAACTCTGTGATGATCTTAGTGGTTATTGAGAGTTAGAATTTCCGGGAGTGATTTATGAGTTCCAATCAAGCTATTTCCATTTGTCAGTTCGCGTTCAAGAATTATGTTACCAGAGTAAATAGTAATTAAGTGAATAAGACATTTTTATCGACGTGAATGTCTCAAATGCATAGTCATCACTTAACAATATAGTCATGTAACTACTCAATGTAGTAATATATCCATGAATTTGATTCGTATAGGAGTGTAGGTATTTAGCAGAAGCATTCTTGTTATTCCGCGTATTTTGACAAACTGCAGCTGATTATCTTCCCGCCTCCTCTATCGTTGGGTTTTCTCTGCGTTAAATGTTGAATATCTATCTCCCATATTGTCTCGTGTTAGGGCCCAATGCCATTACACTACTCTCCCACCAGAATCAACGTGACATTGGATCGATACCAAAATGAGTAGGATTGTCGCGTACCGGAGGTTACGAAGAATAATACGGATCCTCCCGGTACTGATAAGCTGCAAGATAAATCAAAAAGGCAGCAGCAACTGGTTGGTAAAGACAAGTAATAAATTTATATTGTCTGTTTTAATGTTAAACACGCTTAAAATGAAATTTTGCATGAACATTATTTATACGTCACCTATAGCAGGATTACAACATCTAAGAATCATTTAGTATAGGGATATTTTAACAAGCATAGATATTTCAGTATATTGCCGTAACATACATAGAAATAGCCTCAGGTTAAAAGCATTTCGTGTTTAGAAATATTAAAAACAGTCAATATTGTAGAAATTATATTATTGGTACTAATTTTGGTTTAAATTATGAAATCAAATAACGTTTATGCAATTAAGCTGTCAAGATGGGTTGATTTCCAATTGCATTTGCATCAGTAGGTTCACTTAAAGAACAAAAGTATTATCATGGAGAAGAATTCCAACTAGTGCTCTAGTTAGTTTGATACGTTCTATTTAGTTACGATGAGATTTTCTCAACCTCATTTTTACTTGACCATCATAGAATTTAGCAACACTACTAAAACATATGAATGGTTCTGAAAAAAATATTTTTACTACATGAAAAGTGATAATTATGTGAACTTTGGACAGATAACTAGGGGCAATTCATTAAACATGAGTGTATTCGTAAGAGACATGCTCTAGACTCAATGTTCTGGTTTTCCGTAGACTATTTATTTATATTCATACCTACCAGCTGATGGTGCATGCAAGTTAGTTGCAATTATGTAGTGTAGCATAAGGCGTAATACGATTTAATTGAGATACAGTGAATATCAGTTGTTGAAATCATCTAAGTACTGCAAGGTGACTTTGGCTAAATAAGTCTTTACAAGATTATTGACCGCGAGTGATGCTCAAGTGATTATCACGAAGAACATACGTTGTAACCAAGGGGAGTACACTGCCAACTCATGTGTATGATAATGGCTTGATCCTTAGTAAGTGCTGGGGTAAATTCGACATCGATGTTTTCAGTTTGTAGGGGATTTATTCGATTGCTCATACTGATGATTTGCATGCATGAATGTGTCGCTAAATCTCAAATCAGACTGACAAGGTTTTGAGATATTTACTGAATGAGCAACAGATAGAGAAACATACTGTAACCATCTGTGGTGAATGGAGATGAAAGAAAAACAAGACTATTTGATGATAATTATAAGCTACTAATACGATAGACCAATTCATAAACCCAAATATGTATAGCAGTAATGACTATGATGGGTTCAGATGATTTTTAAATTTAAAAGACAGAGATATAATGCACCGCATTTACAGGCCAGGTTACCATGCAGGTTGGTGAGGTATATGACAGTTTACAAACGACAGACATGACCAGAAAAGTAATTTTAAAGATAAGACTGCTTACGAAACTTCAGGCAGGAATATGACGTATTATAAAGTTTCCATAAGAAGCTGCTGTAGTTAACCTAGTGATATTTATAAATGTGTGACAAAGGCAAGTGGAACTAAGATATGCCATCAATCAACAAACGTTTTCCTACTAGTATGTTGTAGTATAAATAAATAAATTTACTTATGATTTTGATTGATACAAGCGTATGGAAAAAGGATGTGAAACGGACACTCCTCATTTAGAGTTTTTATATTAACAAAGAGAAACTTCAAACCAATTCATATGAATACATCTCTGTTAAATACATGTAGATCGGATTTCTAGGAATCAGTATATATGGTTGACGTCTCAGTGAGAATTCTGTTATAAGCTACAATCCGAAAATCTGTTCATTGATATCAAATAATTCGTGAAATACATTAAGGAGAATTCGAGAATACCATCAAACCCCTTGAATCCGTATAGTTTACAGTGAATTATTGTACCCAATTATAGCTCAATGAGAGTAATAGAAAGCCGAGTGCTTTGAGAATTTGAGCAATAATCTTTCAATCACTGACCAACCGTTTAAATGCCTAATCGTGTTAGCTGTATAGTCCAACCGGTGGTTTCCAATGCTGTTCTCAACCTCGATAAATAAATAGTAAATGACTGATTGCCGCTTGTATAAAAGTGATCGCACTTGAAATGGCTGGTTACAAATTTACGGGAATGCACGTAAATAAGGTAATATCATATGGGGAGTTAAATAAGTGGAAGTTAATTTGTAATGATACACAATTATTTATCTATTGAATCAAATGAATCGAGGTATAGTAGGGAACGAAATTGTGGGTCCCACGATGCAATAGGTGATTCATGAAGAACTAAAACGCGAGTGAGGTTATGCAAAATCGAACAAATGAACAGAAATAGTACTTAATAAGAGTTATGTGTCACTGAATGGAAATAACGTTAAGTCAGTGAAGATTTTCTTTTCGATTAGGCCATTTACTTAACTTGTACATCACGGTTTTTAGTTTTTTCATAAATATATACGTTTATGGAGAGTTGAAAAACGTTGCATCACAATGTGATTCGAGACTCTAATTATCAAATGAGGTTGATTAATAATCACGGAGTTAGACAAGAACATAAGAATTAAAATAATTTGCAGGTCAACATTATGAAATACGCTTGTCCGCTTGACAGATATGAAGCAAAATAAAAGACGTAATGACTGAATAATAATCAATAAAATTGTTGAGGAAGAGTAGTAGCCGATTTCAGTTCGAAACTACAAAACTGGATCAAGACATTCATGTATCTCTTATGTAAGTAAAATTTGTGAATTAATTTCCACCTAACAATATAGTTGTGGTGGGATTGGGCCCTAACCACACAACCCTCAAGTCTGAACACGAGACAACTAGGAAAGTAGATACTCAATGTTTACCGCAGAGAAATACCTAACGATGGAGAAGGAATTTGATCAATTCGAGTTGACCGGATGGCATGACTCGGCCTTGCAGGCGTGGTCCCTGTCAAATGTTACCTTATGTCTTTTATTCATATTAAATATATTGTTCCGTATCTAGCCTATGGTTGTTCGTCATAATTTATTGGTGATTGTTAGGATGCAAGGAGTTGGTGTAGACGATGATGGAACTTCCACGTAAGATCTTATAGATCAGGCACTTATGTCGTGATAAATCTACAATTTTAGGATTACGTCTATTAATGGAGCAGTACTAATATCATAGTAGATCATAATTCTACATTGGTAAGCCATACTTAACAAACAGAACCTATTTCTGTTAATCTTTATTTCCACTTTAACATTCTCGACCGATTTTATCTTATGTTAACCCAGTATTCTATTGGTTCTCTGAATAATGCTCATATGTATTATCGTAATGTTATGTTGATTAGTACTCACAATATACTAACTCTATCGATAAATCAAGCTGGTGCAAATATGACTTGTAAATGGCCCAAACATGCATTAACTAACAACGCAAGCAAAAACTGAATGGTTATCTGGACCTAATCATATTCTTCAAGCAGTTTCATACCATGCACTATCCTGTAATATCTTTTCTTCCGACCACTGCCTGCCTTACTTTCAATTGCTGAGTTTCATGGCCAAACAGAAGATACAAATACCAGAAATTTACGGTGAGTTTGGGACATAAATTCCTTGCAATCTCAGATCTCGTTTAGACTGTTGGTCAGGCAATGCTACGTATTTGGCTTCAATTAATTTTCGACTTATACAATTTCAGTCTTCAATGCTGAGTTACTGCAGGAACTAAATCAACAGTACCTCGTATATAATTCAGATTCTAACCGCCGTCTACTTAAAATTTTCATTTTTTGGATTCGCAAATATTCCAGGTGAGTTTTATTTTTTCCTCTTCGTGGCTAATTTACTATGTTTTTGGCACTTCTTAACTTACGTAAATTTTTTTCCGTCGGACTGGTTGCATATACTTTTATACGAGCCACGTTCAAGACTTAGTAGAAATACTTAATACTTTTATACTACAACATACTAATAGGAAAATGTTTGTTGATTGATGGCATCTCTTAGTTCCACTTGCCTTTGTCACACATTTATAAATATCACTAGGTTAACTACAGCAGCTTCTTATGGAAACTTTATAATGCGTCATATTACATGTTTCCGGCTGATGCATTGGATCGCTGTAATACCTAAACAATTAGTGAACTAGTAAACTTAAAACTCATATCAGATGTTTGTTCTGTACATATTATGATATTATTTATATCAAACTGATCATGCCTGTAAACTGGCGTAAATTCTGTATTTATCATTTTTCCAGAATATAAATTATTATAATTAATATTATTATTATATTCCTGCCTGAAGTTTCGTAAACAGTCTTATCTTTAAAATTACTTTTCTGGTCATGTCTGTCGTTTGTAAACTGTCATATACCTCACCAACCTGCATGGTAACCTGGCCTGTAAATGCGGTGCATTATATCTCTGTCTTTTAAATTTAAAAATCATCTGAACCCATCATAGTCATTACTGCTATACATATTTGGGTTTATGAATTGGTCTATCGTATTAGTAGCTTATAATTATCATCAAATAGTCTTGTTTTTCTTTCATCTCCATTCACCACAGATGGTTACAGTATGTTTCTCTATCTGTTGCTCATTCAGTAAATATCTCAAAACCTTGTCAGTCTGATTTGAGATTTAGCGACACATTCATGCATGCAAATCATCAGTATGAGCAATCGAATAAATCCCCTACAAACTGAAAACATCGATGTCGAATTTACCCCAGCACTTACTAAGGATCAAGCCATTATCATACACATGAGTTGGCAGTGTACTCCCCTTGGTTACAACGTATGTTCTTCGTGATAATCACTTGAGCATCACTCGCGGTCAATAATCTTGTAAAGACTTATTTAGCCAAAGTCACCTTGCAGTACTTAGATGATTTCAACAACTGATATTCACCGTATCTCAATTAAATCGTATTACGCCTTATGCTACACTACATAATTGCAACTAACTTGCATGCACCATCAGCTGGTAGGTATGAATATAAATAAATAGTCTACGGAAAACCAGAACATTGAGTCTAGAGCATGTCTCTTACGAATACACTCATGTTTAATGAATTGCCCCTAGTGTAAGATCCAAACTAAGGTTTGGACTGAAGAATAGCTGTCTTGGTGGGTTAGATACGCGCCCTTGCCCGTTTGAAACCAAAACAAATTAATCGGGTGAAATGACGGTTCTATAATTCATCATAAATTTAAATGTACATCGTTACCTAAACAAATATAACCACCCAGCTATCCAACCAACAATAGTTCAATTAATCAAATCTAAATTACAATAAATAAGAAAGTTGAAAAAGGATGCTAGGAAATTACCAATCGCAACAAATAAATGTTATTCTATCCTGTCTGGATAGATCACACACAGATTCGTTCAAAAGATAATGTTTGGTTGCTTTAGAAAACCAAGTGTTTTCAATTCTGGAAGAGTGCTTCAACTCACAATCAAAAATGCACAATTCCAGTCAATGCACGCAACACAATCAAAGGGAGGAACAACCCAATATAGCTGCCGCCAAGAATAGGTATCAAATCAAACAACATAAATGCAGTTCAGAAAGAAACACGGAAACTTAGTGAAGGCGTAAGAAAAAATAAAAACTGTAATAAAATACAAATGCTATTAACTCGAATGGAATGAAAAAGACTAATACAAATGTACAACCAAAGGTATCAATAAGAATAAACTGCAAGTGTATAGATGGAGGGATTTTCACACACAAATAATTCAAAATGGATCTTACACCGGCCCGCAAAATCCCTCCATACAACACAAGCCACCTTGATGCCTATGGTCATGGTTCATACCACAACATATTCTACTACACAGGAACGAGCAGGACTTACAACAGTACACCTACTCGACCTACCTACTTTGATAATAGCAAAGAACTAATTCGAACCTTCAAGAAGACATACCTTACGTATATCTCTTCTAACTAATCCATTATTCGTACGAACAGTAACCGTCCTAACCTTTTCGTCGTTATCTATTTCACAACCTTCAACTACTCCCAAGGGCCAATTTCCACGGGTCGAAATATCCGAGGTCACGATTACTACATCTCCCTTTTGAAAATTGTGATGTTCAGTAAACCATTTTTGACGTTTTTGTAAGGACGGTAAATACTCTCTTAACCACCTTTTCCAAAACACATTAGCTAGATAATTGACCTGTTTCGAACGTTCGTCATATTTGTCTCGAACGCTACCTTCATCTACTATTCCGTCACATTCTCTCAATAACAGCAAAGTGTTTGGCGATAAGGCCAGCTTATCGTTAGCATCTTGGATAACTGGAGTTAAGGGTCGATCGTTCAGTATTCTTTCTACTTCGACCAAATAAGTGCCTAAAGCCTCATCAGTTAAAGTCTGTTCTCTGGTGATCAACAATAACAGTCGGCGTATAGACCTAATCATCCTTTCCCATACTCCACCCCTGTGGCTGGATGAGGGTGGGTTAAAATGCCATTGAATCTGCCTCGCTGACAGCTCGTTACTTATCTTCTGCTGATTAAACTGTTTCACAAATTTCCTTAGTTCAGTGACTGCACCCACGAAATTTGACCCATTGTCACTGTAAATTTCTGCAGGTTTCCCTTTTCTTCCAATAAAACGTAATAAGGCCATTATAAAGGAATCAGTATTCAAACTATACGTCACTTCAATATGTACTGCTTTGGTTTGCAAACAAGTAAATACACATCCATATCTTTTTTCTAATGACCTTCCTCTTTTGACTAAGAAAGGTCCGAAGTAGTCTACCCCTACATTTGAGAAACTATACCAGCCTTGTTGCACTCTGCAAACTGGAAGCGGTGCCATCAATTGTTGTCCTAAATTCATCGTAAACCGTCGGCATGTCATACACTTTCCTATCACTCTTCTAACTATGCTAGTTCCTTTTACTATCCAATAGCTTTTTCGAATTGTGGCCAGTACTTGAGACGTTCCTGTGTACCCTTGTTCTTTATGATAATGTCTAATTATCATTTCCGTCACCAAGTGTCGACTGGGTAAAATTATTGGATGTTTAAAAGCATCGGTAAAATCTGAGTAGCTTAAGCGACCTCCAACACAGATCAACCCGTCCAGTATTATAGGTGACAATCCTTTCAGATCATTATGACTAACTACTTTACTGTTGGTTTTAAATTCACTAAATAATTCTCCATACACTTCTTCCGAGTTGGTGATCCATTTCTTTAATTTAAAACCTCCTTTACGTAATAATTCAGTTATCTGCTTAACAAACTCCTTCGCCTGATCGCAAGTAGAAAAGGATATCAAGCAATCAACATAGAAATTGTTCTTGACAGCATCTACGACATACCGATCATAACTATCAGAGAATGTTTGAGCTGTCTTAATCATGGCAAAGTTCGCACAAATAGAAGATGATGTGGCACCAAATGGATGAGAGGTCATTTGAAATTCAGATGGCTCCCTCGACATGTCTCCCTCCTGCCACCACAGAAATCTTAAAGCTCCTCGATCAGACTCAGGGATCTTCAGCTGCATGAACATTTCCTCAACATCTGCAGAGATTGTAACTGCCTCCTTGCGAAAACGCAATAATATACACACTAGCTCAGCGGTGGTGTCGGGTCCTTGATAAATCATATCATTTAGGGAAACGCCTGAAAACTTGGCGGCACAATCGAGGACCATTCTAAGTTTTTCTGGCTTTTTCGGGTTTAACACAGCATGATGAGGCAAATACCATCGGGGGTGGTAATTAGGCTGCAATTGTATTTCAGGGACCTTCTCCGCATAGCCCTTAACAAAATTACTTTCAATACTTTTCGTATACTTGATGTGCAGACTGTCATCCCTCAACAATCTTCGCTTAAAACTCTGTAATCTACTGTTTGCTACTTCAGAATTCCCCACTTTCATATTTGGATTCTTTTTCCATGGTATAGGAACTACAAAATGCCCATTGTCGAAGCGCGTGCTTCTTTCCACAATCTCTATGGCCGCCTTGTCTTCTACCGATACTGATTTATCACCTGAATAGACATCTGCAAATTCCACATCACAAAGCTTACGTATTTGGTTTCCCAATGTCTGTACTTTACTAGTAAGATTAACAACTCTTTTCCTAAATTCCGGGTATGATGCAGGTCCAAAGACAGTCCACCCTAGCAACGTTTTCACAGCGTACGGCTTTTTCCTTTCGCCCAACCGCTGGTCTAACACCCAATGTGCTTCCGGCACGTCGCAACCAATCAACAGTAGAACTTCTCCATAGTCCAGATTATTTATTGGTACATCACTTAAATGCGGCCACTTAACTAGATTGTTCATTGCCGACTTCGTTGGTTTATGCCCTGGTATACTTGCCACAATCAGAGCTCCTTCAATCGTAATGTGTTCAGATCGATCTAAAGAATATACTTCAAAAGGCGTATTCGTGACCTTTGTTGTTCTATTACCACCCACAGTCTCAACTACCACTGACGCTTGGTCTTCCTTCAGCCCGAGAGACCTCAAACAGTTTGATTTAATCAACGTCACATCAGAACCGTTATCCAACAGAGCATAACCCACAATTTCGGCATTTTCCGACCTCAACCGCACAGGAATCATTCCTAAACACACTTGACTATTTAGTGATTTAGTATATCCGCAATAATTCTGAGTACCAGGTTTAGCACTTGCGCCGTCGGTTGTTGAATCACTATGCAGCAGAGAATGGCGTTTTTTCCCACACCTATCAACGTTACAGCGCTCTGTCAGTTTACATTCATTAGCTTTATGTCCTTGCCTAAGACAAACAAAGCAGATACCCTTGCTCTTTGCGTGAGACCATCGTTCTTGAACTGTAAGCGCTAAAAATCGTGGACATTTATAAACAGAGTGGTCATCGGAACATATACTACATTTACTTTTTGTGGTCGAACCATTCCACTGCCCCGATTGTAAGTGACAACTCGTCTTTACGTTATATCCCCTTTTTGAACGATTTGCCAACCGTCCAAATCTACTACTGGCTACTCTCGCACGAGATGCTATAAACTCAGTGAGCTCGTCAAACGTTGGTTCTCTATCGTCTTCAGTCAATTTATCCACGAAGTTCGCCCACTGAGCTTGCATAGAGTGAGGCAAAAGAATGACTATTCGCTCTAAAGTAACTAAAGAATTTAGATCAGCAGTATAATTCATCTGTTCCAAGATCATAGCACAATTTTCCATTTTCATAGCCAGGTTCGATAGCTGCTCTGCGTCATTACAATCAACATTCACTGTATTGAATAAGTCTTCTAAGGTTTCTCGAGCGATTACATGCGACTGTCCGAACAAACGTTTTAGAATTTCTCTGGCCCTCTTATAACCAACAGACGCTTTCATCATGACACAACCCTCTATAGCAGATTTTGCCTTACCCTTACAATAGTGTATCAAATAGAGCAAACGTTGGCTATCATCAATGACTCTTGACGCTACGTAGGTTTCACACTGCCTTATAAACTTCCAGTACTCTCTTGGCTGTCCATCGAAATAACTTAATTCAACCTTTGGTAACTCTAGACCTACGAAAGGTGTCACAGGCATGACGCTCCTCGCTTGCTTTACATCTGAACTAGGATTTTCCACATCATCTGCCACTAAATCACAACTAGACTCACTATCATGATAATCAACCCTACTTGAGTCTGAACCATGACACTTAAGGACATCAAAACGTACTTGCTTTGTAAGAAGGGATCCATCATTTAGTTTAGCTCCATTAACACCGAGCTTTGAACTTGACTTTCTTTGACGAGTGTTCGGCATCACGAGAGAAACGACCAAATATTTCCAGAAACGGCAATTAAAATCCGTGAAACGATAGCCAAACAACTTCGACCAATCGATATTTGTTTAGAACTGTAAGATCCAAACTAAGGTTTGGACTGAAGAATAGCTGTCTTGGTGGGTTAGATACGCGCCCTTGCCCGTTTGAAACCAAAACAAATTAATCGGGTGAAATGACGGTTCTATAATTCATCATAAATTTAAATGTACATCGTTACCTAAACAAATATAACCACCCAGCTATCCAACCAACAATAGTTCAATTAATCAAATCTAAATTACAATAAATAAGAAAGTTGAAAAAGGATGCTAGGAAATTACCAATCGCAACAAATAAATGTTATTCTATCCTGTCTGGATAGATCACACACAGATTCGTTCAAAAGATAATGTTTGGTTGCTTTAGAAAACCAAGTGTTTTCAATTCTGGAAGAGTGCTTCAACTCACAATCAAAAATGCACAATTCCAGTCAATGCACGCAACACAATCAAAGGGAGGAACAACCCAATATAGCTGCCGCCAAGAATAGGTATCAAATCAAACAACATAAATGCAGTTCAGAAAGAAACACGGAAACTTAGTGAAGGCGTAAGAAAAAATAAAAACTGTAATAAAATACAAATGCTATTAACTCGAATGGAATGAAAAAGACTAATACAAATGTACAACCAAAGGTATCAATAAGAATAAACTGCAAGTGTATAGATGGAGGGATTTTCACACACAAATAATTCAAAATGGATCTTACACCTTGTTATCTGTCCAAAGTTCACATAATTATCACTTTTCATGTAGTAAAAATATTTTTTTCAGAACCATTCATATGTTTTAGTAGTGTTGCTAAATTCTATGATGGTCAAGTAAAAATGAGGTTGAGAAAATCTCATCGTAACTAAATAGAACGTATCAAACTAACTAGAGCACTAGTTGGAATTCTTCTCCATGATAATACTTTTGTTCTTTAAGTGAACCTACTGATGCAAATGCAATTGGAAATCAACCCATCTTGACAGCTTAATTGCATAAACGTTATTTGATTTCATAATTTAAACCAAAATTAGTACCAATAATATAATTTCTACAATATTGACTGTTTTTAATATTTCTAAACACGAAATGCTTTTAACCTGAGGCTATTTCTATGTATGTTACGGCAATATACTGAAATATCTATGCTTGTTAAAATATCCCTATACTAAATGATTCTTAGATGTTGTAATCCTGCTATAGGTGACGTATAAATAATGTTCATGCAAAATTTCATTTTAAGCGTGTTTAACATTAAAACAGACAATATAAATTTATTACTTGTCTTTACCAACCAGTTGCTGCTGCCTTTTTGATTTATCTTGCAGCTTATCAGTACCGGGAGGATCCGTATTATTCTTCGTAACCTCCGGTACGCGACAATCCTACTCATTTTGGTATCGATCCAATGTCACGTTGATTCTGGTGGGAGAGTAGTGTAATGGCATTGGGCCCTAACACGAGACAATATGGGAGATAGATATTCAACATTTAACGCAGAGAAAACCCAACGATAGAGGAGGCGGGAAGATAATCAGCTGCAGTTTGTCAAAATACGCGGAATAACAAGAATGCTTCTGCTAAATACCTACACTCCTATACGAATCAAATTCATGGATATATTACTACATTGAGTAGTTACATGACTATATTGTTAAGTGATGACTATGCATTTGAGACATTCACGTCGATAAAAATGTCTTATTCACTTAATTACTATTTACTCTGGTAACATAATTCTTGAACGCGAACTGACAAATGGAAATAGCTTGATTGGAACTCATAAATCACTCCCGGAAATTCTAACTCTCAATAACCACTAAGATCATCACAGAGTTTCTCAAGAAATAACGAGCCGGCAACGACAGAAAAATTTTTATTCACGCAAACAAGGTGTAAAAGTACAATTTAGATAATTTAACAAATTAAGCGGATTATTGAAGAGTAAGCAAATGATTGCACAATAATGTGCAACAGAACAATTATTCAATCACTTATCGTAACGATTTGCGAACAAAATAAACCAAATAATTCACAATGATTATCATCATTTTGCAACGCAAGTTATATAACTTTTCAGCGTCATCTAGACTAAACAAAATCATGCATTTAAATTTAGTAAGATCATGCAAACAAATCACGATTATAAAATGTTATCTGATCTATGTAATTAATAGAGAATGTGTTAATTTATTTGTCGTTTCAACACAAATGATCACCATTAAATGTATTCATGAACTGAGTAAAACTACGATAAATTATACGGATTCAAGGTGTTTGATGGCATTCTCGAATTCTCCGTAATGTATTTCACGAATTATTTGATATCAATGAACAGATTTTCGGATTGTAGCTTATAACAGAATTCTCACTGAGACGTCAACCATATATACTGATTCCTAGAAATCCGATCTACATGTATTTAACAGAGATGTATTCATATGAATTGGTTTGAAGTTTCTCTTTGTTAATATAAAAACTCTAAATGAGGAATGTCCGTTTCACATCCTTTTTCCATACGCTTGTATCAATCAAAATCATTAGTAAATTCATTTCCATACGATATACTACTGATAACTACACGAAAGTATTTGGTCGATGAAACAGATTTAATTGACTCACAATTCACACGGTTTTGTTTCGTTGAATAGCTTCATTGACAATATTTGTCAGGAGACGATGTGTCACTGAAATGTTTGCAAACAAGTAGTGTGTAATTCATTTCAGGATGGAATAAACGATCTAATTTCACCAACTAATTTCATAAAATGCTTTGTGATGCACTCGATTCCAGAGTGTGACTTGTGTATTGTTTATCAGTATATTCAGTTGTTAATTTTTTTGTCTTTTCAACACAGATGATCATCATTAAATTTTTTCCCAATTCGGATAACTTTTACAGATCATTCGCTCTCTGGATACTGTTTAAGATGAAACAGTGGCATTATGCACAACCATGAAAATAATGGACAACCCGAGAAACTTATGAATAAACACATAATCATTTAAAGAGAGCATAGTGAATGGTTTGCTGTGAAGAAACACATCTGAATATGCGCTTAGAATTCAGATGCGACGCACTTGGTGAAATTCTAAGGCTGAAGTTAAGCTGAAAAATTCAAAGGACTTTTATTGCAACTATTGTTTTCCACACGTCCAATAATCACTCTGAAGTTGAATGATACATTGCTTAGACTAGCCACATCTTTCCATATCTATCAATTCAACTGCTCCTGTGAAGCAAGTTATATTAGCAGATGTTCTATGAATTTGTACATTTGGGATTGTGAGAACCTCTCAATGTGGTTAAGCAAAGGTGTAATCAAAACAGTTAATAGTTCCATTTTAGCCCATTCAATTCAGACGGGATATACAGCCAACATGGAGCAATCTTTCGCAATAATATATCGTGTTAACAGCAATCTACGTAATTCCGTCAGATTGAGAATATTGGAGAGGATCGAAGCAATTGCTATTCAGATCAAAACCCAGAGGTTTGCATGCAAAAGAAATATGTACGTTCGCTCCTTCTAACCTGATCAACTAGTTAATAATCAATCTTATAATATGATGACGTAACTTGAATAATGTTCAATTTCATGTCCCTTTATGGAGGAGGATACTCAAACTAAATCTTATCTTTTTCTTCAAACTACTTAATAAACTATCCTTTACATCCAATCACGTGATTCAACATGCAGAAACTTCTCATTATGACTTCATTAATTCCTTAGCACTAGTGAAACAATCTTATTCCAAATCATCTCTCTATACTTTACCTGTAAATTTTCTAGACTCTGGAATAACCTACCATAATCTTTCTGTACGATAAACTCACTCCCATCATTTGTTCGTTGCATCGATGCTCTTCACAAACGGTATTATAAGAACTTTAAATGTTTAGCCATCCTTATTAATGCATTCCCTAAGTAAAACCACCTAGTTGCTGTCACTTTATGTTAATACCGTCCCCAGCAAGTTTAACTAATTTGAATATCATCAACAGTATATCACTATGTCACATGACACACTCATTTTGGAAGACCTGATTGACATATTTTGGTAAATTTTGCTTTGTTGTTCCGAGCTCTCTGTTTTCGTTTTAATTTCTCTAGTTGTAGATAATTATCATTAACTCGATCTGGCACAGGGAATGACCTATAATACTGCGTTCATAAATCGATAGGCTGTAATTCATGTACTACCTGAACAATTACTGAACTAATATACTTAAAACTTTCTTCCATCACATGTTTGTTCTGTACATATAATGTTGTCATTTATATCAATTTGATCATGCCTGTAAACTGGCGTGAATTCTGTAATTATTAATTTCGGAATGTATTGTTATTAAATCCACAATTGATCAACAATCATAAATATTATATGGATTTTAACACTCACACATATACGGACTTAGTTTCCCTGTGTGCTTGCTTCCTGAACTGGTGTTCAAACTTTTGAATAATATCCAGGAAGTCCATAAATCTACCAGAAAATTTAGCATGCGATAAATATTCAGTTAAGGAGATACTTTTCATTGGAGTCAGATATGGAGAGAATTAGCCTCTGCAAACTCATCACTTATACCTGAAGATTGCGTAACTGAATATATCCATATTATATCACTTTGATTTACGGTTCAATATTTTCCCTCCCACTAAATAATCTGTTGGATGTTCCTTTTATATAACTACAATTCACAATGCAGCTGACAACAAAACACAATAAATCGTTGTCAGTATATTTTATTATCATTTTCATATAAAAATTTCAGTTTTAGGACAATTTTCAGTACTAGAAAAACCTGATATTCTTCAGATCATTTTGATTCCATCCGAATTAACTGATTTCCAATACCTCGCTTTAATAAACTAGGATGTATTCAGAGGTTTCATTTTTCATCTCTATATAGGGGCTTCAAGTTCTACTATCACTTATTACATGCACACTAGAATTCAAGAATGTTCGTTGAATCATTTTGATTTGAAAAATGTATTCATGTGGAAAATTTACGCAATTTTCCAATTTGTTTGAGACTGAATGTTAATTTATCAGTTAACTGCGAATCTAATTGCACCATCTGACACTTTAATTCCTGAGCACATGTTGACAGAACTTGAGAATTCACGACTATTGAGGAGAAATGATATAGAATTATTATGAGTAGACGGTAACTAAGTCCAATGAAACAGGTCAGTGTATTATATGTTGGTTTATGCAGTCAACTCCCATGACATTTCATATGGACATGTTTATTGAGCATAACTGTATACAAATTTTGAAATACGATAACAACCTGAGCATTAAAGTGTAAAATTCAGTAAATCAGTTAGGCTGGTTAAATTGTATTTAAAAGTGAGACCAATTCAAATAACCGAGGCTAGAATGATTCCAATAATTTTTCCTATGGTTACACATCTAAATATCTATCCATATAAACTAAATTTCGCCATATCAATCATTAAAAAATTCAACAAATAAAACAATCGACTTAAATACGCATCCATCTATCTATCTAACAATTTATCGTTTAAAAAAATTATACGTTGAAGCTATTTTTGACACTTTGTGCTGATGTTCAATTTCCTCTCGTCTAAAAAATGGTCTAAACAGCTGAGGTATTTGTACGAACTTAAGGTCTTTTTGAACTTGATTACTCGCTTATTAAGAATTCCAAACCCAATACATTCAGTTATGGTCATCTAGTCCTGTCTGGCTTAAATTACACTGTTCTGGAAATTTTTAGTTAGTACAATCATTCAAATACTTCTGATTATCATGACAACTTGATATTATCCAGTAGTTTGAGATATATTTACCAACTTGAACAACCCGGAAAGTGTTGTGCAGTAGGTTGTGATGTCACGAAAATGTGATATCATTCAATTATCACAATTTGGTATGTGATCCGATATTAACTAAGATGAAATAAAAAACTGGCCTCAAATGTGTTGACGAATGTAATGACTATGTTGTCTGACATTGAAAGTCGGATAAGTATTTTTCATTTAAAAGAACAGGTGACGCAAAGGATGCGTCGATTCACTGGTGGAAAATATTTTTCTACTGTGCATATACAGACAGGCAGACGGGACATAAATACACAGAGAGTGGGATGCGAAATATAAGTGGATGTGTAGCAGAATAAGAGCACTGCTAGGCTAAAACCTATGTCGAAATCCTGACCCACTGATAAGTTGATGTGTTTGTGTGATAGAATTCAATCGAGTTTTGGTTTGATAGGATGAGAGATGAACTTTCGTCAATAGGGCGAGTTGTGACCAGTTGATTTATTTGGTGCGTCTTCATGAGGTCAAAATAACACGGAATTTTGAATGTTGAACATGTTAACCGAAACAACTGAGAAGATTGTTAACATAGTACGAGATTTAAACAAAAGACTACACTGCAAAGTGGTCCATGGAGGACAGCTGACAGACTCAGTGCAAGTGGTTACAGGGGTGAGATGCGGCTGCCTACTCTCCACCTTTCTCTTTCTTCTGATGTTCAACACGATTATTAAGACTTCTGCATCTGCAGAGGGCACGGAATGCAATAGACATGTTGGATGACACTAAAAGATTTGTTCTTCGCAGATAATCTAGTCCTTCTATCTCATACACATCAACAAATGCAGACCAAGTTAAACCATATAGCAGCAGCAAATACAGCAGTAGCCAATAACTTACACAGTGGAAAAAGCATGATCCTCAAATATAACACACAGAACACCAACATAATCACACCTAATGAGAAAACTTTGGAAGAGGTGGAATCTTTCATGTATCTGTGTAGTATCATTGATGAACTTGGAGGATGTGATGTAGACGTCAATGCAAGGTTTGGCAAAGCAAGGAGAACACGGTTGAAGAACACATGGGACACAAAACGACTGTCAACCAATTCCAAACTCCCAATCTTCAAAACGAACGGCAAGACACTTCCACTGTACGGAGCTGAAACTTGGAGAACTACCACAAGTATTTGTAAACAGTTGTCGCCGAAAGATGCTGAATGTCCATTGACCGATACCATCAGTAAATAGTGAATAATACACGCATCCATAAAATCATCAAGCCATCAAAGTATTAATATTGTGGCACATTTCCTCACACTCATCGTAAAAGTATCTTACAGCTCATTATTACTCTGGCTTCCCCAGAAAAAGCCTGATTCTCTTCCTTATCCAACTATAAAGGAACTAGTGTTAGACTATGTTAAGTATACAAATTTTGAATCCGGTAAATGAGGAAAATTTCATAAACTGATTCATCCGAATGCAGTGCATACTCAAAGTACTGCAGATAAAAAATTCAAAAGTTGCGATGCAGTTCACGAAGATAGGCACACGTTTGGTCAATTTTTGTCTTGTGGCAGGTTTCACTCATTTAATTCATGTGTATTTCGTAATTGAAATGATTTAGCTGTAGTGAGATTGGACACATTCAGTATGTTTGTCATACTACGGTTCATTCTACTGCACCTAATGCTAAAATTTGTGGTTGTGATTCTCCTAAGTTACTTACTTACTTACTTACGCCTGTTACTCCTCGTGAAAGAGCATAGGCCGCTCACCAGCATTCTCCATCCCACTATGAAGGTAAGCGTTAGTATTCATGACAATTTAGTTAAATGTCGTAATTCAATTGATCCTCTGCTTTCGAAGTGAGATGACCTGACGATATGTTAGAAAACTATTGATTTAAGCTTCTTGGGACTTTGTTCCTCAAAATCTCATGTGACTCTCAGATGTTCATTATTTCTGTAAGTTGAGTGGTCAAATCTACATAAATGATAATTCGTGAAATCAACTCGCTCCTTACCATTTCAAAATCCATATTAAGAATTGTACAGTACTGGATTGTTTAATGAAGTGATGAATAACCCGCACAATCAATACACATACTGCACCGAAAATCCTATGAACTTGTGGTGTAATTACAATATTTGGTAATGAATATGTAGTTTCATGAGTACCGACAACATATTCCATTTCTAGTATTCTGCGTAACATCTGAGTGTGCTACTTTCTGTTATCAGTAGTTTCATTGTTTGACGTATGAATACGAATCAAATGACAGATCATTTATGCGTAATTTGTGTAATGCGACTGATAAACAGTCAACGTATCCCAAATGATAGCTTGATAGTTTGTCAGAGTAATGGAAAATTCGTGAGTCCCCGATTGTTAGTCTTCAAATCTCATTCAACAGTAGCACTCAAATCAATGTTACTTTGTAAATTTAATCAGTGGATAGTATTATAGTATGGAAGAAGGCAGTAGATTTGTGCATAAATTATATGAAGTAACAGATATGTGTGCTGCGAAGAGTGTTAATTTAAACAACTTAAAAATAATGTTGACATTGATGTTGTGCATTACTTACTTACTTACTTACTTACGCCTGTTACTCCTCGTGAAGGAGCATAGGCCGCTCACCAGCATTCTCCATCCAACCCTGTCCTGGGCAATCCTTTCAAGCCCTTTCCAATTCTTATTCAACCTTTTCATATCTGCTTCTATTTCCCGACGTAATGTGTTCTTTGGCCTTCCAATTTTCCGCTTCCCTTCAGGATTCCAAGTTAGCGCTTGCCTCGTAATGCAGTTTGATGATTTCCTCAATGTATGTCCTATCCATTTCCATCGTCTTTTCCTAATTTTCTCTTCAGCTGGAAGCTGGTACGTTCTCTCCCACAAAAGGCTGTTGCTGATGGTATCCGGCCAATGGATGTTGAGTATCATGCGTAGACAGCTATTGATAAATACCTGTACCTTCTTGATGGTGGTTGTTTTAGTTCTCCACGTTTCAGTTCCGTACAGTAGAACTGCCTTGACGTTCCTATTGACGATTCTGACTTTGATATTGGTTGAAAGTTGTTTTGAGTTCCATATGTTCTTCAGTTGAAGGAATGCCGCTGTAGGTTTGCCGATCCTTGCCTTGACGTCTGCATCTGAACCTCCTTGTTTATCGACGATGCCTCCCAGGTATGTGAAGGATTCTACATGTTCCAGAGTTTTGTCATCAAGAGTGATTGGATAGATGTTCTCCGTGTTGTATTTAAGGACCTTGGTTTTCCCTTTGTGTATGTTGATGTCTACTGATACAGAGACTGCTGCTATGCTAGCTGTCTTTATCTGCATTTGTTCGTGTGTATTGGATAGGAGATTTAGGTCATCTGCGAAGTCCGAATCGTCTAATTGGTTCTGAGCTATCCACTGGATGCCGAGGTTGCACTCAGATGTCGAGGTCTTCATAATCCAGTTGACCACCAGAAGAAACAGGAAGGGAGAGAGTAGACAGCCTTGTCTGGCTCCGGTCCTTACTTGGAATGCAACTGTCAGCTGTCCTCCATGCAATACTTTGCACTGTAGTCCATCGTATGAGTTCCGGATAATATTGACAATCTTCTCAGGATCTCCGTAGTGTTGAAGAATTTTCCATTACGTTCTCCTATCTACACTGTCAAATGCCTTCTCATAATCAATGAAGTTGATGTAGAGTGACGAGTTCCACTCAATTGATTGTTCGACGATGATCCGTAGTGTCGCAATCTGGTCTGTGCACGACCGGTCCTTACGGAATCCAGCTTGTTGATCTCGAATTTGAGCGTCTACTGCGTCTTTCATTCTGTTCAGTAACACTCTGTTGAAGACTTTACCTGGTATTGAAAGTAGTGTAATGCCTCTGTAGTTTTCACACTTGCTCAGATCTCCTTTCTTCCGAATCTTGGTGAGGTGTCCTTCCTTCCAATCCATCGACACTTGTTCCTCCTCAAAAATCTTCTTGAATAGAAGATGAAGCATGCTTGTAGTTACTTCGATGTCTGACTTCAGTGCTTCAGCTGGTATACTGTCAGGTCCTGCTGCTTTCTCGCTCTTGCTTTGTCTGGTTGCCGTTCTGGATTAACGTCTATAGGAAGATCTATGTGTGCTGCTTCGATTCCTTGTGAATTTCATGGAGCCGGCCTATTCAGGAGTTCCTCGAATACTCTGTCCATCTGTTCCGCTGTGCTTGGACTTTCTCTTCTCTTGTTCGACTGTTGTTAATTGGTGTCTTCTTGTTCTTTCTTTCTTTCATCCTGTCCAGTGTTTCTATAGAGATCCATTCCTTGTGATGACGATTCTTGGAGCCCAGAACCTCTTGACACGTTGAAGTTAATGTTTCTATGATACCTTTCCAGCTATCCTCCGTAGTAGTTTCTTCTTCTTTCAGTAGATCCTGTAAGACTTGGAACCTGTTTTTGAGAGCTATCTTGAATTCATTGAGTTTGTCAGTATCTCGGAATCCAGCTTGTTGATCTCGAATTTGAGCGTCTACTGCGTCTTTCATTCTGTTCAGTAACACTCTGTTGAAGACTTTACCTGGTATTGAAAGTAGTGTAATGCCTCTGTAGTTTTCACACTTGCTCAGATCTCCTTTCTTCCGAATCTTGGTGAGGTGTCCTTCCTTCCAATCCATCGACACTTGTTCCTCCTCAAAAATCTTCTTGAATAGAAGATGAAGCATGCTTGTAGTTACTTCGATGTCTGACTTCAGTGCTTCAGCAGTTTCAGTAGATATCAACATACACAAAGGGAAAACCAAGGTCCTTAAATACAACATGGAGAACATCTATCCAATCACTCTTGATGACAAAACTCTGGAACATGTAGAATCCTTCACATACCTGGGAGGCATCGTCGATAAACAAGGAGGTTCAGATGCAGACGTCAAGGCAAGGATCGGCAAACCTACAGCGGCATTCCTTCAACTGAAGAACATATGGAACTCAAAACAACTTTCAACCAATATCAAAGTCAGAATCGTCAATAGGAACGTCAAAGCAGTTCTACTGTACGGAACTGAAACGTGGAGAACTAAAACAACCACCATCAAGAAGGTACAGGTATTTATCAATAGCTGTCTACGCATGATACTCAACATCCATTGGCCGGATACCATCAGCAACAGCCTTCTGTGGGAGAGAACAAACAGGAATAAGCCGCCCACCAGCATTCTCCTTCCAACCCTGTCCTGGGCATTCTTTTCCAGCTTTTTCCAGTTCTTATTGCTCCTTTACATATCCGCTTCTGTTTTCCGACGTAATGTTTTCTTTGGTATTGAAAGTAGTGTAATGCCTCTGTAGTTTTCACACTTGCTCAGATCTTTTTTCTTTGGAATCTTGATGAAGATCCTCCTAAGTTGGATGTTTTCAATGATCACTTATCCTTATCCACGACTTTGAAAAGCGGTATAGAGTCACATAGCAGACCAGAGTCAAATAAAACTGAGATTTTTGTAAGACAACAATTTCTAATGAATCAATTTATCAGATTCCTCATATTATTGTACCACTTATGATATTTCCTAATGATTCACATATTTCTGATGAAATTCCTTACAAATCTGAGGAAAATACGTTTAATGAACTTATTCATGATTGGAAACCTGATGTAATTTGATAGATACTAATTTTTCGAATGATCTCTAGAATCATGTTCTATTTTGATATTAGCACTGCTCTAATAATAGATCTAATCCTAAGATTGCAGATTTGTCATGATGTACTTGCCTAATCTATAAGATCATATGTGGAAGTCACATCACAGTCTACACCGACTCATCGTATCGTAACAATTACCCATATATGATGGAGAACACATTCGGGCTGGAGATAGAACAATATATTTAATATGAGTAAACAATATAAGGTAACATTTAGCAGAGACCACGCCTGGAAGGCCGAGCCATGCCATCCGATTTACTCAAATTAATTCAATTACTTCTTACTGCCTTCTCCATCGTTGGGTTTTTCTCCGCGTTAAATATCGAACATTTATTTTCCTAGTTGTCTCGTGTTCAGCTTTGAGGATCGTGTGGTCAGGGCCCAATGCCACTACAGATCCTTCACATTCTTAATAAATTTGAGGAAAATATTTCAGAAGAACCAGATACTTATGGCATATCACATATTACTTGTCCTCATAATGCATTTGCTTCTTGTGGAAAACTTAATCAATGCGAAGCACGAGTAATAAATGAGCTCGATCAGGATTTCAATTTGGGTGATTTCATGTCAAGTTTTGTTTCTCTCATTCAAGAATTCACTTCTAACGAATACTCTGGTCAGTGTTGGAAATATAATTAAATGAAGTCACACTATTCATAACTTCGGCATATGAATGTCCAACATTATTTCGTGAGGGCGGATAGTGTTGGAATATTTATGGTTCAAATTATAGATATCAGTGGTTTCAGCACACAAACTATATTGTGATTATATACAATCCTAGGACCCAAGTGAGTCCGTTCGAATTCCGTTTTTTAATTTTAATAAAAGTGAGCTTATTTTTGATAATACAGATTCCATATCAAATAAATCCAATAGAGACACGATGAACCTAAAGAGGAGAGACACAAATGATTCTTAAATAAGCTGCGAAGGATGTGGTGTTTGAATGAACTAAGGCTTCCTTTGTACGTGTTGACTGCTTGATTTTGAATTCCAACATCAATCGTTTGTTCGTGCACATCTACTACTTCTTGGTTAAATTCTTATTCTAAAGCATCTCTTTATATGAATTACTTTGCCTGTAAATTTTCTAGACTCTGGAATAACCTACCAGAACATATCCGTACGATAAAATCACTCCCATTATTTGTACGTTGCATCGATGCATACTGCTCCTCCGAAAATGCATTGAATGCTCTAGCACCTGCAAGTGTATCTCACTCCACAAGTGTTATTATAGGAACTTTAAATGTTTAGGCATTTTTATTAGTGCATTCTCTGGATAAAACCACCAACTTGCTGTCACTTTATGTTAATACCGTCCCCAGCTAGTTTGACTAATTTGAATATCATCAACAGTATATCACTGTGTCACATGACATACGCATTTTGATAGATCTGATTGACATATTTCGGTAATTACTGCTTTCTTGTTCCATGCTAACTGTATTGGGTTTAATTTCTCTAGTAGTAGATATTTATCATTATATCGATCTGGCACACGAAATGACCTTAATTACACCGTTCATAAATCAACAGGCTGTCCAGTTAAAAAATATTAAATGTTCCCGGCTGATGCATTGGATGACTGTAATACCTAAACAATTAGTGAAGTAGTAAACTTAAAACTCATATCACATGTTTGTTCTGTACATATTATGATATTATTTATATCAAATTGATCATGTCTGTAAACTTGCGTGAATTCTGTAATTATCATTTTTTCAGAATATAAATTATTATTATTCACTAGGAGTCACCGGCGTAAGTAAGTAAGTGTGTAATTGTGTGGCCGTACCATACATGTCAGCTCCAGTGATTGAAGGAAACGTGAATGTTTTCCTTTGTGTAGTGTGTTTGGTGTGAGATTATGTCAAAGAAGCCTGAGATATTAGGAGGGATTTAATACTTTCCAAGTTCGATATAACCATGAAAACTCGCAGAAATATGGGGAAAATTAAGTACAACCGAGAATAAGATTGTTATTCGAAGGTGACTCTATTGGTGAATATAATAGATAGTTATTTACTTACATATATTACCCTTAATGCGGAAGTATAGGTAGCTCATTAGCACTATGCAACCAACTCTATATCAAACAATCCTTTCCAGTCCTTTGCAATTGCTATTCATTATTTTCATGTCCACTTCTAATTCCCGACGAGTGTGTTTTTTGATCTTCCTCATCTCCCTTAATACTCGGGATTCCAAGTTAACACGTGCCTCGTAATGCAGTTTGATGATTTCCTCAATATGTGCCCTATTCACTCAGGACCATCAGGTCTTTAAGTAACTTTTCTACTGCCGGCTCACTTAGTCAGAATTTATTGATTAGAATTTCCAATTTCAACTGATTATCCTCCTGTTTCTTCTCCGTTTGATTAAGTCGACACAATGTGATAATCAGTAATATTTGAATTATAGTACAAACTAAGAATTTAACCAAGAAGTAGTAGATGTGCACGAACAAACGATTGATGTTGGAATTCAAAATCAAGCAGTCAGCACGTACAAAGGAAGCCTTAGTTCATTCAAACACCACATCCTTCGCAGCTTATTTAAGAATCATTTGTGTCTCTCCTCTTTAGGTTCATCGTGTCTCTATTGGATTTATTTGATATGGAATCTGTATTATCAAAAATAAGCTCACTTTTATTAAAATTAAAAAACGGAATTCGAACGGACTCACTTGGGTCCTAGGATTGTATATAATCACAATATAGTTTGTGTGCTGAAACCACTGATATCTATAATTTGAACCATAAATATTCCAACACTATCCGCCCTCACGAAATAATGTTGGACATTCATATGCCGAAGTTATGAATAGTGTGACTTCATTTAATTATATTTCCAACACTGACCAGAGTATTCGTTAGAAGTGAATTCTTGAATGAGAGAAACAAAACTTGACATGAAATCACCCAAATTGAAATCCTGATCGAGCTCATTTATTACTCGTGCTTCGCATTGATTAAGTTTTCCACAAGAAGCAAATGCATTATGAGGACAAGTAATATGTGATATGCCATAAGTATCTGGTTCTTCTGAAATATTTTCCTCAAATTTATTAAGAATGTGAAGGATCTGTAGTGGCATTGGGCCCTGACCACACGATCCTCAAAGCTGAACACGAGACAACTAGGAAAATAAATGTTCGATATTTAACGCGGAGAAAAACCCAACGATGGAGAAGGCAGTAAGAAGTAATTGAATTAATTTGAGTAAATCGGATGGCATGGCTCGGCCTTCCAGGCGTGGTCTCTGCTAAATGTTACCTTATATTGTTTACTCATATTAAATATATTGTTCTATCTCCAGCCCGAATGTGTTCTCCATCATATATGGGTAATTGTTACGATACGATGAGTCGGTGTAGACTGTGATGTGACTTCCACATATGATCTTATAGATTAGGCAAGTACATCATGACAAATCTGCAATCTTAGGATTAGATCTATTATTAGAGCAGTGCTAATATCAAAATAGAACATGATTCTAGAGATCATTCGAAAAATTAGTATCTATCAAATTACATCAGGTTTCCAATCATGAATAAGTTCATTAAACGTATTTTCCTCAGATTTGTAAGGAATTTCATCAGAAATATGTGAATCATTAGGAAATATCATAAGTGGTACAATAATATGAGGAATCTGATAAATTGATTCATTAGAAATTGTTGTCTTACAAAAATCTCAGTTTTATTTGACTCTGGTCTGCTATGTGACTCTATACCGCTTTTCAAAGTCGTGGATAAGGATAAGTGATCATTGAAAACATCCAACTTAGGAGGATCTTCATCAAGATTCCAAAGAAAAAAGATCTGAGCAAGTGTGAAAACTACAGAGGCATTACACTACTTTCAATACCAAAGAAAACATTACGTCGGAAAACAGAAGCGGATATGTAAAGGAGCAATAAGAACTGGAAAAAGCTGGAAAAGAATGCCCAGGACAGGGTTGGAAGGAGAATGCTGGTGGGCGGCTTATTCCTGTTTGTTCTCTCCCACAGAAGGCTGTTGCTGATGGTATCCGGCCAATGGATGTTGAGTATCATGCGTAGACAGCTATTGATAAATACCTGTACCTTCTTGATGGTGGTTGTTTTAGTTCTCCACGTTTCAGTTCCGTACAGTAGAACTGCCTTGACGTTCCTATTGACGATTCTGACTTTGATATTGGTTGAAAGTTGTTTTGAGTTCCATATGTTCTTCAGTTGAAGGAATGCCGCTCTAGCTTTGCCGATCCTTGCCTTGACGTCTGCATCTGAACCTCCTTGTTTATCGACGATGCCTCCCAGGTATGTGAAGGATTCTACATGTTCCAGAGTTTTGTCATCAAGAGTGATTGGATAGATGTTCTCCGTGTTGTATTTAAGGACCTTGGTTTTCCCTTTGTGTATGTTGATGTCTACTGATACAGAGACTGCTGCTATGCTAGCTGTCTTTATCTGCATTTGTTCGTGTGTATTGGATAGGAGATTTAGGTCATCTGCGAAGTCCGAATCGTCTAATTGGTTCTGAGCTATCCACTGGATGCCGAGTTTGCACTCAGATGTCGAGGTCTTCATAATCCAGTTGACCACCAGAAGAAACAGGAAGGGAGAGAGTAGACAGCCTTGTCTGGCTCCGGTCCTTACTTGGAATGCCTCAGTCAGCTGTCGTCCATGCAATACTTTGCACTGTAGTCCATCGTATGAGTTCCGGATAATATTGACAATCTTCTCAGGATCTCCGTAGTGTTGAAGAATTTTCCATTACGTTCTCCTATCTACACTGTCAAATGCCTTCTCATAATCAATGAAGTTGATGTAGAGTGACGAGTTCCACTCAATTGATTGTTCGACGATGATCCGTAGTGTCGCAATCTGGTCTGTGCACGACCGGTCCTTACGGAATCCAGCTTGTTGATCTCGAATTTGAGCGTCTACTGCGTCTTTCATTCTGTTCAGTAACACTCTGTTGAAGACTTTACCTGGTATTGAAAGTAGTGTAATGCCTCTGTAGTTTTCACACTTGCTCAGATCTCCTTTCTTCCGAATCTTGGTGAGGTGTCCTTCCTTCCAATCCATCGACACTTGTTCCTCCTCAAAATCTTCTTGAATAGAAGATGAAGCATGCTTGTAGTTACTTCGATGTCTGACTTCAGTGCTTCAGCTGGTATACTGTCAGGTCCTGCTGCTTTCTCGCTCTTGCTTTGTCTGGTTGCCGTTCTGGATTAACGTCTATAGGAAGATCTATGTGTGCTGCTTCGATTCCTTGTGAATTTCATGGAGCCGGCCTATTCAGGAGTTCCTCGAATACTCTGTCCATCTGTTCCGCTGTGCTTGGACTTTCTCTTCTCTTGTTCGACTGTTGTTAATTGGTGTCTTCTTGTTCTTTCTTTCTTTCATCCTGTCCAGTGTTTCTATAGAGATCCATTCCTTGTGATGACGATTCTTGGAGCCCAGAACCTCTTGACACGTTGAAGTTAATGTTTCTATGATACCTTTCCAGCTATCCTCCGTAGTAGTTTCTTCTTCTTTCAGTAGATCCTGTAAGACTTGGAACCTGTTTTTGAGAGCTATCTTGAATTCATTGAGTTTGTCAGTATCTCGGAATCCAGCTTGTTGATCTCGAATTTGAGCGTCTACTGCGTCTTTCATTCTGTTCAGTAACACTCTGTTGAAGACTTTACCTGGTATTGAAAGTAGTGTAATGCCTCTGTAGTTTTCACACTTGCTCAGATCTCCTTTCTTCCGAATCTTGGTGAGGTGTCCTTCCTTCCAATCCATCGACACTTGTTCCTCCTCAAAAATCTTCTTGAATAGAAGATGAAGCATGCTTGTAGTTACTTCGATGTCTGACTTCAGTGCTTCAGCTGGTATACTGTCAGGTCCTGCTGCTTTCTCGCTCTTGCTTTGTCTGGTTGCCGTTCTGGATTAACGTCTATAGGAAGATCTATGTGTGCTGCTTCGATTCCTTGTGAATTTCATGGAGCCGGCCTATTCAGGAGTTCCTCGAATACTCTGTCCATCTGTTCCGCTGTGCTTGGACTTTCTCTTCTCTTGTTCGACTGTTGTTAATTGGTGTCTTCTTGTTCTTTCTTTCTTTCATCCTGTCCAGTGTTTCTATAGAGATCCATTCCTTGTGATGACGATTCTTGGAGCCCAGAACCTCTTGACACGTTGAAGTTAATGTTTCTATGATACCTTTCCAGCTATCCTCCGTAGTAGTTTCTTCTTCTTTCAGTAGATCCTGTAAGACTTGGAACCTGTTTTTGAGAGCTATCTTGAATTCATTGAGTTTGTCAGTATCTCGGAATCCAGCTTGTTGATCTCGAATTTGAGCGTCTACTGCGTCTTTCATTCTGTTCAGTAACACTCTGTTGAAGACTTTACCTGGTATTGAAAGTAGTGTAATGCCTCTGTAGTTTTCACACTTGCTCAGATCTCCTTTCTTCCGAATCTTGGTGAGGTGTCCTTCCTTCCAATCCATCGACACTTGTTCCTCCTCAAAAATCTTCTTGAATAGAAGATGAAGCATGCTTGTAGTTACTTCGATGTCTGACTTCAGTGCTTCAGCTGGTATACTGTCAGGTCCTGCTGCTTTCTCGCTCTTGCTTTGTCTGGTTGCCGTTCTGGATTAACGTCTATAGGAAGATCTATGTGTGCTGCTTCGATTCCTTGTGAATTTCATGGAGCCGGCCTATTCAGGAGTTCCTCGAATACTCTGTCCATCTGTTCCGCTGTGCTTGGACTTTCTCTTCTCTTGTTCGACTGTTGTTAATTGGTGTCTTCTTGTTCTTTCTTTCTTTCATCCTGTCCAGTGTTTCTATAGAGATCCATTCCTTGTGATGACGATTCTTGGAGCCCAGAACCTCTTGACACGTTGAAGTTAATGTTTCTATGATACCTTTCCAGCTATCCTCCGTAGTAGTTTCTTCTTCTTTCAGTAGATCCTGTAAGACTTGGAACCTGTTTTTGAGAGCTATCTTGAATTCATTGAGTTTGTCAGTATCTCGAAGGAAGGCTGTATTGAACCTTTGTGGTGCTGTTTGTCCAGTTGTCCAGTTCTTCTTTAGCTTCAGTTTCAAATTGGCCGCAACCAGGTGGTTATCTGAAGCTATGTCGGCTCTTCTCCTTCTTCTCATATCTTCCATTGTCCTTTTGAACATTTTATTGATGCAAATATGATATATATATATATATATGTGGGGAGAGGTTGAAACTTAACACACTTTATATCCTCGAGATCCAAAGAATCTGCATAAAAAGGACTTAATATGATTAAATGAAAAAATGTATTAAAATGAAGCAGGAGGTGTTATATACAGAGTAAATTTTTCATTAATCATTCTTAAGTTTATTAATTACAGTCTCTCACAATCACAGACACATTTGTCTAGATCTTGTATAAATTTTACTTTCTGTTTCATGGTAAGATGTGATCGGTTTGTTTTGTATATGAACCCAGTATGTTTAAAAAATGTGATTATTATCGCAGAGGCTGAGATTAATGTTCTGGACTTAAAAGACAGGAAGCAGGACCGATATGGGCTCTAGACTGCTCGTACGGGTTTTACGCGTCCCTAGTCCGGTCAATAAATCACTGTAGTCTAATTGGCGGTATTATTACGTTATATATTAATAGTGTTAGAAGGTCACAAATTGTAACAATCTAAAGCTTATCAACAGCAGTACTTTTGTTACAGACTTTCGGATAATCCTAAATATCATCACTTTAACCCTTGGTATATATGTGGGCGTCCGTTTTCGTGAAATCAAATACAAAGACGAAAATGTCGTCGAGTTTTCCATAATACCTTTAGCTATCTCAATTTTTGATGGAGTACTTATGTAATAATGAAATTACTTTTCATCAAGTATAAATACAATGTCTCAATATGTAAAGAAATGTATTTCAGTTGTGCTTTGAACGTCTATTTTCTACTCCCTGATATCAAGTTTATAATTTTGAAAGTGATAAGTCTTTTCGGCTAGTTAATAAGTATAAAAATAAGTAGATAAACGACACTGTCATTTCTGCTAAAGTCGATTGTATATGACACATGTTTTAGATTGTAGTCACGTTTAACGATGATATAATCTCATTCCATTTAATTACAATTTACACTTGTGTTAATATAAAATTAAGTGAAAATTCATATATACATTTTTCTATTCATTGGGATATGGAAAACATCGGTCATTTTTATTCTGGACAAACTCATTAATTTAATTATAGTACTTTATAAGACTCTTTTGTATAGAACGTTCCGCGTGACCACAATTTATGAACGAACCAATCGGATCTATGATAACAAGTCTTGAATTTTGAAGTGAAATTGATCAATTCATTTGCCTAAATAGAGTTTTGGCATTATAGCTCATGCCAGTTCGTGATGACAACCTCAAACCTTATTCTTGACCCAAACAATCAAATATGAATATTAATCCTGTTTCCTCACACTGGTTTATAACCCTCATTCTCATGGTCTTTTTAGCGTCGCTCAGAGATCGTTCATAAACCATATTCTCACCGAAAGCTCTCATTTTGATAACCATTCAAGATTGTTGTTTGAATTAACGAATTTTGTAATTTCAAGGAAGTTATTTCATTATCAATTGACTGGAGTGTAACAGGTCTATTGTATGAAGCCTCGAACATTTTACAGAACACTTGTCAATTTTTCACTTTTTGCTTTGCTTTTACTTGTTCACAGGTTGATTAAAAACTTTCTGGACACTTTTCAAATCGTGACATAGACTGACACAGATCAAATTACAAAGGAACACATAATTCCTCACAGTTCCAGATATTTCTTGCTGATAAGCGCCAGTTGGCAAAAAACTATTTCATACAGAACATCTTACCGATTACTTACAACCACATAAGTAAGATTTGAAGAATGCTTGAAGTTGAAACAATCACTAATTAAACTCAAAAATAATCCCGCACTCATATATTGTAATGTCAATTAGATTAATTCTGCAAGATTAAATGTATTGCTCGATTTTCTTAACCTAAATAAAGTTTGTTATCTTATGGTTAAAGTTGACTCCATGAAAATTATGAATGACAAATATTATGGTCCTGCTGATCGCATTCCGTCTACATTTGATTGGTTGAAATAACCTTCCCAATTTTTGTGCAACATTTATTCCAAATGCCTTCAGTAATCTTGTCGTAATTTCTGATATGTCTTCTACATGTGTATGATTATCTGTTTGCTAGGTGGACATTCTCAAATTCATTTTGGCATCGCTCAAAGGTCATCCATAATTATTGTCTGATTAGAAGTTCTTATTTCGATAATCATTCTCGATTGTTGTTGGAAATAACGAATTTTAAAATTTTAGAGAAGTTATTTAACTACCAATTTATAATTATTTTTGATGAAGCACATGTGAGTAGCTGTTCCTTTGGAGAGTAATCGTTAAATAACTTTCTTTGTTTTCCTGTGTTTCAAGTGCACTGCAATGTCTTCTCAACCTCTTGAACGAAATTAGTGTGAAGTTGATTCTGTGAATTCCTAGGTTGTTACATCTCAATTTGAGAATATGATCTGTGTGTGTTCGCTTCTGATATATTCGAGTCTCCAGTTTTCCTGTATCGGTTCTGTAGATTGATACATCCGAGAAAAATAGTGCGTTGTTCGACTCCTTTTCCGTTGTAAATTTTATGTCATAGAAGACGTTGTTGACCAGATTGTAGGCGTTTTCCCGCTTGTTCATTTTAATTGTGATAAATATTTCATTCACACAATAAACCCACACTTTCGGCTTGATCACAGTAAAAATCGACGCTTCCAGCCACTGCAGCACTGCTTCTGAAATAAATCCTGATATTAGTGATAGCATTGGTATTCTTTTATTTTATTCGTAGATTTTATTGCTGAAGTGATAACTTATTCCTTAAAAGAAATCGATAATATCTAATAAAGCATAGTGTACTTTGGGAGTGAGGAGTAGGGATAGAGTCCCTTTGATTAAGAAGAAAAATGTGTTACATCGAAGAATATCATCGTTTCATTGTCACTGAGTCGAATCTAATTAACCTTATCGAAGAATTGGGTGGCGGGTTTAATGAAGTTATTGTACAGGTCAACTGAGTGGCTCAATAATTTTGAGATTTCTCTCGGTAAGTTGGGGTTCCTGCGAGTGATATAACTGGACTTAATGCGATGTTTATTTTACATAGTGTGGGCCTACCCAAGAATTGAGGGAGTACTGTTCAGTAGATATCATTCCTAAACGTTCTTGTTCTAATATTTTTCCAACTTCGACAAGGTTGTTTATAGTGCTTGAGATTAAGCTGTCCAACCTTATAATTTGAGTTTTGGCAGTTGGTTTATATAAGCTTTTATCTTCAAGCCTTTCTTCATCTTTCCTTATAAAATTACTGTAGTGCGTTCTTTGCCCGCTGAAACTATGACAATATCTTCTCTAGTTCTGAGTTCATTTAAGGCTTTTTCTCTTGTGCGTTCATTCCTGTGTTGTTTTTCTTCCGTCGTGTTAGCGGTACTATGATATGTCTTAATTTTTACTGAGTTTCTTCACTTATATATATATATATATATATATATATATATATATAAATCCAATCACTTAATGTTGGGCACTACAGCTATTCGCGCAAAGGAGTGATGATAGACAAACACTGGTGCACACCTATCTTGAAACTGATTTCACTTACAATTGACTGTCAGGTGATAACATTGTATTTAGGGAAAGCTCGCAGAATTTTAATATGTTTGAAAACATGATATTATGGTGAACATCAAGAAACGTCATACACATATCAGCTTATTCAATTTTCTCACTAGCAACATTGCTACTCAGTGCATTGCCAGGTTGGAAAATAGGACGACCAATCTCAATTGTCTGGAGCAAATTGCAATCAATTAAGCCAATTGGTTGATATAAAACTCGATTACACTGTGAAGCTTATCAAAGGGTTAAATGTAACACAAACTACTGGAAATTATTGGGTAGTTTAGTGCAACGCATACAAATGAAAAACAGCATGAGAGTGGAGCAACAAAAGAGACTTAATCTGAAAGATCATTGTAAACAGATATCTTAACATTAATCGGAGATCTTTTTCCAAAGTCAGTAAAATAAACACTAGTACTTCTCAAATCTCTTTGTTACATTTCACCAATCAACGAAACACAATAATCGACAGGAAATTGAAAAAACAGTGAGAAAAATGAAATTATAAATTATAAATACTTATGAGACGATGACAGTTAGTAAAGGTGGAAATTTCATTCTACCACTGTGATAACTGGGCATTTTAACTTCATGCTGAAAAATCTACCAAATGTATATGATTCGTATTCAACTGATTTTATTACGTTAAGGATGACGAGAGTTAAACAAGGAATCTAGCATTAGTATTAATAGTATTGATGTTATAATTATGAGGAGTATTACAACTTCATATTATTTCGTTTTTCAATGCGTTTCTTAGATAACAATTACAATCTAAGCAGTTTTTCTCTTGCCCGCGTTGTAGTTGAAGGCCGATTACATAAATCTCTGTACAGTAGGAGAGCACAGTCTTCTGTTGCGAAACGATTTACTAGGCACAGGACAATTGGAAGATTATTTATTTTTCTTTCTTTGTGGTTGCCTAATTTACACCTCTTGCAAAGTGTGTGCTGCGATAACAACTGGAAACCTAACTGACGATACTTAAGTTGTATAGTAATCGCGATAATCTAAGAGCAACGTATGGTAAATCAGTTGTCCATACGAACACTGTAGCGGTAAATAAACCCTCAAAATAAATAGCTCTGTAAGTTTTCGACATTGGATGCTGACCACAGTTTTAGTGGACTCATCTAGCTGAAGGAGCTCGGTCAAGCATCCGCACCAGATCACGTGTGGGAACACCGTGCTCAACATCTACTGCAATCGCTAACCAGATTAGTTCAGACGATCCTCGATATTTTGATAGCCTATCAAATATATCTTCGAACCTCCTCGTTTCTGTCTTTTGGTTTTACTTGGTTGGTACGGTTCATATTAGGTGTTACTGGCTAAAGCGTTATCGATCTCTAAATTTTGTGGCATCTTCATTGGTCAGCCCGACGTGATGTGGTACACTAAATTACAAACTCTGATCTGTTCCTTTTCGGGATTTTATATATCTTTTTCTTATTTTAATTTTTTATACATTGTGATATTTTTCCAGTGTTTTTGGATATATATAAATATATTTCCCACTCGTTCATTCTCGTACTTGATATTTCTTTATGACTGAACAGATACCTAAGTTATTTAAGTTAAATAATATATCCACTCTTTCGTTTCAACTAATGCCCTTCTGGCCAGACAACATCGAAGCCTGGTTTTGTTACGCAGAAGCCGACTTCTTCGAGCACGGTGTGAACGATGCGCGTGCACAATTCCTCGCAGTAGTCAAGGCACTACCGCGCGAATTTAACAGGTACGTAACAGCTAGTATGTTTACCAGTGTTGTTTCTGATCCATACCAAACCCTGAAACATGCCATCCTTAAACGCGGAGATCTAACCGATCGACAAAGTTTGGACCAACTCCTTGACAACATCCACCTGCAACACGGTTCTGCCACAGACATGTTGCAAAGAATGAGAGAATTTATTGGCCAAAGAACCTTCGATGAAGGCCTATTCAAACAGCTTTTCTTATCAAAACTTTTTCAACAGGTGCAAGCTGTGCTGATCTTGTGCAAAATATCGCCATAGACGAGCTGGTTGCATCTGACGACCGCTTCCTCGAAATCACTAAATCTTCTAACGTCGAGGTTTTTTCAGTCAAAGAAAAGCCTTAAATCACCCAGAATGACATAACAGAATTATGTCATACACTTACGCGTTATCTTAAACTTTGTAACGACCGTAAACGGTCACAAGCCTCACGAAGAAGCACTTCACGTAGGCGATCTGTCTCTAGACCTCGAGAGACGGATAATCCTGACTGGTGCTGGAATCATAACCAGTATGAAATGTCCTCCAGAAATTGCAGAAAACCCTGCAATTTTCCCAACTCAAAATCGGTCGACACGAAAAATGTTTAGGGAAACTTCCAGGCTCGCACGGGTTAACGGCAACCGTAGCCGGCGAACATAGCCGTCTATTGTATGTCACTGATGTGTTTACGAGAATTCGCTACCTTGTCGATACTGGCGCAGAAGTTAGCGTTCTCCCAGCCAATTACAACGACCGGCTTCACGAGTCGGTTTTAAATCTATAGGCGGCAAACGGAAAGCCTATCGCTACGTATGGCAAAAGGTATGTTTATCTTAACGCGGTTTTACGCAAACCCATTCATTGAATCTTTGTTGTTGCGGATGTTTCTATGCCGACCTTCTTCAGCACCACAACTTAATCATCGATACGCGCGAATGGAGGCCAGTAGACGGAAATACCAATTTATCTGTTTGCGTAACTTCTTTTCCTGGTTGCAGGTTATCTCCAGTCACTATTAAGCACACTATAGACCCCTTCTATCAACCACTACTCGACAAATATTCTGGCATTTACCAACGGCAACCGAAATTGCCGTGTGTAAACAGCAACGTTACATATCACATCACGACTACAGCACCACCTGTATTCTCTGAAGCACGCCGACTTGCCCCCGAAAAGTTAAGGTTGGCGAAAAATGAATTTGACCATATGATAGACTTGAGATTCATACGACCGTCAAATAGCCCATGGGCATCTCCGTTGCACATGATCCCTAAAAAAGATAGCAAAGATTGGCGCACAACTGGTGATTATCGACGACTGAATTCAAAACCATTCCCGATCGTTACACGTTGTCTCACATTCACGTTTCGTTAGCTACCTTGAGAGGTACAACCTTCCTTTCGAAAATCGACTTGGTTTAAGCCTATATCCAAATTCCTATGGCCACTGACGATATTCTGAAAACCGTTATTATAACTCTCTTCGTCTCTATGAATTTTTGCGAATGCCTTTCGACCTGAGAAAAGCGTCACAAACCTTCCGAAGGTTTATAAACGACGTTTTTCGAGGTCTCAACTTCGTACATGCGTATGTTGATGACCGCCTAATAGTAAGTCCGGACAGAGAATCGCATTTCCAGCATCTGGATCTTGTTTTCGACCGACTATAAAAGCATAGCATTACTGTAAACATTCAGAAATGCCGAATCGGAACCGAATCCTTAGACTTCTTAGGACACACCATAGATGCACATGGCATTCGACCCCTTGTAACAAAAATGGCCATTCTGGATTATCCAGAACTGACCACCATCAAGCAATTGCGCACGTTTAACGGTCTGGTGAGTTTTTATAGACGATTCATACCGAAATGCACGTTACTTATGAAACCCCTTACCGACCAACTTCGTGAAAATGCAAAATCCATCATTCTGGATGGCACTGCGCGAAAAGCATTCTCCACGGTTAAGGAACGTATCGCTCAAGCAACCATGCTTGCTCGTCAGGACACTGAAGCACCTAATAGGATCGCAGTAGACGCATCCGACTCAGCAATCGGAGCAGTCTCACAACAATGGGTTAACCACTCCTGGCAACCTTTGGCATTTTTCTCTAGACGGTTGCTAGACACTGAATCGAGGTAAAGGAAAGTGGGTAGGGAACTCCTAGCTATGTATTGTGCTGTCCGACATTTTCAACACTATATCGAAGGCCGTGAATTCACCATTTTTATCGACCATAAACCACTTACTTTCTCCTTAAGCTCTTCTTCGGACAAGTATTCACCACGTGAGTCTCGACAACTGGACTACATTTCGCAGTTTACTTCAAATATCCGACACATTTCTGGAGCAAACAATGTAGTTGCAGACGCCTTGTCTCGTATAAATTCCTTGAACAGTTCCCAAGGAATCGACCATTTAAAATTCGCCCAACTTCAAAAAGAAGACAGTGATCTTCAGCACGAGTTGGCCTCAACAACATTTTAACTGCGCATTAAACAGATGGAAACAGGCAAGGTAACCTTACTTTGTGACACATCTACAGGTAAGGATCGCCTAAACGTGCCGAAACAATATCGACGCCACGTCTTCTATACGTTGCACAGATTTTCTCATCCAGGCGTTCGTGCAACCATCAAGCTTATAGCAAAACGGTTTTGCCGGCATCTTATGAATAAAGACATGACGGAGTAAGCTGTCAGAAATCTAAGGCTATTAGGTATAACAAATGTCCCTTAGGCTCGTTTAAAACTCCCGATGCTCGCTTTGACCATGTTCATTTGGATTTGATAGGACCTTTACCAGATTCAAATGGATATTCTTATCTTTTAACATGCGTAGACCGTTTTGGTCGATGGCCAAAAGCAGTACCTATCAAAGATATTACTGCTGAAACAGTGGCCCGCGCCTTCGTCGAGAGGTGGGTAGCAAACTTCGGCTGCCCAACAACCATTACTACAGATCGTGGACGTCAGTTTGAATCTGAACTGTTCCGTTGTCTGACCATGAAACTGGGAATCACTCGCTTTCGAACGACGGCCTACCACCCACAAGCAAACGGGTTAGTAGAACGTTTTCACCGACAACTAAAAGCGTCACTATCAGCCTGGACTGACGCTCTTCCACTAGTCTTACTAGGTATTCGCAATGTAGTGAAATCTGACATTGGATACACTGCATCTCAACTCGTTTATGGCACGACCCTTCGACTTCCAGGAGAATTCGTGGATCCTTCATCCTTTTCGATAAACATGGATCTAACCTCCTACTCGAACAGGCTTACAAACGCAATGCGTTCAGTTAAACCTGTTTCCACTCGATCGCAATCAACTGATGTTTTCGTTCAACCTGACTTGCGACATAGTACACACGTTTTCGTGCGTCGAGACTCACATCGACGACCTCTCGAATCAACATATGAAGGACCTTTCAAAGTTCTTCAACGCGAATATAAGTACTATATAATCGATAAGAACGGAACCAAAGAAAGCATCAGTATCGATCGCCTCAAAGCAGCGTATTTAGAAGGAAATCCTATTCACGTCGATTTTCCTTCAATACAATCGCACGACACAACTCCTGCACTTAAAATACCTCAATCGACAGCAGACACACACGTTGACACTTCGACAGTATCCGAAAATAAACTCAAAACAACTCGTTCTGGAAGAAGAGTAAGATTTCCAGAACACTTGAAGGATTACTGCACGTAAGACACAAGTTAACATTTTATATCCTCTCGATTTTCCCTTGCACTATGTATAATTATTTTTTAAAAAAACGGAATTTCATATAGTGATATATTTTTATCTTTCATTTCAAAAATAAAACAAAAAAACCATATTATAAAAATACCTTTTTTCACGCCATTACATGAGCACGATTTTATTTTCCATTTTTTCTTCCGCTTTGTGTTTTTACACGCAGACGAGTGTATTTCGACATGCACTCTTCCAGGACGGCTGTAAAAGACAATAAAATGAACGATGAAGTTTACGAGTGTGACGACGGAACACGGGTGAACTCTTGGAAGCTATAAGAGGCTCTGAAGGAGCCGATGATATTACATCCAATCACCGTTAGGAAGAATATTCTAGAGTTCCTACATGTAGCTTCCCTATTGGACAAGGCTAGTAACCTCCTGTATGCGGATTGGAGGACTATAATGATGATGATTTTTGTTCTTACTAAAACTATAAATACATGACAATTTGTACCAGAATTGACACTGTTTGAAATAACATTCCTTTCACTAGTCTTTTGTCTTCTCCTTGCGACTTGGAAGGGTTTTGGCGTTCTTGTGTTCGGTTATACGAGTTATATCAAGTAATCAACCTTCTAGATATAACAACTGGCGACAGGATTATCATATCAAGATGTCATTTACCTTTGAACAACTTGAAGCCTTACTGGAACGTCAAGAAAACGTTTCGAACAGTTCCAGATGAGCATGATAAAAACACGAACCCAGAAAATGAACCTGAATCAAAAAGAAGTTGCAGATGATCCCTTCAAATCTCATGTTGACCACATCATCAATTCTATCCATGAATTTAATTTCGATGCTTCAGCTGGTATTACTTTTGAAACCTGGTTCAACAAATATGAAGATCTGTTTAAGGTCAACCTCAAAAAACTTGATGACGCCGCTAAGTTTAGAATACTCTTACGAAAACTTGGTACTGTTGAACATGAACGTTACAGTAACTTTATTCTCCCAAAGAATCCAAGAGATTTTTCTTTTGATGCAACGATCGAAATTTTGTCGCAAATATTCGCTGAACAGTCATTCTTGTTTAATATTCGTTATCAGTGTCTCAAGATAACAAAAGCAGGTGACGATGACTGGGTGAAGCATGCAGGCTTAGTAAACCGTGAATGTGAGCGCTTCAAACTATCAGCACTGACAGAAGATCAGTTTATGTGTCTAGTGTTCGTATGCAGCCTCCAATCTCGTGAAGATGTCGATATTAGAACCAGAATTTTGAGTAAAATTGAACAATGTCCAAACATAACACTACAGGAAGTAACCACCGAGTGCCAGAGATTAGTAAACTTAAAACACGACACTTCCATGGTCGAAAATAATGGCCAGTTACCATACGTTCATGCTGTAAGTGGAAAGAAAGATTCCGGCTCAAGAAAATCATAACACACAGTCAATCAGCCCTCATATCCATGTTGGTCGTGTGGAGGTTGGCACGATCCAAGCTCCCAATTTTGAGTAAATTTTGGGGAGCTTTGGGTAAATTTCGGAGAACATCCCCAAGGTCAGGGGAAATTTTGGGGAATTAACCCAGGTCTGGGGAAATTTTGGGGTTTTGGTGCTATTTCCCCAGAATTTCCCCAAAATAGGTAAAATTTCCCCCAAAATTGGGAGCTCGAGTATAAAAGGTTCTGCCCATAAAGAGAACATTATTGCAGTAAATGTCACCGAAAGGGCCATCAAGAAAACAGATGCAGAAAAATAACCCATAAACGACATTCTTCGAAGCCCTATCTCAAGAAATACAGACAGAATGCACTAACTAACAAAGTATTGGTATCACATAATCGAGCACGAATTTGCCGCCGAGGAAAGTATGTGAACGTAGATATAAACAAAAAGCGTGCCTGCCTGCAGCTCGATACTGCTTCCGACATCACACTTATCAGCCGAAGAACCTAGAGACTTGTCGGAAAACCACAGGTGCTACCGACAACCCAGTTAGCTCATAGTGCTTCTGGAGGAAAATTGAACATTGTTGGAGAGGTTTGCTGGACATTTGCAAAAGGAAATGCGAAGACAAAGGCGACACTATATCTCACAGAGAACTCAGGACTAGATTTGCTGGGTGTAGACCTATTAATAATAATGATAATTTATATTCTGAAAAAATGATAATTACAGAATTCACGCCAGTTTACAGGCATGATCAGTTTGATATTAGAAACACTACAATTAACAAATAACTACATTAACCACATATGCAGCGCCGTAAGAACCAGTAAACCAGTTGAGAAGGATCTGGAGAGTGTCATGTTAGAAAGACATAGTCAAGTGTTTAAGGAAGAATCGGGGGAGTGCAAAAAGGCAAAAGCAGTATTGATTCTTAAACCGGGAGTCACCCCAGTCTTCAGACCAAAACGTCCTGTACCCTATGCAGCGTTACCTATTGTTGAGCAAGAACTAAAGCGTCTGCAAAGAAATGGAATAATAGAACCCGTGAACTTTTCTGATTGTCAAAAAGCCAAACGGAAGTATCTGGCTATGCGCAGATTATTCGACTGGATTAAACGAAGCGCTTGAAGCCTATCAATACCCTTTGCCGGTACCAGAAGATTTATCTGCAAAACTGAATGGTTGTAGGTATTTTGCGAAGTTAGACCTGTCAGAAGCTTATCTACAGATTCCAGTAGAGGAAGAATGTGGGCATTACCTGACAATAAACACTCATAAAGGATTGTTCCGATATAACAGACTTCCTTTTGGAGTAAAAACCGCTCCTTCAATCTTCCAACAAGTTATGGAAACTATGTTACAAGATATTCCTGGTACTGCGGCCAATCTCGATGATATACTGATCATGGGTGGAGATTATGCTGACTTAGAGAATAAGGTGGACACGGTGCTCAGAAGCATAGCAGATTATGGGTTCAGATTGCGTGCCGAAAAATGTGATGTTTACATGGAGCAAGTTCGTTATTTAAGATTCATAATCAATAAAAACGGGAGAAAACATGATCTTGAAAACGTTGAAGCCATCAAGTTCATGCCCCCACCGACGAATGTATCAACTTTACTTTCTTTCTTGGGAATGGTTAGTCATTATGGCGTCTTTCTTCCAGATCTGCATTGCATTCGTGCTCCTCTTAATCTCTTACTGAAAAAGGATACCAAGTGGTTCTGGTCAACCGAATGCCAAGAAGCATTCCTAAAACTAAAGCAGCTCCTATCATCAGACGTTCTACTTACACATTATGACCCAGATCTTCCAATTATAGTCGCGGCAGATGCGTCAAATTATGGAATCGGAGCTGTAATTTCACATACGTATCGTGACGGGTCTGAGAAGGCAATCGCCCACGCATTATGAGGGGCAGTAGAACTTCATATTATTTCGTTTTTCAATGCGTTTCTTAGATAACAATTACAATCTAAGCAGTTTTTCTCTTGCCCGCGTTGTAGTTGAAGGCCGATTACATAAATCTCTGTACAGTAGGAGAGCACAGTCTTCTGTTGCGAAACGATTTACTAGGCACAGGACAATTGGAAGATTATTTATTTTTCTTTCTTTGTGGTTGCCTAATTTACACCTCTTGCAAAGTGTGTGCTGCGATAACAACTGGAAACCTAACTGACGATACTTAAGTTGTATAGTAATCGCGATAATCTAAGAGCAACGTATGGTAAATCAGTTGTCCATACGAACACTGTAGCGGTAAATAAACCCTCAAAATAAATAGCTCTGTAAGTTTTCGACATTGGATGCTGACCACAGTTTTAGTGGACTCATCTAGCTGAAGGAGCTCGGTCAAGCATCCGCACCAGATCACGTGTGGGAACACCGTGCTCAACATCTACTGCAATCGCTAACCAGATTAGTTCAGACGATCCTCGATATTTTGATAGCTTATCAAATATATCTTCGAACCTCCTCGTTTCTGTCTTTTGGTTTTACTTGGTTGGTACGGTTCATATTAGGTGTTACTGGCTAAAGCGTTATCGATCTCTAAATACTTGTGGAATCTTCAACGCTTTACTAGTTTATTTAATGTTATTTTTTCCATGATGACGTCAAATTTATTTTTGTCTTTATCTTTACAAGTTGACGACTGATTACACTTTATATTAACAAGTCAATTCGCTGATGTATAGGGGCTTCATTGTTGTTAACCATCGAAAGAATTCATTATTTATAGAAATGATTATATTTGATTGTAGTAAATGAATCATAAATGTCGCTCTTTTGTTGCGTAATAATAATGATAAGAAATTTCCTTCGGTTTTTTCATTACCTTTCGTAGCCTCTATAGCAGACATAAATATAGGCGTGCACACGCGTGTGCTCCTTTCATATACCCTTGTCGTAGTCACACTCTAAACTGATCCACTCATTTCGATTTATCTGTAACAGGAATGCCATAGTTTCACATAATTGATTAGTTAATCAATTCATTTCATGTTGAAGTAATTAAGGTAACTAAAAAATTGGAAAGTTTAAGAAAGACTAGAAAGAAGTTGTGATTAGAGCTCAACTCATTTGTGAAAATTATGGCCGACATTAATTAAAAATAACGACTAATAATTGTGTTAAATTCTACTTTTAAAAGTATTGTAAGCATTTATGGTTCTTAATAGATCAGTTCAGCTTTGTGGTTAATGAAGCATTTCCATAATTTTAATAAGATTTTATTCACATTTAAGTAGCATTAAAGAATTAGACGAACATAACATTGGTTATTCAGTCAGTCAGTCAGCTGCAACGTACGACTAGGCAAATATATGCATCGGTCCAAGTTGCCATACCGCATTAGCACAAGATGAACACAGGATTCACACGAGTAGTTAATTCAGTGGTGGTAATATATCAAGGAAAGATTGCATATAAGGAGATAGTACAGGAATAAATAATTAGTTCGTAGAAAAAAAAGATATGAAGTGATTTTAATCCCTTAGTTTAAAGTAAGACTGAGATTTTGTACACTGTGTATACATTGGTTATTACTCAACGATTATTCAATTATGAATATCGTATATCTGAAAAAGATTAGTCACGTTCAAATTGTCACAATATGATGATTTACTAGGCGGATTAACAACCTACAGATTATATCAGTTTACCTAAAAATGGATGTACAACAACATCAAGCCTACGTTATTCAGGGTTTCCCGCCAACTATTTTCAGTCATCTAACATTTGCTTACATGTGTGTACATCAATTAGGGGACTATCGAAATTTATTTTTAAAAATATATACGTGAACTGATTGTTACAGATAATATACATCCCCAACTTTAAAGAATAATCTCAATTAGTCTTCCGTCCGGTTCAGCAACATTCTGTTGAGAGTTTTTCCCAATACTGGCAGTGTTGTGATTCTTGCTCAACATTTCCTTATTATGGCATCTTGAGAGAGCGTCCTTCCTCCCAGTTCCTCCTCCCAAATCCTTCTGAATCGAATGTGAAGCATGTTACGATTACTTCTATGTCTGGCGTGATTGCTTTAACTGGTATATTGTCAGGTCGTGCTGCATTCCTACTATTGATTTGTCTTATTCCTATCTTGATTTCATTGGTCGTTGATTGTGTGACATCGATTGGAAGATGTGTGTGGTTCCTCAATGACTGGTGGGCTCAATGTATCAAGGAGTTATTCAGAGTATTCTACCCATCTGTCCCTCTGAATCTCCGTGATTGTTTTTACTTCTTTGTCCTTGACTGGTTTTTCTGGTTTACTTTATTTTCTTGCTAGATTCTTAGTTGTGTCATATAGTTATTTTTTAATATGTCCTTGTTGTCTATTCCGATTGTCCAGCTTGGATCCAATCATTGCCACTGATTCCCGGAACCGCCGATTTCTATCTCTTAACTTCCTCTGATATTTGGCTAGTCCTATCGGTTTTCGACATTGTTCAGGTGCTCTGGTTGTATACATAGACATCGACTTTGTGACCTTAGATGAATATCGGCTTTCATTGTAAGAAGCCGTAGTTATTTCCTCGACTTGGAGGACAGAGTTTGAATGGTTGAAATTGTCTATTCTGATTAACGCTTTTTAGCGAGATTGTTTTCTATGAGATGCGGATACCGAATTCACGCCCATTTACTTTCTTGTTTGTTGGCTTTGGAACACCAGTTCCCCAGAATTTTTACGAACATAGTTGTCAGATACGTTTACTGGACAGTTGAATATTATATGATGTGTTTAAACTTATCGTACAAATACAACGCAATTTCATACTCCGTGGTTCCAACTTGAGATCTCGTTTGTGTTTTAGTGGAATTACTATTATCTCGTTATATTATTTCAACTTCACATCTCAAACCAGGCTACAAATGGATTCAAGTAACTTGGGGAAGTTTCCTAGCAATATGTCACCCTGTAATGTATGAAAATATTTTGACTGTATTCATGCTTGGTGTTTGTTGCAAAACTTCGAGGAGGATGCTGAAGATGAGACAAGTATTCGGAGTTTGACAACGCTTTAACCAGTAACACCTTCTAATACGAAGCGCACCCACCAAGTAAAATCAAAAGACAGAAGTGAGGAGATCGAAGGTATATTTGATAAGCTATCAATATATCGAGGATCGTTTGCACTAATCTGGCTAGCGATTGCAGTAGATGTTGAGCACGGTGTTCCCACACGTGATCTGGTGCGGATGCTTGACCGAGCTCCTTCAGCTAGATGAATCCACTAAAACTGTGGTCAGCATCCAATGTCGAAAACTTACAGAGCTATTTGATTTTGGGGAATTATTTACCGCTACAGATCACTCCGCCCCTAGTGTAGTAGTGATGACCCTAAGACGTGGCCAGCCAGAAGTTTAAACCCAACGAGTTTTTCGTTGGTAAACACTCTTCTGATAGCTTGCTAGGTTTAGCAGCGTCTGGTCGTCTTTCCTTACTATAATGGACCATGATGTACAATATAGTAAAAAAAAGGGTACAATGCAGATTTTCGTTTCTCGCAACTTCATCGTTCTCTTCATCGTCTTTTCCAGTCGTCCTGGAAAAGAAGAGAAAAATATGTAAGCGCATGTCGAAATACACTCGTACGCGCTTGAAAACACAAAACGAGCGAAGAAAAAGGAAAACAAACTCATGCTCACATAACAGCGTAAAAAAAGGATTTTTATAATATTGTTATTTTATTGTTTTTTCTTTATTGAAATAAAAAAAATAATAAAAATATATAAGCATATTAAATTCGTGTTTTTTTTAAAAAATTATATATAGTACCAGGGAAAATCGAGAGGATATAAAACGTTAACTTGTGTCTTACGTGCAGTAATCGTTCAAGTGTTCTGGAAATCTTACTCTTCTTCCAGAACGAGTTGTTTTGAGTTTATTTCCGGATACTGTCGAAGTGTCAACGTGTGTGTCTGCTGTCGATTGAGGTATTTTAAGTGCAGGAGTTGTGTCGTGCGATTGTATTGAAGGAAAATCGACGTGAATAGGATTTCCTTCTAAATACGCTGCTTTGAGGCGATCGATACTGATGCTTTCTTTGGTTCCGTTCTTATCGATTATATAGTACTTATATTCGCGTTGAAGAACTTTGAAAGGTCCTTCATATGTTGATTCGAGAGGTCGTCGATGTGAGTCTCGACGCACGAAAACGTGTGTACTATGTCGCAAGTCAGGTTGAACGAAAACATCAGTTGATTGCGATCGAGTGGAAACAGGTTTAACTGAACGCATTGCGTTTGTAAGCCTGTTCGAGTAGGAGGTTAGATCCATGTTTATCGAAAAGGATGAAGGATCCACGAATTCTCCTGGAAGTCGAAGGGTCGTGCCATAAACGAGTTGAGATGCAGTGTATCCAATGTCAGATTTCACTACATTGCGAATACCTAGTAAGACTAGTGGAAGAGCGTCAGTCCACTGAGAAATGTTTGAGGCTGAATGTGACGCTTTTAGTTGTCGGTGAAAACGTTCTACTAACCCGTTTGCTTGTGGGTGGTAGGCCGTCGTTCGAAAGCGAGTGATTCCCAGTTTCATGGTCAGACAACGGAACAGTTCAGATTCAAACTGACGTCCACGATCTGTAGTAATGGTTGTTGGGCAGCCGAAGTTTGCTACCCACCTCTCGACGAAGGCGCGGGCCACTGTTTCAGCAGTAATATCTTTGATGGGTTTAATGCGCAGTTAAAGTGTTGTTGAGGCCAACTCGTGCTGAAGATCACTGTCTTCTTTTTGAAGTTGGGCGAATTTTAAATGGTCGATTCCTTGGGAACTGTTCAAGGAATTTATACGAGACAAGGCGTCTGCAACTACATTGTTTGCTCCAGAAATGTGTCGGATATTTGAAGTAAACTGCGAAATGTAGTCCAGTTGTCGAGACTCACGTGGTGAATACTTGTCCGAAGAAGAGCTTAAGGAGAAAGTAAGTGGTTTATGGTCGATAAAAATGGTGAATTCACGGCCTTCGATATAGTGTTGAAAATGTCGGACAGCACAATACATAGCTAGGAGTTCCCTACCGAATTTTCTGTACCTCGATTCAGAAAGGCATAAGTTTGAAAGGTGGGGACAAAGTCTTTAACTTAAATACTTTAGGGGTCTGTTCAGTCATAGTAATATGGCAAGTACGAAAAGTGAACGAGGAGGAAATATATATCTAAACCCAAAAGCACGAGAAAAAATATCACAATGTTAAAAAAAATTAAAATAAGACAATGATATATAGAATCACAAAAAGGAACAGACTCACAGTTTACAATATGGTGTACCAGATCACGTCGGGCTCACCAATGAAGATGCCACAGGTATTCGGAGTTTGACAACGCTTTAACCAGTAACACCTTCTAATACGAAGCGCACCCACCAAGTAAAATCAAAAGACAGAAGTGAGGAGATCGAAGATATATTTGATGAGCTATCAATATATCGAGGATCGTTTGCACTAATCTGGCTAGCGATTGCAGTAGATGTTGAGCACAGTGTTCCCACACGTGATCTGTTGCGGATGCTTGACCGAGCGCCTTCAGCTAGATGAGTCCACTAAAATTGTGGTCAGCATCCAATGTCGAAAACTTACAGAGCTATATGATTTTGGGGAAGTATTTACCGCTACAGTAGGTATGAAAATTCGCTCAGCAAACTCTACTTTAAGTAGTCAGAAATCAGGTTATCACCGGCTTTTATCGTGTTGAATCATATCAAGATTATATAGCTGTTCATACTGAAAATATTCAGTTGCATATTGAACGACTTTTAAAGTCGTCTAGCTTCTGTGTGTGTGCCGTCAAATTTATTCCTGGTTTATTTCTTACTTTACGAAGCCATTATCACCACTTCTTGACTTGGTTTCTAGCTAAGGGTTTATTTGGAAACAATGACACGAGGATGTGCTTAAGAACACTATGTAATTTCCAATAATGCGGCTCTCCTAAAACCGTACGCACCGACTGAACGGTCTATCCTTACTACAGATACATCTCTATTGAGTTAACGTGAGGTTCTGTAACATAATGTAAAATCTGTTACTTTTATTTCCACTAGATCAAGCAAGAGTTAACAATGATATTGTCAGCCCGAAAAGAAAGCTTTTACTGCGGTATGAGCAGTATAAACACTGCACGAATAATTGTTTAGTGCAAAATTTCATATTGCAACTAGATATCAGACGTTGAATTTTATTTATCACTTAACCAATTTACTTCGTCGATAATCCACTGCCATGGTCCAGCGATGGAATTTAGAGTTGATTGCTTATGATTTCATCATTGAGTTTGGCAGTTCAAGTCATCAGACATGCGAACTTGTTTAAGTATCTAATAAGGATTATGAGCATTTCATAATAATTCTTGCAGACTGTTGTAATCAGTTGGTAAACACAATACCTACAAATGGACGATCGCTCACTAAAGAACATAAATCTCGATTAGTTGGTTTTCTGGGGGGTCAGGATTTAGTGCTTTCGCCGGAATCGTTATTATGGATCGTCATGAATATGTTACCAAACTATCTTCAGCGTTATCGGATTCTGTCAAATGTTCTAGTGAAACCATTCATCAAGATGTGTCAGCAAAAATGGACCAGACAAGATTTGAAATCCTAAGGAAGATACAAAATGAGTTTGTCATCAATGGTGACCGCTAAGGATTACCGGATTCTTTTATTCCGATGTATCCTCAACACGCAATCCGAGTCTAATAATGATATATGCAGAAAATATGATGAGGTCTTAACGAGTTCACCACTTCGCTCTTTTTGACTGACTGTTTCATGGCCAATCCATAAAATAAGTTACTTAGACCAGTAATTTAGAGATTTCAATTATATATATGGATGATAATCTCATTATTTTTCAAGAAAATATGAAACTCAATGAAGTTTTCCATTGATTCAATAAATGTCGTGACTCGATTCAACACACATTGTGAGCTAATATGAATGAGAATTTTGATTTTCTTGATGTCAAGTTGAAAAGAAGGTCAGACTGTTCCCCACCATGATCTATTCATAGAAAGCCGACCTGTAATGATCAGTATACGAACTTAAATAGTTCGTCCCTTCGAGTATAAACGGAAGCTTAATTCTATCTTTCTCCATAAACACTAGGTGAATTAGTCTCAATGACACAATGGACAAAGAACCATAATTTAATAATAATAATAATATCCGCTTATTTATCTTCCCATTCACTATTAATTTATTTACGAGTATTTTCGTCCATCTCAAAACAGCCATTTCAATTTTAACTACTTTTATACAACCAGCAATCAATCATGTTTTATTTATTTAACAAGTTTGAGAATTACAATAGAAAGCTATCGGTTGGGCTTAACAGCTAACTGGATTAGGCATTTAAACGGTTGATCAGTGATTGAAAGATTATTGATCATCTTCCACCACTCTGCTTGAGCTACAATTCAATTTTAATAACTTGGGCAGCTCAATCGTATTCTGACCATTCATACAAGATAAATGAACGAACAGTATTCACGCAAACTTGTACAAACTTACCAAATTATAATAGTTGAATCCAGTGTCTGAGAGTGCTAGACTGACTTCCAATTTCGCAACAGTCATCAATGAGATTGTCACAAATGTGAGCAATATCTGTTCAATATGAACTTGCATGGGTACATTCGACTAGATAGAATATCAACTTTCCCTGTTGATAATCGGCTGCAGTGTATCAAGATATGCTGAATAAAAGAAGGGATCAGCAAAATCCCTACAGTCCTATATGAACCAGATTCATGAATATATAGTAACATGGAGTAGTTACATGTCTGCATAGTTAAGTGATGAATGTTTCTTACTGACGCCTATTCTTCCTTATGGAAGAGCATAGTCTGCTCGCCAGTAAACTCCATCCAACTCTGTCTTGGTCAATCCTTTTCACCTCATTCCAGTTGTTATTCATCTTTATCATATCCGCTTCTATTTCCCGACGTAATTTATTCTTTGGCTTTGTGTTTGCTATAGGAGGGCTAGGTCATCTGCGAAGTCCGAATCGTCTAATTGGTTCTGTGCTGTCCATTGTATGCCGTGTTTTCCCCCAGATGTCCAGGTCTTAATAATCCAGTCGACCACCAGAAGAAAGAGGGAGGGAGAGAGTAGACAGCCTTGTCTTACTCCTGTCCTTACTTGAAATGCAACTGTCAGCTGACTTCCATGAACGACCTAGCACTGTAGTCCGTCGTATGAATTCTGGACAATGTTTACAATCTTCCCAGGAACTCCATAGTGTTGAAGAATTTTCCATAACGTTCTACCTACCTACTCTATCAAATGCCTTTCAATAATCAATGAAGTTGAAAAACAGTGGCTAGTTCCACTCAGTTGATTGTTAGACGATGATCCGTAGTGTTGCAATCTGGTCTGTGCACGACCGATCCTTACGCAATGCAGCCTGTTGATCTCTACTGCGTCTTTCATCCGGTTCAGTAACACTCTGCTAAACGCTTTCTCTGGTAATGACAGTAGTGTGATGCCACTGTGGTTCCCACATTTGCTCAGATATCCTTTCTTTGATATCTTGATGAGGTGTCCCTTTTTTTAGTACATTTTCAGTTGTTCGTGCTCCCAAATCTTTTTGAATAGAAAGCGAAGAAGGTTTCTAGTTAATTCGATGTCTGATTTCAGTCCTTCATCTGGTATATAGTCGGGTCCTGCTACTTTCCCGCTATTGATTTTTGATGAATGTGCATTTTGAATATTCAAGTGGAGAAAATTTTTCTAGTACTTAATTACTATTTACTGTAGTAACATAGTTCTTGAACACGAACTGACATATGAAAATAGCTTGATCGGAACTCATAAATCATTCCCGGAAATTCTAAAACTCCTAGTAACTTCAAGAATTACCACAGAGTGTTTTAAGAAATAAGAAATTGGTAACGACAGAAAAATTTGTATTCACTCAAGCAAGGTGTAAACGTACAATTGTGACATTTGAACAAATAAAGTGGATAATAAAAAAGTACGAAAATGGTTGCATAATAATGTCCTTGGTAATTGAGTGCATCAAAATAGTGTTACAGTATTTCTTGCAGTATTCACGAGATTCAACTTGCTTCTAAGTGCAACATATCAACATTAGAACGACTCAAAGAACAAGAAAAAGGAGAGCAATAGAACACTTAGTAAATCAGTCATCGGAAAGAATCCCGAACGAAATTAACCAAATATTTCACAATGATTATCATCGTTTTGAAACGTGACTTCGATCACTTTTGATCATCATCTAGACTAAATAAAATCATGCATTTAAATTTAGTAAGATTATGCAAACAAATCACGGTTATAAAGTGGTATCTGATTTGTGTAGTCAATAACGAGTGTATTAAATAACATATCATTTCGACACAAATGATCATGATAAAATGTATTTATCAACTGAATAAACTGAAATAGATTTCACTGTATATAATCCAAATTCAAAGTAAAATAATCAAGATTATCATTTGGTTGTGTTCTCCAATTCCCCTTGGTTCCTTTCACTGATTATTCGAAACTAATAAACAGACATTGGGATTGTGGCTTATAACGGAATCCAGGATGTTATTTCCATCCGCTTTAGCGATCTCCACAATTACGATCAACTTATGTTTAACAGAGTTGAATTCATATGAATTCGTTTCTCTTTGATAATATAAAGACTGCTAATGAAGAGCATCCATTTTACATTCTACCTCCGTACAATTGCATCAATCAAAATCATTAGCAAATTCATTTTCCATACGATATACTACTGATATTACACGAAAGTTTTTAGTCGATAAAACGAAATTAATTGACTCACAATTCACACTTTTTTGTTTCGACGAATAACTTCATTAACAATATTTGTTAGGAATCGATGTTTCACTAAAATGTTTGCAAACGAACACTGAGTGATTCATTTAAAAGTGAAATGAGCGATGTAATTTCACCAAACATTTTTGCAGAATTTCTTGTGATATGTTGATTTGTAATGTGTGATTTATGTGTCATTTAATAGTACGTTTAGATATTTCACTTTGTGAAAATTATTCAGTAAATATATATACCATTTTTGAATAACAATCCATCGTTTACATAAACACTACACGTATCGCAAGCGAACTGTTTGTTGGGTCACATTTATCCCAAAAAAAATTTGGTTGAGTATAACTTACGTAAATATATATTGTAATTTTTTAAAACTTCGTAAATCTCGATAACCAATGTAGACAATCGGGAAATATCTGCAAAATATCAAGAGATATTCATATTCCACGTAAATCTACCATCTATCAAATAATGGACTCAATAAAACAGACTAAACAACGTTACATTTTGAATAACGTTTACCAAAAGATGAGAAATATTGGGATGATAAATGTCTGGCTGAAAACAAAAACATGAAAGTAAATCGCACCTACTAATAATTCAGCCTATCATGCTAAGCTCAGTTTCGAACTCACAAAACGCTACATAACATTATTAGATACGATTACATGTGCGTCAGTTTGATGAACTTGAAATAAATTTGACAATGGAAGTAAAATATTAAAAATCTAATTTAATGAATATTTTCACATTTAGTGTTCATCCACAAAATAGATATTATGAAAGTACAAAGTGAACAGTGTAAAACTGTATTTATTACCAAAATTATTACATTAACCGTTAAAAGAAATACCCATATTGTTGCCCCTTCTATCAAAATCCAGCCTGTCATGCTGTGACAAAATGCTCATTTCAAATTCACAAACCGTTTCATGAAGAAATTGTAAAGTGTAGTATCAAAGACTCTTTCGAATTTGTGGATAACATGAAAGATCTATCGGTAAAAAATAATATCATGATATATCTAGATGTATTGTATTTATTCAGTAACATTTCACTATTGGAAACAGTTTATTTGATTTGTAGTGAACTGATGGAAAGCCATGTACAAATTTTGATTTCCGTATCTGCAATAAAACGTCTAGCTGATAGTTATCCGAAAATGTCCAAGTCCTAATTGACAATGAATACCATCGACTATTGGATGGTGTAGCTATCAGGTCATTATTGAGCTCTGTCCTTGCACAGTGCTTTCCCTGGAAACTGGATAATGGACCAATTAACGACATAGTCATCCATCTAACACCATTTACATTTACCAAATCCATGTTTATTTGCCAATCCAACTACTCATGTGGAACCTATTTATATATGGTGTTCATTTAGGCCAGTCCGTCATCACGTATAAGAACAGCATCATGTTCGAATAAATGACAGGTAAGTGTGATTGGAAGTTCTATTTCTGCTCATTTTGTGCGATACATTACGTTGCCTTTAACAAAGTGTTTAAGATTATTCACGAACCTCCATCAAATTTAACACATGATTGACGAGTTTGTCTGTTGCATATTGGTGAAGTTACTGAAATCCTTCTGTAGATATTCTACAGTTATTTGACGATGTAATGGGACGACATGAAAGGACTGAGAGTACGGAACGAGAATGGCGAGAGATTCGCACATGTATGTGCACTCAGCAAACTGTGAATAGGTGACACAATACTCTCACACAAACGCGTACACAAAGCAATATGGATCTCACCGGATCGCATCACGGAGAACCCGATAGATCGTATTTGCATCAACAAAGCAATTGCAAGGTCTATGGACGACATAAGAAACAGGGTAGGCACTGACATAACTTCAGATCACCACTAGCTGGTTGTGGACAAGATTAAACTGAAGCTAAAGAAACACCGAACAAATGAATAAACGGCATTACAAAGACTCAATACAGCCTTCATTCCACTGACTGAAAAATTCAACCAGTTCAACCAAGCTCTCAACAACAGGTTCCAAGCCTCACAGGATCCATTGAAACAAGAGGAAACTAATTTGGAGAACGACTGGAAAGTGTTCAAAAACGCACTAACTGAAACCTGTCAGGCGTTTCTGGCCACAACCTACAACATCAATCATAAGGAGTGAACCTCCATGACGACTGTGGACAATATTCAAGAAGGAAAGTACAAGAGGACAGCAATTAACAACCACCGAACAAAAACAGAGAAAGTAAAGGCACAAAATGAATACAGAGGAACATACAACCAATTGAAGAGAAACAGTCTAGCTGACAAGCAAAAATAAATGGAAGACCTTTCAAGGACAGTGGATAAAGCTGTAAGACAGGGAAATATCAGACAACTATATGGCAAAACAAGGATACTACTAGGGAAATATGGTAAACCAGGGAGACTGTTCAATAAATAAAGAACTAGGATTATTACTAAGAAACAGGATTGGAGGTACAGATGGGTAGAAGACCTCGAAGACCATGCCTCATGTTCTAATCGGGAAGATTTGGTTGGGAACAAGTGCCGATAAACTGGAAACATGGATACCTCATCAAGACAACAAAAGAATGAGATGTGAGAAATTGTCCAAACGTGGCTGCAGAAAAATCGCACCACTATCGGTACCAGGAAATATTGTCAACAGGTAGTTGCTGAACCAAACTAACGACTCAGTAAACGCCCAATATCACTCGTGTACAGAACAAGTCGGGATATTACGGATCATTGTTGAGCGATTTTCTTGATTATGAGAAAGTGCATGAAAGTGTGAACACGAGAATATCATTAAATCTTTCTCGACACTATGAAGTTAGTAGCTTAGAATATCGTCAACACCATACGGAATTCATACAACAGACTGCACTGCAAAGTGGTTCATGGAGTACAGCTGACGGAAGCATTGCAAGTGGGGACCGTCGTCAGATAAGACGACTTTCTACTCCATTTCTTCGTCTTCTGCTAGTCGATAGTATTATGAAGACCTCAACATTTGAGCAGAAGCATGCAATAAAATAGACAAGTTGGGTGCAACCAAACGATTTGGACTTCTTAAATGACATGATCCTTCTATTTCATACACATCAAAGATTGCAGGTCATGCAAAACAGTGTAGCAGCAGACGTGCAGTACTAGACCTTAGCATATACAGGGGAAAAGCAAGATCCTCAATTAAAAAACCGAGAACAGCCAAGCAGTTACATTTGATAGAGAAACTCTGGAAGATATGAAAAGTTTCACTTATATTGTTAAGATCATCGATGAACGTGGAGGATCCGATGTAGACGTAACGTTGAGGATTGGCAAATGGAGGACAGCATTCCTACGGTTGAAGATCATATGGAACTCAAAATAACTGTCAACCAATATCAAATTCACAATCTTCAATACGAACGTCACCAGAGTCCTAATGTACAGAGCTAAAATTCGGAGAACTACCACAACCATAATCGAAGGAGTTGTTTAATAAGTCGTTAAATTTTTAGAATGATTGCTTAGATTAACATTGTTTTTCTTCTAATTACTCAATATTATTTTGTAGTCAATGTAACGTTATATAATTGTTATGTGAACCAACTAAATGATGAGTATTACTTCATTCCTGTACATAATGCATAGACATTAGTGTAGAGTCATGGTGAAAAATTATTTGACTATAAAATTCTTCACTCCATCCAATCCTTTTACTGATTCTACCATATGTTCACAAGTCTACATAACTGAGAACAAATAAAAACACTTTCTGTTGTTATAATCTGCAAAAGCATTTAAAAGTGCGACTTATTAATAAATTGATCAATCTACCATTTTTGAGATTAATGCTTTTATCCCTTTCAAGAGTTGGGAGACACACAAAGAAGGTCTATATTATGAATAGTAGTCATCTGATGAATGTACTTCGTGCAGTTTAATAAATCAGAAGCCTGTTAGTAAGTCTTGCCAAGTTCTGATTGTTTAAGCAAAATTCACTTGAATGGACGAAAGAGTTAACAGTTCCAAGTGCTTTCATGTGCACATCATGATAGAAATTCAGGATATAAAATATGTATCAAAATTCAAAGTGTGATTCATTTCAGCTTACCTTCGTGAGTTTTCGGTTCAGGTATTACACATTTTGTGTTTGTTAACACTGTTTAATTAGAAAAGTTTAAATTTAAGTTCATTATTTTACACGTAACTCAAACATTTCTTCAATAAAACAGACGGTCATCACTTGTAGGCAGTCAGATTCAAATACCTACTATGTGATTGAACATACAAGTTTTTAAAGTGAGGGCACGATCTAAGCGTCGAATTCTGCTACATCATACTGAAAAGAAGCCCTGATTATTCTTATTAAGCTTCTTAACATTCATAATAAAAAAAGAATTACCTGAGCATTCAGTAAAATATTCATGTATATGAGCGATCGGTAAATGAGCAACAGGTTCGAAGTTTCAAAATCCACACTGGTTTTATGTTTCTCCGTTAAATTAATCCTTAAATGAATACCTATGGTTTCAACCTTATCTTGAAGTTGTTTGAATAAAGACGCTTCTCATCGCAATTATCCGTTAGTTCATATATTCTTAATGCACAGATATGCTGCCTTCTTCAATACTATAATACTATCAACTGATTATTATTATAAAATGATATTGATTAGAATGCTGCTGTTGAATCCCATTTCCAGTTTATTAATCGGAACCTTACTCTTTTCCATCACTATGACAAACTATCAAGTTATCATTTGGGATATGTTCACTATTGAGCAGTCGCACTACACAAATTACGCATAGACTGTCTGTCATATGATTCGTATTCGTGCTTCAAGTAGTGGAACTACTAATGACTGGAAGTATTACACTCGGATATTATGCAGTAAACTAGGAATGGAATATGTTATCGGTACTCATGAAGTTATATGTTCGTTGTTTCACAATTTAATATTTGATTTACTTCCCGAGTTCATAGGATTTTCAGTACAATATTTGTATTGATTGTGCAGGCTATCCATCTTTTTAATCAAACAATCCGGTCGTTCACAATTCATATTATGAATTTCGAAATGGTGAGGAGCGATTAAATTTCATGATCTATCATTTACGTAGATTTATTTAGGTGACTAACATAAATAATGAACATCTGATAGTGACATGAATTCCTGAAGAATAAAGTTACGAGAAGTTATAATCATTCACTTTCAAACATGTCGTCAGGTCATTTTATTTCGAAAACAAAAGAAATATTTGATTGAATCATTGAACTTAATAGTTGTGAATACCCACTCTTACCGTTATATTTGGATATTTCTGTGTTGATGCACTGGTGTAAAGTCGGCAATTCAGGCACTCTTATTTCTACATATAACAGAATCAATTAATAAATAGACTTCACATTAAATCTAGTACAAGGATACATAGATATCATTCTCTATGAAAACTCTTTTACATATTATGATGTATCATTCACTATTAATAAGTTTATGCATAGTATGAATATGGAATGAATAAAATGAAATATATAACATATATTGGTCAAATAATTGACTTCATTTATACAAATTAATCAAGTAATCCAAATACATACTGTATGAGTTGATATCAGATATTACGTCCTGAAACTCTAAAATATTTCAAGGAAAATCAATATCACAATTGAGTGTGGAAACACTGCGTTTGTTTCTACTTAAATTAGATGTAATAGACCAGTATCGAAATCTACGTTTTGAATATGTTTAAGGTATTTATTGTAACCAGTAACCACTGTATCCGTTTTGTCAACATCTCAAATTACTACAACAGATTTTCATCTGTTTTTGAAATTTATTCAACAGTAGAATCATGAATACGTGAACGGACTCATTTATGACTCATCAATTAGGATGTTACTTCGTTTCAATTTTGACGTTGACACTTAGACTCTAACTACATATTTGTTGCCAGATGAAGTAGACAAACAGTTTACAATTGATATATATGAAAATGATCGACATCTGACCACATTCACCGCCATCATCAAGTGATAACGAAAAGTGTTCTTCGGAATTGTATATACATCTCTACTGTATAATCATTCAGACAATTAATTTATTAAGGTCACTGTAAAATTTTATTTCCATCAAACATTGAGTTTACCCAATAAACGTGTCACATTTTACGAACCCTAATAAGATGAAAAATAGAAACATGTTGGAATAATAAGGGTTTATTTACTTCACTCAGTCTGCTCATCTCTGCTTAGTTTAGTCTGACTGTGGTGCGTCAGTCAATAAGGGAATTTTTTATTCTCAAACTATGTTGTATCAAGAATGTACAAGTATTTATCAATAGCTGTCTACCCAAGATACTCAACATCCATTTGCCAGATACCATCAGTAACAGCCTTTTGTGAGAGAAAACCAACCAGCTTCCAGCTGAATAGGAAATTAGGAAAAGACGATGGAAATGGATAGAACATACATTGAGGAGATCATCAACCTGCATTACGAGACAAGCGCTAACTTGGAATCCTGAAGGAAACCGGAAAAGTGGAAGGCCAAAGAACACATTACGTCGGGAAATAGAATCGGATATGAAAAGGATGAATAAGAACTGGAAAGAGCTGGAAGGATTGCCTAGGACAAGGTTGGATGGAGATCGCTGGTGAGCTGTCTATGCTTCTTCGTGTGGAGTAACAGGCGTAAGTAAGTAAGTAAACTATGTTGTATGACAAGTGTACATTAAAAGTGCGCACGATTGGCTCATCAAAATCAAATCCCTCATTTTATCAAATTTGAAACAAAACATTTGAAAATATTTTCACACACCTTGTTTTAATTCTAGTATCCAATACTGTTTAGTAGCAATTTTCATGCAGTTCACATCTACAATTCATCAATGTGATTAAATCATTATCTCTTCATTTACATACATTTAGTGACGTTTTCACGATCATTTAAGTATTTCTTGACAACCACACCTAAAATTTATGATCAACGGTGAATGTTTAATTATCACACTGCATCATTGAATATTTAGTAAAAATTTTACAAATTATTTTATTAACTGTTTTACAAAATAAAGATGAAAATGGTACTTTATCACGTCAATACATAGACTACCGTCAGGCATAAATAATCGAAAGGAAATCAACCCTACATATCATTGAACATCACATGGTAAATTTAACATGTTTTGAATGTTTCACATTCATCAATCTGAAATAGGTGATTTGTCTATTTCACTCAAGATGTGTCCAGATAGTAATTGTAACCTACTAATAAAATTTTACTGTTCATCTTAATCACTAGTGTATTCCACACATTGTAATGAGTACAATCAACTAACAACTTCAATACAATGTTTATCAAAGTCAGCTTATAAGGATAAGTAATCTATGCTGAGAAATGAAATATGTTGATAACATGAATGAATTTGTGAATAAATTACTTATTTGTTCCTCGATTTGATTGTTGGATATGGAAAGAACCCATTCGTATCTCTTCAAATCATCTAACATAATAACACAAGATACAGTTGAAATATACAGTGATTAATTAAGTGAAAAATGTGCAAATACAAACACGTCACAATATCTATAATGTCTAGTAAGATAATCATACATGGATAGAAAAGGAAATACAAACAATAAAAACGTCATATTAATAGAATATGTACAACGATCATATAATTCACACTATGTATCAACCAATCAATCAATATCACACTCTGTCTACCTAAATAACTATCTATTAGCAAATTATTTATTTGTGAAAATTATATTAAAAATAATCTCAGAGATTGAAATTTAAATAATTCCAACGTTTTGTTCAGCTAACCTGTCTGAACTTCTTCAGGGTAATAAGCAAAATCAAAATCAGAAGGGCTTTTGTGGAGATTGTAGTAATTTCTAAAATCTCCACACAACTCCTTCTGATAATAATAATCATCTGCTCACTAGTGACTGACTTCAAGAGATACTTCTGGAGTTCTAGTGAGAAGCTGTTATTAGTGGAGTTCAACCATGTCTGTTATGAGATATCAGCTCACTGAAGACAATGGTGACAGTGGCGCAACTTCGTGGATTGGTTGAAGTTAAACATTAACACCGTTGAATGCCGGCTCTGTAGTCCAGTTGGTTAAGCACCTGGCGCGAGACCGATAGGTTCTGGGTTCGGATCTCGTGGGGGGATGAATAATGGATGGGCACTGCTAAGGAGCCCCATACCAGGACGAAGCGGCCGTCCAGTGCTTCCGGATTTTCCATGGTGGTCTAGCTTCAATTGACTCATGATTTCAACCAGTGAAATACATAATTGTATTGCTAAAATCTCATTGTATTCAGTCAAAAATAACGATGCTTTTGAAACAAACAGGTTGAATAAAGATAGGGTTCAAATCACTTGTTAAGCAAAATTTGCCAGATAGTCGCCAGTTGAATACCATCTTTTCGGTTCAAGCTGTTCTTGTTCGTCCATATATACTGTCAATCTTTTCTTTGTGGGTGTTAAAACCTTTCTGAAGTATTTTGGTCCCTTCAAAATTGATCTTGTGTCCTGTTTCTAACGCATGTAACGCTATCGTAGACTTATTCTCTAGTTTCTTCAAATCAACCGAGGATTTGTGAACATTTTTCAAACAATGTGTTCCTTCAACCTTACATTCAATTTCAGTCGCTGAGATTATTTCAAATATAACTTTCATATATAATGACTTCTCTACAATCGGGGCCCGATTTTTGTCAAACTATTCCTTCTAATCTTGACGAATATTTGTATAATTTATTTATTTTATTCTATTTTTGGTTATCATTAACCTTATTTACACAACCATTATTTGTTTGTGATTATCAGCCTCTTTCCGTTTGCATTCTTCATTATCTAATTGTTTACACACTTCCTATTACGTAATGATTTTAATGTTTTGTTATGACTATTCCATTTACCCATGTTTGATCTACTATTTCCAATGCTTTGTGATGTGTGCTACTTATGTAGACATAAGTAGTATATGATCATTGTCGTAAACAGGATGTCTGGCAGCAGGGAGACAAGAAGACTGAAACAGTAAAGAATGAAGACAGCATGCAATTTGTGTGAAAATGCAAGAACAAAGGAAGCCTGAGACATTTGAGACAATTGATGGACATTTTACAAATTGAGCATTTACTATATGGTTGTTAGATTTTACTAACTAGTTCTGTAATTTGTTGTCAAGTTCATTCGATTGTTCCCACCCGTTTTCTTGTTTACTACAGTTTAAGTACTTATAAGACTTTTGCTATCGTATTTTATTAGTCTTTACTACTATCAGTACAGCTATCTTCCTACTATCAACTTGTACTTTTATCTATTATGTGTGGTGATTATTAACCTAAATTACCTTGATTAATTTAACATTTTCGTATAAATATTCATGTATATTAGAGTAAAGCCTGATAACGATCTAATTAAGAACAAATGTTTACTTATTTGTGTTGCATTAAATCTCTCAATCCATCTAACTATCTATATTTACACATTCGTCTATCTATTTATCTTTCACTCTATCTATATCTGTCTGTCTGTAAATCTAATTATCTATCTAGCAATCCACTTATATTTACATCCATCTGTCTGTCTATTGATGCAAAGATCTTTCTATTTTTCTATTTGTCTGTATGTTTAACAACCTTTAGTTATTTTTTTATTTGCTTCAGTATGTGACTATCCATTACAAATACTGTACTGATATCTATGTATAAAGATAGTTCTTCAATTTCATAATTTAATCTAATCATCGTTCGATAATTGCTCACTCTCTTCATACATTCCTCTAGTCCTTAATTGTATTCTATCAAATTCAATCAGTTCAAATAATTGAACGGTCCTACCTTGGCTTAGGTTTGTTGATTCTGAGTTAGAGAAATATTTAGATTCAGCATTTTAAGTGAATTAAATTCATGAAACTAAGGAAAGGTTCCAATTATCCGAATCGTAATTGGTTTCGTATGTTAATTGAAAAGACGTTTATTTAATTGTTAATTCAAATGAATGAAATGAAATGAATCACACTGCTAGAGAATGAACTCAGTTAGAAGGAAGACTGTATATTTGCGGCTTGAATTCTCACCTGTGTATGCAATTCGCTCATTCACATATGATAACCAAGAGTATGAAATATTTATGAATCCACAAAACGGTTACCTGTTAAACTTTGTAAACTTTCCTTAAAATCGTCCAAACTATATGGTTTTGCACCAACTACAAATTGAACATATAAGTTTAGTTGAAAATGCAAACAAATACATGAAGAAAAGCAATGACGATAGATGTTGTTCTTCAATTTGCTTTCAGTCGTTTACGAATACGTAATTGACATGTTGAGAATATTCCTGATCATTTTTAAAATCACGGAACATTCACAAGATGTAAACTATACTGGTATTATCAACCAATTCACATCGTAATACACGGCCACTCGATATTGTTTACTCACCAATAGAATGATCAGCATATCTCTCCAAATTTAATCATCACATAAACATATTCACTTTCATTTTAAGCTAATTCGTTCTGTTTCAACTAGACCTCTATCATCTTATAAAACTAACTGTACTTGAAACCGATCAGATCAATCCAGATGTCACGTCATCAGACGTGGAAATTTTGAAGCAACCCATACATCGGTTAAGTAGAGGTTTCACAACCATTCACTCAACTTTAAGAGTCTATTGGTTCTGAAGATTTGTCGGCTACATTGATAGACTTTTTCAAGAGAACATTTCCCACTAAGATCCCATTGTCGATGAAAATACTTGAAAGTATCTGAATGTTCACTGAAATATATTGACATGATTTTGATTTGTTTCAATTCAAAAATCAACATTTTCATTCAGTCACATTTTTTGAAATTGGCAAGCTTTATGGACTATACACATCGACATAAATCACCGAAGATTTTGTAAGTACTATGTACATGAAATTATAATGACATATGTTGAAAGACTTACCAACTTTCATGGAGACACGTAGAAGTAAAGGCAACACGCTTGAATAAAATAATAACAAATGCTTCATCTTTTCTATAGTTGTTCTCTTGACTTTGTATTCTTTATATATTACCACCAATCGTTGGATGTTTATTATGAAAAATGATTTGCTTAGTGTTAACAAAAACCATGACAAAAAAACTCAGATTCATTTGAAATTATGTGGAATTCACAATGTCTTAGTGGTGTGATACTAAATAGACCTTCAGTCATCACTGAGTTCAATTCCGTCATGTGTGTATATACAATTTTAGTAGACAACATCATTATTTAAAACCACATGTGCATCAGTTCGATGAACTTGAAATAAATTTGACAATGAAAGTAAAATATTAAAAATCTAATTTAATGAATATTTTCACATTTAGTGTTCATCCACAAAATAGATATTATGAAAGTACAAAGTGAACAGTGTAAAACTGTATTTATTACCAAAATTATTACATTAACCGTTAAAAGAAATACCCATATTGTTGCCCCTTCTACCAAAATCCAGCTTATCACGCTGTGACAAAATGCTCATTTCGAATTCACAAACCGTTTCATGAAGAAATTGTAAAGTGTAGTATCAAAGACTCCTTTGAATTTGTGGATAACATGAAAGATCTATCGGTAAAAAATAATATCATGATATATCTAGATGTATTGTATTTATTCAGTAACATTTCACTATTGGAAACAGTTTATTTGATTTGTAGTGAACTGATGGAAAGCCATGTACAAATTTTGATTTCCGTATCTGCAATAAAACGTCTAGCTGATAGTTATCCGAAAATGTCCAAGTCCTAATTGACAATGAATACCATCGACTATTGGATGGTGTAGCTATCAGGTCATTATTGAGCTCTGTCCTTGCACAGTGCTTTCCCTGGAAACTGGATAATGGACCAATTAACGACATAGTCATCCATCTAACACCATTTACATTTACCAAATCCATGTTTATTTGCCAATCCAACTACTCATGTGGAACCTATTTATATATGGTGTTCATGTAGGCCAGTCCGTCATCACGTATAAGAACAGCATCATGGTCGAATAAATGACAGGTAAGATTGATTGGGAGTTCTTTTCCTGCTCATTTTGTGGATGCGACACATTACGTTGACTTGAACGCAGTGTTTAAGATTATTCACCATCTTCCATCAAATTTACCACATGATTGACGAGTTTATCTGTTTCATATTGGTGAAGTCACTGAAATCCTTTTGTAGCTATTCTAAGGTAACTCCCGGTCCCATGCCCACACAAAGTTTGAGGGTTGGAAGTGGGGTCGGCAATCTTACTTCGTAGAAAACTACCCTGCTCAAAAAACAATAATCCGAAAAAACAATATGGACATCATGCGGAATTAACACGACGGACTACACTGCAAAGTAATTCACGGAGGCAGATGACAGGCCCTTTGCCAGTGAGAATTGTAGTCAGATACGGCTGCTTACTATCCTTTTGTCTCTCGTATTGTTCGACATGGTTATAAAGACCTGGACATCCGGGAGCCAGTATGCACATCAACAAATGCGGTGTAGGAGGCAATTTCTCACAGGTTTAGTTTTAAGTTGTTCTGTAAACTGTTGAACTCAGAGCCTTTGTTTAACCATAACAAGTAAGCTATTCGCCTTGGTATATTTTATCTGCATCTAACACCGAAAATGACATTGTTCATGCACAAAATAAACGGTACAGTCTATTAAACAGGGAAAAGAAGAGACATAAATAACATACCAAACGGTAACTAGATTATCCATAGAAAAATCGTCGAATGACAATCGTTACAAATCAACAGCAATTTATTCAGAGTATGAGACTCTATAATACCAGGCAAATCCGTCATTTTAACTGGTGTTTTGTTATTTATTAATCTTTCTGCCTCGGTTAAGAACGTTTGCAAAGCTTCATTGATCATCACGTTACACACCGTCTAGATGACTTGCCCTAGGTGGGTTGAAACGCCATTCACATCCTCGTCTTCTGAGGTGGTTCTCTATTTTCTTGATCCCAAGAGCATATAATCTGTCTCAAACTAGCATCTGCACCTCGGAAATTTGAACCGTTTTCGCTAAAAATACACTTCGGGCAACCTCTTCTCGCAATAAAACTTGATAATGCGCATAACAATTAGTCCGTATGCAAAAAATAAGCCATTCCAATGTGAACGGCTCTGATGGATAAGCAGGTGAATAAAACGCCATAACGTTTTTCAACGACCCTCCTTCGTTTGGGATTGAATGGTCCGAAGTAATCCACACCTACTTGCCTAAAGGGTGACGAATCAATCTCTACTCGGTACTCCGGCAACGGCGCCAGCATTTGGAGCACGGCATAGAATAATGTCTTCCACGTAAGCAGCATCGTCTTAAAACCTCACGGTTGAAAGGGTAACCTCTAACAATCCAATAACTCTTACGAATACCACTTAAAGTTTGAATAACTCTGACGTGTGTGTTGATGAAATGATGATGCATTACAATCATATCTGTAACGAAGTGATTATTAGGAAGAACAAAGAGTAGACTTGATAATTACGGACGTCCTCACATGCCTTCTAACATAAAGTGGTTGAGATTTCTGATTGAACTTTGACGAATTAATTCTTTTTCTCTTGACCATCTTGTTGATTCTTTCCTGCCCTTCCTGCTGTCTAAATGCGATGTCTCCGAGCGTTAACGATGGACTGTCTAGAATTCTTTTCTTCCACGAATACGGCACTTTGGAGTAGCTTAATTATGTCACACTTTGATGTATTGATATCCTCAACACTTCTTGCGCTTAATATTAAACATTTTCTATTCCTCGTGCTTAACGTATTACCAATAAACCATATGTAGTATGGATCATTCTTAATAATCTGGACCATGACTTACAAGTACGAAATCGGTCTAGTGACTGATCATTGCAGCTTGAGAATCCAAAATCTTCTGTTACTTCATGGATCACAGTGTTTACACCCTTTTCTAGGTTAGGCCACCTAGCTTCTACCTCCCACAGAAATCCCGGCCCTTGTAACCACTGCCTTATCATTTAATGATAGTCTACGCTACGCGTGATCCGCGAGATCTAATTTACTGCCACGTGTCTCTATTGGTCCGGCGTAGACAACACACGTATAGTTGCTAACCGGTTACTCACAAAGTTTTCAAAGCTTTTAGTTGTATTTTTTATGCAATTAAGCGCAATCAACGAATCCGTCTAATAGATAACCGACGAAATCGGAATATTTAACTGTTCCTGCGCATGCTTTCCAATCTGACGACACAGAACACAGGCTGTTAATTCCATTCTGGATATTGTGACAAGTTTCAGAGGAGCAACTCTCAGACATTTCGGTATTCTTAAATAGTCCAACTGTTTTACGTCTCTACACCAATTATTCCACTTCACTCGACAGTCCATTGGTAACTCTGCGTGCCAGTCTAGTTTCTGCCGACAGGTATCTTGTAAGATCACTTTGGCTGGTAGTATTATTGGGGCTAAAAACCAAACTGGATCAGAGATAGATGTCATGTACGGCAAAATATTTCATCTGGTTTGGTAACCATGAAAGTCATGAACTTGGAAACACAATTCGTCTATTCGGACGTTACATTTTATTTCCAGCGTTCGATTACTCGTCTCACTGGGCTCACAGACGGTAATGTTTTATGCAATATGGCATTCCTCTGGAATGAACTTCAACACTTCAACATTATTACTAGTCCATTTGGTTCAGTTAAATCCTGCCAAACGTAGAAGTCTTTTGAAATGTGAATATGTCAGTTCGGCTTTTTCTATAGCATCCACACTTGTCTATAAATTGTCCAAATAGTACTGTTCCTTAGCCGATTAAGTGACAACCCTGAGAAATTTATGTCGATCATCAGAAATCACTTTCTGCAAAGGAAACGTGGCGCGACATGGCGATGAAGTTGCCCTGCGGAAATGGAGTTTCATTCTATAGACCTCTGGCTCCTTTTCTAAATCACCACTGGCCACCACAAATACTTAAGTGTATTTCGATCATGCTCTGGAACTACTACTTAATGGAACATGGCTACGATGTCCGTCGTAAGACCCATTGGTCGTTGCCGAAGCCTGGTGAGAACGTCTAACAAGTTATTGACTAAATCGGGTTCAGAACAAAATTTCTTGGTTAAAGACGTCCCAGCATACTGAGCTGTACCATCAGACACTATCCTTAACTTGTTGGGCTTGATAAAGACAAGAAATTGGTCCATCAGCGTGGTTATTGTTCTGTATACCGAGTAATGGCGCTCGCATGGTCTTGGGGCAACTTCGTATCCCGAATAATTTGACCTTTCAAACAGCCAGGTCAACGTTCTGCTACTTTCTTATTATTAGGTAACTTGTGGTCGTGCCTCAAAGACAGAGCTATTTGACAGTGCCTACTTAAATTTGCGCTTGATGTGAAATAGAGCTGAGTATTATACGATCTTTCACCGACATCGATGTGTTAATACCAAATCGATCTTTGAATTCAGTTGGGTACAATCGTTCAAACTTTTCCTCGAATTCCTCCTTAGCTGAGGAGTAATTATGTACACGCTTGCCTTTACGAGTTTCCCCGTGGGGGCCGAGCAGGGTCCAACCTAATAAAGTCCTCGTAGCAAATGGTTCATTCGTCTTCCCGGTTCTTATCTCTTTCATCTCGTGCACGTTCGGTGCGTTACACCCAATCAACAGTTTGACAGTTTCGTCTTCTACTTTCGGAAAACTTATGTCTTTTGAATATGACGTGGATGCCATATCATGCGCCGTCGGTAAAGTCCTGTAAACCGACGGTAGCTTTTCGACTGTCAACACCTTCTGAACCTTAACGGATGACGAAAAACCTATCGAGTGCATTTCTACATCGACCTCTTTTGATGCCAATGACGATTCATCACTAAGAGTCTTTAAGGATACCATTTTTGGTTTTTCCAGGAGGCCTTACTTAATAGCTAGATCATCAACTATGAGGGAGGTATGCGATACGTTATCTAGAAAGATGCAAGTCTAAATAATCTTCTCGCCAATTTGTATCCATGCAGACACTACTGTAAATGCTACTGGTCTTTGAATACGCTTGACGCCTTCCTCCGTACAAAGCTGAGTATTAATGTATTCATTACCATTACTACCTCTTTGTTCTTTTTGCTTCATGTGTAAAAGGGTATAGTGTGTACAACAGCAAATGACCTTGATGATCGACAGCTCTTTGCTACATGGTTTGCCTTCAGGCAAACATTACATAATTTGCTTCTGAGAACGGGTTCTCTCCTTTCTCTTACATTCTTGTCTTTAAACTTCCAATATTGATCTACAGAATGATTACTTAGGCACTCCAAACGGGATGAACTACGTAAGAAAACACTGTCAGCACTAGTACTTGTACACGATATCTTTGCTGAATTGTAATCTGCACTAATTTTCCCTTTTAAGACATCAAAATACCTATTGCCCCTATTACTACCGCGGTTGACAAGTAGGCCGTATCTAGTTTTACCTATATCGGTTTTTTCCTTTACGAACTCAATAAGATCGGCGAACAGCAGCCTTCAACCTCCTCCGATAATCTTATAAGCTACTTTTAGCCACTTCTGTTGAACATGCTTTGATAATTTCAGCGCCATAGTTTCAATAGTTCTGGAAGCGTTCGGGTCAGAAACGTGATTCATCTGTTCTAGATTCAAACGACATGCTTGCATTTTTCGAGACGATCTCCTCAAACCACCTGTCTGATTCCTTCTTATATTGAGAAAATTTAACAAGTTGTCAATAAACGTGCGTGCTATAACGTGTTTTGGGCCAAACGTTTCCTCAAAAAGCCTTAGGGCCTGACGATGATCTGTCTCTGATTCTAGCATTGTTCAATGAATGATAGAGGCTCACGCTTTTCCATCACAATATTAAATCAAGTACTCTCATTCTTTCTCTTCCTTCTGATGGTCGATAGGATTATGAAAAGCTCGAAATTTCAGGGAGAGCATGGAACACAACAGACAGGTTGGATTAAATCAGACGATTCAGACATCGCACATTACTTGATCCTTCTATCCCACACGCATCTAAAAAAGCGGGTCATGACATACAATGTAAGGGGCAGCCTATGCAGCAGTAGGTTTCAACATATACAGCGGAAAAATTAAGATTCTCAAATGCAACCCAGAGAACACCAATGCAATCACACCTAACGGAGAAACTTTGAAAGAGTTGGAATCATTCACGTATCTGTGAAGCATCATTGATGAACGTGGACGATCGGATGTAGACGTAAATGCAAGGATTGGCAAATCAAAGCAAACATTCGTGCTGTTGAGGAGCATATAGAGCGGAAAGCAACTATCAATCAATATCAAAGTCATAATCTCTAATACGAATGTCAAGACAGTTACACAGTATGGAGCTGAAACTTGGAGAACTACCGAGACCATCATCAGAAAGATACAAGTATTTGCAAACAGTTGTTACGGTAAGATACTCAATGTCGGCCGACCGTATACGATGAACAACATCCAATTGTGTGAGACAACAAGCCAACTTTCAGCTGAAGAAGAAATCGGAGAGAGATTTTGGGATTGAATAAGACACACATTGAGGAAGTCATCAAACTGCATCACGAGGAAAGTTCTGACTTGAGAATTCGAAGCAGAAATGAAAATAATAAATAGCTATTGAAAAGAACTGGAATTGATAGTTTGGTAAAGTTTGTTGGAATATGCTTGTGGCCGATCCATCTTCCTCCATGAATTTTAACATCTTAATTAAGTTAATATAACAACAATCCTTAACAAAACTACCATGACTATTACCATCACAACTGAAATAATAAATGCTAGTTCTACTGAATTGAATAAAAATAAAAGCGTAGATATTCAAGTGTATTTGAATACAATACAAGAAGATGACTTAAACAAATCTGAGAGCGATACAGCAAACACTTTATTTCAAATTGTCATTCAAGTGTCTGCGACTGCTTTTTTCTTTCATTTTCAGACCAACACTCTCTGTTGTCGTTCACTTCTCTTCGATCTTCCTAACCTTCTGCCACCGTGCATTTCATTTTCGTTGGCCGTCCAGTGTTTCCAGGTTTTCCATGGTGGTCTAGCTTCAATTGACTCATGAAATCAACTACTGAAATAATAAAATCTCCAAAAACCTCCTCTGAAAATGTTTTATATGTTGGTTTATGCGGACAACTCACATGGTATTTCATATGGATATGCTCAATCAGCATAACTGTATGCAAATTTTAAAATACGATAACTGCCTAAGTATCAAAATGTAGAATTCAGTAAATCGATTCTGTTGGTTGAATTGTATTTGAAAGTGTGACTAGTTCAAATAAACATGAATCGAATCACACCAATATTTTTTAAAGTTACACATCTAAATATCTATCCAAATGAAATAAAATTCGCAACATCAATCACTAGACCAATCAACCAATTTTACGATTAACCTATTTACCTATCCATCAATATATCGAACTATGTACCAATCTATCATTCAATGTAAATTATACGTTAAAGCTGGTTTTTACACTTTGTGCTGACGTTCGATTTCCTCTCGTCTATAAATTTCTCTACACAGCCGTGGTATTTGTACGAACTGATGGTTCTTTTGCGCTTAATTACCCGCTTATTACGAATTTCACAACCAATACATTCGTTTGTGTACTTCTGTACCTGTCTAACTCAGATTGCACCGTTCTAGGAATTCTTATTTAATACAATCACTCGAATACTTCTAATTATCATAACAACTTGATCGTGTCCAGTAGTTAGAATTATATTTACCAACTTACTTAACCTGGATAAGAGATGAACTCTCGTCAATAAGGCAAGTTGTGACCAGTCGATTTATTGTGATGCGTCTCTATGAGGTCAAAATAACACGGAATTTTGAATGTTTAACATGTTGACCGAGACATCTATCTGGTCACCTACTGGTACTTTGAGTCCATCAGGCACTGTTCTGTTGACCGTATATTCACATATGAGCTGGCGCAATTACCGCTTCACAGTGTACAAGTTCACAAATCGCCACCCACACACCCCCTTCTATAGATCGTGAAAAATCCCACCCACATCTTCAACAATCTCACTCCGAATATACACCTATTCCACACTATCAATTATATTGCATTGTGATTCTTCTAACTAAACTAATCCAAACAAAACTACACTTTTTGTTTTCACCATTTATTGTCCGTACCTGCTCACAGATCAGTTGAGGCACTGGACATAATTTCATTGGAACATAACGGGTTTCATGAAAGCTTATCAGTTGAAGATAAAACAACCGGATGATTATGCTTCAGTAGACATAGCCAGCATGTCCTCATTGTTTGGTGGTGAATGTGTTTAACGTATTTTATTTACCACGTGCCTGTACAAATCGCTACCGGTAAAGATATGACGTGACCCACAGAATAAAATTGTACGTGGTTCAATCTCAATGTTGTCCTGTTCTCCGTAGAGTATTTAGTTGTCACATAATCTCAACTTGCTTGTTTCAAAACGATCCTTTATCTTTTATTTGTTATCATATTACTAGTTAGATGTCATTTTATTTACGTTATCTAATACACCACTTGTGAAAACAAGTGATTGCATAAAACTCACCACTCTACATCAACTTCATTGACTACAAAAAAGCATTTGATAGCGTAGACAGGACAATACTATGGAGACTTCTTCGACACTACGGCGTGTGAACATCATGCGGAATTCCTTTGAGGGATTAAACTACAAAATCGTGCATGGAGGCCATCTGACAGACTCGTTCGAACTAAATACCGGTGTCAGACAAGATTGCTTACTCTTACTCTTTCTCTTTCCCCTAGTGATCGACTGGATCATGGAGACCTCGACATCTGGGAGGAAGAACGGAATACACTGAACAGGATGGATGCAACTCGACGATTTGGACTTTGTAAATGACAAGATCTTTCTATCCTATGCACATCAACAAATGACGGCAAAGACGATCAGTGTGCATGCATCAATCAAATCACATTTGACGGACGGCTGCTTCGTCCTATTGTGGGACACCGTAGCAGTGCGCATCCATGATTCATCCCCCCACGAGATCCGAACCCAGAACCTATCGGTCTCGCGCCAGGTGCTTAACCAACTAAACCACTGACCCGGCATCCAATCATGTTAACGTCTAACTTCAACCAATCCACGAAGTTGAGCCACCGTGAGCTGACATCTCACAACAGACCTGGTTGAACTCCACTGATAACAGCTTCTCACCAGAACCCCAGAAGTATCTCTTGAAGTCAGTCACTAGTGAGCAGATGATTACTATTATCAGAAGGGGTTGTGCGGAGATTTTAGAAGTTTGACTGGTTGAAATCGTGAGTCAATTGAAGCTAGACAACCATGTATTTGTTTGATTCCTAAATTTGACATGTACATCGAAGATCCATTAACAGTTTATCAGCCTTGAACTTGCACTTTTATTTATTTACTTATCCCTGCATATATAGCATATTAAAACAGAATATCAATAATAAATCTCACACATACATACTTATTAACACACTCACACACACATACAATTGATGTTCTTACAGATAATTATTTCCATGCAGCTGATTTTTTTCACATGATTTATAGTTAACTGACTAATTTTATCCTATTTTACAAAAATCAACATACAAATTTGATTGGTTTAACACAGTGTAGTTATGCTTGTTAGAAGCTATATATTTCTTTGATGATTTTGATTTTGCTTATTACCATGAAGATGTCAGGACAAGTTGGCTGGACGAAATGTTTGAATTATTTAAATTTCAATCGCTGAGAATATTTCAAATATGATTTTTACATATAATGACTTTTCTATACTAGGCGCCCAATTTCTGTCAAACTATTCGTACTAATTTTGACGAATATTCGTATAATAGGTTTTGTGTATTCGGATTAAAGTCCTACTTTTTACGTGCCAGCTAGTGACATTATTAGGATATAGCAACCTAACTAGTTGAAACAGTGTCCGTGGTTGTAATCAAACTGTTAAAACCAGAATATTTTAACCGGTAAACCTGTACTTTATTTCATTATAAGTAGGTTGTAGAAACTGTTTAACTATTGAACAAAATGACATATTTGATGGCGGCGTAGTAATGATATGTCGAGGACAGACATATATTTCTGACTAACAAATGACCAAACTACACATGAGATGTCCAGTGATTTCAGGCAATGCTAATGAAATAGGCTGTTTAGGGTGACTAGTTTGGGTTGATGTCATAAGAAGCCTGAGAAATTAAAAGAGACTTAAAACAATTTGAGTTCCATAAAACCATAAAAACTCACTAAGACATAGGAACAAAAATAAGGTGTAACTGAGAATAAGACTTATATTGGAAGGTGGTAATATCCGTGAATATCATAAACTGTGCTTTCTTTAAGCCTGTTACGCTTCATGGAGGAGCATAAATTTTTCACTAGCATTCTAAATCCAACTCTGTTCTAAGCAATCCTTTCCAGTTCTTTCCGAACAATATTCATTCTTTTCATATCCAATTACATTTCTTTGGCCTTCCTCATTTCCATCTATTTTCAAGATTCCAAGTTAGCACTAGCCTCGTGATGCACGTTGATGAGTTCCTCAATGTGTTTCTTATCCGTTTCCAAAATATTTCCCGAGTTTCCTCCTCAGCTGAAAGTTGGTTTGTTCCCTCTCACAGTAGGCTGTGTGCTGATGGCGTCCGGCCAATGGACACTCAGTATCTTACGTAAACAACTGCTTCTTTGATGATGGTGTTGGTAGTTTGTAGTGGCATTGGGCTCTAACCACACAATCCTCAAAGCTGAACACGAGACACTCCGAAAAATAGACGTTCAACATTGAACGCTGAGACAACCCAACGACAGTGAAGGCGGGAAAAATGAATTGAATTAGTTCGAATCCATCAGATGACATGGCTCGACCTTGCAAGGGTGGTCATTACTGAGCGTCGGCATATACCTTTTATTAATATTAAATGTATTATTCTATCTCTAGCCTAAGAGGATTTGTTTTTGCCTGTTGACTTGGACTAGGTGTAACTAGGGCAGATTTATGCGGTTTGGGTGGTTAGTGCACTACATGTACTTCACTACGATCTGAACCACCAAGCTAGACCATCGTAGCGTCACACTGCGGATTTATTAGACGTTGATATTCATTTGAAATCTCATTGAGTGTCAGTTTTGAGTATTGGTCTAAGCAGCCGTGTTCTGATGTCAATAAACTTCTGCATTTGAAGAATGCAGATCAGAATCAGAGCTTTTAATTGATCTCCAGTCAGCGACTTTAACTGGAAGCGTTCGCATTCGCGGTTGACGATACCCACATGCATGAAAAATTCAGCGTCTTCGTTCATAGTCAGCTTCGAACATCGATAACGTGAGTTGAACAGTGAAAGGTTATCTCCAAACTGTTGGCTCAATGACTGAACGGTGTCCGAGAATGATTGGTGACATGGGTTTAAAGGCAGAATTAAGTTACAATACCTAATTCACTAGGACCCAATTTTTGAAGCACCAAGCCAACTTTTCAAGCGCCATTCTGATTAGCGAAATCAAATTTGAGTAAGTCTTCATGACGCCGAAACCACATGTCAAATGTGACTTTGGAATCAAGATCATAGTGAAACTGTAAGATACTATTGGCATAACCATCGGCTAACGGTGCAGTAGTAGTATTAGAAGTACTTGGTTGCATGTTAGGCGTAAGATTTGTATCTGCTAGCAACATTAGTTTTAGCTGCTGCTCAAGCAATAATTCTACTTTTGAAGGATCTATGTTTGCGCCAGCTCCATCGCCGAATTCGCTAGGTTCGAAGCGATTATGAGTCCACTTAGTTGCGAACGAAACAAAGACTTGTGATCAAAGAACAATAGACTAGCTATTCTGTTACGTCTCAGTACCGCTAATTAGAGAGAAGTTGAAATCCGAACAGGGAAGTATATTCCGCAAAAAGCCGGAAGCACGAGCAATAACAACAGACACAAGTCAAAACGCATATATACAGCACAAAATAGTCCTTGGTAAGGGTTACAAAATAGAAAACAAACAGACATTTAGTATCTTGCATGGTTTATTGCTTTTGAGTACTCGTATTTCTTTGGTGATGGTATTTTCTCCGTGTTGCATTTGGAGAACTTGCCCTTCACCTGCATATGTTGAGGCCTACTGCTGCATAGGCTGTCGCTACACCTTTGACTTGACCTGAATTTGCTTGTGTGTATGGGATAGTAGGATCACGTCATATACGGCCTCCAAACCGTCTGTCTAAATCCAACCTTTCTATTGTATTCCGTACTCTCTATCTCAAATGTCGAGGTCTTCATACTCCTGTCGACTAGCAGAATAAGACGCATCAGTCCTCAAAGAACCACTTTTCGATGTAGTCCGCCGTATAGATTCCGTATGATGTTTACGATCTTCTCAGCTACTCAGTCTCGACTTGGTCTGTATGCGACCGATGCTTACGGAATCCGGTCTGTTGATCTCGAAGTTAGGCGTTTAATCAGGCTCAACAACACTCAGTAGAGAAGTACTCCTGTCACCTATAGTAGTTTGATTCCTCTGTAACCGAGTCCTCACAATTGATCAGACCTCATTCATTTGGTATATTGATGAGGTGTAGTTCCTCACAGTCCATCGGCACTTGTTCCTCCTCCCCAATCTTCCTGAATATAACGGGAAGCATTTTTGCAGTTACTTCTATGTATGACTTGAGTGCTCCTACTGGTATGTTGTCAGATCATGCTGCTTCCCCACTGTTGATTTGTCTTGGTTTCACCGTTGCTGGTAGATTGACATCCATAGGAAAATCACCGTGTGATGCTTCGATGTCAATCAGATTCAACAGAGCTGGTCTATCGAAGAATTCTTCGAATTCTTCTAGCCATCTGTTCCTCCATTCCTGTTCCTTAGTAGTAATCCTAGCATTTTTGTAATTGAACGGTCTCAATGGTTTACCATATTTCCCTGGAAGTATCTTTGTTTTGTCATATAGTTGTCTGATATCTCCGTCTTTTACAGCTTTATCCACTGTCCTTGAAAGGTCTTCCATTTATTTTTGCTTGTCAGCTAGACTGTTTCTCTTCAATTGGTTGTATGTTCCTCTGTATTCATTTTGTGCCTTTACTTTCTCTGTTTTTGTTCGGTGGTTGTTAATTGCTGTCCTCTTGTACTTTCCTTCTTGAATATTGTCCACAGTCGTCATGGAGGTTCACTCCTTATGATTGATGATTTAGGTTGTGGCCAGAAACTCCCGACACGTTGCATTTTGTGCCTCTTTGAACACTCTCCAGTCGTTCTCCATAGAAGTTTCCTCTTGTTTCAATGGATTCTGTGATGCATGGAAACTGTTGTTGAGAGCTATGTTGAACTGGTTGAATTTTTCAGTCTGTGGAATGAAGGCTATATTGAGTCTTCGTAATGCCGTTTCTTTACTTGTCCGTTGTTTCTTTAGCTTCAGTTTAATCTTGTCCACAACCAGCTAGTTGTGATCCAATGTTATGTCAGTGTCTCTCCTGCTTCTTATGTCTTTGATTGACCTTACGAGTATTTTCTTGATGCAATATGATCTACCTGGTTCTCCGTGGTGTGATCCGGTGAGATCCGTTTGGCTTTGTGTACGCGTTTGTGTGAGAGTATTGTGTCGCCAATTAACAGTTTGCTGAGTGCACATAAATTGCCGAGTATTTCGCCATTCTTGTTTGCTTCTCTCATTCAGCTCATGTCGTCCGATGATATCGTCAAAACCGTTGTTGTCCATTCCGACTTTGACATTTTGATGTCTTATCAGGATTGTCTAGTCGTTTGTTGGGCACTTAGCTATGATCAACTTCAGCCTCTCGTAGAACCGATCTTCATGGTCATCGTTGCTATCATTGGTATATGCATAATTTTGGATAGCATTCACTGTAATTCCCTACTTCTTTTTTGAAGAACGAATTGATGATCCCGGATACATAAGATTCTCATCCTGCGAGTGTATTTGACACTTCATTGGACAGAATAAGACCACATTCTTGAGTTTTCCGAGCATTGTTATCTTGTGACGAAAGTACAGTAGCACTAGAAGTGCTACAGTCTCTATTGTTCAATATATGTACTGCACAGATGAAATCCTATCAATAATGATTTGCTTAGTGTCGACAAATATAATAACAAAAATTACTAACCGAGATTTCTTTGAAATTATGTGGAATTCACAGTGTTTTAATGGCGTGATGCTGAATAGTCTTTTGATTGTCAAGTGTGTATTTCGTGCTACTTTAAACACTATAAGCACAACTCTATGATGGTGCGGAGCATATTCCTCTTCGTGGCCTTAGTACAGCAGCATCTTCTGAATGTAATATTTTCGGTCCAGCTTGGATCCAATTGGCTCCACTGATTCCTAGATCAGTCAAATGTATCTCCTTATTTTCGTTGCTATTTGACCAGTCCTACATGAAATTTTCTGAATATTCCACGCAACTTTATCAATACTTACGCTTGTTGATAGAGGGAGCATCGGCTTCGTAACTTTTGAATATAATCGGGTTTCATAATGAGGCGTCAAAACTGTTCTTTCAACTCGGATGACGGATTTTATTTGATTTAATTCGTCTATCCGTGTTATCGAATTTAAGCTAAGTAGTTTTCTGCGTGATGTAGTTGTCTACGACATCCTCAGCCCTCCACCTATATGTGAGCATGGGACCACCATTAACCCTGAAAGAGCTACAAGCGGATTCCGATAACTTCAACAATATTTAACACACAAACTTGTAAACCATCTGGTATATTTGAGTTTGCTGTTAAGTCCAACCAGTGACTTCCTAATGTCGTTCTTAAACTTATAAAATAAATAGAACATGAGTGATTACTGGTTGTATAAAATTAATTAAAATTGAAATGGCTGTTTACGGATGGACGAGAATACAGTTAAATGAAATAATATCTTATGAGTTAAATAATAAATGTTAATTTTTAGTAATACACGTTTATTTGTCTATCAGATTGAATAAATAGAGATGAAGTAGGGCACGAAATAGTGGGTTTCACGAAGCAAATAATGATTTGCGAAGAACTGAAACGCGAGTGAGGTAATACGTGGTATACTTCTGGGCACTCGGTATTCAATGGTGATATCATAAGCACTCAACTCTAAATTCTATCCCCGAACCATGTCAGTGGATTACCGATGAAGTGACTTAGTTGTGTATTAAATAAACTTCAACGTCTCATAAGCAGTCACAATATGAAAAATTGCGCTTCACAATTAATTTGGCATTGTTAACATTACCCATACGGACAGAGCCCTCGTTTCAAGCCCAAATATCCTTGTTAACTCTTACTTAATCGTATTGGAATAAAAGCATCAGGTTTAACATTCTGTTCCAGAACCTCATCTGACCTCAATAGAGATGCGTCTATAGTGAGGACAGGTTGTTCAGTCTGCGAATACTGTTTGTGGAAAGCCTCATCATTTGAAAACTGTATAGTGTTCGTTAGTACATCCTCCGGTTGTCATTTCCAAATAAACTGTTTACTAGAAACTTAGCTAAAAAGTGGAAATAGTACTTTCGTGAAGTAAGGAGTACATCCGGAATAAAACTGACAGCACCTGAATTAATGCAGCTGGACGACTCACATCAGGTTTTAAACCCTTAACATCTAAACTGTTTTGGAAGTTCGGGAAGTCGATGGATTTAAGAGGAAACTGGCATTTGGATCGATTTACGGTTACATCTGTGTCACAAACGCGTCTAAGTAACTTAGGTGGACGTTCATTATGCAACTCAATATCTTCAACATGAACAACGATGTCATTTTAACACGATTCAACACCATGTAAACCGATGATAATCTGATATACAGCTATTTATAACAAAGTCTGCTGGGTGGATTTTCATATATATTTCCCAATCAGTAGCTGCCACCTGCTTTCTCATTTGTCTTTCAACTTATCAATACCCAGAGTATTTTTATTATTCTTGGTAACCTGCTGCACGCGACAATCCCACTGAATTTGGTATCGAACCAACGTCACATTGACTCTGACGGAAGAGTAGTGCGTTGGCATTGGACTCTAACCACACAATCCTCAAAGCTGAACACGAGACACTTCGAAAAATAGATGTTCAACATTGAACGCTGAGAAAACCCAACGATGGTGAAGGCGGGAACGACAAATTTATTTGAGTCCAATCGGGTTTCATAACCCAGCCTTCAGAGCGTGGTTGTTCTGTACAACTTGTTTTCACTCATGTTAAATATACTGTTCTATCTCCAGCCCAAATGTTTTCTTCATCGCGTATTGATGATTGTTACAATACGATGAGTCAGGATAGAAATTGATGTGACTTCCACGTGAGATCTTATAGATCAAACAGTTACATCATCTGCAATTTTAGGATCAAGTCTATTATTAGAGCATGACTAAAATTCTAATGATTAACTCTACCACTAATGAGTAACTCGTGGCTGGTGATGCCAGTGATTTCCTTACTACTACGTCTCACACGGACATCATTGTGAAGAAATAGTAAATTTAAATTGGGGATAATTAGATCTATGCTACCAGTATCAACGGTAGATGAATGGAACCTGTCTGTTTCGGCAATCAAGCTTCGCACGAAATGTGAAATATCACTACAGGCATTAGTGAGCAACAATGCATCCATGCTTCTATCCCAACCATCTAGTCTTGATTCGTTCAGTGATTTGATAGTTAAACGAATCGGAAATTTCTGAAAAGTTCGTGTACGTCCAACCTTTCCGTACACACAGCATCGTGCATAGAGAGATCGATATGAACTACGAAGATGTAGCTTGCTACAAGAAAGACAGAATTTAATGCCTGAAGGCGAATTACAAGTGTTTTTTGAGTTATTCACCTGTTTTAGTGAATTCAAACTGTTCTGTTGTAGAATTTAAACTTGGATTAATTTTAATTTGGTTATTTATTCTCTGAAGAAGTGACTTGCACTAAGTCACGAAACGTCAGGAAATCTAATTTTCTACTCATTGGGATATTACAAATATATTATTCATTCAATTTTCGTCCACATTTGAACGAATAGTTTCACAATATTTGAGCGCCGATTTAATGTTCGACATCAAAGAGGAAGAACGTATTTGTAAAATCTCAGCGAAAAAATTTGAAGTAAATCCAACGTTTTGCCCGGTAGTCTGGTCCAACCGTTTTCAATGAAAATATAATCAAACAACAAGATTTCCACGGTATAGAAAACTATTCACATTCCATAATAAATTTGCATGTCCTTTCGTAAGCGTTTATCAAGCGGCAATAAGTTTCTTTATCTTACTCAATTACATAATGAACTCATATTCTAATTACGCAGTATGAAGTTGCACTGTAATTTTTAACAGTTTTAAACGCAATATGGAATACTTAAATATAATGTAAACACATTGAATAATCAGTATATTCATTTACATTTGATAATAAATTTTTATGTTGTCTTGCAACGGCATCATGAGAATCATGATTAGCAACTACACAAGTAAAACAGAAGTTTTAACCTATCTGAAGAGTGTAGTACGGGATATATTTGAGCTTCTTCTCTAGTTTAGAATCGTTTATCTTGGCAACTAGGCGGTCAAAATGTTGAATATTCCACTATTCACTGAATTTTCTCTTAGTAGCTCCTATCTGTAGATGTATTGTACAATGTCTAATGGTTTGATTTGTAGACTGATTTAAATGTTGAACTATGCTTTTTCAGGTAATTCCGTTTACGTTGTGCGAAAATGATCTGTTAGTAATCTGTTCAGTGTTTTGTACCAGGGTAAAATAGGTTTGTCAGGATATTCATGATCCTTCAACAAACTATAGATTTCCCTATCAAACGCAGTAAGAAAATGAACTGAGATGCTATTCTCACTGAATTTATGTAATAAACACAAGCATCGAGACACTCAAAATAAGGTTGGACTTCACGAGATGACACGTTGATTGGAAATTTCTCCAAGTTACTTGAATCCGTTTGAACTGTGACGCTAGTTATGTATTTGAAAGAATATAACGAAATAATACTAATCCCAATAACTACGGCGAGACACAATCGAGAACTTAAACTGGAACTACGCAGTACTAAATCGCATTGTGTTTTCATGATAGGTTTAAACACAACATAAAATATTTAACTGTACAGTAAATGAATTGAATATTTACCACATTCATCGAAAAATATGAGTGCAAATATGTTGTTCTGTCAGTTTTATGGGAGTGCTTTTAATTTCTTTGGAGGAGAAAATGTGATCAGTTCACTCAACATTCTAACATAAACCAGCACACTTATCGTAAACCAGACAATCGTTTGTTTTTTCACAATTTATGTAATATAACATCGTCCAATGATCTGACGTTAAAAAATAAATAAACTTATACCCCTATAGTTGTCATCTTGAAGAAGGCAATTATTTAACGTTGGGTAAGATTTACAAATTAAGAATTTTTGAGAGAATAATTGTTTCCTTTTACCTTCTGTTAAGTCTGTTTCATGTTTTTCGTTCTTATTCACTTCCTTTTTACTGTTTTAAGCATTATTTTGTACTACTTATTATTATTTAGTAAACCGTTGTATTCCTAGCAATTTGTGCGCGTATGTTGTAGCACAGGTTTCTAGTGCAATATTCTCAAATAATTACACATACTTCTAATATTTATTGTATTCATCATTATAATCACTTCCTGTCAATCCTCGTAGCAGTTATTGGCAATTTCGTATGGTCACTTAATCCTTGTCTAAACGCAACGGTTTCCATATTATTTGCTGTTGGTTAAGTATTCGCTTGTTAACGGAGGGCGTAGCCCAGACTGCAGATGGAAGGATGTTGCACGGCGAGCATGAACCACCACAAGAACGAATGCTTTAAAGGGGGGACGAGTGTGGTGCGTGCTACATATGTAGACATAAGTAGTAGTTAGGAACGTAATGTCTGGCAGCAGAAGATGGGGGAAGATCAAGAAAGGAAGAGCGGGAACACAGTGGAATTTGTGTGAAAACGCATGAACAATGAAATCTGAGACAATGGATTGATGTTTGCAACAGGAACAGTCAAGTTTGACATGATGGATTGATATTTTGCAAATTAACGATTTAATATATGGTTCTCAGATTTCATTGAGACGCTCTGTAATTTGTTGTTAAATACATTCAATTGTCCCCATTGGTGTTCTTGTTCACTACAGTAATAGTAGTAGTAGTAGTAGTAGTATTTCTTATTGCAGTTGTATTGGTAATAGTCTTAGCGGTCTTGTTAACGCCTACTGTAACAGTTGTAGTAATAATTATAGCGTACATTGTTCATATTGTATTTGCATAATATCTATCTTGTTGATTAAACTTAAATTCGAAAATAACCATCACAGTAGAGTCCTAATATATTTCTCCATTTTTAAAATTTATTTCAAGTCCATAGAGCCAACACAAATGTAAATGTTAATAATGATGTCGTCTATTCATATTGTATATACACAATTGACAGAAATGAATTCATTGACAATCAAAAGACTATTCAGTAACACGTCATTAAAACACTGTGAATTCCACATAATTTCAAAGAAATCTCGCTTAGTAATTTTTGTTATTATATTTGTCGACACTAAGCAAATCATAAGTAATAACAGTTTTTTAGCGATTGTAGACAATATATAAGGATTAATAATTCAAGAGAATAGCAGCACTAAGTATGAAGCTTGTTTTAGTATGTCATGTAAACGTATTGTTTTTACTTCTACGTGCTTCTATGCACGTTGGTAAGTCTGTCTACATTTTTCTTTAAATTTACACGTACATACTAATGACGAGATCTTTAGCGATATGTTTAATTGTCTATGGTATATACATTTTGACAATTTCAATTAATGTGACTGAATATGTCGATATTTGAGTTGAAACATATCAAATTCTTGTCAATATATTCCAGTTAACATTCAGATAAGTTGCTGATATTTTTCATTAACAATGAAAGTTTAGACTAGAGTTTTCTTTTGAAAAATCTATCAAAGCAGCAGTTAACTCTTCGGAACCAAAAACACTTAAAGTTGAGTGAATGGTTGTGAAAAATCTACTTATTTGATGTATGGTTTGTTGCAAGCTCTAGATGTCTGATGTGTAATCTGATTTTATCTCAATGGTTTCATGTACAGCTAGTTTTATAACATGAAAATGGTTTGGTTGAAACAGAATGAATTTTCTAAAATTGAAAGCGAATACGTTTGTGTGATGAATACTGTAAAATGATACATTGATCATCGTATAGGTGTGCGAATAAAAATGAGTGGACGTGTATCACGGCGAGAATTGGTTAATAATACCGGTATATTTTATATCTAGTAAATTTTTCGTGATTTGACAAATAAACTGGAATATTCTTAACGTGTCTTTGGATTGATATTATTGTAAATCATGCTCTATTACTTATTCGTTGATGATCAAAAAGTAAAATGGAAAATAATTTCGCCTAATTTTATTATTTCACCTCATGTATTTGTTCGCACTTTCTGGTAATTATGCTCAAATTGTAGATTGTGAAAAACAGCAGTCATATAGTTTGAATAATATAATGTATAGTTTAAAAAGTTTCACAAGTAACTATTTTGTGGTTTCATAAGTATTTCATACTCTTGGTTATCATATGTGAGTGAGCGAATTGCATATACAAGTGAGAATTCAAGCCACAAATATACAGTTTTCTTTCTAACTGAGTTCATTCTCTAGCAGTGTGATTCATTGCTCCCATTCACATGAAGTAACAAATAAATAAACATCTACACAGTGAACATAAGAAATCAACTACCAGTCGGATAATTGTGACCATCCCTCAGTTTCATGAATTTAATTCATTTAAAATGCTGAATGTAAATATTTCTTTTACTCAGAACTAACAAGCATATTCCATTGTAAGAATGTGTAAAGCGTACAAAGCGCGAATAGTCCAGACATTTAAACTGACTGAATTTGATGGAATGCAATTAAAAATTGGAGGAACATATGAGAGAGTGGGCAAGTATGGAACGACGATTCGAGTGAGTTAATGAAAGGAGGATTTGAATTTAAATATGTATATCAGTATATGAATGAAGATGTCTAGCAGATAGTCAAAGAAGGGAATAAATAAAAAATTAAGTGTCAGATAGGGAGATAAACGGAAAGACAGACAGATAGGTAGATAGATGAGCAGATAAATAGATAGATATTTGTGTTGATAGATAGTGTGTCGATAGTTCGCACATTTTTCACTTAAGTAATCACTTTGTACTAAAATCTCAGTCATGCAACGTAATAATGTTATGTCTAGAGCTTAAATTCCTGCCATGCAATGTACCACTCGAGCACTCCAAAGCTGGGACCCTCCAAATCACAAGCTAGAAGACAGAAGATGAGTGAGAAGAAATATCACTTCAAACAATGTCAAATATGATAGGTAAAATAATGTATTCGTTATATCCCAATGAGTAGAAAATCAGATTTTATGACATTTCATGACTCACTATAAGCCCCTTCTTCAGAGAATAAATAATCTGGCCATTTTCTCTTTGAATAATTCGCCTACAACGAGTCACGAAACGTCATAAAATCTAATTTTTCACTCAATGGGATTATACAAATATGTTATTTTATTTATTTATAACAATCTACCCAATGCTCAATTTATTATCAGTCAAACCTTGGTAATAATAGTAAGTGTCAAATATGGTACAAAACTCTCAGGCATTCATAGTTTTAAATAGAAACGAGGTAATTATTTCAGTCATCCAATAGTAGTGTTTAGAATTTGTCTAGTAGGGAAGCTACATGTGTAGATTATAGACTGATCTTTTAAAAGATGATTGGATGGAGTGTTTTTGGCGCTTTCTGGGTATCTTAGAGCTTCCTTCATTTCACCCGATAACCATCCTTATAGATACTTATACATATACTGTTTATATTAAATTTTAGCTGCAGTTGTCGAGGAGTTATCACTTTATCGCAGAACAATCACTGAATGTATGTGAATGAAATATTAGTATTTTAATAACGTTGATGAAATGTAGATGTGAACTGCTTGAAATTATTAATGAAAGAGCAGTCAGGGTATGAACTTGGAGGTGTGTGAAAATATTTTCAAATATCTTGTTTCACGTTCGATAAAATGAAGGATTTTATTTCTATGAGCCACACGTGTGCACATTTAGTGTATACTTATCTCACAACATAGTTTATAAATGAGAAATTCCCTTAATGTTTGACTCATTACTGTCAGGCAATATTCTCAGCGTTCAACGACATTAATCTCAACTCACTTTCCTCTTCAAGTCGAAATTCTAATAGAAGTAATAACTTAATCTGTAACGCCAAATTTTCGTTCCTACGCATCCCTTATCTCCGTCAGCTTTTGAAAATTTTCATGTTAGAACATTCATGTTAGAATATATACTCACCACAGAAATGAGTCACTTCGTGGACAACCCATTGAGTTATTTCATATTGGATCACGTTTATTGACCCTCCTCTATGTCATTCTCAAACTTGCTATTCCGTAAATATGATTTCAAGTATACATATTTACACATAGGATAGTCAGTACTACTGTTTTAAACTGTGAAGAGATGCGTAGACTGAGTGAGGTGAATAAATTCTTATTGTTTCAGAATGATTTTATTTCTCACCTTATTAGGATTTATAACATGGGAGACTTTTGTTGGGTCTATGTAATGTTTGATGGAGAGAGAACTGCGATTTCACAATGACTTTAATAAATTGATCATCTGAATGATTATGCAGCAGATATGTATATACATTTCCTAAGAGCACTGTTCGTTTTCGTTGAATGATTGGATGATGATGATGATGGTGAATGTGGTCAAATGTCGATCATTTTCATATATATCAATTGTAAACTATTTGTCTACTTCATCTGGCAACAAATATGTAGTTAGAGTCTTAGTGTCAACGTCAAAATTGAAACGAAGTAACATCCTAATTGATGAGTCATAAATGAATCCGTTCACGTATTCCTGATTCTACTGTTGAATAAATTTCAAAAACAGATGAAAATCTGTTGTAGTAATTTGAGATGTTGACAAAACGGATACAGTGGTTACTGGTTACAATGAATACCTTAAACATATTCAAAACGTAGATTTCAATACTGGTCTATTACATCTAATTTAAATAGAAACAAACGCACTATTTCCATACACAATTGTGATATTGATTTTCCTTGAAATATTTCAGAGGTTCAGAGCATAATATCCGACATCAACTCATACGGTATGTATTTGGATTAATTGATTTATTTGTATAATTAAAGTCAATTATTTGATCAAAGTTTGTAATATACTTCAGTTTATTTATTCCATATTCAAACTATGTATAAACTTATTCATAGTGAATCTATCTTCATTGTGATATATCATGATCGTGAAGAGAGTTTTCATCGAGAATGATATCTATGTAACCTTGTAAATCATTTAATATGAAGTCTATTTATTATTGGATTCCGATGTATGTAGATATAAAGCTGCCTGAATCTTCCATTCTACAAAAGTATCTCAACACAGAAACGGTTAATTACAAAGGTAAATGTTCGTATTCATAAAAATTTAGTTAAATATTGTATTTTATTATTCCCTTTTTTTCGAAATAAGATGACTTGACGACATGTTTGAAAATTATTGATTTCAGTTTCTTGGAACTTTATTCCTCCGAATTTCATGTCACTCTCAGATATTCATTATTTCTGTTAATTGAGTGATTAAATCTAAGTCATGAAACTAATGATGGAAAAGTATGTAGTCCCGATAATTAACCTGCAAATGGAATTCAATAGTAGCATTCAAATCAATGTTATTTTGTAAATATATTCAGTTGATAGTATTATAGTATTGAAGAAGGCAGCATATCTGTACATTAAATATATGGACTAATAGGTAGTTGTGTAGAGAAGCGTCTTTATTCAAACAATTTAAAGATAAGGATATATTCAGTGTGTGTTTGGAAACTCTGAACCTATTGCTGATTTGTCAGTTGTTCATGAACATGAATATTTTACACGACTGAATGCTGATGTAATTCTCGTTTTATTTTGAATGATAAGAGGTTTTATGGAAATGATTGGGGCTTCTTTTCAGTATGTAGTGACAGGATTTGACGCTTTAATTTTGTTCTCATCTTAAAACACACATATTTTCATTCACATGAAAGGTAGTTGAATCCAACTGCCTTCATCTGATGATCATGTCATTTATCGGAGAAATGTTTGAGTAGCGTGTAAGATATTGAAATGTAATTTAAAGTTTTCTAATTAAACAGTGTTAACAAATACAAGATGTATAATACCTGAACCGAAAACTCACGAAGGTAAGCTGAAGTGAATCACACTTTATTCGCGATACACACCATATATCCAAGATTTCTATCATAATGTATACATAAAATAAATTTCAACAATTAAGTGTTATGTCTATGCAAGTGATATTTACTTAAAACACATTTTGAATTATGATACACATTGTATATTCATCATTTCTATCATAATGTACGCAGGAAACTACTTGTAACTATTAACTGTCGTTTTCAATCAACTGAATGTTACTTAAACAATCAGAACTTAACAAGAGTTACTAAAAGGTTTCTGTTTTATTAAATTACACCGACTATATTTATCAGATGACTTACGTTCAAACTGTAAACCTTCTTCCTGTGTCCCCAAGGGAGAAAACTATTAATTCCGAAAATGGTAGACTCAATAATTCATTAATAAGTCGTATTGATAAATGCTTTTACAGTTTATAACAGTCGAAAGCATTTTTATTTGTTGTCAGTAACTTAGACTTGTGAACATATGGTAGACTCAGTAAAAAGATCGAATTTAGTAAAGAATCTTCCTATCAGTTAATTTTTTCCCATGACACTATACTAATGTCTATGCATTGTGTTTAGGAATGAAGTAGTACTCATCATGTAGTTGGTTTACGTAACAATTGTATAACATCATATTGATTACAAAATAATATTGAGTAACTGAAAGAAAAAAAAATTAAAATAATTAGTCCCTTTGATAAATTCCAATAATGCAATGATTATCCCATGTTATTTATCAGACATTTCCCTCTTATTTACATTGGTTGAAACGAATTACGATATTCAATAGTTGAAATCATGAATCAATTGAAGCTAGACCACCATGGAAAACCTGGAATCACTGGACGGCCGTTTCGTCCTAGCATGGGACTCCTCAGCAGTGCGCATCCACGATCCCGCCCCCCGCGGGATCCGAACCCAGGACCTATCAGTCTCGCGCCAGGCGCTTAACCAACTAGACCACTGAGCCGGCAAGCATCCAATGGTGTTAATGTCTAAGCTTCAATTGATTCATGATTTCAACTATTGAAATGACCAATTCTCCACAAAACCCATTCTAGAAATACGATATTGTAATGAATTACAATAAACATTTATGTAAGTTATAATCAACAAAATTTTATTTGGGTGGATAAATGTAACCTAATAAACAGTACACTTAAAAAATCTGTAGTGTTTTTGTAAACTATGCACTGTTATTTAAAAAAATGGTGCATTTATTCACCAACTAACGTACATGAATTGCAACCATTGAATATACTACTAAATAATACACAAATCACGCTATAGAATCTAATGTTACGTAAAACATTTTACGAAAATAGTTGCTGAAATTACATCATTTATTGCCATCAACTATGAATTATTCAGTGTTTGTTTGCAAACATTTTAGTGAAACATCGATTCCTAACGAATATTGTCAATGAAGTTATTCGACAAAACAAAAAAATGTGAATTGTAAGTCAATTAAATCTGTTTCATCGATTAAATACTTTCGTGTAATTATCAGTAGTATATCGTATGGAAAATGAATTTACGAATGATTTTAATTGATGCAAGTGTATGGAGGAAGAATGTAAAACGAATTCTCTTCATTTGGACTCTTTATACTAACAAAGACAGACTTTAAACCAGTTCATATGTATTCATCTCTATTAAACATAAGTTGATCGCAATTGTGACGATCAGTGTATACGATTGACATCTCAGTGTGAACAACAACAGTGGATTCAAGATACATCCAGATGACCAGTCCTAAATAGGATGGAAATCACATCGTGCATTCCGTTATAAGCTACAATCCGAAAGTCTGTTCATTATTTTTGAATGATCGTTGAATGACATCAACTGAATTGTGAATACATTCAAGGATAATACTAGAATGTAATCCAATGAAAAACTTGATTATTACATATTGAATTCGGATAAATTACAGTGAATTCTTTTTCAGTTTATTCAGTTGATAAATACATTTATTTGTGATTATTTACGTCGAAACGATATGTTATTTAATACACTCGTTATTGACTACACAAATCAGATACCACTTTATAACCGTGATTTGTTTGCATGATTTTATCAGGTCTAAATTTATGATTTTATTTAGTCTAGATGATGATCAAAAGTGATCGAAGTCACGTTTCAAAACGATGATAATCATTGTGAATTATTTGGTTAATTTCGTTCGGAAATATTGCGATGACTGATTTACTAAGTGTTCTATTGCTCTCCTTTTTCTTGTTCTTTGAGTCGTTCTAATGTTGATATGTTGCACTTAGAAGCAAGTTGAATCTCGTGAATACTGCAAGAAATACTGTAACACTATTTTAATGCACTCAATTACCAAGGACATTACTATGCAACCGTTTTCTTACTCTTCAATAATCCACTTTCGTTCATTTGTTCAATTGTCACAATTGTGCGTTTACACCTTGCTTGAGTGAATACAAATTTTTCTATCATTGCTGATTTGTTATTTCTCGAGACAATCTATGATAATTATTGGGGTTAATTGGAGTTTTAGAATATCTGTGCGTGATTTTTAGGTTCTGATCAAGTTACTTTTATATGTCAGGTTACGTCCAAGAACTTTTTTACTCGGGTAAATAGTAGTTAAGTACACAAGAAGTTTTATCGACTTGAATGTTTCAAATGCACATTCATCACCTAACAATATAGTTGTGTAACTGAGTGTAGCAATATAGGATGTTGTATTGGAATTAAGTTGCTATCGACAAACCTATATGGATGACCATTTCTGATGAGTATTGGTCGAAGTTGAAGTAGTTACTTACCTTTTGTGTCATTAGGACTTATTCAGCTAATCTTTGAGGAAAATGATGACCGAGTTTCTCTTTATACTCTCTTTATACTACGCAAGTTCGTATACTGACCACTCCTGGTTGGCTTTTTATATATATAGATCTATGTAAGAAACCGTCTGACTTTCTCTTCAACCTAACATCAAGATAATCAAAATCCTCGTTCACTTCAGCTCACAATGCCTATTGAATTGAGTAGTGACATTTATTGATTCGATTCAAAACTTCGTTGAGGTTCATATCTTCATAAATAATGAGATTATCATCCATATATCACTTATGTGAATTACGTCTCTCACCCATTGGTTTAAGCACCTTATTTTCCAGATTGCTCATGAAATATTCAGTCAAAAGTGGGTTCACTGGTGAACTCATTGCAACCCCATCAATTTGTCTGTAAATATCATTGTAGGAGTTGCCCTTTCAGATTATGTTTTGATATACACATACCAAAGTTGTTACTTCATTAATTTCACGTATAAGCTCATCGATTCTGTGCGTGGAGCATTTGTAAATAGAGAAGTGACATCCAATGAGATCATTTTTCTACCATTTACATTGATATCTCTGGGTCGACAAAATCAATTAGATCATGAGTTGCATTTACTGCTAACCATAGAGCAATCAGATGATACGGAGAGCTATTCATCTCAAATATGGGACATATGAGGACATTGTTCTTGTGAAATTTTGGCAGTCCGTATAGTGTTGGAATAAAGGAATCCGATGGCCTGGAATGTTCATGGAAGTCACAGTTGACAACAAACTCATTTTTCGTCATCCTCGGAATTTCAAATAACATTTGGTCCTTTTTTCAGTTGCATACTTTTGGATGGTTTCATTATAGAATTTAGCAGCATTCGATAATGCTAAGGATAATTCGGTAACACTTTCATGACAATCCATAAGGATAATTTCTGCACACTTATCTGGGTCACAGCACCAAACCCTGCTCTCCCAGAAGACCAACTAATCGAGACTTATATATTTTGTGAGCAAAAGCCTATTTGTAGGTGCTGTGTTTACCAATTGATTACAACAGTATGGAAGATTTGTTTTGAAATGCTCATAATCCTTATTAGATACGTGGCCATGATTATGTGTCAGATGAGTGAGGCTTTCAAGCTGGATTTCAGCGTTGAGTTCGGTAATGTTACTCGACAAATTGCGAGGTATCTCATCAAGTGATAATTTTTGTAGATGAATAGTCGGTAAATTTACACTAGACTAATTGAATGCGTATTTCAGTTGAACCTGTTATGTTAGAGTTGAATAATTTTTTCCGAAGATATGAATGGAGTTGCGTTACAGTCTACCAAGTTTACAACATTCATTCACCGAAGCACGTTGCCGACGTCTTTAGTCTCCATGAGGTTTCTAGCACTTCCTTTCGAGTCTTACATGCGGAGGATTGGAAGGAGAGTGTATTGCGGGTACTCTACAGTCAAGTTACCTGTTCAGCGTCATACATAATAAATATCGTCCATTGGTCAGCCACAGGACAGTAACGTTGTTGATAGTAACGAAACATGAACTATTATAACAACATTATGATTACGAATGAACGAAACAGGTTTTTGCTTGCGGAGATACTAGGTAAACGTCGCTTTAGCCTGGTAATGTAATATTCGTCGAGATTAATCCTGTATTGATTAGTTAAATAGGCAAAAACGGTAGGTCTTTTTCTTACGTTGGTGCCATCAAACTTTCAATGTATTCATTCCTTTCCAGTTTCATGGATATATTTATGTGCTCAGTGGCTAGCTAAGAGTTTTGCGGGCAGCCGTTAGAGGCGTATAATTTTAGTGCATAGCTGTTAGTATCCACAACTGATTGATCACTGAGTAGTGATCAATAGCATGTTTATCAGGTCCTTCTTAGTGCAGATCGAATGCTATCCACTAAGTTGCATTGTGGCCACTAGTCTAGGTGACTCGACATTTCGTGCACTATGTTGAGATAAGATGGTTGCTGGATGTAGTCTAAATAGCACTGTTGGTGAGAAAGACCTCTCAAAAACCTAGGATATTGCAACTCAAAGGCGCCTCCAGGACATAAGGTATATTTGAACAGGGTTTCAAAGCCATTAGGCCTTTGAATAGGTTTCCAACAAGAAAGAAAAGCAATGTAAGTATTAAGTGTCGTAGTTAACGTTTCCTTGTGGTCTTTTAGATGACAGCATCTACTCTTTGGGAAACCAGTATGCGTCTTGCCGTATTTTATAACAATCTTGCGATTAGGATTTTATGAAAATATCTATAATCGTCGGCTACTGTTTCATGTCAGAATTCATATAATGAAAATGCTACTCCTAGTTGACCATTTGACATATTAATTTTGACGAAAATAAACAAATTGGCGTTTGACTTAGGTATCGATAGACATTGGTAGAAAGAAAATATGTTGGTTTTGATATATTTCTTGTCAATGGAAAAAGCATATGGAAAATCCTCACTATTTAATCCGAACTGATGATAAAGGCGACAATCTTATACATTTTTGTTTATGTGCACAATGACTTCTCCCATGAATTTTCCTATAATTTCCTTGAAGTTCGCCTTTATTTTCCCTCTTCTTGTGTTCGAATATACACTTACTACTCTTAGATATTGTTATTTGCTCATTGAAGTTGACGAAACTTTAATCACAACTTGTGCGTTCCTCATAATTGATTGTGGAACATCTGTCCTAGGGCTATAAAATTTTAAAATGTTCCAAAGACAAATGTCCTTATTGACTGCGGTAGACAGTTTTGATTTGGTGCCCAATAACTTGTTGTCTACCAAATCATAGGAGGAGAATGTGCACACAACTCCTAAACTTTCATATTCTTATGCTTGGACAGAGAATGCCAAAACCCTTGAAATAACAATCATTTCTATTACTGATATAAAACTCAAAGACTTGGGGAGGAGATGTGATGAGATCTTTTGGCTCAGAAATGCCAGACAGTATACAAACGAAAAAATAGAAAAAATGTTCATAAATATGTCTGTCCGAGTATGGAATGTTTACAGTCTGCTGACATTTCATGCTATCAAAGAAATAGTTTTCTACAATCGATAAGCAATCTACTAAATGATGTTGTAAGACCTGTCGTTTGACTTTTATATACCAATGGTGATTAAACAAAATTATAGAAATTTCATGAGTTGGCTCTAATATCCGTTGTTAGTTTTAATATTAGTGAATACATTCTAGAGAATACAGAACCTAAACTCTCTACACAGCCGAGCAGACACGTGATTGACCAACTAAAAAACGTATTATACATTACATGATTACTATATAAGCCGTAGCAGTTGCAGTATTTGCACCAAGTGACTTATTTGGATTTCACATAGGTTACTTTCGTTTATGTACATAAAATTCTCTTTGACACGAATACTGAATCAAAAGTAACTACTAGAGTACGAATTGAATAATTCAGAGTATTACTGGTAAGCTTATAGAACTTGACTACTTATAAATATCACATCTCTGAACTCGACAGCTGTTTTCTGAGTTAATGTGATTTGGAAGTAAAACAGTAAAGCATGTATCAAATTCAAAATCATTTCTTAAAATTCCGGACATCAAAATCAGATCATTTCTTTATTAGCGGTGGGATCGAAAAGGTATATAGGCAGTGGCATTGGGTTCTAACCACACAATTCTCAAAGCTGAACACGAGAAAACTGGGAAAATAGACATTCAACATTTAACATAGAGAAAAACCCGATGATGGAGAAGGCAGGAAGAATGATTCCAAATTCGATTGATCGGATGGCATGCATCGGACTTGTAAGTGTGGTTTTGCTTATGTAACATTATTTTTATACATAATAAATATACTGTTATACCCCCAGTCAAAATGTGTTTTTCATTATGTATTGGTGATTGTTACAATACCATGAGTCAGGGTGGACAATGATGTGACTTCCACGTAAGATCGTATAAATTAAGCAGTTACATCATGACAATCTACAATTTTAGGATTGGGTCTGTTATTGGAGCAGTATCAATATCGAAGTAGGCCATAATTCTACATTGGTAAACCTGACTAATGAAACGCAACCTATTACTATTAATCTTTATTTCCACTCTAACTTTCTTTATCGATTTGCACTTATGTTAACTCGTTATTCTAATTGTCCTCTGATCAATGCTCACATGTATTATCGTAATTTTATATTGGTTAGTACTTATAACATACTGACTCAATCGATACAAATAAGTAGTCATCTATATTAATTAAATTTAATGGTTCATTAAAAAGCTTTAATAGCATTTACGTGCTTCAGCAAACTAAACTTGTTTAAACATCAGGCTCTAGCAAATATGACCAGTAAATAAGCTAAATATACATTTAATGTCAACGTTAGCAAGAACTAAATAGTTATCTGGACTCGGCCCTTCATATTGTTTCTTCACTTAACGCCTCATCGCACTATCCTGTAATATCTTTTATTCCGACCACTGCCTTCCTAATTTCCAGTTTTCGAATTTCATTACCAAACAACAAGGATAACACCATAGAAACTTACAGCTAGTTTAATCTGTAAACTCTCTGCAATCATAAGGTCATTTTACATGGTTTATACAATGACAGCCACATAATTATCTGGACTCATTCAATTTTTCTGAATCGGGAGAGTGACTTAAACGTCAACAGCACCAAGCACCCTGAAATTAGTTGCATTTTATGAACTAGAATTTGAAACTAACGTAAATCATTGTAGACATGTGTTACGGCTCAGTTAAAAGAACTTACATTACATAAATATGTACATAAATACCAAGCTCAGGATAAAATGGGGTAAATGTATTGACAATATAACGAAAAGAACACGTTAAAAATCCTTCCAGAGCATTTCATTGTATGGTGTTTTAATTTGTTTGTTACTTTTCCTTGTCTTATATCCTAATCTTTGTTCAGGTCTTTCTTAACAACAATTTATGTTCTCTATCATCCTTTCCTAGGCTTCTATTATATGTCTTTGGTCAAAGATTTACCTTTTATTACTTAACTTTTTGTTGCATGTTGCCGGACCACTGAAAATGAGGTAACGTTCGATTGAAATCAAGATCGTGGCATGGTTCAGTGTATGATTGCTAACCTTTCACTGTCTGCTTAGGAGGGTGCTGAAATCCCCGCAATGGATATCCGATTCCATCGTGTCGGGAATATTCTTATTGATTGTCAGATATCGGACTCTTATTTATTAACCGATCCTTTCGCTTCCTAGCAAATTGTTTTGTACTGGAGGAACCTTTGACTGTATAGCACGAGCTATACTTTTGAAGGTCTTTTATGCCTTTGATATGATTTGTTTTCTTTCTTAAATTGGAATTGTCTAAATTGAACACATAGTTTGTTTTTTGATTCACTTCATTATGAGTCACCATGAAGCGCGTCGTACGCTTCGCTGAGGAACGTGGTGTAGCCTAATGGAATAGACTCTGGTTCGTTAGTTCTACGTTCAGAGGAAGTAGTGCAATTTTGGACGTTACAAAAAGTAATGGCCACCGTGAACTTTCATTTGTGAACTTGACATTCAGTGCACCCTCATTAACAGGTTGAGTAAATCACTCATCTCCGGGTCTCATTATTGCTGAAATTTGTTTAACTTAATGCCATGCATCTTCAGCTTACCAAGAAATCTATGATCCATCTGGACGAGGCCCGTCAATTCCCAAGTTTTCCAGGTTCAGGAGCAGTCCGTCGTATGGTATCTCATCAGATGCACTACTTCAACACGTTTTTGGTTTACACTACGTTCATAAGAGGATTTTGACTTATTCCTACAGGTACTTACTAAAAACACTGGTAAGGCTGGCCGGTTTGTAGTTTGAAAGAAGATGTCTTTATCCTGTGTTGTGAGTCGAATGAACAGATACATCCTTCCAATACTTAGGCAGCTCACCGTGGCCAAGTGACATCTTATATTGTGGTCAGCGGGGTCACAATATACTAGCTAATTTGTCGCAAGGCATTTCGTCTCGATCCTGTTGGTTTTTACGAGTCAAACCTGTTTCGAGACTGTAGTCCGTCGTCTCGATCAAAGTCCACAATGAGGAACTGTCTTGATAAAATCTTTTGGTCTATTCACTTGTTGATAAGAGGCTAAAGAGGGTTGAGACCGTACGGAAGTAATCGGTCATTGCTTCCGCTTTATCTTGGTCCTAATTTGTTATTTGAGACTCACTCCCTACCATAACTGTATCGGTAATGCAAGGGTGCGTTCGTATACTGTATTTGATATATGTGAACAGTCTCAGTGAATGAATGAATGCAGGTCAGGCCGACTACTTTCACTCCTCAGCCGAGCTGCTTGGATCGAGTTCATACACTTATCTCGGATCGATTTGTAACGTTCCATGTTATTTACTGTGCCGAGATTGGTTCATCAGTTCCTAGATTCGCCAGTTTCATAAGTAGTCTATTGTTATCGACATATTGAGCTATTTTTTTTCGTTCTAGCAGTAGCATCTATTTACTAGATCTGATCCGTAATAATGTAACTGGTTAAACTAAAACATCATAGCCCCACCTGATTTTTTGCTTGTCTGACATACTGTAGCGCCTTGCATTTAATTCTAGATCTAGCTATATTTATTCCTAGCCTACTTCTTGAATAGTCAAGTGCCCCAAAGTTGACCGTTTATGGGCTTGACTAGCACTGCTGACCTTCACCAGACGCATCTAAGCATCTTTTTGCTAGCTTTCTTCTATGACTCGCTTTGAGTTCAGAAAGTGAGCAGCCAGCTTCTGTTTTCATACTGCGTACATACATGACACTTAGAAACACGCCGTCAGTCACCATCCTTGGAGAAAACCGATAGGCGATTCATCACTTTCTACACACGCGAAGCAGAAAGTGTACTATATGTGTGAGGCATGAGACATATACGACACCATGGCACGAATAAATAAAAAAATCATAATGTTGAAATCCCACTTGTCTAGAAACACTTCAGGTCCACCACAGTCTCTCTATGAAGAGGGAGGTTGACTGTGAATACGGTGGTCTTGAGTGCTGTTAGAGGTATGATGGCGGTTTTCACTTCCCGGTTTACCACACCGTGCATGGGTTCTTGTAGAGGTATTTGAAAAAGAAGTTGGGTTAGAGGTGGTCTTAGTGACCTAAGAGTGACCGTAGTACTAAAGAGACAACTGCTTAAGGCCTGTCACACGCGACCTTTCTGTGAGTAATTTTCGTGTTAGCTTCGTACTTGTATCCTTACCACCGGAGACGGAATTCCGTGGGATAAGGCGAGGTGTGCATTTTTACGGTCGACCTTTTCTAACCCCTCCCCTCATTGTGGGAAGGCAGTATCGTTGTTATTCTGCTTGTCTGAATAAGATACCTTACTGCCGTCACATCTCTGTAAAGTCAGCAGTATGACTCAGACCTTGGGTTTGTTGCTTTTATTTCTAGCATTCTTCCACCGACCTGTCTGGCATGGTAGGGCCTTGAGGAACGGTTGTTCCAGCCAGTATAGCTCAGTTGCTTCATCACGATAGGCAAGCCCGACCTCCACGTCAAGGTAGCAACAACGGTCGACAACTTCACTTATCTTGGTAGTCTGATCAGCCCTAATGGGTTGGTGTCTGACGAAATCTCAGCACGGATTCGAAAAGCTCGCTTGGCCTTTGCCAACTTACGTCATCTATGGCGAAGGCGAGATATCCGTCTATCAATTAAGGGACGAGTATACTGTGCGGCAGTTCGTTCCGTTCTACTATACGGCTGCGAAACATGGCCTTTGAGAGTAGGAGATACTCGTAAGTTACTAGTATTTGACCACAGGTGCCTTAGAAATATTGCTCGCATCTGCTGGGATCACCGGGTAAGTAATAGTAAGGTTAGACGCACGGTACTAGGGAATGATGGTAAATCAGTTGATGAGGTTATGAACCTTCATCGACTGAGATGGTTAGGCCACGTTCTGCGTATGCCTGAACACCGGTTACCACGACGCGCAATGCTGACTAGTGTAGGGTATAATTGGAAGAAAGTTAGGGGCGGCCGAACCAAAACGTGGCATCGGTGCTTGAAGTCACTAACTTCTAGTCTGAGCCATGTTGGAAGATTCAGACTGTCTGGTTGGGGTCCGCGTGACTATCGTAACCAATGGTTGGAGACTATTAGTGTCATTGCTCAGAATCGATCACAATGGCGTCGGTGTATACACTCGCTGTCTTCCTTTAAACTAAGAGATTAAAATCACTTCAAATCATTCTTTCTATGAACTAATTCTTTCTTCCTGTACTATCTCCTTATACACAATCTTTCTTCTATATATTACCAACACTGAATTAACTACTCCTATGAATCCGGTGTTCATCTTGTTGTGCTAATGCGGTATGGCAACTTGGATCGATGCATATACGTGCCTGGTCCTACGTTGCAGCCGACTGACTGACTAACTGACAGTCTCTCTAGCATTTCAGCTTCCTGATATCATGTCATTGGTTATCGGACCAGGAGCTAGCAATACCTGGGCTGTCTCTGTTTCACAATGACATAAAAACAGGAATTAGGAGTGGAGTAACCCTATACATACGATCTGGCTTGGAGGTAAACCAAGTTCACAACCATGAGTTTAGCAATCTTGAGGAATCTATATCGTGCTCTGTAAGATTGTCCAGTACTTCGAAGTGCCTAGTCGGAGTCATATATAGGAAGCCCACTGCCGACATCGAGTATGACAGTCGCATGCTGAAAGGACTATCCCGCTCTACGCGTCTCGGATTCACTCATATCCTGATTCCAGAGGACTTCAATCTCCCGAGAGTCAACTTCGCGGAACATACGTATATTGGAGGTGAACATTCAATTGAAGCTCGGTTCTTCAACCTCATTAAGGATTTGGGACTACACGAAAATGTGAAGTTGGCTACTCGTTGGAGGAACAGTCAGACACCGTCGCGCTTAGACTGCGTTTTTACAAATGGAGAATTTCTAGTCGACAACCTCTCGATTCTGGCTCCCATGGGGAAAAGCGATCACGCCGTTATAGCCTTCAGTTTCGTCAGCAAAACTGAGCTAAGATATCCCAACAACAGCAGGCGCTGGAATTTCAAACGGTTGAATGCGTCAGCTCTACAGGACTATCTAAGACAAGTGGATTAGGATGTTCACCCTCAACTTGATGTGGATGCTCATTGGAACTTCCTGTTACACACGCTCTTATGTGCTACAAAGCAGTCAGTTCCTCAAACGGTCCCCAAAAGCCACATGCAACCTACAATCATCAAAAACCGCACTCTTCGTTTGCTAAGCCATAAAAGGCACTGTTGGGCAGAATACAAACGAACCAACAACAACGGCGAGCATAGGCATTACAAACATATAGGGAACATATGTAAGAAGGCTATAAGAGAAGACAGGCTTCAGTACCAGTTAAAGCATATGGATAAATTTATTTCCAATCCGAAAAGCTCATTCAGTTACGCAGCCTCTCTTCGTCAAGCCGAAAACTGGAGTTTTTCAACTGCTAGGTCTTAACGGCCCAACCGATAATGACGGTGACGCCGCTAACCTTCTGGCTGAGCAATAGTCCCGGACATTTCAACCGACCCACATCAACTATACTGATGACGGCTCTATCTGCAACTGCACAGGACTTTCCGTAGTGAAACTGAGCGCTGACTTGGTGTTCCGTAAACTACAACACCTAATAACAGACACTTCTCCTGGTCCAGATAAGCTCCACTCGGCTATACTGAGGGAAGCAGCCTCAATTCTGGCAACACCGCTTAGAGTGATGTTCTCACACTCACTAAGTCGAAGCAAACTACCGGATATTTGGAAGCTGGCTCATATCTTACCAATCTTCAGAGGAGGTCGACGCAGCGAACCTTCAAGTTACCGACCGGTGGCTCTTCTCTCTATACCTTCAAAGATCATGGAGTCCCTGATATACGATGGTATACACGACTATCTGCTGTCCTTAAATTTCTTCTCATCCCAACAGCATGGTTTCAAGAAGGGTAGACAGATGGACAAGCATCGTTGATCGCAAGGGGAAGGTAGACATCATTTACCTTGATTTCTCTAAAGCTTTTGATAGGGTTAACCACATATGTCTTATTAACAAGCTCAAACAATTGAGTATTAAACCGCCTTTAATTGACTGGCTCAGTTCATATCTGACAAATCGACATTCTAAGGTCAGGGTTAATTTCAATTTCTCACACGCTATGGAATGTCCTAGAGGGGTCCCCCAGGGCTCAGTACTAGGACCTCTCCTCTTCCTGATTTATATAAGTGATCTTCCTCAACAGGTAGCGTCAGACATATTGCTCTTTGCCGATGACGTGAAACTTTGGATAGAGAGATATGCAACCAAGAGGACATACAGGCACTTCAGGAGGATCTGACTCGACTTCAAAGTTGGGCAGACGATAACGGACTTACCTTTAACACTTCAAAGTGTAATGTAGTCCATCTGCTACACGTCGCAGATCACAGTTACAACTTAGGAAACTCCTCTCTAGTAGTATCCTGAGTCGAAAAAGATTTAGGAGTTCTGGTGCCCTACGACTTAAAGTCTTACGCCAACTGTGACAGAAATGCCTTTCGAGCAAACCTGGCACTGGTAACATTGAAGCGCATTTTTGGTCAGTTTGACGGGAGAACTTTCCACATAATCTTCAATAGTTTCATTCGTCCCCGTTTAGAGTACGGAAACATAGTATTCCCTCCTACACTCCAAAAGGATAAGGACACTCTGGAGCGTATCCAACGGGGAGCCACAAAATCAGTTCGAGGACTCAAATTTCAACCTTATGATGAGCGCTTCCAATCACTCAACCTTTACCCATTGGAGTACAGGCGTCTTATAAGTGACCTTCTAATGGCTTACAGTATCCTCAACACACCTGGACATCCTCTTAAACACCTACTTAAGCTTAGTCCTAACACTAATCTAAGAGGTAACACCCAGAAATTAGAGATACAACATAGTAGAACGGATTGCAGACACAACTTCTACTCCTTAAGAGTTGTCAAATGCTGGAATTCGCTACCAGCTGAGCTAGTCCAAGCAACTTTTCAGGAGTCCTTTAAGAGGCGACTTGATCTATTCTTAAGGTCTACGGACAGTATCTTACTATGATTTACCAATTCATTTTTTTTCTCTTTTATCGTTAATATACCTAGGTTCTTGCCTGGAGGTATTAGTTATCGCCTTCTACTAGGCACGGAAGCCTGTTAAGCGAAAGCTTCTTCTATTCCGTCCACAACCATTTGAACCATTTATATTGGATACGGAACTTACAAACTGACGCGGGTTGTTACATGTGGACGTTACTCCCCGTCGCAGGTGAGCTGCCGTGTAATGTTTAGAACTCTCAAAGAATAACCGTTAAAGTAAAATGCATTGTCTTTAAAACTGAAAAAGGCGAAAATGTTGTGTTTTATACTTGCAATTTGACTAAACATCCCACTAGTTTAGTGTTGATAACTTTTTTTATTGTTAATTAACTGCACGACCAAGCCAATTTTTCCACATGGATGTGATTAGTAATCTTCCATTATGTGCATAAGCAGTTGCTTGTCATCCATCAGTCACTGTGACAATGAACAGACACTTCACAGTTATAACTGTGCATCTAGAAATTTCTAAATGTTTCTGGCACAACTTCTAGTGAACGCTGATTGAGTAGGACACTTCTCAGTGTTTTCACAGCCTTCCTTGATTTTTTATCAAGGAGTTTTCTGGATTTTCCCAACGGTCATGTGAGGGTATTTTGAGTGTAAGGGCGGACTTTCCCCGCCTTCAACCTTACCAGAGCATTTGGGGGACGGCGTAACTAGCCTTATAACTAAACGTTGTGGCTCATAGCCGCGTACATAAACCTGTACTCGTTAGGTGGATTAAATCAACACTAATTTTTTGTACAAGTACGTTACAGTTCGATAATAAAAGGAATATATTATGCTTACGTATTAGTCTATATTTTCCATATACAGCAAAATGAGTCAATTGAAGTTGTTTTTCAAGTAACATATTTATTATTGCTACTCGCTTCGAAAGTTATGATATCATTGAGCAGAACGTTAACACAGCACTCAAGACCACCGAAATGGAACATAACCACCTAGTCTCATTGCTGGTTTAAGCAATTACGATAAGTGGCTAAGACAGTATTCACTTCCAATATTTCTGTTAGTGATGTAACTACTTCCAAAGTATTTCATACGGAAATTCACATGATTCTCATGATTGAGAACCTTCATTTATACATCCAATTTTGTGCCTATGTATACTACTGAACCATATTTTTAGTGAACAACCTGTAAGCCTTATTGTTTTAAGAATAAAGAGCTATATTGAATGCTAAAACGTATTTTGTTATTTCAAAAAAAATAGGTATGCCATTTTGTTTGACAGATTTCGAACGTTCCACGAAGTTTTTACTCGTTCTTATCCTATCACTTACACCTCAGTCAGCTTATGCTCAAATTGATGGAATCTACTGTGGTGAAGAAAACTGTTATGATGGTAGGTTTCGAAACCAGTATATTATTATATAACGTGTTAAAGAGTCTTGAAAAATGAGTGATAGGAGTGGGAATATTCTGTCTGAAAAACGTTTGTCGATAAGTCAGTCAGTCAGTAACAACGTGGAACTTCGTACGTACGTACATCAGTTCGATTCAGTTATCGATTCAAATCCCATAGTGGTAGAGGTACTGAAAGTATAAGTAGAGATAGGGGACATTAAGGTTTGATGATGTTATTAAAGGAGTATAGTCCAGTGGAATAAATTGGGAAAGAAAATAAAGGACATGAAGAATTCAGAAGATTAGAGTTTGAGAGAACACAAAGAGTGGATGCACCTGCGCCATTGCAAACGATTTTGAGCCATGTCATTCAAGGTCTCTAACCATCGGTTGCTATCATCTCGCGGTCCCCAACCAGGTAGTCTACACCTACCAACATGACTCAGTCCACTTGTCAGTGACTTCATGGATTTGTGCCATGTTTTGGTCTGGCCGCCCCTAGCTTTCTTCCAACCTACTCCTACACCATAAAACATAGCACGTCGGGGCAGTCGGTGGTCGGGCATGCGCAACACATGTCCCAGCCATCTCAACTGATTAAGTTTCACTACTTCCTCAATTGATTTTCCATCCTTACCTAGTACCCGTTTCATAACAACTGCATTACTTACTCGGTGGCCCCAGGATATACGAGCGATGTTTCGAAGACACCTATGGTCAAATACTAGTAACCTACGAATATCCTCTACTCTTACTGGCCATGTTTCACTGCCATAAAGTAGGACGGAACGAACTGCTGCGCAGTAAACACGTCCTTTGGTTGAGAGACGGATATCTCGCCTACGCCACAAATGACGCAAGTTGGCGTACTGATGTACCGATAAGATTTAAGATAATGGCTATTGGATTCTTGTAAAAAAAATTTAACGGCATTACGGGTAGCCTATTTCTTGTTAAGCGCTTACTAAATGCTACCAATATTTTATTACTGAAATGCTTAAGATTGGTAAATATGAGAATAGGGACCAGGATTCAGAAATTATAATGGATAGTTTAAATGTTCGTAGTGTTCAAAATTAACTAATTAAGTGTTCCTCTATACGGAATTACAAAGCATTCATCTACTCAGGCTTTTGTCTCTATGCTTCGAGAAAAATGAATGAATTTGTAAAATAAAAAGTATCAGATAGTTTTAAAATCTAAGATTTCATGCAAACTGAAGAGCTCATGCATCTGTGCTATTGTGACTGATTCTGGCCTATACCACCTAGCATTTTAGACTACTGAGCGCGATTATCGCACACACTCCAACCGTGTAGTGAATATCTACCAATGTGGCTCAAATTAACAGTCAATGACTTCACGGACTAATATCACATCTTGGTTTTGACCATATCTATTTTTCTTCCAACCTGTTCCTACACTAGCAAACATCGAGGTAGATGAACAATGTATCCCAGTAATATATGTTCCAAGCACTCTCATTCCATGAAGATTTACAACCTCATCAACCTATTTGCCATATTCACCTAGTACTACGCATCTAACCATCACTCAGTCGATGGTTTAAACATACGGGAATTGCTTCAAACGTATCTATGTCAAGATACTAGTAACCTAATAATCTACTACTGAAAGGGGAGGTGGATTAGTCATGGTCTTAGTGACCCAGGAGCGTGACCACAGAACCCAAGAAACAACTGCTTGAGGCTAGTCACTCACGCCTTTTCATGGAAAGTTCTCGATGTATTAGCTCCGCACTTCAGAAGGCCTAACCGCCGGAGATGTAAATCAGTGGAGTAAAATGAAGTGTGACATTTTTAGAGTCGACCTTTTCCAACCCATTACTTTCATTGTGGGAAGGAGGTATCGTTGCATGTATTGGTTGTCCTAGAGAAACACCCTTATTTTATTTATTTATTTTTAACACATAAGCATTTGTACAAGGAGGCAACAAATACATATGCGCCACACGAATCTCAATTGATTTGTGTGAGAGCTGTGATACTGCCCGGGTTTCCAAACCGAAGCAGGAGAGAAACACCCTACTGCTTGCACACTCCTCCACAGTTACCAGTACGACTTCGTCCTCGGACCTTAATTTGCTGCTTCCAGTCTTTTCGTTCTCCAACCAACGTGTCTGGCATGGTAGGATCCAAGCCGATGTAGCTCGGCTGAGTTATTACGACAAACAAGCCCGAACACCCCGTCAGTTTAACAGCTATGGTCGAGATGAGTTAATGTTTGGTCAAACTTAATCCTAATAATATACATAGTCTTCATGTTTTTTTGTCTTAGGTAAATAATTCCAAAGAATTAGATTATTTATTAAATCAATTTTCTGTTAAATATTTCCTATTGTTAAGTTCATTTAAATCAATTAAAAAACAATATACAACAAATATCTTATAGTCCAAGTAATTGTAAAATTTATGAATTGTAAACAGTTAAAAATTATTTTAACGATATACTTCAATTAATTGTATACAAAAATGCTACCAAATTAAAATGTGTTTATAATGTAAGTAATTATTGACAGTACCAACAAAAAGAACCTTTAAAAATAGTTCACTTATCTAGCAACCAAGGGTGTATGTGCTAGACGTTAAAGTTCACTTTTTAATCTGTTAACTGGTGTTATTATCCGGCTGATCAAACTGAAATAGATGGCTTGATTGCTTTAACTACTAAGCTGTTTTCCTTAACAGATGTAAACTTTCTCAATATTGTTTGTAACACAGTTATTTCAACTCTTCTACTATTAGTCTTGTTAATTTCATTTTGCTGCACAAATATTGTAGTGAACGAGAATTCAGGTAGGGAAGAGAAATTTACTGTTTAATAAAATATCACAGAATGTCTTCGTAAAATATGAAAACCATACATCAAATACTTCGTTTACAGATCTTTCATCAATTGTCTCTTACAAACTTTATCTTTCTTTCATTCCTTTTGTTATTACGATTATTCTCTGTCTACGTTCCTGTTCTCTTCAAATTGATCCTCTTAATCTTCTACTACCAGGCATTCCACTTCTGGTTGGTGTTACATATTACTTATATCTGTCGACATAAGTAGCATACACCACAATATGATATAGGAACATGGGCTAAAGCACATTTATGCACCAGTATTTACGTGCAGTCAAAAGTAAATAAATATTACAATAGAACAATGGGAAGTTGATTTGAAAAATGTGATGTATTTATGTCATACATTTCGAACAAACTGGTCACACATATACTTGTCAAGGCATTAATATCATATGATTAATAGTTGAATAAATAAAGGTTCAAGTAAATGAATTAACAATTGTAACTAAAGGAAATAGAAAAAAAATAACATCGTATAGAAACAATAGGAAATTGTCTCATTAACCTAGACCACAAAATGATTTAAAAATTACCAGGGCAAATTAGAGGTTATGACAAATCATTTTTGCACACATAAGGTGGGTTTGAATCTACGAATAGCCAAGGCTTCTATAAACCTAAGAATTCGTCCTTGAGAATTTCTATACAACATTTTTAAAGCTGTATTGATGTCAGTTCTGTGCTTTGTTTCGATTTTGTGCTTTGCTACCGATGAACATGGTTTTCTATTTCCCACATTAATCGGAACACTTAACATTGACTGACTTTGGAGCCACTGAAGCACATGTTTCATAACCCTTGATTGCATTGTTCGATTACTTCTCCCTGTGTATGTGTGTCCACACAAACATGTAAATTAGTAAATGCAGTGAGATGTGACGTAATCGTTCGTGCATTGTCTAATTCTATTTGGAATCATGGGCTTAGTCCATTCAATCAAAACTAGCTTAAATAAATGTTACTTATAGTTTTGTGAAGCTAATGAGGTTACAAGTGCAACTTGAAAAAAAAAGTGAATGACCAGTCATTTGTTAATTACCTTGATTTATTCAATAAATGACTTAATTAATATGTAAACTATGTTATGATGACCAAAAAAATTAGTGAAAAAGATTGTGGCAATTTCTTTTTGAGTACTACAATTCAATTTCATAATATACATCCCACTGGTTAGTTAAGCAAATACATTTCTGTTAATTATCAAATGCTTATTCGTAAAGGATAGTATTCCAAAATTGATTGATTAATTCAGTAATTTTTTTCCTCATATAACCTATCTGTATGTTTACTGACCCAGAAAGAAATATAGTTTAGGGGTGATAAATATATTTTTGTTATATCCCAATGAGTAGAAAAATTATATTTCTGACGCTTCGTCACTTAGTGTAAGCCACTTCAGAGCATTTAGTCACAAAAGCATATTTGTTATTAACTCTCTACCTAATGATCAATTTATTTGGGACTATCAAGTTTAGAGGTGTTTCAGTGATGTTTATAAGGCATCCTATTTCTAGAAATTAGTATACAGGTTTGATTTCCTCCCGACTAATTTAGTTTTGTTACGCCCTTGATCTGTCTACTCACTACTATGCAAAGGATGACTTGTCTAAATCTAGATTAAAACAACGCCATAGGCTGACTGGCTTAACATTGAGGCTAGTATGTGTGAGTTTGAAATGAAACGAACTGTTTGATATAGAGAGACTTCTTGGTAGATGCAGACTACTTGGTTGAGGTGCGTGCGACTAGCGTAACCAATAGTTGGAGACTCTGGATAACATGGCTCAGAATCGTTCACAATGGCGTAGGTGTATACACTCTTTGTCTTCCCTTAAACTATGAGATTAGAATTATTTCATATCTTTCTTTCTACGAATTAATTCTTTCCTTCTGTACTATATCCTTACATAAAATCTTTCTTTTATTTATTACACCATTAAGTTAACTACTTCTATGAATCCGGTATTCGTCTTGCTGTGCTAGTGAGGTGTGGCAACTTGAACCGATGCATGTATTTGCCTGTTCCTACGCTGTAACTGACTGAGTATCCCTATCCGTGTAGTTGAAAGCTAAGATTACTAATCTTTATTTTTTAAATCAGTTGAATAATATTAATAGTACTAAATGACAACAGTCACACCTTGTTCTAACTTTTGTACACTTCATTTTTTTGTTTTTTGATTTTGTTTATTTTCCCTCAAAAAAAATTAATTAACTTGGTTTTTAATTATGACAATTAGGAATGTAAAATTTTGTCACTATTCCTAGTCTTATTATTAATTATTTTTTAAGCGAAAATTAATTTTGAACAACTTATTGATAATTTGTAATCGATCGTAACCTCCTCTCTCCCCCCTTATTGATTGTATTGAATGTGTTGTTTTCTTTGGTATTTCATTAAAAATAATTAGATGTTTTGTATTGTATGTAACTCATGTCTAGCTCTTAGTTTAAAAGTAAATCATTGGCATAAATTGACTAAAGAGAGCAAGGGATAATGTAGTTGAGTGTCGAAAATTCATATATTTATTCAGAAACAAAAAGATCACATTGGTTGGTAACAAAAACAAAACTATGTTTAACAGAATTTTATTATCACTATTATTATAATTGTTATCATTATGAAAAAAAGCATATATACATATATTTGGGATTGTACAGCTTTGAAAATGAATTCGCCGAAAAGTGAACTCTTCGTTGAACCAATTTTTTTTCTTATTTTATGTCTTAATGGGTGTATTCCGTTTACTTAAAAATAATTTGATCGACAGATAAGACATTGGACTGAGATTTTTTAATAACTTTCCTTTATTATGTGTGTAAGGCATACATTCTACACAATTAATCTTTACTCATCAATATTTGTCAAAATTTAGCTGTGTATACTGGTTTGTATGTTCAACTGTGTAACACTTTGTTTAAGTGCTGGTGATACTATCTGATTACTATGGGCTGAAGTATGTAGGGCTACATTTGGATTTCTGATTCTTTAAATAAGAGTCTATTGATGATGTTTATTAGTTTAGTTGCTCCTACATATTACTAAACGTCTTCATTTACTTGCTATTATTATATCTTGGAGTATACTACACGCTGGTTTGTATGTCACAATTATCTCAGGCAATGAAGGCCCATAGCTTCATTAAGGAATTTTCCGTCATTATCAAGCAATGTACACATAACCTCACGATTACCCAGTGATTTTACCGTACATAGAAAATACTTTAAATGTTTCTGAAATCCAATACTTGTAGCTCACACATGTCTTCAAATTTTAAAGTTGATCTTGTCCAGATATATGTTAATACGGAGTGGAATACTGAATAGTTTACTTACATCCAAATAGATTGATGAAAATCGCACCTGTTCTACATGAGGTTTAATGTCCACTCAGATATTTTTTTATTCACGAACTGATTATCATTGGTAAGACTCCCATAATGAATAAAGTGGTCATCACACATATTAATTTTACTCCTTATTGTCAAACTACACAATGATATATATTCGGTTTGATGCTATATTCTACATTTAGATGAGAAGAAATGTATCTTAAATAATATATTGTTGTTGTTTATAACCTACAAAAGACTTCAGACTCTGTTGGCGCGTTCACTATCTTCATACTATGAGCTAACCAGAGAGCCTCGATGTAGCAAACAAGTCAGATGAATTAAGTATTATTTCTAAGGGCCTATTTATGAAAATGAATAAAAATAAACTATTCGTCCCTGACTTAGTCATTACAGATGACAGTCTCTTGTAAAGCCTAATAGGCGTACTTCCTGTTTTGGGGGGAATGACGATGAATTCGGACCTCCATCACCTAATATCATTGTTCTATGGGATTCCAGCGACAGCCTGAATGGGTAAGTGGTATTATCTCATTAAAGACCAGTATTTCAGTGAACTCGACCAGTGACTTAATATTTTATCAAATTTTGTGACATTGAAACCAATGTCTTATTTTGAAACTCTACATATATTGTGGTGTGTGCTACTGATGTAAGTAGTATGTATCATTGATCGAAAGGGAAATGCATTAAGACAGAAGGTTAATAAGATCAAAGAGAAAAGAACGAGAACAAAGAATGATTTGTGTGGAAATGAAAGAACAACTAAGTCTGAGACGATTGACATTTTGCAAATGAAGTATTTACTGTATAGTTCTCAGATTTTACTAATATGTTCTGTAATTTTGTATGCAAATACATTTGATTGTCCCCGCTTGTATTCTCGTTCACTACAATATTCTAAAATCATTTCTTATGACTGATAAGTAGTTTAGTAGATTTAACAGACAATTGTTTTTAACCTAATTGCCATCGTACTGAAGATAATCCGTTGTTTAATATAATGAAGTACAACCCAACTACTCAGTGATCAATTAATGTAAATGTTTTCTTCTTGAGTCATTGATTTCGTATCAGTGTAATTAAAAATGTGATTGTAAAGTTTTCTTATGTCAGTTGTGTAAGCAGTGATGGTATATCAGATAGGAATAAGTTAATAGGTAAAGGTTTGTATTTATACATTTTTAATATCAGCAGTGGGAAAATACCACATCCTTACAAATAAACTTCATACTTATTGAACAGATTAGTAGCTCTTTAGACTTATTAGCTCAGTAGATAGTGTGTGCTAGGATCTAAAGTGGTAGGTACTGGGTTCGAACTTTTTCTACACTTTTTGAAAATGTAATAAACAGTGTTTACATTTATTCCACGGTATTCATCTTTTTCCGAATTTCACAGTGTTAGGTATTGGTATGTTCAATTAAGATTAACCTTTTTTTAAAATAATGGTGGCTCAATATTTAAGACATGTAACGTATGACCATTGAGTTACTTGTTCGAATCCCGCACCGCCTGTGTGGTTGGGTAATATCACTAGCTTTCTCACTAAAAGATGTAGGTCAGTGTCTAATGTGCAAGTCTATACTATGTTGCTAAATTGTATTAAGGTATCAGATAACGCTTATCAGCTTGTCAGACTTAAAATTATCTCAGTTTTTGATATCTCCATATTATATTAGCGCATCTGAGATTTAATTTTGTTTTTTGGGGAAAAATGTCAGTTTTAAAGGTTACCCGAGATGATGATAAGAATAGAATTCGTAAGGCGTATCATGAAATGGCAAGAAAACATCATCCAGACAGACAGAAAACATCTGAGGATAAAATAAAAGCGGAAGAACGCTTTCGTTTAATCAACACTGCGTATGAGGTATGTTTAATAAGTAATTTTAAAAAATTATTATATTTAAACTTTGCTAATCTAAAGAAGCACTGAATTGTTTAAAAGATCTTTGAACTTTAGCCATGTTAAGAGTGAAACAGTTAGAAGCCAATGATACTTGATGATGTCACGTTGTGTAGCACCGATTAGTTGAATTTGGGAATATGGCCCATTGAATTCCAACTTTCTGGTCTAAAATCAACATGTTTGCTGCTGCATCTTAGGCCTAAGTTATGAATGTTCACTCCCCAAGGGAGTTAAACCAAAACAAAACAATGTTCTGTTAGTTTCTGTTTTCCTATGGTTCCCTAACTAATATCAATATGTGGCAAGAACAAACTTAAACACTGGATGATGATATCGTAGTTTATGCTCTTCAAAAGTTTGTCTCACGATTCTTCCATCATTTTGAAACATCAGAATGTTTACATTTATACCTTCATGAGTACATCTGATTCACTGCGACCGATTTCGACGCATGATACCTAAAGTCTTCCTCAAAGAATACGGTTGTTTCCACTCACAAGTTTGTGACTTCTTGGAATCATGTGGTGTTTTAGTAGTGACTGGGGTGTATAAGACATATTAAACGGGCTTTAATTACCAAGAGCTTCATATTGTCACCAACTAATTAAGCATCTTCATGAAATACCCAAAACCTCATCTCAACTGTACTCGCAATAGTGAAATATTCAAAGCATCATCAAATTAATATAATTTACATTCACATTATTTCAACTTAAACCATAAGTAACTTACGGAATATAATTAATATTTCCCACTTGTTTATTAGGAAAAATCATTTTCCCCCTATTATTTCAGATTCTTAGTGATCCAGAACAACGAACAGAATACGATTATATGCTTGATAATCCAGATCAAATGTACTATCATTACTATCGGTATTATCGACGTCGTGTTTCGACAAAAGTTGATGTTCGATTGGTAATTATATCAATTCTTCTTATCATATCATCGATACAAGTAAGTTTTATTATCACCGTTGTATTAGAAATTTTAAACAAAATATATTGTTTCATTTATATTGTGATTATTATAATTATTTGTAAGGGATTCGCATGTTTGCTACCCACCTCCAGCTATTATTTCGATGTGTAGTGGTGGGAATGCTGGTGAGTGGCCTATGCTCCTTCACGAGGAGTAACAGGCATAAGTAAGCGAGTAAGTAAGTAAGTAGTGGTGGGGCTTGGATATCGTGGTGACTTAATCGAGTTATATTGACTGTAATATTTGTTCCAATAAATCCTACCATCTATGGTAAGTTGCTTAGAGAGCTGTAGAACTACAAGCATTAAACTCGTCGTCCAAGGGTTAAGTTGTACTACTGACTGTACAGAGGCGTGACAACAGTACAATGGTTCCTCCAAACAATCATCATCTGGGGTGATACTGTCCTTTCCACAACGAAAGGAGCTAGCTAGAAAAGATTGATCTTAAAGATGACCGTAAATTCTTAAAAATGCAGAGGTAACACGTAAAACTAATAACATAAAGTTTGTGCGTGACCGGCCTCAAGCAGTTGGTCATTGTTTTGCTTATCTTTCCGACTGACGATTGTACAGAATATACGTATTCAAAATCCATTCTCGTATTGGATTTATTTAATTCCGTTATCCGCTAGCACGATTTAGGTCGGTGATTATATACGAGAATTGGCGACATGTTTATTTCAATAACGATAATCACACGACCGAACTGGAGTTAGATCTCGGGCCACTAAATACTCTTTAACGTCATCAAGACTACCTCTAACTTAGTTTTTTATTAAGTCCCTCAGAAAGTATTCTTCCACATTGTAAGCGCTCGAGAAGTGATAACCGCCTTTATACCTATAACAGCACTAGAAATCACCTCCTTTACAAATAAACCTCATCTTAATTACGTAATATTTCTTATACCTGTATCTTTATTATTATGACTCACAGTTGTATCTTTTAAAACCAATGGTTAATGGGTTCACATCTAAGTTAACTGTGCATGATTTTTCTAATTGGTTGGCAATATATATATATATATATATATATATATATATATATATATATATATATATATATATATATATATATATATATAACTGTCTTAATTTCTGATAAATCTTGCTACTGTCTTCCTAGCCGGTTTTTGTTAACCCAAAGTACTTGTACACGGCACCTCAAACAATAGAGAGGATAAGCGTGTTGCGAGCAAAAGCTTTACTTAAAGCTAGTTCATAGATGGAAAAAATGAGGGCATTTATAAAGTTATACATGACCCTTGGCTTCTGGAAACTTATAGAACCGTACTAAATATGGTATCAGTATAGGTAAATATTCAATTAAAACCATAACACGTGATTCTACATTTTCTAGATGTTTTTGTGAAGCTCCTGCTCAACGGCGACTGGCTCAAACGTTTCCTCGTGTTTCTGGGCCTTTAAAAATTTTGACGAAGGATATTTTAGGGCTCCCCCAACAATTTCTACCGTAGTAAATCTGTTATAATGTTCAATAAATTTGACGTAAATCCCCCATGAACTCAAATCAAAAGGCGGAACTGCTAACTAAAAGAATAGTTTTTCTCTTCTAATAAACTAACATGCTTATATGCAAAGTATTTAACACAAGAATTGAAATACCCTTACCTGAGTTCATGGGGTTGAATTCAAAACAGATTTATTTTTCAACAGATAAAGGTGATAATCTATTCCAATCAGATAGACAAAATAATGACAGAAACGCTGCTGGTCAATTTCTAAGGAAACAGGCATGCACTATTCATTGAAACGTGATTTAATTTTTTGAGTAAAATGTTTCTATATTTATGGATGATCAAAATGGGGACTTGTGGAGAATGTAGTAATTTAAATTATGAAATATATGAGTCGATCTAAGCTAGACCAGCATTGTAAACTTGGAAGCAATGGACGACCGTCTCGTCGTAGTATGAGACTACTCGGCGGCGCGCATCCATGACCCAGCACGCGGGACTCGAAACTAGGACCTTCGGCCTCGCGCGCGAACGCTTAACTTCCAGACTATTGAACCGGCATCCAACAATGTTAATGTCTAACTTTAATTGATTCATGATCCTGAGCAACCCTTCATCCATTGTTTGAGGTGGAGATCTAAGGTCCTGGGTTCGTGTCTCGCGTGTGGGGTCGTAGGTGTGCACAGCTGAGGAGTCCCATACTAGGAAGAAACGGCCGTCCAGTGCTTCCAGGTTTGCAGTGATTGTCTAGCTTAGATCGACTCATGAATTCAACTACTAAAATTTATGAGTGACTTGTGCATAACATTATCGATTCAGTTAACGAATAAACGCTCTCTACTCACTTGATCTTCTCATTCAGGTAACTGGTTTTGGAATACATATGTGAAGCGTATATGTAAGTATCAGACTCGGACTACCTCACAACATAATAGGAATAAACAAGATTAACAGTTCATAAATAAATGGTTAGAGGTTATAGTAATGATGAATCATTTACTGTCGATTGTAATGAATGTCTAACTATCAGGGTTAATTCTTGCTCTGTCATATCAGTTCGTTCACTGATCATTTCTCTTTTTTCTCAGAAAAAAGGCTTACAACTGTGCTGTTTATATTTCTTTTAGTATGCTGGTCAATGGACAAGTTATAATCATGCGTTAAGTTATTTGCTGAAAGATCCAAAACATCGTGCCAAAGCAAAACAGATAGCTATGGCTGATGGTCGTTTAAATATATCCAAATATGAAGTTGGCAGACGTTTAACGCGTGATGAACTGAAAGAACGTGAAGAACAACTACTTCGGGATATATTAAAGGAGACTGTTGAACTTCGGTAAATAAATTGAAAGTGGTTAGTTTTCATTGTATCTAATGCACTTTTGAATGCTTCGCGTTTTCTTTTTTTCCTCATTTCTTGGATTCGTAACGGTTGTCTTTCAGGTTTTTCTTCTTTCCATGCGTAATACTTATCACTTATAATGGGTTTCAGTATATATATGTTTGTATTCATATTTGGCACAAATTCTTATCTTTTTTCGTGTTTTTTATTCCCATCATGCACTTGTTAAGTTCAGATTTAGAGCTTGGAATATTTGAAAATGAGCTTGTTGATATCCGTATTGTTTATTGAGCAAAGTTTATTAACCTCATATTTACTGAAGGGCAATCATATTATTATTATTATTATTGTTATCATTATTATTTAGACATAAACATTGGTACAAGTGTGTCAGGGATGAGATACTGTCCAGACACCCAAACTGAATCAGGTGGTTTTCTTAAGGAGCCACTGTCTGAGCCTTTGACCTAACGGTCTAATTCATAGGGCAGTGGGGCAGCAACGTTAGGGGGTGCAGTTCCATGGTAGCCGGTGACCAACAGTAGGTTCATATACCTTTTGTCCCCTCTGAATCGTGGGGCTCATGCGCACCATTTGTTTCGGATCAAAGTTTTGCAACTCCGTTAATGGGATCCTCCGTACCCACCAACCCGGTTAAAACGCTGAACATTCGCTTTTCGTCCTTTCAATTGTGTAACTAACATGCCGTCCATGAGAAGGTAATGAGTAAGTCTTTCCTGGTAGTGGTTGTATACAAGTGGTCAAGTGAGAGTATTTTGAGAGGGAAAGCAGACATTTGGCGACAAAGCAATGATACACCCTGTTCCCCCAAATGCCCTGGTACGACCGAGAGTGGGGAGAGTCCGCTCTCCCTCTCGAAATGCTCTCACATGGTAGCTTGTTTTCTCTCTTTGAGTTGAATATGGTTTAAATGTATTAAGATGACAATTAATTGATAATAGCTTACTAGTTAGTGATAATACATAAAGTTCTCTTTACACATTTAAACAAATGCATAAAATTCATATTGTTGTGTATGTAGATAAGGCGAGTAATTGCTTAATCCTTTGGAATGCAAATACCATATAAAATTGATTTTTGTTTCTAATCGTGTGTACTATTCATTCACATCTTTAGAAGGATTATAGATGCTTAATTGTATAATATGGTAAATATGTGTTGACATAGTAAGTTATTTGGATTATTATTGTTAAATGCAACTCAGTTCAATTTAGAAATATCTGACCGTTAATCTAACTGTAACGATGGTGTATTCCTAAATCATATTTAATTAATTTTTGGAGTCCAATAAATCCTTTATTTATTTTACACTTCGAACTTTTTCTCTTGTACTCAAGTTGCATTGTAGATTCAACCTGAGGTTATTTAAAATGATTAGGAAATCGGATTTAGCGTTCAATTAATAGATTTATCATTACTCAATTCATATATATATATATATATATATATATATATATATATATATATATAAAGTGATAATAACCATTGATTATTAATCTTATGAAACTTGACCTAATAACATGAATTTAAGTTCATTCAATTACTATCATCGTACTAGATATTATCTTCCAGAAAGATAATCAATTAGCCGTAATCAATTTGAGACCTTAATGCAGTCCAGATGGGCCCCCGAATGCCCTGGTACGGCCGAGAGTGGGGAGAGTCCGCTCTCCCTCTCGAAATGCTCTCACATGGTCACGCGTATACAGCCTCTGCCAGGGAAGTCCTACTCACTGGTTTCTCGTGGCGGGGGTGTTGTTTATGAAAATGAGAGGACGAAAAGTGAATGTCCGGCGCTTTAACCGGATCCCAAACCAATGGTGCATATGGGCTCCAGTATCCTGAGGGAACAAATGGCGTATGAATCAATCGTTGGTCACCGGCTACCATGAGACTGCATCTCCTTACGATGCTCCACTGTTTTATGGATTAGGCCTTTAGGTCAAAGGCTCGGGTTGTGGCCCCCCAAGAAAACCACCTGCTTCGGTTTGGGAACCCGGGCAGTATCACAGCCCTCACATAAATCAATTGAGATTCGTGTGGCGCATATGTATTTGGTGCCTCCTTGTACCAATATCTATGTGTTAAAATAATAATAATTCCAAATGGCCGTACCTCACTTCTATATACATGCACGCAAAGGAGTAATGTCCTCCACAGCAATAAAAATCTCCAAATATAAGAAATATACGATCTCAAGGAAGCATATGATGAAGTAATAAGAAGAGTGAAAAACGAAATAATACATAATCTAAAGGTTAATAAATACTGCCACATCTTCATGTTTTCTTCATGTCACCCAATATATCTAGTCGTAGATAATGACAACAAGGATGTTTACACCTCGTGACATGGCTCAAGTTAACAGTTAGAGTTCTCATGGAATGCCTCATGTGTCCAATTCTAAGATTTTCTCAACCGTCTATTGATAGTAACATGACACGTCAAAGTAGGAAGTGGCTGGGCTTATGTAACAAATATCCTCTAACTACTTCAGTCAGGGAAAGTTTTTAGCTTCTTCAATCGACTTTGTCCTTTTACTTAGTATCCCCTACGTGTAGCCTTAGTAATGCTCACTTATGAATAATATCTCAAAGATACCTATGATCAGTTACTTTAAGCCTATTCATGTTTTCTGTTTTCAGGGCTCGCATTTTATATCACACCAAATTGCATTGTACATAAAAATTAATGAAAAGATAGAATATGGTTAGGTATAAAATGTTCTCTTTTTACATCTACATAAATTTGAATTAGAATGTTTTTCATTCATAACGTCCGAATTCCCTGGTACGACCGAGGGTGTGGAGAGTTAGCTCTTCAAATTCTCTCACATGCCCACGCGTATACAGCCACTGCCAGGGAAGTTCTACTCACTGCCTTCTCATGGTTTCATAAATTAGAATTTTATTTTGCAGTGATCGGATTAGGAACCTCTTTAGTTCGATTCTTGTTTTATCCAACATATGCTCAAAGGCTACCAGAAATGAAACGGGTTACTGAATATTATTAAGTAGTATAGAGCAATGCACAGAAGGAAGTAGAATGATAAAACAAGTGACAAATGAAAATAGACCTAACACTTTATATTTGTATTAGTGAGCACATTTCCCCCCGTTAAATTGGTCACTCAAAGGAGAGTTACTCTTATTTTTTTCTTTTATATTTCATTTCAGAGGTGATTGTTGCCGACCCAGCCTAAAACGTGTTCTACTGGTTAGAATATTGTTTTTCCCCTGGACTTGTTATATATGGTTACGTTGGATGCTTTGTTGGGTTGTAAAGTATTGGATACTTCGTAGGGAATATGACGAAGAGGCACGGATATTTATCACTAGACGTCGGTTAAAAATAAATGAAAGTGAATGGGATTATGCAGGTGTAGAACAACAAGCAAAGTATTTATCACAAAAACTTTGGATTAATGAGAATTATCAGGTTTGTAGTTTTTTTCTAATTCATTGTGCTATTGACTTGTTACCTGAATAAGTTGAATGAGAATTTTTGGTGTAAAAAGTACTGGACGAGTACAAGTTGTGTGTTCGTCATCATAATCAGTGAATCAGTAGCTTAGTGGTCGAAACAGTTAGCTTTAAACTAGTACTTCATAATAAGTCAAACATCGGTACATCTATTCGAGTCAATACACCATATATATCAACACAATGGGATGAAATCATAAATATAGATGCTAGAGTAGTAGAAGTGGTATTAGTGTCACTAGGAAAAGCTAGACAGATAATGTGATCCGGATAGAGAGAATGAATTGCTGCCATGAAAAAAACAAACGACAATTCCAAATCTCACGATCCAAGATGGGACAGAAAGTGAATACATTTGTGCCATCGCGGTCAATTCCAAACCGTGTCATGTAAAGTCCTCTAATCACTCATCGTAATAATTTCGCAAGGATGAACATGACAATCTTTTTTCTATACACGCTTCTACTTAATGTGCCATCACATCGTCTGCTTAGTGTGACGTCAAGGAAGTTCAGCTTCTTGTCATGCTCGCATTCACCAGTGAAACTGATCGCTGGGTGAACACTGTTAAATTGTTCTAGGAGTTTCTCCTTACTGGTGTTTTGATCTGCGACAATGAAAGTGTCGTCAATGTAGCGGCAATATAAATCAAGCTTCTTAACAGTCTCATTAAGAGGTCCATTTTCTAACTTTGCTAGAAAGAGATCAGCTAAAATCGGGCCTAGAGGTGAGCCCATGGCTATTCCGTCTATTTGTCTATAATAAGTATTGTTGAAGACAAAATGGACATTCAGAGTGCATCTTAGGAGCAGTTCCTTTAGACTATCTTCAGGCAAGCCAATGTTGATTTGTTTTTCTGATATTTGCTTGCATATAAACTCGATGGTCTCCATAAGTGGTACGTTGGTGAACAAAGATACTACATCAAGAGAGATCATATTTTTCATGTTGACATTTATATTTTCCAATTTAGTGGTGAATTCGAAGACATCTTTTACACTATTTCTAACAACTGATTTGTGCAAAGGCTCTAAGATTCGCACCAGCCACTTTGCAATTTTGTGGTATGGAGAGTTGTACATATCGAGAACTGGGCGTAGAGGAAGACCCGGTTTATGAACTTTAGGCAAACCGTAAAGTCGTGGTGTATATGATCCAGTCGGCTTAATTGAGTCATGAATCTCGGCCGTAATTATTCCCTTTTTCTTTAGATCCTTAAGGAAATTAGTCAATTGTTTTTCTACTTTATTATTGATATCACAATTACTAGTAACTTTCTGAAATTTGCTGGGATCACTAATCATAGCTTCCATTTTCTCGATGTAGTCCTTTTTGTTCATGATAACTATACCTCCTCCTTTATCTGGTTTGCTTATGATCAGGGTTTCGTCTTTTCTTAGTTTCGTTAAGGAGTCTCGGTGCTGCTTGGTTAGTAGGTGATTTGTGGTACCCTTACTATTCTTGTATTGTTGGCAGCTATCAACTAACGTGGTCTTAAACCGGGTAAGATCCTCCAATGAGGTAGGAATCAAGTCAGTTGTTTGTGAAAATAAATTCTCAAATTGTACATCCGTGTCTAATTGGTTGATTCTATGCCTACTATCACAGAATTTAGGCCCCAGAGATAAAGCTTCAAGCTGTATTACATCTAGTTCAACATTGGAAAAATTATGTACGTACCGATTCGGGTCGAAAGGAAACTGCTTCTCAGGCTTTTGGTTTTCCAAAGTTTTCATTAGTTTTGTCAACGTTTTCTCAGATCTGTTTTTGGAAATTTTCTCCACATAATCCATAAACATTGACTGAAGCTCTGAAGGCAGGTTTTTAACAGAGTATTGTCTTTGAAGAAGATTCCTTTCTAAGTCGCATATATTCATTTTTAAAGTGTCAATTTGATTCGAAGCATGTCTTTCAAGTGTTTTAGCATTCGGATAGATTCTGTTGCGACGTAAAGACTTCCAATATATTTTAGGATATCTATTAGATTGTATACAATTTATAGTAAATCCTAAGCTCGTTTTCGCTTCTGTGAGACGTGCATTAAACTTCAGAAACTCATTGAGTGTCTTAAATGCAGCGGGATCCCCACACGATTTTAGTAAATTGAAAATTCCCATTGTGAAAATTAGAACAACACATATAAGCGAACAATTGTTTTCAATTAGATCATCATCAGGCTTTACTCTAATATACAGTAATATTTATACGAAAATGTTAAACCATTCAAGGCAATTTTGGATCAGTAATTACAATGAAATAGGATAAGTCATCACACATAATAGATAAAAGTACAAGTTGATAGTAGGAAGACAGGTGTACTGATAGTAGTAAATTGTACCAATGTTTATGTGTTTAAATAAAACATGTGATTAGCAATAGAGTTTAGCATTAGACAGCTGTTATTTATTCTAAGGCTGAACATTATGCGTGTCAATCATAAAAGTTTTAAAAATAATGAATGATCAACGAATGAAACAACATGTTAAGAAGCAGGTAGAATGAACTCTTTTAAGGAGAACCTAGTTCACTACAAAGACACTTATTCTAGAACTTAAGATAAGTAGCCAACTGACCTACTATGATCATATTAATGAAAAACCGAACGTACACTTTCCGCTGGCTTTTTACACAGAAGTCCATCTTGGTTTCTAACAATGACAAAAAAACATTTGATTCAAATAATTTGACAAGTCAGAATTAAATATTTCTTATCTGTTGATTAGCAACTACAAATTTATCAGGAAGCTAGGATGACGAAAAGACCCTGTCCAAAAACTATTATCCTTGTACAAAAGATAATCTTCGTGTGCACTTCTAATTTAGTATTTCAGCTCATCATGACTACTTTCGCGAACACTGCAAAAACGATATAAAATATCTATTGAATGTCAATTGCCATAAGTTGCTTCCGAAAAAACGTCCACCAACAGCTATTGTTCACTTGGATTACTAACCACACTGCATCTCTTTTTTTTGACAAGGAAATTAGGAACCATTCTATAGATACTTCGCTTAATTAGCTCAATCGGAACAGTGATCAGTGGCCATTGGATTAAAAAATATGGAGCAAGACAATAATCCAGGAAAATGAATGCTTCCACATGGACAGAAAACTTGAGACTATGGTAAGGGCTTACCTACTGAATGTCTACAACAAAATATAAATCATTTACCAAATACAGATTTAGAACAACACATATAAGCGAACAATTGTTTTCAATTAGATCATCATCAGGCTTTACTCTAATATACAGTAATATTTATACGAAAATGTTAAACCAATCAAGGCAATTTTGGATCAGTAATTACAATGAAATAGGATAAGTCATCACACATAATAGATAAAAGTACAAGTTGATAGTAGGAAGACAGGTGTACTGATAGTAGGTAGGAATAATAAAATCTTCTTCAAAGGCAATACTCTGTTAAAAACCTGCCTTCAGAGCTTCAGTCAATGTTTATGGATTATGTGGAGAAAATTTCCAAAAACAGATCTGAGAAAACGTTGACAAAACTAATGAAAACTTTGGAAAACCAAAAGCCTGAGAAGCAGTTTCCTTTCGACCCGAATCGGTACGTACATAATTTTTCCAATGTTGAACTAGATGTAATACAGCTTGAAGCTTTATCTCTGGGGCCTAAATTCTGTGATAGTAGGCGTAGAATCAACCAATTAGACACGGATGTACAATTTGAGAATTTATTTTCACAAACAACTGACTTGATTCCTACCTCATTGGAGGATCTTACCCGGTTTAAGACTACGTTAGTTGATAGCTGCCAACAATACAAGAATAGTAAGGGTACCACAAATCACCTACTAACCAAGCAGCACCGAGACTCCTTAACGAAACTAAGAAAAGACGAAACCCTGATCATAAGCAAACCAGATAAAGGAGGAGGTATAGTTATCATGAACAAAAAGGACTACATCGAGAAAATGGAAGCTATGATTAGTGATCCCAGCAAATTTCAGAAAGTTACTAGTAATTGTGATATCAATAATAAAGTAGAAAAACAATTGACTAATTTCCTTAAGGATCTAAAGAAAAAGGGAATAATTACGGCCGAGATTCATGACTCAATTAAGCCGACTGGATCATATACACCACGACTTTACAGTTTGCCTAAAGTTCATAAACCGGGTCTTCCTCTACGCCCAGTTCTCGATATGTACAACTCTCCATACCACAAAATTGCAAAGTGGCTGGTGCGAATCTTAGAGCCTTTGCACAAATCAGTTGTTAGAAATAGTGTAAAAGATGTCTTCGAATTCACCACTAAATTGGAAAATATAAATGTCAACATGAAAAATATGGTCTCTCTTGATGTAGTATCTTTGTTCACCAACGTACCACTTATGGAGACTATCGAGTTTATATGCAAGCAAATATCAGAAAAACAAATCAACATTGGCTTGCCTGAAGATAGTCTAAAGGAACTGCTCCTAAGATGCACTCTGAATGTCCATTTTGTCTTCAACAATACTTATTATAGACAAATAGACGGAATAGCCATGGGCTCACCTCTAGGCCCGATTTTAGCTGATCTCTTTCTAGCAAAGTTAGAAAATGGACCTCTTAATGAGACTGTTAAGAAGCTTGATTTATATTGCCGCTACATTGACGACACTTTCATTGTCGCAGATCAAAACACCAGTAAGGAGAAACTCCTAGAACAATTTAACAGTGTTCACCCAGCGATCAGTTTCACTGGTGAATGCGAGCATGACAAGAAGCTGAACTTCCTTGACGTCACACTAAGCAGACGATGTGATGGCACATTAAGTAGAAGCGTGTATAGAAAAAAGCCCCTCTACCTGCCAATATACCCACTTCTGCAGTTTCACACCTATCCGCTACAATAGAAATTCGGTTAGATGTCTCACAAGCAGAGCAAAAAAGATTTGTACAGGTGATACTTTAAGTCAGGAGCTTGAATTTATTAACAACTCACTGACCGAGATCAGCTACCCCGGTGCTTTCATTAAGTAGTACATGTATGATATAATAAAGAAGTCGGAGATTTCGACTGTTCGTAAGAAACCTTTATACATGAAACTACAATTCAACGGGGATGTGGCTAGTGATACTCTGAAATATAGGTTAACGAAAGTAATCAACAGAACATTTTACGCAGCCAATCTTGCGTTGACTTCCTCTTGTCGACCAGCGATGTCTACTCAAACGAAGGATAAGTTACCTGAGTTGGCCTCCTCAATGTGCATTTACAAATTCAGCTGCTCCTGTGGAGATAGCTATATCGGGCGTACTACCAGGCAACTTAACCAACGAATGAGTGAGCATCTACCAACTTGGTTCATAAACGGCCAGATAAAAACAGTACGCAGTTCAATCCTGGCGCATCTTATTGATAGTGGTCATACGGTAGATAAATCGAAATCATTTCGAGTGATCTATCGTATACCCCCATCATTTCCCAATGGAGTTCGTTCCCGTCTCCTACATATAGCTGAAGCCATAGGAATCCGTACATATAACCCCAATCTATGTGTACAGAAGAAATTTGTAACCCCCCTATCCCTTCCATGGCCAGTGATAACTTAACTAACGATTAATTTTTATTTCTTTTTTTTTATTTCTTTATTATTACTATTATTATTAATATTCTATCATTAACCTTATTTACTTATCCATTATTTGTTTGGAATTATTCGCCTCTTTACATTTGCATTCTTCACTATCTAATTATTTACACACTTCTTATTACGTAATGATTTTAATGTTTTGTGATAACTACTCCATTTACCCATGTTTGACCTACTATTTCCAATGTTTAACTATTGATAAGACTTTTGTTATCGTATTTTATTATTCCTACCTACTATCAGTACACCTGTCTTCCTACTATCAACTTGTACTTTTATCTATTATGTGTGATGACTTATCCTATTTCATTGTAATTACTGATCCAAAATTGCCTTGATTGGTTTAACATTTTCGTATAAATATTACTGTATATTAGAGTAAAGCCTGATGATGATCTAATTGAAAACAATTGTTCGCTTATATGTGTTGTTCTAAATCTGTATTTGGTAAATGATTTATATTTTGTTGTAGACATTCAGTAGGTAAGCCCTTACCATAGTCTCAAGTTTTCTGTCCATGTGGAAGCATTCATTTTCCTGGATTATTGTCTTGCTCCATATTTTTTAATCCAATGGCCACTGATCACTGTTCCGATTGAGCTAATTAAGCGAAGTATCTATAGAATGGTTCCTAATTTCCTTGTCAAAAAAAAGAGATGCAGTGTGGTTAGTAATCCAAGTGAACAATAGCTGTTGGTGGACGTTTTTTCGGAAGCAACTTATGGCAATTGACATTCAATAGATATTTTATATCGTTTTTGCAGTGTTCGCGAAAGTAGTCATGATGAGCTGAAATACTAAATTAGAAGTGCACACGAAGATTATCTTTTGTACAAGGATAATAGTTTTTGGACAGGGTCTTTTCGTCATCCTAGCTTCCTGATAAATTTGTAGTTGCTAATCAACAGATAAGAAATATTTAATTCTGACTTGTCAAATTATTTGAATCAAATGTTTTTTTGTCATTGTTAGAAACCAAGATGGACTTCTGTGTAAAAAGCCAGCGGAAAGTGTACGTTCGGTTTTTCATTAATATGATCATAGTAGGTCAGTTGGCTACTTATCTTAAGTTCTAGAATAAGTGTCTTTGTAGTGAACTAGGTTCTCCTTAAAAGAGTTTATTCTACCTGCTTCTTAACATGTTGTTTCATTCGTTGATCATTCATTATTTTTAAAACTTTTATGATTGACACGCATAATGTTCAGCCTTAGAATAAATAACAGCTGTCTAATGCTAAACTCTATTGCTAATCACATGTTTTATTTAAACACATAAACATTGGTACAATTTACTTACGCCTGTTACTCCTAATGGAGCATAGGCCACCGACCAGTATTCTCCAACCCACTCTGTCCTGTGCCTTATTTTCTTGTTCATTTTTCTCATGTCTATCTCCATTTACCAGCATAATATGTTCTTTGGTCTTCCTCTCCCCCTTCGACCTTGATGATTCCATGTGAGGGCTTGTCTTGTGACGCAGTTCGGTGCTTTCCTCAATGTGTGTCCTATCCACTTCCAGCGCTTCTTCCTCCACTGGGATCTGATTTGTTCTCTCCCACAGTAGGTTGTTGCTTATAGTGTCCGGTCAGCGGATCTGAAGTATTTTGCGTAGACAACTGTTAATAAACACCTGTATCTTTTGGACGATGGATTTCGTAGTTTTCCAGGTTTCCGCCCCATACAGTAGAACTGTCTTGACATTTGTATTGAAAATTCTGACTTTGGTGTTGGTTGCTAATTGTTTTGAGTTCCAGATATTCTTCAGTTGTAAATATGCTGCTCTTGCTTTGCCAATCCGTGCCTTCACATCTGCATCAGATCCACCGTGTTCATCGATGATACTGCCCAAATATGTAAAGGTTTTTACATCTTCCAAAGCTTCTCCGTCAATTGTGATTGGATTGGTACATGCTGTGTTGTATCGAAGAATCTTGCTTTTCACTTTGTGTATATTGAGACCTATTGCTGCTGAGGCTGCAGCTACACTGGTTGTCTTCTCCTGCATTTGTTGTTGCGTATGCGATAGAAGAGCCAGATCATCTGCGAAGTCTAGATCGTCCAACTGCATCATAGATGTCCACTGTATCTCGTGCTTCCCTTCAGATGTTGATGTCTTCATGATCCAGTCGATCACCAGGAGAAAGAGAAAGGGTGAGAGTAAGCAACTTTGCCTGACACCGGTCCTTACTTAGAACGACTTTATCAACTGTCCTCCATTAACGATTTTGCAGTTTAATTCATCGTAGGAATTCCGTATGACATTGACTAACTTCTCAGGCACACCATAGTGTCGAAGAAGCTTCCATAGGGTTGTTGTGTCCACGCTGTCAAATGCTTTCTCGTAGTCAATGAAGTAGATGTAGAGTGATGAATTCCATTCAATTGATTGTTCCACAATGATCCGTAGAGTTGCGATTTGGTCTGTACACGATCGATCCTTACGGAATCCTGCCTGTTGGTCTCGTAGTTGGGCGTCCACACAGTCCTTCATCGTGTTTAACAATACCCTGTTGAAGACTTTTCCTCGTATCGAGAGAAAAGTGATGCCCATGTAGTTATCACAGTTGCTCAGATGGCCGTTCTTTGGTATTTTGACTAGAAGTCCTTTTTTCCAGTCTTTCGGTACTTGTTCCTCATCCCAAATGTTGCCGAAGAGAGTGTGGAGTATCCTTACAGTTACCACTACGTCTGCTTTCAATGCCTTTGCTGGAATGTTGTCTGGTCCTGCTGCTTTGCCACTCTTGATTTGTCTGATGGTCATGCTGATTTCTTTAATTGTTGGTGAGTCAACATCGATTGGTAGGTCCGTGGGTGCTACTTCGATGTTGGGTGGATTCAGTGGAGCTGGTCGATTCAAGAGTTCTTAGAGGTGTTCTACCCACCTGTTTCGTTGTTCTTCAATGTTGGTGATTACCTTACCTTCCTTGCTTTTCACTGGTCGTTCTGGTTTACGGTGATTTCCAGAGAGTTTCTTTGTTGCGTCATACAGTTGTCTCATGTTTCCTTCTCTGGCAGCCTTTTCTGCCGTCAGTGCTAAATCTTCCACGTATTTACGTTTGTCAGTGCTGATGCTACTCTTCACTTGCTTGTTTACTTCTGTGTATTCAGCCTGTGCCTTGACTTTTTCTGCTCTTGTTCGACTGGTATTGATTGCTGCCTTCTTGTTCCTTTTTTATTGAATCTTATCCAGTGTATCGATCGTGATCCAATCCTTGTGATGGTGCTTCTTTTGGCCCAGAACCTCATGACATGTTGAAGTGATTGCCTCTTTTATCTCTTTCCAGTTGCTCTCCATAGTAGTTCCTTCTCCATTGAGTAGATCATGAAAGGCTTGGAACTTATTGCTGAGGGTTATCTTGAATTTATTGAGTTTGTCATTATCCCGAAGAAGAGCCGTATTAAATTTTTGTGATATTGTCCTCCCCGTTGTCCAGTGCCTCTTGAGTTTCAATTTCATTTTGGCGACCAGCAAGTGATGATCTGATGCTATATCAGCTCCTCTCTTTGTTCTCACGTCCTCCATCGTCCTCCTGAACTTTTTGTTGATGCAAATATGGTCGATTTAGTTTTGCGTAGTGTGATCCAGTGAAGTCTATGTGGTTTCGTGTATGTGTTTGTGTGGGAATATAGTGCCGCCTATGACCAGTTTATTTAAGGCACTTAAGTTTGCAAATCTCTCACCATTTTTGTGCCTTTCTCCCAGTCCGTTTCGTCCCATGATTTCTTCATATCCGGTGCTGTCCATTCCAACCTTGGCATTTAAATCTCTCATCAGAATGGTGAGGTCCTTTCTTGGGCACTTCTGGACGATTGACTGTAGCCTATCGTAGAATTGATCTTTAACGTCTTCATTGCAGTCGTTGGTAGGCGCATAGCATTAGATGACGTTCATTGAAATGCCCTATTTGTTTGTTTTGAAAGAGACATTGATGATCTTTGGTCCATTAGATTCCCACCCCGGTTTTCATCATGAGGCGTCATAATTCTTCTAAATGAAGACCTTCTGACTCCCAGGGAAGCGTTTAAATGGTTTGAATAATTTTTTCTGGTTAGCGTTATTTTAGCGATTTAGTTTTCTACGGGATGGGATCGCTAACCCCATGCCCAACCCTCCTCCTTTATCCGGGCTTTGGACCGGCAGTAGCCCCCGTAGGGACTCTAGGCAGAGTTATTGGTACAAAGAGCCACCAATATGTATGTGTACTACACGAAGTTGTTACCATTCCATTCTTTGTGTAGGCTGGGATACTGTTTGACTTTCCTCATTCTCAGTTTCACATAGATACATATTTTAATCTCAAAAAATAAATTTTTAAATTCATTTCAGAAATTTCTTGCAGATCAACAAGAAGCAAATCGAATTCGAGCAGCTGAAGATACTGATTTAAAACGTTATAGACGATACACCAAACGTGCTGGACCTGCCTCAGTGAATCTTGAAGATTTATTTTAAAATCCCCACCATTTAAACTGAATATAAATCTTCCAATGTCCTTGTCGATCCTACCATAGTCCCGTTCTATGTATTATATATCGGGTAGCCGATCATTTGTTGTTATGTATGTCAATAGTACACAGTTTTCTTTCACTAGGTTGTTTTCTGTATATGTAAAAGAGCAGTCGGTGATTTTCATTCCATACTCTTCATCATGCTCTCCTTCTTTTCCACAGTTGAAATCTTTTATTACCCTACCCATATTTCGTTTTATGTGATAAAACCATCGCGCTTAATTTTTAAAAAAATTACGTATGACTTGTGAACGCAGTCGTAAGTTCATTTCTTATGAAACTTAAGCTCTGTCTCTCACTCTGTCATGTATGTGCCTTAAATTTTGATTTACTGTTGGACGTTTTCAGTCCTACAATCAGTAATTATGGTTTGTATTGTTTAACCAAAGTTTGTATAAATAAATTACTATTTAGCAGATTTATACATTTTCTGTTTTTAGTGGAATTTGTTTATTGTCTTTCATGAGCATATGTGATTTCCATCGTAACTTGTCATGGAAGTTAATCGATGTGTTTTGTTGCTTCTCACGATTATTGTCTTATCATTTCAGTGTTATAACTAGTTTTTTTCTTAAAATAAATTGATAACTGGGGTTCTGTACTATGCTAGCTATGATGATTCTACAAAGTAACATTAACTATATGTTTACAATTCAAGTGATGATTATTTTTAGGCGAATTTCGACCCATTCTGCAAGCACTTGGCTTTAAACCATACCCGATATGTGAAGGTTAGTAATACTATCATATTTCCCAAATGAAAGCAGGTAAAGTGAGATCCTAATTTTGGACTTACTGGCTGAAAGTCAAAAGCCTTAACCATTACTACACCGCTCCATTATTTAGTCAATCCTGTGTTGAAAATAGTCACATTAAAGTAAAGCTTTAAATTGACCAACCATTATCAACATAGAACATGGTACAAGTATACATCAGCTCACGTTGTTAAACCTTATAACACCATAACAAGTAAAAATTTAGAAAAAGTGAAGGACACGGGAAATATCTAAACATTTAGTGAAGCTGGATTATTTAATTGGAATAAAATCATGATCCATTTTACCTCTTAGAAGTTTAATTATGTTCGGAATAGTAATGAGTAACACCGGATTTTTTTGGAGCTTCTTTTGAGGTTGTTTGTAAGCTGGGGATTACTTCCATTTCTTTCTGAATAGATAATAACTAATCAGTTCCATATTTTATGAACTTTACTAAGTTCGATCCCTAAATCATCCGACAAATATATGCTAGTCCCTTTGAAGTGCTATGTAGTGGATTACATAATCGGTACAGTCATTGATGTGCGGAGACGCCATGTGCGACTGTACGAGGTAGTAGCTCATATCTGATTTATCATTTTGGGAAATATAACTAGTTAAGTCATTCTTCTCTCTACTTGTTAGTGATGAATGAAAACAAATTACTAAGAAACAAATTGATTCTTGGTGTTACTGGCAGTGTTGCTGCAATCAAAATACCATGTTTAATAGAAAAACTTCTAGAAATAGGATTCGAAGTCCGTCTAGTTGTTACAGACAATTCACTAAACTTTTTTTCAGTAGACACTGTAAGTGTCCCAGTGTACAAAGACATAGACGAATGGACAAGCTGGGAAAAACGTGGTGATCCTGTGTTACATATTGAGGTATGAATTTATGATTATTTGATTATATTGTCGTTATTATTATAGCTTAGAAATTGGGCAGATATACTACTAGTGGCTCCGTTGAGTGCTAATACAATGGCAAAGGTGGCATATGGACTAGCCGATAATCTACTTACAACACTTGTACGTGCATGGTGGTTTCCCAATGAACAAAACATTGTCAATAAACCAGTATATTTTGCTCCTGCTATGAATACTTTAATGTGGCAACATCCATTTACTCATGAACAAATTGAACGTCTAGTTGGTAGACTTCATTGGAAATGCATAGATCCTGTTCAAAAGACATTGATTTGTGGAGAGACTGGTATTGGGGCAATGGCAGAAGTCAGTGATATTGTGAATTGTTTGAAACAAGAACTAAATAAAAGCTTGTTTTAACTGGGTTGTTATAAAACATCAATAGAATTATATTATAGGAATGATCCAGTGAGAGTCAAGAAAATGACTACCAGGTTTTTTACGCTAAATCTCAAAATGGGTGAGGTTTGACTTACCTCCAGTAGAACGAACAGTTTAAGTACCTTTTTACAGTGCTCAGGAAGTTTAAAGTGGCTAGTGAAACTTTTTGTGATCAGAGTAAAAGTAATATTGTTAAATGTATAGAGAACTCACAGATTTACACATAAACTTTGTGGTAAACCCAAAAAGAAATTGTTTTGTTAGTGCCTCACCGAATAAAGAGCGACCTAATGAACCAGGAATGTTGAAATAGATCACGATTATCAGTGATTCCTGTGTAAGATATACAGTCAGATTTCTAATTTTTAATTACAACGCGTAACTCCGCATTCGTTATAGAAATAATAATAATAATAAATCAGTATATAAGGTCACCTGAATATATGGAATATTATTATTATTATTATTATTTTAACACATAGATATTGGTACAAGGAGGCACCAAATACATATGCGCCACACAAATCTCAATTGATTTGTGTGAGGGCTGTGATACTGCCCGGGTGCCCAAACCGAAGCAGGTATATGGAATAACAGGAATAGGTAATAAAGATTTTAGGAGAGAGGTTCCACTGTTCATTTCTAGCAACCAAGTGACCATGCTAACATAATCCCATTCATTTTCCTTTTATTTGTGCTAACATTTCGTCTTATAGATAGTGATAGGAACTTCGGAGAAAACTGGCTAGTCAGGCAGCTAAAGGTGTTTATAACCTATGTATCATAATAGAAATCCAATATAGTTGGATTTATGTTAAAGCTGGGCGCTGAGAAATAAATATAAAGGAATAGTTAAGTGCTTTTGTCGTCTGCGATAATACTTCAGATACAATATACAAAATAATCAACTGTATAGTATGACTGGGGACCCTAGACCGTGATACTAGGTAATGAAAACACTAGACTAAATGGTACAGAAATATTCACTATCCATGACCAACAATTGTAAACCAGATAACAGATCAGAACTACAATTTATTGGGATGAAATATGCATCAGTCACTATGTAAAATCCGAATATAGTGAAAGTATAATTCTTGTAGTGTCTGTCATTATGTTAAGCTCAAATACCTCATTATTCTAACTTTCGGACAGCTCATTCTATTTGAGTCACATTCTGACCTTGTTTAATTATTCGCTTATCAATGTCTTGACTGTCTTTATATGAGCGCGTAGGCGTATGCACACTTCTTATCCCGTTACTCATCACATGTCTGTAATTTATTTTTGTGGGCTTATAAATATTGATTAACTCTTTGTTAAAGGGGGAGTTGGCTTACCAGCCATCTCCACCGCTCGTCAATTTTGCTTCGCTTTCTCATCTTCGCATCGTTCCTCCGTTCGTTTGTCTAATCAACAATTATACAAAATATATGCATTCAAAACTCCATTCTCGTTATTTGACTTATTTAATCCCGTTATTAACTAACGCGATTTAAGTCAATGATTATATACGAGGATAGACGATAGCAACCAATCATTACGATCAAATTTGAGTCAGATCACGGGCCACTAAAATGGTGATCCCGCCACCACAAGCAAACACAACAGGCTACTAAAGTCTATTTGCTTGGTACTCGTTTACCTTTGCTTAATATCCAATCAAATCTTACTTTTACTATGGAAACATCAAAATTCACCATTGAGAATGCTAGTGTGGAATCCTAAAATGTTTATTCAAATGGGCCGTAGATTTGTTTTACAATTTGGCTGAATCAGTCGTTGCTGTTAATTTAACTATCTATTAGTCAACCATACCAAAATAGAATAATGATTTTAACCAACACCTGATGTTTAGTGCAATAGAGTATACATAGTATACTGTAGAATCATGAAGAGATGACGCAACTCAGTGGCTTGAGACATTATCAGAAATAGGTTAGAACAAAAACGAATGACGATCTTGCTATAGTTCCCTATTACACTCTTCGAAAAAGTAGATTAATAGATTTATCCCTGCTCATTTTTTTCAAGATTTGAATTACTTCTTATGATATTTCCTTATTCTGATTATATCCACCCTACATCTATCACTTCATAACCTCATTTCCTTGTTTGTGTGCCGTATATATATTCTGGTACTCATTTGTACCAATGTCTGGATTAGTCGTACGGTAGATAAAACCCAATCGTCTCGAGTGATCAGTCGCACAGCTTAGGTTTGATCTCGTCTACATTTGACAGAAGTTGTAGGCGTTCGAATCTACTACCCTAGTATCCAGAAGAAATCCGTGACACTCCTGCTCCTTTCTTAGATTGGTTTGATTTAGTAAATGATTTTAATGTTTTGCCCAGATCCTGTACTTGTTTCTCATTCGTCACCTTTCATTTGTGTTCTTCGCTATCTGATTATTTACAACTTTTATTACGTAATCTCAATAACTCTTTTGTGTGATTATTATTTTAAGATCTATTTAACCAGGTTTGATCTACTTCCTATTTTCAACCATTGGTTAGAAATGTTATTATTTTAGTCACTACTAGTACACCTGTCTTTTAACCATCATCAACCTGAACTTTTCATCTATTACGGATAATTATATGGTCTATTTCATTGTGATCACTAACTTAAAATTTTTTTGATCTGATTTCCTCATATACCCCTATAGATATCCATGTTTATTGGGGTAACGCCTGATGACGATCTAAATGCGAACAATATTATTCACTTTAATGTGTTGTCCGAATTAAAATAAATAAATATAGAAAGTGAAACGTTAATCAGTAGCAATAGTTTATTTATTAATATCTATTAAAAAAGTAACCAACTAAATGCTATTACATTACTGGGTTAGAATTATAATTTGTACACAGTAGATTGTTTAATGCGTTCTATTTTGATGGATAAGTTAGTTCAAACAAATAACGAGGCGTAGTAAATGTATAACGTTGTTCACTTTCGCCAAAACGATGCATCAAGGGAGAGTTTCTGTAACATTGTATCAAACCATCCTTTAATTGCTGACATTGGTACAAGAGGATCAGATGTTGAATTATCACGTGCAAAACTAGCAACATAATTAAATAAACTTTCAGCTGCGAATCGAGTGAACTGAGTCATCCTATCAGCAGAAACTGATGATTCAGGAGTGATCTCTTCTGTTTGTTGTGGCAAATTTGTTAAAAGATCAACAGAAATTCCAATCTGAGCAGGTACAACTCCATTTGAGTATTGAAAAGAGGCATTAGTGCCAAATGGGTGTATAACATTTTGAAGTTGTGCATCTTAAAAAGATAAATAAAAATTAGGACGAAACTAGTTAACCGTTAAAAATTACTAACAACTTATCATCACTGTCATTTTGTAAACGTTTCTGGAGATTGAAAACGATTTACAGATTCAAGTATGTGTAAACCCATTAATACAGAAGTGTGGAGCACGTAAAATTGATGTATCACATTGGATGACTGGTTGGTGTCATGTAATACCAAAAAATTAAATCACTCTTATCCAAATATTATCATTTGATCATTCTTTTTTTTATTTAAAAACATGAACATTGGTACAAGGATGCACCAAATAGATATGCGCCACGTAAATAATTTGACATGTGTGAGGGCTGGAGTACTGCATGGCTGCCCAAACCGAAGCAGGTGGTTTCTTAGGGGCCACACCCGGAGCCTTCGACCTAAAGGTCTAATCCACAAGGTAGCTATGTCCCGATAAGCATAATGAATGGTAACTTTTAGGACCCATTTATAGATCAATATTATGTGTATATTTTTATCGTATAATTATTATGTAACTAGACTATTCGAATTCATGTCCCTCTTATCATAATCTTTACTTTGACCTATGAACTATTATTTTACAATTTACCATTCTTGAATTATGCCGTCTATGAATTACTGCCTCCCACACTCACAGCCACATTTGGCTAAATCTTCCGCAAATGTTATTTCCCATTTTCTGGTACAATGTAGTCCGTTTGGTTGGTATATAAAATGTATGTTTGAAATAAACGATTCATATAGCAGAGGCTGAGATTGGTGTTCTGGACTTAACTGGCTGGACTAGGCAGGAAGCAGGACCGATAAGTACTCTAGACTGCTCGTACGGGTTTTGAGGGTCATTGGCTCGAACGATAATTCACTGCTCTCTAATTGGCGGTATCATTACGTATACATGAACAGGTCACAAGTTATAACAGCAGTGGAGCAACGTCAGGAGATGCAGTCCCATGATAGCCGGTGACCAACAATAGGCTCACACGCCGTTTGTTCCTTCAGGATACTGGAGCCATTTGTTTGGAATCAGGGTTTTCCAACTCCCCTAGATGAACCCTCCGTGTCCACCAACCCGATTAAAGCGCCGGACATTCGCTTCTCATCCTCTCAATTTCGTGAACAACACCCCCGCCACGAGAAGGCAGTAAGTAGGACTTCCCTGCCAGAGGCTATATACGCGTGGCCATGTGAGAGCATTTCGAGAGGGAGGGCGGGCCCACCCCACTCTCGGCCGTACCAGGGCATTCGGGGGCACATCTCAGTGAGATGGTTTGCGCAACGTATTGAAAACTGTGGCAATGATGTTTGCTTGTATGCGTTTCCTTTCAATTTGCCTGCCTATTGATTTATCTGTTAATCGTGTCACATTGTTCTACTGATCTAATAATAAAAACACGCACATACTTTAAGAAAGCTAGTGCTTTCGTACTTGTTGTGTATTTATTGCACCAAAAGCATGCTTGGTCTACTTTAACTTGGATTATTTCAGTTAAGATTTAAAATTATCTCCAAATCCGTCTTGTAATACTTTTTAGTTGACTCACACTAGTGATTATCTTGTGTAATTTTTTTCGATATTTTTTACCCTTTTATTCTGTTTACAATGGTCGGCTGTACTTATAAATGTTTTTTCTCTGTGAAGGAAAGAATGCAATGTGATGAGTGTAAAAATTGGTTCCACACAACAGATGTACCTATTTAGGTCCCACCGCATCAGTCAGTCAGTCAGCTGCAACGTAGGACCAGGCACGTATATGCATCGGTCCAAGTTGCCATACCGCATTAGCACAACAAGATGAACACCGGATTCATAGGACTAGTTCATTCAGTGGTGGTAATATATAGAAGAAAGATTGTGTATAAGGAGATAGTAAAGAAAGAAAGAATTAGTTCCTAGACAGATATGGAGCGATTTTAATCTCTTAATTTAAGGAAGACAGAGAGTGTATACACCGACGCCATTGTGATCGATTCTGAGCCATGTCACCAAGAGTCTCCAACCATTGGTTACGATAGTCACGCGGACCCCAACCAGGTAGTCTGCATCTACCAACATGGCTCAGACCAGAAGTTAGTGACTTCAAGCACTGATGCCACGTTTTGGTTTGGCCGCCCCCTAACTTTCTTCCAATTATCCCCTGCACTAGTCAGCATTGCGCGTCGTGGTAATCGGTGTTCAGGCATACGCAACACGTGGCCTCAACCATCTCAGTCGATGAAGATTCATAACCTCATCAACTGATTTACCATCATTCCCTAGTACCCTGCGTCTAACCTCACTATTACTTACCCGGTGATCCCAGCAGATACCCGCAATATTTCTAAGGCACCTGTGGTCAAATACTAGTAACTTACGAATATCTTCCACTCTTAAAGGCCATGTTTCGCAGCCGTATAGAAGGACGGAACGAACTGCCGCGCAGTATACTCGTCCCTTAATTGATAGACGGATATCTCGCCTTCGCCATAGATGACGTAAGTTGGCAAAGGCCAAGCGAGCTTTTCGAATCCGTGCTGAGATTTCGTCAGACACCAACCCATTAGGGCTGATCAGACTTCCAAGATAAGTGAAGTTGTCAACGCGTTCGACTACTTCACCCCCTATCCTTAGTTCAGGTGTTGATGCAGACCAGTCCTGAAGCAACAACTTGCATTTAGAGGGAGAAAAGCGCATCCCAAACATTCCAGCATTGTTGCTCAGTGCTACCAAAAGACTCTGCATTTCATCAGCGTCTTCACCAAACAGGACTATGTCATCTGCGTATTCTAAGTCAATAAGTGGACCTCCTGGTAGGAGATCAATACCCGAGAAGTCAGTCGACGAGAGCGTTATTTCCATCAGGATGTCTATGATAAAGTTAAACAAAAAAGGAGAAAGTGGACAGCCTTGACGGACGCCACTTGAGGTTGCAAAAGCAGATGACAGTTCGCCATAGGCTCTGACCCGACTAGTAGTGTTCGAGTAAAGAGCCTTCACAAGGTTTATGTACTTCTGAGGTACGCCTTTCAATGACAGACACTGCCACAGAACCTCTCGGTCAACAGAGTCAAACGCTGCTTTTAAGTCAAGGAATACCACCATTGTCGGACGCCGATAAGTATGCCTGTGTTCTAGAACCTGACGAATGGTGATGGCATGATCAGAGTCCAAGCAGGTACCCCAGAATGAGCGACAATCTTCTATTGACCCTCTCCAACGATGACTGATGGCAATATGGTCTATTTGAGTCCATCGTTGGTTTGGTGCAGGGGGTCGCCATGTTAGACGATGTCTCTCCTTATGCTTAAAATTTGTGTTTGCTAAAAATAAACGATTGTCTGAGCACAGTTGCAGCAGACGATCACCATTATCTGTTCGCTGTGCCGGAATACTAAAATACCCACCTAAATGTCTTTCTGTTTTGTTTAAGCTACCTACCTGGGCATTAAAGTCACCTCCTACGAGTACTATGTCTGAACGTTTAGCTTTCTGAAGAAGTTCAGACAGCTTTCTGTAAAATTCATCTTTCACTTCATCCGAACTGCAGTCAGTGGGAGCGTAGGCAGAAACGACGAAAAGGCAACGACGTGTGTCCCTATCCTTCCGAGTTCTTACGGAGCCGTTTAACCGAACAGCGCATAGACGACTGTTAACGGGGATCCACTCTAATAGCGCTTGTTCCGCCCTCATGCTAAGTGCTATGCCTACACCTGCCAGTCCACGAGAACTAGCCATCGGGTCGCCAGATACACGGAGGGTGTATCTCGTTGGCTCTCCGTTTTGCCGAGGTGAGGTCAAGTGAATGACCACACTAGGATCCTGTATGCGTGTTTCGGAGACACAGCATACATCAATGGTACGAGATTCTAAGGTTTTAGCCAAGGAAGCCTGCTGACCGATTTGGCATAGTGTGCGTACGTTGAAGGCTCCAATGTATAGTTTGGAGCGAGGTTTCAGTAGACCTGGGACAGTGTTTTGAGCACTAGAATCGTTGGCTGTGGTGACACTTGAGGAGGAAGCTAAAAGAGGAAGTTTAGTGTATAAAGTCGATGTAGGAGGAATAATAGGAATTGAAGAGGGAAGTTGACTATGAATACAGTGGTCTTGAGTGCTGTTAGAGGTATGAGGGCGGTTATCACTTCCCGGTTGCCCACACCGTGGAAGGGTTCTTCTGGAGGTACCTGAAAAGGAAATTGGATTAGAGTTGGTCATAGTGACCTGAGAGCGTGACCGCAGTGCCCAAGGGACAGCTGCTTGAGGTCGGTCACACACGACCTTTTTATGAGTGATTTTTGTGTTAGCTCCGTACTTGTTGAGTCCTTACCGCCGGAGACGGATATCCGTGGGATAAGGCGAGGTGTGCATTTTTAGGGTCGACCTTTTCTAACCCCACCCCTCCTTGTGGGAAGGCAGCATCGCTGTCATGCTGGTTGTCTGAAGGAAACACCTTACTGCTGTCACACCTCTGTACAGTTTTATTATTTATTTATTTTAACACATAGTCAGCAGTACGACTTCGCCTTCGGACCTTGGTTTTGTTGCTTTTAGTCTTACCGCTCTTCAACCGACCTGTCTGGCATGGTAGGACCTTGAGGAACGGTTGTTCCAGCCAGTATAGCTCAGTTGCTTCATCACGATAGGCAAGCCCGACCACCACGTCAAGGTAGCAACAACGGTCATACAAAATATGCTCAAAGACTAACTCCCATTGGTTTTGTATGACATTGCTGAGCTAGGAGGTGATGAGCCTTCTGATTTTGATCAGCAATAAAGTTGAAGGTGAGATGGTGAAGATTTGTATATAAGGTGGATTAATTTGATTGGTGTTTTGTTCTCTGATCTTTTGATACGGGAAAATCCATTGATGTTGGCAAGAAGTGATATTGCAAAAGCTGAAGCTTTATCGTAGTAAAGTGTATCCTACCGACGATGGTGAAAGAGCAGTATTCAGTCGTGATAATGGCAGCTTTCCCGTGAATCCTGTGGTTATTACTTTAACATCTCAAAGTTCAGTGGTCCTGACGATGTTTATGCTAGGATTATGAAAGCCATGGTCATACTGTGGCGTCTTTGCGAGAATCCAGATTGCCAAAAGAATGGAAGGACACTAATCAGTCCGGTTTATAAAGCGGGGAGTAGACTTAGTGTTGTTGTCAAACTAACGTGAAAGATCATTCGAGTTACTTCTTAAACTAGATGGAAGGGCACAATCTTTTATCTAAGGAACAATAAAGTTTTAAAGAGAGACTATCATGCTTGACAAATTCACTCATTGAAAGAGATTGAGCTTCAGTGAAAGATAGGAATATTTCGGTAGATGTAATTTTTAAGGATCTAAGCAGAGATTTTGGCAATGTCATCTGAGTCTCAAATTAAAACTAGAAGGCTTCTAAATCCATTATGGACTTATAAACTGGACAAATGACTTTTTCAATGATATGAGACAGTGGGTAAGAGCAAATGGGTCTCTATCGGTGTGGGGACCTTTAAAAGGTGAAAATCTTGGTTACAAAGCCAAGATAGATTGCGCTACAATGTTCACAATCCAACTCTCTAATTGTTATTTCAGGCAAATAAAATGAAAGGCAAGAAAGCACGCCTAAACATGCCTTTTACCATATGACGCCTGCTACCAACGTAGAAACAGAAGTATCAAGACAACACAAAGCCAAACTACTTCTGGCACTAATGAAAGCCAAAATTCATGGAACAAAATACAAAAGAAGAGATAAAACTAACTTTTAGCAAGTTTACCGACTTTATATATTGCGCTAGGCTTCTCGTTCGTTATAACACCAAGAAAGTACCAGTTAGGAACCCCATTTTCCTGAATCCCCAGATAAACTAGAAACAATTGCTGCAAAAATCCTATCGTCTTACCCCCACCACCCATATTTGGCGGAAAGACAGTTTCTCCTGTTAGAAACACGACAATATGATTTACATCATTTAAGGGTAGTAAATCCAGAAGAAACTGAGACTCCGATACGTTATTAAAACTTGTTTGTACCTAAACTTTGATGTGAATGAGGATCGAACGCACTGGTCTTCCAGCAACCAATACTGCAAACATCACGACCAGAAAAACATGGCACGGGAAAAACGTCAGACTCTTTCAAATCAAGAGTAGTAGCGCAAAAGTTCATACAGTGAGTCCTTTAAGTCCAATATTTGTGGTATGAAAATGTGTCAACTAGATAGTTTTTTTCCTGATGTACCAACACCATTTCAGGTCTTCGATGGTTTTCCGCATGAGAAATATAAACAGTTGTAGTATAATTTTGTAAAAGAGCATATTCTAGACAACATATTCAATGCTACTAATAATATACAAATGGAATGATTAACTCTGCAAGACATATATCAATGAGAAAGGCAAAACTGTGAAAAATGACGCTTACAAAAAATGATATGTTTAATAGCAAAATGATAAATGTTATGAAACGAATTTTACTTGAAGATAACATTCACAAATCAGTCCACTTTATTATCGAGAATTCCATTGGCACCACCCACTGATGGAGGCTAATGAGTGCTTAACGTGTTTTAGGACTAGTCTTCAATGGCTTTACAGTATTGCGACGATAAGCCAGTTGGGACAATTTTGAGACCAGCCTGAAAAATGTACATAAGGTAATAAGACCTCTATAATTAACAATTATTTATAGATCATATGCACACCAAGTATATTGTATGGATAGTTATAACCTGCTTATTTTACAACTGATTTTTTCTATCAGGTCTTATAATTGGATCTTTGTAGTTGCTCGTACTTCACCAAGTTAACATGGTTTATTCTAGCTCCTAAAAAGACCAATTTATCCTATCTTCTCAAGTCTTATTTCTACTTTTCTCATTATATGCTTATTAAATTACTTACTTACTTACTTACTTACGCCTGTTACTCCTCGTGAAGGAGCATAGGCCGCTCACCAGCATTCTCCATCCAACCCTGTCCTGGGCAATCCTTTCAAGCTCTTTCCAGTTCTTATTCATCTTTTTCATATCTGCTTCTATTTCCCGACGTAATGTGTTCTTTGGCCTTCCTCTTTTCCGCTTCCCTTCAGGATTCCAAGTTAGCGCTTGTCTCGTAATGCAGTTTGATGATTTCCTCAATGTATGACCTATCCATTTCCATCGTCTTTTCCTAATTTCCTCTTCAGCTGGAAGCTGGTTGGTTATCTCCCACAAAAGGCTGTTGCTGATGGTATCCGGCCAATGGATGTTGAGTATCATGCGTAGACAGCTATTAATAAATACCTGTACCTTCTTGATGGTGGTTGTTGTAGTTCTCCAAGTTTCAGCTCCCTACAGTAGAACTGCCTTGACGTTCGTATTAAAGATTCTGACTTTGATATTGGTTGAAAGTTGTTTTGAGTTCCATATGTTCTTCAGTTGAAGGAATGCCGCTCTAGCTTTGCCAATCCTCGCCTTGACGTCTGCATCTGAACCTCCTTGTTTATCGACGATGCTTTCCAGGTATGTGAAGGATTCCACGTCTTCCAGAGTTTCGCCATCAAGAGTGACTGGATTGCTGTTCTCCGTGTTGTGTTTGAGGACCTTGGTTTTCCCTTTGTGTATGTTGAGGCCTACTGATGCAGAGACTGCTGCTATGCTGGCTGTCTTTATCTGCATTTGTTCGTGTGTATGTGATAGGAGGGCTAGGTCATCTGCGAAGTCCAAGTCGTCTAATTGGTTCTGAGCTGTCCATCGTATGCCGTAGTTTCTCTCAGATGTCGAGGTCTTCATAATCCAGTCGACCACCAGAAGAAACAGGAAGTGAGAGAGTAGACAGCCTTGTCTTACTGCGGTCTTTACTTGGAATGCGTCTGTCAGCTGTCCTCCATGCACTACTTTGCACTGTAGTCCGTCGTATGAGTTCCGGATAATGTTGACAATCTTCTCAGGAACTCCGTAGTGTCGAAGAAGTTTCCATAACGTCCTCCTATCTACACTGTCAAATGCCTTCTCATAATCAATGAAGTTGATGTACAGTGACGAGTTCCACTCAATTGATTGTTCGACGATGATCCGTAGTGTCGCAATCTGGTCTGTGCACGACCGGTCCTTATGGAATCCAGCTTGTTGATCTCAAAGTTGAACGTCTACTGCGTCTTTCATCCTGTTCAGTAACACTCTGTTGAAGACTTTACCTGGTATTGACAGTAGTGTAATGCCTCTGTAGTTTTCACACTTGCTCAGATCTCCTTTCTTTGGAATCTTGATGAGGTGTCCTTCTTTCCAATCCATCGGCACTTGTTCCTCCTCAAAAATCTTCTTGAATAGAAGATGAAGCATGCTTGTAGTTACTTCGATGTCTGACTTCAACGCTTCAGCTGGTATATTGTCAGGTCCTGCTGCTTTCCCGCTCTTGATTTGTCTGATGGCCATTCTGATTTCTTCTGTCGTTGGTGGATTGACATTTATAGGAAGATCTGTGTGTGCTGCTTCGATGTCCGGTGGATTCATTGGAGCCGGTCTGTTCAGGAGTTCCTCGAAGTACTCTTCCCATCTGTTGCGCTGTTGTTGAATCTCAGTGATTGGTCTTCCTTCTTTGTCTTTGACTGGTCTCTCTGGTTTACTACATTTCCCTGCAAGCTTCTTCGTCGTATCGTAAAGCTGTTTCATATTTCCTTCTCTTGCAGCTTTTTCCGCCGTCGTTGCTAGTTCTTCCACGTATTTTTGCTTATCAGCTCTAATGCTCTTCTTCACTTTCTTGTTTGCTTCTATGTACTCTGCTTGTGTTTGGACTTTCTCTGCTCTTGTTCGACTGTTGTTAATTGCTGTCTTCTTGTTCTTTCTTTCTTTGATCCTGTCCAGTGTTTCTGTAGAGATCCATTCCTTGTTATGATGTTTCTTGGGGCCCAGAACCTCTTGACACGTTGAAGTTAATGTTTCGTTGATACCTTTCCAGCTATCCTCCATAGCAGTTTCTTCTTCTTCTTTCAGTAGATCCTATAAGGCTTGTAACCTGTTTTTGAGTGCTATCTTGAATTCATTGAGTTTGTCAGTATCTCGAAGGAAGGCTGTATTGAACCTTTGTGGTGCTGTTTGTCCAGTTGTCCAGTTCTTCTTTAGGTTCAGTTTCAATTAGGTCACAACCGGGTGATGATCTGAAGCTATGTCCGCTCCTCTCCTGGTTTTCACATCTTCCATTGTCCTTCGGAACTTTTTATTGATGCAAATGTGATCTATCTGGTTCTCTGTGGTGTGGTCCGGTGAGATCCACGTAGCTTTGTGTATACGTTTGTGTGGAAATGTTGTACCGCCTATGACCAATTTATTGAATGCACACAGATTTGCAAATCTTTCCCCGTTTTCGTTTTTCTCTCCCAGTCCATGCAGTCCCATGATGTCTTCATATCCGGTGTTGTCCATTCCGACTTTGGCGTTTAGATCTCCCATCAGAATGGTGAGGTCCTTTCTTGGGCACTTCTCTATGATTGATTGCAGTCTCTCATAGAATTGATCTTTAACGTCGTCGTTGCTATCATTGGTAGGTGCATAACATTGGATAATGTTCATTGTGATACCCTCCTTCTTTGTTTTGAATGATGCTTTGATGATTCTTGATCCGTGAGATTCCCATCCTACAAGTGCATTTCGTGCTACTTTGGATAGCATTAGAGCAACTCCCTGAGTGTGTAGAGCATTTTCCTCTTCGTGACCGGAGTATAGCAGCATCTCTCCCGTATTTAGCCTTCGTTGTCCAGCTTGGGTCCAATGGGTTTCTCTGATTTCCAGTACTGCCAAGTTGTATCTCCTCATTTCCGTTGCTATTTGACTGGTCTTCCCGGTCTCCCACATTGTCCGGACGTTCCATGTACCTATAAAAATTGTTGCTCTGGTTGTTAGAAGGGGCGTCGGCCTCGTGGCTTCCGAAGGAACTCGGCTTTCCCCATGAAGCGTCATATTACCTCTAACTCCCAGGGCAGGGTTTAAATGGTTTGAGTTATTTTTTCTGGTTAGCGTTTTTTTAGCGAGTTAGGTTTCTACGGGATGGGGATGCTAACCCCATGCCCAACCCTCCTCCTTTACCCGGGCTTGGGACCGTCAGTAACTCTGGAAGAGCTACAGGCGGAGTTTTATTAAATTACGCTTACTAACATAAGCGTATCGGTTGTGTGTGTCGGTTGTTTACCTCATTCATTGAGCATCTCTAACTTATTTCTGCCTGACTATAAGTAGCGAGTCAAGCTTGGCTAAATTGAGTTGGATCACACTCTTTCTCTGGTGTGAGTCGATTCGTTTTTCTTTTTCTCAACCTCTGTATTCAGTACACTGTCAGACAGACATAGGATGAAATTAGGAAGACGTAAGGTCGGTGACGGAAACTTAGTCTGTAAATTTAGCTGTGGCAGATGTGGTGTTTGTGTGAATTAAGAACTCCTTTGTACTGGATGTCTGCTGGATTTTAAATTCCAAATACTATATGTTCGTCCGTGCTCATCTAGTACTTGTTGATTAAATTGTGTTATTTCAGAGGTTCCTAGTTTGTACTATAATTCAAATACTCCTACCACAGTATATCATGTAGACAATTATGTTTAAGCGTATCCGAAGTGTATTTTTTTGATAACAATCATCGTACGATCTAAATAGACTCAGATAATGACACCACAATAATTCCATGTCAGTACGTGAAAGGGACGAAAATGACCCGACTCGGAAGTGTTTTTTTCGACAGTTATGTCAATACATAGAAACTTAAACTCATTGCATCGGACTCAAATGCTTGTTTCCGGAATGCAAATGATGATAGTGGTCAACATTCTTTCGTAAAGCATCCACCCTCTAACTCTCCATCATAACTTAAACAGCGAAGATGGCGTTGTCTATCTACGCATGCTTTAGTTGAAATGATTCATCCTCCAGGTCTAAATATTGCCACCGCCGAACTGGGTTTTAGGTCCATGCAGAAAATGGTTATCTAAAACCGTGAACAAACATCCTCGCACGAAAAAAATATGTTTCTGTAGATCTTTCGAGACACAGTGGTCGTCAAGTGAAAGATTATATTTAAGACCGTCTCTAATGAATAATAAGCCAACAAGATGCTTACCAAGGAAGACATTGCCAAGCTGCCGTCACAGTTGTACCCAAGTTGTTAGACGCATTTTCCAGTTAACTGAGTTTCGACTTGAAAATATCAACGAGATTTTACAGTGCAGCCAGTCAAGCACAGCAGTATAAGTATTCGCGCTAGATGGATACATATCTGTGGTTCGCAACTACCTTGATTCGCTTATGATTATATCAAAACAACCATGACCTGTCTTTTATAATCAATTTCATACCATCTGCACATCTAAAGCAGATCCACCGTGTTCAATAATAATGCTGCCCGAATATGTAAAGGTTTTTACACCCTCCAAATCTTCACCGTTAATTTTGATCGGATTCGCGCATGTTGAGTCGAGTCGGAAAGTCTTGCTTTTCCCTTTGTGTATATTGAGACCTACTACTGCTGAGTCTGCTGTCACACTGGTCGTCTTCTCCTGCATTTGATGTTGAGTTAGCGATAGAAGAGCCAGATCATCTGTGAGGTCTAGATCGTCCAACTGAATCCTAGATGTCCACTGTATCCCGTGCTTCCCTTCAGATGTTGAAGTCTTCATGATCAATTCGATCACCAGGAGAAAGAGAAAGAGTGAGAGCAAGCAACCTTAACTAACCCTCGTCTTTACTTCGAACAAGTATGTCAGTTGTCCTCCATGCACGATTTTGCATTTTAAACTGTGGTAAGGGTTACTTATATCCACACACATAGTACATAAAAGTGGTCAGGCATAGAATTTTCTCGGTAGAAGGTCAATGAAGAAAGAACGGGATTGGAACATAATTGGTATGAAAACGCGTGAACAATGAAATCTTGGGCAATGGATTAATGTTTGCAACAGGAATAGTCACGTTTGCGGCGATGGATTGATATTTTGCAAATTAATAATTTAATATATGGTTCTCCGATCGTATTCAGATGCTCTGTAAATATGTGCTCCAATACATTCGATTTTCCCTACCCGTGTTCTGTTCACTAGAAACCCATCATAGTAATTCCATATGATATTGAATATCTTCCTAGGCACACCATAGTGTCGAAGACGCTTCCATAGGGTTGTTGTGTCCACGCTGTCAAATGCTTTCTCGTAGTCAATGAAGTAGATGTAGAGTGATGAATTCCATTCAATTGATTGTTCCACAATGATCCGTAGAGTTGCGATTTGGTCTGTACACGATCGATCCTTACGGAATCCTGCCTGTTGGTCTCGTAGTTGGGCGTCCACGCAGTCCTTCATCGTGTTTAACAATACCCTGTTGAAGACTTTTCCTCGTATCGAGAGAAAAGTGATGCCCATGTAGTTATCACAGTTGCTCAGATGGCCGTTCTTTGGTATTTTGACTAGAAGTCCTTTTTTCCAGTCTTTCGGTACTTGTTCCTCATCCCAAATGTTGCCGAAGAGAGCGTGGAGTATCCTTACATTTACCACTACGTCTGCTTTCAATGCCTTTGCTGGAATGTTGTCTGGTCCTGCTGCTTTGCCACTCTTGATATGTCTGATGGCCTTGCTGATTTCTTTAATTGTTGGTGAGTTGACATCGATTGGTAGGTCCGTGGGTGCTACTTCGATGTTGGGTGGATTCAGTGGAGCTGGTCGATTCAAGAGTTCTTAGAGGTGTTCTACCCACCTGTTTCGTTGTTCTTCAATGTTGGTGATTACCTTACCTTCCTTGCTTTTCACTGGTCGTTCTGGTTTACGGTGATTTCCAGAGAGTTTCTTTGTTGCGTCATACAGTTGTCTCATGTTTCCTTCTCTGGCAGCCTTTTCTGCCGTCAGTGCTAAATCTTCCACATATTGACGTTTGTCAGTGCTGATGCTACTCTTCACTTGCTTGTTTACTTCTGTGTATTAAGATTGTGCTTTTTTGATGCAAATATGGTCGATTTAGTTTTGCGTAGTGTGATCCAGTGAAGTCTATGTGGTTTCGTGTATGTGTTTGTGTGGGAATATAGTGCCGCCTATGACCAGTTTATTTAAGGCACTTAAGTTTGCAAATCTCTCACCATTTTTGTGCCTTTCTCCCAGTCCGTGTCGTCCCATGATCTCTTCATATCCGGTGTTGTCCATTCCAATCTTGGCAGTTAGGTCTCCCATCAGAATGGTGAGGTCCTTTCTTGGGCACTTCTGGACGATTGACTGTAGCCTATCGTAGAATTGGTCTTTAACGTCTTTAACAACCGAACGATAACTTTCGGTTTTTACTGTTGATACGGAGAAATAATAGATATCGAATATAAATGTGATTACATATAATGCCATAAATTAAGAAATGTGAGTTGATATATTTTAGGTTTGCCAAGTGAATTTATCAAAGGTCCGAAACCAACGACTGTTAAGTTATCGGGCAGGAAACCGCTCGTCTCTAGTATAACAATTATAAAGTTAGAATGTAGGCAAACAGAGAAAATACAAAGGTCAAGAAGCTAAGATAAATTAGTTATACAAACAAATAACTAGGGAGAAATGTGATAACTGGCAGATAAACGTGGGCGATCATCGGCAAAATGTGTAGGACAGGTGTTGGGGATGATAAATTCCCCAAACCTCACATCTGTAATTTTATCGATTAACTTATTGATTAAATGTTTAAATATTTGAATAGCAATCAATTGACGAACTTATTGATGAATGTTTAAAAATTTAAATGACAATATCGATTATATATATTCGTATATATATGTTTTAAATTGTTTTTAGTTGAATCGCTCGTTTCTGGTTGTTGCAAAATATACTCATTTCAAGCCTTAACTTCTCCCTTTAGATAGCTGGAGCTGGGACGCGTCATTTGCTAGCTCACTGGTCGTTGGTCACCGAATCTCGTTCCCGTTCGCAAATCTAAGTGAACTCGTTAAGCTTCAACCCTAACAACAGGTTGGTTTTATTAATGAGAAAACATTGATGGGTTTCAATAACTGTAACGATAAATAGGTTGCAGAACATGCATCGGACTTTAAAGTTTATGTTAAAACGCTCCGCTTTATTAAGTATTGTTAGCTGTTACAGCTACAGACAGCCAGTGTGGGCACGATTTTTGAGCCATCATTTGAAGTCATCCAATAAGTAGGCTGAAGTTAAGTCGGTTGTAATAGCGATTCAAAACAAACCGACAAGAAGAGAAAAAAGTGTGACTTTCATGGATTTGATAGTAGACCTCAAATAATACATTGTTAGTTGTTCTGAGGTGCTTGCTATGTTATAAATCATTATCAGTTCTCTTGTTTGTTTTATGTATTCTGGAAAAAATAGCACTACGTGTCGAAGTCGATCATTATAGATCTAATTCTTAACTCTATTACTCATTTCGTTGCCAGTCTCTGAACTTGCTGAAAGAGTTTTATATCCCTCCTGAGCAGAAAGAGTGAAATGAATAAATATTTACTGAGATAAAAACACATGTACATTTAGAGATGAATCAGGGATACTTGTAATGTGATATTGTCAAACTATCTTTACATAAAATAGAATTAGGTATGTTTGTTTATTTTAACGGCATAGTCCCCAATTGTGTCTATGAGCGCTGTACATACTGTTGCACACGATTGTATGAAATAGACGTATTCAAAATCTACTCTCGTGTTTGACTTATTTAATTCCGTTATTCGCTAACGCGAGTCAAGTCAATGATTATACACGAGGATTATATTTCAATAAAAATCACGCATGCGATTGAACTGGAGCCTTACCAGGCCACTAAAATGCCTCTATTAACCTACGTTGATTAGTTATATGTCGGCCAAAATCACCTGAGTAATGTCAAAATATTGTAGCTCAAGCGTTTATCCACTTCCTTATTTTGTGTACGCACAACATTCCCGTTATTTTATATTAACTGTAGAGAACTTTGCGTGCTTGAAAAGATGGCTTCCCGTTTCAAACGTTCTGTCCCATGATCTAAATAAGGATCTGTTCGACGACTGGCTTTATTTCTTCTGAAGGTTAAAGGAGTAGTATCTATGGTTACGACAAATCTTCATGGTGCAAGCCGGTAGCATTTGTAGCTTAAAAGGTTTTTATAAGGTCAGTTATACCTGCCTCATTATTAAGTTAAATGGTGATTCAATAATAATAGGCTCGTTTGTTTATATAAAAAAAAATTCTAAAGGTTAGGATACACGACGTTTTCTCAAACTGAGGAATTTTGAACTAGGGTCCCCAGGATTCAGTACTATAGCCTCTTCTGTGTTTAATTTATATAAATGGCATTCATCAGTAAATACCATCTGAGGTACAAATCCTTGTGGACGATTTGAAACTTCTGGGAAAAGTTTGCAACCAGGACGATAATTCCACACCTCAGGGGATCTGACTCTACTTCAAAGTTAGACGGATGACGATGGACTTACATCCAACACTTGAAAGTGTAAAATGGCCCATCCGGGACGGTGCAGATTACACAAAACTTAAGGAATTCTCCTATGGAGATACCCCAAGTCGAAAAAGATTTAGGGGTCCTGGTATCCTATAGTATGAAGTCGCAAGCCAACTGTGACAAAAATACCTTTCGAGAAAACTTAACACCTTTAAAGTTGAAGTACATTTTTGGTAAGCTTGACATCAGCTTCAATTAAAACACAAAAGTTTGGTAAACTTAGAGCATCCTAAACACTCATTCACATCCTCTTAAATACTTGCTTAGCCTGAATCTCGATACAAACCCTAGAGAAATTACCCAGAAGTTATAGGTGTTTTATAGTGGAATGGACTGCAGAAACACCAACTCTTTACTAATGGACAAATCCTGGAGTAACGTGCCGCCTGATATGATCTAAAAGACTTCTCAGGAGTCTTCAGAGAAGAAATTTTACATACTCTTAGGGAGTGGAGACAGTATTTAGTTATCATTTAATGACATTCTCCCTTCCGTTGTTGGATATACCTAGGTTGCTAAGTGGAACCATATTATATATATATACGGAAGCTCGTTAAGCGAAAGTTCCTTCTATTTCGTTCCTAATCATTTGAACCATTTTCTAAAATATTAGTCTCTACAGGTCATACTACAGTCTCATGCCTGCTGTAGATTAAAAGTGGAAGACCTTTACGAAAAGTATTAATCTGTCTATGAAGTCTTTCATCCGGTGAACGGCCAGCTATTCTATAACATTGAACATCAGAAATACTAAAACTGGTATACAATCGGCAGAATGGTTTCTGTCATCATTATTCCAGGACTTAAGAAGATATTAGTGATTGCCCAGAGACTTCGCGTCTCTGGGTACGGGTTGTCCTTGTGAGTTACTTTAAGACTGCGTAAAAGATGTCACTGCCTGTTGATGCGCCAGGTTGCTAGGACTTCGGTCTCCTAAGTACCACTCCAGATATTAGGCGGATATTTCCCAGGTCTTCGGTTGGTGCTGGGTGCTAGTATGTTCTTTTTGCTTGTGTTTGATTAATTGTTTTCTGCGTTTTCTCTAAGGTCTGTATTAAAAATGAACTTAAAGATTCCAGATTGTCAGGGGTGTTTAAAATGCTTTAAGTCGCTAAAGGTTTTTCTTTGGTCAAGCATATTCCAGAGGATGAGAATGCAGTAATCTGAGGCTTAAGTTTCAGTTCCTCATTTGATTTCTCGATTTGGTCTCGGATACGCTATGGAGATATTATACTATTATGCTCCAAGTGGAACAAAATAAAATTGTTAAAAATTAGGTAGAAAGTCTTCATTTCAAACAGATCAAAAATCAAATTCGAAGGCCTTGTCTTCTCTGGCTTCTCTATAATTGCTGGAGAAACATTATGACTGGGCATATTAGACCAGTTATTTATACATAAAAATCCTGGTTCTTTTTGAATGAATTCACCAATCGGCATAAAATAGTGTGCGAAGCTCCAGTTGTCAAGAAATCATGGAGAACATATGATGATCAAAAGTGTTGAAATGATTTGCTCACTAAGAATTCTCGGAATAGGGAGAACTGGAATAATAAAGATGAACGCATTATGTTTGAAATTCTTAATCATTGTACAATCGAGTACAGAGGAATCCTCAGTTAGTACAAATACCACAACCACCACAGCTTAAATTGGAGTCCGGATGTCCGTTATCTAATGTACGTATTCTTAGGTTAATCATATGCGTCCGACTGTGTATCATTCGTAGAGTGCGGAAAATCAGTTCTTTGATGATTATTTCACTCAAGCAATTTCATAATTGTTTCTTTTGAGTACGAACTGACAGTTTTTCACTGAAAGACTATCTCTTCAGATCTTTGAATTTTGCAGCAGTAACTGAATTGACTTTCGTTTTCTAGGTCTTGATATTTCTTGCTTGCGCATCAAGATGAGGGAGCTTTGGAGTTGTGTGTAATTTTTCGCACTTTGATTCCTGAGTTAACAAGTTGTCAAGCATTTCATATTTCAACGACAGTAGGAAACCATTGTGGTGGACCAGACAATATATTAACCCAAAAGATAATAACAGAGTTATTAATAACAAATAATAATATTTATATATGTTATAAACACAATAGAAATAAGGAACGTTACTTAGTTCACCAGGAGAGTGCGTGTTCCAAATTGATCTGGTATTAAATATCCACAATTATAGATGGTTAATAATTCCAGTAAGTTTGATGGATTCCCCAAGGATATGATCCAGCGGTATATTATGGTATATTCCAATTACAGTCTGTAAATGTAAATGGTATTTGATTCAGACTTCGGTTAACACAAATGTGAGTGAATGTAGAACGAGAGTTATGTGCGCAGTAGTGTATTTGGGAAACAACCACAATAGTGTCACGTTATGTTAGAATCACAACGGAAAAAGTGTTCAAGGTCATACACTTAAACAACAGGTACAATCATTTAATGATAAATGTACATACAGTGGGAAATTGACAAAATAAATACAAATAACATTAAAAAACTATTTACAAAATAAGCTTATCAGGCATATCTCCACATGGCTCCCCCCAGAGTGTCCGGAGGTAACACTGGTTATATTAAAAAAAATATATAAGAATATGATATATACATGTATACAAAAATAATGTTTACAGTAATAACCAACAAAAAAATGTTGTGGAGATGGGTATGACATGCATGTTAGTAATATACAGTGTGTTATTGTGTAAAAAATAACATTGATATAGCATAGCATAACAACAATGAAAACGGTGAAAATATAGTCATGTAATGTCTTGGTTTGCTAACAATGCTAATAATGTGCAAAACTGTTAATAAACCCACAAAAAAATGAAGTGTTTAATTTTGTGTACAATGAATAAATAATTAAATAGAGTTTATTCGTTTATTAATGTGCCAAAAAAAAATTTTTTTTAGAAAAAAAAACTGACAAAACGAGTAATGGTGGAAAAAAAATTGATTGATTATGTACACCGTGAAAAAAAAATCGTCATAGATTCTGTTGAAAAAAGAAAAAAGAAGTGTGAACTTAGTAATGTAGGACGTCGATAATTGTTTGTTATGAACATTATTTTTTTTCTACTCGTCGAAGTGTACACAACGTTTGGGTTTTTTTACAATTCTGCCTGAACGAGTTAAACAAGTAGGTTTGCTACTCAGTTTTTCATTCTCCTCTAGTGTCGTAGTGGTTAGTGGGAGGAGTTGATTAAATGTGGTGCTATTTTCTTTGTCATGTTGAACTTCGTAGAAAGCTGGCTTTATTCTATCTATGGAGATAGTCTCCTTCTTCCCATTTTTATTGCTGATGAAGTGTTTGTTTGTTCGTTTAACTACTTGATAAGGTCTTTCATATGGTTGTTTCAAAGGTTTTTCAACTGCGTCGACTCGAACAAAAACAAACTTGCATGTTTCTAGGTTTTTGTCGAATTGTGTTCGATTGTTATGTTCACGCGGCGGTACGGGTTTAATTCGTTGCATAGTTTGCAGTAATCGGCTCGCAAAACGATTTATGTCCGTTGGTGTTGATGGGTCTGCGTCCACCAATTGACCTGGTAGTGTAAGGATTGTACCGTAAACTAGCTCAGCGGCTGTACAACCTATATCTTCCTTCATAGTTGAAAGAATGCTCAGGAGTACGAGTGGTAATGCGTCACTCCATTTTGATGTATCCTCCTGTGCCACCAGCGAGCTTTTTAGTTGTCGGTGAAACCTTTCGACCAAACCATTAGCTGCTGGGTGGTAGGCTGTCGTTTTGATGTGGTTCACGCCCAGAAGTTTTGTAAATTCTTGAAATAAGACAGACTGAAACTGGGGACCACGGTCTGTAGTGATGATAGATGGTAGTCTATAGTTTGATATCCAACGGTCAAGGAATGCGGCGGCTACTGTCTCTGCAGAAGTGTCGGCAATGGGATACGCTATAGCCCATCTTGTGAATCTGTCCACTGCGGTGAGGATGTATGTGAATGAATTTGATGGTGGAAGTGGACCAACTATATCTAGATGAATGTGTTGAAAACGTTTATCTGGTAAAGGATACTTGCAAACGGGACTGATTGTGTGCTTTTGAATTTTGCTGCGTTTCACTGTAAGCAGCTACGTGTCCAGTGTTTAACATCTAAATTGATTTTCGGCCACACAAAACGTTCCGTAATGAGCTTTGTTGTAGCTCTGATACCTGTATGTGACAGTCCATGTAGCTGTTGAAATATTTTTCGGCGATAAGGTCGTGGCACAAAGAGGCGATTCTTACCCGTAGTAGTGTCGCAAATGATAGATGTATCTGAGCTTGAGCAACATTGAGGATTTAGTTAACCACGACGACTGAGTAAAGTATTAGAAACTTTAATTGACTGGAGATCAAGCTCATTTACTGCTTCATAGTTACCACATGGCGTTTTAATTTCTTAGAATAAACTTTTGGGCCTCTGAATTTATTTTCTAAATTCGGAATATTTATCCCAACAATCAGCCGATCACGAAATTGCTCTTCGTGGCCTGTTTCTGTACTTCAAGTATAAAGTCTTTAACTTTCTGATCATTTTGTTGCATCATTTCACAAAACGTTGATCACCTTCTGCATTTAAAGCTAGCACTGAACATGACTAAGTAGTAATTGCTTAAATGATTCATGTAACAATGTGATTAGTCTCTCTGAAAAAACTAGACTCTTTGGAAGCTTATACACATCTTTGCTAATGAATTCCAGAAAGTAAGAAAACAATTTATCATCTTTGGTACTTTTTCTAGTTATGCACCAGATTTTAGACTACTCCATATAGTTTTCAAACACATTCACAATTGGATTGATATCCAACTGTCCAAGATTTAGCACCTTCGCGACGCCAATACGAAAATTAAAGGTATTTGAATTAATATACTAACTGAGAATTCCTGAAATAGTACAATTTAAAGCAGGTAGAATTAAATGAGCATCAATGGAGGTTTATATTTGGATTTTCATGATGAGTGTTACGTCCAAGTTTTTTCTCGTTCCCTTTATTGAAGTACGGTATATCGATCTATTTGCAATTTACGAACCCAAATTAACAATAGAACCAAACTCCAATTTAGGTACCAAAGTTTATTCGCAATTTACAAATAGTCGACCCAAATGTGGCTCTTCAATTTTGTGGGTTCCCGGAGCAAAAACTCCCATATACCAAACCAAAGACGAAAGGAAACCAAAATGTACGAAAATAATGACATAAACAAACAAGTTCGGAAGTTAAATAAAACAAATACATCCAAAAACACAGTGAAATTAATAATATTTAACATAAACGTTTTAATCAGCCAAATGTCTTCAGTTCTCCCGTAACAATATGCGCGCAGTCAAGTTCAAAGAACCATCAGTTAGTACAATTAATTCAGGAAAACGAATCTAAAGTAAAAATTTTTATCTGGTTATTTTTGAGATCTTTCTGTAATAACCAGTCCGTAAAGGATAAAAACAATGGAACATTCCTCATTGAGTCTTGTGGTATTCTGAAGTTATTCTGAAGTTAGGAAACTTATCTTCAGTTCTTATGTGAAACATCTTACCGAACGCTTTGGCAAGATCCACGAATAACAAATCTCTAGACGTAACATCATCTTTAGATAACACCCATCATAGGACGCTACTACTAAATTTTAAGACGTTACTACTATTCCGGTCGCGAAGAATTTCGTCATTCGTGACGACCATCATGAGGACTATATTGTTCATGTGTTGGTAGACTGAGGTCTGAAAAGTCTGTCCAGAACAATTTCCCCCCCATAACAAACAGAGTGACGATATATATTTATGTCTAGAAGTAGGACCTTGAAATGAATTCATGCGTCAGCTGACTATCCTTTCGAAGTAGGGCGGTACCTGGCTACTAGAGTATCTGATCAGCACAATTTGGACTGAAAAAAGATAAACAGATGAACAGGTGGTTAGTTTCAATATGTGAAATCATCTTCAAGAGCAGGTGCATACTAATCAGCTTTCTTCTAGTCGAGCTTCTTGTGGCCCGATATTTGACTCTAGTAATATCGTACAATTGATTGTTTTTGAAATTATTGCTGTCGAATTATACATCTTGACTATTCTCACACAATCATTGACTTGACTCTCGTTAGTGAATGACGAAATTAAATAAGCCGAATACGAAAATGGAATGTAAATATGTACATTTCATGCATTCATTGATTTGAACAGGCAATCGAAGAGACGACACAAAGAGGAGAGAGTGAAGTAGATTGGAGAAGGTAAGTGAGCCAACTCGATTTAATCAAACGTTAATCAATATTTGTAGTCGAACAAAAATAAGTTACAGACATGTTATGAAGAGGATAAGATTTGCACACACATACAACAGTTAGAATAAATAAGCAAATGAGTGACAAGGCGTGGTGTTTGTATGAACTAATGATTTCTTTGTACTTGAAGACTGCCTGATTTCGAATTCCAAATACAATACGTTCGTTGGTGCTCACCCATTTCTGTCTACTTAGATTACGTTATTTCGATGATTATTAATTCGTACAATAATTCAAATACATCTAATCATCACACAAGGTCAAAATGTGACTTAAGAAGAATGAGTAGCTTGGCTTGTCAGGAAGCTAGAATAAACTATGTGAGTTTAACATAGCACATGACGTTAAAGTATTCCCCACAAGCTTTATGGTTAGGAAAAATATCGAGTATCTTCCAAAATACAATGAGAATTAATTTAATCGACCTAGTTACCATTCATGTTGTGAGGCAGAACACCGATGAGGACAACCAAATTGTGATTAGCTCAAATTACAAAGTTGATTGGTAAAATAGAAAAACTATATATTAAATCGTTAATTTGCAAAATATTAATCCTTCATATTAAACTGAACTGTTCCCGTTTCAAATATCAATCCATTGATTGACATTTCATTGCTCATGATTTTTCATACAAATTCCATTGTGTTGCCGCTCTTCCTCTCTTGATTTTTCCCCATCTTCTGCAGCCAGCCTTTACGCTTGAAACTCGCGTTATATACTACTTATTATATCAATATAAGTAGTGCGCACCACATTCTTATTACTGATGATAGACATTAAGATTAGTCATGAGACTAAAGTAACCTTGATGAATTCATTATGATCTGGTAAATTCTTCAGAATCAAATAAGTTCACTTAACTCCTGATCTTGTTCTATTACATGTATTATAGTAGTGGGTGAAATGCTTTTATCATTTAGCATGAAAAAGTAAGTCTTTAAAGATTTAAACATTGTTTTAACTCAATTGTATTTAGTGACTAAAATTCCCAAAACCCTAATCTGAACATAAATAATTTAAAATTCTATCTATGAACTTCAAATACTCTTGTTTAATTGTTATGGTTTTGCGAGGAAAATATGATTGTCTCTCAGGATAATTAAACATATTTGACTGGTCTTATTCATGGTACATTTTGGACATAAATATAATTACGAAATTTTCATAAATACCTCAATAATATTGGATTTAAAATATATAGTCAACAAAGTGTTATAAAGAATTTGTACAATCAAATATATAACGCAATCAATAAATTACTAAACATCATAGAACTAATCGTATGTCAAAAGGTGAGGTATTTATGACAAGTGAGAAGCATAATTTCATGTAAATCAGATGAAACAAATCAATCAGCTCATGTGTAGCCAGTCAAGGATTACTTACTTACTTACATACCTTCTTTTGTCTGTTACTTCTCTTGAAGGAGCAAAGGCCGCTCACCAGCATTCTCAATCCAACCCTGTCCTGAGCTATCGTTTCCAGCTCTTTCCTGTTGTTATTCATCCTTTTCATATCTGTTTCTATTTCCCCACGTCAAAGATAACAAGTCAATATGGAATCAACCAAGATTTGGGGGTTGTTTAAGATAAATCTCGTTAAGTAACGAATAAATAAAGAATATTTGAACCTAATTCAAAAAAAACAATATATCTTATAATTTTCATCATGGGCTTGATATTTATTAAGCCATCAATGAAAACTATGAGGCACATGACATTAATTTCGTTTTAATATAAATGGATTGAAATTCAAAGTACAAACAATTGGATTTTGACTCACTAATTCAAATGTTCAACAACACGCACTCACACCTCGCAAAATCTGAAACTCTTCAGTTCAAACACCTGAGCAACAATAGATGCATACTACTAAACAGTTCGATACTAGGATAAGATATCTTACCAATGGTTGCTGATTCTCAGTGAGTGTGTGTGTATGTGTGTGGGGGGGTTAAACTAGGATCTGAAATTTAATAATCATCACAATATCTTTTAACAATGAACATGACATAGGATAAACGCAATTCAATATTTTATATCAACTCTATAAATTCAATATGAATGTTTCATATCATCAATAGTTATCAATCTACTCTGTTTATATCATTATTAAATTTATCTTAATGAGAAAATCATACTCTAGAAAAGTGTGAAATACATATTCGTAATATGGTGTTGTTGTTGTTGTTATTGTTATTGTTCGTGGTGGTTTTTTTCCTTCATGTAAACAAATGGAAACATAAAATTCATATTAAACATCTGGTTTTCTTCAACTCGTATAATTCAGTTTATTATGGGAAGTTTGTTTTTTTTTTTTTCAATCTGAATAAGTCTTTACAAATTAGGGAGAAAAAGATATATTACGTAACTAAAAATAATAACATATGTCTTTTTTAAAAAAAAAAAAGTTTTATAGAAGATTAGTTAAATGAATGTGAATTCAGTTGGTTTTATTTATAATGTATAATGTAAACTTTAGTTATTGTTAAGGTTATACAAGATAATGAGAAAGATTAAAATTTATGAATGAATCAATCATGTAGAAGATAAAAGATCTAAGATTTTGGCGCGAAATTCAATTTTGGCATAATAGCTGATGTTAGTTCATGATAAAAAAAAAACCAACCATAAATCTAATTCCTAATGTTAAACATCAATTATAAATCATAATTCTAATTCCTGGCATTAGTTTATAACCCTCACATGGTTTGAATTATTAGGTGGCCACTTTCAAGGTTATTATATGTGAAAATTATATTTGAAATAATCTCAGCGATTGAAATTTTAAATAATTCCAACGTTTCGTCCAGCTAACTTGTCTGGACTTCTTCAGGATAATAATTAAAATCAAAATCATCAAAGAAATATATAGCTTTTAAACAATCATAACTATACTGTGTTAAAGCAATCAAATTTGGATGTTGATTTTTGTAAAGTAGGATATAATGAGTCAGTTAACTACAACTCATGTGGAAAAATTCAACTACATGGAAATAATTATCTGTAACAACAACAAATTGTGTGTGTGTGTAAGTATGTGTGTATGTGTGAGATTCATTATTGATATTCTGTATTGATATTCTCTATACTCGGAGCCCGATTTCTGTCAAACTATTCGTTCTAATCTTGACGAATTTTTGTATAAACTCTGAAGGTCAGTTTAGCGTCGCTCAAAAGTCGTTCATAAATTATAGTCTCACCCAAGATAAATATTGTTACTCATGTAACACAGTTATGTAATATAATTTACATTCATCCATATTATTATGTTTCATAAAATTACTGTATGTACTGTAATATTACTGTCTCGTGATAGAAAATCTCTTCTAAAAAGTGCTATCCTCTTTCTTCTTATTTGAATAAAGTTGGGATCATTGAATTTATTATTATTATTATTATTTTAACACATAGATATTGGTACAAGGAGGCACCAAATACATATGCGCCACACAAATCTCATTTGATTTGTGTGAGGGCTGTGATACTGCCCGGGTGCTCAAACCGAAGCAGGTGGTTTCCTTAGGGGGCCACATCCGGAGCCTTCGACATGAGGGTCTGATCCACAAGGCAGTAGAGCATCGTAAGGAGAAGCAGTTCCATAGAAGCCGGTGGCCAAAAATTGGTTCATACCCCATTTGTTCCTTCAGGATACTGTAGCTCATGTGCACCATTGGTTTGGGATCCGGTTAAAGCGCTGAACATTCGCTTTTCTTCCTCTCAATTTCGTAAACAACACCCCCGCCACGAGAAGGCAGTGAGTAGGACTTCCGTGGCAGAGGCTATATACGCGTGGTCGTGTGAGAGCATTTCAAGAGGGAGTGCGGACTTTTCCCACTCTCGGCGGTACCAGGGCATTTGAGGGCATCATTGAATTATTTCTATGTTAAGTAATGATAATAATTGTAATGGAATTATATGGATTCATTATTTTCCATGATCTGAATTATTGTTTTTTATCTTAGTTTTATTTAGCTCGTCAATTCCATTATCAAAACTTTCGTTTTTGTATTGTTAGATTTTTCCTCCTAGAATGTACAAAAAATCCGTCCAACGCTAACAAGTTTTGAATGGTTTTCAAATTTTGGTAGATTGATGATTTCAATCCTACTAAACTTATATACTTATGGTAAATGTGACTTTAACATTCCAAAAGTACTAGTTTCACATCCAGAAAATTCAAAATTATGTATCCAAAAGAAACTGGTACAACCTATTATTCCTTCCCAGTCATCTGTTTCCCATCTATCTTCTCTAGAACTTTTGCCTCAAGCAGGTTTGTTTCTGTTTCTATGATCCTCCCGATAACATTTAATCCCGAATTTAACATTTTATCTAATCATGCTGAGCCTTTCATTTCCAATTATAATTTCTTTATCCATCTTCATAATGAACATTCGGGCTCTCAAGAATAAAACAGTTATTTGTTTCCCTGATAAAAATAACATTTTAATGCCTTTATTCATTTTACCTCACTATTATTGTAAGTATTATCATCGTGAAAAGTAAGTATATATTTTCGATTGTTCAGCTTTGAAAGTGAATTCCCTGAAAAAAGAACTCTTCGTCGAACCAATCTGTCTAATTTAATTTATTATCTGATGGTTTAATTCATGAGTCAATTAAAGTTAGACCACCATGGAAAACCTGGAAGCAATGGGCTCCCGTTTCATCCTAGTATGGAGGTCCTCAGCAGTGTGCATCCACAATCATGCCTACAGGATTCAAACCCAAGATCTGTCAGGTCTCGCGAGCGGACGCTTAATTTGTAAACCACTGAGCCGGCATCCAATGGTGTCAATGTCTAACTTCAGCCAATTCATAAAGTTCCATGGTAGTCTAACTTTAAATAACTCATGAATTCAACTAGTAAATTACCAAAATCTTCGCAAAACCCCCCTTCTGATAATAATTTATTATCATTATAACACAATATGACATCTAGATAAACTAATTTTAGAGCAATTAGATCAAACTGAAACTTCTGAAACTACCGCAACCATCATCAAAAAGATACAGGTATCTATAGACAGTTATCTACTCAAGATACTCAATATCCGTTGACGTGATACCAATGGCGACGGCCTACTGTAGGAGAGAACAAATTAGCTTCCAGTTGAAGAGGAAATTATGAAATGACGATGGAGGTTGATGGATGCACATTGCGGAAAGCACTGAACTGCATCACATGTCAAGCTGTATCTTTTAATCGTGAGCGGAAAAGGAAAAGAAGAAGACCAAGTAATACTGTGTCGGAAATCGGAGGTAGACCTCAGGAGAATGAACAGCATTTGGCTGCAAATGAAACGGATAGTCCAGCACAGGGTTTTTTTGGGAATCCTAGTTAGGGACCTATGTTCCACAAGGAGGGGAAATGAGGCATAATTCAGTAAGGAAGAAAGTGAGTAAATAAATAAATCAATAAGCGGACAATATTTGACTGCAGTTTTGGGTGTCTCATTAATGAGTGGTTAGTAAATATATAAATTTTCATCTATAACCTAGTTTACGTCCTTCAATCTGTAAAGCAGTATTGTTCCATTGCAGTAAGTAGCAGGTGGTAGTTAATCCGCAGTCATAGAAAACAATAGTAACAGTAGTGGTAATCAGAGTTTATTTCAAGTCGTAATGATCTTTAAACGTTTGCCGAAAATCGTTCTAGAAATAAATAATTGTTATGCAACGCCCTTTTAGAATAGTGTTGACATTTCTGTAAATCACAAATGGGTGAAAAACTTTTCAGCCAATATGAAAGTCGTAAATGTAACAAACCTTAAGGAAGAACTTATGATTGACATTAAAGCTCTTTCAAAACTGATAGTTCTATGTGTATGTGAAACTATAGGTATGTCACTAACAGATTGATTGGCTATTCATTGGTCTTTTTTAAGAATAATGAGACAGCTGAAATTAGAAAAATCATTTTACAGTATACAAGAACAGTGATGACTAATACTGTAGCTGCTTGAGATGGCAGAATCTAACAACATTGATACCAAACTCTTCTAAATTTATATTCGGTTAATTTGCATTATGAAGGCACAGAATATTTGTAGGTGGGTACAGTGTATCTGACTGTGCGAGGATATGTACTACAGTGAGAAAGTAAGACTAACTCCCAAGTAAATAAGTGTAAAGTATTAAGTAAGCAGTGGTGAGACGAAAAAGCTAGAACGCTTAATCTTATCCAATTAGTGTTATGAAATTTCGCTTGTGCTTACTAGCATTGAGTCTACTAACACCGTTGTTGTGTTTGCTAACAGATTATAACATAATCAAGATTTTCACTTTTCTTGATGTACCAAACGAAACATCTCAGAGATCAAGAAGGTTTCTCATATTATTTAGATTCCGAACTCACTTGATTATACATATAAAATACTACACTACAACGCATCATAAATAATAAACCACAGTTTGCACATAACAAGGATATTTGTGCTAAGGATTTGAGATTAATGTACCGTCATTTATGAACGATAAAAGATATAACAACATGTAATGATCCAAATTTAAGTGTACAATTAATAAATATAAGAATTCCACAAACATACTATTTAAAAGACATACGTCAGAAGTGAATTAACGGTGTCTTTGTATGCGTGTTGCAATCATCATCAAACTCAGATATTCGTATTAGAATTTTAAGCAGAACGAGTTAGATCCTAATCTTACGTTGAAAGATATTAAAAATGAATGTCGTCATATTATTATTCTTGAAGATGATACTATAGTGATCAAATGTCCAAATCACAATTCATTTGATTGAATGAAAATTTCTCATTCAGATCGCACTATTAATGTCATAGCCTGATTCGCGAAATTTTTCTCACCCGAACCAAATATATAAAGTCCATGACTCTAACTCACGTCCCTCTACAACGCCTCCAACTAGTTGCTAGGACCGTCGAGCATAGGATTTCTTTCGTTTCTGCCCATTCACTAAACATAAATACGCAGAATATGGAGTAACTGGCCATAAGGAGGGATTTTGCAAACGCAGCAAACCCTCATCCTATTATAGAATGACATAAAGGATCACTCGTGTACATGTTTCGTCGAAATCTGGTCCCCAGTGCTTACGCCTGTATTTATCCATTAATGTTAATGGCCATATTCTCACTTTGCAGTTGGACACTACATCCGATGTTACTTTGATTCCTCGCAAAACTTGGCATGAATTTAGTATATCAAGTATCCATCCTACCAACGATTAGACATACCGATCAAAATTTCTGGAATTATCAAACGTACAGTCAAATTTAATAATCGAATAATCGAATCCAAGTGCTATTTTACTGATGAATTCTTCGATTTATTGAGTCTTAACTAAATCAAAGAATTTAAAATTTCTGATTATCCTTTAATCTAATTTGGAAACCAGACTCAAAAATGCTCGATCAGTCATCCAATCTTATTTGCAATCGTTTGTGTTTATATCTTCATATGATGCGCAAATGAAGGCAGAAATTTTCTAGTGATCTTCAAAATGATCACAAGGGGAGGGCACGACCGATGAAATCACCAGGAAAAACCTGAATCCAGCTTCATCCCAGGGTGACTCAAATGCTGGGTAGGGAGACTCCGACTTCAGTTGACGATATTTCCCTCAACGCCTTGAGTTAAATCCAAGGAGCAAGACTTATTTCCCAAAAGGGAAAGGTGATTTGGAGAGCCAATCAGAAGTACCCTAGTGAGAAGTTCAATCAATGGTTATCAGAAGTGACCTAAAGGACAAGTGCATTTCATGGATTAAGAAATGGATCAATTTCCTAAAGATTAGAGTGGTGCATATATGAATGTGTATCTATACTTTTTATTCGGTAGCCCAATGCACTTTTTTCGCTCACGCTTATGTTCTCGATCAGGTAGTCAATTAGGGGGTTAGTGCGTAGCACGCTATGTATCAGTATCAGATTTTGAACATCTCACCTTATAAGACTTCACTTTTTCACTGATTCTCCCCTTCTTAACATTCAACCAGATCATCCCATCAAAACTAACGAGGTCGCCATCAATGATTATATCTTTTGAAATAGTTTGTAGAGCATGTGAATTACCTATGAGCTCCAGCTGATTCATCGTGCAGGTATTGAACAGTTTGTCGATCTTTGCCAGGGTCAAGGACGACCAACACACATGAGTCAATTTCACGTTATGGATAGGTACATGCGTCATTGGTCTCACTCTGTTTCTTCACTTTATTGTTACTAATTCATTTCTATAACAACGTTATGTTCGTTATATACGATTATCAAAGTAACCAAAGTGCCCAGATACAACAAAAGGGTAATCCACGTTAGGTATTAACTAAGAAGTGTGACTTTGACATAAGCTAGGAGGTCACCATTCTCGTCTTACTCATATAGTTTCCCAACCATCTATACAGATTCCCTACATTGATAATCTACGAGTCCTTTTTGGGGAATCCTTTACCGTTATGGTTGATAAGAATGAACTGTTCTTCAGTCTTATTATATCAAACTCATTCAAAAATTTTTATCATAAGGTAAGTTTTATGAAATGTTAGTTTATTGACTAAAAGTTACCAGGAAGAAGATGTTTAATTCACTAAAACTCATTATTTATATTCAAATCACCATTAAGTCAATAAAGTAGCAACTGAATTCCCAGGGGTCTTGTCTAAACAAGTTAAATTCTTTTTTTTTTATTATTATTAAATTAAATTAAAACATAAGATTTAATCTTTTATTTTGACAGTTTTTAATACTTAATTTACTATTTGTAGTGAATATCCAGTTACTTAACTTGATCCAACAATCATGTGATTCACTGTTATAACGTGTGATCCGCCTATTATCGATCGAAACAGTGACGCACAAAATACGTGTGAGCAGCCTAGAGCTCTGATTGGTCCTGCTTCCCTGTCTAGCCCAGCCAATTGAGTCCAGAACACAAGGCTCAGCCTCGGAGATATGAATCGTTATATTTCAAACATACACTGTTTATATACCAAACAAACAGACTACATCGTACCATAAAATAGAAAGTAACATTTGTATAAGATTTAACCTTCAGGAAATGACACAAATAAATATTGACCAATAAGGAGATGACACGTTGGAAGAATGTTGACCAATGGGGAAATGACACTACTTCTCATTCAGGAATAGCATTAGATAATTTCTGGGGTATTTTCTGAATACCCCAACATTCACAAATAGCATCATGATCATTGATTTATTCTATATTACGTTGATAATTAACAGATATGTAGAAAAACGTCGAGTTCTGATTATGTACAGATTAAGTTTACTAATAGATTTTGCCTACAATATACTATTCAGTATTGAATGATTACTATTTCAATAATCAATATTCATGATAGTGAATAGTCAAAGTCTATGAAATTATATATTAATATATTACCATAACAACAAGTGTTTAAAATGTAGTAAACATTATATATATATCAGATATTAAAAATTTGTAAAGTACATGTATATGTTGATAACTTGAAAGGTGAAAAACAATTATCAAAAAAAAAAGTACTTTCTATCCCTTTGTTTACATCACCCAAGTGTATAATCCTAATCATTATGCGAATACATGTTATGATACAAGTGATTAATTTCTTGTAAATAGTGCCCTTTTAACATTTTAATAGAAAAAAAAAAACAGTGTAGAGATTTATACGATTTAAGTAGCTTATACATATGAAAATGTTTGTTTTTTTTCTGTTCGAAAAGATGATTATAATTGTTGATCTATGCAATATAAAAGAGGATACATTAAATGGTATTATGAACCATTTGAAGGTATTTATTCTGCTTGAATTATTATGTTTATTTTAATATTACATCTTCTCCATAAGTTATTTTCTTATTGGATTTTGTTGAAATTAAAAAGCTTATAATCGATTATTAACATAGTTATTTGTGTGGTTATATCCACATAAGTAGTATGTAAAGGTGGTCAGACATAGAATGTATTTCAGTAGAAGATCGAGAAGGAAAGAACGGCAACGGAACGCAATAGGTATGAAAATGCATGAACAATGACATCTGAGATAATGGACTGATATTTGTAAAGGAATAGTCAAGTTTGAGACGATGAGTTGATATTTTGCAAATTAACTATTTGTTATATGGTTCTCAGATTTTATTGAGGTGCTCTGTAATTTCATGTCAAATACATTCGATTGTCCCCAGTTGTGTTCTGTTCACTACATCTGCAGTGTGCATTATAAAGTTAGACCTGAATTAAAAAATCTAATTAGTTCATCCTTATACTTTAATCTTATTATATACCTTAGTAACTACATAAACATCCATTCATTCATATATAGAGTAAATAAATATAACATTGATTAAATTTATGGTGGTTGAAATAATCAATAAATTGATTGGAAAATTTTAAAAATCTATAATGACCATGTAGGGGCCGATACGACGTCAATTTCACATAGATTATTCTAGCCTCTGGACAAATCAATCCATTCATTCTCCAAATGCCCTAGTACCGCCGAGAGTGGGGAAAGTCCGCACTCCCTCTCGAAATGCTCTCACATGGCCACGCGTATATAGCCTCTGCCAGGGAAGTCCTACTCACTGCCTTCTCGTGGCGGGGGTGTTGTTCACGAAATTGAGAGGAAGAAAAGCGAATGTCCGGCTCTTTAACCGGGTCGGTGGACATGGAGAGTCCAACTAGAGCGGTTGGAAAACCCTGATTCAAAACCAATGGAGCATATGGGCTCCAGGATCCTGAGGGGACAAATGGTGTATGAACCAATCGTTAGTCACTGGCTACCATGGGACTGAATCTCCTTACGATGCTCTACTGTCTTGTGGATCAGACCCTGATGTCGAAGGCTCTGGATGTGGCCCCCTAAGAAAATCACCTGCTTCGGTTTGAGCACCCGGGCAGTATCACAGCCCTCACACATATCAAATGAGATTTATGTGGCGAATATGCTCCCTTGTACCAATACCTATGTGTTCAACTAATACTAGTAATAATTCTCAAGCCGCATTTTTACCCTGTCACTTATTGTCTTATTAATCCAGACTGTTTTTTATATGATCGTGTGTGTGTTAATTGCTTACCCTACTTGTTATGTGTCTGTAATTTATTTTTGTTTGACTATAAATATCGATTTACGCTCGGCCAAACTGAGTTGGCTCACATACCTTCTCCGATCGGTTTCGTTTCGCTTTCTCCCCTTCACTTTGTTCTCGTCGTTTCTCTAATCGTCTGTCTGGATAAATGATTGTACGAAATATACGCATTTGAAATCCATTCTCGTATTTGACTTATTTAATTCAGTTATTTACCAACGCGATTTTAGTTGATGATCATATACGAGGATTAACTACATGAATATTATGATAACAAGCAGCAAATGATCTACCTAGAGTCAGAATTAGGGTCACTAAAACAATAACAATTAACACGGTCTTCTCCTACAATATCATCCAACAAATTATAATAGACATTGTAGTAGTTGAGATCATGAGTCAATTGAAACTGGACCACCATAAAAAGCCGGGAAGCATTGGATGGCCGTTTCATCCTAGCATGAGACTCCTCAGCAGTGCGCATCCACGACCCTGCCTCATGAGATTCCAACGCAGGACCTATATGTCTCACGCGCGAACGCATTAGAGCCGACAAGCAGAAATACGTACGGTTAAAGATGCAAGAGAAGGAAATATAAGAAAGTTATATGACACGACGAAGAAACTAGCACGGAAATACACTAAATCAGGGAGACCGGTCAAGCATAAAGAACGCAAGTTAAGAGTTAAGAACAGACGAACAGGTGAGGAGGACACTTTGGGGAACTTTTGAGTAGACCAGGCCCACTGAACCCACCGGACATCAAAGCAGCATATTCAGACCGTCTTATAGACGCCACTCCACCAACGACCGAAGAAATCAGGATGGCTACCAAACAAATCAAGAGTGGAAAAGCAAAAGGATCTAACAACATACCACCTGAAGCACTGAAGTCAGATATATAAGTAACTGTAAAGATGAGCCACGTTCTATTCAAGAAGATTTGGGATGAAGAATAAGTGCTGATGGAATGAAAAGAAGGATATCCCATCAAGATACCAAAGAAAGGAAATGTAAATGAGCGTGAATACTGATTAGTAATCACACTATTGTCATTACCAGCAAAAGTTTTCAACAGCGTTGTTCAGCAAAATGGAAAATTCAATGAGCATTTAACTTCGAGATCAAAAGGCTGGATACCGTGAATACCGGCTGTGAACAAATCGAATTGTGACACTACAAATTATCGTTGAGCAATCAATTTAATGGAACTTGTCACTATACATCAACTCTCTTGACTATGAGATCTCAATAATAGTTCAGTGAGTTTAAGTTCATAAGATGTGGTGTAGAGGATTTGAGGAGTGAGGTTGTTACTCATTGATGATATCAGATGATAGTTGTGTAATGTTAAAGTTTAACTTGAATTTTGAAAATGTTGATTGTTAGTTTGTGTAATATTCACAGGATACGATTATGTTTTACTCCAAACATCAAAATCCACAGGTTTCTGACAATTTGCCTACTGCAATTCATTGCTTATATATCATGAATTACTTTGAATTAGTTGTTCTCTGTAAAGGGATTTTGCATAACGTTTGTTTTTTTAAAAAAAATCCCTTTAATGTGATAAATATGATCAAATTATAAAAATTCCTACAAAATTATCCCAAGTAAATATACTCTGATTTTGTACATTTAATGTTTCCCATTTATTTGAATTTAAGGCGGTCTGTTTGAATATGATTAAACATCAAAATAGGTACATGGTTCTCCAGCTCTCTGCATACTCAATAGTTCATATAATCAATATTAACAATGCTTAAAGTAGGTATTTACATTAGTATGTAAGAGACATGTAGTATGAATCGAAAAGAGTTAAGATAACAGATTGTGTATATATGCAGGTGGTATGAGAATCAATTTCTCTGATCGGTGAATTTTAAGAAAACATACAATTTTTACAAATGATACGAATAAAAAATGTCATAGCATGCATAAAATGAAGATAAATGAATTCAAAGAAGAAGAATGTAGTTATAACTGAATTATTATGTTATTTTAATGTTCCAGTTATTTGTTTAACATTAGATGGTGGTTGGTGGTAGTCGACAGGAAACCTTGGACCCGGGGTTTCGTGCTACATGGCACTTGTCAACAAGGTGTACTCGTAATCTTTGAGGGAACTGGTGCTCCCTGGAGGATTCGATCCCTTGTCACCCAGCTTCACAGTCAGAGACGTTACCACTGAGCTATCCGGGCCGTGACCGACCCTCTGTAGGACCAAGATGTAATCACAATTGATTGATCACTGGGTGTTTCTTCACCTTCATATTCAGTTGTTTTAATGTTTCACTTATAAATGTAACACTATATTCACTACATTTGATTTCATAAACACAATTCTATTGTACACGTACTTTGTTTGTCTAAAGATAATTTGTTATTCTATTAAGATGAATAAAAACGGGAAAGAATTGATAAATCATGTATGTTAATGTTTAAACAGATGTTTATTATTTAGATTTTATTATAAGAAATTCTTGTTGTTAACATGAAAAGTGTAGAGTATTGTTTATTAATCAGATTAGCAATAGGTTTTACGTTAATATACATTAATAAGTATATACATATATGATAATTATTAAACTAATTAAATCGATTTTAAGACAATGACAACAATGAAATAGATTAAATTCACTTGATGTTGTTTTACTTGTATCTTTCCATGGTTATTTAGGACTGCAATTGATCAGTCTGTTGTTGGCATATGTGCATCCTGTATGGATTGCCTCGACATAGACGTAGGTCACAAGCTTTTTAAGCAAAGATGAATAGTGTAGTGGATAGACTGTTTGATTATTATGATGAGAAATAAGAAATACAAATTGATAAAAAGATACAAGATGTACTAGTAGTGATCAGTGTTTCACTCAGTAATCTTACTTAAGCTTTTTCAAGGAATCATAGTGCTGTGTGAAATGTTGATCTTATTTTAAATTCAATGGTTGAAATTTCCTCCGGCAAGACTATAATTTATGAACAAATCAATCATATTCATGATAACAGGTCTTGAATTTTAGCGCAAAATTAATTGATCCATTTGACTAAATAAAGTTGTGGCATTATAGCTGATGTCAGTTTGTAATGAAAACTTTAAATGTAATTCCAACCTCTTACTATCAACTGTATATATTAATTCTAATTCCTCATACTGGTTTATAACCCTGATTTGGCCATAATATGTAAGTGAACATTTTCAAAGTCTTTTTAGCGTCTCTGAAAGGTCGTCCATAAATTATAGTCTCAACAATTCCTCTTTAGTAATTTAGAGAATAAGCTAATTAAAATAAAAACTTTGAAAATACTACAATCTTCTTAAATCTCTATACTAACAATAAAATAACAATCAATGAAAATTACGTAATAGGAATTATGTATATATCATCAAGTTAAATATATAAGAAGTGAAGAGAAGATATAAAAAGGTGAAGAAAAATAAAAGAAGGGTACAAAAAATCAATAAAGTAATTTATTAAGTCTTATTTCTTCTGTAAATATAGATAGAAGTTTTAATTCAATTTGTTATCGTTTATGATTATTTAGTGACCCTAAATCTGACTCCATTTGAATCGTATCGGATTGTTGTCAAATAATTGCTGTTAAAATAGACATCTTTACTATTCTCGTATATAATCATCGACTTAACTTGCATTAGTGTACAATGAAATTAAATAAGTCATAAATGAGAATGAATTTCATATATGTATATTTCATACAATCGTTGATCCAGATAGACGATGAAAGGAACGAAATGAAATGAAATGATGCGCGGTGGAGAAGGCGTGTGAGCCAACTCGATTTAATTAAACATAAATCGATATTTATAGTCATACGAGTTGGGTATTGACTTTGACCTTGTCCAAACGACACAGTTGTTAGCTAAGTTGTCTGATGATAAGCCTGACGTATTGTTTTCTACATGAGTAACTGAATTGGTGAATACACATCAAAATAACAAAGTGAGGTAATTGATCTTTCATTTTAGTAAACACTATTAATCGACCAGAAAGTAACAAACATAGAATAAGCTATCTAATCTCAACAATTCCAACATAAGGGATGAAGTCAAGATCTTTAGGCACTGTATATATTTAGACTAATCAATCACAGCATCTGGTATAATATTATTAATTCGTTTATAAATCTCTCTTTCTAATAAATGTTGAATCAATAGCGAATACAAATATATAGTACATGTAGGACCATGTAGTAAAATATAGTAAGGAGAGACGACCAGACGCTGCTAAACATAGCAAGCTATCAGAAGAGTGTTTACCAGCTACAAACTTGTTGGGTTTAAACTTCTGGTTGGTCACGTCTTGAGGTCATCACTACCCCATCAGGGGGGAGTGATTTGTAGTGGTAAATAAACTCTCAAAATAAATAGCTCTGTAAGTTTTCGACCATATTAGTTTTAATGAACTCACCTAGCTGAAGGCGCTCGGTCATGCATCCGCATCAGATCACGAGTGGAAACGCCGTGCTCAACATCCCCTGCAATCGCTAGCCAGTCTAGATCAATCGATTCTCGATATATTGATAGTCTATCAAATATATCTTCGAACCTCCTCACTCCTGACTTTTGATTTCACTAAATGGGTACGATTCATAGTAGAAGTTATTACTGGTTATAGCATTGTTAAACTCTATATACCTATGACATGCTCAACAACATTTAATCACATAAAATTATGATACCTACACTGACTAGAATAAAACGTTTATATAACATGTGAAAGTCAATAAATTTAGTAGTATGTAATTTTATATTTAATTTTTTTTCTCTTTCAAATAACTTAATTATTGTTACATCTCTGTTGGATACTGTAATATTGTACATAATTGATTTTACAAAAGTTATTTAACTTATTATTTAAATTAGTTGTCAGGATTGATTAGCCCTGTCTACATATAATATAACAAATGAATCGCTTAGTTTTATTTGACACTACTTTTAAATAATACAATAGGATGATGTGGATCATTGATGATTCATTAAATCATTACTATTAATAATGTCATGGAAACACTTGATGAATCACTTTCATATTAGAGTGTTCTAAAACAGCTGTGTGTTTTTTCCTTGAAAAATTTCATCGTTATTTTTTATACATTTTCTGAAATCTCTCTATTATTTGATCATGTAATGTCAGTATCAATTTGAAATAGTTTGATGAGTAATCTAGTTACTATATAGTAATAGATCAATAAATTTTACAAATCATTACAATCAATAAATTGATAGAAATGGATAGTGGCTAGCAATGAGATCCAGGACAGGCGCTTCATCCCATTTGGGACTCGTTAGCTAAATGTACATGCATCTGAGAGTTGATGTTCATTCCGACAATCGAACCTAGTACCGTTTGCTTCGAATGCCATCGCGTTACACACTTAGCTACTGATTTTTGATAGCCACCTGCTTGTGCAACGGGGTACAGTTTAAATTCACTTGGTATTGTTTATATGAATCTTCTCATTGATGTTTAGCACTGCAATTGATCAGTAAGTTATTGGCATATGTGCATACTGTGCACTGTATACTGGTCCATTGCAGTCCTAAATAACAATAGGAAGATTCAAACAAACAATACCAAGTGAATTTAGGCTTCACTCCATTGCACAAGCATGTGGCTATCAGGACTTAGTAGCTAAGTGGATAACGCGATTGCATTACAAGATAATTATATACGATTGTATTAAAATGAAACCATGATACAGTGTATTGGCTTTGCTTCATTACCCAATCACCCTCGTAACCGTTGTAATATAAATATCAAAGGTGATGAAAATCAAAAGGCAATGAAAAGCGGTAACTACAGTTTATTAGGGGATAGCGTAGATCACAAAACTATAAGCACATCAAGCGGAGGGACAAACACAGAAGTGAATTTATAGTTAAATCGAATACGACAGCTAGGCAAGGCAAAGGTTAATAATAGGATTTGAATACATATATACATGAGAAGAAGGATAAATCATCAAGTGATATTTAAGTAATCACTGATAGTTCTGATAGAACTTATGGGTCCTGGGTTCGAATCTCGTGAGATGGGCTCGTGGATGCGCATCGCTGACGAGTCCCACATTAGGAAAAACCGGTCGTCCAGTGCTTCCAAATATTCTACGATGGTCCAACATGAATTGACTCATGATCTCAACTATTGAAATTACTAAAATATCTACAAAAGCCCTTCTGATATAAATCAACATATGCTCACTAGTGAATGACTTCAAGAGGTATTGCTTAGATTTCTAATGAGAAGCAGTGACCAGTGGAGTTCAATCGGGTGAGTTATGAGATAGTAATTCACTGAAGACAATGGTGGATATGTCGCTCAATTTCGTGGATTAGTTGAAGTTAGACATTAACAGCGTTAGATGCTGATCGGCTCAATGGTCTAGAGGTTAAGTGTTCGTGAGCGAGACTGATGGGTCCTGGGTTTGAATCTCGCGGGGTGGGATCGTGGGTGCGCACTGATGAAGAGTCCCACGGTAAGACGAAATGGTCGTCTTGTGCTTCCAAGTTTTCAATGGTGGTCTAACGTCCATCAGTTCATGATCTCAATCAAAACAAAAGTTATTTGAATACAACAAATATCTTTGGTAATAAAATGGATATTTAATTAGAAAACACCATAATTTATGAGCTGGACATTTTGTTTACATGGTCAATAAAGATTTCAAAAAAATTAACATCATTAAATGTTAAAACATGATTTTACATTTGTTTTAAAAAATATCTTAATACTATGTTTTATTGCTTAATTTAGACATGGTAAAATTTAGGATGACATTTAAAGAATTGATTTATGACTGCCTTTTTTGTTATTTGGCTTGATTTTAAACTTTTGTGTGTATTTCAAACCCATAACCATAACTGTAAAGGTTTTTGTAAGAGTTTGAACTTGTGAGCTGTTGTTATTGTGTAATGGAACTTGTTCCTCTTTGTTGCATATGTATAGTTCGAGCGGACTGTCTTGATCTTATCATTTAATCACAAGCTTTTGACTAGATAACTCCGCCTGTAGCTCTTCTAGAGTTACTGTCGGTCCCCAGCCAGGATAAAGCAGAAGGGTTGAACGTAAAGTTAGCCACCCTATCCCATAGAAAACTAACTCGCTAAAAAACGCTAACCAGAAAAAATAATTTTGACTAGATATCAACAACGGGAAAATATAACCTCTGACAAATAACTTTATATTCATTGAACAAGTTAGTAAGAAAGTGAACTCAGTAGCTCAGTGAATAATGTGCTTGTATTTGTAGAGATAAGTGCTAGGTTCAAATCATATTGTAAAGATTAAATTTGAGATCCGGACATATCCAATCGACAAGTTACATCTAGACTGAAACTTAAATAACACAAAAGTAATGTGTAGAGCCAGTTTATTGACACATTTCATCAAATGATAACTGATTTCGTGAAAGTTTTGTGTAACAATGTAACTGATAAGATATCAATAAGGAGGACGATTCTATGAATCCCTCTAAGAGATTCTTTTCTAGTATAAAATTTCTGTTACCAATCACTTTATTATATTCAATCCCTTTAATAGAACAAAGTCATGTACCAATACATCTATCGCTTATCAAAAGCTTGACTGTTAAAAGAAAAATTAGTCAGGTAAGCAGTAGGGACTATTTACTCATCTGATTTTATGTTCAATAAAGTTGCCGTATTTCCAATAGGCTTCAGTTTGTTTTATCCAGGCTAATGATAACTCCATTATTATCTTTCTACAGCCTACTTCATTTTTTCTATGCAATATAGTATTTCTGGATAAATGAAAAAGAACCCAGATATACCGTAAAGTAATGTAGCTCTATCTTAATTATCGATACAACAGATAACCGAATACTAAAAAATTCGAAGTAAATCAATTGTATGGTCTCTTCTGAACTATCGTAACTTCTTGTTAAAGTGTTGACAAGATAATTGAAAATATCAGCATTTTTTTCTGCCTGTAGCTCTTCTAGAACTACTGCCGGTCACAAACCCAGATAAAGGAGGAGGGTTGGGCGTGGGACATACATTACAAAAATCACCAAACTACATCACAAGACAAGTGCTAACATGAAATCCTGAAGGGAAAACGAAAAGATCAAGATCAAACAACACATTGCGTCGGGTAATTAAAAGCAGACATTAAAAAGGATGAATAGTAACTAGAAACAACTCCAAAGGATTGCTCAACATAAAGTTATATCGAGAATTCTGATGAGCAGCCTATGCTCCTCCACAAATAAAATATTCTTTTAAAACATACGACTTTTGCTTTATTTAATTCACTGGAGAAAAATACGTGAAATTTTATATGTTCTATAGCCTAGTTAATAGATATCATTTAGATAAGATTAAAAACGACAACAACAATAAACCATTTTTGGTAGATTTTACTATTCAATGTAAATGTATTTCTTATTCTATTGGGAACTTAATGACATGGGATACATGACAGTTATTTATTAAATGTTGGGAAAGTAAGTTTTTTCTTCTGAAATATCGGTATGTTATTATTATCTTGATTTTATGATACAGTGAGGTTCTATCATTAAAAAGTTTATCGTATTGACGAGATCAACGATAGAATGAAAAAACAGATCTGGATTAGATAAGAAGTTATAATCCAGGTTATTTCTAAATTCAAATAACGTCAAAGAAATTCATTCAAGAAGCTTGTGCTGTATCAGAGAGGGATCGATTTGATTCAGAATACTAACAACCTATAGATTTTTGCTAACATTAATGAATAACATGACGTAATTAGTTTTTTACCAATCAAATACGTATGGTAATGGTTAAGATCATGAGCTAGTTGAAGCTAGAACACCATGGAAAACCTGGAAGCACTGGGTGGTCGTTTCGTCCTATTGTGGGACTCCTCAGCAGTGCGCATTCACGAATACATTGTATGTTGTTAGAATATTGTACTTGAGAGTAAAGTTCTAACACGTGAAGACAATTGTGGACAGTAAAACCTCTCTCTATTGACAATAGTAAACAAGAAATGGAGGAAGATTACGTATTCGTTGACTAAAAATATAGTTTAGTAGGCTTGTCTGTAAAGATATGAAGAATGTTCTCTTTTTACTGACATCTACCTTTCTAATAAGTTACTCAAAGTTATTTAATTGTTTAAACACTTTAGTTTTATCTTAGAATGGTACAAAATTTACTTTATGATTGGTAATTCATATGCAGGAATGCGATCACATCAATGGTGTAATGTTGGTCTAAACAACTTGGACTTTCTGAATGCTTAGGATTAAATACCTTGATGAATGCACAACCCTAAATGTCTTTTAGTTATCTAGTTCCTTAATTCGTGTACTTATTCTTACACTTTGTGCCCACCATTCCATTAAAAATGAGATACCTAGTGCTTTCTTTTCATGCAAAGAATCTGTGTCTGTTTGACTGCTCAGATTTATACATCATAGGTGGGCCTACAAGTCAATAATCGATAATCATAGTATTTACATATGCCAAACAATTTATTGTTTGAATAAACCATACAAACTACATATATATATATATATATATATATATATATATATATATATATACCCGTTGAACAAGTAATTGGCTACCTTGAGCTAGTAGCTAAGTGAAGAGTACTGGATTGGAGTCCCATTGTGAACATTAACACTGGAGTGTCAGTACATCCATTTAACAAGTTCTATATTGATTGATACTCACGTTCGAGATTCTAATATAATTGAAACTTTCTTCTATCACATGTTTGTTCTCTACATCTAATGTTACTATTTATACTAAATTGATCATGCCTGTAAACTGGCGTGAATTCTGTAATTATTACTTTCAGAACACATTAGTATTATTATTATTAATGCTAACCACAATTCATGTATTCTATACCTAACTGATATATCCGAGGAAGATTAAATTATGGGTAACTTTGGAGAACTGTTTATAGACATATATTCGTCTTATATAACTGCTAGGTAACCAGACTATATATTTTTATATTTCTTTTATTATAAACTTTCAATTGATATATTGATTATTATTATTATTATACGATTTTCTACTTTTAATTCAATCCCAATCTATGAGTTACAGCCTCTCATACTCACAGCAACTTTTGTATTGATCTAGTATAACTGCTGTTTTCCATTTTATTGTGTGATGCAGTCTAGCCTACTTAGATATAAGCTACGTATCCGAAATATATTAATTATACACTGGGGGCGAATATTGTGTTCTGAACTCAACGGGCAGGGCTAGGCGAGAAGGACCAATAAAGATTCAGAGTTGATGCAAGACTGCTAGTTCTGTTTTTGACATGTCACTGGTTTAGCATGAGAATGAAGATTTAAAAAATTTTGGAATTACAAGTGTAGTGTCATTTAATTTATACTGATTTCTGACCAAACTACCCATCATAGTGAACTGTTTCTATTTTAGACGACCAATCCCTGAACATTGGACAGTTTGCCGAATATCGTCAAGTTTAAGGATGACTAACGTAGGTGAATCAATAGAACATCATAGCCTAGTCATGCGACATTGGTTTTATTCTGCTTTTTCTCTAAAATATTCTTACTAATACATGCTGTTGTTTCAATAAGGTTATGTTTATTCTGTATAGTCATCAAGGAATCCAATTATCCTGGTTATCACGATAGAATAAGTCAAATTAAGTATCAACCGTAAGATGGGACTTTGACGTAGGTTGGAGTTCATACTAATCATGTCCAGCTGAGGTAGACTACCATCATTGACCTAGATTGCCTACATCGGTATTCTACACAAAAGTGTTACATTGAATCATAAATACTTCCGGTTTATTCTGTAAATAAACTCCGCCTGAAGCCCCTCCGGGGGCTACTGCCGGTCTCAAGCCCGGATAAAGAAGGAAGGTCAGATATTGAGTTAGCGACCCCATCCCGTAGAAAAACAGCTCACTAAAAAAACCAGAAAAAAATTGTTCAAACCACTTAAACTCTGCCCTGAGAGTTAGAAGATCTTCATTTAGATGAGTTATGACACTTCATGATGAAAGCCAAGTTCCTTTGAAAGCCACAAGACCGATGCCCCTTCTGACAACCAGAGCAACCATTTATTTAGGTACATGGAATACTCGTATAATAATGGGAGATCGGGAAAGTTTTCCGAATCGCTATTCTGTAAATAATTATACAGATTTTTTTTTCACAGTTTAAACATGAAACCATTTTTTTACCACAATGTTTAATAAATTTATCATTATTAACTGATGAAAAAAATAATTATGTAAAGCGAACTTTAACCTTGACCTTTATAAAATACTAAAAAAAAAAGAGAACAACTTTGATAAGTTGTTTTCTATTACACATTCTATCATGTTAGCGTTATAGTTACTAAGTGTAATGTATGTGTTAAATATGAAATTTTGTTAAAACAACTAACCAATTGAACAAGTAACTAATCAAAAATATACATTTATGAGTGAATCATTAACTGACAAATATATATTTTTTCCCCTTTAGGTCAAACAGGGTTATGGTTATGATTCTTTAATTATTGATATTATAATCAGTAAGATTTTTATCGATGTACCCCCTACAGACAAAATGTTTATTCGCAATATAAAATGTTAGTTATTTTTTTGGATACAAATTTAGATGCAGAATAACCAAACATTCAGTTAAAATAAACATTTTTTTATCAAAACATGAAATGATTCAAGTTAGACAATCATTAGAAACCTAGTATGAAGTTCTTCATCAGTGAATATCTATAAACCCATAGCCAGGAGTTAAACTCAGTATATTCGATTTTGCGCGTGAATTCTTTAGCTCGTGACAACTGAACTGAAATCACCATTTTTGATTGTTTTCGGTTTGTAACCTCACTTCTATAAAGGTTGAACTCTACCGTTTATACCTTTTCATTAGAACTCTGGGATTTTCTCACAAAGCTAGTCACTAGTCAGTATTCAATATGTATCAGGATGGTAGCTAATTAGAACACAGGTTACAGGATCGTCAATGCTCACTAGTGAAGAGCTTCATACTATGAAGTGAAGGTCTTCCAAAATTTTAATTGTTGCTTAGCATATATTGGTTCGCAGCCTCGATAAAACTCAATAATCGACATAATTCTATACCGATAAATAGAAAATCATTCAATTTCTTTTTATTTCTTCAATTAATTAAGATGGTATATGTGAAGGTTATGCAAATTTAGAGGGTAAAGTTCTTTATTATTAGATAGCAGGAAGAGTTCAGTGAGACATTTTTCCACGTACGTCATGTGAACTACAAGTGGATGTAATCGAACATATCATTGGCAATATAGCAAACAGAACCAACTAACTTGTGTTGAGCACATAAATAATATCATACTTTATTTTGAAATTCAGTAGTTTGTGGCTTATGAAAGTGGTTATACAAGTGTTATAATGAGTCAGATAAAATCATATGCTGTGTTTAATAACAATATATTATATGTTTGTGACATAGTTTCATCAGTAATATATATCAACCAACACCAAGGTCAGGATTTTCAATACAAATGTTAAAACAGTACTACTGTATGGGGCCGAAACCTGGAGAACTGCAAAAGCCATCATCCAGATAATACAAGTGTTCATTAATAGCTGTCTACACAAAATACTTCGGATCCGTTGGCCAGACACTATCAGCAACAACCTACTATAGGAAATAACAAACCAGATCCCAGCGGTAAAAGAAATCAGGAAGAAACTCTGGAAGTGGATAGGACACACATTGAGGAAAGCACGGAATTGCGTCAGAAGACAAGCCCTCACATGGAATCCTGAAGGCCGAAGAAGGAAAGGAAGACCAAAGAACACATGACACCGGGAAACGAAGATAGACATGAGAAGAATGAACAACAATTGGATATAACTAGAAAGGAATGCCCAGGATAGAGTGGGTTGGAGAATGTTGGTCGGCAGCCTATTCTCCATTGGAAGTAACAGACATAAGTAAGTACGTAATCTTTAAAAATATTCACCAGCCAGATTATATGATATTTTATTAGCGTTAACTTGTTTTTCATTATAATGAACAGAATATGCTTACTAAATAGTCCAATCAATAATATCAATAATAATTAATGTCCAAAATTTTATTACATAAAAAGAGTAATAATTAATTGGAAAGTTAAATGTGCCTTATGATGAAAGATTTTAGTATTTTCCAACATATAGGTTAGACATTAAGATTGTTAGATACCGGCTCAGTGGTTAAGCAACCGCACGCGAGATTGAAGGCTTCGGGTTCGAATCCTGCGACCAGGGTCGTGGATACGCACTACTGAGGAGTCCAACAATAGGACGAAACGGCCTCCTAGTGCTTCCAGGTTTTCAATAATGACTTACCATCAATCGTTTCACGATCTAAATCAAATACAGAACATTATTAGATATTTGATAAACGCTTTGTTCTATTTTGAATAAATCTTTTGTCTCACAGCAGGTATAGATTTAAAAAAGTTTTGAGAGAATGGAAATTTTGTTAAACTGTGCCTTTTGTATATAATTTACACCAGAAATTAACTTTATTAATAAAAGCATTAAAAACCAATGAATACTGGACAAATGTTTCATCTTAGTATGATAATTCATAATAGGCACACTGAATAACTAGGAATTAAAACTCTTAATATTAAAAGTTCTGATGATGCTTCTAATTGTGAATCTAGCAGATAACAACCAGTCTTGATAACGGGAATCATCTAATGTAAGGATTATATGCAAGTTTCCCTGGTGTTCACCATAAACCATCTAACAATCAAAGAGCAATCATCAGAAATGATAATAATATTAACTTTAGTATTAACATTATTGTCAATAATAGTGGTCTGGGATCAAAGGTATTTTTATACTGGATAGAAATGTCTTCAATAGTACCTTTTTACTGTATTCGACGATTGTTTCTCTAACCTGTAAACGTTAATAATCAACAGAAAACTAGATGCATAACACCCCTCCTAATAGTAATTGGTACCACGTTATGTTCATTTTTTTCCCATCATGAAAAAACAGATGTAGACATTTATTTCTCTACGTTGAGAAGCGAATTCCTTATGAAATCAAGAGACCTGCAGCAATCATCGAGTAAAGTAAAAAAACATTATTTTGGCATATTCTTACCAAGAACAAAAAGAATTTTGATTTTCAACAACTGCTGGGTACAATAATACTATTACTGGGATCAATATTATAATCGTCTCTGATGAAGACTCTTTAAATGTTGTTTTATCAGAATGAAGACTGAAGGAATGCTAACTCCAGGGACTTCTTTATGGATTATTATTATCATCATATATACTCTTATTAAACAACTATTAAGAGACTAGATTACTATGTTGATGTATTCCATTTATCATAAGCTTTCAGTTAACCCATAAACTAATATCATGCGACTTGTTATTCCTATTTTATTATCAGTCTATAATTTACATCAGTCACTTTCGTCTTGTTTACATTACTTACTTACTTACTTACGCCTGTTACTCCCAATGGAGCATAGGCCGCCGACCAGCATTCTCCAACACACTCTGTCCTGGGCCTTCTTTTCTAGTTCCATCCAATTCTTGTTCATTTTTCTCATATCTATCTCCGTTTCCCGGTGTCATGTGTTCTTTGGTCTTCCTCTCCTCCTTCGACCTTGAGGATTCCATATGAGGGCTTGTCTTGTGACGCAGTTCGGTGTTTTCCTCAATGTGTGTCCTATCCACTTCCAGCGCTTCTTCCTGATTTCTTCCTCCACTGGGATCTGATTTGTTCTCTCCCACAGTAGGTTGTTGCTTATAGTGTCCGGTCAGCGGATCTGAAGTATTTTGCGTAGACAACTGTTAATAAACACCTGTATCTTTTGGACGATGGATTTCGTAGTTTTCCAGGTTTCCGCCCCGTACAGTAGAACTGTCTTGACATTTGTATTGAAAATTCTGACTTTGGTGTTGGTTGCTAATTGTTTTGAGTTCCAGATATTCTTCAGTTGTAAATATGCTGCTCTTGCTTTGCCGATCCGTGCCTTCACATCTGCATCAGATCCACCGTGTTCATCGATGATACTGCCCAAATATGTAAAGGTTTTTACATCTTCCAAAGCTTCTCCGTCAATTGTGATTGGATTGGTACATGTTGTGTTGTATCGAAGAATCTTGCTTTTCCCTTTGTGTATATTGAGACCTATTGCTGCTGAGGCTGCAGCTACACTGGTTGTCTTCTCCTGCATTTGTTGTTGCGTATGCGATAGAAGAGCCTGGAGCCCCTTTCCGGGGGCTACTGCCGGTCTCAAGCCCGGATAAAGGAGGAGGGTTGGGCATGGAGTTAGCGACCCCATCCCGTAGAAAACTAACTCGCTAAAAAAACGCTAACCAGAAAAAAACGTCTTGTTTACATATGATTGTCATTTTCTATTTTATGGTGTGGTACAGTCTGGGGTGTCTATGGATATAAAACACATTTGTTTAAAATATGATATATCAGATATCGTTTGCTTCTTTTGAACTCAGGGGAGGTCGTAGCTTGAGAATAAAGGACTAATAGAGTCTAGGTTCTCCTCCCAAGATTAATAATGCTAGTCGCACGTGTAACTGGTCAATTTGGGGAAACAGCAGACATAAAATAAATAATATTCGAATCCAGATTCTGATTAATGACTTGGCACATAATATTGGTCAGTAGTCTCAAGGCATAACAACTATTGGGTAACTGAATATACTTAACATAAAGTCTTAAACCTGAGGTGCACATCACTTTATCCTACTAAACAAAGCATATCTACACACATGGAGAAACTGTTAGGACTAGAACCAACTTGACTTAGTCGCATATTTAGAGATGGTTACTGAGCTGTTATTTTGGCGATTGATATGTAAAATATTCACACTGTTTATTTTGTGACAGCAAATTTTATGTTTTTCAAATAAATGAAGGAAGTAAATTATCAGATTTTTAAAAATACTGTCCACGTCATAGCAACTAATAATTTAATGATATGTTAATTGTTCAATAATAAGTACTGAGAATGATTTCATTCATTTCAGGCAGGTAAAGACAGATTTCGTGCTAGTTAATACACATCAGTCTTTTGGAAACTGATATATCTGATGAGATTTAAATTGATTGCGATTTGCGTCACAAACAGGCATGTTTGTCAATGAGCTATTCAGGCTAAAATTGTTACGTTATAAAACTGAGCTGTTTACAGTGATTCATTCAATCTAAGATTTAAACTATCATTCTATTTATCTTGAATACAGGCACGCATCAATTAATCAAATCAAACAAGTCTTCTCAGTATCACTGAAAAATTTCCATTATGATCAAGAACACACAATGGATTTCTCATCACATTCTACAATTATCTCATATTCATATTAATAACCCATAAAAATTGTTAGGTTCGTTAAGTTTGAATGCTACTACTGATTCGTCTCACTCGGAATGAAGCGAAAGATCAACGATTCAGAGACTCGATAGGCTATTCTTGTCCGTTGTCCCCTACTCAGCTAACTCGATCAAGAAGTCATGGTAAGACGTAGAAAGTGTATTCTACAGGCAAACAGCAGATACCAGGTCAATCAGGCACACAAATCAAGCGTATTTATACAAATATATATAATTAATATTGTCATGGAAATTTTTTAAATATTTCATTAATAAGTTCGTCAATCGACTGCCATTCAAATGTTTAAACATTTAATCAATAAGATAAAATTATAAAATGTGAGTTTTGGGGGACCTATCATTCCAAACAAAAATGGTCAAGTTTAAGGCAGATTACATCATTTGGAAATTGTAACATGTGAATTAAGGATTTTTGTTTGTCACATCAAAACAAAACAAATCAAATCGTTAATGTTGAGACTTCCTAATATAAAGTTGTTAATCTGGATCAGTTTATAAGTGAAATGAAATTAGAAGATAAATAATGATCACAATAAATATGGTGAACATGAGATGAGAGAGAGAGAATAATGTAAATACAGAAAGAAGATTACGTAATATGTATAATAATACGAATAAGGCAACAATTAATAGATAGGCGTAGATGCTGAATAGATTTCTCAAAAAGGTTAGCAAGTGTATTAATAATAATGGTAAGATGCGTGGATAAGTTTGAGATATAAAAATGAACATCATTCAAATTACTTCACCATATCATAAAATTGATTATTAAGTATTTAAGCCCGAGGTTGGCCAGAGTAAAAAAAAGCGGCTGAACATATTTCTTTTGGATGAAAAGCTCTGGCTTTTTGATCCGAATAACAATTGCTTCAACCGTCTGCAGGATTCTCAGTCAGATAGAATTAGGTAGACTGCTGTTAACATGACATATTATTATGAAAGATTGCTCCATATGTCCCGTCTGAATTAAATCGAATAAAATGGAGTGGTTAACAGTTTTAACTACATCTTTATTTAACCACACTGGGAGGTGCTCACGAGCCTGAATATACAAATCCCTAGAACATCTGCTAATGTTACTCGCTCCACAGAAGCAATATATTTACTAAAGCCTAACAATCAAGTTTATCTTAAACACATTTAAGTGGTGCAGTAAAAGTTAAGTTTGTACACAATAAGAAAATTCGTTGTTTGAGCAATTATACCACTGAAAATTTTCTAATAATCTATCGTAACCAATGGTTGGAAACTCTGGATGACATGATTCAGAATCGATCACAATGGCGTAGGCGTATTCACTCTATGTCTCCTCTTAAACCATGAGATTAGAATTACTTTATATCTATCTTTTTTCCAATTAATCCTTATATGCAATTTTTCTTTTATACATTACTCCCATTGAATTAGCTACTTCCATGAATTCGGTGTTCATTTTATTATGCTAATGAGGTATGGCTACTTGGACCGATGCATATATGTGCCTGATCCTACGTTGTATCTGACTGACTAATAATCTTGACGAAAGTCTTTTCTTTTGAAATTCCACCTTCTTTACATATAAAGATAACATGGACTTTTTTTACAAAAAAAAATAATAAATTGTAATCTAATTGTCCCGGAACTTTTCTGAAGAAAAGGAACAAAAAACGTCGTTTAGTAAACCGATACAAATTTTGATATGGATGAGAAATAAACTGATATATCACACAAATAATTATAAGAAAACTTTTTGTATGTGAAAAAGAAAAAGAAAAAGTTAAAAAGAAAAAGAAAAATATACGGAATGATGATTTAAATTTGTAATTGTGAGGGGTGTATATTTTTTTTTGGGGGGGGGTAAACTTTATTTTTGGTAAATAAATATTTAATTGTGTGTGAACCAAAATAAAATATCCTTCATCATTTTGTAATCATAAATTGATTGTAATCTTTGTTTACAAAGATTAGAACTGGGTTTGTTTTTTTTTTATATTCTATACTACATGGCTTAGTGTTTTAGTGGGTTAGTATATTATTAAGTGGTATGTTCTTTAGGCTGGATAGTTTAGTGATGAATCTCTGATTATCTTTCCAGGTAAAATCATCTAGAAAAAAAACTTTAAGACCTCCTAAAATCCTTTTCCTTAGAGGCAACTATTTTCCTGTATCTCAGTTAAACTAGGATCCATTTAAAAAAATGACGAATGATCTGATGGAGCAGACTTTGTATGACAATTAGGAATGTCATATATAAGTGAACAATATTATTTTCGATTAGATCCTTATCAGGCTTTATTCTAATCTACAGTAATATAAAACAGTATATTAATATGTGAGATACGGGTACGTCCAGCTGACGAGTCCCAAATAGCACAAAACACGCCTTCTGGATTCCACTGCTAGTCACTATCAATCTTTGCTTAGAATGCTTATGAATTAAGGTAATATCGAGGCAATACACACATAATGCACATATGCCAATAAGAGACTGATCAATTGCAGTCCTAAACATCAATCGGAAAATTCAATTTAACAATACCAAGTGAATTCAAAGTGTTTTAATTTTTTTATGGAAAATGATAAAAGGTGAAAAGTGTTATTCCGGAGACAATAGGCAAACCTAGAAACAATCTAAAATGATTGTCAAATTAGATAACTGATTCTCTATAAAAAATATTCTATAATAAGTATCATTTTCAAAACTTTACAGCTGATGACATGCGACTAATTATGAAAGTCATGATGATAGACTTTGTTTATATAAGTGATTATGTAAATAGCAGACAACAATGGAATGAATATAAGTTCGTCGATAGATTTCTTCTTAACCAGAAATCAATTAAAAATCGATTTACGACGTGGAAGAAGTTAATAGTTGATTCATTTTTAATTTACAAATTCTTATCACTGTACAAACTCAACATCACTAGGGGTAAAACTGAAGACTCTTAAACCTCATGCTTAATGAGAACAACTTTAGATTATTTGATCAAAATTTTTAACTTCAGTCAGATGACTACAAAGCTTATCAGACATTTAATTTTGACAATAGCAAATGCTTTGCTCTTTTCAAGCCTTTTACTGGAGTTTCAGGAAACTAAGTTCAGCGGTAACCACTAGTCAAATGTCTTATAATTTTTGTTTCGTTAGCTAGTTTGTAAAAATTGGACTTTGTCGAAGTTTAGCTTTAATTATAAACTAATACTAATCCGGGAGTTTTTAATCACGATTTATTCATTTAAGCCTGTTTTAATTGTCAAATTTGATTATATCATGATTAATAGAATTCGATGAACTTCATGAAAGTAATCGATCATACTATTACCTTTTTACTAGTTTTAAGTAATTTGTCCGCGGAAATTATATAATGAATGCCGGCTCAGTGGTCTAAAGGTTAAGACTGATAGATCCTTGGCTCGAGTCTCGCGGGGTGAGATTGTGGATGCGCACTGCTGAGGAGTGCCATACTAGGATGAAACCGCCGTCCAGTGCTTCTAGGTTTTCCATGGTGGTCTAGCTTCAATTGACTCATGAATTAAATGATCAAATTACTACAACTTCCATAAAACCCCTCTCTGATTAAAATTTTATAATTCTTAGTTAATGAGAGAATCATTCAGTATTTTGAATAAACAAGCTTAACACCGTTTAGTTTTAGGTCATATGAAAGCATTGTTCTATTATTCATTGCTGCCTTTTGTTTAATATATATCATTATTGTTTAGAATGATTGGTTTGACAGATCAATTCTCTGAATACTTTATTTGGTTGAAATTACCGGACAACATGACTTATTTTTAGCAATACAATAACAAACAACCTATTAGTATCCTTTTCTTAATTTAATTTCCAGATTTTAATGTTGATCTGGATACTTTTTCTTTTGTGTACTTTGAGGAATCCACATTCAACACGGATGCATACACACATATACAAGGGCACTTTACTGAATGTTTCTTAACTGATAGAAATCATTTCAAAGGGAAAAAAATAGTTTATGTTTAAACTTAATTATGTAAGCTTTGGTTTTATATAGAAATGTTATCTTCTCTTACATAAGATAACTGTTGAAATATATTCAAACATTTAAATAGTTACGAGGTTAGACTAGATCGACAGAGTATTAGACAGTTAAAGTTTGTTCCTTCATAATCTCTTTCTGTATAAAATGTTTCTGGTCCCTTATTGATCAATTCAGTTTATTAAATTTTTAGTTCTCTTACGAATTTAATGGGTTTAAAAGACAGAATTACATTTTCAACTCCTTATGATTCTTATTCAATATTACCTCAGTTTTTTTAATTCAATATATTGATTATATGTTTGTTATCCTTGTACTATTTTCTTCAATTTAACATTGATTTTCTTCAGTGTGTTGTTTATTCTTTGTATTAAATTAACGTGAATTATGTTCAGCATGATATATAGTATAGGATTTTTAGTATAGTGTTGTGGAGATTATCAAGTTTTTGATTGGGATCATGAACCGATTGATGTTAGACCATCATTGAAAATATGGAGGAGATAGGGTAGAGACAGTTATCTACCTCAGTAATATGGTTGTGTAATTTCGTGGATTGGTTAAAGTTAGAAATTAACATCGTTGGATAACGGTTAGAAGTTAAGCGTTCGTCCTGGGATTGTGGATGCGTACTGCTGAGGGGTCCCGTAATAGGACGAAACGGCCGTCCAGTGCTTCCAGGTTTTCAGTGATGGTCTAACATCAATCGATTCATGATCTCAATCAACAAGTATATGATTTGTTACAATTCTGGATGTTTACGTATATGTGATTTGTTTCTTAATTAATAATAAATTATGTGCACAAATCAATATATAAGTGAGTGTATTTTTTACTAGAGTTTTCATGGTGTTTGGAAGTAAATAAATCTTCACTTGTACCAGTCTTCTGTTCTTTTTTTCTTACTTCACATTGCGGGAGTTGTAGTTTTTCCTCGTTTCTAGAGTTTAAGTACTAAGTGTCGCAGATATAACACTTAAAAAGCTTAAAAATCTCAGTGATAACCAAATCATTCATGATATTATTGTATATTTTTTCTGACTTACAATGAATACAAAATCTAGGGCTTAACTGATGAGCTCATAATTTAATTTACATCAGTCTGAATGGTACGTGGAATTAATTTTATAGACAGTCTATAAACTATAATTCAGATTTGTTCAAAATTAGAACTGTCTTTAGCAACGTATGTCAATTGACAAATTTTTACCTCCCAATAAAGTTAACCATGTTTTTGTTGTAATATCATCCAGACTATATAGAGTGGTTTAATGGAAATATAGACTTAATCTGCACAGGATATACATGTTCGAAATGCGACTGATCAATTTCAGTGTTCAACATCAACAAGGGGAAGATTTCAACAGTCCTTCAAAAAAGTTCAAGCTCATACCGTTGTCAAGACAATGTCTACCTGGACTCAGTTACTAAGTAGACAAATCATTGGGTGTCCGAAGTGAAAGATATTGGGTTGGAGTTTTGTTGCGAACAGTAACATCAGGGTGCAAGTATATCTACCTGACGAATCTCAAATAAAGTTAGAAGCACGTCCTAGATTTCACTGCTAGCCATTATCCAACTCCACTTCAATAAATGTTTTGTTATCAAATGACTTATAGGTATAATTACTTATTTACAATAGTGAAAATCATCGTAAGAATTATCAAAACAAACCATAGGATTCACTAATAATTTATTTTACACTTGTTAATTGACACTGAAAATGTAAAACAGATGATCTACAGTTAGATATTTTTTGTAGAATGAGCAGCTAATGAATAAAGATAATTTCTAATATTTTATTTAAGAATCCACCAGGCTTAATTCTAACTACACAAAGGATTTCATTACAGTTATGCTCAATTGTTAGAATCATATTCTGACAAGGTATCCAAGCAACGTAACTAAATTAGTAAATCTTTTCTAAAATATTAGATTTTATAGTTTGCTCATAAAGATATATTATTTCTAAAGAACACATTGAGCCGAGAAATGAAGACAGACATGAGAAGAATGAACAACAATTAGATAGAACTAGAAACGAAGACTTAGGACAGAGTGGATTGGAGAACGCTGTTCGACGGCCTATGCTCCATTGAGGGTAACAGGCGTAAGTAAGTAAGTAAGTAAGTAACTCTATAAATTCATTAATACATAAATATATCTATTCAAAAGTTGTTAAAATTGCATGAAAACAATTGGCGATCTGTTTGAATATATGGGTTACTTGTTCCTACCGTCTAAATATCTCAACACATTTACCAGTCTTTTATTTATTCTAACACATCATTATGTCTATAAATTGCATAACCTATGTCAGGCGCGTTTATGAGAAGTTGTACAAAATTGATATGTGAACGAGATGATAATCATTACTTATTTGCTTAGTCAGACATGTAGATAGTCTAAAACGTGTCAGGTGAGTTCTATATTCCCTTATCCTTATTACTATACACACTTATTATTGATTGTTCATTGTTGTTGGATTGTGTTGGGTTTCGGCATGAAAATATATTTACTTTCTAGTCAGGCTAATCACATGTTCTTAATCTGAGTTATTTTGAAGTCCTGTAAAATAAACACTGGAAAGGAATATAATGTAGATAATCATCTAAGGTAAATTAATGTCTCATTTGTGTAAATGTTGAAAATCGAGCTTTATAACAAAAATATAATATGTATTGAAAAGTATTGTACCTTATTCAAATGTTAATACTTGAACTGTTAACATCTAACTTGACTATTGTCAGAATCGATCAAGAAATAAGAAAAGGAAACTTATTGAAATATATATTGTACTGAGAATTCTATCTTGTACCAAGCATATAATATATTACATAAAGCTAATAATAATAACAAGGGTAAAAGAAAAAAAGAAGTTTATTAGGTAAAATAAAATAAATTCAATGAAAAGAATACAATTAATAAAATGAATAAAAAATCTTTAAGGTTACTTACTGACAATCGGTATCATTATGAATTGATTAAGTAATCATGATTATCATAGTTCATAACCTTAGATTTTATTATTAATAATAGTAAAATAATAAAGAATATCTTACCTTTTAACATTCTTTCTACCTTTTACATTAAATAGAGAATATAGTCTTAATGTCAAATTATACATTATTCAAAAAAAAAAAAAAAACGAGGGGGGGGGTGTGTGAAGTGAAGTATAAAGTAATGATTTCTATTTATTCATACTTATCTTCATTCAAGCTTCTATTGAAGTATGAACTGACATTAAATGGAAATATATTGTACTTGTAGTTTTATAAATATACACATACATACAATTTTTTTAATAGTTCAAATAGTTGTTATATTTTAAGGGATCAGGTTACTTATAAATGGAAATTAGCATAAATTTTTTTTAGTAAATTTCGATTGTGATTATTAATAAGATCTAGGATGATGTAACATCTTTGTTCACAAATATACCACTTTTTGAAACTATTGATATAATTTGTCAGAATGATGATTTCCTACATTTACCAGCCCCAGAACTCAAAAAACTACTATTAATGTGCACAACAGATGTTCAATTCCAGTTTAATAACACCATATATCGCTAAATTGATGGTGTAGCAATGGGAAGTTCACTAGGTCCATTTCTGGTAGATATTTTTATGAGGTATTTTGAAAACACGATACTTAAACAGGCGATTAGTGAGACGACGGAATACTCCAGATATGTAGACAGCACATTTATTGTCTGTAACAATAAACAGCATGCTATTCGCCTGCTAAAACTCTTCAATAACGTTCATCCTAACATACACTTTACTATGAAGCACGAACAGAACGACATGTTCCACTTTCTTGATGTTGCCATAAAACGTAGGGGAGATGGGACAGTCCAACGTTCAGTTTATAGAAAAAGTAATTGGAATAGCCTCTACCTGAATTTCAATAGTTTTTGTCCAATTAGTTACAAGAAGGCATTGGTTAAAACACTATTTTACAGGGTAGAAAAGATATGTACCACCGACAAACTTGAAGAAGAATTAATGAACCTAGAAAAATCTCTAAGAGACAACTTTTATCCCCGAAAGTTTACTGACACATATAAAAAGCCCAAATAAAACAAGGCGGAAATATCTACGGTCAATAAAAAGACAGTATCTATAAATCTTAACTTTAAAGGTGATAACGTCGCAAAAATAATCAACAGGAGACTGAATATTGCGCTAGCCAGAACTTATCCGGCTGCAAGCTTTTGAATTCTCTATGAAACCACATGTTCAATAACCCAATCAAAGGTCGACAAACACCCCTTTCATGTTACCGCCAATTGTATTTATAAATTTACGTGTACCTGTCAAAGCACCTACATTGGCTGAACTGAAAGGAGAGCATACCTTAGATTTTTTGAACATGTTCCAAAAAGTCTTAGAGCAAGGGAAAGAAAGACTCTGAATAGTGCAATCACCAAACATCTCCTTGATACAGGACATCAGGTACCTTACAATCCTTTAGGGTGATTAGTAAGCAGCCAAACTCCAGCTTTCTGAAGTTTGCTAAAGCCGTTGCCATCAGGCGTCAAAAACCTGACCTATGTGTTCAAAAGGAGACGGTTGTTAATCTTTCCTTGCCTTGGTGACACATATTCTTTCGCTGCACCTTGAAATATTTTTGTTTTGTTTTTTGTATTTATTGCATCATTGATTTTTTATTTTTCAGCTACCTTTCAAATTAATAATCTTTTAACTGAACTCTACTCACTATATTCCTATTAAAATTTTTACTCATTATGTAATCAATTGTTTCTAACCCCCTTTTGAACTGTTGTCACAATTAATGATGTAGAATATTCTTTCACATTACGTATATATCTACAATATTCAGTCTATTAATTTCATTTACACTCATGATATGCTTTACGAATACGTCTTAAATATAACTTCTAACCAAACCCTCTCATGTAAGCAATTTAGACCCATTATGTAATTATGATTTATAAATATCACAGGTTGTAAGCAGCTGACGAGAACCTACGAAATAAAATGAATTCATGTTATTCTGCTGAAATCTTTGTCCTTGCTCTTTTGAAAATGATACAGGGAACTATGTGTATGAAAGAGCTAGGATGCTCATTTTATCTCGTTTAGCATTGTTCAGTTGAATTTAGCTGAATCTCAGTATCGATGTTAATATAAAAACTATAACTAAGCGCTTCTACTGTAAAGATCAGCACATTATCTCAGTCAGTAAGTCAGCTGAAACGTAGGACCAGGCACGTATATGCATCGGTCCAAGTTGCCATACCTCATTAGCACAACAAGATGAACATCGGATTCATAGAAGTAGTTAATTCAGTGGCGGTAATATATAGAAGAAAGATTGCATATAAGGAGATAGTACAGGAATAAAGAATTAGTTGGTAGAAAGAAAGATGAAACGATTTTAATCTCTTAGTTTAAAGGAAGATATAGAGTGTATACACCGACGCCATTTTGATCGATTCTGAGCCAAGTCACCAAGTCTCCAACCATTGGTTACGATAGTGACGTAAGGTGACGTAAGTTGGCAAAAGCCAAACGAGCTCTTCGAATCCGTGCTGAGATTTCGTCAGACACCAATCCATTAAGGCTGATAAGACTTCCAAGATAAGTGAAGTTGTCAACGCATTCGACTACTTCACTCCCTATCCTTAGTTCAGGTGTGGACTTGCATTTAGATGGGAAGAAACGCATTCCAAACATTTGGTATTGTTGCTCAGTGCTACCAAAACACTCTGCATTTCATCAGTGTCTTCACCAAACAGGACTATGTCATCTGCATGTTCTAAGTCGATAAGTGCACCTCCTGGTGGGAGATCAATACCCCAGAATTCAGTCGATGAGAGCGTTATTTCCATCAGTGGATCTATGATGAAGTTGAACAAAAATGGAGAAAGTGGACAGCATTGGCGGACGCCACTCGAGGTTGCAAAAGCAGATGACAATTCACCATAAGCTCTGACTCGACTAGTAGTGTTCGAGTAAAGAGCTTTCACAAGGTTTATGTACTTCTGAGGTACGCCTTTCAATGACAGACACTGCCACAGAACCTCTCGGTCAACAGAGTCAAACGCTGCTTTTAAGTCAAGAAAAACCACCATTGTCGGATGCTGATAAGTATGCCTGTGTTCTAGAACCTGACGAATGGTGACTATTTGGTCGATGCAGCCACGACCAGGTCTGAAGCCAGTTTGATTTTCACGTGTTTGCAGTTCACGAGTCTTAGTTAGGCGTCCGATAATTATCGAGGCTAGTATTTTAGATATTATATTAGTTAAACTAATCCCTCTATGGTTGTCACAGGATGATTTTGACCCTTTCTTAAATATTGGGACGATAAGTGATTGAGACCAGTCAGATGGGATTACGTCCAACTCCCAGATTTTAGCTGAAATATTAGTCAACCTAGTCGCTGAAATTGGACCACCATCCTTAAAGACCTCTGGGCCCAATCCATCTGGACCAGCTGCCCTTCCTCGTTTTAGACTAACTATAGCCTTTTGAACTTCAGCTAGAGTTGGAGGACCTACTTCAATGTTCCATTCACACTGTCTGGGAATGGTGGGTAATTGTATAGTAGCTGAAGGCCAACTGAAATGCTCCTTAAAGTGTTCCGCCCATCGTTTCAAACGTCTGGACTGGGAGCAGATAAGAACGTCGTCTTTTTCCGAGATAGTCTCACTTACACCTGACTTTTTAGTTCCAATTTCTTTGATAAGCCTAAAGAGCTGTCTGGTGTTACCTATAGCCGCCGCCTTTTCTATCTCTTTTGCTTTTATTGCCCACCACTGCTCACGATCATTCCTTAGACTTTTGGTTAACCTAGATCTGATTGTCTAACCTAGATCTGATTATTATCTACTGGTTTACCGAGTTGAAATAACCATTAGCATGTGTAACAGGTATAAATTTAATTTATAAAGGTTTAAGTATTCCAGTTGTTAGTGTTAAGCACTCCTATTGGTTTGTATACTTAATTTTATTCAATTAAAATATCCATAATTTTTTCTATTATCGATAAGATTTGTTTATTTCTGTTGTAGGTATTCTAGAATACATTTGATTACTTTGTATAAAAATATAAGTTCTTTGACAGAATATCACAATATGACACTTAGAATGATAAGTAGTAGGTTTAAGTCTTAAAGTAAAAATTAACACTGGAACGAAGCTACACTCAGTTAAAAATATTATTGTCTCCTTAAGATCAACTCTAGTTGTATTTATGAATTTCCATGTACTTATAATAGGACCTAAAGGAAGAGCTTCTACAGAATTTTCTGAATACGATTGTTTAAAATATCAAAAGTATAACAATGAGATACCTACCTATTTAGTAGCTGACATATCTTGAATGTATAACTTTGAGATCCTTTGAGTGTGTTAATCGAAATTGCGTTATGTAATATGTGTTTAGTAAGACTTACTAATCTGATTCCTTATCTCCAGTTGAAAGTTTATATAAAATTAGTTAACTAAAGTATATATAATCTTTGTAACTCATTATAAAATTTCGACTAGTTAAAACTAGTGCAAAGTCATGGAATAAAATGGTGCTTTTTTCAGAAGATAATTGGTTATCTTGTTACTTTCTTTCAAAATCTAATTAAAAACCAGTTTGACAATTCACTTTGTGTATATGTTACTGATCGATAGACTCTAAAACATTCTAACTTTTTCCCTAGTGACTAAGTAAAACATCTGGAAGATGTGTCAAGTTTCCCATATTCTTCTTCTTCTTCTTCGCAATTTAGAATTTTAATATTATGTAATTATAAATACAAAATATCAGACAACAACTCATTATTAATAAATTTTAAGTAGTATATAACCCAGATATTAATTTAATCTGGTTGAATGGAGAGTGCTGGTGGGCAGCCTCCAAATGCCCTGATACGGCCGAAGGTAGGGAAAGTTTGCTCTCCCTCTCCAAATTCTCACACATAGTCACGTGTATACAACCACTACCAGGGAAGTCCTACTCACTGACTTCTTGCGGCGGATGTATTGTTTACGAAAGTGAGATGATGAAAAGCGAATGTCTGGCACTTTAATCGGGTTGGTATACAAAGAGGGAACCCGGCCAGTATTCCACCCCTCACTCAAATCGAATGATTTATGTGGCGCATATGTATTTAGTGCCCCTTCATACCAATATTTATGTGTTCGAATAAATAAATAAAAATCCAAGAACAGATTTAACTTGGTATGTTGAAAATTATCCCAAAAAATCTAGATGTAAGTGAACTTATCTTTACATATATTATTAAAAAGTAAAATACAATAACAACCGAACAATTTGTAAATACGTCTTGCTTCTTTTTTTTTCTATTTTGATACTACATTTTCACCTCCTCCTCCTCCTCCTCCTCCTTGTCCTCTGAATACTACACACATTCACACAGAAACAGTTCTTTTTATTTTCACATAGAAAAAGTTAAAACAGTTATGTAACCGGTAAATTTCACACTTGTTTAAAGAAAATAACAAACTCAACAGACAATCCTGATAATGATAGTTACTACTACTACTACTACTATTACTATTACTATTACTACTACTACTACTATTACTACTACTACTTCTAAGAATAATTTGATTTTTAAAACTTTCGCAGATATTTACTGATATTTTCATTCAATTATTTAGGATTAGCTTCTCTTTAATAGTTTCTTACCAAGATACTACAAACGACTGTATAATATTGAAGTTAGTATGAAATATAATAGTTTATTATATTATTATATGAAGTATGAAGTATCCCAATGCAACTGTTCTACTTTCATAACATTGTTATAAACAATTTTATTACTGTTTGAAAAAGAAATACTCTGAGAGATCTAAAGTATTTATATTAAATAAGAATGTAATCACTAGCATAAATTCATGATTTATGGAGTTCACACATATCGGGAGAGAAATATTGGTTATCAACAGGATTAGATGATTGTTACAGTGTGATTCAAATTGATTCTATGATTTTGTTTATTAAACTTTTATTGTGAAACCTGAAGGTCCCTGTTTAGGTACCTGGAGGTTTTTATAGGTGCATAATGCTAATCGGTAACAAAATAAAACAAAACAAATATCCAGTTCTCCCTGATTTTAAATGATATGACAAGTGAAATCGATCAGTAACTTATTGTTAAACATTTCACTTTAAGCTATTCAGTAGAAGAATTGAATAATTTTCTTCATTATTTCACTCAAGGTATCGCTAGTCCAAATCTAAAATATGCAGTCTAATGCTGATTTCATCAATTTAATTTGTTATCATACTTTCCACTATCTTAATACTATACTTAACAAGCTAAAAATATTTTTTATCACTTTGAACCCATACACCATTTGTAAATATTTTTATGGTTGACAAACAGAAATGTCACAAGAAGTTACAAATCTGCTTTACAAAAATACTTGATACAAACTAGTATTGAACTCTCAATAAGATTAATTTCAATGGTTTAATAAGATGTCAGTAGTTGTCAGTTTTTTCTCTATTTAGATGCTTTATCAGAATGTGGGTTTGTGGAGATTGTAGTAATTTAATAGTTGAATTTATGAGCTGATTAAAACTAGACCACCATGGAAAACCTGAAAGCACTAGACGGCCTAATATGGGATTTTTCAGAAGTGCGCACGTGGGACTTGGACCCAGCACCTTTGGTATCACGCGCACACGTTTAACCCCTAGACTACTGAGCGGTCATCCAACAGCGTCAATGTCCAATTTCAACCAATCCATGATATTGCGCCGCCGTCCATAATTGTGTTCGATCAGTTACTGCCTTATAACAGACAAGGTTGAACTCCATAAACCCTCATTCTGATAATAATCACCATATGCTCACTAATGGTTGGCTTCAAAAGATATCTCCCGGAGTTCTAGTGAGAAGCCGTGATCAGTGGAGTTCAATCTGTATTGGGTAAAGACAAGTATCTACCCCAATCAATAGCTGAATGGTTGCACAAGATCACAGATCGATTGAAGTTAGACATTAATGCCGTTGGATGCCGGCTCAGTGATCTAGAGGTTAAGTGTGCACGCGTAATACCATGAGTGCTGGTTTGAGATGCGCACTTCTGAGAAGTCCCATACTAAGACGAAACGGCCGTTTAATGCTTCTAGGTTTTTTATGGTGATCTAGCTTTAATCGGCTCATAAATTCAACTATTAAATTACTACAATTAAAAATACATGATAACTCGACGTAAAATCATGTTCATGTGCAAACACAACATCATCTCACTCAACTCTATTGTATTGAAATTATGCTTCCTCAGTAAAAAAAAACCAACCTACAATCTAACATTGATTGATCAGTATTCCTCCCCATAAACAAATCAACAAGAATCTCATATCATACAAAATATACACTTTATATTGAATATCTATCTATACAGTTATAATAAAAGAATAGATAAACAAATTTTGCGCTAAAAACAAAAACATCTATTCATAACTAAATTCTTCACTTTGAAATGTATCTCTATTGAGAAGATGTATTCATTGTATTGTCTTTTAAAAGGAAACCTCTACAATTCAATTCCCATATAAGACTATTAGTTATAAACTATCAAAAGCAGTTAAATCATAAGTATCTTCATTGATTTTAATATTTTTAGCTTCTTGTTTAAGTAAAGGATAAATATTCTCTAAATACCAAGTGAATGTATGACAATTTAATGAATTAGTAATAGTTTTACGTGATGTTAAATCCCCAGCTGGTATTATTTTAGACATTGGTGATAATGTATAATAATATGAAAGATATTCTCTAGCTAATGTTAAATTAGTATCATGTTGAAACCAAACTAAAACAGTACGTTTATGATTACGTAATATGGTAAATTCTTTACCCATAGGAAATGTATATGGATGTTCATTATGAAATATATGACCAACACGACTACATGGAATAATTTCAATTTGTCCATGACACATCCATGTTCTAAGTGATAATTCAATATTCTCTCCACCCCATATATTCATTTCTTCATCATATCCACCATAATTAAAAAAATCATCTTTCCATATAGCAAATAAACCACCAGCTAATGCTGGTGTTTTACGTGGATAAATGAAATGATATATATCAGTTTTATTAAATTTTATTGATAATGGTGTTACATTTTCATTAATATGATGCCAACGAAATATTAAATCCCATGTAAAACCTCCTAAATATAAATTATCTTCAATATTATCATAATCTGATTTGTCTAATGTTGACAGGATAAGTGGACTGACAATAAAATGTTTTACATTATCTGTAATTGAATGTAAATAATAAAATAAAATTAAGCGTTACTAGAAAAAAAAAAAGAGATAAACGTTTTTAGAAATTCTTGTACCAATAAGAATCATGATTATAACTTTCTACTCTTAGTACACTTGTTTTGTCTTAGGATTAACGTCCTACGCTTGTATACGCCTTTAAACAATATTACAAAGGCTGATTTGATATTAACTCTGTGACCTGCCCGAACCAAATATTCGACAATGAAGGAAGATATTTAATTATCTTTTGCGCTCTAATTCAACTGGTGGAACTCATTCGTGTTCATAGTTACGTCAGTATACGTTTAGTCATGCTTATATGTTAGCTTTATCTATTATAAGATGTTAATAGGATGCTGGAGGGGCGCAGGAGGAAATTATGAATATAGATTATGTCCAGGTTAATAATAACCAGCCTATAAACTCGAGGAAGTCAAAATTTCTATAGAGATTGGGACCTAAAACATCTGAGGTATCACAATTTAAACTATTCAAGCTATCTTTACTCAATATTGATTATCCCCAATCACTAAACATTAGACGTTGTATAACGAGACATCAAATAATTTAAAACAATGGCCACATTTAAAATAGTTCAATTTAATCAATATCCAAGACTAAAATAACTATTAGGTGAACAATTAACATAAAGTTGATATTTTTATAAACGTGGATTACACTTCAAAACTGTATCTGATCCCAGAATTTGGCCAATTATTATTGACCATTCACTTTTAGCATATGTGCATCTTATAAGGATTGTCTCGATATTGCCATTAAGTCACAAGCATTATAAGTGGATAGGGATGGTAGTTAGCAGTGGAATCCAGAACATTGTAATCGGCAATCGTTTGTAGTTTTACAAGGAAATAATGTTGTACACTTTTATGATTACATTGCATTTCAGTAGAACTGGTTGACTAAACAATTTTTCCCTATTAGGTTTACATTACTTAAAAACCTATGGCTAATAATTTTTTCAATGTCTCAGTATACTTTAATGCCGAATTCCCCATTCTTAAACATATATCTAAATCGAATGTAGTAGAAAGTAGTTTGACGAATGATTAACTTTATTTGTTAGCACAATATTATGAGGCTACTTGTCATAGATAAACTTTCTCACTGAACTTCCCTCAACAATCAGGCGGTCCTAATGATTTCATTATTTTTGGTTGTGTTACTGTTTGGAAGAGGTCTGTGTAATTAGCGTACCACTATTTAAGACTAGGTGATCCTAAAGAGATGGTCTTCTTAGCATTTTTTTAAAGATTTTTTTCATCCAGTTTACTTTATCGACTATTTTATCCCATTTTAATACAGGTTACCAATCCCCAGATCTTCTGAAATCCCATACCGTCTCATTTTGTCCTCATTAGTATGGGAAAACATTTTCGAATACATGGTTAGCAGGCATAATCAATGAAGCTCAACAAACGTGGGAATAAGATAGACGTCACTGACATTTAGGAGTCACAAAATATCGAAAAATGACTGGAGTTACAAATGTGAACAGTAATGTACGTATCTAATAATTCACAGGTAGCATAGTCACTGCGATTCCTGATAGTCCGAGATTTTATGCAAGCGAAATTCACAGGTTCACAATGCTAAGAATCCAAGTACGGGAATTAAACAATCATCTGATTTCCCCAGGTTTTCAATGGCATTCCAAACTATGTCAGTTCATAATTCACTGTACTTTCAAATTAACGAACATCTAGATTACCAGGTAGACCATTGCGTACAAACTCATTGGTATAAACGAATCTTGTTACTACCAATAACTGAAGATCTTTAGTCGAATCATGTGTGAGGTTCTAGTTTTGAAATCTCAAACCGGAACTAAAGACCTATCGAGTGTTCTATAGTATTTGATTTCCTATATTATATCCGTCTGTGATGAAAACTAACTTCAAACAATCTCTCACATCAAGTGAATGAAGATAACGTTTGGGCACTCAAAGTCAATATTTCGAAATTTTCAGTTTTTCAGTGACTGATATCTTCCAAAATATCTTACAAAATAGAATTTCCTTATTTGTTTGACACATGGGATATCAATTCCATACTAATCGGTTTGGGTTAAATTTTAAATGTAATCATGTATCATGTCATGAAGTCATAGTTTATGAAACAAGTATAATGATATAATAGTAATAGTAATCTTACATGGTAATGTTGAAGTTCTTTTCTCATCCTGTTGACTCGATAGATTTAGTTGTTCATGTTTTTCTTGTTGGTGTTGTTTTCTTAAGCTTATCAATTGAACAACTAATGGTTCTAACCAATAGTTCAATGTTTCAACATGAGCATCAAGAAATACTAGTATCTCACCAGTAGCATTCCGTGCACCATTCATACGTGATTTAATTAAACCCACTCGATTTTCATTTCGTATTACACGTATCTATATAAGTAGAATGTATATTAAAGAATTATATATCAAAGTAAATTATTTATCATATACAAGTTGTACATAAATAAGTATATCATAGTGATTTGTAATTTTCTTTAAAAGGGAAAATTGTCAACGTCATGATTGAAAAAATTTTGTAGAATCTGTTCATATATCTACTTAGTCGTGTATGTACTGGTGGTAGTTGGAGTAGTGAAATTATATTACGCTTAGTGAAAGCCAGACGAGCTTATATCAATCTGGGTCATCGTTGACCTCCTCATGATGTTAGTCCGGCTGTAAAAGACAGGATCTACAAAGGTGACCAGTGTATGACGTGATGTCGTGCTAGGAAAAAAGCTAAACGAGAATGGCATTCATTCATCCTTCAAGAATCTTTGGTTGCAGCCCTAGAGATAGTACAACTCAGTTGCTTGAGATGGTATCATACATGTCTCAGAATGGAAGTGAGTGGCGTTCCTACCAGAACTATCTTTCACTTTCTTCATAAAGTTGAAAGTAACTTCTTTAATGAATCCTTTTTGGTTGATTTTTCTTAACTGAACTGCTTTTCCCATTATTATTGTTGTTTTACTCTCAAACATTAATTTCTACACAGTTTTCTTCTTTTCCTTATTACTGATATGATGGAAAGAAAGTCAATATTCAATTGATTTACTCATTATGAGTTTTGTTCAACATTACTTCTGCTTTGATTTAATGTAATGATTACTCAATGTAGTATTTATTTTCTTTTCTTGTATGATATTTTATTCTGTATAATATACGATATTCTTGTATTTAATTGACATGAACTATGCTCTATATGTGATTTGTGATAACTGAGTATTTTTCATGTATGTGATTTCATTCTTATTATTAATCGAAATGGTTGTATAATCAATATATAAATGAGTGTATTTTCGACTAAGGTCGTCGTCGTCATCATAGTGTTTTGGGCTAATAAAACTTCGCTTATATTAGTCTTGTGTTCTTACTTTCGCGTCGTGGGAATTGTGGAGGTCCCTTCGTTCCGAGCATAAGTGGTCAGCGATTCCGACATAACAATCAGCGACGACCAGATACAAAGTAGCATTCGATTCACAAGTCATAATAACTGGCGACGAGGATTTTGGAAAACATTCACAAGACATAACAATTACAATCACCTTCTTTTCTCTATCTCTTCACAATTTCAGTTTTACTATGCGGTGCATATATATTTTAGTGCCCCTTATTACCTATGTTTACGTGTTCAAATACATAAATTGATCTTCGTTGATACTGAAGAATGATTTTATGCAAACAGAAATTGGATACAGTACCTATTTGACATGTTAAATGAAGATACTTTGTTCCATCTTTTTAAAGGTAGAATTTAAATATTGTTCGAGTTTAAAGCTCGAAAGTAATAAAATTAACGTTATGATTAACTTACAATATGAATTTATTTATTTATTAGAACACATAATCATTGGTACAAAGGGGCATCGAATACACATGCACTACTTTGTTTGTGTATGAGCTGCGATACTGCCCGGGTGCACAAACTCAAGCAGGTGGTTTTATTAGGGAACCACACCCAAAGTCTTCAACTTAAAGGTCTGATCTATAAGGCAGTGGAAGTGATGCAGTTTCATAGTAGCCGGTGACCAATAATTGGTTCATACGCCATTTGTTCTTTCAGGATCCTAGAGCCTATGTGCACCATTGGTTTGGAATCAGGGTTTTCCAACTCCCCTAGGTGGACTCTTCATATCCACCAATCTGGTTAAAGCGCCAGATATCCGCTTTTCATCCTCTCAATTTCGTAAACAACAGTGATGCCGTGAGAAAGTAGTGAGTAAGACTACCGTGGTAACGATTGTATGCACGTGGCCGTGTGAGGGCATTTCAAGAGGGAGAGTTAACTCTCCCCACTGTCGGCAGTACTAGGACATTTGGGTGCTACAATATGAATAGTCAACATTCTATTCCAGCAACTAACTAAACTATACACAAGTAATAAATTCAGGTCCATCCCTTTAAATTATAGCTTATCGATATAATGACAGTGACAATATACATTCATAATCAATTTCCTTACATAAACCACAACAGATAATGATTTTAAAAAATATAAAATCTAAGACAGGATTAAAGAAGAAAGAAAATCCAATGACATATGTTTCAGTTATTCCTGAGTAATGATATTAACAAAACATTAGACTTATAAATATGAAACAACTGTTAAGTTAATGTTACCTTGAAATGGATAAAACAGAATAGGAAAATTGAAATTTTCAAATTTTTACATTTTTTTTCAGTTTCCTTCCGAACAAACATTTATTTTCAGAAGGGGTTTTGTGGAGAATTTAGAAATTTCAATAGTTGAAATTATGAGTCAATTGAAGCAAGACCATCATGAAAAACCTGGAAGCACTGGATGGCCGTTTCGTTCAATTGCGGGACTCCTCAGCAGTGAGCATCCATGATCCCACTCCTCATAAGATTCGAACTCAGGACCTATCAGTCTCGCGCGCGAATGCTTAACCACTAGACCAGTGAGTCAGTCGGCATCCAATAGTGTTAATGTCTAGCTTCAACCAATCCACGAAATTGCGCCACTGTACACTATTATCTTCAGTGAGCTGATATCTCACAACAGACCTGGTTGAAGTCCGCTGATCATGGCTTCTCACTAGAACTCCAGGAAATACCTCTTGAAGTCAGTCACTAGTGAGCAGATGATTATTATCAGAAGTGGTTTTGTGGAGATTTTTAATAATTTCAATAATTGAAATCATGAGCCAATTGAAGCTAGACCACCATGGAAAACATTTATTTAGTTTATTCATGAACTTAGTATTGTCTAAAAGAAAAATAGTTTTTTGTTTCTAACTTGTAGTTACTTAGCCAATAATTAGATGAATAAATTCAGTACAAAGTGTAACTTTAGAAAAACATCTTTGGAGTTATGTAAGAAATAGATTTGATGTTTACTTCACGTTTATTCCTTAATATAATTACTGTAATAATTTAGAAGCCACCTTCATTACATCACTTGGTTATGATAACAATAATTATCATTCCACAGATATTTGTTCAGAGAATCTTTTTACGGTTAGATACTACTAACAAAAGGTTTTCTAAAAACTGTATGTATTAGTAGTAAATGTAAAATAAGATAATTGTTTAGTGGGTTAAATAGTATGATCTCAACAATAGCTACTAGCCTGGAATGATTGTATGGCTTGTTTGCTGCGTCAAACTTAACACTTTATATCACTTAGAACATTTTTACTTTGAGATCCTACTATATCAGTCAGGTCAGTTGTAAAGGGATGTAATATCAAAGTGCGAAGTCATGTTACTGACTGTATCAAACTGTAGGGACAGTAAGATATTTCCTTAGATAACCTATATCTCTGATAATACTATCTTTCCTTAATCAGTCGTTCATGAATAAAAATATATTATTATCTCTTAATCCTGGAAATTATTAATACAGAGCGACAAAATCCACTCATAGAAAGGTAGAATGTAACTGATCTTAACCAACTTTCCATTGAAATATACAATCAAAGTATACAGGTGAAGTGACCATTATTACAAATACAGTTTTATTTGCATGTCTCATATGAAAAAATATATTTTACTAATGTAAGTAGACCGAAAATGTCAATCAGTCACATATCTCTAGCATTTGGTCGTGAACTTTAACAAAGTGTTTACTACTCAACTTCACTAAGATTTCTAATAAAGCTTATATTCTTTTTGATGCAGTTTTGTTCTCCAGCTTAGAAAACAAAACTCCATCAAGATCATTCACCTGAGCTACAAATCTTCTCCACCATCTCAAGGCTTATATTCATTTTACCACCTAGATTTATTACTATAGTCATACTAAACATTAAACAGCTTCAGATAAAAATAGAAGAGTTTTGGAAATATGATCTTTAAATGAGTGCAACTGCATTCCAGTGCTGATAATCATAGTGAGACTCAACCCAGTATCTTTTCCTTCAAACACTAACACATTGTTCACTGAGAAACCCGACCCAGACAGAATGATTATATCAAAGTAGTCCGCATAGGATATCGGTATGCTAATTCAGTCATTGCATATAAACAATATGATTATATCCCAACGAAGACTGAAGGAATGGTAACTCCCAGGACTAATGTTGAACTATTATTATAAATATATTCTTATTGTATAATTATTAAGTAACTAGATTAAATATAAATACCTTTTATCATGAGCTTTCGACTAGCCCATCAACAACTGTCGTATGATTCACTAATATTAATCTGTTGCCAGTTAATTATTCACAGTCTTCCTTACTCGCAACAACTTTTGACTTCATCTTATTTAATTGTTACTTTTCCTTTTATATTATGATGTGGTCGGGCATGTCTGTACATAAATTATGTGTGCTTGAAGCATAGTATTCGTACAATGGAGGTTGACTTCTCTGTTCTGTACTCTATGAGTAAGGCATGGAGGGAAGCCACCGAATCTATGACCGATAAGAACTTAGTGTTGACTCAAGATTGTTTGTACTGAAACGATTCCGATTAATGTTTAGGTGAAGCGAGTTTAATCAGCTTCCATAAGTCATAACACATACCCTTACTAATAATGGTGTAAATTCAAAGATTTGACCTTTCGATTTCAAAGAAATTGAATGCTGGATAGACTATTTGTAAAAAACTAATGAATATACAATAACGTAAGAAACTTTTATTTCATAACACTGTGTAAGATTCTGTTTTAAGTAAAAATACACTTTTTTCCCAACTTAACCGAAGTTTAAATGGAGATAATAAAAAAATTCATTTTCTATCCAACGAATAAACATTGTCATTTTGTATTTCTTTAATCATATATTAGTTGATCATCATTGTTGGCCTGCTTGAACACGTGAGCTGTCTGTTGCTGTCATCTAGATATTCCAACAATTTATCTATTTTTACTTGTTTTAATACACCATTATGTCTACTAATTGCATGACTTATTCATGTATGTTTCTAAAAAGTGCACATTATTTCATTGTACACGTTACAAGAGGTGCAATCAGAGATCTCGTAGTTGCTAGCAATATGCAGGAAAATGATGTTGTTCCCTGAACTGCTTACATCTAACTAGCAACCAATCAATATATATCGTCAGGATCAATCAAGAAATAAAGAAAGGAAACTTGTTGAAATGCTTTGTACTGAGAATTCTACACTGTATCCAAAATATAATATTAAATAAAGTTGATAATGATAATAATAGTACTAAAGACTAGAAATAATATAACTTATTATCATTCAATAATTCACTAGATTTTAATTAAATGTTTTAAAGACTAGAATACTGTTTTATACTAACAAGTTTAACAAAACAATGTGAGAAACTGAAATAAATAAAAATTCCCACTTTTTCTGATACCAATTTAATAATTAAATTCATGAGTCAATTGAAGTTAAACCATAATGGAAAACCTTGAAGCACTCGATGGATGTTTCATCCTAATATGGAAAACTTCAGTAATGTATAACTATGATTCTATCTCGTGAAATTCCAACCTAAGACCTATTAGTCTTGCATATGAACGCTTAACTTCTAGACCACTGACACATTCTTCATCAAATTGTTAATGTATAACTTTAATCAATTCATAGAATTGCACCACTATTGTTAAATAAATTAACCAGTAATTCTATTAATAATGAAACAAAAATACTACTACAAAAATATTTAGAATCAATGAAATCTTTTATCAAGACATTAGAATCAATTATTAAGCACAAAATCAAGAGTTCAGACTAAACTTCATTAATCATTCAATATTCTAGTAAATATTTAACTAGAAAAAAGAAATTAAAATCATTATTTTAAAATTTTTCCAATGATTCTTTTTTGTTTTATTTTATTTTTATTTTTGTATTTTTTTTTCTGCTTTTTTTTTCTTCGTCTGTCTATTCTTTCAACTTAAATAAGATATTTATGTATTTTTATAGAAAACAAAAAAAAAAGAAAAGAAAAAAAACTGTCAATAAAATTTTTGTTGTTGGAGAAAAAAAACTGTGGCCGAAATTCGTATGACCTTGACATTTTGCTTAGTAATAGATTTTTCTTCTTTTTTCTTTAGTCTTAATAATAATAATAATTCTCTTATAGTATGATAGTTTAATGTAATTGGATGACATTAAAAATGAAACTGAAAATTTACAAGTTACATATTTTTTCAATGATTTCAATAATATCTACATAATATGGTAAACAATTTGTTTTCATTTGATGTTGTTTATTAAATTCGATAGATAGATAGATAGATAGATAGATAGATGTGTGGATAGATAGATAGATAGATAGATAGATACATGGCTCAGAATCGATCACAATGGCATCGGTGTATACACTCTATATCTTCCTTTAAACTAAGAGCATAAAATCGCTTCATATCTTTCTTTCTACGAACTTATTGTTTCTTCCTTTACTATCTCCTTATATGCAGTCTTTTTTTCATATATTACCACGACTGAATTAACTACTTCTATGAATCCGGTGTTCATCTTGTTGTGCTAATGATGTATGGTAACTTGGACCGATACATATATGTGCCTGGTCCTACGTTGTAGCTGACTGACTGACTGAGATACAGATAGATAGAAGAATGATAACTGAAAATGAATGTAAATCTTAGTGGGAATCGAATTCTAAGAAATAGAAGCTATGTAGGCAATAAACTATGAAAATACCATAATATTCATTTAAAAAGCATACTTAGGACTTGGAATTCGCCCACATACTTTTTGTGAAAGTATTACGATCTGACTACACAACGAAGTGGTTAGAAATCAAATCATCTTTCTAAAAAGGTAATGAAAGCTACACACCGCATTGAATAAATATATCAAGTAGAAGAAATTATTACTTATTATGCAACTTTTTGGTGGTGGTTGACTGGACTATAAAGACCTCAATATCTGAGGGGAAGCACGGAATACAATAGACAGGTTGGATGCAACTAGACGGTTTGGACTTTGTAGATGACCTAGCTCTTCTATCCCATACACACGAACAAATACAGGTCAAGACAAACAGTGTAGCAGCAGCCTCTGCGTCAGTAAATCGAGGACAACCTTCTTACGGTTGAAGAACATATCAAACTCGAACAACTGTCAACTAATATCAAAGTTAGAATCTTCAATACTAACGTCAAGACAGTCCTACTAGATGTAGCTGAAACTTAGACAACTACCACAAACATCATTAAAAAGGTACAAGTATTTATAAACAGTTGTCTACATAAGATAGTCAATATCCGTTGACCAGATACAATTAGCATTAGTCTACTATAAGAGTGAACAAATCAACTGCCAGTTGAGGAGGAAATTAGAAAAAGACGCTGGAAGTGGATAGGACACATATTAAGGAAATCATCAAACTGCATCAGGGGGCAAGTCCTAACTTGGAATCCAAAATGGAAACGAAAAGGAGGAAGACCAGTGAACACATTATGCCGAGAATTGGAAGCAGACATGAAAAGGATGAATAACAACTAGGAAGAACTGGAAAGTATTGCTTGGAACAGAGTTGGATGGTGAATGCTGGTGAGCGGCCTACGCTCCTCCATGAGGGTAGCAGCCTTAGATAAATAAGTAAGCCATGAAAACGAATCGCCATAGTACAGGAAATGATTTAAAATAGAATGAAATTAATCTAACGTTTTAATTGATCATTTAGAAAGTTTCATTAATATCAAACAATATATTTCTTATGTTTCTGCAACATTTAATCTATGTAGTTAAATTTATTTATACTCAAGTCGTCAAAACAGTAAATAATTTTAATTATAAGTCTCTAGTGTTACACTTTCCAGCTTTTTATACCTACTAATCATATTTCGATTCTGTCATAACTTGTGCCCTGTGCCCCTATCAATGTATAACATAATGATACCGCCAATTAGATAACCGTAATTTATCGACCGGATCAATGACGCATAAAACCCGTACGAGCAGTTTAGATTACTTATCGGTCCGGCTTCCTGCCTAGCCCACCCTGTTAAGTCCAGAACATCAACCTCAGCTTCTGCAATATGAATCGTTTATTTCAAACATGGGGGGGGGTATATACCAACCAAACGGATCACATCGTACCATAAAATAAGATACAACATTTGTACAAGACTTAGCCAAATGTGGTTGTGAATAAGGGAGATAGTAATTGAAAGACAGGGCATAACTCAAGAACGGTAAATCGTATAGTAATAAAGCTTATAATAGGAGGAACATGAATATACATAGTTTAGCTACTTAATAATTATACAATAAAATTATACTTATAGTATTAGTCCAGAAATAGATTCCGACGGTTACCATTCATTATTCTCATTGGGATATAACAGATTCAAATATGAATAAATAACACACAGAAGACTTGAGACTTGTATAGTTGATCAAGATAAACATCTACTGTATACTAAAAACTCTTTATATATTTCGCAATTTATTAATGTTTATTAATTTAAATATTAATCAAAGTTTAATTTTCATTAGAAAACCTTTTACCATTCGTATGGTTGTTAGACTTAGTGTGGTATCAAAAGTAAACGAGAATTAGTGGGAATAAACCAACACTCAACGCTTATTCTTCCAAATATTTACAGTGAAATCTTTGAGAATAATAAAGGTATTAATACATTGAAATTATGTGCAACAGTGAAATTCAAGATGAATGTTTCGTCTTATTTGTGACTCATTAATTAAGTGTTGATGTCCGGATTATGAACAATAAGATATTACAAACGTTTAAGAATTAACACGATACCCCATTTACAAGTTTGTACCTATCTTCACTCCGTAGCTCAACAGACAATGAATTTCCGTTTACATTGACAATGATTAGATTCAAGCTTTACTGTAAATACCAACACTGAGATTTAGGTATATGTAAATGAAAAGTTTCAGGAAAGAGGGAACACGAGCTTATGATTCCATTAATTGCTACAGTGAAACCATACTGAAATTTTTAACAAAAGAGGTAAATCTAGTTTATTCATTTGAACACATAAATATTGGTAAAAAGGCTCACCGAATACATATACACCACACAATTCACTTCATTTGTGTATGGACTGTGATACTACTCGGGTGACCAGACTCAACCAGGTAGTTTCCTTAGAGAGCCACGCCTGAAGCCTTCGACCTAAAGGTCTGGTCCACAAGGCAGTGGAGTAACGTCAGGAGATGCAGTCTCACGGTAAACAATGAGTAATAATTGATTCATACGCCATTTGTTTCCTCAGGATCAGAGAGCCTATATGTATTGATGGTTTGGAATTAGGATTTTCCAACTCGCATAGGTCAATCCTCCATATCCACCAACCCGGTTAAAGAACCGGATATTCACTCTTCATCCTCTCAATTTTGTAAACAATACCCGTGGCGCGAGAAGGCAATGAGTAAGACTTCCCTGTCAATGGCTGTATACACGTGGCTAAGTGAAATCATTTCGATATGGAGAGTTAACTCTCCCCACCATCGACCGTACCAAGGTATTTGGGAGCGCTAAATCTAGACAAATCTTCATAATCCTCATATCTCAGCAAAAACTAATTCATGTTTATTCTTCAATACATCAATACTTTGAAAATTTATAAATCAACCTTATTAATATAATATCTAAGTGAATGATACATAGTTTACCTATAAGAAATGATAGTAATTTCATATATTTGATGAATTCATTCTTTCTATAATTTGACCTTAATTATCATACTGATATATCTTTTGTATTTACTATTATTCTATTGTTGTTATTTTGTTTTTTTGTTTTTTTTTAAAATCTAAATACAAAGTTAATTAATAAATGAACTTATTATTCTCGTGATTTTTTTGTTTAAATCCAATGGTTCAAAATATTACCATCATTTAAACAAAACAAAATGCATTTACGTTTCATGATATACCTCACTTGTCCTTATATATATAGATATAGATACATCTCATTATAAATTAATTGATAGATCAAATGACTTCTATTTACTTAACTAATTAGTTAGAAGCTTCATTTATATATATATATATATATATATATATATATATATATATATATATATATATATATATATATATATATATATATCTTTAATGATGTTATACTGTTTACTTTGATACATCAGCGTTTTTTATAAGTAGTACATTGATTGATTTTTTATGTTATTGAATAAATTGTCATTAATATCATTATTAATTTCTCTTAAAGTAAATACCAAATAGTTTGTTATATGGTACATAGAAAGATGTTTCAGAAATTTGATTTGAGGTCAGATATGCAGAGAACAGCTTTAAGTTCATACTATATGATACTACTTAAGTAAATTTACTTACTTACTTACTTACTTACGCTTGTTACTCCCAATGGAGCATAGGCTGCCGACTAGTATTCTCTAACCCACTCTATCCTGGACCCTCCTTTACAGTTCTATCCAATTTTTGTTCATTCTTCTCATTTCCATCTCCATCTCTCGACGTAATGTGTTCTTTGGTCATCTCCTTCTCTTCCTTTGACCTTGAGGATTCCATGTGAGGGTTTGTCTTGTGAAGCAGTTGTGTGCTTTCCTTAATGTGTGTCTTATCCACTTCCAGTGTTTTATTCCTGAATTGTTCCTCCACTGGGATCTGGTTTGTTCTTTCCTATAGTAGGTTGTTGATGATCATGTCTGGTCAACGGATCCGAAGTATTTTGCGTAGACAGCTATTGATAAACACTTGTATCTTCTGAATGATGGCTTTCATAGTTCTCCAGGTTTCCGTCCATACAGTAGAACTGCCTTGACATTTGTATTGAAAATTCTGACATTAGTATATCATTATTATTATTATCGGCGAGATCATAATTTATGGATGAACCAATCAGGTATAAGATAACAGGTCTCTGATTTTGACGTGAAATTCATCCATCCATTTGGCTACATAGAGTTTTGGCATTATAGATGATGCCAGTTCGTGATGAAAACCTTAAATCTTATCCCTAACCCTAACCATCAACTGTAAATCACAATTCTAATTCCTTACACTGGTTTATAACCTTCATTTGGTCCTATTTATTAGGTGATTACTTTCAAGGTCACGTTGGCGTCGTTCAAAGCTCATCCATAAATTAAAGTCTCACTGTATTACCAATATTTTTTTGAAAAATACTTTAGTTTTCCCATACTATAATTGTAAATATTAATGATAAACTGTTTATGGTGTTGTAGAAAAGTGTAAAAGATCGTATACTATAGTTTATTGAAGTCTTAGCCATACGAAAATTCAACCCCTCTTTATGTATTCAAAAAACAGTTTGTTCTCACCTTAAACCTACTTTGGTAATATTAGCTTATTATCTAGAGTGATGAGGTTTCGAATTGTTTTCAGATTATTTTCTTTATTATCATTGTCTCCCTTTATCATCCATTTCTAGTCTAGTTAATGGTTTATCGTTTTATATATAAATGTTCTTAACAAGTATGTAATGTATGATGAGATTGTTTCAAATGTATTGCGCTAATATACCATCACATATACGAATATTCGTCAAGATTAGAACGAATAGTTTGACAGAAATTGGTCGCCGAGTATAGAGAAGTCATTATGTGTGAATAATATATTTGAAATAATCTCAGAGATTGAAATTGAAATAATTCCAACGTTTCATCCAGCTAAGTTGTCTGGATTTCTTCAGGGTAATAATCAAAAGTTCAAACAAGTTAACTAAACGAAACGTTGGAATTATTTAAATTTCAATCGCTGAGATTATTTCAAATATAATCTTCACATATAATATCATCACATAGTTCTGGTAATCTTCGTCTTTTATATAACACTATCGAGATAAATTATTTGTTTGCTTTTTTTAACAAAAATCAATATTTCAAGGACTGCTTCATGTATAAGACTCAACCGTATAGTGATAGTAACCTGTAAATAGTCTAATTACTGATAGAATAAGATGTTTCATACACATAGTTCCCTTTATTATTTTAAAGAGAGCAAGAACAAAGGTTGGTTCAGTTTTTAAGAATTGACGTGGGAAACGGCATGACTTGAGACATTCATCAAAAAACTTAAGTCGAGTGATTTCTTTCGATATTCTGCAGCGTATTGTCACCAGGCGATTCAGTGACTTGAATGACTGTGCAAAGAGACGCAACAAAGGTTGGTGCACCAACCTTTGTTCTTGCTCTCTTTAGAATAAGATGTTTATAATAACTCCCGAGATATTATACTATAAAACATTATGCTTAAAGTATGTTTATAAATTAATATTAATAACATTCATTAATCAGAATCAATTATTCATCTTTGAAAGAATTGATATCACTATCTAGTGGCCGGAGATCTGACTCTAGTTAGATCGTATGATTGATTATTGTCAAAATATACATCCTGACTATTCTAGTACATAATTATCGAATTAATCCGCTGTAATGTATAACAGAATTAAATAAGTCAAATACGAGAAAGGATTTCGAATACATATAATTCATACAATCATTGATCTGGACAGACAATCAGAGAAACAAAGCGAAGAGAAAAAAGCGGATCGAAATGCTGCTCAGTGGACAAGGTGTGTTAGCCAACTTCATTTAATCAAGGCTTAATGAATATTTAATAGCCAGATAAAAATAAGCTACAGACATGTGATGAATAGGATAAGAAGTGTACAAATATTAAACGTCATATAAAAAGTTACGGTTGGTAAGTGAATAATTAACAAGGTTAAAACGTGACTCAAGAAGAATGTATAAATTTGCCTGTCCAGAAGCTAGAATAAGTTATATGGGCATAACATAGTAATCGACACTAAATTATGATTTCAGACATAGAAAAAGAAATATCATTCAGATAATTTGATCAAATGATCAATTAATATTACATTGTTAATTGAATAATAATTATTATCATTCATATGCATATACATGTATGAATTTTTCAGGTTTCATTATTTTATCTTAATTTTGTATATAACCTGTATTGTAGTAACTATTCAAATGACATTAGGGTTTTAACTTAAAGTAAATGATACTGCTACACAAAATACTTCGAATCCGTTGACCAGACACTATCAGCAACAACCTACTATGGGACACAACAAATCAGATCCTAGCAGAGGAACAAATCAGGAAAAAACACTGGAAGTGGATAAGACACACATTAAGGAAAGCACACAACTGCGTCACAAGGCAAGCCCTCACATGGAATACTCAAGGTCAAAGGAGGAGAAGGGGATGACCAAAGAACACATTACGTCGAAAAATGGAGACAGACATGAGAAAAATAAACAAAAATTGGATAGAACTGTAAAGAAAGGCCCAGGATAGATTGGGTTGGAGAATGCTGGTTGGTGGCTCATGCTCCATTGGGAGTAACAGGAGTAAGTAAGTAAGTAAGTAAGTAAATGATTCTGAATGACACATGATCGAGTAAACTCTGAAATAATGTCAAATTTAAGGTACTGTTAAAAATCATGTCGAAATGAACAGTTTTTGAAATCTAGTATAAATGTCATCGACAGTGTACAATCATTACCCATTATTCCTTATTGTTCCTCAATATTCTTTCCTAAGCTTTCGAGAAACGATTTTAATGTTTTAAGTTAAGTGGTTAAGATAGTTATCAGGTTATATGTGATGAATCATTTAAGGTCATAATAAATATGATTGTGGAATAGATATTTAAAATTTTCAAAACTTCTGACAAGTGTTGTCTTATCAGATATTATTATCAGAAGGGATTGTGTGGAGATTTTAGAAATTTCACTGGTTGAAATCATGAATCCATTGAAGCTGAGGAGTCCCATACTAGGACGAAACGGCCGTCCAGTGCTTCCAGGTTTTCCATGGTGGTCTAGCTTCAATGGATTCATGATTTCAACCAGTGAAATTATCAGATATTAACCATTTCACTTCATTCCTATTATTTTCCTTGTATATCTTCCAGTGAAACAAGATGTCAATACATTAGAATCTATACACAAGAACAAAAATATGAAAACTCTACAATATCTGATCTAGTAAATATAATGTGATAAACAGTTTGTAACAGCTGATCTAGTCCATAACTTGTATTTCTAAACATGTTTCTAATTAAAAAAATTATTCATATTCTGATCTTGGTAAAAACATTTCACTTAATTCCAGATAGTTTATTTACTTAATTTAGGTATATGTTTATATATTTATCGATTGTTTTCCAGTTTTTTTTTCCTGTTTTATGAAACAAAGCTTGTTGAAGTAATTCATGCTGACAATTTCATATTATACTAAACATATAACATTGAATAGATACTAATAATAATAATAGTTACATCAGAGGAGTTCGAACTATGAATCATAAGATAATATTATGATCCGAAATGATATTAACTTAAACCGATTAGTCAATATTCGATAGTTTATTTCCTATCAACCTAAATACTGTTTCTTATAAACTGATTAAACAGATTATTCATTAAGTTTTAAAAAGTAGTATATTTTGTTTTCAATTTGAACAGAATTACTATGCGGTATGATTATCATGTTTTATAATTGAATTTAACAACCAACAATGTTTGTTTTTAAATGATTGTAAGTAGCTGAGACTATTCACAATATTTTCAAAGTTCATTAATTTTATCGTATGTCAGTACTTTTGATTATTGTTCCGTTTATTTATTTGATAATTGCTAGATATTAGAATGTACTTCTGAGATATGATTTCCCAAACTTTTGGTATATTTGTGTTTTTAATAAAACAATTTGGATTGCACTACAATGACATATTCATGTCAGCTAGCTATAGATGACTTTAGACACTTGAAATTACATATTCGGTAAAGATTACACTAAAACATTTATCACTTATTAACTAACTGAACGGAAAATTAATCGTTAATAATGGAAATAGAAAAGTTGGTGGACACTGAAAACGTTCGAGATAACGTCAGACCTGTAAATAGATCAATAGAATTTCCAGTAATAGATTTTATAGTTACAAACATTTTTACTAGCTAACCAGTAAAGACTATCTTCCCTATTGATATTTACAAGATAATTATGTGAATGTCAGATAAGTTCATGTAATGTTAAAAGAACAGAATCTCTTTTCACGTTGTATACAAGTAACTGACCGGCTGACTCCTATAATCATATGAATTTATTTATGGTTCTGAAGAGATTTTGTCCACAAATAGTATTCAAATAACTTGCAATAATTAATTAATCCTGATCATATGAAGTTTTAATGCCACTTAATTTTATTCATTAATCACTAAGCACACTAGATCGATATGTTTCGATTAATATCACGAGTTAGGCAATATATTACTAGGATATATTCAAACAAAAACTTAACTCACTGATTTATTTCTACCAACCCTTAACTCGAATCTCTCGATGACTAGGTGCATAATTAAAACATGGATTAAAACTAATTTTAACCTCTGAAGCAGACTTAGTTCTCAAAATTTGAAACGCCTTTTTATTTATAAAATATCAAAATACCAACTATCGATCATTATTGAACATAAAGAATCATTAAGTTTGATTGATACGCAATGCAGCTTGAGTTTTCAAGATTGAAAACTATACACAATATTAATATTAGTTATATTCCAATGATTAGCCTGCAGTAAAAGTGAAATATTAATTCATCAAAGGATAAGTAGCCAGAAGCAATACAGTGGTATTAGAAATTAAGGTGTCGAAATCCCTCAATTCCTGCATAGCATAAAACATTGCTTACCATGACAATTATGTGTTCCCTAATAAGCTACCTTTCTGATGGAATTTCAAATTTTTATTATTCACTTATTTCAAAACTGAGACAAATATCATGTATAGAAATGAATGATTCCTGTGTAATATCATAAACCGATTAAAATTGGAAATGTGACCCAATGGACTTAGATTTATAGGAAATACTCAACTATATTATATTTGCTACAATAAACGAGGTTTTTTAGCTTCTATTCTATATGAGATCATAATGGTATATTCCTAGTGAGTTTCAAAGTGGACTGAGGAGGTAGTTGGATTTTCGTCAAGATTGAAGTTTAAGGAAAAAATTAAGTCGATATTAAAATTGCTTTGATAAGTGTTTGTTATTTCTAGCAAATTGGTAAGTAGATTATGATTACTATAGACAAATGAGATGAGAATGTATGTACCAACTTTACATGATTGACAAGTTTCTCAAGGTTACTTAAAGTTTCTCGAGACTTCAAACAAGTTGTTCGAGATTATGTGTTATAAATTGTGGTCTGTGTGCCCTATTAATGGATAACGTAACGATACCGCCAATTATCGATCGGACCAATGACACATAAAACCTGTACGAGCAATCTAGAGTACTTATCGGTCCTGCTTCCTGACTAGCCCAGCCTGTTAAGTATAGAACATCAACCTCAGCTTCTGCAATATGAATCATTTATTCCGAACATACTGGGTTTATATACCAATCAAACAGACCACATCGTACTATAAAGTATGAAACAACATTTGTACAAGATTTGGCTAAATGTGGCTGTGAATGTGAGAGGTAGTAATTGATAGTTAGGGCATAATTCAAGAATAGTAAATCGTATAATAATAGTCCATAGGTCAAAATACAGCTTATGATAAGAGGAACACGAATATGAATAGTTTAGTTATTTAACAATTATACGATAAAAATATACGTTTCGTATTGGTCCATAAATGGATCCCAAAAGTTACTATTCATTATGCTTATCGGGACCTAACAATAGTTAACATGCTTACTTAAACTTTACACCATGATTTTGCGAGTAAATTCTAAAACTTGATCAATTTATGCCCTCTACTTTAATTTAATCACAGCTGTCAAGGATTTTTTTCGTATGATATCAATGAGTGATTAAAAATATCTTTATTATAAAATTGAATGTACACGACATTACTGTATACAAAAGATTACAAAGTTAGAAATGGATCACAGTTATTCATCATCATCATCATCATCATCATCATCATCATCATCATCATGTCTTATGATCATGATACCAGATCATATGAATCGGTAATCATTTTCTTTGTGTTTTTTTTACTTAAATGTTTCATATATATATATATATATATATATATATATTATATATATATATATATATATATATATATATATATATATATATAAACTGCTTAAAGAGATTTGAAATACGTCTATATTATATGAATAACTATTCATATATTGTATTTCATTGTACTACAATAGTATACTACAATAGTGTACTAGAATAGTGTACTGCAATAGTGTAGTACAATAGTGTACTATAATAGTGTAGAACATAGGAATTCTTTTCTTTTCATTCTTATTTTGTCAGAATTCTAAGTAATAGTTATTATTATTATCATAAGTAATTTATCTTCTCATCAAGTTTGAATGTAAAAAGAGTTAAGAAGGGATATAGTTTATACTTCTAATTATTACAATAAATCAAGATTGTATTTCATTGAATATCAACAAGTAATAAATGTAAATCTTTCAAAAAGAAAATCGACATGTGATGGTAGAAAAGAATTGTAGCTCCGGCAGATTATTTTGCATATCTTAATAAAATCTTATCAACATGTATTAATACTTTTTAAACTTTGAATCTAATCAAGAGAAAGTTATTATATAAGTTATATAATATACCCTTGTGAGTCAGAATAGTTCTACATAGGTTTTCAGGAGAACCAGACACCGTCCAGACTTTCACGTGACAGCCGAAACAGTACAGCTCAAGCCCGTTTATTAAGAAAGCCAGACAATGTATAAGCTTTAATACTACAATCTGCATAGTACAGATCAATCCTGTGGCGCAACCACACAAGTACCAAGCACCCTGGTGGACCATTCGCACCATTCATATACACATACACATCACATGTGTAGTTATTCCGATCAATGGTCACGTGAATCAATTATGCACAGCACGAACAGGCCAAAGTTAGTCTATTCCGCTTACACGACAGTCAAACTCATTAATGTTACCCTTACAATGTCCCAATGACAATGGCCCTCGAGAACACCAGTATGAATGAAATCGGTTAACCAGCGAATCAATTTTGTGCATGAACAGTCAGCAAAACTTGCCAAAGCAATGCCGAACCATCCGCAACACCAATGCAGAACCTCCAGCCTCATATGAGACCTTCAGCTCTAAGTAGCCATATTAAGAGAAAGTATTTGAATTAAATAGTAATTTTCACAGTTCAATAATAAAAAGAATAAGCAATTTGAAGGTGTTATCAATGAGATACCAAAAGTATACTATTGTTATTTCATTATTATGACTTTAGCAGTTGGTTTGCAAAGATTTCAGAACAATATTGTTGATACTTAGCATAATTAAAAATCAATAGATACTTCCGAATAGAAACAATTTATTAATTTATATAGAAAAATATCAGAAGGGATTTTGTGGAGATTGTAGTAATTTCAGTTGTTGAGATCATGAGTCAATTGAAGCTAGATCACCATGGAAGACCTGGAAGCACAATAATAAGTCCTGGGTTCGAGTCCCGCGAAGTAGGGTCGTGAGTGCGCACTGCTCAGGAGTTCCACCATAGGATAAAATGGCCGTTCAGTGCTTCCAGGTTTTCCATAGTGGTCTAACTTAAATTGACTCATGATCTCAACTATTAAAATTATATAGAAAAAGTTTATCAACCATTTCGTCAGTAGTAAACTAAACAGAACAATCAACTAAGAATGATGAAATACATGAAAATACCAAAACCACAGACTGTAACCAACCACAAACACAATCAATAGAATGAATTAATTTTGGGTTTATTTATTATATCTCTTGAATAGTTCATTTCTACATGAAATAGGCATTGATAATACTACCCAGATAAACAATAATGACTTCAAATTAAACAATTCAGGTTATTTAAACGCTACACCACTAAATCATTTGATTCCTGGTTGGTTGGTGAAGAGACTATTACAAATTCTCAGTGTTACTCTACTTTATAATAAAATATCATAAGTGATTCATTGTGATAAATACTGTTAACTATTTGACTCTCGTTATCTATTCAAAGGATATAACTTTGAGAATATTTACATTATTCATAAAAATACTACAGAATTTAGAAGCATTGAATAAATTATTTGAAACAAATACTTCATCGTTTAAAGATTTATTTCTTACTGACTAATGTGTACTATGGTATTACACTACATAAATATCTGAATATTAACACTAAGAAATTTCTAGTATAATAATAATAAAAGTTTGATTAAATTTATTCAGTCAGTCAATCAAAAACGTAGAACGTCGTAAATACGTATATCAGTTCGAGTTGACAGATCACATTAGCACAGAGATAAAATTATCGATTAAAATTCCATAGTGATAGAGGTAGTAAAAGTATAAGCAGTAATCGGAAATATTAGGGTTTGAAGATGTTATTTAAGGAGTATAATTAAGTGAAATAAATTTCGAAAAGGGAAAAAATGGACATGAAGAATTCAGAAGATTAGAATTAACTTTCTTATTAAGCAACAATTGTCCTTTTTATTATATTGAAAAACAATTTTCCTCTTCATTAACCTATCAAGCTACAGCATATGTCAATATGATCATTCAACTCTAATCTATAACTATTCTATGAAATATGCAATGAATAACAGAACATTTAAAGACTGTAGAATAATGAATATTGTTGTCTGATTATTATTACCATTATTATTATTATGAAACATTGGTTATTGAAAAAACTTCAACTACGCCCATTGATCGAAACAAAATGATCAATCATAAAAGGAATAAGATTGTTATGGTACGACCTGGAATGGTTCAACTGTATACATTTTGATCAATTAGATTTCATTTGGAGATTATTGTGTATCCAGGAACTGATTTACATAATCAAGAGACATCATCTGGATAATCATAAAAAACCAGGGAGTATTAAAAATTCTCAACAATATGAACCAATGACTCGACATGAAATTCAGTTTGGAATTTTCATTTTTTGTAGTGTCCATGAATACTAGGTTTGATTATACGTGATTTCGTTGAATCGCATTACTAAAAAGTCGTAAACTAGAATGAAACAGTTATTCCCTTTAGCTTTCAATGATTCTGCAGTTAATGGTAGTCCATAATGAAAACTGACTTTAGGTCGAATAGTTTTTATTCTAACCAAACATTTCTCTGAACATAAGTAATCACACAAATTCTAATGACCAGTAAAGGTTCGCTGATACAAAATAAGGTAAATTTTCATTTATATTCTTACTACTATTTGGTTGGAAATGGTCGTCAGGATACCCTGATAAACCTCGACTTCATGCCGATTGGCAATCGTCACCATGGCGCATCTGCAATTTTATACGATAAGGAACTTCTTCGCCCAGCTCCGTAGTCTGGAGTGTTGTCACCGGATTATTCAAGCAGCGATTAACCTCCTAGAGGACTGAGGTATTCACAGTTCATTGAATACTATGTAGTAGCTAGTATTTTTTTTGTTTTTTTTAGTCTTTAATCCTCATAGAATTCCAAAAGCTGCAGATAATTGAAAATTATTCACCGATATTTCTCAAATGTAGTTCCATGTTAATTAAGACATCTGTCCAGAATTATCATTACTTCAACAAATGAAAAAAGGATATAAAACAAAATAGAAATCAGTCTAATGGCCTCTTCTGTGTGTGTGTGTTACTGTCAAATAATTTGTTTTGTTTTGATAGAAAATAAAAAAAAACTATTATGTTTCAATTGTGAATCTGTAAATGTTAACTTTTGACCACCTACTGTTATCGTCTGAAATACTATTATCATAAAACATTTGTGGATATTATAGTAATTTTAATAGTTGAAATCATTAGTCAATTGAAGCTAAACTACCATGGAAATCTTGAAAGCACTGGATGCGCACAGCTGAGGAGTCCCACAATAGGACGAAACGGCCGTTCAGTGCTTTCAGGTTTTCCATGGTAGTCTAGCTTCAATTGAGATTCATGACCTCAACTATTAAAATTACTACAATCTCCATAAAACCCTTTCTGAATATTAATTAGTTTTTCATCCGTTACAATATCAGATATCATTAGTTTAGTTTACGCCTGTTACCCCCAATGGAGAATAGGCAATCAGATATCATATTAATGCATAAAATCACTGATTGATTGTTTGAGTAATCAGAAATGAATAAACGTTTATTTTTGAAGGTTCTAAACAAGACAATTGTAGATCACAAAAAGAAAATAAATTATAATCACGTAAGCATAACTTCTTTGATTCCAATTTCAATGGTTAACCCTCCTGCATATTTCGTTAACTATGTGTTGTCTAGATAGTGTGTGCAACTCTCCGTTTTTGTAAACTTAATTCTTGATAGAATAAACAAAATATACTATTTTATAGTCAATTACTGTAATGAAATACACTATGTTAGCGTTGCTTAGTTAAATTATTTTTTTTAATAATTGATTTTGAATAATGATATACATTTATCCACCAACTGGTAATTGATTATCTTAGTTTCATATACATTAACAAATGTAAGCAAAGTACCTAAATGGAAGTCGGTGGACTAAGATATGAACAATGATTTGGTGAAGATATTTTAAATATCGTTTTATCCTTATACTTGATTGTTGTGTTGAATACAAACTTTACAAATATATATAACTTAGTAATAAGTAGGTGTAAAAGTTACCATCTGTCCAATATGAAACTGCTTTTTTCTCCATAAACTGATATCAGATGTGAAAGTTGTTTCTTTTATTGTGTAGGACTTCAAAAAAGTTAGCATCGCCGACCTCGGTATGGATCTGAACTCAGAAACCTCAGGTTCCGTGAAACTTTAAGATCAATGAATCGAAAAAAGATTTACAAACCACTAGTAAATTATATTATCATACAAGGGTGACGATAGTAATACTCACCGAATTTACAAGAAAACCTGTGGTAATACTAAGTCAGCAATTGTAGGCCATTTTAGATCATGTTATGATTAATCAATAAATTGATCTGCCTCTCTTATTCACACTGATATGTATTTTAACGTAGAACTTCTATTCGATAGTTGAATGGGATAAGAAGAAACTATTAGCTTAGTATTTTGTCCCACGACGTCACATCATTGAGCTTAGTGATCACAATGAAAACTCAATTGGCATAAATCAGTCAGAGCTGAGAAATAGACAACATGACACTGACTGTTAATCAATGACTGATTATCGCAAAATATAAAGACTTATTTGAGAAGTTAGTTCAATGGATTACGTTTCATGCATAGAACAACTTAGCATAAAGCAGTTGATGATTTTAGCGAAAACGAAACACAATTGTCTGTATGGTTCCTGTAGTTAAACGAGCAGAAAAAAAGACCAGTAACCGATCAAAATTCTGATGTAACTCAATCAGATAAAAAAAACATACAACTTATGTAGGATAAGAGAACTAGAGTACTAAATTTTTGTATCTTGATAAATCATGTTTGAACCAAAAATATTAGTGTTTTTTTAAAGTTATTCCAATTAACTGCAATTCAAGCCATAAAGTTTAACTAATCAAAACATAATTAAGGAAAATCATCTAACTTGTATACAACATCAGCTCATGCAAGTTAGTCTTAGCAAGTTTAATCATTATACCGCACAGTTATCATTTTCCTGATAATACATCATTATGGATTGTGGATAAATTAGAAAACATAAATATCTTAGCTGATACATACTAAAATAAATCAACAGAGCTTATGTACATTAATTTCTAACCATCCATCAAATGTCGAATAGGTGAGGGTTCTTTAAAACAACAAGAAAAATTTCTTTCTTCCATTATATCCGACATGATTTATACTGTTGTTATCATTTTATTTAACTGTAATGTCATGAATTTCAATCAAGTCAAATTAAGATATTGTATATTACCACATTTGATTTAATATATATTTTACCTTGATAGAATAATATTGTCTAGATAGATAGATAGATAGATAGATAGATAGATAGATAGATAGATAGATAGATAGATAGATAGATAGATAGATAGATAGATAGATAGATAGATAGATAGATAGATAGATAGATAGATAGATAGATAGATAGATAGATAGATAGATAGATAGATAGATAGATAGATAGATAGATAGATAGATAGATAGATAGATAGATAGATAGATAGATAGATAGATAGATAGATAGATAGATAGATAGATAGATAGATAGATAGATAGATAGATAGATAGATAGATAGATAGATAGATAGATAGATAGATAGATAGATAGATAGATAGATAGATAGATAGATAGATAGATAGATAGATAGATAGATAGATAGATAGATAGATAGATAGATAGATAGATAGATAGATAGATAGATAGATAGATAGATAGATAGATAGATAGATAGATAGATAGATAGATAGATAGATAGATAGATAGATAGATAGATAGATAGATAGATAGATAGATAGATAGATAGATAGATAGATAGATAGATAGATAGATAGATAGATAGATAGATAGATAGATAGATAGATAGATAGATAGATAGATAGATAGATAGATAGATAGATAGATAGATAGATAGATAGATAGATAGATAGATAGATAGATAGATAGATAGATAGATAGATAGATAGATAGATAGATAGATAGATAGATAGATAGATAGATAGATAGATAGATAGATAGATAGATAGATAGATAGATAGATAGATAGATAGATAGATAGATAGATAGATAGATAGATAGATAGATAGATAGATAGATAGATAGATAGATAGATAGATAGATAGATAGATAGATAGATAGATAGATAGATAGATAGATAGATAGATAGATAGATAGATAGATAGATAGATAGATAGATAGATAGATAGATAGATAGATAGATAGATAGATAGATAGATAGATAGATAGATAGATAGATAGATAGATAGATAGATAGATAGATAGATAGATAGATAGATAGATAGATAGATAGATAGATAGATAGATAGATAGATAGATAGATAGATAGATAGATAGATAGATAGATAGATAGATAGATAGATAGATAGATAGATAGATAGATAGATAGATAGATAGATAGATAGATAGATAGATAGATAGATAGATAGATAGATAGATAGATAGATAGATAGATAGATAGATAGATAGATAGATAGATAGATAGATAGATAGGTAGATAGATAGATAGATAGATAGATAGATAGATAGATAGATAGATAGATAGATAGATAGATAGATAGATAGATAGATAGATAGATAGATAGATAGATAGATAGATAGATAGATAGATAGATAGATAGATAGATAGATAGATAGATAGATAGATAGATAGATAGATAGATAGATAGATAGATAGATAGATAGATAGATAGATAGATAGATAGATAGATAGATAGATAGATAGATAGATAGATAGATAGATAGATAGATAGATAGATAGATAGATAGATAGATGTTTAGTGTATATAATACATGTTATAGACATCTTAAAGATTTATAGTATTTCTTAAATAAAATCACTAATGTAACATTTTAAATCAATAAATGAACAATCGTTAGTAGGAAAAGTGACAACTGTTGTCAGTAAACTTCAAATAGTTCTTATTTTATATACATTTAAACATTCAATATATCCTTCGAAATTCATTAATTCATCCTTAATAAATTCATTTTATTAAACCTTTGAAATTCTTATAAATTCAAACCATTTTCCTATAAATCTTAATAATTAACTTTTTCTATTATAGATTGTTTAACAATTAATAGATAACTAGTATTTAAGTTATTAAATATACTGATAACTTATAGGGGTTATAAAGTCGAATTCGCTAGGAAAAACTTATCACCTTTATATATATATATATATATATATATATATATATATATATATATATATATATATATATATATATAAATTAGTTCCTTTGATGAATCTCGATAATGTAATAAGAAGAAAATTATCAGAACTATGTGATGATATGTATTAGCGCAATACATTTCGAACAATCTGATCAGACTTGTTAAGAACATTTATGTATTTAGAAAATAAATGGTTAACTAGACTAGAAATGAGTGTAATAAGAGACAAGGATAATAATAATAATAATAATGTGTCTCATCTTACCATCCATTTCTAGTCTAGTTAATGATTTATCGTTTTATACATAGATGTTTTTAACAAGTAAATAATGTATGATTAGATTGTTCGAAATGTATTGCGTTAATATATCACCACATAATTCTGATAATCTTCGTCTTCTATATGACATTATCGAAATATATCTATTCGATTGTTGAGATCATAAGTCCATTGAAGCTAGACCACTTTGAAAAACCTAGAAGCACTGGATGGCCGTTTCATCCTAGTATGGGACACTTCAGCAGTGCGCATCCATGATCCCGACTCGCGAGATTGAAACCCAGGATCTAACAGTCTCGCGCACGAACGCTTAATCTCTAGACAACTGAGTCGGTAGGCATCCAACCATATTAATGTGTAACTTCAAATAATCCACGAAGTAGAGCCAACGTCCATCATTGTCATCAGTGAGTTACTATCTATCTGAGAACAAACCCGGTTGAACTCCAGTGGTCACTGAATCTCACTAGAACTCCAGGAAATAACTCTTGAAGCCAGTCACTAGTGAACATATGTTAATTAATATCAAAAGGGAGATTTTATAGAGATTGTAGTAATTTCAATAGTTAAGATCTTGAGTTAATCAAATCTAGACAACCATGGAAAACCTAGAAGCATTGGACGGCCATTTCATTCTACTTTAGGACTCCCACATTAAATTAACTCATGATTTCAACAAGTGAAATTATTAAAATCTCCACAAAAACCCCTTCTGATATATATATATATATATATATATATATATATATATATATATATATTGATTTATCAATAACAAAATAAAAATAAATCAATTATATAATCGATTATTTATAAATAACTTACAATTTTATTGAATGTTTTAATTTGATCATCTATAGGTGGATTACTATAATCATCAACTAATATAATTTCTTTTATATTATTATTCAATAATAATAATGATGTATTTATTAATATACTATTTATTGTATTTATTAAAATAATTGGATTTTCATTATATGCAATAATAATAATACTTATTTTTGGTATATATTTATATATATCTGATATATATAATAATTTAATATTTAAATGTTGTGATAATGTATTCAATGTTAAATTATTACATAATTCAATATTAAATTGTTTTGTTTTAAATTGATTATTATTTAAATGTAATGGATTCAATATTGTTGAACTTGTTAATAATAAATAGAAAGTAATAATACTGATAGTAGTAGTAGTAGTAGTAATAGTAATAAATTTGTTAATTACAATATTAGATTGAATAAGATTATGATACATTTGATGTAGAGTTTCAGGTTGTCAATGATTACTGGATTATACAATATTATGTAATTTCATCTTCGGTTAAATAAATTGATTATATATATATACATATACATATACATATATAAGTCTTCTCCAATGAAACAATGTTGAAATTTTTCTTTGAATATTAAATCTTAGCAACAAAAGGAATTAATATATAAATCCATATTGTCTGATTAGTTTTCTTTTGTTTTTTTTTTGTTATTTCCATTAATTTCAATGGATGGATAAAGAAGGTTTATTATTAGAGAATAATGTTATCCCATCCACCTATCATAATAATAATAATAATAATAATAATAATAATAATAATAATAATAATAATAATAATAATAATAATATACACTTATAAACTACATATTACACGTAATCAACACACTCCAATATTATAATTTAATTATTCTTTAAAGAATTATTTTTGTATACAATATGTACGTGTACAAATACGTAAGGTAATATGTTATTCTTCTTTTTAATGAAAACATATTATTACTTTTTTTAATTTTTGGTCTGTGCAGAAAAGAAAAGAAAAACAAAGGTCATTTTAATATTGGTTAACAAATCCGAACTATGAGATTGGTTATATGATATGTAAGTGTTGATTTGTGCATAGCACATAATTGATACACACTCACTCATACACAAACACACACACACGTAAATAATACATATATACATACATATAAAAAGGTTGATGTTACCTATAAAAAACGTTTATGTTCATTTTATAATTAAGCTATATATTTTAAAGTGTTATTATTTCTTCTTTCTTTTTTTTAATGATAAGCCGTTTTCATTGGTATATGTTTGTTTATTTTTGTTGTGTTCTTTTTTTGTAACGTAAGCATTTGGATTAATTGTACAATAAAACGGCAACATTTTCAGTAATCTATGAAATACTTAAATGATTGAATAGTGTATATTTAAAATCAACTAATTATCATTTTAATATGAATATTTTATAAAGTGTATAATGTAAACATAATCAAATTATCAAAAAGGGGTTTGGTAGATATTATATCAATTTTAATAGTTGAAATCATTAGTCAATTGAAGCTAGACCACCATGGAAAACCTGGAAGCACTGGATGGCCGTTTGTGATATTAATCAACATATGCTCACTAGTAACTGACTTCAAGAGGTATTTCCTGGAGTTTTAGTGAGAAGCAGTGAGCAGTGGATTTCAACCAGGTCTGTTATTAGATAGTAACTCATTGAAGACAATAATGAATATGTCGCCCAATTTCGTGGATTAATTAAAGTTAGACATTAACAACATTGGATGCCTGCCGGATCAGTTGTCTAGAGGTTAAGTGTTCGTGAGCGAGACTGATGGGTCCTGGGTTCGAATCTCGCGGGGTGGGATCGTGGGTGAGCATTGTTGAGGAGTCCCACAATAGGAGGAAATGGCCATCCAGTACTTCCAGGTTTTTCATCGTGGTCTAGTTTCAATAGACTGATGATCTCAACTATTAAAATTAACAAATTATATCAGTTAAAATGTTTTTGAAGTTAAGCATCAACTTTATGTTCATATCTTTTAGGCATAAATTAGAAGAAAGATATTTGAATTTGTTTTTTTATCACTATTTGTAATAAATGGATAATTGATTTCACTCTATAATGTGCACTAGATGCATTAGTCTACTTCTCTTTGGTCCGTGTAATTTTTCCAATTAGGATTATAAATATGAGCCTAGCAGTTAGATAACAAACAGTATCCATTTGTACATTTGAATCATTGTTCCCGATGAAAATGACGTTTGTTACCCAAGTCAAATAGAGAATTTCGTTTTATTTATATGAATGAAAGTCAATTTAATGTTTTACATCATGCAAGTATTAATGCTACGAAATATGAATTTTTGTGTTACATAAAGAGATATTATTAGTATTTTTATCTTGACTTCTTAAACCAAATATGGAACTTCAATCTCGATTCTCATTGCTAATAACTCATTTTAAGTACTGACTTTATTAAGTTCGGTTATACGACTTAAGAATGGTTTTTCACATTAATTATTTAGAAAAAGGAATTATTTAACATTAGTTTCACATTAATTTGAGGTTCTTCAGAAGTGGGCGCCCACGACTCTATTAGGAGTGTAGTAGGAGCATGAAGATTACTTTGTTGAACAGCCAACAAGTGTTTGTAAGATTGTTGTTACAGGACATTGTTTTGAGATACCAGTCAATAGACCATAATAACTGGTACTATAAGGCAAATTTGACACTAGCATTGCATTAAACTTAAGAGTGAATTGCAGCATTTTAGTGGGAAGATTCACAATGTATTTACTTGCAGATTATGAAAGGGAAACGATTTTACACCTTCGAAATGGCCAATTTCAATAACGTACGTGTTAACTTTAAAACGTTATTTGTAGCTAACTTAACAGACTGCCTACAACTAAATAACCATTGGACTATGAAGCACTGGAAATTCATCTAACCGTTCAATAGTGTGGACCCATATGATAAAAACTACAAATTGATCTGTCTTGATAGACTTTTTGTAGCAATAATATTTATCATTTCCTGTTTTACTACTTATCACTAATAAGCAGTATGCTGACAAATTGAAATGTTGAAAAAGAATAGAAATTCACCAAACGCAGTGTGTTTAGTTTTTTTATATTTTTGAAGTCTCTTTCATACACATATAGAAATTGTGACTATTTGTACAAGAGAAAATTACTCAACCTCTTCTCCTACCATACTTATAATCTAGCTATTTACTCAACTCGTTAACGGGCTGTCAAACTACTCCAAACACACTACACCAGAAGTATGAACGACTGGCCACTCACTCTTTAAAGCGACTATTACATATTCTCATTACAGTTTACGATATTATTCATGGTTGATTTTAATAATGCAACCTATCATTTAAATTGAACTTCATTCAAAAGATACATGAAAGGCCATTTCGGAGAAGAAAATGGTCTTTGTCCTGGCGCAATAGTTTAGATTAATGGTTCTCGGCTGTTTGAACTATGAAAGATTACATTTTCCACAGAAAACTACTTTCAGTGACATCCACGTTCATTCGAAGCATCCCACATAAGTTTAGAAAAAGTGCTAGATTTCTTATGAAACTGAGTGCTTTTGAGAAAGGCTTAGCTCCTCTAATACGTGTTTTTGCAAGATGTATTTTACAACATGAGATGATAGTGTCATTAGGGATACTAGCCAGCTGAAGCAAACTTACCTGACTATAGCTACTATCTAGGGTTCACTATCAAACGCCTATTACAGTGAAACCAAATCAACAACATTAACTGATCTTGAGCAGACCTTTATTCGGCATTCTTAACATATAGAAGACAGTAACATATAAATGATGTTTTTATCCAAATGAATGTTATAGGGATATTTACTGTGAACGCTTTTATAAAGCATTAAGCACAATCAAGAGATCAAACCCACTAAGTACACTCGGGTTTCCGATACCAAGTTCGAGGAAAGCTCATATGAAGAACGACGACACAACATACTTATGATATATAGCTAATTCATTTGGTTTGCGAAGAATAAGACCCTAGAATTCAATTAAAAATGGGTCTGGTGAATACACCTTTGTTTTCTATTAGACTGTTGCTGCCACCTTGATGTGGTGGTCGAGCGTGCTTATAGTGATGAACCAATCGAGCTATACTGGCTGGAACAATAGTTCCTCAAGGTCCTACCATGCCAGACAGGTCGGTGGAAGAATGCTAGGAATAAAAGCAACAAACCCAAGGTCTGAGTCATACTGCTGACTGTACAGAGATGTGACGGCAGTAAGGTATCTTATTCAGACAACCAGAATAACAACGATGCTGCCTTCCCACAAGGAAGGGTGGGGTTAGGAAATGTCAACCGTAAAAATGCACACCTCACCTTATCCCACGGAATTCCGTCTCCGGTGGTAAGGATACAAGTACGAAGCTAACACGAAAATTACTCACAGAGAGGTCGCGTGTGACAGGCCTTAAGCAGTTGTCTCTTTAGTACTATGGTCACTCTTAGGTCACTAAGACCACCTCTAACCCAACTTCTTTTTCAGATACCTCTACAAGAACCCATGCACGGTGTGGGAAACCGGGAAGTGAAAACCGCCATCATAGCTCTAACAGCATTCAAGACCACTGTATTCACTAAACTACTACAGCTTATTGCTGAACTGGAAGAAAGGTTCAGTAGACGCCCAAGTTTGAGATCATCACTATACATCAACTCCCATGACTATGAGAAAGCGTTTAACAGAGTGGATAGGAGGACCATATAGAACCTTCTTCGACACCATAGTGTACTTGAGATCATCGACATTATATGGAACCCATGAGACGGATTACACTGCAAAGTCGTGCATGGAGGGCAGCTGCATTCAAAGTGAGAACCGTTGTCAAACAAGGCTACTTACTCTCGCTCTTTCTCTTGGTAGTTGATTGGATTATGAAGACCTCCACGTCTGAGCGAGAGCACGGAATACGATGAACAGCTTGCATGCAACTAAACGAGTTCGATTTGGCAGATGACTTGACCCTTCTATCCCATACATACTAACAAATGCAGATGAAGACAACCAGTGTGGCAAAAGCCTCTGTAGCCGTAGGCCTCAACATACACAAACGAAAAAGCAACATCCTCAAGTATAGCGCGGAGGACACTAATCCAATCACATTTTGAAAACGTGGAAACTTTCACGCACTTGGTCAGAATCAACAACTAGAGAGGACCTGATGTAAAGCAAAGACAGTATTTCTACAACTGAAGAACAGATGGAATTCAAAACAACTGTCAGTCAACATCTAAGTCAGAATTTTCAATACGAACGTCAAGATACTTTTACTGAACGGAGTTGAAGCTTGGAGAACTACCACAACCATCATCAAAAACGTATAAATATTCATAAACAATTGTCTGCGCAAGATACTCAGTGTCCGTTGGCCAGAAACCATCAGTCATAACTGTGACAGAAAACAAATCAGCTTTCAACTGGAGAGGAAATCAGGAAAAGACGTTGGCGGTGGATAGGACATACATTACTGCAACATGAGGCAAGCGCTAACTTGGAATCCTGAAGGAAGAAAAAAAAGCGGAAGACCAATGAACACATTATTCCGAGAATTGGAAGCAGACATGAAAAGGATGAATAACAACTCGGAAGAACTGGAAATCATTGCTTGGGACAGAGTTGGATGGTGAATACTGGTGAGTGGCCTATGCTTTTCCATGAGGGGTAACAGGCAATTGAGTTGAATATTACAGCTCATGGAAGCCATCAAAACGTAAAAAGACTACAAATTTAATTTTAACAGTGTATTCTAAACACCGTTCTGTACATGTGGGAATATCTCATTTTGAGCGAACAGTGATCCTAGGGTCGCCAATGAAGACACTTTCTTTGCTTTCGAAAGGCATGAAACCTAAGTAACTCGTAAGAAACGAGAACAAATCTTACCGAACTGTCTAGACCTTATAATTAACTTGGATATTCTTTTTTGCATTGGAATACACATTCCTGTAATGTGTCGCCCGTAGATACGGCCAGTGTATGGAGAAACGAATTGTGATAATAAACGAACATTCTATAGTTTATCATGAAGGTGCGGTATTCATACCTTGTAGTCTAAAGGAATGTTCTTTTCACAAATAAAACATTTCTTTTTCGTTTTACGGTACGGATCCGGAATATCAACTGGCTTTGAAAATATAAATAATCGTAATACTTCCAACCTTATCTTCATCTCCGTTGAGATCCACAGAGACAAACCGTACACCCAAAGCCGGTTTGAAACTTAAAAATCCAGGAATCCATAAGGAATTTGTACTTTCTTTTAATCGAGTAGGCCAAACGCCTAACGTAGAGAAAACCCTCATACCTAGCGCATTTCTCTCTGAATGTCCTTGAAAGTTCGGTCCTTCAAACTTGTAAACTGAGAACAGTCAAAAAATTAAGTGGTCCTGTTTTGGGTATACACCTGAGTTTTACTAGACGATTTGTGGTTGGATAGAGATATTACTCCTGCCTGAAGGAATTAAAGTACTATTTATTTACGAAAACATAAGCATCTCAAATAACTGACTCGGAGGTGACATTATATTGTCACTTTTGGGGATTTCCCAAAAGTTGGGAACTTGGGTAACCTGTATGTTTTTGTTTCACAACGGAATAAAACAATAAGGACATGTGATACTGCCTTATACGTACGCAGTACATTAACATTAATAGGAAATTACAACAAGACCATAACTACCACGCAGATGAAAAAGAACTAATTAATAGGTCCTTAATTGAATAACGTTAGATGAAGGGAGGTAAAACCCTCAAAAATGTTTGACGCTCTAAGGATAAACTAATAATTAGAATAATACAAAAACACTGCAACCAAAGTGTCTAATAAACATAAAACGAATATATGAGTTGAAGTAATCAGTAAAATAGCCCGAATATTTTTATTTTCACAATTTTATCCCCTTCGTAGCATTATTTAACAGGTTCAAACTAACAAACATCTAGTCAGCACGAATAAACTGACTTAAATCATACGCAAATAATCTATTTTTAAGTCAAATTTAGCTTCCGTGTTTTTGGACTACGGGAGGTCTTCGTGTAATCTCCTAGGGTTCAGAGCTGGAACCCCTGCTCTTTTTGATTTGATGTAGATGGCCTTCTTCATCAAGTGTCTTTTACAATGTCTCGTTTTTTGAGACAATATTTAGCTAATGAGAGGAGTTTACAACCAGGGCGATAAGTTGAGATTTTATGACATCCTGATTTGGCTTCAAAGTTTCATCAACAACAATGAACTCTGTTAACTCTACAGTTGATACGATTGATGCATTCAACGACGAATGGTAGACTCAGAACGCCGCAATCGCTTACAAACTGGATTAGACCAAAAATGAATTACTGCGGGAATCGAAATATACCCATTCAACAACACAACGAGGGTGTTGTAGCTGATGCATATCCGTAATGTAGTGATCAGTATTCTGGTGCTTATCGCATGATAATTACCAGTGTAGGGTTTTGGAGATTACTGAGTTTTTAAATGAGATTATGAACCGATTAATGTTAGACCACCATTGCACTCATTAGTGATCAGCTTCGAGAGGTAATTCGCGGGTTCTAGTGAGAAGCCGTGATCAGTGAAATTCAATCTGTGTCAGGTTTGAGGCAACTACCCACTGACTACAATGGAGGGCGGTCGCGCAATATCATGGATTGGTTGAAGTTAGACATTAACACCATTGGATACCGGCTCAGTAGTCTATGGGTTAGGCGTCTGTGTGCGAGACCGATAGATCCTGGGTTCGAACCTCGGGCGTGGGATCATGAACCTGCATTGCTGTGTAGCCTCATCCTAGAGCGAAACGTTCTTCAAACCCTTTCAGGTTTTCAATAATGGTCTAATATCAATCAATTCATGTTCTCACTTCAAAATTTTACAATCTCCATAACCCCATAATGATAATTGAACTTTTGCTCTCGATGTGATTTACGAGAGTCTCATCTTCTGGTGAGCAAAAGCGTCCACTGACATGGTTTCATAAATGAAGATCAACTTGATCACTGTTTATTTTCAAATTAAACTCAGCCGAGTAATAAAATCGCTAGTAGCAGGTATACTGCAGTTAATTTTACGACAACTGTGTTATTACCATTGTCCTTTGAATCATGTAACTTATCTTCATTGTTATCGGTTAAACAAGATTCTTATTCAGATGAAAATGCCACTTCTGATTTAACTTATTTTTCAAATAACTACTGATTCGATCACCACCAGTTCGCGAGGAAGTACAACCTGTTTGCCAATACCCTGGAACTTTAGTCAGAATAAGAATTTTGAGATCTTTCACAACAAGGGAACCTTAAGGTGTCTTATTGGGCATGGCACTTGTAACTTTTTCGATTTCAGCTACATTAAACCTTCTGTTAAACGCTCTGATTTCGTGACTTTGTACATGAATAAACTATCTAGAATTGGCAGTATAAGCAAAGATGGATAGTGGCTAGCAGTGGAATCCATGACGCGCGTTTCGTCCTATTTGGGACCCGTCAGCTGGATGTATCTGCATCTTAGAGTTCATGTTCACTCTAGGACTCGAATCCCGTACCGTTCGCTTTAAACGCCATCGCGTTGTCCACTTAGCTACTGAATCCTGATAGCCACTTGCTATCCACTATCCATTTTTGCTTATAATGCTTGTAAATTAGGGAAATACACACAGTATGCACATATGCCAATAACAGACTGATCACTTTCAGTCCTAAACATCAATGGGAAGATTCAAATAAAACAATATCAAGTGATTTAAACTTCACCCCATTGCACAAGCAAGTGGTTAACAGGACTCAGTAGCTAAGTGGATAACGCTATGGCGTTTGAAGCGGACGGTACTGAGTTCGAGTTCTAGAGTGAATATCAACTCTGAGATGCAGATACATCCAGCTGACGAGTTTTAAATAGGACGAAACGCGCGTCCTGGATTCCACTGCTAGCCACTATCAATCTTTGTTTATAATGCTTGTAAATTAAGTAAATATCGAGGCAATACGCACAGTATGCACATATACCAATAAGAGGCTGATAAATCGCAGTCCTGAACATCGATGGGAGGATTCACGTAAAACAATATCAAGTATCTAGAATTGGTATGTGATCCTTTGTGTTATCTTAAACCTGATAAACACCACCTCTAAGTCTCTAATATGCTCTGTGTGGGATGAAAAACAGTATATCGAACCGTTTTTAGGTATCTTTCAAGTTTTGTCTCTCGCTTCTGCTACTGTTAAGAACCCGCAGAACCTAATGACTCTCATAGCCTCTTCGGCACATTACATGGCTAAGTATATTAGTCTCGCTTCGATAATTTGTAAAATGATAGTACCTCTAATTCTTTGAACACTAAGACAATCTTCTTAGTTTCCGTTAGGATACTTAAGCCAAAACATTGGCCTATACGACCAGAAAATAGGTCCAAGAAAGATTGTAATCTATGTGTTAAAATCAGAATCCTTTGCGCCTGACATGTAGAAAACTGATACTGGACTTTAACTCCCGCTTCAGTAACTAATTTTCCTACTTATTAGACTGAAAAAATCAAAAATTTCATGAAGCTCCAAAATTTGTTTATGAAAGTTAGGGGAAGCTATAAGTCGTCTACACACATTAACTGTGGTTTTGTGAATGATTGTTAATAATGAGTCATGTTATACTTATGACTATTGTCCAATTTGTTTATCCCCAATGACGGTATTTTAAATGAGACACATGGCAAACAACCGAGGAAGTTTTTGAGGGAAATTTAGATTAAAGGTCTTACGTTGACCGTGACAAAATGCCTTTAGAGCAGACTTTGCATACGGGAAATTGAAACGCAATATTTCCAGTCACACAGCACACAACATGTTTCGGATTTTTGGTGATAGAAAATGCAATACACGAACTGGTGATCCATGGAGCGAGCCAGCGCTTACTCTGGTATTTACAATTGGATCAGAACAGAGATCACATATAATTCATTGGGATGCATTCTGTCCTGAAATTCGAATTATGTGCTTACTAGTTCACATAGTTATCATCATTATAAGCCGACATGACACAGCCTGACACCTACCCTTTATACAGTTTTATTTAACGACATTTAGTGTGAGGAAGCGTGATCTTTCCTTCTTCACTTCTGAAGAAGAAAAGTACTCTAGAGCGTATCCAAAAGAGAGCAACACGATCAACTCAAGAGTTCAAATTCAGAGCTCATGAAAAACCACTTAAAACACTGGGTTAAAACAGATGAAAATATTGGAGTGTAGGGATAAATTAATTCGAGAATTAAACAGTTCTGTGGGTCATCCACATAGATGATGATTCTGTTAGTTTTAATAGACACACCCTTGCCGAAATCTATCGGCGTTCGCACCAAATCACTAGTGGATACGCCAAGCTGTGCATTCTTGCAACTAGCAATCAACTTAAATCAAACATTTACCAACACACCGACAACCTTCTAAATATATCTTCAAACACATTCACTGCCGGCTACTGATATGACTGACTTAGTATCCCTGGATTATGAAGGTACTACAGACAAAAGAGTTGTCAAACCTTACATATTTGTAGCATTTTGAGAATGTTCAGAGGCAGTCTCTGGGTGGTCTACTGCATTCAACATGATTTTGTTTATCTTTAGTTTATCACCAACAATAACCTGAAGGTAAAAACACGGAAATTGAGGATAAAATACAGCAAATTGAACCGTAAGTACAGTTTCTTTTTACGTGTAGTTAAGTCTTAGAATTCGCTGTTGACTGAAGCGGTGCACATTCTCTCATGAAACTGACTAATGCACCTTAAATGACAATCACTTTTAAAACTAAAAACACACGCTCCTGAAGAGGAGCGCCGGCTGATGATACAAACCATCAATGCCATTATAGAAAAGTAATATAACCAAATGGTAAACTAGCAGAAACCAGGGATATGCGCCTTCATTTTGATTTAAGGATCAAGTCCCCATTTAAATACGGTCATCTCTCGACATCAAGGATAAAGAGGCGAGCTTGCAAGTGACGACACTACCGTTACAATAGGGCACGCAAAACAGGAGGTGGAGCGGCAGTATACTTTAATGCTACTCGAGGTAACCCTGGAATGACTGCACGTCAAAGAACGAACACTCAGGTACGCTGTCATTTTTTTTCATTGCGACTTTCTCCCACTTAAAATACTCTCCAAGCCAAAATGACCACAGCCCTCTCAGTGGACATTTCTGAATAAATAACTGACAAACACATATTTCCCTAAAAATTAACATCTCTCTCTTGGAACAGCTGTGTTTAATGCATGTTATAAATGACCACGGTCATCATTACCACATATCAGTATCTACTTCCCATATCCTTCATTATCATCTCCGTTTCACTTATTATTCTCCTAATTTCGTCTTCTGACAAATTACCACGTTTTTATTCTTGAAACAACAGTCTTCTCTAAGTGCTCAAATTATTGCTCTATAATATTCACATTGCAACCAACCAACCTCTTGACAGATGATGTGATATCGACTGACAATCAGAAGCTCCACTGTCCTGTATTGAGTAACTCGACCAATTGAATGGAATTGCCGCTGGGGTAAATCCCGCAATGAGATGTGCATAAATTCCCGGCTTGATTAGTTTCTAATTAACCGAAACTGTACAATTAAAGGTATTGACCCAACCAATAAGTCAGTCAATAGTTTTGAACTAAAAGTCGTCTCTACCTCACAGCCCTGATACAGAGACACTGAGCTACAAAACGTATAAATCCACAAATAGCTATCATAGAAATTAGAATTAATGCAGTCACGCGGTTAGACTGTAGCGGCATTGGATCCTAACCACGATCGTCAAAGCTGAATGAGGTAATGGAGAAAATAGAATTTCAACCTCGAACATTAAAATAAGGTCATTAAAGGTGGACGCGTGATCATTCATTTGAAATCGAGTTAATTGGATGGCATGGCTCAGCCTTGCAGGCATGGTCATTCTTTTGTAACTTATCTCTTTTATTCATAACAAATATATTGTTCTATCACCAGCCCAAATGTTAGTGATGATAACAATTGCGTCCAAGCTATTGGCTTTCATCATACTTCGTAGATTGTTCAAAACCCGAGAAAGATTGACTCGCGAGGAGCAGGCTGGGTTTGGTTCCGGTCGACGATGTATTGATCATATCTTCACCCTTCGCCAAATGTTAGAACACCGTCATACTTATCAAAGGCCAACAATCGTAGTGTTTCTTGATATCAGGGCTGCCTTCGATTCGTTGGATAGGTCTGTTCTCTGGGATTGCCTGTTGAAGAAGGGTGTGCCTGAGAAGTTTATTAACATCCTACAAGCCCTATATGCAAACACCTCAGGTAGAGTGAGGGCATACAACCACCTTTCTCCATTATTCCATTCGAGCAGAGGGGTTAGGTAGGGTTGCCCAATCTCACCATTCCTCTTCAACTTTGCCATCGATGACATTCTGGAAACAGATTTGACGGATGTAACTAATGGTGGTGTGGATCTGTTGCCTGGAGAAAGCCTTCTCGACCTTGAATATGCGGATGATATTTTCTTACTGTGCGAGAATGCCCAAGTCATGCAATCCGCACTTAATCAGTTGGCAATCAATGTCCGTAGGTATGGTATATGCTTTGCACCTTCGAAGTGCAAAGTACTTCTACAAGACTGGCAGGATTCTAATCCTGTACTCACTCTGGATGGTGAGCAGATTGAAGTAGTCGAGAAGTTCGTGTATCTAGGTAGCTGCATAAGTGCTGGTGGTGGTGTGAGTGATGAGATCAATGCACGTATAGTGAAAGCCAGAGTGGCTTACGCCAATCTGGGCCATCTTGAGCGCCTTCGTGATGTTAGTCTGGCTGTAAAAGGTCGGATCTATAACGCGTCGGTGAGAGCAGTTTTGCTCTATGCTTGTGAAACCTGGCCTCTCCGAGTTGAGGATGTTAGACGACTTTCTGTGTTCGATCATCGTTGTCTCCGAAGGATTGCTGACATCCAGTGGCAACACCATGTTAGTAATACAGAGGTTCGGCATCGAGTGTTCGGTCACAGAGACGATAATGAAATTGTTGTCACCAACTTTAAACACAGACTTTGATGGCTTAGACATGTTCTACGAATGTCATCTCAGAGAATTCCTCGTCGTGCATTATTTGCCGACTCTGGGACTGGTTGGAAAAAGCGGAGAGGTGGTCAGTATATGACATGGTGTCGCGGTATGAAAGAAAGCTGTAAAGGGCTAGCTTCTGTTGGACCTTCACGACTCCCTGGCTGGGGTCCGAGAGACGGTGTAACGCAGTGGCTAGAGACGTTATCAGATATGGCTAAGAATAGAAGTCAGTGGCGATCCTGCTGTAACCTTTTACTTTCTTCATAAAAAGTGATTGCTTCTTCCTTAACTGGAAGGGTTCTTCTGATTGTACCTTTACGTTTTCCCCATTATTGTTCTCTCTCTCTTCTTTTTTATAATAACGAAGTATACTGTAATTATACAAGACTTCTAGCCATCAAACATTACTAAATTCCAGGAACCATACCAAAACGACAAGTGAACTCAAGGAAATCAGTCGGTTCTCACAAGTTTTTGACCAAGGTATCGGAAAAGTAGAGAAACAAAATAAGACCTTTGCGTCTAACGCCAAATCGGACTACAGGGGTGAGATTTTGTGAAACAAATCCTCACAACTTGTCAAAACGGACCTTTTCGACAGAACAGTCATTTTTCGTAAGTTAAGAGAATTTTCAGGGAAGAAAACAGAAACTATATTTAGGCCATCTGAGTCAGCATTCATGAACTTTTAAGAATAGGACAAAAAGTGGACTCTAAAATGAAGCCTCTTATAAGTTACTCTTGCTTCTGCTGAAGACAGAAACCTAACACTAAAAAATTCATGCAAGCTGACAGGTTCCGGAATGTGAGTTTGTGCGGATCTCAGCCTGATTGGTTGCATTAAGAGACGGTCAGTAGAGGTAGAATTACATAAGCACCGCCGGCACAGTGAAAAATCCTTGTACTCAAGGTTTTTTACATTGTAAATGTTCGGAGCGAAACTATCCCCAAACCACTCTGAGTGGGACAGGAAGGTTCTTCACAGAATTAAAGCTGTGATATATAGTTACTTGTAGCCCACAGAATAAAATGACGGAGCTCAAAGCAGTGATGGACATACAAACCACGGTGTCATTGTCATCTTAGAAGCATGATCAAAGTCAAAAATGGATGGTGCCAAATTTCAACTGCTTGATTTCCTATTTTACAGGGTTGGCAGACTGAAGCGTAGTGCTGGTGAGGTTACCCTGTACGTGAAAATCATCTTAACCAAATGATCTGTCGAGACAATGACACACGGCTTCGGGACATATGATCTGATACACTGCTGGCTGAAATGTAATGGCAAGATGCTGAATAAATCGTAGTATACCGCAGTCCGCACTGTAGACCATAACGATATTTGCGGGGTGAGTTCAGTTTAAAGTCGGATCTGCCACTTTAGTGGTGCCGCGATCTCTTTCCGATTTGATCGTATGGTCAAAAACTACATTGTTTATCGATTAAGCTGGCTTCGCTGAGTTTGTTCGCCGAAACAATGGAATACAGAATGTTATTCATTGAAGTATTTTTCTGCGTTAGGTTCGTCATTGTTGGGCCCACAACTTTATCAGCCAGAGATCTGACCCCAATCAAATCGTATGAATGATTGTTATTGGACGATCGCTGTCGAAATACATATATCGTCAATCGTCATATATAGCCATTGATTTGAATCGTATTGGTGAATAACGGACTAAATAAGTCAAATATGAGAATGGATTTTTGAATACGTATATTTTTCATGATCATTGATCGAGACAGACGACCAAAGGAATAAAGGGAAATGAAATGATGTATGATGGAGAAGACATGCAAGCCAACTCGATTTAACCATGCGTGAATCGATATTTGTAGTCAAACCAAAATAATCTACAGACATTTGATGTGCAAGATAAGAAACGCACACACATACGCTTATATAAAAACAGTCAAGATTGACAAGCGAATACTTAACAAGGTCAAAATGTGACTTAAGTAGAATGAATAAATTGGCTTGTCCGGAAGCTAGAATAAGCTGTGTAGGCTTGCACAGCAATACAGGGCAAGACACTTACAGAAGCGTACTGGAAAAACACTGATAAGGACCTTAAACCTTCTGTCCTTACTACACAACTGTGAAATCTGAATCTGGATATTGGGTATTGGACAGCGGTAACATGTAACCAAGGTCCAAGTAGGGTCAAGTATTCTTTATGGTGTTAGACTATTGCTAATATGGAAAATGATGAGGAAGGTGACTTTAAACTAACAGATGTACGATCTCCAAATGACTGGGAACATGCTGACTTGGGTTCTAAAGACCGAAACATAAAGTTCTTAAAATTAATGGGAGGAAATCCTGTACGTGACCATAAAGGAAAACTAATAATAGGAGAAAACATCGATAACGTGCACGGTCAAAATAAAGATACATCTGTAATCAATAAAGAGCTAGAAAATCAGTACCTCCAGGGTTTGGAAAAGAGTATGCAACCGAATTGTCACCATGGTCTAGGATGTCATACAAGTGAGTCAGCTGACTCGTAGACGATCCTTTTTTTAGTACTAGTCGGTCGATCAACTCATATATTGTTATTCACTTAAGTTTTCATTTTGTGACTGCTTTGCACGTCTTGTAATGGCACTTAACAGAATGAATTCCCCTACCAATAAATAAATACATAACCAATGGTTAACCTTTGGTTATATGTTAATGCTTTGAACACAACCTAATCTAATGCTTTTGAATAAGTACTGAAGTGTTAATTGGTAAATCAAGCCTACGAAATTTTCATAAAAAGAGAGCATTCTGGGTAGGTCATTTTTCTTATTCTTACCCTTTGAGGCTGTCTGGATATTTTCGAAGGACACTAGCACTAGTCTTAACTGGTCATGAAAAATCTAAATTTTTGTTCCGTATTCAAGTTACTTCTAAAGTGATCACGATAGCCATTTACCTCTTATCGTCAATCAGGAAACTACATCTGAGTGGTTTATAGTAGAAGAAATGAATAACTAAGAATATATTGTTTTTACATGGATATTGAACTTTCTGGAGTCAGCTATAATCCCTTAAACGTTGGGGTTCGGGCTTGTAACGGTGGTCGGTTTATTTATACCCTTAATCTAATCCTGAAGCGTAATCCTAATTCTATCATGCAACAAACGTTTCAATGAAATATCACTCCATCTGCCTTTAATTTATATCCGCTGATATTATTCCCATTACTTCATTACAATTGAGCGATTTTTCCGGTCAATCCAACATCATAAGTATATTAAGCGATATATTCCATAGTAGAATTATCATACGGTCGATGACCAACATCCTGGTTTAGCATTTTACTGCGATATATTTTACTACGATCGTGATTCAGCTACTCATAAAGCTTTTTACATATTTAGGACTTTTGTCTTTACGGACAAACGGAAATAATGTTATGAAATGAATTACTCAGAGTTAAATTATCGCTTTGGCTATGTCGAACTATGTTCAGACTAGGCTTATTTATTAAGTGGATCCCTTAACTAGTATACAGCTTTAGTTAGTTGGTCAGTCAGTCAGCTGCAACGCAGGACCAGACATATATATGCATCAGTCCAAGTTGCCATACCTCATTAGCACAACAAGATGAACACCGGATTAATAGAAGTGGTTAATTCAATTATGGCAATATATAAAACAAAGATTGCATATAAGGAGATAATACAGGAAGAAAGCATTATTTCGTAGGAAGAAAGATATGAAGCGATTTTAATCTCTTAGTTTGAAGGAAGATAAAGAGTGTATACACCAACGCCATTGTGATCGATTCTGAGCCATGTCACCAAGAGTCTTCAACCATTGGTTACGATAGTCATGCGTACCCCAACCAGGCAGTCTGCATCTACCAACATGGCTCAGACCAGAAGTTTATAACTTCAAGCACTGATGCCACGTTTTGGTTCGGCCGCCCCTAACTTTCTTCCAACCATCTCCAACACCGGTTAGCATTGCGCGTCGTGGTAATCGGTGTTCAGGCATACGTAACACGTGGCCCAACCATCTCAGTCGATGAAGATTCACAACCTCATCAACTGACTTACCATCATTCCCTAATACCCTTTGTCTAACCTCACTATTACTTAGCCGGCGATCCCAGCAGATACTAGCAATATTTCTAAGGCATCTGTGGTCAAATACTAGTAACTTAATAGTATCTTCTACTCTTAATGGCCATGTTTCGCAGCCGTATAGTAGGACGGAACGAACTGCCGCGCAGTATACTCGTCCCTTAATTGATAGACGGATATCTCGCCTTCGCCATAGATGACGTAAGTTGGCAAAAGCCAAACGAGCTTTTCGAATCCGTGCTGAGATTTCGTCAGACACCAACCAATTAGGGCTGATCAGACTTCCAACATAAGTGAAGTTGTCAACGCGTTCGACTACTTCACTCCCTATCCTCAGTTCAGGTGTTGATGCAGACCAGTCCTGAAGCAACAACTTGCATTTAGAGGAAGAGTAGCGCTTTATTTAGCAAGAACCAAAACTTACATCTTGCAGTTGCTGTCCGATTTATCACTTCCAATTGACGTATTGTGTACTGGAAACGAACATCGTATTAAGACACAATACCTAGCTTGTAGGACTTCTGATATGCGAAAATACCCCCAAAAATTCCTAAAAATACTGTTTAAAAGTTTGATTCTGAAGATACTGTTTTTACATCGATTCAAGGTTCATTGAATTTCTCTAAAAGGATCTTGTGGTATCGCTAACATTCAAAACGAACTTGGACCATCATATAAGACTAATTTACAAAGACTAGTATAAGCTGTGACTGAGGTAATCACACGATCAAAATGTCCGATTGATTGATTAAGTAGTGAAGGTTACATCCTGTGCATGACTCAGATTTAAGTACCAGTCAGTCAGTCTTGAGTGCTGTTATAGTTATGATGGCGGTTTCCACTTCCCGGTTTCCCACACCGTGCATGGGTTCTTGTAGAGGTATCTGTAAAAGAAGTTGGGTTAGAGGTGGTCTTAGTGACCTAAGAGTGACCATAGTACTAAAGAGACAACTGCTTAAGGCCTGTCACACGCGACCTTTCTGTGAGTAATTTTCGTGTTAGCTTCGTACTTGTATCCTTACCACCGGAGACGGAATTCCGTGGGATAAGGTGAGGTGTGCATTTTTGCGGTTGACATTTCCTAACCCCACCCTTCCTTGTGGGAAGGCAGCATCGTTGTTATTCTGGTTGTCTGAATAAGATACCTTACTGCCGTCACATCTCTGTACAGTCAGCAGTATGACTCAGACCTTGGGTTTGTTGCTTTTATTCCTAGCATTCTTCCACCGACCTGTCTGGCATGGTAGGACCTTGAGGAACTATTGTTCCAGCCAGTATAGCTCGATTGGTTCATCACTATAGGCACGCTCGACCACCACGTCAAAGTAGCAACAACCTGTGCTTCTCAATCTCATTGGTTAGATTTCCGCGTTTCCCTATCCTTTTCGTTTTATTCAGTTGGAGGCAATCGGCGAGAAGTCTTAGTTTTAAGTTTTACCGTAGTGATACACCGCCAAAGTGTTTTTGGCACCTGGTTTTGAACTTTTGGGAGATTCAGATTTATTTCATCTGACATAGTGACCAAAAACGTTACTGAAGTAGTTTAAGATAGAACTGTCATTCTATAGCAACTTAGTAGTTGCGAGAATCCCGTCTAAATCTTATCACTGATCGAGTTTGAAGCTCTAAACACACATTTTCATTATATACTAGTATTGGAATGATAAAGCTATGATTTATGATATAATATTTTCATGAGTCCAAATCAAACAGCAACAAGGTTGTTTTTAACTTGCTAATCCCCAATAGGATCTACCAATCGTTAAAGTATATGTTGTTGTGTAGTGAAATCATTCAAACCTATATGGTAGACATGTGTTTAAACTCATGTGGCTTCTTTTTGAAGCTAACAGCAGAACTCAATAACTACATTTTATAGCAGAAATATAGTAAATTTTATACAGAAACTTGACCTCTGTACATCCAGACTTGCCAATGTTAATCTTTTGAACTGAACATTTTAATTAATTTCCTGGATGTATTAGTTTATGTCTACCTTGATGTGGTAGTGCAAATTATACTGTGATCCACAACCGTTTACGGAAATAGTCAATTCTCTTAAGTTTTAAGACGTTCCTCTGTCATTTAGAAACTGGGGGAAAATTGTTTAATTTGTACCTTACATGATGAATTAACATTAGCTAGATGGTTATCAAAAACCAGAAAACACGACGAATTTTTCTTTGTAGTGTCAAAATCCTCATCAATGTGTATCCACAAACCCACCAAGGGTTGAAACCAGGTTTTCCAAGCCACAGAGTCATATTTCTTGGACTAAACAACTTTTCAGGAATTTTTGGTTTCTAATGCTTGTTTAACTGGAGACATTTCATTAAGCCAACTAAGAACAAACGATCATATTAACTTTAAAATTAAGTTTCATCACTGACCGGCACCAGTTATAAAAGTATTGACAACTAAGGGGTGTATTACTTCTCAGTAGTGAAAACTCACAAAGTCGTTTTAGACCTAACTAGGATCTTTGAGTCTGGTAGTGAACACTATACCCGTGGATCATTATGTAAATATCAAGTAATTAACATTCTTAACTTCATTCAATTTACCAGATTGTGCATTCACTGTCTGATGTTATCACTGATGACATATTCATCATTCTAGATATTGTTAGAATCAGCCTGTTGTGTGGGCAAGAGAAATAGCTATAGGCTGTTTGCTTAGACAGACTGGTAGATAGTTTGATAAGTATTAGATGTGTAATGTATATTTTCCTACCTCTTATTATCATATTGTCGGTTGTTGAATGTTGACCAATACACGTACGATTCAGGCGAATCACATGTTATGATTTGAGTTGCGTTGAAGTTTGGTATCAAGTATAGAGCGAATGAATCATATACGCAGATAAATCGTTTAGTGTTCGTCCTGAGAAAATTAGTGTCCATTTATTGAAAAGGAGAAATCCGATCGTTATTTTAGAACCAATCATGTCTTCTATACTTTATATTGGGAACTCACTTCGAATCATACACTCTCCACTAATTAGTATCCTAATATATAGGTTTGTTTAATCCACTTGCTAATATTCAATCATAAAATCAATCAAATTTACTTACATCATCATCCTGTATATCACTTTTCTTGTTCTTTTTCTGCCTTCAAACTTAAACAGATTCCTCGTCCAATCCAGTGGACAGTTTGGATTATACCAACACAGAAAAACTTAAGCAACAATATAAATCATCATTTATCCCGGAAAAGGATTCTTAATAAAGAATTTAGAAATGCTTATCGCTTACCGTGTATTTTTTTGTTTGTTTATATTTTCAGCGATTTTTTAAATAAAATTATAATAGTTTCTGAATGAACGTAGATATGTGAGTACACTTTGTGACCAACTCTTGGAGTTATTCTGCCAAAAAATGTCTATTATTTACACTAATAGCTATTTAAATGTTATTTCTTGTGAGAAGTGAATAATTTTTAGAAAAAAATTTTTAAACTTCTTGCGTTTTTTAAATGTTCAATGTAATGGTACCATTTCCTAAACAGTATACAAAGTTTAAGACTTGCGTTTACGCCTAAAACAAGCAAATATGTAGATAATGATTATCGTTGCCCGAATGTTTGGGATGCGCTTTTCTCCCTCTAAATGCAAGTTGTTGCTTCAGGACTGGTCTGCATCAACACCTGAACTAAGGATAGGGGGTGAAGTAGTCGAACGCGTTGACAACTTCACTTATGTTGGAAGTCTGATCAGCCCTAATGGGTTGGTGTCTGACGAAATCTCAGCACGGATTCGAAAAGCTCGCTTGGCCTTTGCCAACTTACGTCATCTATGGCGAAGGCGAGATATCCGTCTATCAATTAAGGGACGAGTATACTGCGCGGCAGTTCGTTCTGTCCTTCTTTACGGCTGCGAAACATGGCCTTTAAGAGTGGAAGATATTCGTAAGTTACTAGTATTTGACCACAGATGCCTTAGAAATATTGCGGGTATCTGCTGGGATCACCGGGTAAGTAATAGTGAGGTTAGACGCAGGGTACTAGGGAATGATGGTAAATTAGTTGATGAGGTTATGAATCTTCATCGACTGAGATGGTTGGGCCACGTGTTACGTATGCCTGAACACCGATTACCACGACGCGCAATGCTGACTAGTGCAGGGGATAATTGGAAGAAAGTTAGGGGCGGCCGAACCAAAACGTGGCATCAGTGCTTGAAGTTATAAACTTCTGGTCTGAGCCATGTTGGTAGGTGCAGACTGCCTGGTTGGGGTCCGCGTGACTATCGTAACCAATGGTTGAAGACTCTTGGTGACATGGCTCAGAATCGATCACAATGGCGTCGGTGTATACACTCTCTGTCTTCCTTAAATTAAGAGATTAAAATCGCTTCATATCTGTCTAGGAACTAATTCTTTCTTCCTTTACTATCTCCTTATACACAATCTTTCTTCTATATATTACCACCACTGAATTAACTACTCCTATGAATCCGGTGTTCATCTTGTTGTGCTAATGCGGTAAGGCAACTTGGACCGATGCATATACGTGCCTGGTCCTACGTTGCAGCTGACTGACTGACTGACTGTTTTTTTGTTATTTTTTCAGTAATCTGTAGAGTGTAAATTCAGTTTGTCTGCACTTATTATGTCTACCAAATTATCTCTCAATGCAAAAATAATATTATATGAACGAAAAGAGAATTCATTGTGTACAAGATCAATTACTAACAAATTGTAAGTAGCAAGAACAAACATTCTAGCAGAATAGCATGAAGTCATTTTTATTTTGCTGGTTCTCGTCAGCTGCTTACAACCTGTGATATTTAAAATCATAATTACATAATGGGTTTTAATTACTTACATGAGATGGTTTAGTTAGAAGTTATATTGAAGACATATTAGTATAGTGTAGCAAAGGTGTAAATAAATTTAATAGACTGAATATCGTAAATATATACCTTATGTACAAGAACATCCTACAACATTGATTGTGATAACAGTTCAAACGGCTAGAAATAAGTAAACATTGATAGGAATAAGATGAGTAGAGTTCAGTTGATAAAATAAGATTATTAATTTGGACGATATTTGGAATAAAACTCAATGATGTAATAAATGCAAGAAAGAGTTTAGAGAAAAAGAAAAAAGTAGATTAAGATACATCGAAGGAATATTAGTCACCAAGGTAAGGAAAGATTAATAACCACTTCCTTTTGGACACATAAATCAGGTTTTTGGCGTCTGATAGCAACGGCTTCAGAAGACTGGAGTTTGGCTGTTTACTAATCACCTTGGATCATTGTAGGGTATCGATCTGATGTCCTGTATCAAGGAGATGTTTGGTGATTGTTCTAAGACTTTTTGGAACATGTTCAAAAAATCTGAGATATCCACTGCTTTCTGTTCGGTGAATGTGCCTGCTCTGGCTTACTTGCTTACTTACACCTGTTACTCCTAATGGAGCATAGGCCACTGACCAGCATTCTTCAACTCTGTCTTGGGCCTTCTTTTCTAGTTCCATCCAATTCTTGTTCATTTTTATCATGTCTAGCTCCATTTCCCGGCGTAATATGTTCTTCGGTCTTCCTCTCCTCCTTCGACCTTGCGGATTCAATGTGAGGGCTTGTCTTGTGACGCAGTTGAGTGCATTCCTCAATAAGTGTCCTATCCACTTCCAGCGCTTCTTCCTCCACTGGGATCTGATTTGTTCTCTCCCACAGTAGGTTGTTGCTAATAGTGTCCGGCCATGCTATTCTGCTAGAATGTTTGTTCTTGCTCATTTCAAAGTGATAAATGGAACTATGTGTATGAAATTGTAAGTAGCTTGTTATACGAAACCAAACTTTACCAAAGCCGATAAAACCTAAACTGCAGGACTTTGCACCACCATGGAGAATGGGAATTAACAGGATATAAAGAAGTGTCGGATAAATGTCAGTCACTCTGGTAAATCGGCTGTCGTGCTAAGCGGTACCTGCTCATGCACCGCGATTCTAACCACCGTTTATCAAGGTCTACATCATAGGCTGATGTAATATACCTGGTACCCCTGTTGTGAACGAAAACACGTGATGGACAGCCGGTTGTAGTTTAATATAAAATTACTGAGTACTTTCATGCGATATGAGGACCATATGTTCAGTACTTTATTTACAAACTTCATTGTCATGATGATTATACTCTATTTCCGCTCTCTTCGATTTTGTCATTTCAACCTTCTACTGCCGGGTTTTTCACTTCCGACTGGTGTTGCATACTACTTATGTCTGTCCATGTAATTAGCACACACCACACCCCTATGTCTACATTCAGCAGCGGTAAAGTAATAGGTTCGCACATATCATACCTTCAAAAAACCCCTTGTCCTAACCAAAATTACTGAGCAGTGTTTCAATCTTTTCATAGACGGAAAAACAGCCTCCCAGATTTACATATGTCGTAAGCTGCCAGATGCGTGGAGTGAACCTTATGTGTTCTAGAGAACGTTTCGTCATCCCTTCAAATCAACAAGAACTGATGAGACTCTCAAGGCTAGTTGCAGTAACATACTAAACTACTTCACTTTCTGTAGTCTAACTATGAGTTAATGCGAACAAGTTATGAGGTAACACTAAGTACTTGGTGGTAAGCGCCAATTCTGAAGCTTCTGCAGTCTCGTCTAATGTATTTCTAGGTCCACTATAACTGGACGAAACAGGGTCGTGTACGTACTTACTTACTTACGCCTGTTACTCCCAATGGAGCATAGGCCGCCGACCAGCATTCTCCAACCCACTCTGTCCTGGGCCTTCTTTTCAAGTTCCATCCAATTCTTGTTCATTTTTCTCATATCTATCTCCATTTCTCGGCGTAATGTATTCTTTGGTCTTCCTCTCTTCCTTCGACCTTGAGGGTTCCATATGAGGGCTTGTCTTGTGACGCAGTTCGGTGCTTTCCTCAATGTGTGTCCTATCCACTTCCAGCGCTTCTTCCTGATTTCTTCCTCCACTGGGATCTGATTTGTTCTCTCCCACAGTAGGTTGTTGCTAATAGTGTCCGGCCAACGGATCCGAAGTATTTTGCGTAGACAACTGTTAATAAACACCTGTATCTTTTGGACGATGGATTTCGTAGTTTTCCAGGTTTCCGCGCCATACAGTAGAACTGTCTTGACATTTGTATTGAAAATTCTGACTTTGGTGTTGGTTGCCAATTGTTTTGAGTCCCAGATATTCTTCAGTTGTAGATATGCTGCTCTTGCTTTGCCAATCCGTGCCTTCACATCTGCATCAGATCCACCGTGTTCATCGATGATACTGCCCAAATATGTAAAGGTTTTTACATCTTCCAAAGCTTCTCCGTCAATTGTGATTGGATTGGTACATGTTGTGTTGTATCGAAGAATCTTGCTTTTCCCTTTGTGTATATTGAGACCTATTGCTGCTGAGGCTGCAGCTACACTGGTTGTCTTCTCCTGCATTTGTTGTTGTGTGTGCGATAGAAGAGCCAGATCATCTGCGAAGTCTAGATCATCTAATTGCATCCTAGCTATCCACTGTATCCCGTGCTTCCCTTCAGATGTTGATGTCTTCATGATCCAGTCGATCACCAGGAGAAAGAGAAAGGGTGAGAGTAAGCAACCTTGCCTAACACCGGTCTTTACTTCGAACGACTTTGTCAACTGTCCTCCATGAACGATCTTGCAGTTTAATCCATCATAGGAATTCTGTATGATATTGACTATCTTCTGAGGCACGCCGTAGTGTCGAAGAAGCTTCCATAGGGTTGTTCTGTCCACGCTATCAAATGCTTTTTCGTAGTCGATGAAGTTGATATAGAGTGATGAATTCCATTCAATTGATTGTTCCACAATGATCCGTAGAGTTGCGATTTGGTCTGTGCACGATCTATACTTACGGAATCCTGCCTGTTGGTCTCGAAGTTGGGCGTCTACGGAGTCCTTCATCCTGTTTAACAATACCCTGTTGAAGACTTTTCCCGGTATTGAAAGAAGAGTGATTCCCCTGTAGTTGTCACAGTTGCTGAGATCGCCTTTCTTTGGTATTTTGACTAGAAGTCCTTCTTTCCAGTCTTTTGGTACCTGTTCCTCATCCCAGATCTTTTTGAAGAGAGTTTGGAGTATCCTTGCAGTTGCCGGTACGTCTGCTTTCAGTGCCTCTGCTGGAATGCTGTCTAGTCCTGCTGCTTTGCCACTCTTGATTTGTCTGATAGCCATGCTGATTTCTTCAATTGTCGGTGCGCCAACATCAATTGGGAGGTCCGTGAGTGCTGCTTCGATGTTGGGTGGGTTCAGTGGGGCTGGTCGATTCAAGAGTTCTTTGAAGTGTTCTACCCACCTGTTTCGTTGTTCTTCAATGTTGGTGATTATCTTGCCTTCCTTGCTTTTCACTGGTCGTTCTGGTTTATGGTGATTTCCGGAGAGTTTCTTTGTTGTTTCATACAGTTGTCTCATGTTTCCTTCTCTCGCAGCCTTTTCCGCCGTCATTGCCAAATCTTCCACATATTTACGTTTGTCGGTTCTGATGCTCCTTTTCACTTGCTTGTTTACTTCTGTGTATTCAGCTTGTGCCTTGACTTTTTCTGCTCTTGTTCGACTGGTATTGATTGCTACTTTCTTGTTCCTCCTTTCTTGAATCTTATCCAGTGTATCGACCGTGATCCAATCCTTGTGATGGTGCTTCTTTTGGCCCAGAACCTCATGACATGTTGAAGTGATTGCCTCTTTTATCTCTTTCCAGTTGCTCTCCATAGTAGTTCCTTCTCCATTGAGTAGATCATGAAAGGCTTGGAACTTATTGCTGAGGGTTATCTTGAATTTATTGAGTTTGTCATTATCCCGAAGAAGAGCCGTATTAAATTTTTGTGATATTGTCCTCCCCGTTGTCCAGTGCCTCTTGAGTTTCAATTTCATCTTGGTGACCAGCAAGTGATGATCTGATGCTATATCAGCTCCTCTCTTTGTTCTCACGTCCTCCATCGTCCTCCTGAACTTTTTGTTGATGCAGATATGGTCGATTTGGTTCTGTGTGCTGTGATCCGGTGAAGTCCATGTGGTTTTGTGAACGCGTTTATGTGGGAATATAGTGTCGCCTATGACCGGTTTTTTGAAGGTACATAGGTTTGCAAATCTCTCACCATTTTCGTTCCTTTCTCCCAGTCCGTGTCGTCCCATGATCTCTTCATATCCGGTGTTGTCCATTCCAACCTTGGCATTTAAATCTCTCATCAGAATGGTCAAGTCCTTTGTTGGACACTTCGCGACGACTGACTGCAACCTATCGTAGAATTGATCTTTAACGTCTTCATTGTAGTCGTTGGTAGGCGCGTAGCATTGGATGACGTTCATTGTAATCCCTGTTTTCTTTGTTTTGAAGGAGGCTTTGATGATCCTTGGTCCATGAGATTCCCATCCTATAAGTGCATTTTGTGCTTGTTTGGACAGCATCAATGCAACTCCTTGTGTATGTGGGGCATTTTCTTGTTCATGTCCGGAGTATAACAGCAGCTCCCCTGAAGCTAGTCGTTGTTGTCCAACTTGCGTCCAATGTGTTTCACTGATCCCAAGCACCTCTAAATTGTATCTCCTCATTTCTGCAGCAATTTGAAAAACTCTCCCAGTCTCCCACATTGTGCGAGCATTCCATGTACCTAAATAAGTGGTTGCTCTGGTTGTCAGAAGGGGCATCGGCCTCGTGACTTCCGAAGAAACTCGGCTTTCATCATGAGGCGTCATAATTCTTCTAAAAGAAGACCTCCTGACTCCCAGGGCAGAGTTTAAATGGTTTGAATAATTTTTTCTGGTTAGCGTTTTTTTAGCGAGTTAGTTTTCTACGGGATGGGGTCGCTAACCCCATGACCAACCCTCCTCCTTTATCCGGGCTTGGGACCGGCAGTAGCCCCCGGAAAGGGACTCCAGGCGGAGTTGGTCGTGTACGTACTCTAAGTAAATAAACGAGTTCCCAGACAGATCAAGTACTGAAGTGAAACAAATATAAAAAAAACCATTTTATTATGTGAATTACGATTTTGACAAACATTACGTGGACATCTTTTGAATTCACTGAACTTCTGACAAATCTTCATCTCCAGTAATTTAGATGAACTTGACTAATGTCTTTTTGTCAGTGCGGAGGGGTTATTCTATGATTATGACCGATCGCCTATGAATAGTATGGCCAAGTGGTGATAACTATCAAAAAGTAAATTATTGGCTTAAATCCTTCAAAAAAAAAAACAAAACAAAACAAAATCAATTATTAACATGGAAACTTAATTTTTTTAGACAACATAAGATATTTATATGCAAAATATTGTGCACAAAAATAAATTTCATTGACTATTGATTAATATATAATCGATTGCATCATAAAGATCTTGTAAATTATACATCAAAAAACATTATTTTTACTTTCCAATAGTGTAGGATAATTTAAAAATTGCTTCCCATTAAACAATCATTGAATATTTTTTTTTTAATGGATTAGTTACTTGTTATTTTTATTTTATCATCAAATAACTGAATATATTACAGTAATAAGTTTTTTATTATATACTTTCTATAGTTATTCCATAATAGATAATAATGTATCAGAGTGGGTTGGAGAATGCTGGTCGGCGGCCTATGCTCCATTGGGAGTAACAGGCGTAAGTAAGTAAGTAAGTAATAATGTATAGAATAGAATCATACTGGTAAAATCAATGATTGTTTTTTTTTTTTGTGTTTTTTTTACTCTATTAAAATTGTTCAATAATACCTTGGATATATAATCATAAATAATAATATCTGTTTATTTTAGTTTATCAAAAGTACATTCAACGTTTCTTTTTCATTGTATATGTTGTATATGTATTTTTCTGTAACCATAAATTACAAATTTTCTAGAAAAAAAAAGGAAAAAATATGACATTAAAATGTGACATACTTCTTAAGTACTTATATGTGTGATTTCATTTTTATTTACACTAATAATAATAATAATAATAATAATAATAATAATAATAATATATTAAGAAGAACTTTATTAAAGGAATTGATAGGTCCTGGGTCTGAATCCCACGAGGCGGGATCGTGGATGCGCATTGCTGAGAAGTCCCACAACGGGATAAAACGACCATTCAGTGTTTCCAGGTTTTCCATAGTGGTCTAGGTTCAATTGAATTATGATGTCAACAATTGAAATTACTACAAACTCCACAAAACCCCTTCTAATACTAATCAACATATGCTTACTAGTAACTGGCTTCAGGGGGTATTTTCTAGAGTTCTAGTGAGAAGCAGTGACCAGTGGAGTTCAACCGGGTCAGTTGTGAGATAGATAGTAACTCGCTGAAGATAATGGTGGATGTGTCGCACAACTTTGTGGATTAGTTGAAGTTATAAATTAACACCGTTGGATGCCGGCCGCCTCAATGGTCTAGTGGTTAAGCGTTCCCTCGTGAGACTGATAAGTCCTGGGTTCGAGTCTCTTGTGGGAGCGGGATCGTGGATGAGCACTGCTGAGGAGTCCGTCCAGTGCTTTTAGGTTTTCCATGGTGGTTTATTTTCAAATGACTCATGATCCCGACTATTGAATTTGCATATATATATATATATATATATATATATATATATATATATATATATATATATTTAGTTCACCGAAAATGAACGGATTCTTTTGATCGAAAAAATAAGTTAAATAATATTTCATAAAATCTAATCAATTGAGTCATTAATTTTGTTAGTTCTATTGATAAATAAAGTTTACTTGAACTATGTTTGTTATTGATTAGTACAATGATATTTTTCAAATGTCTGTTCATACATTTTTACTTGTGAAGGTATTTATACCTTTCATTTTTGTCTAATTGACCTTTATTTTATTTCATTCACATAAATAAACGTTTTATATATATATATGATCAGTTTCGTTGAAATGTTTTGCACTAATCAATATCACACAGAAATTGGATAAAGTTTGTCTTCTCATTAAATGATCTAATTTTCTTAATTAAGAATAGAAAGTGTTATTAGTAAAAGTATCGACTATGAAAATGTATGTGAAATAACTTTGATGAATTTTCATCTGATTCTTAGCTTATTAAAAAATAGCTTCCATAAACGGAGAATTTTCTGAAATGAAAACAGTAATGTTACAAGATGTAAACAGATTTTCAATAAATAATGAATCTATCCACGTCTTCTACTGGTTGATTTGTCTATGAATCGGTGAAATTAATGACATCAATTCGTTCTGATGCATATAGATTATCCGTTCGATCTAAGCCTTATAATGACCATAACAGATTTTTAAGTTTCTTTTTCGTTAGGGCTTTTACTACGAAACGACTTTGGTTATAATTCGAAAATTCTATATAGTCATTTGGATGAGTAAGTTTTGCGGTAAAATGTAAGGGACGCTATTTGATCTATCGGTACATGCTTGTTCCAGGAATAAAAGGTTTAGGATTAAGATCTAGGATTAGTGTCGATTTGTCTGTACATATAAATGACAACAAATCGAGGACATGATACATTTTTTTACAGCATTATTTTTACTCTATGGTGGGAAGAAGTAATTTTTCACCATCATTTTACACGTTCTCAGCAGTTTACAAAGGTGTGGAATGAATATACTTTTCTGTTCTAGTTTACAATCACAAGGAATATCAGGATGTAAAATTGGTTTTTCACTGAGCAGTGACCGATGTTGTGTATATCATGTCAGCTGAATCTTGCTGACAAATAGGAAATAGCACGAAACCTAGACCCACAATTTTCTGACGACTACTTCTAACCACCTCACATCTCAGTAGTAGGATTGGAGAAAAATAGTTTGAAATGGGACTGGAATTCGTAAATATGGTAAGAAGAAACAAAATATGATACTAAACTTATTATGAGTTTGATAAAAATCAGTACATGTAAAATCTAACCATTTAAGGAGGTTAGTTTGAGAGGGTAAGGAGTAATCCCGATACTTAATCATCAGTTAATTCGGAGAGTGAATGAATGACTTGTAGTCGAAATACATTACAACTGTCTGTTGATTTAGTAATTTGTAATCGTGTTTACTTTGTGTTCAATATTTTCCACGTGAGACTGTTATTTTGTTAGGAGAAAAAGCTTATTCTACTGGTGACCTGCATTGTCTTCTAATATCAGTCCACTTCATAAGTTATCATTCAGTCACGTAGTATCACCGTTTCTCATGCACCAATCAGCACTTTTTTCATCCACTTAACGAATCGAACCCTGTTCTTAAAGCCCTACTCCATGACAGAATATATCATTATTAATAGTTATAATAAAATAAGCGACTAATTAGTCGACTAATTGAGGTAAGCACCTACTTTTGTCATATTTATTAGCAATTATAACGTTCTTCCACACGTAATTATACTTAGGACAAATAAATATCCATCAACCTCACCTACACTGTTTAATGTCGTATCTTATGGTTACTTTATCTTATGGTTTCCCTTCTAGTTTCAAAAATCAATCTATACTTCTTCGACTAAAGTATGGTAATTCGTTGTTTTTGATCATATTTCTGTTCGTAACTTTAAGCTGTTTTGTAACTAATGGAGAGTTTTGAAATCGAACAATGGATTCATTTAAACCTTCGAAATTAGTTGTCCATATATGATCTAATTGAACATAAGATTTCAGATTCATAGAATCTGTAGTGAGAGTAGAGTTCCATTCCTTTAAAGCTATGGATTTACTAATGTCATGGTTATATATTTTCCTAATCGGCGTATTTTTTTTACCGACATCCACTTCCCCGAGACGGGGTTGCTAACCCCATACCAAACCCTCCTTTATCCTGGCTTGGGATCTTCAGTAACACTGAAAGGCTTCCAGACAGAGTTTTACTGATGACATGTCCTAAATAATATTTGTGTTTACATGTGATGTAATCTTTTTAGGTGAGGAGGAACTCTTAGACGAAGCAAGATAAATAAATAGTTACTTTGGGAAGTAGTTGATCAGAAGTAACAGACTTTGGTTTCGTGCCAGTTAATACGTGTTATCAAATCATATCTGCAAACTTGAGGAATCTAATAATTTTTGTCAACCAGTGTCATAGTCAGAATCAGTTTGATCACTAAGTAATAAATTACGTTATGTTTATCTACTCCATAAAGATCATCAGTTCTCTCAGGATAACAGATACGTCATACTAACCAGTAGCAACCAAGTTCAGGGTTATCTATTGATTATTTCCACTCATAGTATATACTTTGTCTATTTGCTTATATTATTGATCAAATTACAACTTGATTAATAGAATTCTATCAGCACTGAGAACTAGAACAATATAATTTAGTTAATATTCAGTGAATAACCTTTGTAACAACACTTATTGTTGAACACTGTAAAAGACTAATTTTTATTCATCGATGCAACAGTCGATTTATGAGGACATAAGGCATACGTATATATAGTATATATGGTATATATATATATAAACCATTTCCTTTTGTCTATCACCAAATATATCTAATGTATACATTCATATAATGTGCTTTCGTTTATAAATCTCATTTTACATTTGATAATATATTATTATAAATGCACAGGAAGTGTGTATATGAGACTATTCTATTCAGAAATTTTTATCGATTGGAAATTCTGAATAAATTGTTATGTAATTCATACATTTTACCAATCATCTTTATTCATTGTAACCGGTCTCAAGTTATCTATAATCAATAAAGAAATAATGTGCATATGAATATAATAAATAGACTAAATAGGTATTACAATTCAAAGATTTTAATTAATCAACATTTGTGTGATAAAAGCAAGTATATAATATTGTAAAACATTGTCTCAAATGTATGAGGTTTTTCATTCAATTAATCACAATGTAGAATCTTGTGCGCTTGTATATCTGTTTAAGTTCCTATAACCTGTTAGTATAGTGAGATGAAATTATCAGGCCAAATCCTAGAATAATAGAAGCAGTACAAGTATCAGTGGTGATTGAAAAGATTTAAGAAAACATAAATTAGTGAAATAAAAACGCCATAAATGTTATGAGGAATTCAAGAAATCAGAATTTTGTGGAAGACAAAGAACGGATGCACTTGCGCCATTGCAAATGATTTTGAGCCATGTCATTCAAAGTCTAGCCATTGGTTACGATAGTCATGCAGACCCCAACCAAGTAGTCTATACCTATTAACATGGCTAAGTTCACTTATCTGTGACTTCGTGAACTGATTCCATGTCTTGGTTTCCTTGCTCTTACCCTTCTAACCCACTTGTACACCAGAAAACATCACCCGTCAGTGTAGGTGGTGGTTGGACATACATATTACATGTCCCAACCACCTTCAGTTGCCGAAGATTTACTACCTCACCGGTTGATTTGTCATCCTCGCTTAGCACCTTATTCCTAACCTAGATACTGCTTATTCCGTGGTTGTAAAATGCAAGAGCAATGATTCGAAGACACCTATGATCGAACACAAGTAACCTACGAATATCCTATATTCTTAATGGTTGTTTCACACCCATAAGGCAGAACGGAGCGAATTGCTGCTCAGTAAACTCTTCCTCTGGTTGAAAGACGAATATCTTGCTTATGTCACAAGTGACACAAGTTAGTAAAGCCAGTCAAGCCTTCCAAATCCGTGACGAGATTTCTTCAGATGCCAGACCATCAATACTGAGGTGACCTGCAAGTTGAGTGAGGTGGTCGACACGCCCAACTACTTCACTCCGTTTCGTTAATTCAGGCGATGATGCAAGCCAATCCTTTTGCATATAGAAAACCACATGCCGAACATTCTTGGATTGTTGCTTAAGGTGGTCGGAAGCTCTGCACTGAACAGAGCTACTTCATTTGTGCATTCCTAGTTAAAGAATGGATCTCCTAGAAAAAGATAGATCCCTGAGAGTCAGACGATGGAAGCGTAATCTCTATGACAAAATTAAATAAAAATGGGGAAAGTGGACAATCGTGAGGAACACAACTTGAAGTAACCGGTGCTGATGACTCAACTAGTAGAGTTCGAGCAGAGAGGGTATACAAGGTTAATATACTATTTTGGTACGTCTTTCAATGACAGACCGGTCTGAAACCAGCTTGGTTTCATCGGATTTGTTGTCTACGAGCTCTAGTTAGACAACGAAGTGATATTGAGACCAATATTCTAGACACTACATCTGTTGAATTTATTCCTCTGTGATTGTTACCAGAGGATTTTTGTCTTTTCTTATGAATTGGGACGATCGGCGATTGAGATCAGTCAGATTGGATTACATCCAGATCCCAGATTCTAGTTAAGATTTCAGCTGGTCTAACTGTTAGAACTGGACCACCATCCCTAAAAATCTCAGGGCTTAGTCCATCAGACCCTACTGTTCTCCTTCTCCTTAGATTACGTATAGCCTCTTCAAGTTGACTAAGATTTGGTGGACTTACAAGAGTTTCCCACTGAGGTTGTTTGGAGATAGTGAGAAAATAACGTGTGCACGAAGGCCAGTTGTACTGTGTCCCTAAAGCGTTCTGCTCATTGGTGCAATCTCCTGGATCGAGAGTGAATAACAGTCTCATCGTTCTCCAAGATATTTCCACTAACAGCTGTATCTTTAGTACTTGCATCCGTGATAAGTTTAAACAGTTGTCTACTGTTACCTATCGCTGCTGCATTTTCCATATATTCTGCTTTCACTATCCACCACTGCTCACGATCATTATGTAGGCTTTCTATAATCCTACGGTTAAGCTACCTCCACTCGTCATTGTGTTCTAAGCCGGATGGGATGAATTTTGACGCCGCTGAAAACTACTAATTTTTCCGAACATTGTGGTTCATGTTACTAGTAGATATCTCTGTTGTTTCCATAGCATTTTGGATATCATGCCAAGCTGCCTCGGGGTGGATATCATTTTCACGATTGACTAGTTCCCTCCCTAGCTCTTCCTAAAATATATAAACAGTGATGGTGTATATATCTATCTTTTCTGGTTCTTACTATCTCTTTTAGTTGAACAGAACACAAGAGATTGTCTATTGGCATCCAGTGTATGAGAGCCCGCGCTGACATACCTACATCAGTGATGCCACGTGAAGCGGCAGTGTGGTCTTGAGATACTTGAAGGATAAATCGTGCAGGTCCCTTATATGAGCTAGGTGAGGTCAAACGAATGATCGCACTTGGATCTTGTATTAGCGTTTTAAAGACGCAGCATACATCGATGGTGCGAAATTCTAGAATCCTAGCCAAAAAAATCCCATTGTCCTATCTGACACAAGGTTTGAACATTAAAAGCTTCAACATGTAGTTTAGATAGTGGTTTCAGGAGACCAGAAATAATACTGTGAACTTAAATCATTAGGATTGGTAGCACATGGTGATAAATATAAATGGGAAGGATAAGTCATGGGAATATAAATATTATCATGAGGTGAGGTAGAGATTTGACCGTCAACAAGGTGATCTCGTGTGCCGATAGAGGTATGAGGGCGGTTATCACTTCCCGGTTGCTTACGCCGTGAAAGGATAGTTTTCCTTGACGGACCTGAAAAAGAAGAATAATTAGTGGTGGTCTTATCAACCTGGGAGCGTGTACTTCAGAGCCCAAGAGACAACTGTTTGAGGATGGTCACTCATAAATTTTCTTTGGGAAGGTTTTCATTTGTTGGCTTCGCATTTCAAAATGCCTTAAAGTCGGAGATGGGAATCCTTGGGATAAGTTGAGGTGTGACATTTTTAAAGTCGACATTTTCTAACTCCTTCCTTTCGTTCCGAGAATACAGAATTTCTGCAGATGCTGTTAATCAGAAAGGAACACTTCACTGCTTTTAAAACCCTCTGCAGTCATTAGTACGACTTCACCCTCGGACCATAACTTACTACATCTAGTTTTACCGATTTGCAATCGATCTCCTGGGTATAATAAAACCGGCAGTAACCCTTAAACGGCTCCAGATGTAATCAAACTCTAATTATATTAGTTAATAACAATGTGATTAAGTATCTGTTTTTTCTTTTGTAAATTTATCTTGTATAAAAACCTCTGATTTAGTCTTAAAATAATTCTATTTAGCATTTCTTGTTGAAATTAATTTTCTCTATGTACTTATAGTGAAAAGAAAACTATCCGTTAAATTACACATAAAATAGTAAAATAGATTAAATTATTTTACTCAGCTGATTTTGTAAAAGTACATTTATTTCATTTTATAAACTAATTATTATGAATATATTATCTTCAATGTATGAAAATTGTGTCATATTTTAGATAAGTCAAGATAATAAAGCAAATTCATGCTTTTATTTTTCTAACTTAATATAACATTTAATAATATGAGTTTTATTCCTAAGATGATATTTGACATTGATTTTATACTCAGTATATTCGGTACTTATCTTTGAGTATACTGTTATTTCACGTTAATATCTTTGTTTCTTTTCAATGGTTAAGATCATGAGTCAGTTGAAGCTAGACCACCATGGAAAACCTGGAAGTACTGGACGGCCGTTCTGTTCCATCGTGGGACGCATCCACGACTTCGCCCCCTGCGAGATTCGAACCCAGGACCTATATATATATATGTTTTAGAATGGTAAATGTCACATATTTGTCACACTTCAGTAGAGTCCAGCTTGATGCTTCACATCAATTTCAGGTTCCCTATTAACTAACATTTATTGTTACTTTTAAGTACCGAAGTGGGTGAAGAGGTTACCTGATGTGTTTAATTTATACAATTGAACCGAATATAATTTGTGGACAACCTCTGAGTGACGTTGAAAAATTCCAACCACTCGCCAGGGTCAACAGAGGGTTATAAATTAATGTCAGGAATTAGCATAGGAAATAAAAGTTGAGGTATACATCATGCGCTGACATAAACTATAATACTATAAAAATATTTAGAGCTGGGGACAGCTGACAGATGCATTGCAAGTGAGGACCGAAGTCAGATGAGGCTGCCTACTCTCCTCATTTCTCTTTCATCTGATGGTCGACTGGATTATCAAGACCTCAATATTTGAGAGGGAGCACAGAATATAATGGATGTGTTGGATGCGACTAGACGATTCGAACTTTCCAGATGAACTGGCTCTTCCATCCCATACACATCAACAAATGTAGGTCAAAACAAACAGTGTAGCAGCAGCCTCTGCGTCAGTAGGCCTCAGTATACACAAAGGAAAAAGAAATATCCTCAAATTTAAGACGGAGAACACCAACATAATCACACTTGATGGAGAAACTCTGGAAGAGGTGGAAACTTCCACGTACCCCGACAGAATCATCGATTAACGAGGGGGATTCAAAGCAAACGTTATGACTACAATTGGTAAAACAAGGGCCATGTTCCTACATTTGAAGAACATATGGAACTCAAAACAACTATCAACCAATATCAGAGTCAAAATCCTCAATACGAACGTCAAGATACTGCTACTAATACTATTACTGATTGGAGCTGAGACAGTATTTCTACAACTGAAGAACAGATGGAACTCAAAACAACTGTCAGTCAACATCTAAGTTAAAATTTTCAATACGAACGTCAATACACTTCTACTGAACGGAGCTGAAACTTGGAGGACTACCACAACCATCACCAAAACAGTAAAATTATTTATGAACAATTGTCTACACAAGATATTCAATGTCCGTTAACCGTAAACCATCAGCAACAGTTCACTGTTGGAGAGAACAAATCATGTTGTAGCTGAGGAGGAAATTAGTAAAAGACGTTTGAAGTGGATAAGACACACATTGAGGAAATCATCAGACAGCATTACGAGGCAAGCGCCAACTTGGAATCGTGAAAGGAAACAGAAAAGTCGAAGGCCGACGAACACACTGAGCCAGGAATTGGAAGGAGACATGGAAAGAATGAATAGTAACTGAAAAGTATTGCTTGGAACAGTGTTGGATAGAGTGTGCTATTGGGCGGCCTATGCTCATCCAAGAGGGGAAACGGGTGTAAATATGTAATATTAAGGTCCTACTGGCCATGTAGGAATATTAATCGATAATGATAGTCACGAATGGACAATAGAGCATGTGCTATTGACCAGCGAACCCAAGGCACAACAAACACTCATTTTAAATAGTAGCAAGAATGATTGAGAACACTGGCCGGAAATACTAAATCAAATGGGCTTGTAGTGTCGTTTACTATGTTAAGCCCATATAACTTATCCTAGCTTCTGGACAAGTTAATTTATCCATTTTTTAAAGCTAAACTTTGATCTTGGTAATTATTCACTCATCAACCTTGACTATTATTTATACCAGAGTATGCCTGTTTACATTTTCAGTACATATGTCAAGACAGTTCTACTGTATGGGACCGAAACCTGGAAAACCACGAAAGCCACTATCCAGAAGAGACAGGTGTTTATTAACAGTTGTCTACGCAAAATACTTCGAATCCGTTGACCGGACACTATTAGCAACAACTTACTGAGGGAGAGAACAAATCAGATCCCAGTGGAGGAAGAAATCAGGAAGAAGTGCTGGAAGTGGATAGGACACACATTGAAGAAAGCACTGAACTGCGTCACAAGACAAGCCCTCACATTGAATTCTCAAGGTCGAAGGAGGAGAGGAAGACCAAAGAACACATTACGCCGGGAAATGGAGATAGATATGAGAAAAATGAAGAATTGGATGGAACTAGAAAATAAGGCCCAGGACAGAGTGGCTTGACGAATGCTGGTCGGCGGTCTATGCTCCATTAGGAGTAACAGGCGTAAGTAAGTAATTAGGTAATGCCTGTGTACATCTTATCCTATTCATAACATATCTGTAAGTTATTTTTCTTGACTATAAATATTGAATAACTCTTGATTAAATCGAGTTGGCTCACATGGCATTTCCACTGTATGCCATTTCTCTTCATTCTCCTCTCTTCGCTTGAGTATATTTGGCTTATTTATTTCCGTTATTCACTAACATGAATTAAATTGACAGTTATATACGAGAATTAGTGACATGTATACTTTGCTAACAAGAATAAATGATCCAACTGGAGTCAGATATAGGGCCACTAAAGGTTAAACGCACCTTCTATCCCCAACAGCCAGTCAGAAGACGATGACGGCAAGCCAGCATACCTTTTTTTATGATGTTGTCAACCTTACTGAAAACATTACAGGATTATATCACATGAACACAACGTACCGTAAATAAGAATTTACATTGTATACATAGCTAAGTCACGTGCTAAAAAAACTGAGTAACAGATCCATAATTAATTAACGATAAGTTAGGAATGATAAAACACATAACAACAATTAATGAATGAAATCATTGAAAGAAACCAAAGAGTAACATAAAAATAACACAAACCAAGTGCTAAATGACAAGTGCACATTTCTGGCCAAGAAATGGTTTCATTTTCTAATGTGCTTATGCATGTAAATCGTTTTAGACCAAAAAAACCTCTTTCTTCACTCTTAGTCTTCTCACTTATTAATCGGTTAAAAGTTTGAGCGTAGGAAGTTTTGTATTCCAGTATCAGTATCGAATATGTCACGTTGTAACAATATTTAAAGTCATTAAAAAATTTTCACTTGGTTTTCGGAGTTCAATCAACATCAAATAGCTAAACAAGGCTAAATTGATTGATGCACAGTGATTAACGAATGTGAATGTTTCAATCATATAAGAAGTCAGTTATGATGTAAAAGGTCCAGTTGTAACATCATTTCTAATATGGAATGAAACAAGTTGAAATCAAAAACAAGTTGTTAGTTCTCTCACAATTACAGACATATCTTGTTGACGAATATTAACCAACATGAAGTTCAGATTCAGAACATTCTACTTATTATTCTTCAACCACTTATATCAAAGTTTCAGCCCTGATGTGAAGAAATCAACATAACCTTTTTTTGAGAAGTTTGAGTTAGTATATACAACGTTTTAATCTAATAAGTTAAATGAGAAACATTTTGATTATTAACAAAAACATCCAAAGACTTTGAATTCATACACCTTCAAAACTAAGTTTATCATACCCAATTTGTTTTCTTTTAACTCATAATATATCTGATAATTTATAAGTAAAGATGGAAAGTGGCTAGCAGTCGAATCCATGACGCGCATTTCGTTCTATTTGGGACTCGTCAGCTGGATGTACCTGCATCTCAGAGTTGATGTTCACTCTAGGACTCGAATCCCGTACCGTTCGCTTCAAACGCCATCGCGTTGTCCACTTAGCTACTGAGTCCTGATAGCCACTTGCTAGCCACTATCCATTTTCGCTTATAATGCTTGTAAATTAAGGCAATAAACACAGTATGCACATATGCCAATAACAGACTGATCAATTTCAGTCCTAAACATCAATGGGAAGATTCATGTAAAACAATATCAAGTGAATTATCTGATAATTTGTTTACATTTTTTTATTTAAGAAGTAATACAACTCAGAATATTGCAAATGTTAAACTGTTGTTTTGTCAATATGAGCTAAAAGGTGAGACTATAATTTATGGAAAACCTTTGAGCAACGCTACACTGACCATGAGAGTGTCCACTTAATAACCAGGACTAAATGAGTGTTATGAACTTGTGTGAGGAATTAAAATTATGATTTACAGTTGGTGATTAGAGTTAGGAAGTAGAGTTAGGGGGTTTTCATCACGAACTGACATCACCTATAATACCAACAGTCTATTTAACCAAATAGATGAATAAATTTCGAGCCAACATCCAAGACCTTTTATGTTATATCTGATTGATTCGTCCATAAATTATGATCTCAGTTAAAAATCTGTTGAATAAATTTGCATTTTATCAACAAAATAAGTTAGTTGAGTTTTATGTTTATTGACTATTAATTAATTAATTAATTTCAGAAAGTTGAAGATTTGGCAAGACAATAATTTATGGACGAATCAAACAGATTTAGGATAACAGGTTTTAGATTTTGCCGCAAAATTCACTCATCCATTCGTTCAAATAGCGTCTTGGTATTTTAACTGATGTTAGTTTGTGATGAAAACCATAAATCTAAATTCAACTGTAATTTATTATCTCTATTCTTCAAATTGTTTTATAACATTCATTTAACCTTAACACTTAGAAAGTCATTTTGACGTCTCTCAAAGGTCGTTCATAAATTATTGTCTCACCAAAGACTTTTTTGTTTTACATACGTTTTCTTTATGAATTAATTTGTAAGTTAGTTTTCCAGAATCTTGAATATTTTGCCACAGACTGTCCTTAAAAGTATTTCACTATATTTTTATGAAACATTCATTGATCATTTTTTACTTTTTAACACTTTTATAAATCCTTACATTGACGATTATATCATAGTTCACTGGTAGAATTATAGAGACATTAATTACGTAATCACTTATAGTCAAGTTATACACTATTGATTTATTTGCCTATTAGTCTATGCTTAATATACAGAAATAGAGAAAGAGATAGAGTTGGTTCAATCTATTTTACGGCTTTAACATGAGGAGTTACTTGATATAACTTCGAGAAGTGTAATACTTAAATTTAATTTATCAATGAAACACATTGATGGTAGAGAGGAAAATAATATCCTACCACTGACCTATTATTGATTATTGGGTAAGAGGAGAGAGAAGACAATTGAACTGGTACTGTTATTCCATTTAATCCTGATTCAATTAACTCTAAAAAATGTGTATAAATAAATATATGAACAAAAGGACTATAATACACAAAGAATGAGACAAAATAGAATGATATTCAAACTACGACATCAGAATAAAAAAAATGGAATACAGTGATAATGTTTAAATTAAAATAAATTCGAGGAAGAAAAGAATATGTCAGAATTTTACATGATGATTTTATTCAGGTACGAGCAAAATTGCACGTCATTCAGAGTTTCTCCATCAAGTGTAATTGGGTTGATGTCATCCGCGTTGTATTTCAGGATGCTGCTTTCTCCCTTGTGTATGTTGTGGCTGACTGATGCAGAAGCTGCTGTTACATTGTTTGTTTTGACCTACATTTGTTGATGTGTATGGGATGGAAGAGCTAGTTCATCAGGAAAGTTCGAATCGTCTAGTTGCATCCAGCACGTCCATTATATTCCTTGCTCCCTCTCAAATATCGAGGTCTTGATAATCCAGTCGACCACCAGATGAAAGAGAAATGGGGAGAGTAGGCAGCCTCATCTGACTGCGGTCCTCACTTGCAATGCATCTGTTAGCTGTCCTCCATATACCACTTTGCAGTGTAGTCCGTCGTGCGAATCGCGTGTGATGTTGATGATCTTCTCAGGTACTCTATAGTGTCGAGGAAGTTTCCATAATGTTCTCCTATCTGCATTGTTAAACGCCTTCTCATGATCAAGGACGTCGATGTGTAGTGACTAGTTCCGTTCAATTGATTGTCCAACGATGATCCGTAGTGTGGCGATTTGGTCTGTGCACTACCGATCCTCACAAAATCCGACTTGTTGATCTCGAGGTTGGACATCTACTGAGTCTTTCATCCGGTTCAACAACACTCTGTCGAAAGTGTTTCCTGTTGCCGATACTAGGGCGATGCCTTTCCGGTTCTTTCTATGTCTGACTTCAGAGCTTCAGCTAGTATATTGTCAGGTCCTGCTGCTTTCCACTGTTCAGTTGTTTGCTGACCATTCTGATTTTTTCGACCGTTAGTGGAATGAAATTTATATGATGGTCTGTGTGTGTTGCTTCGACATCCGGTGAAGTCAACGGAGCTGTTCTACTCAAGAGTTTCTTGAAGTATTCTACCCACGTGTTCCTCTATTTTTGAATCTCGGTGATTGTCTTGCCTTCTTTGTTTTTGACCGTTCTCTCTGGTTTACCATATTTCCTTGTTAGTTTCTTTGTCGTGTCACAAAACTATCTCATATTTCCTTCCCTAATTATGTCTTCCATATAATTTTGCTTGTCGGCGCTAATGCTGTTCTTCACTGGCTTGTTTGCTTCTGTGTATTCAGCTTGTATTCAGTTTGACTTTGTACTGCTGTTTCCCCAGATGTCCAATGTTTCTTTGGCATCAGTTTCATCTTGGTAAAGACCGGAATGTTGTGATCTGAAGCTATGTCAGCTCCTCTCTTGGTTTTTACATCTTCCATTGTCCTTGTGAATTTCTTACTGTTGCAAATATGATCTATCTGGTGCTCCGTGATGTGATCCGGTGAGATCCACATAATGTTTGGAAACATTATGCTGCCTATAACCATTTTGTTGAATATACTTCACCATTCTCGTCCCTTTCTCCCAGTTCGTTCATGTCACCCCACGATATCTTTATGCTTGTTGTTACCCATTCCGACTTTGGCGTTCAGATCTCACATCAGGATCGTGAGATCCTTTCTCGGACACTTGACTAAAATTGTCGTTGTTATCATTGCTGGGTGCATAACACTGAATCACATTCAACATGATTCCCTACTGCTTTGTTTTGAAGGATGCTTTGATGACCCCGGATCCATGACATTCCCACCCAATAAGTGAATTTCGTGTTTGTTCGGATAGTCGTTGATTTTATTACCAATACTAGCATGTCTTCCATGAGCCTCCAAAATCTCATGATCTAATATATCGTTCTAAATATCCTTATTTTTTATATTAAAGCACACAATAATTTCGAAAAATCACCATTTTAATAAGACAGCAATCATATTGAAGGTGACTACTACTTATAGCAAACTTAGTTCGAGTTTTAAAATTATGCATATGACTTAAGTCTTATTGTTTGTCTATATGTTATGAGTTCAGTAAAGTATAAATCGTTGATCATTGATCAAGAACTGATTATTCCAAGAATTAAATACCGATGAACAAGATTATTAGTTTTATCTTAAATTGATTGATTAATTCTTGAAGTTAAACTAAGTAATACACATCCACAACTAAGTTGTTCTAACAAATTCAGTTTTTCTATGTGAGATTTTCTAAAAATTTTCCAGTTTAGAAACATCCCTGAAAGTAATACTCTTGTTGTTACTCCTGATTATCTTGGGATTAATCCGAAAATTCGATGAACTCGCATATAAGAACCAAGTGTCTATTCAGTGTTCCTTAGTCATAGATTATTAATTACCTCATCAAATTCATTCCGTAATATAAATGGGATTTTTTCAAAATTCAGACCAGTATTAACTGCTACCACTTAGACTTATTAGACTTACTGAACTTATGATTTATTTAGAAATTATTTACTTCATATTCTGGAATGATTTATATTGAAGACATTACTTGGTACCATCTTTATGTATTAAAGTTAAGATTAGTCAATTCTACCGTGAAAATATTCATTCCTACATGACTTAGTATATGATGTAGAATAATCCACTATTCAGTATTATTTAGGAATTTATGAATTACTTAGGAATTCTTCTTAATTATGACATTTATCTAGAGACCATTTCAATTCAACTATTTTAAACACCCGTTTATCATTTTGTATCATTTGTTTAAATCTTCCTATTAATGTTTAGAACTTCAATTGATCAGTCACCAATTGGCTTATATTTATCCTGTATGGATTACTTCGATATTGTCGTAAGTCATAAGCATCCAGATGACCAATCTCAAATAGGAAAAAACTGTTGTATTGGATTCTACTGCTAGCTACCATAATACCTGGTAATCAGTTAGATTTGCATTTTCTTATTTGTTCAAAAACAACACAAACAATTCCATGTTTAATAATATAAATGATTGAATTTCACTTTTCTTTTTCTTTCTTTTTTTTTTTAAAAATAAAAAACCCATTTTACTGTTGGTGAAAATTGGAAAACATCTTTCTCTTTCATGCTGAAATAGGATTCGTCAGTGACAAACGATTGGTCTTTAAGACTAGACAAGATTTCGGTTATTTACTCAAAAATCCAATTAACATAATTGTGAACCTCATAAAAAAATTTTAGTAATAATAATAATGACAAACGTATTTTGCCGCCCATTGAGAAGAATGAAAGTTGACAACGAGGTCAAAGATCTAGTTAGGCATAAAGACAATTAGTAAATGTTCACAGTCATATTTTATGTGAAAAGGTTCAAATATTAGCCGTTTACAGAAGGCCTCTAATAATTCACTTTTCTTTTTGAATGTTTATGATAATTTTATTTCGAACGACCAAGTTATGATCACAATTAAATTTTTTGTTCACAGTATGCAACACCATTGAATTCTTCCTTCAAAATTATAAACCTCTTTCATTCCATTAATGGCATACTTATTACATAATTATAGTTATTACATAACAATTATGTAAGATGCAATAGATGTTACAGAGAAATATCAGTATTTCCAGAATTTACGTTTCTTTCGTCTTTGTGGACTGATGATACTGAAATAAAGGAATCAGTATAATTTCAATACTTCAGATCATAATTCAATTGCAACTAGACCACCATGAAAACCTGACTCATGATCTCAACTATTGAAATTACTACAATCTACACACAATCCCCCTCCTCATATTAATCATTATATAGACATTAGTAACTGGCTTCGAAAGGTATTTCCTGAAATTCAGGCGAGGAGTAGTAACCACTCAAGTTCAACCAGATGTGTTGTGAGATAGTGACTCATTAAAGACAATGGTGGATATGTCACCCAATTTTATGGATTAGTTAAAGTTATACATTAACACGGTTGGATGCCGGCCGACTCAATGGTGTAGAGGTTAAGCGTTCACGCACGAGATCGATATTTCCTGGTTTTGAATCTCGCTAGGTGGGCATGTGGATATGCACTGCTGAGGAGTTCCGTATTACAGTGAAACGGCCGTCCAGTGCTTCCAGAATTTCCATGGTGGTTTAGCTTTAATTGACTCATGATCTCAACTATTGAAATTACTACAATCTTCACTAAACCACTTCTGATAAGAATCAGTATAAATTAAACTAAATCTTAATTCATAGAAACTCTTATTACTTCTTAATTGTTTCAGTTTACATACAGTGAGTTGACCTTAACAGTATAAAACTACTGGAAATGATAGAAAAATACAAAATATCCAACAGAGTACACTGAACTATTCCCCGTTTTTTTAAAGCAGATACTTCTAGTTAGATTATTAAAGTACATTTCGTTACCTATAGAACTAAGAACTAGCATTATAAGAAATCAATTATTAGCGAAAAACGTAACAGGTTCCTCTTTATAGAAATTAAAAAAAGAAGAATTTATCGGTTAATTTGTAACCATTTAACTAGTAAAATCTAATTGTAAGTGGTTGTAAGCAAACGGATATTCTTGAATGTTCCACATCATGCACAATGTTTTAGATATTTAATAATCATGTTAAATCCAACACTTTAAGCACTTATTCCATTAATTTAGTAGATGAGTCTTTCATGTTACAGTCTTCATTTCAAGTTCAGACATTCACTGTATGTGCTCTTCATCCAGTATGTTAGTCCATATGCATTACATTGATATGTTTTTATATAACAATTACAGATACCTACAGATGTCTTGCAACATAGTATAGAAATGTAATTAACCATAAAACGATGGTTATTAAAATAGGTATTCGCTAATAAATATACCATAATAATACATTCAATCTATCTCATCCAATCAATAAACTAATAAATCACAATCGCCATATACCTCCCTGATTTGTCTTGTTATGGTCATCTAACAAATACTTGCTACCATCAAATGTTACACATTAGTTGTAAATCTATTCAAAAGTAATACTTTTGACTGAAATTTATTTCTTGTAGCTCTGAAATATGATAGATATAAGGCTAACTTGTCATTTATTTTAAATGAAAGTTTATTTACTTTTGGTTCTTTAATTGTTTAGAAACTTTGAATAAGAAAACATTCCCAGTGGAGTTCAACCATGTCAAATATGAAACAAACATCACTAATGTGAATGAATAATTTTCACTCTATGGTAAATTAATCCAAGTTAGAAATGTAAACCATTGAAAGTCAACTCAATAGTATAAAGGTTAGGCTTTTACTCAGAGGTTTTTAGGTCCTTATTTTTATCCATGGTGGGGTCAAAATTTCTTGATATTGACTGTGGGGTATCGACTGCATCTTACAATCGTTTGTAGTAGCCTATTAATTCAGTGTAGAAACTAAACAACAGGATTTTACAAAACCGAATAATAACAAAATATTATTATCCTTATAACTCAACAATGTGTTTGTAAGTTTTTAAGTCAATAGGTTAGGGTTTCTTATTTCGTTAAGATCACTGAGATTTACATATAAGTAGTTATAGTCAAGTGAAGAGTGTGAGTACAAAATTCTATATCAGTTTTACTGAAATCTACTATAACCTTAAAAAAACTAATGTTCTATTGGAGTTATGCAATTCTATGAGAATTTAGCTAAGTATCTCCGAAAAGATTGAACATTAATATTTCTATGTTAAATCATCTTTTAAAATAAACATCTTTGGAAACAGTGATAACCACAAGATTCAACCATTTCACTAGCATTTTGAAAACAATCAATCAGAATATTGAAAATCTGTAAGGGAAACTTAATCAAGGAATACTGTTGACTTAGAATACAAACAGTTAGTACTTTATATATCTACAAAGTATATAAATGAGATTAGTAACCATTTTTTTTTATAAACCATGTCAAATATATAATATTTTGTTAACTACCCTTGTTGATCCACTATATAGGACATCGCTAGCCACATTCCCTTTGAGTTTCAGTTTTAGGGATAAAATTTTTTATTTTTAACTATGCATGCATATACTTATTTAAGAAAGTAACCCAATAACCTATTTACCTCAGTATGTTGTTAATAAACTTCAACCGCTTCTTCACGGTATCCTTTAAATAGATCTCTTCTTGCTTAATTTTCAAGAGATGTGACCAGATTCTTTTTGTAGAGAATATATGTAAAACTATAGAATTATATTTATTAACACCCAGAAGAGCTCTTTTTATACACAATAATAATAGTATGTAGTGATAATATACAACTAATTTGAGATGTGCAACTATTCTTTTGAGTCGATAATACACTGGTTGTTAATGTTATCTACCAATAGTGTTCATTTTGACTAAACCACAGAGAAGTAATTATTCAACATGAAAAATCTTTTAAAAAAGAAAAGAACCGAGACGGGTTTAAGCAGTAAAAATCCTTCTATTAGTTGGGATCATGAATCGATTGAAGCTAGATCACTATGGAAAACCTGGAAGTATTGGATAGCCGTTTCACCCTAATATGGAACTCCTCAGCAGTGTATATCCACATGCCCACCTAGCGAGATTCAAAACCAGGGAATATCGATCTCGTGCGTGAACGCTTAACCTCTACACCATTGAGTCGGCCGGCATCCAACCGTGTTAATGTATAACTTTAACTAATCCATAAAATTGGGTGACATATCCACCATTGTCTTTAATGAGTCACTATCTCACAACACATCTGGTTGAACTTGAGTGGTTACTACTTCTCGCCTGAACTCCAAGAAATACCTCTCGAAGTCAGTTACTAATGACTATATAATGATCAATATGAGAAGGTGGATTTTGTGGAGATTTTAGTAATTTTATGGTTGAATACATACGTCATGGTTTTGAATCTTGCGAGACGGAATCATTGGCACAAACTGCTGAGTTCTACAATAAGACAAAACGGTTGTCCAATACTTCCAAGTTTTCCCTGATTGTCTAGCTTCAACTAACTCATGATCTCAACTATTAAAATGACTATAATATCCATAAAATCCCTTTTTGAAAAAACCTTTTGTTTTTCATTATCTTATTATGGTTGAATATAGTTGGAGTGAGTAGTATATAACGATATACTAATTATTATTTGATTCCTTGTTTTTTTCGAATAATCTTATTTTAGTAAACATTCACTTCAACTATTAAATTAATATTGTTTATTTTTGTCTGTATGAAATCAATTGCATAATTTGTTTTAATTGTAAATAGTAATATGATCATATTTGTAAATAAATTACTTTTGTTACCAAATATAATTGATTATTCAATGATTGACATATTGTATTAGTTTTATTACATCATTTCTATTAATTTCCAATTATTCTATTCATTTGTCTTTTAAGTATATTTAATAATGTACAGTTACTGATAAAGATAGGTAAATGAATGAAATTATTTTGATCAAAGATAAAATGTGACATTTTCTATAGTTTTTATTGACTCTACTATTTATGCTTAAATATTAGTAGTATGAATTGCTGTGAAATTGTTTCTCCTTAACTCACTAATTATTTTGTTGGAGGGTTTGAATCTTACGGGGTGGGATCGTGGATGCGCACTGTTAAGGAGTCTCAGAATAGAACGAAACGGTTGTCCAGTACTACTAGGTTTTCCATGGTGGTCCAACATCAATTGATTCATGATCTCAACTATTGAAATTACTAAAATATTCACAAAAACCCTTCTGATATTAATTAACATATGCTCACTAGTAACTGGCTTCAAGAGCTATTGCCTGGAGTTCTAATGAGAAGCAGTGATCAGTGCAGTTTGACCGGGTCTGTTATGAGATAGTAACTCAATGAATACAGTAGTAGATGTGTTGCTCAATTTCGTGAATTAATCAAAGTTAAACATTAATACCGTCGGATTTTGGCTGACTCAGTGGTGTAGAAGTTAAGCATTCGCGAGCGAGACTGATAGTTCCTGGGATCGATTTTAGAGGGGTGAGATTGTGAAAGACGAATCAGCCATCCAGTGTTTTCAAGTTTTCAATGGTTTTCTAGCCTCAATTGACTCATGAATTCAATTATAAAATAACTAAAATCTCTACAAACCCTCCCTTCTGATAATAATTTGTTCTCGCCAAAAACAGAAAATACACGCACACAGCAACAGCAACAAGGTAATAAAGTTTAACCATTATAATTAATCAAAAAAAATGTGAGAATAAATTTTATTTCTTAAAAGTAATAATGACTTAATGTGATTTAAGTAGAAAAATATGAACTTGAAAACATAAAAAAAGCGACGACGACGACGACGATGGTGACAACAACAACAACCAACATGTGAATGAAATTCTAGTCACTTTTATATGTGATATAAGGAATAACTAAACTAATGATACTACTAACATATATGCTTATATGTCATAAAATCTCTTTTAGGTGATAACATCATATACACAGATTATGAACAATTTAATTAGTTTCTTTTTTTCTATTGATTTACCAAAATATTGAAGAATAGATAAATAAAATGTAAAACAATAATAATGATTGTATTATGATGGGAAATTATACCAAATAGCTAATTCACTATGATCATTTCCAATATTTCAATAGAGTTTAATCATAATTTAAACAATTGGTTCTTCAATATATAATATTCCATTACTAAATTTAGCAGTGAGACTTTCTGGATCAATATTATCCGGAATGTCATATTCTTTAGAAAATTCTCTTACTGAAGTACGATTTGGAGCTCGTTCTTCATGACGTGCTTTAATATAAATGCGACGATTTAATGTTTTAATTTGTATTTCTCCTGGTGAATATTCTGAATCAATTGGTAGTTCTAAGCGAAATCTATGTTTTCGTTGTTGTTGTTGTTGTTGTTGAATTAAAGAAGAAGGATAACGATTTTGATAGTCTTGTTGATCACGTGACATAATATCATAATCTGAATGTGAAGAACGTGATGAATGATTGAATTTAGGTGATTTCAAATCAATTTTTCGTGAATATTGTTGTTGTGGTTTTATAATTGGTGATTGATAATGATGACGATAATTTTGATGATAATTATTCCAAAATGAATCTGATAAATTTTCAGAATAAGGTGATTGTAAATTAGTTGATGATGAAAATGATGGTGGTTTCATAGGACAACTTACAGTTAATATACCATTAAGTGATAAAACAGCAGAAAGTTTTTCATCATCTACACCTGGAGGTAAATTTAATGAATGAGTATATTCACGAAAAGATGATATAGAATTATTATTTGTATTATTTATATTCATAGTTGTATTAAGACTGTTAGTAGAATGATTATGTTCAGTTTTAGCTACTACCATTAGTTTACCATCACGTACAAATACTTTAAGTAATTCTGGATCATAACCAGAAAGATTAAAATTTGATACAAAATGTACACTTCCATCGGGAAATTGTTCATAACCACTTGTTGAAGGATTTTTTGATATAATATCATGTGAATTTGAAGAATTTATTGTTTCTCTACTATTAAATAGATCATTTGAACTTTTTAATCGACTAGGTAATAACATATCATTATTTAATAATTTAAATTCTTCATTCCATCGTCTACGACGTTCTTCCATTCTACGTTTCATATCATCATATAAATAATCTACATCAGTATATCTTGTAGGATCAGCAGAAGTTGTACGTAAACGTTTATGCCATGGTATATCATGTGAAATATATTCATTATTTGATGTATGACGACTACGTGTATCCCAATTATTTATATTACTATTATTATATTTCCAATTATCATTTAATGTTAACATTGAATTATCATCAAATTTAAAGAAATCATCATTGTTTATTGATTTATTATTTCTTTCAACAGGTATACGTAATTCAGTTCGATAATTGGTCATTACTTGTTTTGAATAATTTACAACTTAATTATAATAATAATAATAATAATAATACTGATTAAATGTTATATATCCGAAACATGAAACTTGTAATAATCACCATGGAAATTATATAAATATCATTATAAGTTCATTTCATTTTATAAATATAATTTGATTAGATTTCAATCTTCAATTTATAATAATAAATAAGTAGTATAATCACAATGATTAAACTAAATTTTTTTTTTTTTTAAATAAAAGTGATAATAAACTTATAATATATAAATGTAAAATATTGAAAAATTATATGGACAAAATTTTTCTGTTCATTTATCGCTCAATTTATTATACAAATATACATTCATACATTTCAATAGACAATATGTCCTATTTAGTTAAAATAAGTTTTGTAACCAATCAATAGTAAACGATTACTTTGATTCTAATAGATATGTCTATCTATCTATTAGTGTATAAACACACATATTCAATAGGTGACTTGATATGTGCTAGCTATTGTGACGATTCATTTATTATGTAACAAATTTTTAAAGTACTATTGTATATAAGAAATAGACATTTTAACCAGGTAATTTCATTTATTCTATCACTACCTTTCAAAATGGAAAAATGTAGTATGTTCTATTTTTTTTTTTTTTTGTAAATAGATTCAGTTAACAAAATAATTATAAAATTGTCAATGATAGTTATATGCAATGTGACTAGATGTTTTGGAGTGAAATAGTACAAGGATGAAACATTGTAAAGATATTTACATGATGAGGAAATGATGACATGAAAATGGTCAGAATGACATCAGTGCTTGAAGTCACTAACTTCTAGTCTGAGCCATGTTGGTAGATGCAGACTACTTGGTTAAGGTCCACGTGACTGTCGTAACCAATGGTTGAAGACTCTTGGTGACATAGTTCAGAATCGATCACAATGGCGTAGGTGTATACACTCTCTATCTTCCTTTAAACTAATAGATTAAAATCGCTTCATATCTTTCTTTCTACGAAATAATGCTTTCTTCCTGTATTATCTCCTTATATGCAATCTTTGTTTTATATATTGCCACCATTGAACTAACCACTTCTATTAATCCGGTGTTCATCTTGTTGTGCTAATGAGGTATGGCAACTTGGACCGATGCATGTGTGTCTGGTCCAACGTTGCAGCTGACTGACTGACTGACCTTATGATGTTTGTACACGGTGAATATGAACATCGAAGTCAAATTGTTGATAATATTTCTACTACATTACTTTGCATCTGTGCTTATTATTATCAAACTAATATTATTAACAAGAGAAAGAAATTATCTTATACTAATCAAAAACATTGTTGTTTGAACTTGAGTAAAAGTAGACAATCATTTATTATTTGATTATATGATCCGGTTTAAGAAAAGCCTATTGCAATTGTTTCGATTTGATCATGAGAAATTTTGAATTTTCGTCACAGACTGATCTTAGTGAGACATCCATCGAAAATCATGAAGTACTGGGTAGATAATTCATCTGTGTAAAGGGCACCTCAGAAGTGCACATTTGCGGCCCCACTAGGGATGAGATTTACGGTCACCGATCCCACGCGCGAACGCCTAACCTCTAGACAACTTAGCCGGAAGCCAATGGTATTTTTGTCTAACATTAATCGGTTAGCGATATTGTGCTGATATCTTTCATTGTCTTGTTTACCTTCACTAGTAAATGCTTCTATACAGAACTCCTGGAAATTTATCTTGAAGTTAGTTAGTAATGAACTTAGGATTATTACTGGTACAGGAGTTATGTGAAGTTTATTAAATTTTTATAATTTACGCTGGTTACTCACCCAAGGCGATGAAATCGGCACAATCTAGCGAATCGTCTGAAGTTAGACACACAAATCATTGTCTTCCAGCTAAGTTGTCTAGAGGTTAGGCGTTCGCGCGTGGGATCGGGACGTAGGTGAGCGCTACTGAAGTGCCCTTTACAGAGATGGAACATCTACCCAGGACATCGTGATTTCCGATGGATGTATAAGATCACTCTGTGATGTAAATTATGAAAGTATTGAATTAACTACTTGACAATCAAAAAAAATTATCCAAATCTGTAAAAAAGCTCGAATCAATAGAATATGGGTTAGAAATTCTTGAAATCTCTTGTAGCATAAAGGGCTTTATTCTGTAAAAAAACGTCATCATTTTTGTCATCTGATTCATTTCAGTTGTTTTAGGCTGGTTTCATTTTTAACTTGCGAATCACAAATTCGGATATGACTCGATGCAAGGAAAATACAGTAAAAACACTATTGGCAGATGAATATTTACTTCATTATCCGAATGAAAATGACTGTACTCACTTGTATATTAATAAATTTGCACTAATTATTCACTAACAAAAGTCATACCTAATCTATCCCAATGAATATAACACTGAATTAATAAATAACTTCATGGTTTATCTATTTCTTCCATCTTTTATATTGTTCTTTTTTAATATATATGAATAAGTTTTTTGTAGGGATACATATGTACTTGATTTAGTTTGTGTTAAAACATCGATAACTGGTCAATTGTCTTGGATCTTTTGATACTCCAACACAAAAACTTCTATTATGAATTAACTTTGTAGCTAATTATTATCACAAAACTTAAAAATCAATATTTGATCGATCAATATACGTGAAGTAATCACAAGATAAGTGCTTATTAAAAAACACTCAAAACAAAACAAAACCTTTAAAAGAAAAACTATTCATTTTCATACATTTACAAGATTATCACGAAAAATATTCACCTGAACTATTTACTTTGGTTGATTTTCCCATGAAATCATTTTATTCAATCATGTTAGTTCTTTGATGGGATTATAATTTATGGACGACCTTTGAGTGACGCTAGACTGACCTTGAGAGTATCCACCTAATAACTAGGACCAGATGAGGGTTATATATTAGTGTGAAGAATTAGAATTATGATTTACGGTTGATGGTTAGGGTTATAAATTAGATTTAAGGTTTTCATTAAGTACTGACATCAGCTATAATGCCAAAACTCTATTTTCCTAATGGATGAGTGAATTTTGCGCCAAATCCGAGACCTGTTATCGTAAATCTGATTGGTTCGTCCATAGATTATAGTCTCGCCGTTAGTTTGTATATCATCAATAATGTAAACTATTTGAATATTTTGTTTTTATCCTTTAAGGATGAACGATTTGAACAAGTTTAATTTTCAAATAGAAACGTTAAATTCAATTGATATTGTTTATCAAATGAATTTAAACTTCACCCCATCGCACAAGCAAGTGGCTATTAGGACTCTGTAGTAGCTAAGTAGATAACGTGATGGCATCTGAAGCGAACGGTACTGAGTTCGAGTCCTAGAGTGAACATCAACTCTTAGATTCACGTACACCCTCTGACGAGTCCCGAATGAGATGAAATGCGCGTCATGGATTCCACTGCTAGCCACTACCCATTTTTTCTTAGAAACGGTAAATGTCTTCATTTTCATTATTTTGATCTGAACTGATCATTATTTTGTAAAGGCGATGGTACTATATCAAGCCCATAAAGGTTATTCTGTCCTCTGGACACAGACCAATCTATTCATTCTTCTCCAGTCATATTTTCACCCTATCAGTTATTCGCTTACTAACCTTGGCTATTTTTAATGTAAGCGTATGTGTGTGTATTTTTCTTATCTTACTCACCATATGTTTATAACTTCTTTTTGTCTAACTATCAATATCAATTCACGTTTGGTTAAGTCGAGTTGACTAATATACTTTCTCCAGTCTGTTTTGTTTCCTTCGTTTAGTTTCTCTGATTTTCTGTTCTGATCAACAAATGTACAAAATATACACATTCAAAGCTTCATTCTCATATCTGACTTATTTGAATTCCGTTATTCACTAACGCGAGTTAAGTTGATAATTATATACGAGGATTAACGATATGTATAAGACGATAACAACAATCACAAGATCCAATTGGAGTCAGATATTCGAGGGGCTACTGAAGTTTCATTTAGTGAATAAACGAATTCATTATAATGGTATTTCTAGTACAAAAAGTCAATATATCGCTTATAAACTACTAATTGTTATGAATTTCTTATTTAAATCTGTAAACTATAATTTAATTTATTACATTTTCTATATGGTGATATAGTGTGCACAGAAAGACAAAACAAATCGATTTCTATTTTCAGAAGGGGTTGTGTGGCGATTTTTAGGAATTTCACGGGTTGAAATCATCAGTCAATTGAAGCTAGATCACCATGGAAAACCTAGTATGGGACTCCTCAGCAGTGCGCATCCACGATCCCGCTCCTCGCGAGATCCGAACCCAGGACCTATCAGTCTCGCGCCAGGCGTTTAACCAATTAGACCACTGAGCCGAGTTCGAGTCTCGCGAGGGGCGGTATCGTGGATGCGCACTCCCGAGGAGTCCCATACTAGGACGAAATGGCCGTCCAATGCTTCCAGGTTTTCCATGGTGGTCTAGCTTCAATTGACGCATGATTTCAACCAGTGAAATCTATTTCTGTTTTACACTAATCACTTTTACATTAGGATATTATCATTCATTAGTATATAATGTCCTTTATGTATCATTAATTACATTATGTATGGGCAGTCAACCAATGTATTTTACCAATGCATACTGTTCATGTCAATGTTTAGTGGAGCATGAGAAGTAATTAGTATTCATTTTAGGTTTTATCAACGAAAAAATATATGATAAGTAGTCATTGCTTTGTATAATCCATCCCCTAACTTTATAAATCTTGAAATTTTGCACAAAATTAAAATTTTGGAGTCCGAAAGCTAATCATATAAAACGACTGCTTTTTATATTTTATTGAGAGAAGTATCAAACAAACCAAAAAAATTTCTTAGTTTAAATCATGAACTAATTGTAATTGAATCACCAGTGAAAATTAAGAAGCATTGGACAGTTTCATCCAATCATGAGACTCCTTAGAAGTGGACACTTGCAAGTCAGACATTAAGGGTCGAACTCGGGACGTATGTCGAGGTCGTACACCTTTAAAGTTTCCCATACTAGAACGAAAATTCTGACCAGTTTTCTTTTTTTTTTTTTCAATGGTGTTTTAACTACAAACAGTTTATGATCTAAACTAGAAATATTTCACAATCTCCACAAAATCTCTATATTGATAAATACACTGAAATAAATATGCTTTCTTAATATTCTATTATCCATTTACTTAATGCATTCTTCATTCTGTAGAGTAAAACTGTTGAGATCAGTTTGATATTGTGATGATTTCTACCCATCAGTTGTACATTTAAAATCTCCGTTGAGTAATAGCTAAGTATTTATTTGAAAAGAAAGTCATTTAAACCAAATTATTTTTCTTAATGGATCATTATCAGCTAGAGAGGAGAAGAGAGCAACTATTTCTTTCTAGTGTTTAGGATTTATCAACAGTGTATCATTCACAGTCATATATGACATGAAGATCATGATTTTTAAGTCTCGCTATTCCTTTGAGTAGATTTATGAAAGTGCTTTAATAAAAATTTTGGTTTAAGACTTAAAAACAATTTTATTTGCAGAGATTTTTTCGAGTTTATATTTATCAGTATTTGTTGTCAATATTCGGCGCTTCATTTGATCAATTTCTACTGAATTACGCATTCTTTGAGATGAGTTATTATTGTTTGTACCTACAAGTTGACTATATTTTTTAACTAGTTTCTAGCAGTGGAATATAAGAATCACATTTCTTCCTGTTAGGGACTCATCAGCTGAATGTGCATGAATACCAGTGTATAGCAATGTATAACAATAATGTATGTCTATAGAAACTGATCCCAAAATGTTCTGAATATTAATTACGAAGAAATGTAAACCAGTAGGTTACGCTTTCGCGTGCAAAATTGAAGGCCTCGGGTTCGAATCCCGCGAGCAGGATCGTGGAGACGCACTACCAAGGAGTCTCACAATAGAACGAAACGGTCGTCTAGTGCTTCCAGGTTTTCACTGGTGGTCTAGCATCAATCGGTTCATGATCTCAATTATAAACCCTTTTGATGATTATCAAATCCCATACCTGTTTGTGCCTAAAATAACTGATATGATTTGATGAATCATGTCTTGATACTTTCAATAATAATAATTTAATTAAAACTGAATATAAACATCAAGATTGTCCAACAAATGATCCCAAAAATAGAATGAAACGTACAAAATTTGTGCATTAAACTGCACTGATTTTTCAAGAAATTTCATATTTCTACTTTTATACTATATTGCTATTGAGATGATGGAAAAGATTTTTAATTCAGTTGGATGAAATTTATACTGATGTCGTCATTCAGAAGAACAATGAAAGTTCCATAACTAAACTATCCAGCTCAATGAACAAAACTTCAACAGTTAACATGCTATTTTATTATAATTACCATCATTAATAATACATTAGATTTGTTTTATTATATATCATAAAGAAAACATGTGAACCCATTGTTTATTTTTATGATAATGATGGTTGTGTAGTCACCAGGTTATTTTACAAAAAAAAGAAAGAAAGAAAGAAAATTGTTCAAACAACAATTTTACTCTACATTATTTTATTATAAGAGAATGATGTTTAGAAACAATACCAAAAAGATTTAATGATTAATCAGAGTTTTGAATATGGTTTATTCATTAAGATGGTTCAAGTATTTATAAATAGTTGTATATACAAGATATTCAACATCCATTGACTGGATACCATCAGCAAATGTTTATTTTGGGAGAGGACAAATCAACTTCCAGCTGAAGAGGAAATTAAGAAAAGACGTTGGAAGTGGATAGGAAATACATTGTGGAAATCATTAAACTGCATCATGAGGTAAGCTCTAACAAGGAATCGTGAAGTGAATCGGAAAAGAGGAAGGTCGAAAAATAAATTACATCGGAAAATAGAAGCAGATATGAAAAGGATGAATAAAAACTGGAAAGGATTGCCCAGGAGAGTGCTGGGGGGCGGCCTATGCTCCTCCATGAGGAGTAACAGGCGTAAGTAACGAAGTCGTCATAAAGCGAGATTTCAGGTAAGAAGTCATTAAAAACCAACGACTTTATCCTAGTTTAGAAACGTTTAGCCGTACTCATTAAGGATTGTGAAATTCAATTAACGTAGAAAATTTGGTTAAATATTTTCCAACTTAAAAGTCCAAATGTAATGAGGTCGTTGTGAAATCTAATGCAAATGTACATCATTGCAAATTAAACTGTTCAATATTTTATAATCTTCAATGACTGACATTAATCATTGGTGAAAAATATTTTAAAATTTTTTCAGTTCTCATGAAACATTCTACTCAAATAATTGTTAATTGACTGAAGTTAGAAATTAGATTATCATTCGGTTGTACTCTAATGTACATGAATATGAAACTATTCAACAATCCAAAGCTTTTATGAATCCATGATCAAAATGAAGTAAATAATATGCCTGGCTGTTTACCATCAGTTTGCCCGTTTTACCCATTATATGTTAGAACCCCAGAACTCACTTGGTAAATACCTTATTTTTGTAATTTTGTTTTGAAAATTTGAATTTTTTTGTTTTTGCTCCAAAAGCGCTCTTTTCACCTTCATGTCGTATTTCCATCTTGGAAAAAACTTAAAAGTTTTCGGTTGGTTACATCTTTTAATATGCTATTTTGTAACGCTTCCCAAGGACAGTTTCATGCTGTATATATACGTTTGATTTGTGTCTGTTATTATCACTCGTGCTTCTGGATTTTGCGGAATATACTTCCACATTTCAAGCTTGTACTTCTTCCTATAGTTAGCGGTGCTGGGATGCATCGAATAGCTAGCTTATTGGTCTTTGGTTACCGAGTCTTGTTCCGTCCGCAGATTAAGTGAACTCGTAACCGTTTCAAACCTAGCAGTTATACAATCTATCTCACTGTATCTGTTGACGTTAAAATTGTAAGTTATTGAATAAACGCTAAACGGGCTAAATTTTAAACGTCCGAACAGCTTGAGTTTAATCCATGATGTAGTCGTGGACAAATATTACACAGGAGTCTGAAACGGCATACAATGGTCGGTTAAGAATCAATTAGACGATTTAGACTTCACAGATGACCTAGCCCTCCTATCCAATACATACGACGGGAAATAGAAGCGGATATGAAAGGGATGAATAAGAACTGGAAAGAGCTTGAAAGGGTTTCCCAGGACAGGGTTGGATGGTGAATGCTGGTAAGCGGCCTATGCTCCTTCACGAGGAGCAACAGGCGAAAGTAAGTAAGTAAGTCTTAAACTAGGGTAAAAGAGCTATTCAATACTTTCTGGTCCTCATTAGTTGTGCAACTAAGGTTAATCTATGATGTAAACTATAAAAATGATGATTACTTTCTTTCAGATTTTTAATTTACTAAATCTTATTAAAGTCATGATGATACCATGCACTTTATTAGTACAATTAAACTCTACATACCGTTATGTTCATACTAAATGTGTCAAATTTCTCTTGTTTAACTATCCTTGGAAATTATATTTTTTGTTTGAATTTCCAAAAATAAAAGTTACCTTCATGTTACATTGTTAAGTATTACGGATTTCATAGTTATGATTAGACATCGTTCATGTGCTGATGTTATTATCGTTATGTTATTATTTAATGAGATAATTTTCAAAAGAAGTCTTTCAATCAAACCTTTCCATTCCCTCTTTCTATCAAGTTACCTTATTAGTGGATAAAGGAATAATGAAGGTTATAAAGCTGTTCATAAAAGTTACTACTTTGATGCGTAGATTTCGTGATCTAGTTAACGGTATAATATTAATTAACATATTTTAAATATCCTGTTTTGAAACGTGACTTTTCAAATTATATAACTCAAAAAATTGACTTAATGTAGTAGAATAAACATTCGATTCTTGTACAAATAATGATATGTGACTGATATGATATTAGTAATATCAAATCAATTGCTTAAAATAACTTTGGGTTTTTAATGTTTCAAAATTTTATCAATTTTTAATAGTTGAGATCATAAGTAAATTGAAACTAGACAACCATGGAAAACTGGGAATCATTGGATGACCGTTTCATCCTGTTGTGAGACTCCTCAGTAGTGTGCATTGACGATCCTGACTCACGAAATTCAAACCCAGGATCTATCAGTCTCACGTGCGAACGCTCAATCTCTAGACAACTGAGCCGACCGGCATCCAACTATGTTAATGTCTAACTTCAACTAATCCATGAAATTAAGCGACATATCCACCATTGTCATCAGTGAGTTACTATCTATCTCACAACAGACCCGGTTGAACTTCACTGGTCACTGCTTCTCACTAGAACTCCAGGAATTACCTTTCGAAGCCAGTCAATTTTATTAATTTTTAAAAAAAAATTCAATAAAACATTCATTACTTAGGATAAATTTGAACTTTAATTTAGCATTACACATATAGGTTAGTTTAATTGGTGATGATATACAAAGTAGGCAAGTATGGATAAAAAATTTTGATCCAAGTTCACAGATTATTTAAATCAATCTTCGATAAACCAAGAAAGATCATCACAATATTACCAGGAAAAAATCAATTGACATATATGAATACAATATTTTATTTCAATAATTAATATATCTTGATGAAATACTTCATGTGGAAATTACCATCATTTATCCTTCATATTCTGTAGGATCTATCTAATTCATAATTCTTTTCTATTCTCTTCAATTCGATCTTCTTAGCATTCTTCTGTCAGGTTTTTCATTTCTAATGGATGTTACATACTACTTATATCGACAGACATAAGTAGCATACACCACAATATATGAGTTTAAATATATACTAATTACATGTTTTAATTAACAGGACAAAAGTAAAGAATAACTCTTGAAAATTAAAAAATATATGTATAATTTCCTTTTTAATGGGAAGGGATTTATACCGTTAGAGGTATTTAACTATGTAAATAATTGATAATATATGGAATTGTGGTGTGGGTTACTTATATCCACACAAGTAGTATATGACGGTGGTCAGGCATAGAATGTATTTCAGTAGAAGGTCGATGAGGAAAGAACGGGAACGAAACGTAATTGGCATGAAAACGTATTAGCAATGAAATCTGAGACAATGGATTGATGTTTGCAACAGGAACGGTCAAGTTTGATATGATGGATTGATATTTCTTAAATTAACGATTTAATATATGGTTCTCAGATTTTATTGAGATGCTTTGTAATTATGTGCCTAAATACATTCGATTGTCCTCATTGGTGTTCTTTTTCACTACAGAATGACTTATATCAATTGTGAATCAAATTAATCATTGAAATATCTATCAGAAACCTACTGAGTAAATTTATATAAAACTTGTTTATGGATTTCAGTTAATCAATAATGACTGTTACCAGGTTACTATGAGATTTTATATATGGAAGAAAATATTGACAATGGTATTGTATCGAATACTAATGAATAGAATTTCATTTCAGCGAATATCCACACTCTCTCCATGTCATTAAGCCTAAGGTATTCAAGCTGTACGGTGTAAACTGAGTTTTCAGGTCAATGAGATGGAGCCTAAGTGACTAACAATTAAAACGATAACCATTTTGTGACATCGCAAAACGATCATCAATTGTTATTAGTTGGTATCCATCATGTACTTAACAAGGTTAAGGTCTATTAGTAACGACGTTCCACTGGAACGTCAGAAACTAATTTCAAAATTAGTCACCAGTAAACACAATACCACATATTTCGGCTGACAGACTGTATAAGGATGAATATATTATTTGATGGTGAGTAAAGTGATTAGTTGGCATTATATATCGAGTCACTGAAAACTATGAAGCAACGGACAACTATTTTTTCTTTGTACAAGACTAATCATTTGTATAAATCTATGACTACACAATTGTCCAGATTCCCTCCGGTTTTCAGTAAATTCCCGATGTGAATATTTTCCATTATATCGTCTTTGTCTTATTTTCTAATTTGTTCATATTATTAGCTCTGTAGTGTCTGTCATTATGTTAAGCCCATATACCTTATTCTAACTTTCGGACATCTCAATCTATTCATTCTACTTGAGTCATATTCTGACCTTGTTAATTATTCGCTTACCAATGTCTTGACTGTCTTTATATGGGCGCGTAGGCGTATGTACACTTCTTATCCCGTTACTCATCACATGTCTGTAATTTATCTTGATGTGCTTATAAATATTGATTAACTCTTTGTTAAAGGGGAGTTGGCTTACCAGCCATCTCCACCGCGCGCCAACTTAGCTTCGCTTTCTAATCTTCGCATCGTTCCTCCGTTCGTTTGTCTAATCAACAATTATACGAAATATATGCATTCAAAACTCCATTCTCGTTAGTTGACTTATTTAATTCCGTTATTAACTAACGCGATTTAAGTCAATGATTATATACGAGGATAGACGACAGCAACCAATCATTACGATCAAATTGGAGTCAGATCACGGGCCACTAAATCTCTATATGAAATCCTTTACTAATTTATGTAGGATTAGACTATGATAAATCTCTCAATACGTTTACATGTAAAACTGTTATAACTTGTGGCCTATGTGCTCTGTTAATGGATAACGTTACGATACCGCCAATTAGAGAGCAGTGAATTATCGATCGGATCAATGACACATAAAACCCGTGCAAGCAGTTCAGAGTACTTAACGGTCCTGCTTACTGCCTAACCCAGCCAGTTAAGTCCAGAACACCAATCTCAGCCTTTGCAATATGAATCATTTATTTCAAACATACTGGGTTTATCTACCAACCAGATAGACCACATCGTACCATAAAATGAGAAACAACATTTGCACAAGATTTAGCCAAATGTGGCTGTGAATGTGGGATGTAGTAATTAATAGACAGCGTGTAATTCGAGAATGGAAAATCGTAGAATAATAGTTCATATGTCAAACTAAAGCTCATAATACGAGCGACATGAATATGTTTAGTTAAGTTATTTAACAATTATACAATAAAAATATACGCATAATATTGATCCATAAATGGATCCCAAAAGTTACCATTCATTATTCTTATTGGGACATAACAAACAACAAACAAATTCATTGAAAACAATAAAAGGATTATATAACAAAATTGAATGACATTATAAAAGAAATAATACATAATTGATCATACCAGAAAGTAATAAACCATGACATATTTCATTCATTGATAAATCAATGTAATCAGTATGTAAACATGGTAATAAGATAAAACGTTACATTTCCGGTGCAAAAATATGTGACTGTTTTGTATTTCGTAGATTACAAAAAGGAATATTTTCATAATAATTAGAGGTTAGTTGTAATTTATAGCTTATTTACAAAATACTAAATGTTCAAAAGAGATGTGTAATACTTTTAAAATATGCAGAGGCTATTAATCTAACTACTGCTAAAGTGTTCATTTCATATGCTATGCCTTTGTTTTAACATAAATTGTAGACATATCTAGAAAATAGAGAGTGAATTCTTTTATCGGTTGTTCTCATGTTGTTATTGATAATACAAATGTATATGAGATGACAGATACAATTAACGATGACATGATTATGATATTTAGTAAGTTAAGTACTATTTTTTCTTCCAATTCTGTCTCCTGACACATCATGCAAAAACCATGCAACCAACATAATTAACCCTTGTAGAGGAGCATAACCCTCCCATTAGCATTCACCATCCAACCCTATTCAAAGCAATACTTTCCAGTTCATTCCAGTTGTTATTCATCATTTTCATGTCTGCTTCTAATTCCCAACTCAGTGTGTTCTTCAGCATTTCTCTTTTCCGTTTTCCTTCAAGAATATAAGTTAACTCTTGCCTCGTGGTGCAGTTTGATTTCCGTAATGTATGTACTATCCACTTCAAACGTCTTTTACTAATTTCCTCCACAAATACAAAATAGTTTGCTCTCTCCATCAGTAGGTTGTTGCAGATGGTATCCAGTCAACGGACATTCAGTATCTTACGTAGACAACTGTTTATAAATACCTATACTGATCGGGTGATAGTTGTGGTAGTTCTCCACGTTTCAGCTCCGTATAGTACAACTATCTTGACCCTCGTATTGAGGATTCTGATTCCGATTTTGACTGACAGTTGCTTTGAGTTCCATATGTTCTTCAATTGTAGGAATGTGGTCTTTGTTTTGCTAATCCTTGCTCTTACGTCTGTATTGGATCCTCCTTATTCATCGATGATGCTGTCGAGGTAAGTGAAGGATGCCACTTCTTTCTCAGTTTCTCTATCAAGTGTGATTGTGTTGGTGTTTTTCGTGTTGAATTTGAGGATCTTGTTTTTTCCCTTGCGTATGTTGAGGCCTACTGATACAGAGGCTGCTGTTACACTAGTTGTCTTCATCTGCACGTGATAGTGTGTATGGGATAGAAGGGCCTCTAGTTCTTCTAAAGTTACTGCCGTTCCCAAGACCGGGTAAAGGAAGAGATTTTAGAATGGGGTCGACAACCCAATCCAGCAGAAAAAATTTTGCTAAAAGACCCCAACCAACATAATGTTACCAGCTAAATCAAAACATTAACAAACAGACTATTCACTTAGACAAAACCATTTTTAGTAGGAACACAATAACTTATATTCAGTTTGTCAGTTTAAACTATTTTATATGTATATTACCAAATGACCGAAGTAACTTTATCTTCAGATAATTGAAATAAATCATTGTGTCACTGAATAAAAATAAAGAAAATTCGGCAGAGAAGATTCTTGTTTCGACGAAATTATTTACTTTAGTTGTATATTTGTATTTATAGTTGTATGGTAAATATACGTCTATAGAAAGATAGAAAATCTTCTTCGTTGAGTTCTCTTTACTTTTAAATCTCTACTAAAAATAATCTTTGTTGATGAAAACTGTAAAAAAACAGGTTGTTGAACAGACCTAAAAGGTCCTTCCAAATAGATAAGGTTTTATTCATTATGACAGTCATCAAGGCATACATAGATGCTTTTGATGTGTAATCAGTGATACTAAATGCTACTGTCGAATATTCGATATTCTTATCTTAAGCCCAAGGTATGGACAGCTAGGTTAGTAGAACAATTAATATTAGACTTTCTGGGATCAAACGTGACAACAGGTTTACATTTTCTATCATAGAAGTGACCAACTTGGTTCAGTTGTTATTAGAGAAGGACGAGTAACTCACAAGCCGTGTAGACATATTTTATATGTCCTAAGACGTGAGCGATAATATAAAGAGATATCAATTATCCCAGAAAATATCTGACCAATGAAACACGAGCTTTGTTGTTACGAGAACTATGATTAGCCCTCTAAAGAATAGGCCGTGATAGTGCTGAACATGAAGACGGAATGATAATGATAACTGTTGTAACATACAACATGTATTTCACACAGCTACCTGAAGACATAGTCAGGGGAATATTTCAGGAATTTAGAAACATAAGAGCTACTTATGATGTCTTTGACTAGCCAGTTATGATTATCCCTAACTGCTAATTAGGGAGATTTTAGATGCCCGTTGTCTGATTCCAATCTGACTGAATAGCTATTGATAATTATAACGATAAGCGGATCAGAGAAGGCAAATGTGACTATTCAGAATATTATTCATTAACAGTGTTGACATGACTCAAAATAGATAATGAATAGTGAGACATGGAAACAAGCGTTGAATAGATTAATGTATGTACAGAAACACAGAAGGACGAATAAGACGGATAATTATAGAATTAAAGGACATGAACACAAGAGATATTTCTTGAAAAGAAATTGATTTATTAGGAAAACAAAAATTATTTGATAGCCATTTGATGTCTGAGTTATTTAAATTTATCCAAAAGTTGAGATCAATCACTTAATATAGATGTTATCACAAGATATCCTCTGTTTGGGAAATCGAAGTTGATATACGTGGACAGTAATAATGACCAAGACATGTTTTAGAGGATATGTTTTTCACTAATATTACAGTACTTATTACTGACAAATTGATGTTGGATCTGGGTCGAGGATAGAAGAAACTTGTAGACCTGAGATTAAGTCATATTCGTTGGATCGCCATGCCCATACAATAAATAGTCAAAATGGTTATATTCATCGTGGGCAATGAAGATATTAGGAAACCAAAAATTAAGGGGTGATGGAAGAAGAGCCATTTATAGAATGTTCGACTTGAGTGCTTAGTAAGTAGTCTGAAAGCCAGGATTTTGTGAGCCAACAGTTGGTACAGTTAGAGTAAGAGTTTGTGCCAACATTATTTTTCAGTTGTGCTTTCCTTTAGTTGTTTAATAGTATACTACTTAAAAACGATGAGTAGTTTCAATCATAAAATTAAGAATATTTGAGCGAACAATTGTTTTCAATAACTTCATCATCAGGCTCTACAGTTATAACATTGTCAAATTTCATTAATACATGCCTTAATTTTGGCCTTTGTAAAATATCACAATAATTATGGACTTATAACTGTAGAGCCTGATGATGAAGTTATTGAAAACAGTTTCAATCATCCCAAATTATTTCTGCAGACAGTAAAACGTGAGGAGCGATACTTAGTAAAACGAGTCACTTACCTAATTTGGATATAACCCTATTACACCGTTCATTCCTCCCCATTTATATCCACTATGTTCTACTCCCAGAACTTTGTCTACTGAGCATCTCGACTATTTTTAGACTGTCAAATCCAATTTATTTTCATTAGTTTATGATATTGTCGCTTGGCATAAGTAATGCAAACAAAAATCTAGCCTTCAACATATGCGCTATAACAAATTCACTTATGGATAGCAATTACGTTTTTATCCTATTTTACTGAAACCCTAGAAATGTTGAAAAGTTTTGAAAGCCATTTTGGAGAAAACTAATATACTTGTCTGCTAAAGTTTAATCTACACAAGTGGCTAAAAAAAAATTCACTAACTGATTTGTTAACAACTAATTCCATCCTTTAAAAGTACATAGTAAGGCACTTCTTATTTCTAAGATATTATGTTATAATTTTGTTGATTAGAAATATGTAGCTACATTTCCAAGTCATAAAATATTGTTCTTACCTTAAGGACCAGAATATCTAGCACATAATTTATGTGGGTTTAAGAAAAAAAACACAGAGAATTATTGTTGTATTATGAGAAACAAATACTTTGAAGTATTTAAAGACATTATTTAATTTCATTGTTACATTAAACACCAAAACTAAAAATGACTTAAAAAAGAAGTATCGATTTATTGTACAATGGTATAAAGGTAAAACCCCTAGTTATGTTGTTCATCAATCAATTCTCATCGAATTGATCTATCTTCTTTGAGATTGGTTAGTGCAGGAGAATGAGTTTCATTGTAATTATATATATATATATATATATATATATATATATATATATATATATATATATATATATATATATATATATATATATATATATATATATATATATATATATAATGTCGATTAGGAATACCAGTAGGCGAGATATATATGTTAAACGAGGATTCATTACAACATTGAACATTTTAATATGTTGTTATTGATCACTACTGATATTCAATATGAAGTCAAACAATGATCATAAGGAATTAATACCAAGCTGTTTTTAGGGTGTAGTAAGATTATAAATATAAAGACGCTTCAGTGAATTAGGATTAGAACAATGAAACAATATACAATTCAACAGGATTCAATTATAATGAATTGACCATAATTATTTTTTTTTAAACATATGTTTTATTTAATTTTATATCTAGTGATGATGACCTTGATTACATGTTTTGCTAAAAATCGACTCCCATTTGAACTAGTTACCTTGGTTACTCTCTAGACTTTGTCATAATTTCCATATTTACCATAACCTCATCGTTGAGTAGTTAATTAGGAACAATAAGCTTATTTAGCAGTAAATATTCTTTCCATTTTGATGGAGTTTTGTTCTGTGAGGTGGATATTTTGGTCGTGAAGCTTTCATTGTTCTTCTGAACAACATTATCAGCACAAACTTCAGATAGAAGTGAAGTGTTCAAATCTCTCCACATGTGGTTCACAGCTTGTCCTGTAGACCTCGATGCTCATCAAAATCATCCACTTCAGCTACAAAATTTCTCTACCATATTCTTCCCAATATCATTTAATTTAATGCTAAACGTTATCAGTTTATAGACTCATTTAGTCATGTTCGTCACGAAACAAAATGCTACTATCCAGTTATACTCTAAGAATTTAAGAAAATATCTATGAATAACAATTATTCAATGTTCGCTGAATTTTGATAATCAAGATCACATCATCAGTAATGTATAAAGATTTCTTTTCATAGTCATCAACATTATCATTGTAGGTCGTTAATCAACAATATTGTTGTCATTTTAAAAATAGAATGTTTAATAATATTTGTAAATCACAACTATTTATACCCTTGCTGATTGGTTTACAATTTTCCCTAATTGAAAGTGATAAATTTCGGAGAAAAAAACAGTTGAGCACATTGAGCAACCGTGTTACTGAGTTAAATTTTTACTTATCTTATAGAACACTAGTCATGCATAGTAATTGATATTAAGGTGGAATTCACATAATATATAAACATATTTCCAAAGCCTGTAATAACTATTTCAAAACAAGCTGAAATAATACTCTATTTCGGTTATATTTAGCATGTTGTTAGCAGTAGAATCTAGGACGCGGTTTATGTCTTATTTAGAATAAGTCAGTCAGTAACAACGTAGAGCTTCGTACGTACGTATATCAGTTCGAGTTGCCATACCATATCGACATAGAGATGCAGTTGCCGATTCAAATCCCGTAGTCGTAGAAGTGGTAGGAGTATAAGCAGTAATCGGAAAGATTAGAGTTTGAAGATGTTATTCAAGGAGTATAATAAAGTTAGATAAACTTGGAGTTAGGAAAAAAGGGACATGAACAATTCAGAAGATTAGAATTTAGGAGAACACAAAGAGTAGATGCACCTGAGCCATTACAAACGATTTTTAACCATGTCACTCAAGATTTATAACCAACGGATGCTACCATCTCGCGGTCCCCAACCAGGTAGTCTGCACCTACCAACATGGCTCAGTCCACTTGTCAGTGACTTCATGGACTTAAGCCATGTTTTGGTCTGGCCGCCCCTAGCTTTCTTCCGACCTACTCCTATACCATTGAACATCACACGTCCGGACAGTCGGTGGTTGCGGATAAGTAACACGTGTAAACAAGTCAGGTGGATTATATATGCAGCCTAATGTTGATGTTCATGCGGATATACAAACATACCGTTAATGACATACGAAAACTTGTAACACAACACAATATTGAGGCGATCCACTCAGGATGCACATATAGCAGTTCAGAAAACAAATTCTCAATAACAGTGTTTTAGCTTGTCTAAGTGATTTTGAGATTTACAAAATATTCCATAAAAGAGTATATCTATCTACGTGGCTAAGTGTTAGTCAAAAGTGAGATTAATCTTCACAGCTCTCTTGATTTCGAGCTTCGATAATATGCCATGTTTTACTCCATGAGTTCAGTCATTCTTTTTGAGATGCATTCCTTTTCACCATAATTTTCTTTCCAATTCGTTTGCTATTCTCTGTGTTGTGCTGATGTGGTGTAATAACTTGGATGGTGGATATGTTTATGTTAAGTTATATGGTGTTAATGACTAAGTGATTTGATCTATGCTAACCTGATACTGTTAAGAGTAAAACTATGGTAATCCAATGTTCTATCAAGCGAACTACGTTAAAAGATAGATTTTTAACAGATGGAGATATTCTTCCATGTTCGTTAGCATTTTTTGAAACATGATAATAAACTACTTAACAAGCCATGTTAGTTGTTATTTTAATGACTTTTCAGTTAAATAAATGACCATCAGAAATAACCCACTGTGGCAGAGAACAAACCAGCTTCCATTTGAAGAGGAAATTAGGAAAAGATGTTAGGAGTGGATAGGCATACATTGGAGAAATAATCAAACTACATGACAAAACATGTCCCAAAATAGGATGAAACGTCCGTTCGGTGCTTCCAGATCATCAACGGTTGCCTAACTTAAGTTGATTCATAATCGTAATAATATTTTTGTTTAACTGGTGGAGCATCGTATCAACTACCTAGAAGATATCTCACATTTGAACATAGTTTTCGTTCAACTTTTTTATTATTATTATTATTATTATTATTATTATTATTATTCAGTACTGTAAAAGTATTTAATACAACATCTTATTCTAACATTACTTTCATATCAAATCACAATTTGACTCGTTCAAACATTGTGTTCTTTATTATCTCACCAGTTAATAGTGAATAACAAATATGAAATAATGAAAATCCCATTGTATAACATAGAGTCTAATTAAAACATACAGTTTATTACAATTTTCATTATAAGATAACTATTATATCCATAAAAGTTCAATAGAATGGAATAAAATCACTAGGACAAACAAAGAAAGTACTATAAACCACAAAAAAAAAATTTTTTTTTATTTTAAAAAAAAAAGTTTAGGAAGTTGAACTTCACATAATGAGCATTATTACTTTTTCACTGAATATTTTCAAATACCAGAGTATATTCACATTTTACAAGCATCATCACATTCTTGTGATAAAACAGTAGCAAATTCTGGTACATCTTTAGGATTAATTTTCAAAACATCAATAATTTGTTTATAATCAGGATGATTTACAACTTCTTTCTGTTCAAAATGATAAAGGACTTTACCACCTTGTTAATAATAGAAGAGAAAATGAAATAAGCGTATACTATATACTTTGTATAGATCAAATGATAACTAATTCACGTAAACATATTAATTCAAAAAACAAAAAAAAACATTGTTGTAAGCCTGATTTATGACAAAGTTGAACATGCATCATACAAGTTCACATGGAGATAATTATTATTCACCAATAACCAAACAAATATTTGATGATTAACATTTCTGAAGTTGATTTAGTTCATGAAAACAAAACAATTGTCCTACTTCATAACGGTATGTATTGAAATTCCTGAGCTAAACTGTAAACCTATCCAAGCCAAATCAATTGATAGGAAAGTGTATAGAATATACTAGATCGTTATCTATCTAAACACATTTAATTCTCGATATAGGAGTATTGAATATGGTCGAACCATTATGTTGTGTCTAATCAAGAAATCAATAATTCCTTGACTGGATTGTATAAAGAAATACAAGCTACTTATTAAGAGTCATCTAGATGTTAGGAATTAAAAGGTAAAGATGTTGTATAGGATAATTGAAGAATGTGATCACAATTTCAGAGAATTCAAGAATATCATATTTATATGGTATGTATCTCTGCTTATTTGTCCCTTTTTATTTAGAGTGTGTTCTATTGATATAAACAAATAAACAACGTACAAACAACTTAATTTTAGAATTGTTTAATAAGTAAATCACATGGATCAAACAGTTGGATCAGTAATTACTCTAATTTTTTAGGGTCACATTAATACCATATGACAAATACCACAATATATAAGTGTAACTAGGGTTAAGATAGACACAAGAACTACATGATTAACAAATGTATGGATTGACCATATTTAATAAGTAGTTAAATAAATCCTTCTAAGTAATACACACATAATATATGAAATATTTTCTTTTCTATGGTAAAACAACAGTTAACATAAGTACATGGCACAAATAAATCCATATGGCCTATGGTAATGAGACAATTTCATATTCTTTCTATACAATGATAATTTTCTCTCTCCTTTATTACTTGGTTTACTCGAATCTTCATTTAATTGACATTTATTAATTTTCATGAGCATTTACATTTATTGTTCAATTATATATTTATCAGTATGAGATTGTAGAGATTGTTAAGCTTTTTGATAAGATTATGAATCGATTGAAAACTCCAAAGCACTGGATGGTTGTTTCATCCTATTATGGGACGATTCAGCAGTGCGCATCCACAATCCCATATGCGGGATTCGAACCCAGGACGTTCGGTCACGCACGCGAACACTTAACCTATAGACCACTGAGCTGGCATCCAACGGTGTTAATGTCTAACTTCAATCAATCCACATGTGCTCACTAGTGACCAGCTTCGTGAATGAATCCTTGAAGTTCTAGTGAGAATCCCTGATCAATGGAGCTGATCCGTGTCAGGTAGAGACAGGTATTTACCTCAGACAATGGAATTCGTGGATTAATTGCAGTTAGACATTAGCACCTTCGGATGCCAGATAAGTGGTCTAGAGGTCAAGTATTCGCACGCGTGACCGAAATACCTGGGTTCGAAACCCGCGTATGGGATTGTGGATACGCATTACTGAATCGTCCCATAGTAGGATGAAACGACCGTCCAGTGCTTCCGGGTTTTCAATGATGCTCTTACTCTAACATCAATCGATTCATGATCTCAATCAAAAAAATTATGTATTTGTAAGCAGTGATTATTATTATCTATTTTAAAAGTACTTTCTAGTGATGAGAATAGAAATAAGTGTACTAATTAATGAAGTCATTGACTGTTATTCTGAATTACATCAAATTTTATTTATTTAAACGTAAACATTGGTACAAGGAGGTATCAAGTACATATGTGCCACACAAATCATTTGGTTTGTGTGAGGTCTGGAATACTGTCCAGGTATCCAAACCAAAGCAGGTGGTTTTCTTAGGGGGCCATGCTCAAAGCCTTTGACCTAGAGATCTAATCCATAAGGCATTGAAGTCACGTAAAGAGACGCAGTCCCATGGCAGCTGGTGGCCAACAGTAGGTTCATATGCCTTTTGTTCCTTCAAGATACTGGAGTCCATGTGACCGATTGGTTTGGAATCAGGGTTTTCAAACCCCCATAGGTGGATCCTCCATATCCACCGACCCGGTTGAAGCACCGGACATTCACTTTTCGTCCTCTCAACTTCGTAAACAACACCTCAACCGCGGGAAGGAATTGAGTAGGACTTCCTTGACAGTGGCTGTATGCACGTGGCCACGTGATGGCGTTTCGAGAGGGAAAGCTAACTCTCCCCACCGTCGGCAGTACCATGGCATTTGAAGGAGTTGCATCAAATAGATGACAGTAATCAGTATGCACTGATAAAGTTAAAGATGACATGATTATGTTACCTATGTGACTAACTTTTAAGTTTGCGATGTTAGGGTTACGTTTGTACAAATTTATTTCTTAATAAGTAATTTCTAATTAGCAATTGTCGGTTAAAAGAAAATTAAAAAGTGTAGGGATTTTGATCGATCATTTCGAAATTCCCAATATTTCAATATAATTGTGTTTGTTATGTAGTTAGAAGTGGTTAACAGGAAACCTTGAATGTACACCTAGAATACTGAAGGGACTAATGCTTTTTTTTATATAAGGACTTGTGTTATCCAGTTTTACAGTTTGAGGCATTACTACTGTGCTATTCGGGTAGCGGACTGGACCTACTGTGGGAATAAACTATGGGTTTTTACTTGAAACGTGACGTCAGAAATAGAGTGAATGTACTGTTCACAATCTATTCAGAGAGCAATAACAACAACGTACATAGAAAAATAGAAAAAAATATGATTAAATCACAATTACAAACCTTTTTCAACTATAAGAAGTCCACCAGTTTGCCAACCATCTCCAGACATATTACCAGGTATATTGGCAGCCTAATAAAAATAACATAAAAGGCAACGATTATTATTATATTTAGTATTATCAATGACTGTAGTGTTTATTAGTAGCTAAAAACATGGATTAATATTAATTTCTTCATATTTTTAATTAAAAGTATATTCAGTAAAGGGTTTCGTGGAGATTGTAGAATCTGCACAGTTTAAATCCATGCAATGACCTTAGCTATACCACCATTAAAAATGAGGAAGCATTTGATAGCTGTTTCATTCTGGTGAAAGACACCTCAGTGATCAAGATGTTAAGCGTTTGCACCAGAGGTCGGAAGTCGTGGGGTCAATACCCTGGGGTAGGGTCATGGATACATTGCTGAGGAGCCCCACACAAAAACCGTCCAGTGCATCCTGGTCTTAAGTAGCGGTATAGCTAAGATCGGTTCTTGACTAAAACTACGAACGCATATTCAATCTTTTCTTATGAAGAACTGAAACTAATACTACTTATGTCAATATGCACTGATTTAAGTTACCTCATAAGTTTGAATACTATCCAACAGGATATCACTGAATAAAGGTAGTCATAATTTTAACTGTCTATAAAATCTACTACGGTTCTGTCATTGGATTGTAGAAACTCTTGCATTAAATACATTTAAGAAAATAGATTATTTGAGTCCTTACATATTCAACATCACTAGTGAATGTTAGAAATTTCGACGAACAATTCATCATAAATTACTCATTTACATGCTTACACCTGCTAAACCTCGTGAAGGAGCATAGCTTGTCCACCAGCACTCTCAATCCAGCGCTTTCCCAAGTAATACTTTCCAGTTGCTATTCATCATTTTCATGTCTGCTTCTAATTCCTTACTCAGTGTGTTCAATGATCTTCCTCTTTTCCTTTTCCCTTCAGGATTCCAAGTTAACTCTTGGCTCATAATGCAGTTTGATGATTTCCATAATATGTGTCCTATCCACCTATAAAGTCTTTACCTGATTTCCTCTCCAGTTAGAAGCTGATTTTTTCTCTGTCTCAGTGACATATTACTGATGGCTTCTAGTCAACGGACACTGAGTATCTTACGTAGATAATTGTTTACAAATACTTGTACTAATTTGATCATGCTTGTGGTAGTTCTCCACATTTCAGTTGCGTACAAAAGAACTATCTTGACTCTCGTATTGAGGATTCTGATTTCCATTTTGACTGACAGTTGTTTTGAATTCCATATGTTCTTTAATTGTATGAATGTGGCCCTTGCTTTGCCGATCCTCGCATTTACGCTGGCATTCGATCCTCATTGTTCATCGAACATGCTGTCGAGGTACATGAAAGTTTTCACCTCTTTCAGAGTTTCTCCATCAAGTGTGATTGGCGTGATGTTCTTCGTGTTGAATTTGAGGATCATGTTTTACCCCTGTGTATGTTGAGGCCTACTGATGCAGAAGCTTCTGTTACACTAGTTGTCTTCATCTGCATTGGTTGGTTCAGCATAAATAGGCACACAATAACAAGAAAGAAATTGTAAACCTAAGTATAATAACTGGTGATCTCGAATACTTAAAAAGATACTTTGACGAGAAACCTGGTGATGATCATAGTTCAAAAAGAAGACAGTCAATAACATATAGTAGAATGTGATAGGAAAAGATGGTATAACACTCGAGAAGCGATGAATGTTCACGATTCCAAAGTTAGGCTGGATGAATCTAAACTACGCGATCATTTTCTGAAGGATATTATCTCAAGTCCTCCGAGGTATCCGTTTTCCCTAAATGTACCACGCAAGGCGTTTAGCTCTTCTTCAACTATATCTATAGAAAATATAGTACATACTCGATAACTAAGAGTTTTGATCAGGTTTCTTTTGTACAGTAAAGGTACAAAGCTAAGGAAATATATATATTACCCTGTCCAGTTAGTTTTCCTATTTAAATGACATCTTATTGACCCATCAGTTCTTTTTGTAAATAGAACGTCCAAAAAGGCTATTCTAATGAAGTTTTGTTCTCTGAGCTGGATGGTTTGACCGTGTAGCTTTCATCGTTCTTCTGAACAAGATCGTCAGCACAAACTTCAGGTGGAAGTGAAATGTTCGAATTTGTTCACATATGGCTCACAGCTTGTCCTGTAGACCTCTATGTTGATTGGTTCTTGTTAACCTCAAACCTTGCATTCTTTTGAAAGAAACGGCTACCCAATCAACTCCGTCAAAAAATACCAACCGAACGCATCATCAGAAGCAAAGTCAAGTACAGAAACCAACAAACGGATCACCCTACGATACATAATAGGCATATCAGAAACTACAACGAGATTTTTGAAACCTTTCGGAATAGGTGTTGCACACAAACCAACAAAATCCCTACAATCAATCCTATGTAAACCAAAGGATGAAATGACAAAAGAAGAAAAACCAAGTATCATCTACAAAATAAATTGTGCCAACTGCGAAAAACACTACATCGGGCAAAGTGGATGCCTGCTTCATCTCCACCTGCATGTACAGCAATTAGCAGCCAAACGCCACGACATATCCTCACTTATATCAATGCACGCGGACAACTGCGGACACACATCCGACTGGAAAAATGTGGAAATCTTAGATAGAGACAATTCCAAAAAGACCACAGAATTTTTAGAAGCATGGCACTCAGGTCAATCAGCAATCAACAAGCCCATTGAAATCGATCCAATCTATCAACCAATCAGAAAAATTATAGACAAATATAGAACCAAAAATCAAACCAATGGGAGATACAACCAAAACAAAGAAGTAAACAATGAAAGGTTTAAGGTTAACAAGAACCAATCAACATAGAGGTCTACAGGACAAGCTGTGAGCCATATGTGAACAAATTCGAAAACTTCACTTCCACCTGAAGTTTGTGCTGATGACGTTGTTCAGAAGAACAATGAAAGCTCCACGACCAAAATATCCAGCTCAGAGAACAGAACTCCATCAGAATCATCCACCTGAGCTACAAACCTTCTCTACCATCTCAAAGGCTATTCTACCTTGACTTTCCTCTTCAGATGTAAACTTAATGGCTGGGTGTCCCTCTACTTGTGATGTACTATCATAACAGAGGATAGACTTGTTATCCATATATCGACAGTGAAATGTGAATTTTTGAATAAGAATTTTAAGTGGAGCATTCTCTATTTGAGCTAGAAAAATGTAAGCTCGTATGGGACCCAGAGGTGAAAGATACATATATATTTGTGTTTGAAGGGGTTTTGTGGGTATTATAGTAATTATAATAGTTCAAGTCATGAGTCAATTGAAGCTAGACCACCATGGAAAACCTGGAAGCACTGGACGGCCGCTTTGTCCTGACTGTCGGACATTGTCCGACTAGTATGCTTTTCGAGTCAATAACAGACTGGACTTTGATTTCAATGAATTTATTATTGATTAGCTAATTGACTCACATTATGAAACTAACTGAATGAATGTCATAAGTTCAAGATCTCACAAGCAAACAAATATGACATGTTCAACCCCTACTATTCTAACACTAATAAACAGAATTAATGTTTATGTAACGATAAGTTAGCGAGAAAAGCTCTCTTTTTGACGATATCATTTGACCAAGCTGTATACAATTGTATTTACAGTTAATTTACAAATAAAATAGTCTATTGAAAAATAAGAGGATGATTACATCATATCATGTGCCAAAGAAAGTTGTTTAATAATCGATAATTGACGAGATAATAAAATGAAATCGAATGTATCATGATATAGCGAACGTTTCAATAGAGTTTATAAGGTCATAAGAATTTTCTTTCGGATAAATTCTTATAACCTTAGTGATGAATAAGCAAATTAAGATCAAAATGATTAGAAGGATGTAACAAAATCAAATTACCGTTTATGAAAATTAAGTGTTAGGATAAATTCAGAGGCTGAATAATTTTTTTCTAAATACAAAGATTAGATTTTATGATATGTGTTTCAACAGTTTCTATTGTATACAAGAGTCTGGTTCTGAACATTGAGTTGATTTAATTAGTTGACAAGCATTAATATACGCAAAAGATAAATTACTAACGAAATTGATAGTTGTCGATGATATGATGAAGTAAGAATTAGGTTTGATAATTGGTCATTAATTCCAGTGAACATTGAATGACTGGCGGGTGTAGGCATAACAAGCACTATTAGAATGGATCCCCGTTAACAGTCGCCTATGTACTGTTCGACTAAATGGCTCCGTAAGAACTCGGAAGGATAGGGATACACATTGTTGCCTTTTTGTCATTTCTGCCTACGCTCCCACTGACTGAAGCTCGGATGAAATGAAAGATGACTGTTACAGAAAGCTCTCTGAACTTCTTCATAAAGCTGAACGCTCAGACATAGTACTCGTAGCAGGTGACCTTAATTTCCAAGTAGGTAGCTTAGACCAAACAGAAAGACATTTAGGCGTGTATTTTAGTATTTCGACTCAGCGAACGGATAATCGTGTATTTATAACAAGTACTAATTTTAGGCATAAGAAGAGGCATCGTCTAACATGGCGACTCCCTGCATCAAACCAACGATGGACTCAAATAGACCATATAACCATCAGTCATCGTTGAAGAAGCTAGACAGAAGACTGCCGATAGTTCTGAAGTACATGGTTAGACTCTGATTATGCTCCAATACGGGCACGCATTTGCTTGCGCCTCGCTAGACGCAGAAAATCCACATTTAAAAAACCCATTAGAGTTGAACTCAGTGTCAAAAAAGCCAAAAGTAAATTCCAGGAACAACTGATGTTACACTTAGACGGTTCTGAAAACGAGACTGATCCAGATGTTGCTTGGAAAGATATACAAACAGCTGTGGAAAGAGTAACGATATCCATTAGTGATTTAAACCAAAAGGTTACGAAAAACAAATGGATTTCTACTAAGTCTCTTGCACTGACAGATTCTCGTAAACTCAATCCATCAGGCTCTGAACGCGATGAAGAATGAAAACAAATCAAAGTTAACCAAAAATATAAGGAACGACCGTGAGCAGTGGTGAACAACGAAAGCAAAAGAGATGGAAAAGGCAGTGGCTGTGGTACATAAACCTTGTGGAGGCTCTTTACTAGAACACTACTAGTCGAGTCAGAGCTTATGGTGAACTGTCATCTGCTTTTGCAACCTCAGGTGGTGTCCGTCAAGGCTGTCCATTTTCTCCATTTTCGTTTAACTTCATCATAGACCTACTGATGGAAATAACACTCTTATCGACTGAATTCTCGGGTATTGATCTCATACCAGGAGGTGCACTTATCGATGATGATATAATTCTGTTTAGCGAAGACGCTGATAAAATGCAGAGTGTTTTGGTAGCACTGAGGAACAATGCCAGAATGTTTGGAATGCGTTTCTTCCCATCTAAATGGAAGTCCACACCTGAACTAAGGATAGGGAGTGAAGTAGTCAAACGCGTTGACAACTTCACTTATCTTGGAAGTCTGATCAGCCCCAATGAGTTGGTGTCTGACGACATCTCATTACGAATTCGAAAACCTCGTCTGGCGAAGGCGAGATATCCGTCTATCAATTAAGGGACGAGTATACTGCGCGGCAGTTCGTTAGGTTCAACTTTAAAGCTGCGAAATGTGACCATCAAGAGTAGAAGATACTCGTAAGTTACTAGTATTTGACCACAGATGTCTTAGAAATATTACGTAGGGTATTAGGGAATGATGGTAAGTCAGTTGATGAGGTTGTGAATCTTCATCAACTGAGATGGTTGGGCCACGTGTTACGTATGCCTGAACACCGATTACCACGACGCGCAATGCTCACTGGTGTTAGGGATAACTGGAAGAAAGTTAGGGGCGGCCAAACCAAAACGTGACATCAGTGTTCGAAGACACTAACTTCTGGTTTGAGCCATGTTGGTAGATGCAGACTGCCTGGTTGGGGTCCGCGTGACTATCGTAACCAATGGTTGGAGACTCTTGGTGACATGGCCCAGAATCGGTCACGATGGCTTCGGTGCATACACTCTCTGTCTTCCCTTAAACTAAGTGATTAAAATCGCTTCATTTCTTTCTTTCTACGAACTAATTCTTTCTTCCTGTACTATCTCTTCATATGCAATCTTTCTTTTATATATTACCACCACTGAATCAACTACTATGAATTTAGTGTTCATCTTGTTGTGTTAATGAGGTGTGGCAACTTGAATCTTTCTTACATAACTTCTGTTCTGTTTTATCGATCGGTGGGTTATTGTTGAATTGTTGTGTAATGGTCAACCGGTTTATCTAGATCGCATAGGTCACTTTCCTTATTAAAAGGATCTCCCAATAGTTCTTATTCAGTAATACGGAATCGACTTTTAGTTCACAACAATAATACAAGTAAGATATTATCTTGTATAATAAAGATTAAACATAAAAAGTAAACGTGTATACACTCCCATCATTTATCACTTTTTTAGCTTACATTCACACAGGTTGAACTTCAAACTAATCTTAGCAAATAATTTTCTAGAAATATTTGCTGTCATATTTTACGATCTTGCCAACTATACGGGTTTCTGGGAGAGACAGGCGATAATGTCATACAGCTAAACCATGTAGTGACAGTATTACATTTACATATGAAGTCAAATTAGGAGTTCTTTATAAGTGTTAAGATTGCTAAAATTATAATACAAACACAAAATGTTCCATATTGTGTTGAATTTATGAGTCGATCTAGGCTTGACCGCCATTGAAAACCTGGAAGCTCTGGACGGTCGTTTCATCCTAGTACGGGACGATTCAGCAGTGCGCATCCACGATCCCGCATGTATGACTCAAACCCAGGACTTTCGGTCTCGAGCACGAGCGATTAACCTCTAGGCCACTGAACCGACATCCAACGGTGTTAATGCCTTAGATTGACTCGTGAATTCAACTGTGGAAATACTACAATCTCTACAAATTCCCATGCTGATAATAATTATTCATTGAGTCATAATAGAAAGAACTAGAGATTTTTCTGGTAGAATTCTAATCAAACGTTAGAAACATGTGACATAACCTTAAATTGATTATAATGATACCATTGGTTTAAATTCATATCTTAGTCAATTTTATTTTTATTCTCAATGTTAATGCATCTAGACAAATAAAAGGAAAAGTGTACTCTAAATTTTCTGACGATTTAATGATTTTTTATTAAAGAAAACGCATATTACCTTTGCCTTTGAATTCAAAGAACGGCCAGCTTTCGTCAGTAAAGAACAGAAACCAGAACAGGCGGAGACTTTTTTGTATTCTAAAGCTTTATATGTCTTACGTTCACGATCTAAATAAAGATCTACAATAATATTAAATAGTGGTTTTAATTAAAAGTCAAATAATGAAAAACATTGGATGATATAGTTATTAATACTTTTCCTAAGATTATGAGTATGAGAATAATAATAGTAGTAATAATAAGCTGAATATATCTGTTAACAATAAACCATTCACTTTATATGACTGTTTAAAGACACTAATAGGGAAACTGTACATGTTTCTTACAGCATTCTCAGTAGGGATCGCAAGTTTTGATAGCGAGTATGTATCTAGACCTATTCCAATAGGAATCGATTAATATTAAGTCATATTGTTAGTATATAATAAGAAACACAGCAAGCCAACGGAGAAAATGATAATAATTTTATGTGAAACGACCTGAGACAAATTGGTTGAGTATTAAACGTCTCGAAACTTTGAAGTAACTAATAGAGATAAATACAACTTACATTAACTTGACTTGGAAAAATATTCAAGAAAATACAATCATTGACCTTCAACATTATTATCAAATAAACGTAATTCAAGGCATTCAAAGGTATTGAAAAACCAAATTGTCAGAAGCACTATTACTACAAAAAAAACCTCTGATTTTAACTTGTTAAAAGTAGATGGCACGAAACAGTGGACCTACGTCTCGTCCTAGTTAAGACTCATCAGCAAAAAGTACCTGCAATTTTGAGGGAAATTACGTTTCTATGTGATTTGAAAGTTTCAGATCATGAAGCTGAGTATTTTATTTATTTATTTATTTATTTGAACACATAAATATTGGTACAGGGGGGCACCAAATATATATGCGCCACACAAAACAATGATAATTTGAAGAGAAGGAGGAAAGAGAAAAAAAAAGGTAATGAACGTGGGGAATTATAAAAAAAAAAGGGAGAGAGAGAGAACAATGGTGGGGGAAACGGAAAGGTACAATCAGAGGAGATCTTTCAGTTAAGGAAGATATAAACACTTTTTATGAAGAAAGTAAGAGGTTACAGCACGATCGCCACTGGCTTCTATTCTTAGCCATATCTGATAACGTCTCTAGCCACTGCGTTACACCGTCTCTCGGACCCCAACCAGGGAGTCGTGAAGGACCAACACAAGCTAGCCCTTTGCAGCTTTCTTTCATACCACGACACCATGTCATATACTGACCACCTCTCCGCTTTTTCCAACCAGTCCCAGAGTCGGCAAATAATGCACGACGTGGAATTCTCTGGGACGACATTCGTAGAACATGTCCAAGCCACCGAAGTCGGTGTTTCAAGATGGTGACACCAATTTCATTATCGTCTCTGTGACCGAACACACGATGCCGAACCTCTGCATTACTGACATGGTGTTGCCACTGGATACCAGCAATCCTTCGGAGACAACGATGATCGAACACAGAGAGTCGTCTAACATCCTCAACTCGGAGAGGCCAGGTTTCACAAGCATAGAGCAAAACTGCTCTCACCGTCGCGTTGTAGATCCGACCTTTTACAGCCAGACTAACATCACGAAGGCGCCAAAGGTGGCCCAGATTGGCATAAGCCGCTCTGGCTTTCACTATACGTGCATTGATCTCATCACTCACGCCACCACCAGCACTTATGCAGCTACCTAGATACACGAACTTCTCGACTACTTCTATCTGCTCACCATCCAGAGTGAGTACAGGATTAGAATCCTGCCAGTCTTGTAGAAGTACTTTGCACTTCGAGGGTGCAAAGCACATACCATACCTACGGACATTGATTGCCAACTGATTAAGTGCGGATTGCATAGCTTGGGCATTATCGCACAGTAAGACAATATCATCCGCATACTCAAGGTCGAGAAGTCTTTCTCCAGGCAACAGATCCACACCACCATTACTTACATCCGTCAGAGCTGTTTCCAGAATGTCATCGATGGCAAAGTTGAAGAGGAATGGTGAGATTGGGCAACCCTGCCTAACCCCACTGCTCGAATGGAATAACGGAGAAAGGTGGTTGTATGCCCTCACTCTGCCTGAGGTGTTTGTGTATAGGGCTTTTAGGATGTTAATAAACTTCTCAGGCACACCCTTCTTCAATAGACAATCCCAGAGAACAGTTCTGTCCAACGAATCGAAGGCAGCCCTGATATCAAGAAACACTACGATTGTTGGCCTTTGATAAGTATGGCGGTGTTCTAACACTTGGCGGAGGGTGAAGATATGATCAATACATCCTCGACCAGAACGAAACCCAGCCTGCTCCTCGCGAGTCAATCTTTCTCAGGTTTTGAACAACCTACGAAGTATGACGGAAGCCAATAGCTTGGACGCAATAGGAAGTAGACTTATCCCCCGATAGTTGTTACAGGAACTACGTGAACCCTTTTTAAAGATAGGGACAACTATCGACTCATTCCATGACGTTGGTACACTCTCTAGTTCCCAGATCTTTGTAAACAACGTCGTCAGTCCCTTAGTCAGAAAGTCACCACCATCTTTAAAAAGAGCCGGAGGTAAGTCGTCTGGGCCCGGTGATTTGTAACGTTTCAAGAGTTGGAGTTCCTTGCGGACTTCCGCCTCATTTGGTGGATCAGTCGTCACCGGCCATGGAGGGCAGGACAGTCTGACCGATGTTGCCGGAGCAGCAGGCCAGTTGAACTGCCCTTCAAAGAATTCTGCCCATCGTCCAAGACGTCGATGGATGTTAGTGATTGGCGTTCCGTCATCCTCGCAGATTGTTTCGCTCACACCAGACTTCTTGCTGCCAGTGGCTCGGATGAGTTGGAAGAGCTTCCGGTAATTACCAGATGCAGCTGCTGCTTCCAACTCACTGGCACGCTCCGACCACCAGGCTTCTCGGTCCTTACGCAAGCTTTGCCCGATTTCATTACGTAACATCCTTCGTCTGTGGTCAAACTCACGGTCACCCGGAGTAGACCGACGGGCTTCAATCAGTTGTAAGGAACCAGAAGAAACCCAGTGCTTGTAAGCGGGACGTTTCGCAAACCCACAACAGACTTTACCCGCCATTTTCATGGCGTCATGCAATTGCAACCAATGCTCATCTATACTTTTCGGTGGAATGGTAGCTAGCCTAGAAGCTAGCTCGGTTCGGTACTTACTAGCAACAGAAGTTGCAGCCAGCTTGCTAACATCAATCCTTTGGTGGCGGTCACTTCGTTGTCCACTGAAAAGTAAGGTAAGATTGGCGCAGACCAGAGCATGATCAGATTCCAGATAGGTACTTCAAAAGGAGCGGCAGTCTTGTACACAACCGCGCCAGCGGTAGCTGATCGCGATGTGATCAATCTGAGTCCAGGCTTGAGATGCAGAAGAAGGACGGCAGGTGGCACATCGGCGATGACTGTGCCGAAAGTTAGTGCTAGCCAGAAACAGGTTGTGGTCTGTGCATAGTTGCAGTAGACGTTCCCCGTTATCTGTCCTGCGACCAACGAGTCCCCATCGGCCACCTAAACGACTCTCTTCTGTGCCTAGACGCCCTACCTGAGCATTCAAGTCTCCAGCTAGTACTACAATATCTGTCGAACGCACTTTCTGGAGAAGAACAGTTAGCTGATGGTAGAACTCGTCCTTGATTGCATCCGGGCTGCAATCTGTCGGGGCATAGGCGGAGATGACGAAAAGACATCGTTTCTCACGCCGATTTCTTCTCACTTTGATGGAACTTTCTAATCTAACAGCACATAGCCGACTGTTAATGGGGATCCAGTCGACTAGTGCTGCCTCAGCTCTTGCGCTTAGTGCGACACCAACGCCAGCAAGACCAGACGAAGATGCCACAGGGTCCCCGGATAAACGCACATAAAACAAGCTTTTTGAAGTGACAGATGGAGAGCGAACTTGTAGTACTTCACCAGAGTCTTGAATACGGGTCTCGGATAGACAACACACATCAATATTAAGACTTTCCAAAGACATAGCCAGTCCTATCTGTTGTCCGACCTGCATAAGTGTGCGAACGTTGAAGGTAGCCAGTTTGAATGGTGCACGCGGTTTCAGAAAAACTGCTTCAGTACTCATGTTCGGTAGTAACATACAATTTTCAACCAGGCAGTGACTCGGGAACGTACAGATAAAGCTGAATTTTCACCATAGGTGAGCTGCTGTATAGGTCGAAACGCATATATAAAGTAGGAATAAGAGAGGGTGAATAAATGACGTGGTAGAGTAATAATAATAATAATAATAATAATAATAATAATAATAATAATAATAATAATAATAATAGTACGAGTTATTTCAATGTTAATCAGATAGAAAGGAATATTTTCCATAAGCAAATTGTTCATCATAGTTTTAGTGAGTGGGCTGGGATACTGCCCGGGTGCCCAGACCGAAGCAGGTGGTTTTCTTAGGGGGCCACACCCCGAGCCTTTGACCTAAAGGTCTAGTCCACAAGGCAGTGGGGCATCGTGAGGAGATGCAGTCCCATGGAAGCCGGTGACCAAAAGTTGGTTCATACGCCATTTGTTCCCGCAGGATACTGGAGCCCATGTGCACCATAGAATTGGGATCCGGTTATAGCGCCGGACATTCGCTTTTCGTCCTCTCATTTTCGTAAACAACACCCCCGCCACGAGAAGGCAGTGAGTAGGACTTCCCTGGCAGAGGATGTATACGCGTGGCCGTGTGAGAGTATTTCGAGAGGGAGGGCGAACCCTCCCCGCTCTCGGCCATACCAGGGCATTTGGGGGCAAAAGTTGAGTGACTCATGTTCGAACTTTACAAGAGCATCAATTCCTATAGGACTGCAAATAAGTACTACTGGCGAGTGCCAACTAGCATGAAGCTTACCTCGAGCAGGGTTTCCTGTCAACTACCTCAAAAAACCTAATATCAAAAAATAGTGCACATGATGTTAATTACTTGGAGTAGTGGCTAAATTTCAACTTGATCGATGATAATCGACAAGCAATAGGGACTAAAGAATTATGACACCGGTCACAACTCAATGATCAATCAATGTAACTATCCTTCCCTCTTCGTTGAGTGAACACCTCGATATGATGATAAACAGTAAATTATTATTGAAAACATATGTTGATCTGATACTGTATGTAATGAATTACATAAATTCGTCACTAATTAATTTCAGAAATGAATATCGAAAGATTATTATATTACAAATGTATGTTTATATAGTTATTTACCTCCATCAAAATAATGTCCATCTAAAAATTCTTTTACACCACCTTCATCGAACGTAATTCCCATTAATTTAATATTGCGTGCATCCAAAGCAGGTTTTAAATGACTCAAATTCTTAGCTTCTAGTCGGCAAAATTTACATCCCAAACGACGAAAGAATGTAATAATACATGTTTGATCCTTGATGTACGATAAATAAAAAAGAATTACTTAACAACAAAAAAAACACAGAGGGTGAAGCACTCTTGTTATAAAAAGAATTGAACAATAGCATAACAGCTTACACACTCAAACAATTCATTACAGATTCGAATCTAGTTTCTGGCAACTATCTAGTATAACCAGACCTCGTTTAAAAGTGTAGATAGAAACAGAGTACATGTACCTGGGATTGGTTCAACATTTGCAGAACGCTATCTACAAATAATGACCCTAACTTTAAATAATTAAAGGATAATTGGTAAAATAGGCAGACAAGTGTGACCAACGTATTAAACAATAGGAAAGTCAAATAACAATGTAAAACTAAGCAGGAAAAAGGAGGATCGACAAAAATGAAACTGGGAAATGGAAATATGGTCTATTGGAGTTAAATAGAGAAGAATTAGCCCCTACAACCATTCTACATTAAGTTCAGTTCTATTACAACATCCAGTCAATAAATCAGATTGTGATAAGTTTAAAAGCTATTAATTTCTTATCCAGATGGAGAGATGGGGTGGTGCCAAATGAGCTGTGGGATTATTAAGATGCTAAGGATTAGGTTTAAGAAATACAAAGTTAATCTCAGAAAAATCAAATTAAATATTCATTAAAACGACTTCAAGAAGGTACTTCTTAGGACTGGCTATCATACTCTTAGGTTACCAGGACTTTAAAGAATAACTCCGTCTCCCATGTAAGCTACATTTATCATAGACTTTGTTTCGCTCATTTCATTTTATTTAGCATATCCCATTAGTACTAACAATCTTAGCTTAAGAAGTGTTGTCCCTGATCTCCTAGAACCGGAATTCGAAAGATATGTTAAAAAGCCCAATGCTTAGATTCACCAAAGAGGCAGGATCGTAAAATAAGTCACCGCAGAAAAATACACAACAAAAATCCACTGAACAATGAGAAAGTCTAATTAGCTTCTACATACTATTCAGTCGCTCGCTGCTTTTCAGCAGGCTGAAATGAGTGACTGAGATTGGAGATAGGTTACTAAGCAGAGCCGATAAACCAGTGGACGTGATTGTGCACTTTTGTCAACACAGGTGGTCGTAATTGTAAAATATAAAGCCAGTTGGTGATGATGTTGGTTGGCCATTAGCCGATCTGTTGAAGATTAAGAATCAAAAAAATACAAATCATGTCTCCAGCAGTGGAAGCGTTCGAAAAACTAAGAAGTACTCTACGTCCAAAAACTCTGCTTGTTTGTCTAAATACTTAATAACCATTATAACTTGTGACAAACGAATCAAATGTAGTTATTAGATCAATCTTACAACAATACCTTAAGCGTAGGTGGCTGCACTAATTAAGCACTATGTTTAAATAGTCCCACAACATGTTTGCGTGCTTAGCAACAATTTTCTAACTTTCCCTTTTGTTTCCTTACTCAACATTGCTCAAAAAACGACCAATCAGAAGTGTAAAGGCATTTGAGGATCCCATTGATGCTTTATACTGTAAAATCTTCGGAACCAGGTCACCCAAAGTTTATCACTAAACAATTAGCAGCTTTACTCGATGATGTAGTTTTTAACTTCTTCGATAGACTTCCTCAAGGGTTGCTTTGAAACCTATTAGATATACTAGAAAGCTTTTTACCGAAGCCTTAAGCACTGTTATAGACATATTTATAAAGTGAGAAATACTACTTGGACACAAAGCATATTTCACATTGAGATCAGTCTCGAGGCTAAATTATTAGTGGCATATTTTTAGTCGTGTACGTACCAATCACGTTGGTTATACAAAGCATACTGGTCCACAAAGTTTCTCATGCTACACGAGAAAATAAAGCTGTTACATAGTGCATGCAAATTCCTTTGAGATAACGGAAAAAAGGAAGTAGAATACTCAGTAAATAACAACCGTGTAGTTAGTATTGTGAAAGAGATTAATAGAGTGAACGAAACTGCGGTATAAGAGATTAAATTTAATATGACTAATATAGAAAGAAATTATGAGACTGGATATTCCTGACAGTATCAACAAAATCTTAGTGATATCAAAAACTTTGACGTTATCATAGTTTCAAAAACGTGGGTAATATTTGAAGTGAATGATAATACAGTACTAATTATTAATCAGCGCTACTGTGTAACTAAGGGGTTTGTATCTTAAGCTTTGAGCTACACGATATGAGTAAAGCTTCATGATAATAATTGGTTACAGATTGTTATTTCTACCTAAGATCTGATGGTATTCTCTAATCACTTGATCCCTGATTTACATTACTGAAGTGTAATTCCTGAAAATATTAGAACTGTAGAACTGACAGATCAAATTGTAGATATGCTGTACGTAAATATCAATGCTCATAAACGCTATAGAGACAGTGCCATATGACAACTAACCGTAAATTTTTACTGTAGCTCTTGTAATGTGCAGTATCATATATTGAAATAAAAATAGCATACTGAAGCCAAAAGTATGAAATTCAAAAATTCCTTTTATATGGACTGAAATATTGATCAAATGAACTAGGGAGTCTTAGTGTAAGGGGCACTATCGCACCTTTTATTTATTGGAAATAGCTGATAACAATCATCGAGCAACTCTTTTGATCACAAACCGCTACAGCATATCGTTACCCTTGTCTATTACAGTAAAGGAAATGAGCAATCTGATATGATTTTCGATATGCATAGAGAACGTAGTGGCTACAGAAAGCCACCTTAGAGATCTTTTCAAATAAGCCATCTCTGGGTATGAAATTAGGTTAGGCAGGTACAGAAGTATAGAGGATTATTTATTTAGAAATCAGTTAAAATGAAATGTAAATTATTAACCAAGCACAGATTCATGTACTTGCTTTGGCACTACTTTTAGTGTGAGGGCTGGTGATACTAGTTGGCGACGCAAATAAAAATACGTGAGGTAGGGTTACAACCTGAATCCTAATAGTTTAAAGTTATGTGCTTTAACAACTGAACTGTTCCCGAACCAACCAATATACCGATGTTAAATGTAAGTCAATGTATATTTGTGTATTTTTTGTGACTGATTGGCTAAATAATAAACCGATCAGTTTTACAAATGATATGATGAGGACTGTACAACAAAATTGAGATTATTTGCAGAAATCACCTACCTTTTGAAAGTTTCTTGCACACTATAAACTTAGTAAGAGAAATTTGATTATGTTCTACAAACAACAGAAAACTAGCATATTATGTTTTCAAATAAATTGAGAATTGGATAGAGATTTAATAATAAAGATATGTTTTGTTATATCCTAATGAATAGGAAAATTGTAATTCTGACATTTCGTGACTAAGTATATTATATATTTACTGTCCTTCAACCAATCAGTCAGTCATATACAACGTAGGACCTGGTACATATATGCACCGGTTCAAGTTTCCATATAGCGAAAGCGAGATACCAGAGTAGTATAAGTAATAACAGTATTACTGGTAGTAGAAGAGATTACGCATACGAGATATGACTCGAGAATAAAATATGGATTCATGTAATAAAACGAAAATGTTTTTCAGATAATTAAGAAACATGAGATCCAAAGGAAGATAGAATGATTACATCTACGCCACTGTGTACGATTCTTGTCAATGTAATTCAAAGTGTACAACCGTTAGTTACGAAAATCATTCGGAAACCAACCAGGTAGTTTGTACATATTCACACATCATAGTCCAACAGTTAATAACTTCGTGGACTGATGGCATGTTTTAGTTTGGCCGTCTCTAATTTTCTTCCAACACATACATATATCAGCCGTCGTCGCCTGTCGAGGTAGGTAATAGTTGGACATACATATGTTTCAGCTACCTCGGTTGAAGATTCACTGCCTTGTAAGTCGACTCGCCATCTTTACCTAGTACTTATAGTTTAACCTCAGAATTGCTCACTCGATGATCCCAACATTCATGAGCAATGCTTCAAAGGGGTCTATGATTAAATAATAGTAACCTACGAAGGTTCTGAAGTGATAAAGCAAGAGGAAAAGAACTATTTGTCGGTATACATACCTTTAAGTTGGAAATCGAATGTCTCAACTAAGACACAAGTGATGTAAGTTGGCAAAAGGCAATAGAGATTTCTAAATCCGTATCGATATTTTATCGGGTCGACCACCACCCACCAGGGGTGATTAGCCTTTCAAGTGGAATGATCAATATGCCCAACTACTTTAATCTTTGTTAGTTAAGGCGAAGACACAAATCCGTTTTCAAGCTAAATGTTGTATCTAGAGGGAGAGAAACGCATTCGAAACATGCTTGGTTTGCTGCTCAAAGATTTTAGAAAACCTGGATTATTTCACCTTCCTCAACAAACAGGACTATATCATCTGTGTATTCTAAGTCAATATGTAAATCTCTTGGTAGGAAATCAACCTCTGAAAAGTCAGACGATAAGAGCGTTATCCCTAAAAGAATTTCTATGATAAATTGAAAAAAAAACAGGGAAAATGGACAACCCTAACAAACACTAATTAAAGTTATCAATCCTGTGACTGCTTGCTACTTAATGGTTTTAGGAAACCGTACAATGAAGTTTCCAAGACCAGGTTAATTTTGAAGCTACAAAGCTTCGAAATCTCTGGATATTTACCCAAGTGGATTGGATGTATTATCAGATGCATTTACAAAATCAATAAAAAATTGGGTTTTTTAATTTTTTTAATGCAGGAAACCTGGCTGCAATACTCAATTCGTCGTTGTTTTTTATGTATGTAGAAGAGTTACCAAGTCCCATGAAATTTCAGGCTTCTTTACGCTGATGATGCAAGGATTTGACGAGGAGTATGTGCGAATAAAGATGAATGTGCTCTTTAAACTCACTTCAACACGACTTAATTGACTAGTGACATGGTTGATATCTACTAGCACTTTAATATATCTTTGTACCCACGGAGGCGATAGCATTCCAAGTTGGTGAGACATTTTTGTCGCTATTTAAAAAGGATAGTGGTATTTTTCCTCTGAGTATATTTTATGGTATTGATCGTTAAATTACTCATCAAGACTAGTGTTTTTGCTTTAATTGAATTTATTTCAGTTAAAGTAATCCCCAACAGTACCGCTTTTTTCTACAGAAGTTTATCATCTGTACTTCTCGAGTATAGACACAAAAAAACTAAGGGCACTGGTATTTATTTTTCCTCGTTGAGTATATCTCTTAGTATTGTTTCTATCCATAGCTGTTAAGGTCTTTTTGTAACTACTGAAATTAGAGTTTTTGTTGTTGTTAGGTACAGTTATATACAAACCTCTGTTTTTGTTTGTGTTCAGTGTATATCACCTATCAAGCCTCAAAAGACAATTTATCTAGAGATCAGTTTTCACTATGAGACCACAAAACAAATTTTTGGTGTAAGTAAAACATCGTTGTTATGTCCCAGTCGATGAGAGGATTCAGTGTGATAACACCAATAAGCGGTATCACAATGTGTGCACCGGACTCACACCGGCTGCATATAAACGGTGCTGCAAGCCATTATCACGTTGGTTGTGTAAAGAATGTTGTTCTACTAAGTCTGCTGATTCTAGAGGCGATCGAGCTGCTAAACATAGCTAAAAAGTTGCCCTCAGATAAACAGACAGCAGTAGATGATTAGAATTCCGCTTTCGAAGAAATAAAGAGTTAACATGAGCCCAGCTCTGGATTTGAACAAGACCATAAAGGTGGAGCCCCCCCGTGAGGATCTTAGTCCGATTAACCGTATTAAGAGACGAGTTGTATAAGTAGAAATAATTGAGCGTCGCCGAAACGGTGAAAGAAACTTCGTTCTTAAGGGTGGTAAGGGAAAGTCCTCCACAGAATTAAAGGTGTGCTACACAAATGCTCGCAGACTGCTAAATAAAATGGAGGAGCTCAAGACAATGGTGGATGTAGAAAAACCGGATGTTATTACTGTCTCAGAAACATGGTTGACATCAGAATTGTTTGATAATGAAATTCAATTGACTGGTTTTTTTATCCAGTAGGGCTGATAGAATAAACCGTAGGAGAGGCGGCGTTATCATGTACACGAGAAGTACCATAACCATACGAGCTGTTGAGAAAATGGCATATGATTCAGGGACATGTGAACTGGTGCGTTGCAGGCTGAAATGTAGACGGCACGATATTGAATTAGTTGTAGTATATCGCAGTTCAGGATGTGTAGATGACTTTTTCCTAAGCAAACTTAAATCCTGGTGTAATAGGGGTAAAAGCCTTATAGTAGGCGACTTTAATGCACCGTATATAAACTGGGTAAACTTAGAAGTATGGTCATCAACAACGTCACTCTATTGCAAACTGTTAGAAACCTTGATTGCACTAGCCTTATTCCAACACATTAGAGATCCCACTAGATATGACTTACGAAGCTCCAAGTCTTTCTTGGATTAAGTCTTTATACACGGTGATGAAGTCGGTCAAATGATTTTCCTCCCACCACTAGGAATAAGTGACCGTATTATTCAAATTCATGGATGACATTGCCTGTCAAACAGTTGCGCCGGCCCGTCCTAATATATGGAAGGCAGATTTGGAGGCAATCAACTCCGCAGCATCGGCTGAAAACTGGGAAATTGACTCAAGGGCTTCAGTACAAAAGGCATGGACTCATTTCAGGCATTTATACGATCGGGTAACTCGGCCATACATACCCTGGATAGAAAAGGTTTATCTTGCACAACAAACCTCCTTATAGCAAGGGAGCAATGGATAAGAGCTCTAGACAACAGAACCTGACCGTTGTTGCTACCTTGACGTGGTGGTCGGGCTTGCCTATCGTGATGAAGCAACTGAGCTATACTGGCTGGAAGTCAGTCAGTCAGTCAGTAACAACGTGGAACTTCGTACGTACGTACATCAGTTCGAGTTGCCATACCACATTAGCACAGAGATTCAGTTATCGATTCAAATCCCATAGTGGTAGAGGTACTGAAAGTATAAGTAGAGATAGGGGACATTAAGGTTTGATGATGTTATTAAAGGAGTATAGTCCAGTGGAATAAATTGGGAAAGAAAATAAAGGACATGAAGAATTCAGAAGATTAGGGTTTGAGAGAACACAAAGAGTGGATGCACCTGCGCCATTGCAAACGATTTTTAGCCATGTCATTCAAGGTCTCTAACCATCGGTTGCTATCGTCTCGCGGTCCCCAACCAGGTAGTCTACACCTACCAACATGACTCAGTCCACTTGTCAGTGACTTCATGGATTTGTGCCATGTTTTGGTCTGGCCGCCCCTACGTTTCTTCCAACCTACTCCTACACCATAAAACATAGCACGTCGGGGCAGTCGGTGGTCGGGCATGCGCAACACATGTCCCAGCCATCTCAAATGATTGAGTTTCACTACTTCCTCAATTGATTTTCCATCCTTACCTAGTACCCGTTTCCTAACAACTGAGTTACTTACTCGGTGGTCCCAGGATATACGAGCAATGTTTCGAAGACATCTATGGTCAAATACTAGTAACCTACGAATATCCTCTACTCTTACCGGCCATGTTTCACTGCCATAAAGTAGGACGGAACGAACTGCTGCGCAGTAAACACGTCCTTTGGTTGATAGACGGATATCTCGCCTACGCCACAAATGACGCAAGTTGGCAAAAGCTAGTCGAGCCTTTTGTATCCGTGCTGAGATTTCGTCACACACCAAACTACAAGGGCTGATGAGACTTCCGAGATAAGTGAAGCGGTCGACACGCTCAACTACTTCACTCCCTATCACTAGTTCGGGTGTCGACGCAACCCAATCTTGAAGTAACATTTTGCATTTCGAGAGAGAGAATCGCATGCCGAACAGGCTTGCATTGTTGCTTAGAGTGGTCAGCAGACTCTGCATTCTGTCAGCGTCTTCACTAAATAGAACTATGTCATCGGCATATTCTAAGTCAACAAGTGGATCTCCCGGTAGAAGTTCAACTCCTGGAAATTTAGATGAGGAAAGTGTCATCTCTAAAAGGACGTCAACGACAAAGTTAAACAAGAATGGAGAGAGTGGACAGCCCTGACGAACACCACTTGAGGTAATCAATTCTGATGACAGTTCACCATAAGCTCTCACTCGACCAGTTGTGTTCGAGTAGAGAGCCTTTATAAGGTTGACGTACTTCTTTGGTACTCCCTTCAGTGACAAACATTGCCATAGAACCTTACGATCAACAGAGTCAAATGCCGCCTTAAGGTCGAGAAATACTACGATTGTGGGACGTCTGAATGTGTGTCTATGTTCTAGGACCTGACGTAATGTGAATATTTGATCAATACAACCACGTGCAGGTCGGAAACCAGCCTGGTTTTCTCTAGTCTGCTCTTCACGAGCTTTGGTTAGACGTCGAAGTATTATTGAAGCTAATATTTTAGACACTATATTAGTCAAACTAATTCCTCTGTGATTGTCACAGGAGGACTTTTGTCCTTTCTTATAAACTGGCACAATCAGTGATTGAGACCAGTCAGATGGGATTACGTCCAGTTCCCAGATTCTACCTAAGACCTCAGTCAATCTCGCTGCTAATACTGGACCGCCATCCTTAAAAATCTCAGGGGTAAACCTGTCAGGGCCTGCTGCTCTCCCACGCTTCAGATTTCCTATAGCTTTTTCAACTTCGTAAAGAGTCGGAGGACTTACATCAACTTGCCATTCAGGTCGACTGGGGATCGTGGGAAACCGAAGTGTGGCTGAAGGCCAGTTGAACTGATCCCTAAAATATTCTGCCCATCGATCCAATCTCCTGGATTGAGAATGAATAATATGTCCATCTTTCTCTGCGATTGTTTCGCTAACAGTTGGGTTCCTAATACCGGTTTCCTTAACAAGTCTGAACAGTTGCCTGCTGTTACCTATTGCCGCTGCCTTTTCCATCTCTCTTGCTTTCGCTACCCACCACTGTTCACGATCTTTGCGTAGGCTTCTAGTCAGCTTACGCTTAAGCTGACTCCGCTCTTCGTTATGTTCAGAGCCAGATGGAATGAGTTTTCGAGCATCTATCAGTGCGGTAGATGCTGCTGAGATCCAGTGTTTCTCCCTAACCTTATGGTTTACCGTACTTGCAGACATCACTGCTGTTTCTACAGCTTTTCGGATGTCATTCCACGCTGCCTCGGGGTGGGCGTCACTTACATGGCTGCCTAACTGTTTTTCTAGTCGTTCCTGAAATATACTCTTAGCTTGACTATCATTAAGTAGGACCCTAAGGGGTTTCCTTGCAGCATGTTTCCTACGTCCAGTAAGACGTAGACAAATACGCGCTCGCACTAGAGCATGATCTGAGTCTAAGCATGTGCTCCAGAATGAGCGACAGTCTTCTATCGAGCCCCTCCATCGGTGGCTGATAGCGATGTGATCTATTTGGGTCCAGCGTTGAGACGAATTAGGGGGTCGCCATGTTAAAAGATGTTTTTCCTTATGTTTAAAGTTAGTGTTTGCAAGAAACAGGCGGTTATCTGAGCATAACTGCAACAGACGGTCGCCGTTATCTGTTCTTTGAACCGCGACATCATAAGATCCACCCAGGTGTCTTTCCTTTTCGCTTAGTTTACCTACTTGAGCATTAAAGTCACCAGCCACTATTACTACATCTGAACGCCTAGCTTTACGGAGAAGGTCGGAAAGCTTTCTGTAAAACTCATCTTTTACATCATCTGAGCTGCAGTTAGTGGGAGAGTAGGCAGAGACGACGAAGAGGCAACGACGAGTGTCCCTATCTTTTCGAGTCCTTACTGTTCCGTTTAGTCGGACAGCACACAAACGACTGTCTACTGGGATCCAGTCTAAGAGAGCTAGTTCTGCCCTAGGACTCAATGCTATACCTACGCCAGCGAGGCCACGGGATGCAGCATCAGGGCTTCCAGATACACGAAGCGTAAATCGAGTTGGTTCGTTACTTTGACATGGTGCAGTCAAATGAATGACACTACTAGGATCCTGTGTGCGCGTTTCGGAGACGCAGCACACATCGATGGCGCGAGATTCTAAAGTCTTAGCTAAGGAAGCCTGTTGTCCTATTTGGCACAGTGTTCGGACGTTGAAAGCTCCTACGTGTAATTTGGAGCGTGGTTTCAGGAGACCAGGAATAACATTCCGCGTACTCGAATCGTTCGCACCAGCGGGGCGAGGTGATAAAGGGACGTGAGAAGGGTTAGTCGTGGAGATAAGAGAGTTATTAGGAGGTGTAGGAAGGATTTGAATGTGACCAACTTGGTCTCGTGTGCTGTTACGGGTATGAGGGCTGATATCACTTCCCGGTTGCCCAAACCGTGGAAGGGTATTTCTTGGGGGACCTGAAAAGGAAATCGGATTAGTGTTGGTCTTAGCGACCTGAGTGCGTGACCGCAGAGCCCAAGGGACAACTGCTTGAGGCCGGTCAAGCACGGCCTTTTTGTGGGAGGTTTTTAATGTGTTAGCTCCGTTCTTCAAAGGGCCTTACCGCCGGAGACGGAAATCCGTGGGGTAAGGTGAGGTGTGACATTTTTAGGGCCAACCTTTTCTAACCCCTTCCTTCCTTGTGAGAAGGCAGCATCGCTGCAGATGCTGGTTGTCCGAGGGAAACACCTTACTGCTGTCACACCTCTGTACAGTCAGCAGTACGACTTCGCCCTCAGACCTTGAGTTGCTGCTTTTAGTCTTACCGTTCTCCAATCGACCTGCCTGGCATGGTAGAACCTGCAGGAACTTGAGTTCCAGCCAATATAGCTCGGTTGGGTCATCACGATAGGCAAGCCCGACCACCACGTCAAGGTAGCAGCTACGGTCGGGAACAACCGTTCCTCAAGGTCCTACCATGCCAGACAGGTCGGTTGAAGAGCGGTAAGACTAAAAGCAACAAAACCAAGGTCCGAAGGCGAAGTCGTACTGCTGACTGTACAGAGGTGTGACAGCAGTAAGGTGTTTCCTTCAGACAACCAGCATAACAGCGATGCTGCCTTCCCACAAGGAGGGGTGGGGTTAGAAAAGGTCGACCCTAAAAATGCACACCTCGCCTTATCCCACGGATATCCGTCTCCGGCGGTAAGGACTCAACAAGTACGGAGCTAACACTAAAACTACTCATAAAAAGGTCGTGTGTGACCGACCTCAAGCAGCTGTCCCTTGGGCACTGCAGTCACGCTCTCAGGTCACTAAGACCACCTCTAACCCAATTTCCTTTTCAGGTACCTCCAGCAGAACCCTTCCACGGTGTGGGCAACCGGGAAGTGATAACCGCCCTCATACCTCTAACAGCACTCAAGACTGACTGACTAGACAACGGAAAAAGACTGGATGTTGTCTACATAGACTTCAGCAAAGCATTTGACGAGGTGCCAACAAAAAGACTGCTATTAAAGTTAGAAAATCTTGGTTTTGCTGGACCGCTGCTAAAATGCATTAAGGATTTCCTAGTAAGTCGTAGACAAAAAGTAAGGATAAATTCCAAGTGCTCCACCTGGAGATCAGTACTTATTGGAGTACCACAAGGTTCTGTCCTACGTTTCTTACTTTTTATACTGTATGTAAACGACCTCCCAAGTTCAGTACAGTCCACAATGTTATTATACCCTGACGATGTAAAAATCTGGCAAGAAATAACGGGAGACGCAGATGCATGCACACTTCAGGCAGACTTAAATATTTTGATTAACTGGTCTAAAGAGCGGCTGATGCCTATTAAGGCGGCAAAGTATATTTAAATGCACTTCGGGAATACAAAAGTAAATAGGCACAGCATAGAGGAGGTGCATGTGCCCGTGGTCCGGTCTCACAAGGATCTTGGGGTGACAGTGAGTCATGATATTAGGACCAAGGCTCATTGCCGGGAGGTCGCAGCTAAGGGGTTTAGAACCCTATGGGCTCTAAGACGGACATTCACACATTTACATGCCACCATGTTCACTACAGTATACACAACCTCAGCGAGAACTAATTTTTGGAACTGAGTTCAGGCTGCAAGCCCCTGTTTAAAATGTGACTCGGATAACCTGGAAAAAGTACAGAGGGCAGCTACTTGTGCAATTCCAGAACTCTGAGGTCTACCATACAAAGAGAGTTTTGAAAAGTTAGACCTCTTTACTCCGTCCTATCACAAATCAGATTACAGGTGACCTGATTTTGATGTATAGAATACCAAGAAATGATTCGACGAGTTGTTTCGAATTTTATATCCCACCTATGTAAGACCACGATTAGAGTACTGAATCCAAGCAGCTAAACCATGTATGATAAAGGATACTAACTCACTTGAGCGTTTGGGAACAAAATAAGTGAAGGGTCCTTCTAAACTCCCTTACGATGAGCGCTTAAAACGCCTAAACCTTTTCACCTTGTCGTTTCGTAGGACGCGAGATCTTATACTAGCATTTCGTATCTTTAATTATGATTTGGGTGTTAATATGTCTTACCTTTTTGCTCCCTCCAGCACTAATAATCTCTGGGTTCATAGAAAAATGGTTTACAAACCGCGATATAATAAACTTAAAGTGGGGTTCCGTTTTTTCATTGAGTAGTCAATGTCAGGAACGCAATACCCGAACAAGTGGTATCAGCTCCATCAGTGAGTATTTTCAAGGAGAAGCTGGACCTTCAATGGAATGCAATCTGTCAGGATTAACACAGATTCACCAACCTATTATTCTTATTACTGAAGACTGATACTAAGTTCCAAGGCTCATAAGCCTTTACTGTAATTACAGCAAAGTCAGTTTCAGTTGTATAAATAAAGTCTATCGATGAAAAACAAAAAGGTTCCAGTACCAACCAGTCTTACTCAAAACAGAATATGACCAGTAAGATTTAAATGTTCATAAACATTATTTGTAGATTAAAAACCACGTTTAATAACTTACTCGCCAAAATGAGTCCAAAGTACATGTTTGCGAGCCCAAAGCAGAATGCACAATACAGGTACCAACCTTCGCGAGTAAAGGAGATGCCATTGCGGATCACCTAATGGTTTATAGATTGCTACCAATCAATGGCTCATATTGAAAACAAAGATATAAAATTGACCGCGGTTGTCCTTCTCAAGGTCAAGTTAACTACCAATCAAATTTTGGATCAACCTCATTTCAATTGGTATATTTCAACATCAGGTGACCGACCAATAAGTTTAGTTGAAAGACTCTACAAGAGCCTGAGGTTCAGGCTTTCAGGAATGATTTTTTTTACTAATAAACAGGTTTTTGGAAGTAAAAGTGAAAATCCGTTGAATGAGCACAATCAGATCCTTATCAGTCTAAAATATATAAGAATATCTATATTCATATATGAAACTGTTAAACCAGTAAAAGCAGCTTACGAGTCAGCCAATTTGGCGCACAATCAAGCAAATGAGCCAACATCTTGTAAACACCTCCCTAAATGGTTAGGATAGGGTATCATCAAAACAGTACACAACTATGTTCAATTACACTTGATCGATAGCGGTCATGCATAACACAGAAATAGGTCATTTAAGGTGACTTATCATATTACTACTAGTTTTCGATCTTGGCTCTTACACATATCAGAAGCTACTAGGATTCGGGCTAACAATCTAAGTCTTTGTATTCATATGAAATTTACAACACCCTTATTTCGTCCATTGCAAAATAAGCCTTAATAAAAGTTTTTATTTATTAACATTTGCTTACTCTTTGTTCGTTTATATTTCTTCACCCTTCTTTTTTCTAATATACATTTCACTGACCATTTATCGTAACACTTCTTATTATGTAATCTTATAATATTTGATGAATGTTATTTCATTGTCTATATTTTTTAAGTCATTGACCTACCTCCTCTTATTAAATATTAATTTTAGGCCTTGTTATTCTTATTACAACTGGTCGACCTATTATCACACTATCAATTTTTACTCTTTACTAATGTTATTTTTTATAGAATCCATCTCAGTGTTATCATTGATTGATAAACTGTCTTGGTTAGTTTATAAATCTCGTTGTATATTACGTCAAAACCTGATGAGGATCTAATTGGAAACAATATTGTTCTCAGTTCCAATATGGACATTTTTTTTATATTTTAAATCTTATCTAATATACTAATATAATATTACTGAATAGGATAGATATTTACTATACGAATGGTATAAAATAGTAACTTTATGAATGAAGTTTTTGTTTTCCATATCTACAATTTAGAAAATTCAAAGAAAACATATCAGTTTTTATAAAACCAATAAAGTAATATATTTTGTTGCTTTAACAGATTCATCACAACACTACATAAGTTGGTTAATTAGTTATTAGTGTTAAATTTACCAATTTCTATCCCTTACTTATACTACAATACAATGTGTTTAACATGAACTAAACATAAAATGAATAGAATAACAAAAATATAAACTTATCGTTAAAACTCAACATTGAATTTAACCTAATACAATAAATTGAAATGAAATCAAAAAAAAATTAACTAAGTAGATATTGAGTTTACTGTGAATAAAATGAATATTGAAAAATGAAGGCATGAAATCCTTCTCTCTCTCTCTCTCTCTCTACCCCCCTCTCCCCCTATATATATATAGAGAGAGAGAGAGAGAAAAAAACTAATCAATAATGATCTACTACTGGTTCATAAGACCTTATTATTTGTTTCTATCTTTTGTCTATTATATTCTACAAGTGATTACTATGACAGATTTTTGTTTAGTATGTTGTCTTTTTTTTTAAAGTCACCGTTTTTTCTTTTGTAAATTTCTAGTTTTATTTATTTGTTTGTTTGTTTTTTTTGAATTATTTACTAAATTTAGATGTTTTGATTTAATTGGTAGTTCAACTATGAATGAATCAAATAATTCTGTCGGTGTTTTACTATTTAATACTGTTTTATTATATTTACTATTAATATTGTTTACTTTGTTAGAATTATTTGTTAATAATTGGATAGGTGAATGTTTAGTGAAAACAGATTTCTCCTGTGTATTTGTAACGATTGATTTGAAAGAAGTATGATCATTTAATTCTGTAGATAATTTTTTTCGATTATTTTGATGATGTAATTGTGATGTGTGTTGTTGAAGTTGTGTTTGTTTTGTTTCATAATTACTTGTAATTGATGTATAATTGTTCAGTGAATTTTTGGTGCCAATTTTTGTCTCTGAATTAAAATGATCTTGTTGATTTGATAATGTTTGTTGTATGGTTGATGAATTTATTAATGTATTAAAAGACATAGAATTTGATTGACACGATGATGACGATGATGATGATGATGATGATGATAATGCACTCAATGCAAATGATCTTGCTTTACTATTGGTTATTTTAAATGATACTTGTAAAATTCTGTTATCTAATATAAATCCATTTAATGAATGAATCGCTAATACAGCTTCTTCATAATTACTCATTGTAACAAAAGCAAAACCTTTACATTTATTATTACTTGTATCATATATAATTTTAATAGATTGTACAGCACCGAATGGACCAAATAGTTGCCATAAATTAGATTCTTCTACTTCTGGAGCTAAATTATATACAAATATACACCAACCATCAGGTGTTAAGCCACCAGTACTTGCTACAATTGTCGGTGCTAAAATTGAATTGCTCATAGCTACAGTACTAGCCATTGTCGAAAGTAGGTCTGTTTCAGTGGAACTAGGTGATGTAATGGAATATTTTAATCGATTCGATATTGTCGCTATTTGTTGCTGTAGTGGATTTAATAAACCTGCGGCGATAACTGCTGAAGTAGCATTTCGTGATAATGATGATGGCGTAGCAATAGATGTTGTAACAGCTTGTAATTGAGCTGCTTTTTTTAATAATTCAAAACTAAGATTACCAAATTTTATTGAATTTGGTGAATTGGCAAATTTCACGGTAATAGGTCTATTTAGTATATCATTTGAATATTTAGATGGTAGTTGATGACCATTTAATTGTTGTATAGCTAATTCAGCTTCATAACGATGATCAAAACGTATAAAAGCTACACCACGTGATATACCTGTCTTATTATCATATAATATACGTGCTGTTATAATACGACCATATTGACTAAATAATTGTTCTAATTCATTTTGTGTCATTGTTTTAGGTAAACCACAAATATATAAATTTGCACCTTTAATTGATTCACAATTTGGTCTAGCTAATGATACTTTAATTGTTTTATTTTGTAATGATAAACCATTCAATGTATTTATTGCTTGTTGTGCTTCATTTGATTGTGAATATTTTACAAATGCATAACCAAGACTTTCACCACTCGATTTATCACGTATTAATTTACAACTTTCAACTTTACCACATGTAGAAAATAATACTTTCACTTGTTCTTGTGACATATATGGTGGTAGGTAATTGATTATTAAATTGGTTTCATCATTGTAATTATCATTATTATTATTATTATTTACTGTTATGTTTATATCATATGAATTATTCGTTGGATACTTATCATTGTTGTTATCACTATGACTATTAACACTGTTTTCAGTAGTTGTTAAACAGCGATTTTGGGGATTGTTGCTAACTGAAGTTGATGAATGTAAATGATTGTTCATATCATTTCTATTTACCTTATGATCATGTACTGTAGAATTATTATTATTATTATTATTATTATTATTATTATTATTAGTCGTAGTCGTAGTAGTAGTAGTAGTAACCGGTTTTTTCTTAGCAAATTTACTTGAACATTGACTTAATAAATAAGGAGAATCAAATGGACATAATGAAGAGACAAGAGTTCTATGATCATGATGTATTTGTTTCTGTCGTTGATGTTGATTTAACTCAAGACTATTTGATTGGTTGACACTAAATGATGATGAAGAGACCGGTGATGTATTGATTGATACTGTTATTGTTGTTGTTGTTGTTGAACAAGATTCTTGTGATTTCATATTATTTTTGAAAAAATTGTCAAGATTTTTTTGTTTAAGTGAATTGTTACCATTACGACTTGAAGTTATTTTATGAATGTCAGAAGTAACAACATCATCAATGTATCCACTGACATTTCTGTGATAAATACTTGCATCATCAGGATAATTACAACTAGAAATGTTATGTGCATTATCAATATCCGATGATGATTGACTATAAGTTGTTGAAATTTCGTTGTTTATTTTTAAATCTGTTAATGTTACTGATTTTGTCGATGCTACTGGTGAGGCTACAGTAATGTTTGGTTTATTTTCTGGATTACCTGGAGAAAAAAGATTTTTTAAAAATAATATTTAATATATAAATAATTACTCCATCAATCAAATCACGATTGATACAGAAGCACTGAAAGAGGTTGACATTTTTACTTAATTAAACGCAAGAATTGACATAGCAAGGCCAGCATTCCCTACAACCAAAGAATATTTGGGACTCAAAACAACGGTCAGTCGACATCAAAGTCAGAATTTTCAATACAAACGTCTGGACAGTTCTACTGTAAAGAGCTAAAACATGAAGAACTACTACAACCATGAGCAAAGTGGCACATGTATTTATAAATGACTGTCTAAGCAAGACACTCAATATCTGCTGGTCGAATATTATCAGCAATAACTTACTATCAGAAAGAACAAGCCAACTTCCATTCGAAGAGGGAATTATGAAAAGATGCTGTTTGTGGATAGAGCACATATTGCACCAAGTATTCAGTCAGTCAGTAACAACGTGGAACTTCGTACGTACGTACATCAGTTCGAGTCACCATACCACATCAACACAGAAATGCAGTTGTCGATTCAAATCCCGTAGTCGTAGAGGTAGTGAAAGTATAAGTAGTAATCGGCAACATTAGGGTTTGATGATGTTATTCAAAGAATATAATCCAGTGAAATTAATTTGGAAAGAAAATATAGGACATGAAGAATTCAGAAGATTAGAGTTTAGGAGAACACAAAGAGTGGATGCACCTACGCTATTGCAAGCGATTTTGAGCCATGTTATTCAGGGTCTCGAACCATCGGTTTCTATCGTCTCGTCGACCCCAACCAGGTAGTCTACATCTAACAACGTGACATCATGGACTTTGTGCCGTGTTTTGATTTGGCCGCCCCTAGGTTTCTTACAACTTACTCCTGCACCATAAAACATCGCATGTCGGGGCAGGCGGCAGTTGGACATACGTAATATATGTCCCAGCCATCTCAACTGACGAAGTCTCACTACTTCATCAATTGATTTGTCATCCTTACCTAGTAACCGTTTCCTAACAACTGCATTACTTACTCAGTGGTCTCGGGATACAGAAGTAATGCTTCGAAGACACCTATGATCAAATACCAATAACCTACGAATATCCTCTACTCTTACCGGCCATATTTCAATGCCAAATATTGAAAGCAAATATCCAAAAAATCAATAGCACTTGAAAAGAACTGAAATATCAAGCCGAGAACACAGTTGGTTGAAGAATTCTGGTCCATGACCTATGTTCCGTAAGGGGTAACAAGGGTAAATGAGTGCGTAATTACAGATACAATAATGCCTACCACTAGACATTGATAAAACATTAGAATTCCCATTACTTATACAGGATATTCTATTCAATTTGTCTAATATTGTCAATATTTCTTGTTCTTTTATTACTAAATGTTTTTCCTTACCAATATGTTTACAAATCATTGCATTACTATTCATTGTACTAGTAGTTTGTAACAATGGTGTATTTGATCTATTTAAACATATAGGAATATTATCATCACCGTATATGTTATGATCAGAATACAATTGTACCATTGATGTTGAATAACAATTATTTGTATCCATTATAGATTTATTATAATTTGTATTAGAAATTACTTTACTAATTCGATTCTCTTTTAATTTATTTTGAATATTGTTATCATCATGATGAATAGAAGATTTTGAATATTTAAATAATCTATTACTATCTATTTCATTGGTATTATCATTATGAATCATAATAGTATCTTCATGATTTAATGTTAGAACATAAATAGAATCATGTATTGGTTTTTCATGTATACAATCTCCATCACCTTGGTTACGATTATTTACTAATGTATTAACCGGTATTATTTCACTTGACATTATAATTATTGTTACATTAAAGAATATTAATATAAAGAATTATTAGTAGTATTGTAATTGTCAATTGAAATGTGAATAAAATTGATTTATTTTTTATTAGTTCGAAATCGATTTATAAAATTTAAATTAACCTCCAACTATATTGATACATGTATAGTTTATTAAAATAATAGAGTATAGTAGAATTCATATTATTGATCGATATATACAGATGAAATGGAATGTTTATAAGAATGAATTATGAAGTGAAGAGAAGAATAAAGAAAAAGAAGTGATAAATAATGAAAGCTATTCTCTTGGATATTGTTTCACGTGTGATGTGTGCTACTTATGTAGACATAAGTAGTATATGACGTGAGTACTGAACAGAATGTCTTGCAGCAGAGAGACGAGAAGATCGAACAATAAAGAATGAAAAAAGAATGCAATTTGTAGGAAAATGCAAGAACAAAGGAATTCTGAGTCATTTGAGACAATTCATGAACAATTGGCAAATTAACTATTTAATATATGGTTGTTGGATTTTACTAACAATTCCCAACTTGCGAGTTTCGAACCCAGGACCTACTGGTCTCGCGTGCGAGCATTTAACCACTAGACCACTGAACTAGTCGGCATCCAACGGTGTTAATGTCTAACTTCAACTAATCCACGAAATTGAGCGACACATCCACCATTGTTATCAGTAAGTTACTATCTCACAACGGACCCGGTTGAACTCCACTAGCCTGATTTGTTTAATGAGTTGTAGGCTATTGATTAATCTACAAATTACTGTTATATTTTTATTTTATTCTAAAATTATTGTAATTTAAATGTGGTTCTTATGTTTTATTTACGATACTCTAATACTTTAGTTTGGTATAATTATTTCTTTATTTACATTCTTTTTGTTTCATGATCCATTCTTCGTATATTCATTTGTGTACATTTGTGAGTTAGTCGAATTGGATGGAGATAGAATATAGAGGTTTCTTCAATTGTCATGATCTCGTTTGGTTTTCTAACCATCTAGATTATTATTAGTTAGTGATAGCACTGTTCTTTTCTTTCTGTGCTCAAGGCTGCTCAGTCACAAAATGGAACTTACACGTCAAAGTCTTAAGATCATTTTCTGTCAAAATTTGATAGACTCAGAATAATCTAAAGGTTAGAAGTAGTAGTTATTCGGATTAACAGATAATTCCCATTTAAACATTAAAATTAAAACACGAAGTTCAGCGAAGGGATCTCTTTTCAACGAATTTATTATCAAGCTGTACAATCGTATATATATATAAAATTTTTGTAAAAGTACTAATTCCGTGAGGAAATGTGAACACAGTTAACCATGACATAATAAAAAGGGGTTATAATACTAGATTACGTACTACGAATAATAACAATAGATTTAGTGAATATAATAAGATGATTAAAATGTTTTTTGTTATAATACTTAAAGGTCATAGAGGTGTGAAAAATAAATAAATAAGGTAATATGATGAGTATTTACGAATAAAAACAATGAGAATATAAGACATAAGCAAAGGGGGGAATGCAACATTAATAATAATAATAATAGAATAATCAAAATAATTAAGGCCAAGGTAACGATAGCGATAAGACGTACTTCTTTTGTACGCATAGTTCTGGTTTAAGCTCCTGAATGGTAAGAGCTTCGGCTATTTTTAAGAGTTGGATACGAAGAAATCTAGGTAGATTTGGACGAATCATATAAACAACCTTAAAATCAATTTGTGGATCTGTAGAATGGTTACAGTCGATAAGGTGTTCAAGTATAGAACTCCTAACTGCTTTCCTTTCACCCTTATAGAACCAAGCTGGAATATGTTCCCGTATCCGAGTTGAAAGCGAGCGCTGGCTACGGCCAATGTACCTTGCTCCACAAGAGCAGGTGAACTGATAGATGCACATAGAGGCGACCAGACGCGGAAGCTTATCTTTTATGGATACAGAAAATAAGTTCCTACTAGTGAATGTTATTCGCAGTTTAGCTGCATTAAATGTTCTTCTAATCGTTGTTGTTAGACGATTTTTGATCACATCTGATGTTCGATCACCTTTAAATTCCAGACTTATATAAAGGTTTTTCTTCGGAACGGAACAACTAGATTTCTTGTCGTAATTACTTCTATTCAGATTCTTTTCTATGAACCGTTCTGGGTAGTCATTTTCCTTCAAGGTTTTCTTGAGGAATGCGAGTTCTTCGTTAATGCATTCCGTACTGCATATCTGGTGTATTCGATAACATAAAGAATGGATAAGATTTCTCTTTCTACTTAACGGGACCCAGCTATAGAAGTTGGTTAGCTGGCCATTCCATGTTTGTTTTCTAAAGACCGATCTTTTTAAAGAACCATTACTCCTTCTCATCAGACGTACATCGAGAAAAGGAATTGATTGGTCTCGTTCCCTTTCTAACGTGAAGTCTATGGATGGGTGGCATGAGTTAAAAGTGTGTAAAATATCATCTAGATCAATATTATTGTCACAAACGATAAACGTGTCGTCCATGTATCTCACGTATAGGTGAAATCGATTGATCATTGAACGGAGTTGGTCGTTTTCTACTTTTGCCATGAAACAGTCTGCTAAAATTGGACCCAATGGAGACCCCATTGCGATCCCATCCCTTTGTCTATATATTTCATTATTGAAACTGAATTGGACATTAAAAGTACAGCGTAACAATAGTTCTTTCAAGTGTTCAGTCGGTAAACCTAGATCTATGTTGTTAGAATCTATATACTCACATATATAGCATATCGTTTCGGTTAAAGGTACGCTAGTGAACAAAGAGTTAACGTCAAGCGAGAACATGTGTTTTCCGGAAGTATTAATGTCCTTAATACGATCAATAAATTGAAAAGTATCATGAATAGAATATTTAGATACTTGCCTTCTAACCGGTTCCAATTTTTCCGCTAACCATTTGGCGATTCGGTGGTATGGTGAACTCGACATGTCCAAAATAGGTCGCAACGGTAAACCCGGCTTATGTACTTTAGGTAGTCCATATAAGCGCGGGATGATTGAACTCATGGGACGTATGTGATTATATAGATCTTGGGTTATTATCCCTTTATTCTTAAGATTTTTAACAACATCTGTTAGCTGTTTTTCGATTTGCAATGTTTTATCGACTTCTCCTTTAGGTTTGGAGAATTTAGTACCATCCTCTAGAATTAACTTCATTTTATCCAAATATTCTTGGCGGTCAAGTAGTACTACACCAGCTCCCTTGTCAGGTTTACTTAGGATTAAATCCTTATTTCTTTTCAGGAGTATTAGCTGATCCAAGTGGTTCTTAGTTAATAGGTTATTCTTACTGCATTGTGCATTAACGTATCCATGACTGCAGTCCAGTAATGTGGATTTAAAGTGCTGAAGATTTTGTGGGGATGTCGGCATAAGATCATGAGTTTGATTTGATAGATTTTCGAATTGTATTTGTGTATGAAGTCTACTGGTTTTGGAGGTGCTGTTACAGAACTTGGGACCCAATGATAAGGCCTGTATTTGGACTGACGAGAGTTTAATAGAAGAATGATTAAATACATACTTTTCTGGATGTTCTGGAAACTTCTTAACCACGTCTACGTGTTGCAATGTTTCCAAGTGTTTACGTTTAGCTTTTTGTGACTGTTTTTCCGTAACATTAGTAACATAGTCCTCAAACTGTTTACGTTCATCTAACGACAATTCGAACAATGCGTGACTTCTTAGAGATACGTTGCGATCTAGTTCGACTATTCGAGATTTAATAGCATCGATATAATTTAGTGTATGACGTTTGAGTGTTTTTGCATTGGGATGAATATGGTTTCGCCTTAGTGCCTTCCAGAAACATTTAGGATAATCGTTATTTTCGATACAGCTTTCGAAAAAATTGATCTCACATTTCACTAACGCAAGCTTGACGGTGTAACGTAAGAACCCATTGAGCTCTTTCATCGTCATAAGGTCCTTGCATTTCTTCAATTGACAGATAATTCCCATTTAAACATTAAAATTAAAACACGAAGTTCAGCGAAGGGATCTCTTTTCAACGAATTTATTATCAAGCTGTACAATCGTATATATATATAAAATTTTTGTAAAAGTACTAATTCTATAGCTGGGTCCCGTTAAGTAGAAAGAGAAATCTTATCCATTCTTTATGTTATCGAATACACCAGATATGCAGTACGGAATGCATTAACGAAGAACTCGCATTCCTCAAGAAAACCTTGAAGGAAAATGACTACCCAGAACGGTTCATAGAAAAGAATCTGAATAGAAGTAATTACGACAAGAAATCTAGTTGTTCCGTTCCGAAGAAAAACCTTTATATAAGTCTGGAATTTAAAGGTGATCGAACATCAGATGTGATCAAAAATCGTCTAACAACAACGATTAGAAGAACATTTAATGCAGCTAAACTGCGAATAACATTCACTAGTAGGAACTTATTTTCTGTATCCATAAAAGATAAGCTTCCGCGTCTGGTCGCCTCTATGTGCATCTATCAGTTCACCTGCTCTTGTGGAGCAAGGTACATTGGCCGTAGCCAGCGCTCGCTTTCAACTCGGATACGGGAACATATTCCAGCTTGGTTCTATAAGGGTGAAAGGAAAGCAGTTAGGAGTTCTATACTTGAACACCTTATCGACTGTAACCATTCTACAGATCCACAAATTGATTTTAAGGTTGTTTATATGATTCGTCCAAATCTACCTAGATTTCTTCGTATCCAACTCTTAAAAATAGCCGAAGCTCTTACCATTCAGGAGCTTAAACCAGAACTATGCGTACAAAAGAAGTACGTCTTATCGCTATCGTTACCTTGGCCTTAATTATTTTGATTATTCTATTATTATTATTATTAATGTTGCATTCCCCCCTTTGCTTATGTCTTATATTCTCATTGTTTTTATTCGTAAATACTCATCATATTACCTTATTTATTTATTTTTCACACCTCTATGACCTTTAAGTATTATAACAAAAAACATTTTAATCATCTTATTATATTCACTAAATCTATTGTTATTATTCGTAGTACGTAATCTAGTATTATAACCCCTTTTTATTATGTCATGGTTAACTGTGTTCACATTTCCTCACGGAATTAGTACTTTTACAAAAATTTTATATATATATACGATTGTACAGCTTGATAATAAATTCGTTGAAAAGAGATCCCTTCGCTGAACTTCGTGTTTTAATTTTAATGTTTAAATGGGAATTATCTGTCAATTGAAGAAATGCAAGGACCTTATGACGATGAAAGAGCTCAATGGGTTCTTACGTTACACCGTCAAGCTTGCGTTAGTGAAATGTGAGATCAATTTTTTCGAAAGCTGTATCGAAAATAACGATTATCCTAAATGTTTCTGGAAGGCACTAAGGCGAAACCATATTCATCCCAATGCAAAAACACTCAAACGTCATACACTAAATTATATCGATGCTATTAAATCTCGAATAGTCGAACTAGATCGCAACGTATCTCTAAGAAGTCACGCATTGTTCGAATTGTCGTTAGATGAACGTAAACAGTTTGAGGACTATGTTACTAATGTTACGGAAAAACAGTCACAAAAAGCTAAACGTAAACACTTGGAAACATTGCAACACGTAGACGTGGTTAAGAAGTTTCCAGAACATCCAGAAAAGTATGTATTTAATCATTCTTCTATTAAACTCTCGTCAGTCCAAATACAGGCCTTATCATTGGGTCCCAAGTTCTGTAACAGCACCTCCAAAACCAGTAGACTTCATACACAAATACAATTCGAAAATCTATCAAATCAAACTCATGATCTTATGCCGACATCCCCACAAAATCTTCAGCACTTTAAATCCACATTACTGGACTGCAGTCATGGATACGTTAATGCACAATGCAGTAAGAATAACCTATTAACTAAGAACCACTTGGATCAGCTAATACTCCTGAAAAGAAATAAGGATTTAATCCTAAGTAAACCTGACAAGGGAGCTGGTGTAGTACTACTTGACCGCCAAGAATATTTGGATAAAATGAAGTTAATTCTAGAGGATGGTACTAAATTCTCCAAACCTAAAGGAGAAGTCGATAAAACATTGCAAATCGAAAAACAGCTAACAGATGTTGTTAAAAATCTTAAGAATAAAGGGATAATAACCCAAGATCTATATAATCACATACGTCCCATGAGTTCAATCATCCCGCGCTTATATGGACTACCTAAAGTACATAAGCCGGGTTTACCGTTGCGACCTATTTTGGACATGTCGAGTTCACCATACCACCGAATCGCCAAATGGTTAGCGGAAAAATTGGAACCGGTTAGAAGGCAAGTATCTAAATATTCTATTCATGATACTTTTCAATTTATTGATCGTATTAAGGACATTAATACTTCCGGAAAACACATGTTCTCGCTTGACGTTAACTCTTTGTTCACTAGCGTACCTTTAACCGAAACGATATGCTATATATGTGAGTATATAGATTCTAACAACATAGATCTAGGTTTACCGACTGAACACTTGAAAGAACTATTGTTACGCTGTACTTTTAATGTCCAATTCAGTTTCAATAATGAAATATATAGACAAAGGGATGGGATCGCAATGGGGTCTCCATTGGGTCCAATTTTAGCAGACTGTTTCATGGCAAAAGTAGAAAACGACCAACTCCGTTCAATGATCAATCGATTTCACCTATACGTGAGATACATGGACGACACGTTTATCGTTTGTGACAATAATATTGATCTAGATGATATTTTACACACTTTTAACTCATGCCACCCATCCATAGACTTCACGTTAGAAAGGGAACGAGACCAATCAATTCCTTTTCTCGATGTACGTCTGATGAGAAGGAGTAATGGTTCTTTAAAAAGATCGGTCTTTAGAAAACAAACATGGAATGGCCAGCTAACCAACTTCTATAGCTGGGTCCCGTTAAGTAGAAAGAGAAATCTTATCCATTCTTTATGTTATCGAATACACCAGATATGCAGTACGGAATGCATTAACGAAGAACTCGCATTCCTCAAGAAAACCTTGAAGGAAAATGACTACCCAGAACGGTTCATAGAAAAGAATCTGAATAGAAGTAATTACGACAAGAAATCTAGTTGTTCCGTTCCGAAGAAAAACCTTTATATAAGTCTGGAATTTAAAGGTGATCGAACATCAGATGTGATCAAAAATCGTCTAACAACAACGATTAGAAGAACATTTAATGCAGCTAAACTGCGAATAACATTCACTAGTAGGAACTTATTTTCTGTATCCATAAAAGATAAGCTTCCGCGTCTGGTCGCCTCTATGTGCATCTATCAGTTCACCTGCTCTTGTGGAGCAAGGTACATTGGCCGTAGCCAGCGCTCGCTTTCAACTCGGATACGGGAACATATTCCAGCTTGGTTCTATAAGGGTGAAAGGAAAGCAGTTAGGAGTTCTATACTTGAACACCTTATCGACTGTAACCATTCTACAGATCCACAAATTGATTTTAAGGTTGTTTATATGATTCGTCCAAATCTACCTAGATTTCTTCGTATCCAACTCTTAAAAATAGCCGAAGCTCTTACCATTCAGGAGCTTAAACCAGAACTATGCGTACAAAAGAAGTACGTCTTATCGCTATCGTTACCTTGGCCTTAATTATTTTGATTATTCTATTATTATTATTATTAATGTTGCATTCCCCCCTTTGCTTATGTCTTATATTCTCATTGTTTTTATTCGTAAATACTCATCATATTACCTTATTTATTTATTTTTCACACCTCTATGACCTTTAAGTATTATAACAAAAAACATTTTAATCATCTTATTATATTCACTAAATCTATTGTTATTATTCGTAGTACGTAATCTAGTATTATAACCCCTTTTTATTATGTCATGGTTAACTGTGTTCACATTTCCTCACGGAATTAGTACTTTTACAAAAATTTTATATATATATACGATTGTACAGCTTGATAATAAATTCGTTGAAAAGAGATCCCTTCGCTGAACTTCGTGTTTTAATTTTAATGTTTAAATGGGAATTATCTGTCAATTGAAGAAATGCAAGGACCTTATGACGATGAAAGAGCTCAATGGGTTCTTACGTTACACCGTCAAGCTTGCGTTAGTGAAATGTGAGATCAATTTTTTCGAAAGCTGTATCGAAAATAACGATTATCCTAAATGTTTCTGGAAGGCACTAAGGCGAAACCATATTCATCCCAATGCAAAAACACTCAAACGTCATACACTAAATTATATCGATGCTATTAAATCTCGAATAGTCGAACTAGATCGCAACGTATCTCTAAGAAGTCACGCATTGTTCGAATTGTCGTTAGATGAACGTAAACAGTTTGAGGACTATGTTACTAATGTTACGGAAAAACAGTCACAAAAAGCTAAACGTAAACACTTGGAAACATTGCAACACGTAGACGTGGTTAAGAAGTTTCCAGAACATCCAGAAAAGTATGTATTTAATCATTCTTCTATTAAACTCTCGTCAGTCCAAATACAGGCCTTATCATTGGGTCCCAAGTTCTGTAACAGCACCTCCAAAACCAGTAGACTTCATACACAAATACAATTCGAAAATCTATCAAATCAAACTCATGATCTTATGCCGACATCCCCACAAAATCTTCAGCACTTTAAATCCACATTACTGGACTGCAGTCATGGATACGTTAATGCACAATGCAGTAAGAATAACCTATTAACTAAGAACCACTTGGATCAGCTAATACTCCTGAAAAGAAATAAGGATTTAATCCTAAGTAAACCTGACAAGGGAGCTGGTGTAGTACTACTTGACCGCCAAGAATATTTGGATAAAATGAAGTTAATTCTAGAGGATGGTACTAAATTCTCCAAACCTAAAGGAGAAGTCGATAAAACATTGCAAATCGAAAAACAGCTAACAGATGTTGTTAAAAATCTTAAGAATAAAGGGATAATAACCCAAGATCTATATAATCACATACGTCCCATGAGTTCAATCATCCCGCGCTTATATGGACTACCTAAAGTACATAAGCCGGGTTTACCGTTGCGACCTATTTTGGACATGTCGAGTTCACCATACCACCGAATCGCCAAATGGTTAGCGGAAAAATTGGAACCGGTTAGAAGGCAAGTATCTAAATATTCTATTCATGATACTTTTCAATTTATTGATCGTATTAAGGACATTAATACTTCCGGAAAACACATGTTCTCGCTTGACGTTAACTCTTTGTTCACTAGCGTACCTTTAACCGAAACGATATGCTATATATGTGAGTATATAGATTCTAACAACATAGATCTAGGTTTACCGACTGAACACTTGAAAGAACTATTGTTACGCTGTACTTTTAATGTCCAATTCAGTTTCAATAATGAAATATATAGACAAAGGGATGGGATCGCAATGGGGTCTCCATTGGGTCCAATTTTAGCAGACTGTTTCATGGCAAAAGTAGAAAACGACCAACTCCGTTCAATGATCAATCGATTTCACCTATACGTGAGATACATGGACGACACGTTTATCGTTTGTGACAATAATATTGATCTAGATGATATTTTACACACTTTTAACTCATGCCACCCATCCATAGACTTCACGTTAGAAAGGGAACGAGACCAATCAATTCCTTTTCTCGATGTACGTCTGATGAGAAGGAGTAATGGTTCTTTAAAAAGATCGGTCTTTAGAAAACAAACATGGAATGGCCAGCTAACCAACTTCTATAGCTGGGTCCCGTTAAGTAGAAAGAGAAATCTTATCCATTCTTTATGTTATCGAATACACCAGATATGCAGTACGGAATGCATTAACGAAGAACTCGCATTCCTCAAGAAAACCTTGAAGGAAAATGACTACCCAGAACGGTTCATAGAAAAGAATCTGAATAGAAGTAATTACGACAAGAAATCTAGTTGTTCCGTTCCGAAGAAAAACCTTTATATAAGTCTGGAATTTAAAGGTGATCGAACATCAGATGTGATCAAAAATCGTCTAACAACAACGATTAGAAGAACATTTAATGCAGCTAAACTGCGAATAACATTCACTAGTAGGAACTTATTTTCTGTATCCATAAAAGATAAGCTTCCGCGTCTGGTCGCCTCTATGTGCATCTATCAGTTCACCTGCTCTTGTGGAGCAAGGTACATTGGCCGTAGCCAGCGCTCGCTTTCAACTCGGATACGGGAACATATTCCAGCTTGGTTCTATAAGGGTGAAAGGAAAGCAGTTAGGAGTTCTATACTTGAACACCTTATCGACTGTAACCATTCTACAGATCCACAAATTGATTTTAAGGTTGTTTATATGATTCGTCCAAATCTACCTAGATTTCTTCGTATCCAACTCTTAAAAATAGCCGAAGCTCTTACCATTCAGGAGCTTAAACCAGAACTATGCGTACAAAAGAAGTACGTCTTATCGCTATCGTTACCTTGGCCTTAATTATTTTGATTATTCTATTATTATTATTATTAATGTTGCATTCCCCCCTTTGCTTATGTCTTATATTCTCATTGTTTTTATTCGTAAATACTCATCATATTACCTTATTTATTTATTTTTCACACCTCTATGACCTTTAAGTATTATAACAAAAAACATTTTAATCATCTTATTATATTCACTAAATCTATTGTTATTATTCGTAGTACGTAATCTAGTATTATAACCCCTTTTTATTATGTCATGGTTAACTGTGTTCACATTTCCTCACGGAATTAGTACTTTTACAAAAATTTTATATATATATACGATTGTACAGCTTGATAATAAATTCGTTGAAAAGAGATCCCTTCGCTGAACTTCGTGTTTTAATTTTAATATTCGGATTAAGAAAAAAAAAAACCAAAACTATTTGTATAAGAGAAATAAGCTTAAACTTTTCTCCTGCTTTTACAAACGTTAAGCACAAAAATCAATAGTCCTTTTATTTATAAAACTACTTAATTTAGTTCATACACATATATCCTTTTGTTTTGCATTTTCATAACTTACATTTATCTTAAAGAGAGCAAGAACGAAGATTGGTGCAGAATCATATGAATTCATCTTATTTCATTAGGTTGTAAGCAGTTGATGAGAAACTAATGAAATAAAATAAATCCATTTATTATTCTACACCAATCTTCGTTCTTGCTCTGTTTAAGATAAGATAATAAAGGGAACTTATGTGTATGAAACTTATATTTATGTTATTCAAACACTTTTGTCATTAAGATCACGAATCGATCTAAATTAAATAACTATTTAAAAACAAGAAATACTAGATATCTGTTTCTTCCTAGTATGGGCTCCTCAGAAATGCACATACATGACCTCAGTGGGAATCAAACTTAGAACCATTGGATCAAGAGATGAACATTTAATCTTTAAACCACTGAGCTGACATCCAATATTACAATAATGTGAATTAATTATAGTTAGACATAAAACCCAAAAAGTATTTCTGTCTGTGAGAACGTATATATGAGGATTTTATTCTTGAAGAAGAACACTCTCTCATTCATAAGTTGTGAAAAAAACTCGTATTAGGTTTCACAATAGTTTATAAAATCCCAATATATCGGATAAATCATCATTTAACTTAGATTCAGTAAATTAATACAACATTCTTCAGTCAGTAAAAAACTTACAAGAGGATCCAAACATAGATTGCTCAAAGTTGACATGCTTCATATCACTACACACTCACACACAGAATAAATTAACAAGATGAAAATCAAAAAACGTTAAGTAGTACATGCTCATTTTCTTGGTAACATAATGTTCAATTAGTTAATATTAATTAACATAGGGTTTGATAAAAATTTGAATAACTTAAAGTTGCCATATTACATCAGCACGATGAAATAAAATGAACAAGATTAATATCGAGATAGGCCCCCAAATGCCCTGGTACGGCCGAGAGTGGGGAGAGTCCTCCCTCCCTCTCGAAATGCTCTCACATGGTCACGCGTATATAGCCTCTGCCAGAGAAGTCCTACTCACTGCCTTCTCGCAACACGGGTGTTGCTTACGAAAATGAGAGGATGAAAAGCGAATGTCCGGCGCTTTAACCGGATTCCAAACCAATGGTGCACATGGGCTCTAGTATCCTGAAGGAACAAATGGCGTATGAACCAATCGTTGGTCACCGGCTACCATGGGACGTGACTGCATCTCCTTACGATGCTCCACTGCCTTGTGGGTCAGACATTCAGGTCGAAGGCTCGGGGTGTGGCCCCCTAAGAAAACCACCTGCTTCGGTTTGGGCACCCGAGCAGTATCACAGCCCTCACACTTATCAAATGAGATCTGTGTGGAGCATATGTATTTGGTGCCTCCTTGTACCAATATCTATGTGTTGAAATAAAAAAATAATAAAAAATATCAAGATAGTCAAAATAATAATAACCTAAAAAGTAATGATAAAGACTAAACATTGAAGAGATAAATATTTAGAGATAAAAAGTACGAAATAATTCTGGGGATGAAAATGAATACATTTGAGCTACCGTGATCAATTCTAAGTGTCATTTCACAGTAACTTGAATCAATGAAGTATCACAACATCATCCGCCGAGTTGCTATATTTGCTTAATATTCTATACTTAACCTCGATATTGTTCACTAGATCGTTTCACAATACGTGAGTAACGCTGCGAAGACATCGATAGTTATATACTTGCAACCTACATATGTCTTCTACTCTCATATTGTTCATAAAGGGTATGGAAAAGAAACAGAAATATCCTAAGCTTTAAGTGGTTTAAGGCAAAATAATTAAAATCGATTTAGACCTAAGTTTAGAGAAATTTTCTTTATCGAGTACTAGTTTTCTGTTCTGTATTGAGCTGCACTATGTGTATAAAGGTTATTGATAATACGAGACATTTTAAGCCGAATTAAGTGGACCAAAGTTCGAACCTACGATCTAACCAATTGTAATTATAGGTGTTCATTAGTGGGGAGAATGGCAATGACAATGTTGAAGAAACTTGTACTTTTTTAATCTCTAATCTATATCACCAAGCATCATAGTTTGAATTTTTATTATAACACTATTATTTAGGTACTTCTGATATCTTTAGAAAAATAGATTATATCAACTGATCAATTAATAAATAGTAACTAACATTATGTACTAATTCTTTTAATGCTAACTATATAATAACAGTTTTATTTAGATTGTAACTATTAGATAAAGTAAACGTTTATAAACTATTACAAAAAGTACTATTGTGGTGTGGGTTACTCATATCCATATAAATAGTATGTAACGGTGGTCAGGCATAGAATGTATTTCAACAGAAAATCCATAAGGAAAGAACGGGAACGGAACGCAATTGATATGAAAATGCATGAACAATGAAATCTGAGACAACAGACTGATATTTGCAAAGGAACAGTCAAATTTGAGACGATGGATGGATATTTTGCAAATTAACTATTTACTAAATGATTCTCGGATTTTATTGAGGTGCTCTGTAATTTCATGTCAAACACATTCGATTATCCTCTCTCGTATACATATAATACTAATTATTTCATCAAATATTTAGAAATAAGTAACAAATAAAACGTTTATTACTTACTTACGCCTGGTACTCCTAATCGAGCATTCTCCAACCCACTCTGTCCTGAGCCTTCTTTTCTAGTTCCATCCAATTCTTGTTCATTTTTCTCATTTCTATCTCCATTTCCCAGTGTAATGTGTTCTTTGATCTTCCTCTCCTCCTTCGACCTTGAGGATTTCATATGAGGCCTGGTTTTGTGACGCAGTTCGGTGCTTTCCTCAATGTGTGTCCTATAAACTTCCAGCACTTCTTCCTGATTTCTTCCTCCACTGGGATCTGATTTGTTCTCTTCCACAGTAGATTGTTGCTAATAGTGTCCTGCCAACGGATCCGAAGTATTTTGCGTAGTCAATTGTTAATAAACATCTGTATCTTCTGGATGATGTCTTTCGTAGTTTTCCACGTTTTGGACACATACAGTAGAACTGTCTTCCCATTTGTATTGGAAATCCTGACCTTGGTGTTGGTTGCCAATTGTTTTGAGTTTCAGATGTTCTTCACTTGTAAATATGCCGTTCTTATTTTGCCGATCGGCGCCTTCACATCTACATCAGATCCACCGTGTTCATTGATAATGAAATAAAACGTTTATTCAAAAGTAAATACTCAGTCGAAATATGGGTTCGTACACAGAGTTATAAGTTCAGTAACTTTAATAGTCTGATATTGAAAATTGTATGGGAGTAATTTCATATACCTAGTTCACTTTATTATCTTAAATAGAACAAAAACAAAGATTGGTTCATAATAATAAATGGATTCATTTTATTTCATTAGGTTCTCATTAGCTGCTTACAACCTAAAATATTTGAAAACGAACGTTATTACAGATATTGACATACTTATATATAAGTGGGTGATTAAAGATAAATTTATGTGTACAATGATGTAGCGAAGATTTCAATAGAATTCATTCATTATTTCAACTCTTTCTGAAGTTTAAATTACATTATTGTCATTTTTCTTCAATTCATATCTTTCTTTATTACCATTAATCTATTTTCAGTTGCTTCATTACACAATGATCTAATGTTTGTTAACTTCATGAGTTCTGTTATAAAGCTCGGTTTTCTCCGTTAATTTACCTTCGACAAATATCTACACTAGATTTCTTCCCAATGTCTATTCTACAGGATTTGAACACAACTCAAATCAAGAACACGTGATTAGCCTGCCTAGATAGTAAATATATTTCCATGCCAAAAACCGACACAATCCAACAACCATCAACAACCAATATTAATAAAGATAGGGGAATATATAACTCATCTAACACTTACCAGACTATCAACAAGTCTGACCAAGCAAACAACCAATCATTATTATTCTCGCACATACATCAAGTTTTAATCACTATCTCAATCTTCTGGAACTTTTCCTACCAAACTTTATTTTAAACAAAATTTTTATGACCTTATTAACTCTATTGAAATCTTCACTACATTATGATACATATCTTCATCTATTATCACCCGCTTATATATAAGTATGTCAATATCTGTAATAACGTTGATTTTCAAATATTTTAGATTGTAAGCAGCTGATGAGAACCTAACAAAATAAAATGAATCCATTTATTATTATGCACCAATCGTGGATGCGCACTATTGAGGAGTCCCATACTAGAACGAAACGGCCACCCAGTGCTTCCATAGTGGTCTAGCTTCAATTGACTCATGAACTCAATTATTAAGTTACTATAAACTCCAAAAAATCCTTTCTGATTATGACGGTAAATTTTGTAGACTTTCATGGTTCTAAAAAGATGTTTAGTTTACATGATTCAGAAGCTCATCTTTTTTTTCTGGTGTATTAATATGTGCCGAAAATTGTGTATATAAATTCTGTTTAAGGGATATGTAAAGATTACATCAACTTAACGTCTTGAATGTTGCATAGTTTTTCAAAGCTTGATATATGTCGAACACCCATTATAAAATGTATTGATTATTATCAGTATTCGGGTTTTGGAGATTGTTGATTTTCAATTGATATCATGAATGGATGAATGCTGGACCACCATTTGAAACCTGGGAGCATTGGACGGCAGTTTCGTCCTAATATAAGATTACTCAGAAGTGCAAATCCACGATTTCGCATGCGGCACTCGAACCCAAGGCCTTCGGTCTCACGGGCGAACGCCTAAACTCTAAACTACAGAGCCGACATCCAACGGTGTTAATGTCTAACTCCAACCAATCCGCGATATTGCTCGACCGTCCATCATTGATTATTGACAATTAAAAATAATAACACGTATTCACATTTTTAGGAAACCAGTTATCAACGAAATTAGTGTCTTTACAGTTAGAAAAAAGAAGACAAGCCGAATATCGTCCATAAACTAAGCTGTCACAACTGTGAAAATCTCCAAACTAGAAGAATGGGTGACCTCTTCATCTACACTTAAATGTGAATTACTTGTCAAGCTTCAAAACAGATTGTCAATCATAATTTCAGATAACTGGATATCCATTTGATTAACAAAACATTAAAATATGTGAAAGAAGTAACTTAAGTCATTCAACAACTAACAGATATATAAATATAGACTCGGATTATTAGGAAGGGAAATAAAGTGATAGACAGTTACAATATCAGAGAATAAGTTAAGAAAATTTACACACAAACAATAATAACATAATCACTGGGGCGAAACAATTGCACTCCATATGTACAGGACAAACTGTCTGTGAACAAGTTCTCATCAACCTCAAGTAGTCAAACTTGATAAACACAAGTTAAAATAGGAATAGGGTGAAATTAGGAACTCTCTCATTTACATAACACTTATTAGGTTACATGAAACGAAATCTTCAAGAATTTAAGTATTTGTGACGGGCGTACAACAGCAAGGAAGCTCAGACAAAGCTTAAACAATCTTAAACGACAACATTGCTCTCTTAATTAGCTTGAGAAATATTCCATAACTTTCAGTCAGGGACAAAGGGAGTTTAATATCAAGATTTATGACAAGAAAAACTTAACAATTGTAATTTGACTAGTTTTCAAAAAACATTATTCATTAACTTTCACAACGATATTCTACTTATAATATAGATGATGTCAACAAACTTCACAAGAAGATAAAGTCAATTGAAAACAGATCGTATTGCTTCTATCACTATAGGTTCTAATTTCTTGTTTGTGTAGAAACATAGCTTTTACTGAATGGCGGAGATTGAAAATATATGAGGTAATACGCCCGATGCCTGAATAATCACAGTTTGTCAACTACAACACTTCAAAACAGATGAATACTTATTTCAGTTCTTAATAAAAAACAATTACAGGTGTAAAATTTCGAAAACAATGTTCTTTTAACAAATTATATGCACATGGTAGTCTTATTTATCTAAAGGAACAACGATTATTTGACAACAGTTTGACTACTCATAAGTACTAATAATAGATAGAATATTATGATATATATGTAAATGTTATGATTGGATTACTTGGTTAGGGATTGAAGACAGTATATTTCATATCAAACAAGTGAATTAATAATAAATTACAACACATAATATTAATCAGAAAACAGCAACTGACGACGTCAAGAGTGAATATCAGTGATTGACAAGAATCAGTTAAGGGCAGAATGCCAAAAACTAGCATATACAAGAGATACTACATAATCAAGGAAAAGGGAAATACTGCCACAAGTATAAAAATAAGAGCATGGAAATGAATGACATAAGTTGTTCATTTCAAGAAACCCTACATTGCATTTGATAAAAAAACAAATTTGGAGAAACAATCAAAACTACTGGTTATTAGTAAGTAGTGCAAAGTATTATAAGAAAGTAATACGAACGAAATAAAGCACTTGGAATTATTTCAACTTTATCAACCGATATCAGTACTAAGAACTCATATAAAGAAACAGAAAATCACGAAGAAAATATGAAGGTTTATTAAATTCGTATGCTCTTTTTATTGTTAAATATTCTACTTTATCTATAAGTTCTACACGATTTGAGACTAACACAAAATTTTGCAAGTTGGGACAAGTGGAACTGTGATAAATGTATTCAATAAAACTTGTATATAAACTTTTATCCCCTTAGTTCAAAGTTGTAGGGAAAATAGTAAAGATATATGATCAAAGAACAACTCTTTTCAAGACTAAGAACACAGTAAAGAAAAGAAAATTGATAGTTTGGTGTACATTTCATTTCTTTAGATGTATAAATGTTCCACAAACTATACAACTAATTCGAAGCACTTTTATGTAAACTTTAACCAATTATTTTTTAACGTAGAAGAGAATGGATAAAAAACACAGGATGTATTTGGAAGCGTCCATCATCACAAAGCATTTCTACAACCTTAATGAAATTGATGGTTCTTCCGAGAACTAACTCTGCTTCAATTAGAAAGGTTTCATATGTTCTTGTTATAATTGAAACAAGACCGACAATGAATAAATCTAGCGTCTTTATTCTATGATAAGCCAAAACACTTCATGGAACCTTAACATCTAATCTACAAAAAAATTTAAAGGACATTTAGAAAACTGGTGGATATATGACTAGGATAAGAGTTAGCTAAAGGAAATCTAGATGTATGTGACATTAGCTCATGAAGCAAGAGACTTCTAGTTTGAGCAGTATAGAGAAGTGAATACTCCGTAATTGGGCTCCACGTGATTATAATAATTGATAATTGGAGACCTACGGTGATATTATACAAAAACGCATAGCGAGAGAAACCCGCCCATTATTTTCCAAATATTAAACCGTAATATCACCCCTACTTTTTTAACCGATTTAACCAACTTTATTAACCTAATTTTCTTAGACTTACTTTTAGTCTTGTGAATTTTCCTCGTTTATGCTACTATAAAACATTGAAACGTGAACCGATACTTATCTGTAGCAGACCTCATGTCATTTAATAACTGATTTAGTTGTCTAGCTTTCGGAATGTCAGTGAAAATTATTGTTTTTTCGTTCACTTTATGTGAAAGCGTACGCCTATACCTCAGATCATTATTTCAGAATACCAATTCGTGATTGTTACCACGGAATAAGATAAGTGGAACCGTGATCAGAATTAAAATGGAGAAATGTGTTTTCCAGGTCTTCTTGGTCTATTCCAAGAGTACTTGGAATGATATAAACTTTGATGTACCATAAGAAAGAATACCAAAAGGTAAAGTGAATGTTATAATTCTCTCTTGCGGTTATAACCCAGCTATTCCTATTGCTTAGTATTCTCGGACACCAATTCACTCGACAAGGCCCCAAATCAAAACACGGTTGAACAGGAAGGAGATTATATTCCAAATAACAAGGTTAGATGGAAGAAAGAAGCACAATAGGAAAACCGTTAGTATATTTATAGTTTCTACATGAGAAGATTCCAGAGCATCGGCTAGCGCTGATTGGATAAGTAATAGCCAGTCAGCGTGCGCCAACACAAGCGTGCAATGAGTATGATTTAATCCAATCTATGTCCCGCTAACACGTCCACTTTGAAAAGATTCGTAGGATCTGGTGTGTCGAGGACTTTTACGCTTCTTCTTGGGCTGAGGCGTAGGATTTGGTGGACAATGACCTCCTTTATGTCCACGTTTGTTGCACACCTAACATGTATGCTTCTTAAATAGACAGAATCGTACATAATGCCAATCACCACATAATCAGCATGCAATCGTTGGTTTGTTAAGAGTTGTTATCGGCTTCTTAACTTTTAACCTAGTAATAGCATTGACACTACTGCAGGTTAAATTAGGATTTGCCTGTTCAATCAACTCGTTGTCGTGTCTGATGCTTTGGAGCCGCTTACACTCATCTGTCAACGTTCTGAGTGTGACGTTTGGGTCTTGATCTAGTCGAGCCAAAAGTCTAGTCCTGATCTCAGCATCTTGTGGTGACTGGAGAGCTTTGATGAATATTAGGCATTTAAATTGGTCTTCTGTCAACGAGCGTAACTCGAACCGTTCACATTCTCTGTTGACGATGTCTGCTAAAACACCATATTCATCGGCTTCGCGTTTCACCAAATTTAGACACTGATATCGAATACTAAACAATGAGGATGATTCGCCGAATATTTCTGACAATTGAACTATCGTCTCTTCGAAACTGAGCTCTCGAGGTAACTTTGGCAATATATGGTCAGCATAGCGTGCATGTTCATTAATTCCTAACTTACGTACCAACAATCGAGTATTCCGCGCGTCGTCTTGGTTAGAGAATTCTATTCTAAATGTATCTTCCCAACGTTTGAACTACGTGAGAAAAGTATTTGCGATTTCGGGATCATGGATGAATTCTGGGATGCTGCTAGCAACTGCATCACAAGACGTACTTGAAATAGCATCTGAACTCGGGCAGTGGATGTTAAGCTGTTGAGTCAGAGTCTCCAACAACCGCATTTGTGCATCTAATTGTGCTTGCTGTTGTTGTAGTATTCAGTTGAGCTGGTCATCTGATATGGGCATCTTGAATTTTTTTCCTTTTTCCACGACGCCACTGTTATAACTTTACATAGAAAACGCGTAACCTAGATTCCACTGCTGGCTACAGTCCATCGACTATACATAAACTTGCGAAGTAACGGCTTTATCAAGACAATTCACATGTGTCAACAAAGATTGACCAAATTTCAATCAAAATATCAACAACCGGATAATCCAAACCCTTTCAAACTAATTTTCGCCTCCCCTTGTTAGTAGGTTTTGGTAAAATTTGCTAACCATAAGAAAGAAAGTCGGCTTTAATTTAGTTTGAAATGGTTGGAGATTCGTGATCGGGGGCTTCTGCTACACGAAGGGTGACAAGAGTAACTTTCTCTTGGCTGGGATTGAAATAGGTTGACACTATTCTATCTAAAAGCATCAGGTTCTTAACTGAATGATGGGTTTAAAAAAACCACTAACCTAATATTTAGCACCTACGAATTTCATCGTAACAAAATCAACAAATGTGACAATGTAAGTTGAAATAATAGAACCAATGGTATACACATCTCGGCGTAATTACGGTGACCAGCTACAGATCTAGTCACTCAATATTTCAGTAAAAACGACCATCTACTGGTAAACGTACTGTATACTTGAACTAACCAATCAGGATTAGAGACTCTATTTAAAGGGGACAGTAGTATCTTTCCTGGTTGAGTGAATCTTTTAGTTCTGATTGTGTCCTAAGGTGTAAATGCTTTTTTATATTAATTTTAGCTGGAGCTTCAGTTATAGTAACATAAAAATCTCAGCCATTTGTGTTCAGTGTCTACTACATTCAGAGCTTACAAAACACTTATTCCAGAAACCAGTTTTTTTGCGCTTATAGGGATTTTTGTGTTATTCTCTCCGTGAGCTCACCTAACAATTTTGATGGCGAAAACGAAACAAAGTTGTGGTAGACCCACGTGCTTCTTTCTAGTCGAGGACGAAATGAAATGTGACAGATGCAACAAGGGGTATCACAACGAAGGCCGCGGACTAACACAGGATGTATATAAAAGGTTTTGAAGGCTAGTGTCACATTGGTTGTGCAAAGCATGTCGCTCTACGTAGCGGATAACAAACATACAGATGTAGGCATGGTTACAATGAAAGAAAAAGCATGCTGTGAAGAAACAAATTACAGGGAGGTATAAGATAAGTGGGTCGATAGTTTCATCTGTGGACTCACAGCAATCCAAAACAGACTATGGAGGATCACAGAATGAGCAGTGCAGGTGATGCGATCAAGAGACATGATAAGGTCAATGACTGGCTTCCAGTTACACCCAAAAAAGTAAGTAAGCAGAGTGACACCGGCATGTCTGACACCAAGTCAGACTGGAGGGATGAGGAGAGTTAAGGAAACAAAACGTCACAGCTCGTTAAAACGGATATCCCTGAGAAGTCAGTTATTCTTCATAAGTTGAGAGAACCAACCGAAAAGGAAACAAAGGCTATATTTAAACACGATATAAGCCACATCAAGTCGTCAATAAGCAAGCTACTTCCAGAAACAGTAGCACGAGTTAGCATTCATAAGTTTTATAGAGCACCCGGGCAGTATCACAGCCAATACACAAACCAAATGAAATTTCTGTGTGGCGCATATGTATTTGGTTCCCCTTTGTACCAATATTTATGTGTTCAAACAAATAAATTTAACCATCTTCAAATAAAACAAGTGGCGTGAAGCAAGTAGTAACGTTGTTTTATGTACTTGAATTTTTGGCTGACATCAAAGTACCTTACTGATACTACCGACTCGTGTGTGCATCAGAAATGTATTTATTAAAAAGTAACAATTTATTTCATTACAGAGAAATCTGTACATAAATAAGGAATAAAAGCCTTCGCCAAAAAACACAAAGTCATTCACTTCTAGAATGTTTATGCTTTCTTTTTGGGTGTTTATGTAACTTCTTCGACTTGTGTTTTTTCTTATGATGGCGGTGATGATGATAATGATCGGGGGTGGACGATCTACTACTACTACTACTTTCTGAAGATCTTGTGGTCGGGTGCTTTCTAGGAGGAAAATAAGCAAATAAAATTAACCGAAAACTACAAGTTGATTTACCGCTTCGAAATGTGTTTCTTCTTCTCTTTCATTTTCTTTTCCTTCTTCGCAGCTAAAGTGAAATCAGAATACAAACAACAATGAACCACAATAATAAGTTAGAGGTTTTAAAGAGCAGGTTAATCAAACAACAGTTTGCATTGATGATAGGCATGGAAGTTTGCATTTTAAAGTTTTTTCCAATACTGAAATACAAGTGCACAGATTTTGAACAAACTAGTTTAAGTGGTTTGAAAACTGTAGGTTAATACCTTAACGTGGAGATGACTTTATGAAGAAAAGACAAAAAGCGAACTTCTAGCATTTGAACTCGGTTGGTCAATACAGAGGGCTCACTTAGGAGAGAAGATCCTAATTCCAAACTGACGATACATATGAACTTCAGGACTCCGAAGAAATGAATGACGGAAGAGCTTATTTTATTTACTGGCTACCATGGGGCTTTATCTGATGTTGTTGTGAATAAATTTATCTTAAATTGCTTAAGATCCTTATTCCGTTTTATTTTTATTCTACGATGCTATCAAATACAAAATCTGATACAACTTTCCTAACGCTCCGAACTTGCTTTTGTCAGCGTTTGGACTTTGACGCATATTGAATAAGATCGACTAATCAGTTCACCAAAAAGTGAAGACTAGCAGTGGAGACGTTTGGATTGCACCATGAAAATAATGGGTCGAGTAGCTTGTGTAAACGTTCACAGAATAATGTAAGAAACTGCTTTAGGAAGTGAGTACTGTAATTAGCAAAACTACTTTCAAGGACTCTGTTCAGATATACTATGCATTTGAAACTAAAGGCAAATAACGTTATTCCAAACTGTCCTCAAGATCATAGTTTAAGAAAGAAAAAATATGCAAATTTACTGTCTTTCCGTTTTATTACTGTACGGTGATCTAAGTCACCTTATTAACCTAATGTTGTGAATCAGTGGTTTTAAACCTCGGATAACAATACTTCAAGATATCGGGAAGAAATATCCCACTGCCATAATCTACTAACCTATCCGTGGTATTTGTACTAAATGATGATTCCTTTGTACTTCACTACCCACTGATTATGAATTTCAAATATAATACGTTCATTTAAGCTCACCTAGAGTTCTACGTGCCTCAAATTGTACTATTACGAGGATTCTTAGTTACAATATCAACTCGAATACTTCTGATTATCGTATTGGCGTCCTGATCAAATCAAATCTTGGAAAGTTAGATATTAATACAAGTGGGGATGACTTTGAAGACGACGTTGAGCAGTTTTAAATCTGGTGCATAACTAGAAAAAATACTAAAAATGGTAAATTCACAGCTTATTTCCTGACGTTCATTGACAAAGAAGCTCATGACCTGCTAAAGAATATGGCCTTTCCAGAGAAACTAATCTCATTGTTATATGAACGTCTCAAGGAATTACTAATTAGTTATGTGCTGTGCTACCTTTGAATGCAGAAATAAATCGACGTTTCATAAAATGATGCGACAAAATGATCAGAAAGTTAGACGTTATACTTGAATTACAGAAACAGACCACGAAGCGCAATTTCGAAGGTTAATCGAAACTCAACTTCGTGATCGACTGATTGTTGGGATAAATATTCCAAATTTATAAATTCAGAAGCCCAAAAGTTTATTCTAAGAAATTAGCACACCGTGTATTAACTATGAGGCAGTAAATGAGCTTGATTTTCAGTCAACTTTCTAATAGTTTACTCAGTCGTCATGATGAACTAGATTCTCAACGTCGCTCAAGCTTGAGTTTGTTTGATAGTCTCCTACTGGTGGAAACATGAAATGTTTGATAACTTGTTAACTACGGAATCGAAGTGCGGAAAGTTACACACAACTCCAAAATCCACCCATTTTGATACACAAGCAAGAAATACAAAGTCCTGGAAAACAAACGTCAATTCAGTTACTGCTGCGAAATTCAAAGACCTAGAGAGGGCAGTAGGAAGTCTTTCAGCGAAGAACTGCCAGACTATACTCAAAAGAAACAATGATGAAAGTTCGTGAGCGAAATAATCATCCGAGAACTGATTTTCCGCACTCTACGAAAGGTCGGCTAAATAGGTCTATACGTCTACAGTTTATATACAGGCCAGTTACGACAACCGAGACCCAGGTGAATCTGTCCTAATTCTCATTGCTAATCCTAATTCTAATAACTACATCCTAGATCCGAAACTTGTTATCCTAAATCTGATTGCTTCGTCCATAAAGTATAGTCTCGCTTTCGTATCAACAACGGTTACAAAATATTACAGCTATAGTCTTCTTAATATGAAAATCCCACTGCCACACGTTTTCCTGGAATGCAAAAATCCTAATGTGAGGACAAGAAGGAAAAAAATCAAGCCGATAGTAAAATGGGGAATTAACGTTTGTACATGATATGGTTTAGCGTAAGCAGGTCAACGTACCCATTGAAGCACGTCGTAATTCTAAGGCTGCTGCAATTATTTCGCTTTCATCAGACTGAGAACTGGTACTGCTTACATCTAGAACTACATCACCTGAAACACCACCGCGTAAATAATTGCGACATTGAAATGTTAAATGGCCGGCTGTATCAGCCGTTAGTAAGTATGTTGCTGCTTACTAAATCCACATTTTTTACAGCCCACTCGGAAGTTCGTCCTGGATTCACGGGGTTTAGCTGCAAAGTTATTGAAATCAAAGGTAACACACTTACAATCCATCTACCCTGCCCGCAATACGGCAGGCGAATCAGGCAACGCTTCAGGGGTATCGTCCACTGACGGAGGTCACAACCTTGAAAAGCAGTACGAGCGCGTCCCGAACTCAAGGCTTATTCGACAGAAGTTTGTTCCTTTGAATCAAATTCAAGTTTCAATATTCAGTATTTTTGTGACGAGGTTAGATGTCTAGGCCGGCTGTAGATGAAATGAATCAGAGTTTCGTGTAGTGAACGGTTGTCTTTATTAACAACATGACTGATTAGGACCCTTAGTGATTGAAACAAAAAATCATAAGGATTAATAAACAAAATATGTATGAGATCCTGTTCTAAATCCTTAACAATATATCAAGTTTCTTCTTGAAATAAACTTGGAAATTCTCTTTGGCCAGTTGAGGTGTTAGACAATCTCACCATTTCATTACTCGTAAAGAGTAGAATGAATACCAACTTGATGTTTCGCTTCTAACATGGTTGTTTTCCGTGAGATTCGTGTTGAGGTTGGACTGAAATAAATTTTAAAATGACGTTCAGTGGTGTTTCGAGACTGAAGTTAACAGTAGCTTAGGCAACAAAACGCAGTTTGCAACACAACAAAAATTTCCTCAGTAACATTACTCACTGGCAGTCTACCTCGAAACAACCAAAACTTTTATTAAGCTTTCTATGACATAAGATATCATTCCAGCATGTAATGCATGTCCGGCGTAAGGCAATCAGACGTGATGGATGAACATTACAACCATAACAAAATTTACAACATATTCTGGTTTTTAATAGAAATTACATCATAATATGACAAATTAATTGACTACTTGAACGTAAACATGACCGTTATTACGGCCTGTGGTGTATGCTACTTGCATCGACAGACATAATTAGCATGTAACGCCAGTGGGAAGTGAGGACCCTGGCAACAGAAGGCTATGAAAGTCGACTTGAAGAAAACAGAAGACGGCTAAGAAAGGAATTGTGAATCGGAAGAATCACACGGAATGTGAAGGACAAATGATGGAAATTCGCATGTATTTAATATGTGGTTCTTATATTTTGCCGGGGGATTCTGTAACTTTTTATTAATATACATTGGTTGTCCCCACCTATATGATCGTCCATTACACGGCCTAATATACACGAGACAGAGTTGAGTATAATTCCAATCCCCTAAAACACAGAACGAGGCAAGCCTACCGCCATTGCTAACAAAAGTGTCGAGAATGACAATTTACACTTCATTCTGATTGGCCGCTAAGCGGACTGCCAAAATTACGGACCAAACTTGAGTTTATTTCCAACCAGTTTGTGCAGTAATAGTTTAGAATGTTGTAGCGGAAGTCTTAATTAATCGCAGAGAATAATAGTGAAAAATCAATATTTATGGGTCGCGTTTACGTGGTGAAGGTAAAATGAATCCGTCAAGATATTCTATTTAATTACAGCGCGAGATATAATGTCTTGATTATAAACTTTGGCTGTTAAGGGATAAAATTTGTATGAGAGGAAGAAAGGGAGAGAAAGGATATCTAATGTGCTAGGTGATCACTCGTAGTAATGTGCATCAATCGAATGTTAACCTCTTGAATGAAACATTAATTTGAAGTGCGCTTGTCTACAGATATATACATTTATGATAATAATAATAAGAAGAATCTATTCTCAAATAACAGTCTGTTACATGGAGCATTCGAATTCACAGGCAAGATCAAATTGTTACAGAATATACAGTATTCACTGTGGTGGGTTACTCAATTGATGTGATATTTCATAAAATTTTGGGGGACAACATTTTTGACATATGAATGATAATAATTTTATTAAGATTCGTATTGTCAATATGACAGATGGAGCGCTTTATGGAGGTTGCATTTCGATGTGCAACGGATGGTCGGGAGTAAGTCAGCGTAAAGTTGAGAGCTTCTATGAACCGTGACACTATATCCATCTGAATCACCTGAGACATCAATGATGGCACAGAACTAAGTCACGCGTTCTATATGTGGGCTGAAAGGAGGGTAAGAAAAAGAAAGGACTTGCAGAAGAGCAGACAATTTTCATGCCTAATGAGTCACTTGTGGTGAAGTAGTCAAGGCATGAAAACTTAGTCTAATTCATTTTCATCAAGGTACTTATTAAGCAAGAGCACTATAATATGTTAAAAAGAGTAGATGTATGCAAGTTATGAGTGGAGAAAGAACTGTGTAAATAAAGGTGGTTCAGAAAGAAGCTGAAAAGTATGTCGACTAAACCAAGCTATGCCCAAAAATTTAATCTAATTTTCTTAGATGTTGATTTTCCTAGCAACCTGGTACCAAATAGTGAGATTCGTAACGGATTTGAAAAAGGTTTTTCAGAAGAACCAAATCCTAGTTACTTTAAATCAAATGACAATCTAATCATTTCTACTGGAATCTCCATTCAATGTGAGAAACATGATTCAAATAAAGTCATAATAATTCTCAGTTGGAGATATGGGGATCAGACATTACTTCGTGGAGGAGGAGAATGTTGGAGAATTTAAGGTTACACACATTTTTCTTAAAAATCAGAAACTAAAATTTGGATCTTCAAAAAAGGGGGAGGTTTTATATTCTGGTGAAGATTAAATTAGGGGTGGCTATGAACGTGGAAGTCAGTAGTCAATTAACTGAACATAGCTTAATAACGGTAAATCGTACAATAATAAGTTATGGGTCAAAATGAAGCTTATAATAAGGGGAACATAGCTATACATAATCTAGTTACTGAACAGTTATATGATAAGAAAAAAAAATATATATAATATTAGTTCATTATTAGGTCTCAGAAGTTACCCCTAATTTTATCTTCACTAGGATATAACACCACACAATCCTCAATTCTGAAGACGAGACAACTGGAAAAATAGATATTTAGCAGTTAACATGGATAAAAACTCTATGATGAAGAAGGCGGGAAGAATGAATTCAATTGATTTGAAATTATCGGGTAGCATAGCTCGGCTTTGAAGGCGTGGTCATTCTTAAATGTTCTTATATACCTTATATTCATATTAAATGTATGATTCTATCTCTAAGATAACTAGGTTCTGCATCATGTATTGATGATTGTTACGACGCGATGAGTTGGTGTAAATAATGATGTGACTTCCATGTAAGATCTTATAAATTAGGCAGTTACAATTTTAGGATTAAGTCCATTATTAGAGCTCTATGTTACGGAAGAACTGAAGAAATTTGACCGAATAAAACTCATATTAATTATTATTAACTTAGACTGTTTTTTGGATGTATTTATTTCACTCAGCTTCTGAACTTGTTTGTTTATATCATTATTTTCGGGCATTTTGATTTCTCTTTGTCTTTGGTTTGGTATTTTGGAGTTTTTGCTCCGGGAACCTACAAAATCGAAGGTTTGTTTTGTAATTGTTATAATTACTGTTGTTAGAACGACATTTGGGTCGACTATTTGTGAATTGCGAATAAATTTTGGTACCTAACTGGAGTTTGGTTCTACTATTAATTTGGGTTCGTAAGTTGCGAATAGTTTAATATGCCATATTACAATAACTGGAAGAAGCGAAAATTCGGACGTAAACCTGTAATGATATCGAAATAGACCATAATTATGCGTAATGATACCTATTCAACCGCAAGCTTTCATTTTATTCATTGTGTACTACAATATGGCTTGCCATTCTTAACTTCCACCCAATTTATCAGTTTCAGTATCCCACACTCACAGCTACCTTTAGCATGATCTTGTACAATTATTATTTTTTCATTATTTTGTGTGGTGAAGTCTGGCCTAATTGTGTGTAAGCTAAGTGTGTCTGAAATACGCGATCCACGCAGTGGAGGCCGGTATTTGTGTTCTGTACTGAAGGGGCTAGTCTAGATGAATAGTGGCTATGAAAAGTACTATTAGGTACTCAGGGTTGATTCAGGACTGCTAGTGCTGTCTGACGCATCATCGGTTTAGCAAAGGAGGGAGGTCGTAGAAGTCGATATTCCGATTGGTGGCTTTGTCACGTGACATTTGACGGATCATGGAACATTATGCAACCAACGCACATCAATGGACAAGTTCAATCGGCAGTGGTCGCGATCTGTTTCTTGTACCTGTTGAATTGTTGTCTACTATGATATTTTTACTACTCTCATAATAGACCTTATCCTAAAAATGCAGATTCGTCATGATGTAACTGCTTATCTATAAGATTTAAGTGGAAGTCATTCATCGTATCGTAACAATTACCAGTGTATGATAAAGAACACATTCAGGCTGGAGATAGGACAATATATATAATAGGAGTAAAATCAAGTTGTACAGATAGACCACGCCTACAAGGCCGAGCCATGCCGTCCAATCAATCCGAATTAACCCTATTCATTCTTCCCGCATTCTCCATTGTTGAGTTTTTCTCCGCCCTAAGTATTGAACATCTATTTTGCCAGTTGTCTCGTCTTAAGTTTTGGGGATTGTGTGGTTATGGCCCAATGCCACTACATGCCTATTTTCAATAATATATTTCTGTAATGACTTCATTTGTGGTGCGAGATCATCAAAGTATCTATTGCACTTTGTTACGACGAAACTTTAGTCTGCGTAATGTGACTTTGTGGTAACTTAGGTTGGGTAGTTACGAGTTGACCTCAAAGAACTAGATATATATCAAAATAAAGACCTATTTTCCTACTAGTTGGGTTTCTTCTATTAATAACACGAGGGTTATCTATAGGCACGAAAAACTCACTTCCTTATTTTGTATAAACATCATATTTCTCATTATCGTATGTTGAATGTTAAAAAGCTTTGTATTTTTGTACAGGTAACTACCGCCTCAGAGTTTACTGTTACGCAAGCTAAATAAAGAATTATTCACTGTATTCTGGTTTCTTCTATCAATAAAACGAGGGTTACCTACATGTACGGAAACTTCGACTTTAGATGATTTTTCACATCGCTCCCGTCTAACTCGAGAAGGTTCTCAGTCATTCGACACAGATAATATATATTGGCAATCAATGGCTACATTCTTCTACAGGCGATATAAGACGCCTTCATTCATTTAGACTGTCGTGAGTGCAGAACGCATCTTGAGAAAAAAATTCTGATGAATGAACGTAATTTATGTTCAACAAATAAGGTTCATTAACTATCATGAATTGATAACAATAAGAAACAGCACTCTTCCAATTTCAGTGCTCCTATCGTTCTTGTCGTCGACGGCTATAAACTTATTTATTGGATGGCTGTTAAGCAGCGAACAAATTGAGGAAAATAAATAAACAAGAGTTCCAGAATCGATCTTCCAGACGAATGAGCAAGTGCCTATGGTTTTGGCACTCAAATTATGTTGACAGCATCAGTAAAGATGACGTGATTGACAGTCCAAACGAAACACTACACACGACATGGTGAAGTTTAGCACTATATTTGCATTCTCGGTTCCGAAATTAATCAACAACACTCTGTGTTCACTTTGTGACCAAACCATCAATACAGGCTGATTTGTGATAAGACTCCCTGCCTATCTTCGAAGCAAAAATGTAGTGATTTGGTGACTTTCTGAAGGTCCGGATTCCGAAAACATAGTTAGACGTTCTAGATCAGATGTCTGTGAAATAGATATTTGAATCGATTATATGTGTCTCTGAAAACATGGGTTCATTTAATAAAAAAACGCAGGTAACTTATCAAAATCATTTAGTGTAACCCTTTAATTTAAATGGCGGCACTCATTACTAGACGTGGGGATCACTTTACATTTATGTGGGTCCAGACACGTAATAATTTGAGAGTTAGACATAGTCGAAGTAAATCAAACCCAGTCGTTCTGCTGATGGAGTACAGATAATAAAATAATGGGGTTGGGAAGTGACTAGTTAACTGAAAAAGCAAGCGTATAGGAGTTCCAAACCTACATAAGGCTTCGTATGCCAAAAGCGTATCTCAAACACAGTTTAAATAGAACTCACATACTGATATCATGCTTAACAAAATAGGTGGGCTGCATTAAAGTTACTCTTGAACAGGTACACTGAAAAACCTGTTCTGAGTTGGAAATAAATACTAGCGGTGAATTCTGGCTGAATGTTACCGGTCAGTTTTGCCTAAAATGTTCAGAACTTCCAATAAGTCACTTTGCAAATGTGGTGTTAAATAGGAGAAAATCACTAGTCCACGCAGGCTGATTCCCCGTAGTGACTGAGTTTTGTAGGTTTTTTTAAAGTCTTACTTCGGTTACCATCAAAAATATCAATGGGCTTAATGTTTTCAACTTAAATTATCTCGTTATCTTTCTCGACAACAATCAACTAGTGTGGGCGAGGAACACCTTTACAAGTGGCACCTTTATAACCAATGTATACAAACTCAGCCAGAACAGAAGTCGGAAACGGAGTTCGAAGATATATTTGGCAGGTTATCAATATGTCGATTAGCGTTTAGTCTAAGCTGGCTAGTATTTTAGAGGGATGCGTAGCATGGCTTGCCAACTCGTTATTTGGTATGGATGCGTGGCCAAGCCCCTTTAGCTGTGGTGTGTTTATTAACATCAGTGAGGTCAGCATCAATGTCGACGATCAACAAAACTATTTTATTCGCGGATTTATTTACTATTACATACCCAATGTATATCGTGTCCTCACATATAATCTCACACATAAAAAAAGTTTACTATTTAAACAACACGCGACAGGGAATTTTCGATCTACTGATAATTTATAATTAGTGCCTAAAATCACTTTTTGAAATAATTGTTTTTCTATATCACAACCTAAGGTTTAAGAAGTTGCGCCTTCTTCAGATCTTAGATGGCATTAACATTTTCTTTTTCACCTGCGTCTGTTGTGGAACCTGATTGCTTACGAAATGTTGTTAAGTTGGCAAGAGAAAACAATTTACTTCTTTCGGAAGAGACTTGCTGGTGCTTACTGGACTCATGTCTGTCGAAAATTCCGTTGAAGAAAACTTACCAACTTCTAGATGAATGTACGTTTGCTTGACTACAGGTTTACCGTCATTTAGTATACAGTACTGAGGAGTTAAGGTTTCCAGAAGGTAGCGAGTTTGCAGTTGAGTCGATACGTGCCAGATCTGTTAACAAAGTAATGTCACATTTTTGTATTCATAACCTCAGGGTATTGTTTTCTATTATGTAAAATGGGTTGGGTGGCCACCTGTGTTCAATACTTGGGAACCAGAATCTAATCTTCATGGATGCGAGGATTTAATACAAAAATTTATTGAATCTTATGGCTCGACGATTGGGATGCTTCCGGTATGTCCTGTTGATAATTAATCATATTTTCAGCCTGATAATCAACCTGATAGAAAATCACAGGTTCAGGAAGTAATGGATCGATTGAAGGAAGCTGTCAATACATCTGGGTCTCTACCGTTATATCTACTAGAACGATTTTCCAGTCTCCAACCTGATCCTACCAATAGCCTTCGACCATACAAACACTTACCCACCATAAACATCGAAAAGCTTTTTTCATCACAAATATCACAAGGCATTATAGAATCTATTTCACTCAAGCGACCTCCCAGTGTCGCTGATCTCTTGCCAGTTTCTACCAAACGTATTCGTCTTAGTCGGAAAGATAAACAAGTGTTGGATTCTGCTCTAAGTGCTTTCCAACAAAAACTCAACACTGTCTACTCAAATGAAGCACCAATCACTGTGGAAAATTCTGTAGATTCTGAATGTAAGTCCCTATTATTATGTAAAAGTTTATCTGGAAATGTATTCTAATGAATTATTATGAAGCTAGATTCTTGTTTCCATCAGACATTCGCATTGAAATGTTTTGTAAAAAGTGCATATTCACTCTATGGACAAGCTAAGAATAATTTATTCTGTGCTTTCTACATTTATCAGTCATTAACAAAGTATCTATTAAACCTACGTACCATGCTTTTAGTAAGCTTAAGATAAGGATCATTCAGGGAGGTCTAAATAACAATATCTGATATGCTAGTGAATAAACTACTTAGAATATCCTTCATATCGATCAAGTGAAATCGGTAAATTAAGAGTACAGAATAATGCTGCAAACATACTATAGTTGTTTAAACTTCTATGGTAAGGTGGTCTCCACAACAGCTTTAATTCTCACACGCGATTGGTACAGATTAGTTCTGAAACATTTTGTTCTTAGTATATGAAATACAACCCAAATATTCTTGTAATCTTACTCAATGAGTCTATAACACTAAATTTCATTAACATAATCAAATAGTGTCGTTGACATGCTTCCAGTGTTCAGGTAGGTTATTATTTAATGAACCTGACGAGGGGTTAATTACCTCTAGGAGAACGTTTACAAAGAAACCAAGCAAAATCGGTGAACAGTGAGTCGAGTAAACCAAACGTATACCTAAAGTTATCAATCTCAATGACAGTTCTCCATAAGCTCTGATTCAACCATCGGTATTTAAGTAATGTCCGTACAGGTTTGATGTATTTTGGTAGGCTTTTTGATTCCCGACACTATCACAGGACCTCTCGATCAACATAGTCAGGTAATAGCTTAAGGTCAAGAAATATAACTGAAGTCAAATGTCAAAAAGTATGTCTATATTCCAGAACCTGACGATCAATACCTCATTAGTAAAACCTAGTCAAAGTAGTTGATCTTCTGTAGCTTCGTTTAGCGTTTTGGGTTTTAGAATTGTCTGTCCATATAAGCAACAATGCTAGCGAATTAAAATAAAAGAGGGCAGTTAACTAGTGATATGAGCAGTTGTGACTTCGAGTTGATAATAGCCTTTGATATGGATTGCTACTTTTTCGGCAGACGGCTTCTAGGAATCAAACACATGACAACGTTAGCTTATTAGAGTACTAATTGTCGGTTTTTGTTGAACATTTTGTACGTGCAGTCAGTCAGTCATTCAGCTACAACGTGGGACCAGGCAAATCTATGCATCGGTCCAATTTGCCATACCTCGTTAGCACAACAAGTTAAATACCGAATTCATAAAGTGGTTAATTCAACGGTGATAATATGTAATATATAAAAGAAAGGTTGCGTATAAGGATATGGTACAGGAAGAAAGAATTAGTCCGTAGAAAGAAAGATATAAGGCAATTTTAATCTCACGGTTTAAGGCAAGACAAAAAGTGTGTACACCGACGCCATCGTGATCGATTCTGAGTCATTTCAACCAGTCTTCAACCATTGGTTACGATAGTCATGCGGACCCCAACCAAGTAGTCTGCATCTACCAACATGGCTCAGACTGGAAGTTAGTGACTTCAATCACTGATGCCACGTTTTGGTTTGGCCGCCCCTAACTTTCTTCCAGCCATCCCCAACACCGGTTAGCATTACAGGTCGTGGTAATCGGTGTTCAGGCATACGCAACACGTGGCCCAACCATCTCAGTTGATGAAGATTCACAGCCTCATCAGCTGATTTACCATCATTCACTGGACACAAACACGTAGAATCCTCTGGAGATAAGAATGGTCAAATACAAAACGTGACCAAACATCCTCAACTCACAGTGTCCGGGTTTCTGAAGCACCAAGCACCCTGGTCCACCAGGGTGCTGCACTATTCAGATTGTAGCGTTAAAGCCTATACGGTGTCTGGCTCTCCTATTAGACGGGCTTGGGCTGTACTGTTCGGGTTGTCACGTGAAAGTCTGAATGGTGTCTGGTTCTCCTGAAAACCGATGTAAAATTACCCTGGCCTACAAGGGTATATTATATAACTGTGAATTAAAAGCCCCCAAATGCCCTGGTACGGCCGAGAGTGGGGAGAGTCCTCTCTCCCTCTCGAAATGCTCTCACATGGCCACGCGTATATAGCCTCTGCCAGAGAAGTCCTACTCACTGCCTTCTCGCAACACGGGTGTTGCTTACGAAAATGAGTGGATGAAAAGCGAATGTTCGGCGCTTTAACCGGATCCCAAACCAATGGTGCACATGGGCTCTAGTATCCTGAAGGAACAAATGGCGTATGAACCAATCGTTGGTCACCGGCTACCATGGGACTGGACTGCATCTCCTTAAGATGCTCCACTGCCTTGTGGGTCAGACGTTAAGGTCAAAGGCTCAGGGTGTGGCCCCCTTAGAAAACCACCTGCTTCGGTCTGGGCACCCGGGCAGTATCACAGCCCTCACACAAATCAACTGAGATTCGTGTGGAGCATATGTATTTGGTGCCTCCTTGTATCAATAAAATAAATAAATAAAATCTGAAGCATACGTTAGAACTGCTCTCACAAACACATTGTAAACTTATTCTTTTACGGCCAGATTGACGTCATAACGGCGCAAAGTTGGTTCATATTGGCTCAAACCATTCTGCCTTACACCATACGTTGACTGATCTCATCTGAAATGAAATCACCACCACACACAAAATCACCTAGGTTCAAGAACGTTTCGACTATTTTTAAGAGCTCTCTACAAAGAGCGAGTACGAGCATCAGCTGTTGTCAGTCTTGTAGAAGTATTTTGCATTTGTGAGGTGTAAAGCATATACTATTTCTACGGATATTGATTGCTCTTATTACCAACCCTTTCCAAACAATGCAGCCAGTTCCCTAATCGGAAGTTTGGCACCATACTTACAAAAGGTTGAGGTTAACTCGTTTGGGTCTGATTGTTTGCGGCGCTTCAGAAGATGGATTCTTTTGCGGAACCTCGCCTCATCAGCTGTATCAGCCGTCACTGATAATGAAAGGCACGAAAGTGACAAATGTTGCTGGTTGGGGGCGAATTGGTTAGACTGTCCCTTGAAGAACTCTGTCCATCGTCCAAGATGCTGAGCGTTGTTGATTAGGGTCCTAATCGTTTCATAAATTGTTTCACTCACTCCAGATTTATTGATGTCATTGGCTCAGTCCTTACGCAAATTTTATACAATTAACTTATGTAAGAGTTTATTTTTATTGCCACGCTCCTGATTAGCTGTAGTTGACTGACGCTTGTCAAGGGGTTGTAAGGAGACTATGAAAAACCAAATCTTAGGAGCAAGGTGTTTTGCGAAGCCACAAGCAACCTTAGTCGGCATTTTCATGGTGTCATGCAGACGCAGACAGTGACCATATATACTTTTCGGTGGGTTGATAGCTAGCCTTAAACCTAGCTTCGTTTGATATTGAGTTACAACTGAAGGCGCAGCCAATTTACTTACATCAATTCATTTAGGACGAAAAATTTGTGGGCTACTAAAACATAAGACTGATGCGAACCAAGTCATGTTCAGAGTCCTCACAGTTATTTCAAAAGAAGTGAGTCTTATACATGATTACACCAATAGTAGCTGATCTCCACGTAGTTGATTTAAGTTCAGGCTTGAGTTGCTGAGGAAGGACTCAATGTAGTACTTTGGCAATGACTTTACCGATGGTTGGTAGCTGGAAACAGTTTTGTCTGCACAATACGGCAGAAGATGGTCACCATTATCTGACCGACGTGATCCCAAAAATTATCCAGGCGAATTTCCTATGTGCCCAACTGCCTGACTTGCGCATTAAAGTTTTTGATTAGCACTACAATAATGCGCTTTCTTGAAGGGACCAGTAAACTGATGGTAGAACTTATCCTTGACTATCAGAACGTATTTATTTATTTGAACACATAAATAGTGGTACAAGGGGGCACCAAATATATATGCGTCACACAAAACAATGAGAATTTAAAGAGAAGGGTAAGGAATTATAAAAAAAGAGAACAATAACGACCAGATTAGATTGCATAGAGCAAAACTGCTCTCACCGACGCGTTGTAGATCCGACCTTTTACAGCCAGACTAACATCACGAAGGCGCCAAAAATGGCCCAGATTGGCATAAGCCGCTCTGGCTTTCACTATACATGCATTGGTCTCATCACTCACGCCACCTCTAGCACTTATGCAGCTACCCAGATACACGAACTTCTCGACTACTTCTATCTGCTCACCATCCAGAGTGAGTACAGGATTAGAATCCTGCCAGTCTTGTAGAAGTACTTTGCACTTCGAAGGTGCAAAGCACATACCATACCTACGGACATTGATTGCCAACTGATTAAGTGCGGATTGCATAGCTTGGGCATTATCGCACAGTAAGACAATATCATCCGCATACTCAAGGTCGAGAAGTCTTTCTCCAGGCAACAGATCCACACCACCATTACTTACATCCATCAGAGCTGTTTCCAGAATGTCATCGATGGTAAAGTTGAAGAGGAATGGTGAGATTGGGCAACCCTGTCTAACCCAACTGCTTGAATGGAATAATGGAGAAAGGTGGTTGTATGCCCTCACTCTACCTGAGGTGTTTGTATATAGGGCTTTTAGGATGTTAATAAACTTCTCAGACACACCCTTCTTCAATAGACAATCCCAGAGAACAGTCCTATCCTTCTCGGGTTTTAAACAACCTACGAAGTATAACGGAAGCCAATAGCTTGGACGCAATCGGAAGTAGACTTATCCCCCGATAGTTGTTACAGGAACAACGTGAACCTTTTTTAAAGATAGGGACAACTATCGACTCATTCCATGACGTTGGTACACTCTCTAGTTCCCAGACCTTTGTAAACAACGTCGTCAGTCCCTTAGTCAAAAAGTCACCACCATCTTTGAAAAGAGCCGGAGGTAAGTCGTCTGGGCCCGGTGATTTGTAACGTTTCAAGAGTTGGAGTTCCTTGCGAACTTCCGCCTCATTTGGTGGATCAGTCGTCACCGGCCATGGAGGGCAGGACAGTCTGACCGATGTTGCCGGAGCAGCAGGCCAGTTGAACTGCCCTTCAAAGAATTCTGCCCATCGTCCAAGACGTCGATGGATGTTCGTGATTGGCGTTCCGTCATCCTCGCAGATTGTTTAGCTCACACCAAACTTCTTTCTGCCAGTGGCTCGGATGAGTTGGAAGAGCTTCCGGTAATTACCAGATGCAGCTGCTGCTTCCAGCTCATTAGAACGCTCCGACCACCAGGCTTCTCGGTCCTTACGCAAGCTTTGCCCAATTTCATTACGTAACATCCTTCGTCTGTGGTCAAACTCACGGTCACCCGGAGTAGACCGACGGGCTTCAATGAGTTGTAAGGAGCCTGAAGAAACCCAGTGCTTATAAGCGTGACGTTTCGCGAACCCACAACAGACTCTACCCGCCATTTTCATGGCGTCATGCAATTGCAACCAATGCTCATCTATACTTTTCGGTGGAATGGTAGCTAGCCTAGAAGCTAGCTCGGTTCGGTACTTACTAGCAACAGAAGTTGCAGCCAGCTTGCTAACATCAATCCTTTGGTGGCGGTCACTTCGTTGTCCACTGAAAAGTAAGGTAAGATTGGCGCAGACCAGAGCATGGTTAGATTCCAGATAGGTACTTCAAAAGGAGCGGCAGTCTTGTACACAACCACGCTAGCGGTAGCTGATCGCGATGTGATCAATCTGAGTCCAGGCTTGAGATGTAGAAGGGGGACGCCAGGTGGCACATCGGCGATGACTGTGCCGAAAGTTAGTGCTAGCCAGAAACAGGTTGTGGTCTGTGCATAGTTGCAGTAGACGTTCCCCGTTATCTGTCCTGCGACCAACGAGTCCCCATCGGCCACCTAAACGACTCTCTTCTGTGCCTAGACGCCCGACCTGAGCATTCAAGTCTCCAGCTAGTACTACAATATCTGTCGAACGCACTTTCTGGAGAAGAACAGTAAGCTGATGGTAGAACTCGTCCTTGATTGCATCCGGGCTGCAATCTGTCGGGGCATAGGCGGAGATGACGAAAAGACATCGTTTCTCACGCCGATTTCTTCTCACTTTGATGGAACTTTCTAATCTAACAGCACATAACCGACTGTTAATGGGGATCCAGTCGACTAGTGCTGCCTCAGCTCTAGCGCTTAGTGCGACACCAACGCTAGCAAGACTAGACGAAAATGCCACAGGGTCCCCGGATAAACGCACATAAAACAAGCTTTTTGAAGCGACAGATGGAGAGCGAATTTTTAGTACTTCACCAGAGTCTTGAATACGGGTCTCGGATAGACAACACACATCAATATTAAGACTTTCCAAAGACATAGCCAGCCCTATCTGTTGTCCGACCTGCATAAGTGTGCGAACGTTGAAGGCAACCAGTTTGAATGGCGCACGTGGTTTCAGAAAAACTTCAGTACTCGTGTTCGGTGGTAACATACAATTTTCAACCAGGCAGTGACTCGAGAACGTTTAGACAGAGCCGAATTTCCACCATAGGTGAGTTGCCATATAAGTCGAAAAATAAGGATAGAGTAGGGATAAAAAAGATTGAATAAATGACGTGGTAAATAATAATAATAGTGCGAGTTATTTCATTGTTAATCGAAGCGAAAGGAATATTTTCCATAAGTATATAGTTCATCATGTTTTTGTGTGTGGGCTGTGATACTGCCCGGGTGCCCAGACCGAAGCAGGTGGTTTTCTCAGGGGGCCACACCCCGAGCCTTTGACCTTAACGTCTGACCCACAAGCAGTGGAGCATCGTAAGGAGATGCAGTCCAGTCCCATGGTAGCCGGTGACCAACGATTGGTTCATACGCCATTTGTTCCTTCAGGATACTAGAGCCCATGTGCACCATTGGTTTGGGATCCGGTTAAAGCGCCGAACATTCGCTTTTCATCCACTCATTTTCGTAAGCAACACCCGTGTTGCGAGAAGGCAGTGAGTAGGACTTCTCTGGCAGAGGCTATATACGCGTGGCCATGTGAGAGCATTTCGAGAGGAAGAGCGAACCCACCCCACTCTCGACCATAACAGGGCATCTGGGGGCCTATCAGAACGTTGGGAGAAGTGAAGAAGAGACATCATTACCCATCCTGATTTTACCTAACTTTGGTAAATTTCTAATCTCATGGCGCATAAATGACTGGTAATTGGGATCCGATCGACTAGCACCACCCCTGCTCTGGAGCTTAGAGGGACACCAACACCAGCCGAACGGAACGAAAATGGCACACGATCCCCTGATAACCTCACATGGAACACATTTTTCGACTCGACAGGTGGAGCATCACATTTGTACTACTTCACTAGAGTCTTGAAACCTGACTTCACGTACAACGAATTGCTGTCAAGTAGGGAGTTTTACTGATAAGTAAACTCGGAGTTTAAGTAGATCTTAGATTTCCTTTAGTCGATGTTCTTACAGAAGATACCTTAGCACAACAACAGAATCGATCTTGACGAAAGACTAAATGTCTATGGTAAACATATGATTAGAGTAGTACTAGATCGTTTCCCAAATTTTACATTTTGCAACGACCTCTTTTTTCAAAATTAGTAGTTTATCTATTCAAAGCAAAGGTCAGTGAGATGTAGCTGTAATACACTCACTTAGTGTTTCTGAATATCGCTTAACGGAACATCATATAAAGTAGTAGAACTTTTTAACTGTTACTTCATGAAATCACATGTTTACTTTAGTTTTGAATATGTATTTTTTTAGAGTTGGGAACCCCCTAATCATACTGTTGGTACACAAAATCTAGTCATTTTTGTAGAAGATAATACATATTGGACTTTTTGTAGGTTAGATTTATCTAACCATATTCAGTGACTAACAGTTTAGATTTATAACAAACATTAGATTGTTAATTATTTGTAACCAAAGCCGTCGTTAGGCATATGACTCAATTTAAATATCTAGAAATCCTTTAGGTTTTACTTCTGATATCTAAAAATTATTTTCACTTCAGGTCCACCAGTTGAATTCCAGCCGATTCCAGATTATTTACCTGGACAAGATGTATTCTTACCAACCAAAGCTCCTATTGGGTGTGAATGTACAATGGACAATTTGGATCAGTCAGAGCTAGCTAAAATTCGTAAAACAGATGGAAGCAGTTCACCAGTTATATATCCTTGTTGGATCAATAAACGACGTAGTTGTTGTGCTGTTCGTGCTGGTGCAGTTCCACCCTATGATAAACGGAAAAGGCTCGTTGCCCCTCCTGGTCATCCTGTTTATGAATGTAACTCCTTGTGCGTCCACTTAACATTATTTATGTAACTTGTATATTCTAACTGATTTCTAACCAATGTTCATAGTTGATGAAAATTTATTTACCGATTACGATTTACTACTCATGCATTTATGATTATTATAATCCCTTTGTCATTATTTGAAGTATCAATAACTTATTTCATTTGTTTATTTCGGTTACTTTTATACACTATCCTTAACTTTTATGTACACTCTTCTTGTCACAAAAAAAACTTTTTGACTGTTGATATATTTTTTAATGCAATAGGTAGACTTATTGCCAGAAGACTTAAAAAGAAATGACATACATGTTTCTGCTCTAATTCAGTTTATTTGATTAACCCTAGCAAAAATTGTTAATAATCGAAGCTACTAAACAATGAAATCATTTTTCTAAAGAACTAATATAGTAGGATTTAGGAAAATATTGAATTATAATCAAACTTACTTAGTCTATATTGGATTCAATCAAAAGTGTAAACATTGCTTGGTTGACAACGAGCGTTTTTACGTTTTATAATTGATTGCTTCTAATTAGAATATATGTGTCCCATAGATTTTTTATTCAATCACTAAAATTAGTAATATCATACTTCATATTTAGTAGTACGATTTTGGATCAAGAGTTATGTTTTTATAGGTATTCATCTTGTTCAAATGGCTAATAAATTTTAAATTTATTTATTAACAGTGTTTTCTTTATTTATTTCATCAGATTTTATTCCAAGTAGGTATCTAGAAAATAAATGTATGTAGCCCATTATTTAGTGTTTTTGTAGGTTCATTGATGAATAACACTAAAGTAATTTGTTATTGAACGTTATCGTTAGTTTAGACGCTTCTCCTACATATTATACAATTTTCCCCGAGTATTATGAACTGTAAATAAGCGTTTTATCCACCAGCGTTACAGATTTTTTCATGGAAACGATTGGGTTTAGATAAGTGTTTTGTAGTCGCTTACTCTCTAGACTTCTTAACTTAGCTAATTATGCTGTTAACTACAGTTCTGTACAGATGAATTGTAATAGCTGTGTACGTAAAGTAAATTAACATAACGGAATTTAAAATCAGTTCAGCAGTTAAAAGTTAAGTATATCCATTACAAAACGATATTCTACGCATATATAAATGGGTTCTAAATATTTCACAATCCTAAAACCTAGTTGTTGGGTCACTAAAAACATGTATATGAAATTTTCGAGTTTTGTCGATGTAGTCTACTCACTTTTATTTTCTAATTCATTAATCAAGTAAGGACTTATGTACTTGGCTTCGAGCCATACCCCAAGTGTTAGGGCTTTCGATACTGTTCATTTTCCGGGACCGGAGTAGGGGGAGTGGGGTTCGAATCTGCTACTCAGTGGCTGAAAATCAAATGACTTAACCACTGAACCAATGTTCCATCAATTTTACTCTTTTTAATCACATGAGCAATCTTGACTCTTATCGGGGTCTATAGTAGAGTTATCAACTGGAAAGAGACGATATTATTGTTACTGAGCTTCTTATAATTGATTTCTGAGGACCTGTTTTTGTTCCTTTTAAAGTGTTTTTATTTGCTAATCATTAACTCATAAACGTTTTAGTAATTTTATGCAATTCTTTCAAATTTTAGATGTCCATGCGATTCGTCTTGTCCATTTCGTGTTGTTCAACTTGGACGAAAAGTTCCTTTGTGTGTTTTCCGTACACGTGACCGAGGATGGGGCGTTAAAACAGTGGTTCCCATTAGTAAAGGGACATTTGTCGTTGAATACTTAGGAGAGGTAAGCAACATTCCTAGATTTTGGTGCTTTAAAATAATTCGTTGAGTAAAATCATGTATACGTAACCCTCATCTTACTGATATATTTTTTTCCTTATCATCGACTAACTATTAATCTGTTTTGGTGAACTGTTTCGTCACTGAATCAGTCTGATTTTATTGTGTCAGATACATAGCAAGTCTACCATAAAACCATTCCAGTGTATGACTTGCAGTTATTTTGCCAATGCTTCAAATCTATGCTTCTTCATTCGGTTTAAGAGACGAGGTATAACTGTTAGCTGTAGTAATTAAAGTTAGACTTGTGGATACAAAACCAGTCAGTCAACCTTGTACATATGTACATCTGTTAAAGTTCTCATACCTCATTAGCATAGACAGATTAAGTTGTCTGACCAAATCCTAGAATACTAAAAGCAGCACAAGTATCAGTGGTGATTGGAAAGATTCAGTATCGATAATGCGATTTAAGAAAATATGAATTAGTGAAATAACAACGCCATAAATGTTATAAGGAATTCAAGAAATCAGAATTTTAGGGGAGACAACGGATGCACTTGCGCCATTGCAAATGATTTTGAGCCATGTCTTTCAAAGTCTAGTCATTGGTTACGATAGTCATGCAGACCCCAACCAAGTAGTCTATACCTATTAACATGGCTAAGTTCACTTATCTGTGATTTCGTGAACTGATTCCATGTCTTGGTTTCCTTGCTCTTACCCTTCTAACCCACTTGTACACCAGAAAACATCACCCGTCAGTGTAGGTGGTGGTTGGACATACATATTACATGTCCCAACCACCTTCAGTTACCGAAGATTTACCACCTCACCGGTTGATTTGTCACCCTCGCTTAGCACCTTATTCCTAACCTAGATACTGCTTATTCCGTGGTTCTAAAATGCAAGAGCAATGATTCGAAGACACATATGATCGAACACAAGTAACCTACGAATATCCTATATTCTTAGTGGTTGTTTCACACCCATAAAGCAGAACGGAGCGAATTGCTGCTCAGTAAACTCTTCCTCTGGTTGAAAGACGAATATCTTGCTTATGTCACAAGTGACACAAGTTAGTAAAGCCAGTCAAGCCTTCCAAATCTGTGACGAGATTTCTTCAGATGCCAGACCATCAATACTGAGGTGACCTGCAAGTTGAGTGAGGTGGTCGACACGCCCAACCACTTCACTCCGTTTCGTTAATTCAGGCGATGATGCAAGCCAATCCTTTTGCATATAGAAAACCACATGCCGAACATTCTTGGATTGTTGCTTAAGGTGGTCGGAAGCTCTGCACTGAACAGAGCTACTTCATTTGTGCATTCTTAGTTAAAGAATGGATCTCCTTGAAAAAGATAGATCCCTGAGAGTCAGATGATGGAAGCGTAATCTCTATGACAAAACTAAATAAAAATGGGGAAAGTGGACAATCGTGAGGAACACAACTTGAAGTAACCGGTGCTGATGACTCAACTAGTAGAGTTCGAGCAGAGAGGGTATACAAGGTTAATATACTATTTTGGTACGTCTGTCAATGACAGACCGGTCTGAAACCAGCTTGGTTTCCTCGGATTTGTTGTCTACGAGCTCTAGTTAGACAACGAAGTGATATTGAGACCAATATTCTAGACACTACATCTGTTGAATTTATTCCTCTGTGATTGTTACCAGAGGATTTTTGTCTTTTCTTATGAATTGGGATGATCAGCGATTGAGATCAGTCAGATTGGATTACATCCAGATCCCAGATTCTAGTTAAGATTTCAGCTGGTCTAATTGTTAGAACTGGACCACCATCCCTAAAAATCTCAGGGCTTAGTCCATCAGACCCTACTGTTCTCCTTCTCCTTAGATTACGTATAGCCTCTTCAAGTTGACTAAGATTTGGTGGACTTACATGAGTTTCCCACTGAGGTTGTTTGGAGATAGTGAGCAAATAACGTGTGCACGAAGGCCAGTTGTACTGTGTCCCTAAAATGTTCTGCCCATTGGTGCAATCTCCTGGATCGAGAGTGAATAACAGTCTCATCGTTCTCCAAGATATTTCCACTAACAGCTGTATCTTTAGTACTTGCATCCGTGATAAGTTTAAACAGTTGTCTACTGTTACCTATCGCTGCTGCATTTTCCATGTATTCTGCTTTCACTATCCACCACTGCTCACGATCATTATGTAGGCTTTCTATAATCCTACGGTTAAGCTACCTCCACTCGTCATTGTGTTCTAAGCCGGATGGGATGAATTTTGACGCCGCTGAAAACTACTAATTTTTCCGAACATTGTGGTTCATGTTACTAGTAGATATCACTGCTGTTTCCATAGCATTTTGGATATCATGCCAAGCTGCCTCGGGGTGGATATCATTTTCACGATTGACTAGTTCCCTCCCTAGCTGTTCCTGAAATATATTAACTTTTTCATTATTAGGTTGTGCTCTAAGTAGTTTCCTTCTCGTGGCTTTTTTTACATCCAACAAGAAGCGGATCAATGCATGCTCGAACTGGACCAGGATCTGGGTCTGAATGTATGCTCCAGAATGAGCGACAGTCTTCTGTCGAGCCTCTCCGACGATTGCTGGCAGCAAGATGTTTTATTTGGATTCGTTGTCGGGCGGACTTTGTAGGCCATTACTAAAAGGTGAGGGAGGGATTCGATCGTCAACAATGTGATCTCGGGTGCTGTTAGGAGTATTAGGGCGGTTGTCACTTCCAGGTTTTTCACCCCGTGGAAGAATATTTTTTCCTAGGGGACCTGAAAATTAGCTGAATTAGTGATGGCCTTAACGACTTGGGAGCGTATACCCCAGAACCCAGGGATCAAACGTTTGAGACCGATCGCTGATCGCTTTTTTATGGAAAGGCTTTAGTTTGTTAGCTCCGCACTTCAAATAGTCTTACTGCCAGAGACGGAAATCCATTCTTACTTTATGCTTGTTAAACCTAGGACCTTCGAGCTGAGGATGTTTGATGACATTTTATGTTTGACCGCCATTGTCTCCAAAAGACTGTTTACATCCAGTTGATTTGAACGTCTTGGCTTCTGCGATTGCCTCCCACTGGTATGAAATGAAAGGTGAAGACAACCAATGTAGCAATGGGCCTCAACATGTGCAAAGGAAATGGCAATATCCTCAAATACAACACAGAGAATACCAACCCAATCACACTTGGTGGAGAAGCTCTGAAAGATGTGGAATCTTTCACGTACTTGGTCACCATCATCGAGGATTAGCAAGTTATGGATTGCGTTCCTACAGTTGTAGAACATATTGAACTCAAAACAGTTGTCAACCAACGTCAAAGAATTTTCATTACAACCATCAAGACAGTTCTACTGTACGGGGTTTGAACTTGTAGAGCTACCACAATCATCACCAGAAAAGTACGAGTATTTCTACACAATTGTTTACGCAATATACTCAACGTCCGTCAGTCGGATACCATCAGTATCAATTTTATTGTGGGAAAGAACAAACTAGCTCCCATCTGTAGAGGAAATCGGGAAAAGATAATGGTGATGGATAGTTCGTAGATTGCGGAAATCACCAAACTGCATCACGAGGTAAACCATAACTTGGAATCCTGAAGGCAAGGCCAAAGAACAAACTGCGTTAGGAATTAGAAGTTTACATGAAAAGGATAAATAGCAACTGAAGACAGCTGGTAAGAATTGCTTGGGACAGCTGGGTGGAAAAAGCTGGTGGGCGACCTATGTTGTTCCACGAGGGACAACAGGCTTAAGCTGGTTAGTAAGGTATGAGATGAAGCAATATAAAACAATCGTAATACAGAAATCTCTTTTCAAGTAGATGTAGATTTGTATGCGTGTATTCTGGGTGGAAAGGATTAGTTTCCATAGTGATAACATGTCAACAACATCTTGTTATGGCAATGTGTACTTGGGTGCAGTAACCATAGTTCAACTGGTGTCACGATCTTAATGCACTGAATTCGTCGGTTTGGCCGTCGCAGCGATTTCTACACTGGACTTTATCTCTGACTTTGTGATTGAACGAAAAAAGCAGACAGGCCGTCGGTTTGTGATTTGGTGGTTTGGTGTAGAAGCTGTTTAGGGCTAACATCTGTCATTCCATTACGACTCCAGTTAAGGTCTTAGGGATTGTACAACTAAGATGTAGCTCAAAATACAGGCCAGTGGTGTCCTACTCCTAATTAGTCTTTTGGCGTCCCATTGCAGCACTGTTTATATACCTAAATGAGTAATCATTTATCAGTAATTGGTCGTAAAATTTTCAGACATGGTTGTTAAAAAGTTTTATATGTGTTAGTCTGTCATGCATCGAATAAATGTATGACACTTCTGTGACTAGAACTCATCTCGTCTAGGATATTTGCTGTAATCATCGTTACAGAGGTATTATCATTAATGGACATGTTGCTTAATACGTCAGAATTGTGCAAGCAAATATGTCGAAATACGTTAGATAAAATGATTTTTTAAATCTCATATTGTTGATCGAATTTTCCCAATGGAGGAACTGTGTTACAACCTATCTGTTTATCGTCTATTATAAAGGATCTTGTGAATATCTCTGTTTATGATAAATTTCACCACCGCTGTTCGTTTGTGTTTCTGTACAATTAATAATCACGTATGAGCTATTATCTAATGACTTTTTGTTCATTTTTGCAGATTCTTAATTTTGATGAAGCAGAAAAACGAGGGATAATATACGATAAACAGACTATGACATATCTTTTCGATTTGGATTTCGAAGGTGATGCTTATTACACTGTAGATGCTTCTCAAATGGGTAATATATCACATTTTATTAATCACTCGGTAAGTGTTTTGTTTACAAGGAGGTAATTATTGCGGTATTTTTTGGCATTATTTTTGTTTGAAATCCTACGCGCTTGTGATAAACTGTTAAACATTGGGTTGCTGAGTTGTTTTGCAATATAATCCTACTACATTCTTACCAGTATCTGTTCACCATCATCTCTTGAATTCTGTCTTTTAGGAGTATCTTAACGACCTTAAAACACCGCATATATGTGCATAGGTGTGATTTGCTAAACCACATCACAGCTAGATAAAGTCATCACCAAAGCATTATCAACGATTATTAAAAGGACCAGCATAAGGAATATGGTTCAAAAAGAAAGGATAAATTTGTGTAATAGGAATTCTAAAATAATTTTCAGACCTAAAATATAGGGGTAGACAAAGAAGGAACGAATCTACCCCACTGAAATAGATTTTAATGCATATTGAACGATGTATCCAACCAGTCGGAATTGCAGGTACTTGATATTTGTGGCAGGACAAGCAACTCAAACGAAATCGGTACAAACGTTGTTACTATAGTAGCGAAATATGACCTTCGAGCATGTAGGGATTTAGCGAACTAAGAAACATGATAACCAATCAGGAGGTAAAGGTCACGACGAAAATCGAATCGGTAGAAAGTATGCGAGTGGTTATCGTTCCTGACTATTCTTGCGACCGTCTTAGCACTAGGTCACTGACTGCTTGGAGTAATGCCATGTTTTGTTTTGGTTGCCATTGGGTTTTTTCTTACATATCCGGTACATCACCCAACGCCACTCGCCGGATAAGTGGCGACTGGCTACCAATGTTCAAAATACAGTCGATAAAGAATAATAGACTTCCTGTCTTTGATGAGTACGCTATGTCTGACATCGACATTTCTCACTTGGTCTTTCCATTTATAGTACGCAAGAGATGAGTTAGTAAACCATCAATGTGGAGCCTGGCACACTTATCTGTTGATCCGGGTTGCCATACCAAAGTAAAACGAGGAGATAAAGTTAATAAGATGTATGGCAAAAGAATTTCAGATAATGTAATAGCGATGACGATAAAAAGGACTAAGCAGTGATAGTAGAATTCAAAAAAATAGAGTGAAGAAGGTTATATGAAGGAATGTTGAATTTCAAGATCGAAGTGAAAATAAAAATAAATGCATCTGCACCATTGTGAGCGATTTTCAGCCATATTATCCAAAGCCTCCAACTACCAGTCTTGGTTATCGCGGGACTCAAAACAGATGGTCTCCATCCGTCTATGTGGGTTAAACCAACAATCGATGACTTCATGGACTGGTTCCACATCTTGGTTTGGCCACTCCAGGCTTCTTCCAACCCATAAATATCCCAGCCACTATCGCTCATCAAGCCAGGTGGTGGTTAGGCGTACTTGATGCGTCCCAACTACCTCAAGTAATGAAGATCCACCTCACCAACCAGTTTGCCACTTTTCCTAGTACCACATGCCTAACCTCAATATTGGTCACTTGTTCATTCCACGAGACTATAGTAATGCTTCAAAGACACCTATGGTCAAATACTTGTAGCCTTCCAATGTCCCCTACTTCCATAAACTGTTTTCACGGCTGTAAATTGAGATATAGTGAAAGGGTGGGATATATATTTGTTCTTTAATTGAAAGACAAACATCTAGCCGGCATCATAAGTTGGAGAGAGCTAGTCAAGATTTCTGAATGGGTGCATAGATTTTGTTAGACACCAACCCACTGAAGCTCATTGAACTTCTAAGGTAGATGAAGTGGTCAATATGCTTAACTACTTACGTACCTACTATTAGTTTATGCGTTGTGAGACAACGTTTTTCACTTACAGAAAGAGAAACTCTTCTCAAATATTTGGATTGTTGCTCAAGAAAGTCGAAAGACTGGATTTTATCAGCGTCATCACCAAATAGAATTGTGTTATCTGCATATTTGATGTCGAACATCAATCTCTGAGAAGTTGAAACTGCGTTTTCTCAAAATCTTATTTCTGACATAGTTAAACAAAGTGAATAGTAGTCAGCCCATGACAACCACCTGATGTTCTTACTTCTGATGACAATTTACTATAAGCTCTGACTTGATCAGTGCTTCTCCTTTAGAGACCCCCCACAGAGTACTCCTTTCCATGGCAGAGAGTAGTATGAAACCTGTCAGTTGTCTTGAACAAGTGTACATCAAAGTCCCATATTTCTTGGAGTTAGTTTCACAAGCACTCAACGTTGTAATTTTGTTTGATAAGTTCATTTAGTTACTTATTGTTATTGATCACTACTCCTTTTAAGCATAAATAGATAGATAAATATGCTACGATATAGCATAAGTTGGTTATATATAAATCTATAGAACGAACCATTGAATAGTAGAAAGATACTATATAAATTAAAAGTAATTTTATGTACAAATAATCACTACATTTTGACCCTATTACCTTGAACCAATAACCAACCAACCAATTAAATATCCAAGTCATAAAACGAAATACCGCCTTGGCTGCACATCAATTATCTCTAAATAGCTACATGATAACAAAGTGCTGACTATTTAATGGAAAATAAAGGGAACGTATAAATACTCCATTACAACCAGTTATGATTTGTTTCAGTTTCATTCTTCTGATATTTTTACGTTCTCTTAAATCGTAGACATGTAGTAAGCAGTTTTCTTTACGCACCTTATACTAAAGTACCATGGTGTCTTTATGTTATTGCAATGAGAAGTTTAACACAACTTAGTTGTTAGCTGAACTAAGCAATTAATTAAATATTAAACAATTTGTGGGTTGTCAGAACTTCGTAGGTATTTGCGACTGAGCTAGAAGCGATTCGACTGTGTACAAGATTATCTCAAGCACTGTGTATGAATAAGAGCAGTTATCGCTTCGCGGCTGACCATGGCGCGGTAAGATATTTCTTCTCGAGTGACCTGAAAATGAAACGTAAGTCCTAGATTCGACTGCTAGCCACTATCCATCTTTAATTAATAGTAAGGAATAGTCTTGAAAATCTGAAAACATGACTACAGAACTAAAACGGGAAACTGCTTGATGCCTGTCTGCTATGTTTGAAGAGATTATGAGATCACCTAAATCTACCAACGGATCGAAGACTCAACAACACTATCACCAATAATCTAACTATTCCTATGCGTCCCAACCCTGATAACTAGAAAAAGTTCAAGTTCAGAAGAGGGAAAGTGTATTCCACAAGCAGCCAGATGCACGAACAACAACAACAACAAGCATAACTCAAGTATATATATACAGCATAAACATATCCTTGGTAAACATCACAAAATAGCATAATGTAAGGGAAGACGAATCAATAACATTAAAAGTCCTGCCAAGTGGGGATTACAATATAAAGGTGAAAATGGGCACTTTTGGCGCGAAAACAAGAAATTCAAGTTTCTAAAATAAGATTACAAAAATAAACGTTTACCAAGTGAGTTCTGGTGATCCAGCATCCCCAACACTGTCACACTTAGCCTTTTTGTGAGTGATGTTCAATTCGCTGGCCCCGTGCTTATGAGCCCTTACCACCAGTGACAGCAATCTATTAGGTAAGCCAAGGTGTATTATTTTTATACCCAACCTTTTCTATCAACTTCCTGTTATGGAAAGGCTGCACTGCTGCATAATTTGATTGCCTGAAAGTGGCACCTTTCTGCCGTCCCACTTGTGTAGTTGACAGTACGATGTCCTCTTGGGACCTCGAGTTTGGCTCCTTCAGTCCTATCACAGTCCGATCAACCGGCCTGTAATAGCCAATCTAAGACTGTTGAAGAATGTGTGTCGGTTGTCGTCATTTGTTGAGATGCTTTTAATCCTCAAACGTTGTCAATTTTTTATCCTGTTTGTACTAGGTATGTTCAAATTCTCAGTTTTGCTCAAGGCCTGTGTTGTTTGTATGAATGCTTCTCAGTGGGTAACAAATGCATCACGTTATTAAAGATATGTTCTCATATGGTTTACTGCGAGGATCATTTGCGGCACACTGCATAAAAATCATTCGGCAAATACGAATTTATCTGCCGTTTTCGGCTACAGCATTTGTGTTAAACCTATTGGTACCACTTGGATTACTAGACCGAAATAGGGGGGATGAGATTCAGACTTGCTACTCATTAGTTGCATTACATGAGTTATATAGTGTAGCATAGTTTTATATGGTGCTTTCCAAATAGCTTAATAATGATCAATTTATTATGTTTGATACAAATTACTATTACCATATTGTTTGCTCTCCCTTTTTTAGTGTGATCCCAATCTCACAGTTCGTTGTGTTTTTATTGAGTGTCTCAATACGAAGTTGCCCCGTATTGCGCTTTACGCTTCTAGATTTATAAGGAAAGGTGAAGAACTTACATTCGACTACAATATGACTGGTAACTAAATCCTTTATGATTTTTATACATAAATGCGTATTTGTTTCTTATAGTTATGTTTTGCGCGACTAACGTAAATCTGCTAGTAATGAGCGTCTTGGATGGGATTAACAGAAAACTTTTCAATCAAGTTTCTTGTTTTCTTATCATTGATGAACAAAGGAAATTTATTTTATTCTAACAATTTCAGGTGGTAAAATTAAACTAAATATTGCTCGAAGCTATTTGAACCGATTACTTGAAGAGTTCAATATTGGAGCTCTTGTATAAGTATCTTATCCAACATTGATTGTAAATTTTGCAATCGTGACCCAAGTCTCGGTTTTGTTGATTTCTTTCATTTGTGATTATAGCTTAGTTACAAGTTTCCATTCCTTAGCATAAGTAATAACTAAAACAATAACTTTGTTTTGTTTCGAGACAAACTTTCGAATTGAAATGTTATTGTATAACAACATAGGACTTTTTATTTCCAGGTGCTGTGGCTGCGGACACTAGTGTAGTTATAGATGATGCCGGAGAGGCAGAAACTCCTTCAGAAACCCAATCAGGGTCATCGAATAATGGTGGGAAGAGTCCGACCCCATCTTCTTCCTCAGTTGACGTAACTCCTGACACAAGCAGTGAGGTAAGTGCGTGTTTGCATGTCAAGTCTGTCGATTTGTTGTAAAATATTTACTGCTGTATTGTATTTTCATCTGACATACTACTTCAACTCGATTGTCTTCGTTCGACTAGACGGCCTTCATTCTCTAAAGAAGTGGCTCACATTGAGTCATTAGGATATTACAAATATATATTAGTTTTATTTATATATGGCTATTTGTTTGTATCTCTGTCTCATCCTAATTGCTTATGAAGTGAATATGTAACAGTCTAGCTTTATCGGGAACCGGTTATTTAACTCCAGTGTGAGACACTTTGTTGGAACTGCTTCTCTAGATGAAGCTGTCATTTTTTACGGAGGTTTTTAAAGTTGGGTATTGTAAACAACATATATTTGCTTGACATTTAGGAATCGGTAAAACCAAACTGACCGAATTTTCTGAGGAGATTAACTGTTCACATTCCAGGTGATAATTTCATCATGGTTTATCTAGTTGCTCATTCCATAATTGTACCCGGTAATCAGTTAATTCCCCATCCTATCGTCAAATTCATGTTTTCAATGGCCCTTTAGTGAATTTAGAACTCATGGTTCCAGCCAATCACAGTCGCTTTTAAAGTTTGTAATTTGATTGGCTAATTGGTTTCTCTCACCTGCCCATGAATGACAGACTTTAAATGGATTAGTCATATCAGCCCTATGAATGAGTCATGCCCAAAGGTGGAGGCGCAATTTAAAAGGTCTGATCTATGGATGGATAACACACAGATCATGAATGAATCTTGAAAAAGTTAATCAGTTGTCGGCATTTGAATCGCTTCGACATCATTTAAAGTTATGGTTGTATGGGATAGACTTTTAATAACTTTCAGCAAAGAACTTCAACAGATTGAATTTAAACAAATAAATTCTTGTAGTTCTCTATGTAGAGTTTCATTATATATATCAGGTTTAGATATAGTCACACCAACTCAGCCTGTTCTTCTTTCCCCCATAACTTTTGTTTACCTGAACATTATAAGTAAAGTTTTGGTACCAGGTTCAGCAGATCGCGATTATTATGTTACACATATTGATGGTGGTAATAGAATAAAAAAGTCTAGATTTCTAGTTCAAGTCAAATTTTATTGTGTTTCAATAATCTGGCAATATCTGGAATATTCAAAGCCCTATGACATGTTTGTATGGATTATTACAAATATGAAAGTGGGGTTTTAAATTATTATCCAGTATTCGATTGAACGTGAATTTAATATACGCCTATTTTTCCTTGTTGATCATATTCGTGTTGTTACGTTGACAGGTGCTTAAGGTTTATGGGACCAGCTAACTATATCATAGGATTTTATTCTGATTTATTGCTATTAAAGTTGAACAATATCTAACAATGAACCCAGTAAAGCACCCTACCCATCCTATTTGAGACTCGTTGGGTGAATGTATCTCCATTCTAGTGTTGATTTTCAGAATGAAACTCGAGCCTACTACTTTTTGCTTTAAGCACTACCGCATTATCTGCTGACCTACTGAGTCCAGATATCTGGTAGTTTGTGCAACATACATTGATTTTATTTGGAAGGGTTTGTTTTCCCCTGTTGTTGATGCTAAAAACTAGATATACGTCCGTCTGAAAAGTTCCACATAGGATGGAACACTCATTCTGTTATTCACTGCTAGCCATTATTCCAATATACTATTTGGATTCAGTTTATATCGTTTACTTTGAAAATAAAAATTCGTTTCCTGCAATGTAGCACTATGATACCACTAATTTCAAAATGCTTTCACTTTGTTTACCTATTGCAGGTATCTTTCGATAGCAAGTCTCTGGGATCTAAAGTAAGAAATTTTTGTTTGATTAATCTGAAATGATTTATTATTTAAAAATATATTATTTATGTCAGTTTTTTGACAGGTTTATGTCAATAATTTACACATACAGAACTCTTTCAACAACTCACCATTCAGCACAATATAAGCATCATTATTACCAGTACTATTGTTCGTACCGCTATTAATACTTTACGTTCCAAACACTACTTACTCAAAGGGTGTTTTAAAACGATCAGTAGTCTTTTTATTATGAATATTTTGGTTTATGACCAGAAACCGGATCAAAACGACTCTTCAGCACTTTGTAAATTCCCAGTATTACCGCTAACTACATATTTTTGGCTGCCTTTAGAATGTTTTCGAAAATTACACTATCAATTATATGAAGATAAATATCTTTTATTTCAATATATCAAGTAGGTAAATTGTGGTACAAAATCTCTAACATCCAATTTGGAAAATCTGGTTTTTGCAACTCATAGTGAACACTTAAGTCTAACTCCGAATTGTTGCCTGATTTATATAAAAAGTAAACCTTTATTGTCTTCGTTAAAAAAGACTCAGAGGCGCTTATAATTTGTATGTCAGATAGAGAAACACTGAACAACTGGGACAAAAATAACAAACAGAATGTGTCTGTTAGGTTATTGGAACTAAAAAGCTATCTATTGGTCCAGTGGACGTTCATATGCGACTGGTTCATGGAGTACTGCATGCCAGAGATTTCCTTGTTTGAATTTTGAATAAATCCGTCTCCATGATGTAAAATATGAAATATCGCAGCCGTGTTTCTTCTCGGTCCACTGATGTTCACAGATCTTCCAAAGCTTTCTGCTATGATGAGATTTCTTTATTCTTGATAATAAAAAAACGTTTGTCATGAATTATTCAAATAAATTTGTTGTTTAATATTTTGCCACTTATTTCTTTTTCAGCTGAAAATCTCGTTAAAAATTGAAATAGTTGATTTTAGAATAGGTTTATAAACTTAAACTGTATGCAGATAATGATTAGGATTGGTACAATATGTCAACAATAAACATTATTTATAATCAGTGTAGTGTATCGATGTATTCACTTATCATCGGAATGAAAGAAATCATTGATCTATTCCCGTTTGTTGATTTCTTTCTCTACTGAAGAGCGATTGCTCATTAGTTAAAACGTTTATTTATTTATTTGAACACATATTGGTACAAAGGGGCATCAGATACATATGCTCCACACAAAAATTTGATTTGATTTGTGTGTAGGCTGTAATACTGCCTGGGTACCCAGACCGAAGCAGGTGGTTTTCTTAGGGGTCCACACCCGAAGCCTTCGACCTAAAGGTCTGATCCACAGGGCAGTAGAGCAACATTAGTAGGTGAAGTCTCGTGGTAGCCGGTGACCAACAATAGGTTTATGTGCCTTTTGTTCCTTTAGGATCCTGGAGCCCATGTGCACCATTGGTGTGGAATCAGGGTTTCCCAACTGTAGGTGGATCCTCCATATCCACCAACCCGGTTAAAGCACTGAACATTCGTTTTTCGTTCTCTCGATTTCCCAAACAACACCCGTGGCGTGAGAAGGCAGTAAGACTTCCCTAACAGTGGCCGTATACGCGTAGCCATCCGCTTGGTCGTAGGTTCAAACACCACTTCACCTATTTCAGTTTTTGGGCAATCAGATAGTATCACTAGTTTGGAGTTTAGCTGAAAACCGCTTGTATTGTTCAGTGCTTTGTAAATGAATTTTATATTTCTCTTTTGTTTCACGTTGCGTAAGCTTCGTCGGACAATCATTTTTTGAGGTAACTTTCACTTGATTTGTCTGTAAAAGAAGTGTTCTTTGGGTATAGGATTAGCTGTAGTCCATCGGTTTTAGCATATGGTTTGTGATCAAGTGGGTCACTGTAACTTCACTTCAACCGATTCAGTTTTGACAGCCGATTGACGTTTTCAAACATTCACATAACAGGTATGTTTGGAATACAACGTAGATAGCTTTGGTAGATCATTTCGTTCTGTCGGTTGTATTTAAGCTTTCATTGATCCTTGAATGATAGGCTTTTGTATTTTCGATACGTAAAGCCGGATTTACCTGGTAAAGTTGATGTTAATAATTAGCAATATTTATTAATTTAACAATTGTTGTTCGAAACTGCAAACGTTGTTTCATGATTTGAAAATGTAATTTTTTGTTTTTTGTCCATTTATCTGGAACACTGCATGATGAATATCCTGTTTTTACTTCATAATATATTGTTGAGGTGATAGTGTTTAATTACTGTGCTAAATTACGTCTTATACTAATTCTCGGATAAACATGGTGACGTCTGTGATTTTAGCAACTAAAGTAATATATTCATCTTGTTGCTGTATGATATATATGGATGCTTATAACCTTGGTGAAACTGTGATTTAACATTTAAGTCACGGCATTTAATCATCACTTCACAAATCCAAACTTCTGCTTACCTACTTTAGGTTGAATGATCGAATAGAGTCATTGGACAGCACATAATTTTTCATGATGTGTACATAAATTTGTGATTAGTGAGTTACAGAACAGCTTACGCGTTGACGTCATCCTAGTTTCAAACTTCTTGCATGAGTTATATCATTAATAATTTGAATCTATCCCTTAATTAGCTATTTCAGATTAACTGTGAATACTTTGAAGATGTATTTGATGACTTCCCCTAGGCTCATTGTTTGGCCCGCAGAGGCTAGATGCGTTGAGGGATTCGAACAATTACTATATCAAGAAACCAACGTACTAAATTCCATATTACATATCATAATACAGTGGCTACTGAAGTGCACATTGGCAGTAGGGACATTATTATTGTTTACATAAGCATTTAAAGCTTCAGTCCTGTTTAAAGTTATTATAATGGTGGTCCCGTGTATACAAAAATGAATTCTCATAGCTTTTAGATGTTTCTGTTGTGGAAACAGATTCTTTATATCATTATATTCCAAATATCATTTACCCGTTTTCACCTAAGATACTACAACGTTCCCTAAGTATACTGAATTCTGAAGGTATTCACAAGTTAAATCGATTGTGAAATCTCGTTTTGCCGAAAGGTTCTATGGTAACTAAGGTCTTGTTTGGATTCTTTCATTGTGATTAAGTATCCAACCCTTGTCCTCACTAGCTTTTCTTTGTATTCGGCTTTAGATAAACATATAATTTCTGAAGATAAGCTCTTGGGACTCATTGTCTGTCTGCAAGTAGCTGTTCTATAAATTTATGCTCGATTCGGCTGGTATATCGAAATAAAACCGGACACCATATATGCATTCTGTCGTATTATGTTTTTTAATGTTGAATCGACCGATTATGAAACTTGAATCCGAAGAAATTCGTGAAATACTTATGACTGGCAAAGACAGCATCGAACTTTCCTTGTGTTCGCTTAAACTTTCTGAATGTTTTCTCGTTATCGGTTTTAATGAAGTCTCAACTTTTTCACATTTCTGATATAAATATCCTTATTTTACAGAATTTGTCTCGTCAAAAATTTTAGTAAATCTTGCAAAATCTGCTGATCTCTAGTTGAGATCGACCTTCAAGAATGTTTACTACTTCACACATTGAGTTAGGAAGCTATTTTACGATGTAGTAAAAGATTCAAATCTGATTATGTGCAAATAACCTTATGGGACTCGAATTTCAGACCTCAGTTAATGGTCACGCTTTTCAGCTAAATATCTAAAGTTCTCTATATGAAGATGTTACCTATGACCTACGGTATGAAAACCTGCAATAACTTCAAAATGGTGTCTAAAAATCTAGTAAATTTATGGTTTAGATAAAAAATCAACGTCGTAAAGTTAAGCCCTTTGTAATGAAAATCGTCGCATTGTGCTGGATACTGACTACAGTAGTCTACTCATTTACTTAATCTTCTCAAGTGATTAAGTTTTTGGTAATTGTTGTCACTTATCCCTATTTTCCCTATATTCTTATCATTGACTTTTATTATGTTCCCTAGGAATACTACCTTTGCTGGTATCGAAACATTAAACAGACTAGAATCATGAGTACAGAGCCCAACTATATAGAAATATAATGAAAAGTTGGAGTTGGTGCCTGGTTTTTTACTTAACAGTACTGTTAACTTTGTCTCCCTACAATTCTGAAAACGTAGTTCGTGGTAAATTGTTGGTAGATGTCTCGTTTCTTAGTAATTGTCACCTTCAAGTCCATGTTGACAGAACAAAATTCCTGTTAGTTAAGACAAAGTCCTACACCCTTTTGTCGAGTTTGTATATTTAATAGTTCTCAGTTGTTTTTGAAAATTGCCTTCACATGCAAAATCACAAGATCTACTAAATCAATTGAGAACTAATTCTAACTAGATAGCTATTTCAATAAAGATGTCTTAATGCTTCAATTGGAAGGCATTCATAAAATTGACATAATTAGGAATAAGATAGTAACTCATCGGTAACATCCTATGGAAATAGCACATTTTCGACAGGTGACCGAAGTTAAAAAAATATCATTGAATTTCGAGTTCATGGCTGCATCATGAGCTTGAAATTGGTGAATGCTCACTGTCAAGGAGTGTCAGGTTAAGTCTACGTCGTCTATGCTTATTTATCAACGGTAAAAATATGTCTAGTTGGCCAGTTTTTGGTTAGTCAGTTGTATAACATCTTAGGAGTACGCTTTATAATGCTCAATATGTTAAGGACGTGTCATGGTCTAAGTGTTTTTTTTAATGTCGTATTGTCGATGTGTAAACGTTCCACTGTCTCACAAAACACTGGAACACAAAGTACTGTGAAAACTTGACACACCACTGAAAATTGAGTCATCAATGTTGTCAGTGTACTGAATACTTTCTCTAAAATAATGGAGATTGCAGTATAAGAAACCATTCCGATTAATTAACGATTCTTATACCGTGTACATAGTTTCCTTTCAGCTTTAAAGACGTTACTAGGTGATTAGTTTCCGATAGATTCTGAAGAAGCTTGAGCACATTGTTTCTAGTTCCTTCGCAGATATTATGCCGACTTCTTGACCTTCCTCAAGTTGTTTGGTTGTATGATTTTTTCTGGAACCAAATAGTACAGATATCTATATGTTGTTTAGTCGGTAACAAAAAAGCGGTCTTTATTGTTTTGTTCCTTGTCTTCTACAAAAGGTTTTTAAGTAGCAAAATGGATTAACGATACAAGAGTGGATAAATTTGAGCGGCGTCTAAATTACGAAATTTAGCTTGCTATTGTAGAGAATCGCTGCATTAAGTGATTTCTTGGATCCATAAACCTTTAATGCTAGTTGAGTTTTCAAAGAATTACTAAAATTACACGGAACTGAGTTCGATTATATCATTGTAATACTACGGATTGATTCTTAAATTTGTTAGCATTCTTTCAAACTTAACCATATTAGGCTCATCTGTTAGCTTTTCGTTTAACTCACTTCCTTTCTTCACATGTATATATTACGCTTTGTTTTATATTTTGTGTTATAGGGTCCTCGTATGAAATGCTTATGTCGAAGTAAAAACTGTCGTGGATATTTGGTCAACTAGAGATTTTTACTGACTTTATGGAGTACGGTAAAGCTGAAATACAGTCTGCTTATAATTGTATACAATGTCAGTTTTATCCACTCAGGCTTCATGTATTTTTAATGAACCATTAGGAATATTTGTATTTACAATTATATTTGATTCTTATTTTATATTTATTGTAAATTATACTGCTCTATACGGCAAATTATATACAAGTATATGTAAAGATAATTGGTGTAGTTTACAGATTATATGTATACTTTGTGTCTTTTTGTTCATCAGCATTTTACAGTTTTTTATAGTAACAATAAATTTTAGGGCACTGAAAATGTACGTTTACTCTTTTAAATGCCTTTATACATTTCAGTTATTTTCATTTACTTTTATCCTGAGAAGGTAACACTTTGTTGTTAATACGATATATCTGTATTCAGTGTTAATTTTTCATATTACCTGGAGTGATTTAACGAAAGACCAATATATGTAAGGATGTAAAGAACTTACATCCTGTTTCTTATCATAAGCAGTACAACCATACAGCTACATTCAATTAGTTTAACATATAACACACATTGTAAATCAATCACTAAAAAACCATTTGTGAGTTATATACCTGCACATTTGCTACTCACTTTGCTCGTGCGGAGTATTCCGAGTTTGATGAAGTCACGCACACTCCCGCTTTAGTGCCCTTCTGTTGAACCTTGTATATTCAAGATGCGTTGTTTAACATGCAGGGATTGATATTGTGTTATCCATTTAACAGTTGTGATGTTATTTCCGAAATTCCCATAAGACTACCAACCATCTTCTTTAATCCTAAAAAAATACAGAGTGGAGTAAGTTATTTAGGCAATTTCGACTGTACAACCGTCAGAAAGTGGTATATTTTCATATGTATTGAGCGGTATTCATGGAGCTTAATGTGTTACAAAGGTGCTCTATTTGTTTGCATAGTAATTTGAAATTTTTTTGATTAACAAACATTCGCTGTATTAATCAGATAGCCTTGTAGCTGAAATAGCATTCGAGATAATTGTTTAGGCCGAAAACAACATTTATTTTCATGGCAGACAACAAAGTGATGTCACATCTGATTGGATAAATTTCGACCAATCACAATGGGGTGTCTGCGCCGAATTAGATTTCAGTACTATTTTCACTTTTAATATGGCAGTTAGGTAAGACTTTTAACTTTCTTCTTAGTGATTCTATAAATTTATGTTAACTGTATAATTAATGAGCAACAAATAATCCTGAACTTTATTTATAGGAGAACGTTTTGTTTAATTTGCTGTCATGAAGATCGTCGAGATTTTTATGCTTTAGTGTCGTCAGCGTAAATATCAGATAGTGGTGTTAATGAGACATAGATCCCACTTGAATTCGCATATACTCTGTCGACCTAAACGTTTCGGAGAACGGTGTTCTGAAGGTCAAGATACAAATGTTTCAGATGGGTTTATTTCGTACGGTCTACTTGACAAACAGGTCGAGAGAAATGCATTTGGACTGAAGAGACAGATCTAACTTAGTCAATGAATGACTTGGTATTTATGTGATTTTCAGAAAACAAATGGCAATATAAATGAATGATACACACAAAACAAGCACACCTACAAATCACATATGAATATACCAAACAAAGCTACAGATGACAGAGTGCACAAGAAGATCATAAGATGTTTGACCAGATAGTAATATGTTTGATGAGCGATGGGTTCCTGATTGGTTGCAATCATCCTTTATAAAAAGTATAGACAAACGGTTTGTCGTAACAAGATTACAGGATCGTGGGTTTATCATCAGCACATTATTTATCCTGATCAAAAAATCTCTCCAAGTCTGAGAAGGCACTTACTTGGGCATGTTATCCCTCGTTAAGGTGCATAGGCCGCCCACGAACACTCCATCCAATTCTGTCCTCGTCAAACCTTCCCAGTTGTTTTCAGTTGCTATTCAACCTTTGCATGTTTACTTCCGATTCCCGACGTAGTGTGTTCTTTGTTCTTCCGCTTTTCTGTTTCTCGTCACGATTCCAAGTTAGAGCTTGCTTCAAGATACAGTTTGGTAATCTTCGAAATGTGTGTGCTATCCACCTCAAACATTCTTTCCTAACTCCCTCTTCAGATGGAAGTTTGTTTGTTCACTCCCACAGTAGACTGCTGTTGATAGTATCTGGTCAACGGACGTGGACTATCCTATGTAGAAATTTGTTTATAAATACTTGTACTAATTTGTTAGTGATTGTGGTAGTTCTGGAAGTTTCAGCTGCGTACAGTAGAACTGTCTCGACGTTCGTATTGAAGATTGTGACTTTGACATTGGTTGACAATTATTTTGAGTTATATGCGTTTTTCAACTGTAAGAATGCTGTCCTTTCTTTGCCAATCCTTGTGTATATTATCTGCATCAGATCCTCCAATTTAAATTTTTAGTCATCCTTACATTATTAATCTACAAATTTTTCGCGCAATTATCTGCAAATGAATAAAAATCGAGTGTATGTATTCCATGTGTTGATTTATTGCCTTGTTTATGACTATAGTAGTATTCACTTATTTTACTTGCAAACTTAGTTCATTCACCCTACTCAGTCAAATCACATCGATACGGTACACGTGACATGTTGACTCCCAGGCATTCATACTACATAGTGTGTTGACAAGTTATCTGTCACTCAATTCAATCCAGATATTTTAAAATAGGACGATTGCTACTGATGTGATAAGACATTGCATTTGAGTGACGTTCGTTTGTCGGGTTTTAAATCATAGACGTGAATGTAGTGTTTTCTGTATGATCACATGTCAAACATATGCAACTAACTTTTCCACATATTATATTCAGTGGTTTTTTTATGTGAGATTTCATTCAATATCGAAAATACTCAGACGTTCTTAATACTGCATGAAGTGAAGCGTTATATAACTTATAATTTTTAGAGTAATAAATCTCACTGGTGATATTTGAAGAAAGCCTACATATTTCAAAGAAAATGCACAAAATTCGTATCACGGAGAAACTTTTGACAAGTTATTCAGGGAGATCTTATGATTTATTATAATATTCGCACACCATATTTCAATCCAAATAATGGACTGCATTGAGGGTAGAATCGGCTATGTATATTAGATCCCTTACACCACAACATCAGATCAGGGGAATATACATCATACAAACAGGTATGTGTAAGTTACCTTACGTTGCAACCCTGAATGACTATTACCACTATATCCTTGATAATTTTATGGAAAAATGGTTAGTTGTTATTAGACAGGTTCTGACCAAATATTGGAAATCTGTCAAGTTAGAGTAGGAGTATGCCAACTTAAGTTGGCTAGGGTACAGTTTTTCATTCACAAAAGCGTCAAAATTCACAGACAATCGGTGAAGAGAAAGGGGACTGTCTACACTACCTTACGTTTTGTTTGCAACTGTTGATGTAAATTGTAAAACATTGAATGTCTTGCATGTATTCAGTAACCACTTAATGATGACGCAATTTTGTAAACAGCAGTAGATGTTAACTGAATGAATTTCATCCAAGTATAGTGAAAAAACTTTCACAATCAAACGTGCAGAGAATTTGAAGTAAAGCATTATTATTAGTAGTTAGAAAGTTGAAGACTTCTGGTGGTGTGGCATCCAGTAATGAGGTTGAAGGGACACATGTTTATCACATGACATCAAATTGTTTTAGGACGTCTGTATAAAGATACTCTTGCGAATTATTTGTAAAACTGCAGGATATTAACTAGTCCATTGTTTACTGAATTGTTATCTCAACCTAAGAAATTCTCTTTAATTCGAGATTAAAACTCTGCATAACCCCAGTGGAGTCCGATCCGTGTCGGGTAGAAACAGGTATCTACTTGAGATAATCAATGAATAGTTTCGCAATATCATGCATCCATTGAAGTTAGACATTATCGCCGTCGGATTCCGGCTCAGTGGTCTAGAGTTTTGGTGCGTGCGCGAGACCGAACCCGCGTCGGGTTCGTGGGTGCGCGTTGCAAAGGTGTCCAGTATTAGAAAGAGATGGCGATCCATAGCTCCCAGCTTTTCAATGGCGGTCTAGTTTACACCAACATGTGAATTCAACTATTAAAAAGAGAGACTTTTGAGGCTAAATGAATGAAGTTCTACCAAAAATAATAAAATCTATCAACCATCTTAAGTGGAGACAATGAAGTACGATAACAGCTGTTGAAGTACGTGACCGAACAATAAAGGAACGCGTTTAGATACTATGCAACAGAAGTAATAATAAATCGTAAATACAGAGTAAATAATAATAATCTGCCCTTAGACCGAAAAATAAGCATAGTACACATTATGAAGAAATGGCTAGTCTATATTCACAAAGAAACAGAGATGTGTAGATAAATAGACTCAATACATAAGTATTTTTTACATCTACGTAGATATAAGTTACCTTACTTTTTTATAACGCTAGATGTAGGTGAAGGAAAATTGAAGGTCATGCTTCAGTCTTTGGCAAGGTTGCAGATGTTCATCCCTGAAGAGTTGAATACTACGGTGAAATAACTATACAATCAGTTCTACCTGGTTTACAGCCCCAAAAAGAAGCTGTTCCTTTGAGAGAGTTAATCACGTGTTCCTTCAATGGCTGAATAATGTTGGCTAAAATGCTACTACATCCGTCTTGAAGTTAATTTATCGCTTAATGTTTGCTAGACCTAATATTCCATTATTTGGTACAGGCTAGATACAGAATCTCTCAAGTTTGATCTGTGGTCGTTGCACATCATGATGAAAGAGTTCGTATGTAGTGGCATTGGGCCCTACCACGAGACAATATGAGAAATAGACATTAAACATTTAACGCGGAGAAATACAGAATAATGGAGAAGGCAGGGAGAAGGAATTGAATTAATCGGGGTTAATCTTATGGTATGCCTCGACCATGCAGGCGTGGTCCCTCCTGAATTTTACCTTATATCTTTTATTCATATCAAATATAATGTCCTATCTCCAGCCTAAGATTGTTCTCAATCATGTATTAGTAATTGGTACGACGCAGTGAGTTGGTGTAGATGAGGATGTGACTTTCACGTAAGAACTTATAGATTATGCAGTTACATCATAACAAATCTACAATTTTATAATTAGTTATATTATTAGAGCAGTGCTAATATCATAGTAGACCATAATTCTACACGTACACACACAATGCATCATTTTGAAGCTCAAATTCTGGACCTGTAGACATTTGAAAACATAACGACGTCTTTTTCTATAGGTCTACTTCTGTGGGACAAATGGGTTCTGGGGTTATCTACTTAAATCTCCAAAATACTGTCACCATCTGAATACCGGTGGTATCTGTACTAAATGATGATTCCTTTGTACATGATCAACAGTTGATTACGAACTCCAATTATAAAACTTTCATCTGTGATCATCAAGTTCTACTTGCCCTTAATTACACTATTTGGAGATTTCTCGGTCAGCTTGAGTTTCATCTTTATTTTCCTTGGTTACGCATCCTTTACGATAATTAAGTTCAAAGACCAAATTCGCTACGAGTTTGAGCCTTGGTAACATCATTGGATTTTTGAAGAAAGCTGGGAATTCAGAATATTTTATGTGCTATTCGACGCATTCATAACCCATCTGTGGTAATAGATGATAAGTAATTTAGATCTTTATAGCCTCTCAGTTTTCTGATTCTTTCTAAGTCTTTCTCTATCACCCGTAAGCTTATACCTACGCCGATATAAAAATTACACACTTGACAGCTTTGATTTATTGACCTCAGTACTATCAAGTGTAGTTTGTCACCTTAGACAATGTGAACATAACACTAAAATACCCAATGAATCGCTCAAACTCTGAAGAGCCTGACACGATCTGTGCAAAAACTTTAAAGTGAGTAAAGTACGTATCTTATAATGCTTGTATTGGACCTGACCATCGGTTGCTTCAATTGAATATCTCCAGGAGCAAATTATAGATAGTCAGCAGAGCTCTTCATACCATAATCTTTTGAAAAACCAGGACCTCACAGATAGATATTTAAAGCTTCTCTTCCTCTGAGAATTCCATTGTTGGATCTCTTTTGGATGTTTTATGTGGGTGTGTGTGAAAATTTCTGCAGTTACACACTTTCGTAATGTAATTTATTGCTTAACTTTTGCATGTGACGTTATTCTTCTTGATCTTTTTAGCTCTACATTGTATTGGTCTTTAGATCCTAGATGAGGTGATTTCATTCCATTTTCTCAATTAAGGTTCATATTTTTCAAGTATCTTTGAAATTCTGAGGATTCACACAAGCTCCATTTGCATTGTCTTACTTAACGTTTGGTTTATGGCTTCTACCATATTGGTTGATATTCCCTCTTAAACAGAATTGATTAAAAAGACTGGAAATTTGCTTTTTTAATTGTGAAACAAAGCTAAGTTTTAGAGCTGGTGGTAATCACCGTTACATTATGTAATTAATTTCCGATACTTTTGTTACTGAGTCAAGTATTACTTCTTGAGCAAACTGTACGTGATTGATTGAGAAAGGATGGAAACAATTGAATTTCAGGACTGATAGTTATCTTATGTTCATTATCAATTTGTTTATTGAATGTAACTTAGGTTTGATTGTTTGCCTCTGACAAAAACTTGTTGGTTGAATAACTGGCTGGTTATATTTATTTAGGTAATAATGTATATTTTAATCTATGGCTTTATATAGAACCGTTACTTACTCAGATATTTGTTTTGTATTTTAACTAGACGAGAGCACAAATGTTATTATTGATTCCAAATCGCTCTACCTTGAAACCAGGAGATCATCAGAATTGATGTCATATCACTGCGCCACTGACGAGTACTGATAAATCAAAGACAATCGGTCTTGAATAAGTTTTTTTTGACTCAGCTATCAGGGTTCCGAATTTAATAAAGCACAGTCGTTGAGCTGGTCTAAAAACACTCGACAAAACCAATGGTACTGACTTCTCTTACTTATTTAACTTATCCTCACACTGGCAAGGACGCATTTGGCGTGTTGCTGTCATGTGACCATAGAAATCTCACTATTGGAAAATGTACTTGCATAAAGATCTTTCGTAACATCTGAAACGGCGACATGTTCAGAGAAAAAGTGTAATAATATATTTAAAAATTACAAAGTAGTGTTTGGTCCCTGGTATAGCCTATAGTGACCTACTTTTGTCAACAGAACGCGATTGGTTCGATGAAAACAATTATTATTATGACCAATTGTACCGGTGATTGTTTTATTGTGCTCGTTTGTTCAACTGTGCTAATAACAGCCATTTTGGTCTTGCATTGTATTCCATTGCTTCTACGCGGTTTTCGACTACGCACGTATCTTTTCTTGCCGATCGCACCTGTACTCCTTTGGCACGATCTCGGTATTCTTTCGATACCACGAGATTGCCAACAAATATATTACAACTACTACTATCATCTGCCTTCTGATTTTTGGCCTACCGGAATCTTATTGGTCTATTGGCACGTAGTCTTGTAGCGGTGTTCATAGTCAAGCTCAACTCGACACCACGCTACAAGCCTATGTTTCAGCAAAGCTCTCACACACCGAACTACGAAATCGAAAAGAGCTCTGAAAATTCCCGGCTCCTTTGTGCTGACCATTTCACAACTCAATAAGTACCAAAGCGGACGATACCATAACTAATGTTGTGCTTTCAAAAGTAGCTCGGTATATAGTTTACTAAGCCTGCCCCAAAAATATTAGCACGTCTTTCTTGTAGACAATAACTCGAATAATTCCACGTCTTAAAAATTTAAATAAGTTTCTGGCTAGCTGTCAGATGGTATGCACTTTTGCACACCCGTTTTTGAGGGAATTCGGATTATGGAATGGAATTCTGGGAAGGAAACTTCATATAGTACTGTCTGTATGTTTTTCGTCTATAGAGCTAATAATAATTGACCAATCCAGTGTACTTTATTATAAATCCTCCGCGATTAATAATCGAGTGTGTGAGTTCGAAATGTCCACTTAGTATTGTGAGAAGTGGGTCACGATATCTACCGTTTTACAAAGAATCACCCACCCCCATAAGATATTTACAGTGTGTACGTGCTCACTTCTACGTCACCAGTGGCCTAACGCAATATGGCACTGTCATATCACAATGTATTATTTGTAGGACGTCACTAATTAAAATGTTTAAATGTAAATCCTTCAAGCTCAGCCAACTGAACTGGCACCATCTCGAAATTCATTAGACTGAAAAGCGCTTTGTTATATCGGCAAAAGCGCTATACGACAACTGTATTATTTGAGTCTATGACATGCTGATGTCTGTGTAATGGGTGATAATGTTTGCCGTCACACCTATAACTAAAAAGACCCATGATCATTGAATGAGATCATTAATATTCTTCTGATAAGGCCAAAAACAGGAGTATTGGTCAAAATCATGATCACCATCGAATGTCCCCCCAATCCACTTTTTGCAATGGAAACTCTTTGATTTTGAACCGTAAGAAACAGGTTGCCTTTAGGTTGTTGTGGTGTTTGAATGAACTAATGACTCCTTTGTATTGGTTGAATGCTTGATTTCGAATTTCGAATACAGTACATTCGTTAGTGCTTGTTTAGTACTTCTTGATTGAATTGTGTTATTTCTGGGATTCTTAGTTCATACTATAATTCAAATACTCCTAATCATCATAGTTGTGTGCTATTTTATGATGGCATGTTATTGCTAGCAACCCTAGCACTAGGCGACATACGCCTGGTAAACTTTGAGAGGGCGGGCTTTGTTCAACTCGTCATCCGCTTGCCGACTGAAGCTACCTGTTGTAGTTGCGGTGGCTGAGGTAATTCGACGATGTAACGATTAGGAAGCGCTGATGTTCCAAAACCATGTATTTGCAACTCGATGTTGTAATCATTGACTAGCACAGATTTATGTAGCGACACAACATTGGCTTTACGCGGAAGCATGATACAAACTTGGAACAGAATTAATATTAGAGTACAGTTATAAAAATTCCTGAGCATTTTTAGGAGAGGGGTCATACAATTCGTTATTGATTCTAAACTCTGATGTGGCCAAACTTTAACAGTAGCAAACACAAAATCATTGAGGGCTAAAAAACACAGTTCAACCTTAGTAGATAGAGCACGTGGTTCAAAAACTGTCATAAAAGAACAAAAAACATCGAAAAGTCGTATAGAACAACGCTTTGTCAAAAGTAATAAGATCCCAGAGAATTGCAAGCTCATGACAATTTAAAAAGGAACAGTTGGAGTCAATAGGTTCAACCAAGTGAAGCCAAAGGAGGGAAAATATATGTAGTAATCTCCCAAACCAAAGGTCAGTTAAAACGAAATCACTGACAATCAGTCAATATCAAGACATATGAAACGTAATAGAAGAAACGTAATTTAAAGTAAATATCACTATAAACCCTACTCTCTATCTGGAATAAAACATTATATATGGACGACAGGTGGTTGAAATGGACTACTTTGTAACGGCAGGGAAATAAAATGTTAGTCTCACATAACTTGAATAAATAAGGAATTTTCTCACTCCCTGGCACATAGAAATACGTACGAAAGTTCTCAAAGTGTTAAGAGATGCTTCAAGTTAAGTACATTGGGAATATTCATTAGAAGAATACATATATGTAGGGATTTTTTGTGGAACTCAAAGCAACACTTTGGAAGACAACTGAGAATGGAAACAAACACTAAAGTTTTAAAATGAATCTGGCCAAAGTTAGAATACAGTATAGATCCGAAATGACGCAACAGAAGATTTATTTACAAAGTGATTGAGACAAATTTAGCATCAGATACGTTTTCCATCATACTTCTATTACAGTCTGCGGCCAGAGTGATTTGCTGTGAGTAGGTTTTGTAATTCTTGATTCTCCTTCTGATTATTTCTCAATGCCTCGAAATTCGGTGAAGATTGTTATGTTATGTTATGTTGTAGCGGTAAATTATTCCCCAAAATCAAATAGCTCTGTAAGTATTCGACAGTGGATACTGACCACAGTTTTAGTGGACTCATCTAGCTGAAGGCGCTCGGTCAAGCATCCACACCAGATCACGTGTGGGAACGCCGTGCTCAACATCTACCACAATCGCTAACCAGATTAGTTCAAACGATCCTCGATACATTGGTAGCTTATCAAATATATCTTCGATCTCCTCGCTTGTGTCTTTTGATTTCAATTGGTGGGTGCGCTTCCTATTAGAAGGTGTTACTGGTTAAAGCGTTGTCAAACTCTGAATACTTGTGGCATCTTCATTGGTGAGCCCGACGTGATCTGGTACACCGAATAACAAACTGTCAGTCTGTTCCTTTTTGTGATTTTATATATCATTGCCTTATTTTTATCTTTTTTATATACATTACTGCTGAAACAGTGGCCCGCGCCTTCGTCGAACGATGGGTAGCGAATTTTGGGTGCCCAACAACCATCACTACAGATCGTGGACGTCAGTTTGAACCTGAACTATTATATGTCACTGATTTGATAACGAGAGTTCGCTACCTCGTCGATACTGGCGCGGAAGTTAGCGTTCTCCCAGCGAATTCCATCGACCGGCTTCACGAATCGGTTTTAAGTCTACAGGCGGCAAACGGAAAGCCTATCGCTACGTATGGCAAAAGGTATGTTTATCCTAACGTGGGTTTACGCAAACCCATTCACTGGATCTTTGTTGTTGCGGATGTTTCTATGCTAATCCTTGGTATGGACCTTCTATAGCACCACAACGGAGGCTAGTAGATGGAAATACCAGTTTATCTCTTTGCCTGACTTCTTTTTCTGGTTGCATGTTATCTCCAGTCACTATTAAGCACAATATAGACCCCTTCTACCAACCAATACTCGATAAGTATTCTGGCATTTACCAATCGCAACCGAAATCACCGTGTGTAACCAGCAACGTTACACATCACATCACGACTACAGGACCACGTGTATTCTCTAAAGCACGCCGACTGGCCCCCGAAAAGTTAAGGTTGGAGAAAAACGAATTCGATCACATGATAGACTTAGGTTTCATAAGGCCGTCAAACAGCCCATGGGCATCTCCGTTGCACATGGTCCCTAAAAAGGACAGCAACGATTAGCGTCCAACTGGTGACTATCGGCGATTGGATGCGAAAACCGTTCCCGATCGTTACCCGTTGCCTCACATTCACGATTTGACAGCTACCTTGAAAGGTACAACTGTCTTTTCGAAAATCGACTTGGACAAAGCGTATAACCAAATTTCCATGACTACTGAAGACATTCCAAAAACCGCTATTATAACGCCCTTCAGACTCCATGAGTTTTTGCGAATGCCTTTCGGTCTGAGAAACGCGGCACAGACTTTTCAAAGGTTCATAGATGACGTTTTTCGAGGTCTCAACTTCGTACATGCATACGTTGATGACTGTCTAATAGCTAGTCCGGACAGAGAATCACATCTCCAGCATCTCGACCTTGTTTTCGACCGACTACAAAAACATGGCATTACCGTAAACATTCAGAAATGCCAAATCGGAACCGAATCCTTAGACTTCTTAGGACACACTATAGATGCGCATGGCATTCGACCCCTTAGAACAAAAGTGGCGGCCATTCTGGATTACCCAGAACCGACCACCATCAAGCAATTGCGCACGTTTAACGGTCTGGTAAGTTTTTATAGACGATTCATACCGAAATGCGCGTTACTTATGAAACCCCTTACCGACCAACTTCGTGGAAATGCGAAATTCATCAATCTGGATGACGCTGCACGAAAAGCATTCTCCACGGTTAAGGAACATATCACTCAAGCAACAATGCTTGCTCATCAGGACCCTGAAGCGCCCACTAATATCGCAGTAGACGCATCCGACTCAGCAATCGGAGCAGTCTTACATTAATGGGTTAACCACTCCTGGCAACCTTTGACATTTTTCTCTAGACGGTTGCTAGACACTGAATCGAGGTACAGCACATTCGGTAGGGAACTCTTAGCTATGTATTGTGCTGTCCGGCATTTTCAAAACTATATCGAAGGCCGTGAATTCACCATTTTTACCGACCATAAACCACTTACGTTCTCCTTAAGCTCATCTTCAGACAAGTACTCACCACGTGAGTCTTGACAACTGGACTGCATTTTGCAGTTTACTTCAGATATTCGACATATTTCTGGAGCACACAATGTAGTTGCAGACGCCTTGTTTCGTATAAATTCCTTGAACAGTTCCCAAAGAATCGACCTTCTGAAACTCGCCCAACTTCAAAAAGAAGACAGTGATCTTCAGCACGAGTTGGCCTCAACAACACTTTAACTGCGCATTAAACAGATGGGAACAGGTAACGAAACCTTACTTTATGACACATATACAGGTAGGGATCGCCCAATCGTGCCGAAACAATATCGACGCAACGTCTTCGATACGTTGCACAGACTTTCTCATCCAGGTGTTCGTGCAACCATCAAGCTTATAGCAAAACGGTTTTGCTGGCCTGGTATGAATAAAGACGTGAGGGAGTGGGCACGCTCCTGTGTAAGCTGCCAGAAATCTAAGGTTATTAGACATAACAAATGTCCCTTAGGCTCGTTTAAAACTCCCGATGCTCGCTTCGATCATGTTCATTTGGATTTGGTAGGACCTTTACCAGATTCGAATGGATAATCTTATCTTCTAACATGCGTAGACCGTTTTGGTCGATGGCCAGAAGCAGTACCCATCAAAGACATTACTGCTGAAACAGTGGCCCGCGCCTTCGTCGAACGATGGGTAGCGAATTTTGGGTGCCCAACAACCATCACTACAGATCGTGGACGTCAGTTTGAACCTGAACTGTTCCGTTGTCTGACAGCAAAACTAGGAATCACTCGCTTCCGAACGACGGCCTACCACCCACAAGCAAACGGGTTAGTAGAACGTTTTCACCGACAACTTAAAGCATCTCTATCAGCCTGAAACATTTCTCAGTGGACTGACGCTCTCCCACCCGTCTTACTAGACATACGCAATACAGTGAAAGCTGACATTGGATACACTGCGTCTCAACTCGTTTGTGGCACGACCCTTCGACTTCCAGGAGAGTTCGTGGATTCTTCATCCTCTTCGATGGACATGGGGCTAACTTCCTACGCGAACAGGCTTACAAACGCAATGCGTTCAGTTAAACCTGTTTCCACTCGACCACAATCAACTGATGTTTTTGTTCAATCTGACTTACGACATAGTACACACGTCTTCGTACGTCGAGACTCGCATCGACGACCTCTCGAATCAACATATGAAGGACCTTTCAAAGTTCTTCAACGCGAATCTAAGTACTATATAATCGATAAGAACGGAACCAACGAAAGCATCAGTATCGATCGCCTCAAAGCAGCGTATTTAGAAGGAAATACTATTCACGTTGATTTTCCTTCAATACAATCGCACGACACAACTCCTGTCCTTATAATACCTCAATCGACAGCAGACACACACGTTGATACTTCGACAGTATCCGAAAATAAACTCAAAACAACGCGTTCTAGGAGAAGCGTAAGATTTCCAGAACATTTGGACGATTACTGCACGTAAGACACAAGTTAACATTTTATATCCTCTCGATTTTCCCTGGTACTATATATAATTTTTTTAAAAAAAACACGAATTTAATATGCTTATATATTTTTTTATTTTTTTATTTCAAAAAAGAAAAAACAAAAAAAACGATATTACAAAAATCCTTTCTTTACGCTATTATGTGAGCATGAGTTTGTTTTCCTTTTTCTTCGCCCGTTTTGTGTTTTCACGCGCGTACGAGTGTATTCCGACATGCACTTACGTATTTTTCTTTTCTTTTCCAGGACGACGGGGAAAAACGATGAAAATAACGATGAAGTTGCCAGAAACGAAAATCTGCATTGTACGTTCTTTTTACTATATTGTACATCATGGTCCATAATAGTAAGGAAGGACGACCAGACGCTGCTAAACCTAGAAAGCTATCAAAAGAGTGTTTACCAACGAGAAACTCGTTGTCTTTAAACTTCTGGCTGGCCACGTCTTAAGGTCATCACTACCCCACTAGGAAGGGAGTGATCTGTAGCGGTAAATAATTCCCCAAAATCAAATAGCTCTGTAAGTATTCGACAGTGGATACTGACCACAGTTTTAGTGGACTCATCTAGCTGAAGGCGCTCGGTCAAGCATCCACACCAGATCACGTGTGGGAACGCCGTGCTCAACATCTACCACAATCGCTAACCAGATTAGTTCAAACGATCCTCGATACATTGGTAGCTTATCAAATATATCTTCGATCTCCTCGCTTGTGTCTTTTGATTTCAATTGGTGGGTGCGCTTCCTATTAGAAGGTGTTACTGGTTAAAGCGTTGTCAAACTCTGAATGCTTGTGGCATATTAAATGAATATTTCCAGTCGAGGTAATGTACCTGTCAGATGATTGCCTTGCCTTTTAACATCTCGTATATCACTGGTGAATTTCGATATTTGGTCAAAGTGTCGGACTTCTTGAGGTTTATATCAGCTCTCGCTTTCAGTGCATTGGTCAGTGGTTTGTGATTCACATAAACTATGAAGTTTGTGCCTTCCAACATGCATCGGAAAGCTCAATGCTGAGGTAGATTGCAAGTTCTCATCAAAATGTAGAGTATTTTGTCTCTGCTGAAGCTGACCTTTTGAGAAGAAAGCATTTGGTTTCCAAGCGATTTTAACTAGTTGATTAAGTTTAACGCCTACTGCTTTATCCGAAGCATCTACTATCAAAGCAAGTGGGGAAAGGGACTTCGGATACATTAACGTAGACGTTAGGGCCAGATTATCCTTTCGCTGGTTGGTAGCCTCAACAGCCGCAGAAGTCAGCTTGAATTATTTTGGTTTTCTTTTAAGGGAATCTGGAGTATTGTTTGATGGTGTCCACTTCTTTTTTGGTCGGTGTAACCCGTTCTCGTCATATTGTGTGCCTGAGAAATTCTAAAGTCCGAACACCGAAAACTCACTTATTGTGATGCATGTTCATTCAATTTTCATCCAGCCGTTTTAACAGTGATCTCACATGCTGTTCGTGTGATTGTAAATCGGGACTTGCAATTAATAAATCGTCTATGTACCGCTGTGCAAGTGGCAAATTTCGAAGTACGTTATCCACAAATCTTTGAAATGTTTGTGCCGCGTTCCTCAGGCCGAATGGCAGGCGTACAAAATCAAACGGTCCAAAAGGTTGAGTGATAGTTGTCTTAGGGATATCTTCCTTAGTTATTTGGATATTGTGATATGCCTTGACCAAGTCCAAATTAGTAAACATGTTCATAATCTGTAATCCGTTTCTAAAATCGTCAATGTGAGGTATTGGGCACCTATAAGAAACGGTTTGACAGTACTTTAGTGTCGAGAAGAGATTCATATCTCTCTAAAACGTCCATTCTCATTACTGCCAGATCTAAATCGGCTATAGTGAAAACCCTAGGGAATTGCCTCCTGAACCCCAAATCATGCGTCAAATTTTTCTGCCCAAACGTCGCGATTTTAGATTTGTTATCAGCTTGAAGTGTAACTGGAGGAGTTTCTTGACCCAGCTCAGCTTTATTCAGAGGGATGATACTAAGATCAACATCAGTATCCACCAAAAGGTTCAAGACTAAATTTCTGTCTCTCACATAAAACAACCGATTGTTTATGCACTCCTCCTCAGTCGTCGCGACCCAGGGAGTGGTTATTCGTTCCCAATATTCTTGGAAGTCTGTTTAAACCAGGGGCATGGTTGAGTGCACTTTGTCAAGTTGATATAAGGCTTCCAGTGATACCAACAGAACTGCCCAGATTATCTGAACATTTGTGAACTGATTTGGTACTTGGATCTTGGCCGTTTTGTTGACAAACCTATATTTCTATAATTAACTAGCATTCCAGTTACAAACTCTGCGGGACTTTCATCACCCGCGACGAGTTATGCTATGACTGGGTCTATTGACGATTCATCTTCGTTTATATGATATATCAAACGTGATGCAGTAGTGTAATCACTGTCCATCATCCTACGTGAAATACGCGATACGTGAGATAAAGAGGTGTCCAGGACATGAGCATTCAAAATGTGTTAGACAGAGCATAAAAGAGATTGCATCAGTCATTGTTTTGGAACCGATTTAGCCACTGAGCTGCCATCCACTGAGTTGTAACTCACCAATACTGGGAGGTGAAGTGATAACTGTGACGGCAAACTATCACCCAACTTTTCCTACGAGAAGTCTTAAGATAGTTTGGCCTTCCGAAAAAATACTTATTTCATTACGATTGTTAACCCTGACAGAATAACATAGGTCACCCACCAGCATTCTCCACCCAACTTGGCTCTGGTCAATCCTACCCAGTTGTTTCCAATTGCTATTCTTTCTTTGGATGTCTGCCTCCAATGCCCAAAGCAACGTGTTTCTTGGTTTTGCCATTTTTTGTCTCCCTTCAGGATTCCAGGTTGGGGCTTGACTCTTGATGCAATTTAGTGATTTCTACAATATATGTCCTAATTTCCTTTTCAGATGAAAGCCGGTTTGTTCTCTCCCACAGTAGGTTGTTGTTGATGGTATTCGATCAACGAGCATTGAGTATATTACATGGACAAATGTTTGGAATTACTTGTGCTATTCTGATGATGGTTGTGATTGTTCTCCAGGTTTCAGCTCCGTATGGTAGACGTGTCTTAACATTCGTTTTAAAATTCTTACTTTGATGTTCACCGACATTTATTTTGAGTTCCATATGTTCTTCAACTGTAGGAATGCTATCTGCCTCGGATTCCTGATGCTAAGTTTATTTTTAGAAAACTAAGCTTAAATACGGTAGAAAAAGGCTGGAATGGCTTGGTTGGTAGCTTGATAACAGAGTAAGCATTAGCTCAATCAGACTTCTTTAGTTACTTAGGCCTGTTACCTCACGTGAAAAAGCATAGGTCACTCGCCAGCATTCTCCAACCAACTCTACCCTGTTTAATCCTTTTCAGGTCTTTCCAGTTGCTATGTTTCTTTGCCAGCATCTTCACTGTGTCACATAGTCGTCTCATATTTCTTTCTCTTGAAATTTATCCGCTGTCGCTGCTAGGTCTTCCACGTGTTTCTGCTCGTCAGCTCTAATGATCCTTTTCACTCTCTTGCTTGCTTGTGTTTTGACATCCTTTGTTCTTGTTCAGCTGCTGTTAGTTGTTGCCTTCTTGTTCTGCCTTTCTTGGACCTTGTCCAGAATTCCAATAAAGATCCGTTGCTTATGATTATGCTTGTTACGGCCCAGACCTCCCGAAACGTTGAAATTAGTGCTTCTTTGATCGCTTTTCAGTCGTTCCCCATAGTAGTTTCTCCTCTCAGTTGATCCTGTAAGGCTTGGAACCTGTTGTTGATAGTTATCTTGAGTTCGTTGAGTTTATGAGTATGTCAAAGGAAGTTCGTATTGAATCTTTGTGCCGCTGTTTGCCCAGTTTTCCGGCGTTTTCAGATTTAATCTCATTATAGTTACAACCAGGTGGTGATCTGAAGCTGTGTCAACTCCTCTCCTGGTTCTCGCGCTTTCCAATGCTCTTCTCAATTTTCGGTGCTACAAATATGATCTACCTGGTTCTCTGTAGTGTGATCCGATGATACCCATGCAGCTTTGTGTAAGCGTTTGTGAAAGAATATTGTACCACTCATAACCATTTTTTGAATGAGTACAAATTTGCAAATACCTCACTATTCCCGTTCTTTTCTACCAGACTGTCCATGTCGTCCCATGACACCTTCATGCCCAGTGTTGTTCATTCTGACTCCGGAGTTTAGATCTCCCATCGGGATGGTTAGATATTTCCCTGGGCACCTCTCTATGATCGATTGCAGTCCTTCATAGAACCGATGTTTAGTGTTGTCGTTGCCATCGTTGATGGTTGCACAATACTGGATAACATTCATCGTGACTCTCTCCTCCTCAATTTTGAAAGATGCTTTGACGATCCTTGGTCCATGAGACTCCAACCATACGGGTTATCTACTTTTAATCGGTGACACGCCATATTATAGACGACTGTTTTTGCACCATAGTGATCTTGAGAATGTGTGCTCAATGACTAGATCTAAATGAGTACCCTAATACAGTTTGAATAATAAGGATTATGATTCTCGTATGATATTTAGAGTTAGGAATTAGATTTCGGTTTTTAATTACGAACTAAAATGCCAAGATGCTATTTGGCCGATTGGCTGAGTAATATATAATCATCTAAACTCTGCTCTCCGAGTTGAAGAAGAAGTTATGACGCCTCGTGATGAAAGCCGAGATTCTTCGGAAGTGAAGAAGCCGATTCTCCTCTCGGCAACCACAACAACAATTGTTATAGGTACATGGAATTTCCGGACAATGTGGAAAACAGGGAAGATCAGTCAAATAGCAACGGAAATAAGAAGATACAATTGGCGGTGCTCGGAATCAGCAAAACACATTGGATCCGAGCTGGACAGAAAAGGTTAGAGTCATAAGAGACGTTTCTGTACTCTGATCACGAGGTGGAAAATGCTCAGTACGCTCAGAGAATCGTTCTGATGCTGTCCAAAGAAGCACGAAATTCACCCATATGGTTGGAGTCTCATGGACCAAGGATCGTCAAAGCATCTTTCGAAATTGAGGAGGAGAGAGTCACGATGAATGTTATCCAGTATTGTGCAACCATCAACGATGGCAACGACAACACTAAACATCGGTTCTATGAAGGACTGCAATCGATCATAGAGAGGTGCCCAGGGAAATATCTAACCATCCCGATGGGAGATCTAAACTCCGGAGTCAGAATGAACAACACTGGGCATGAAGGTGTCATGGGACGACATGGACAGTCTGGTAGAAAAGAACGGGAATAGTGAGGTATTTGCAAATTTGTACTCATTCAAAAAATGGTTATGAGTGGTACAATATTCTTTCACAAACGCTTACACAAAGCTGCATGGGTATCATCGGATCACACTACAGAGAACCAGGTAGATCATATTTGTAGCACCGAAAATTGAGAAGAGCATTGGAAAGCGCGAGAACCAGGAGAGGAGTTGACACAGCTTCAGATCACCACCTGGTTGTAACTATAATGAGATTAAATCTGAAAACGCCGGAAAACTGGGCAAACAGCGGCACAAAGATTCAATACGAACTTCCTTTGACATACTCATAAACTCAACGAACTCAAGATAACTATCAACAACAGGTTCCAAGCCTTACAGGATCAACTGAGAGGAGAAACTACTATGGGGAACGACTGAAAAGCGATCAAAGAAGCACTAATTTCAACGTTTCGGGAGGTCTGGGCCGTAACAAGCATAATCATAAGCAACGGATCTTTATTGGAATTCTGGACAAGGTCCAAGAAAGGCAGAACAAGAAGGCAACAACTAACAGCAGCTGAACAAGAACAAAGGATGTCAAAACACAAGCAAGCAAGAGAGTGAAAAGGATCATTAGAGCTGACGAGCAGAAACACGTGGAAGACCTAGCAGCGACAGCGGATAAATTTCAAGAGAAAGAAATATGAGACGACTATGTGACACAGTGAAGATGCTGGCAAAGAAACATAGCAACTGGAAAGACCTGAAAAGGATTAAACAGGGTAGAGTTGGTTGGAGAATGCTGGCGAGTGACCTATGCTTTTTCACGTAAGGTAACAGGCCTAAGTAACTAAAGAAGTCTGATTGAGCTAATGCTTACTCTGTTATCAAGCTACCAACCAAGCCATTCCAGCCTTTTTCTACCGTATTTAAGCTTAGTTTTCTAAAAATAAACTTAGCATCAGGAATCCGAGGCAGATAGCATTCCTACAGTTGAAGAACATATGGAACTCAAAATAAATGTCGGTGAACATCAAAGTAAGAATTTTAAAACGAATGTTAAGACACGTCTACCATACGGAGCTGAAACCTGGAGAACAATCACAACCATCATCAGAATAGCACAAGTAATTCCAAACATTTGTCCATGTAATATACTCAATGCTCGTTGATCGAATACCATCAACAACAACCTACTGTGGGAGAGAACAAACCGGCTTTCATCTGAAAAGGAAATTAGGACATATATTGTAGAAATCACTAAATTGCATCAAGAGTCAAGCCCCAACCTGGAATCCTGAAGGGAGACAGAAAATGGCAAAACCAAGAAACACGTTGCTTTGGGCATTGGAGGCAGACATCCAAAGAAAGAATAGCAATTGGAAACAACTGGGTAGGATTGACCAGAGCCAAGTTGGGTGGAGAATGCTGGTGGGTGACCTATGTTATTCTGTCAGGGTTAACAATCGTAATGAAATAAGTATTTTTTCGGAAGGCCAAACTATCTTAAGACTTCTCGTAGGAAAAGTTGGGTGATAGTTTGCCGTCACAGTTATCACTTCACCTCCCAGTATTGGTGAGTTACAACTCAGTGGATGGCAGTTCAGTGGCTAAATCGGTTCCAAAACAATGACTGATGCAATCTCTTTTATGCTCTGTCTAACACATTTTGAATGCTCATGTCCTGGACACCTCTTTATCTCACGTATCGCGTATTTCACGTAGGATGATGGACAGTGATTACACTACTGCATCACGTTTGATATATCATATAAACGAAGATGAATCGTCAATAGACCCAGTCATAGCATAACTCGTCGCGGGTGATGAAAGTCCCGCAGAGTTTGTAACTGGAATGCTAGTTAATTATAGAAATATAGGTTTGTCAACAAAACGGCCAAGATCCAAGTACCAAATCAGTTCACAAATGTTCAGATAATCTGGGCAGTTCTGTTGGTATCACTGGAAGCCTTATATCAACTTGACAAAGTGCACTCAACCATGCCCCTGGTTTAAACAGACTTCCAAGAATATTGGGAACGAATAACCACTCCCTGGGTCGCGACGACTGAGGAGGAGTGCATAAACAATCGGTTGTTTTATGTGAGAGACAGAAATTTAGTCTTGAACCTTTTGGTGGATACTGATGTTGATCTTAGTATCATCCCTCTGAATAAAGCTGAGCTGGGTCAAGAAACTCCTCCAGTTACACTTCAAGCTGATAACAAATCTAAAATCGCGACGTTTGGGCAGAAAAATTTGACGCATGATTTGGGGTTCAGGAGGCAATTCCCTAGGGTTTTCACTATAGCCGATTTAGATCTGGCAGTAATGAGAATGGACGTTTTAGAGAGATATGAATCTCTTCTCGACACTAAAGTACTGTCAAACCGTTTCTTATAGGTGCCCAATACCTCACATTGACGATTTTAGAAACGGATTACAGATTATGAACATGTTTACTAATTTGGACTTGGTCAAGGCATATCACAATATCCAAATAACTAAGGAAGATATCCCTAAGACAACTATCACTCAACCTTTTGGACCGTTTGATTTTGTACGCCTGCCATTCGGCCTGAGGAACGCGGCACAAACATTTCAAAGATTTGTGGATAACGTACTTCGAAATTTGCCACTTGCACAGCGGTACATAGACGATTTATTAATTGCAAGTCCCGATTTACAATCACACGAACAGCATGTGAGATCACTGTTAAAACGGCTGGATGAAAATTGAATGAACATGCATCACAATAAGTGAGTTTTCGGTGTTCGGACTTTAGAATTTCTCAGGCACACAATATGACGAGAACGGGTTACACCGACCAAAAAAGAAGTGGACACCATCAAACAATACTCCAGATTCCCTTAAAAGAAAACCAAAATAATTCAAGCTGACTTCTGCGGCTGTTGAGGCTACCAACCAGCGAAAGGATAATCTGGCCCTAACGTCTACGTTAATGTATCCGAAGTCCCTTTCCCCACTTGCTTTGATAGTAGATGCTTCGGATAAAGCAGTAGGCGTTAAACTTAACCAACTAGTTAAAATCGCTTGGAAACCAAATGCTTTCTTCTCAAAAGGTCCGCTTCAGCAGAGACAAAATACTCTACATTTGGATGAGAACTTGCAATCTACCTCAGCATTGAGCTTTCCGATGCATGTTGGAAGGCACAAACTTCATAGTTTATGTGAATCACAAACCACTGACCAATGCACTGAAAGCGAGAGCTGATATAAACCTCAAGAAGTCCGACACTTTGACCAAATATCGAAATTCACCAGTGATATACGAGATGTTAAAAGGCAAGGCAATCATCTGACAGGTACATTACCTCGACTGGAAATATTCATTTAATATGCCACAAGCATTCAGAGTTTGACAACGCTTTAACCAGTAACACCTTCTAATAGGAAGCGCACCCACCAATTGAAATCAAAAGACACAAGCGAGGAGATCGAAGATATATTTGATAAGCTACCAATGTATCGAGGATCGTTTGAACTAATCTGGTTAGCGATTGTGGTAGATGTTGAGCACGGCGTTCCCACACGTGATCTGGTGTGGATGCTTGACCGAGCGCCTTCAGCTAGATGAGTCCACTAAAACTGTGGTCAGTATCCACTGTCGAATACTTACAGAGCTATTTGATTTTGGGGAATTATTTACCGCTACAGATCACTCCCTTCCTAGTGGGGTAGTGATGACCTTAAGACGTGGCCAGCCAGAAGTTTAAAGACAACGAGTTTCTCGTTGGTAAACACTCTTTTGATAGCTTTCTAGGTTTAGCAGCGTCTGGTCGTCCTTTCTTACTATTATGGACCATGATGTACAATATAGTAAAAAGAACGTACAATGCAGATTTTCGTTTCTGGCAACTTCATCGTTATTTTCATCGTTTTTCCCCGTCGTCCTGGAAAAGAAAAGAAAAATACATAAGTGCATGTCGGAATACACTCGTACGCGCGTGAAAACACAAAACGGGCGAAGAAAAAGGAAAACAAACTCATGCTCACATAATAGCGTAAAGAAAGGATTTTTGTAATATCGTTTTTTTTGTTTTTCCTTTTTTGAAATAAAAAAATAAAAAAATATATAAGCATATTAAATTCGTGTTTTTTTTAAAAAAATTATATATAGTACCAGGGAAAATCGAGAGGATATAAAATGTTAACTTGTGTCTTACGTGCAGTAATCGTCCAAATGTTCTGGAAATCTTACGCTTCTCCTAGAACGCGTTGTTTTGAGTTTATTTTCGGATACTGTCGAAGTATCAACGTGTGTGTCTGCTGTCGATTGAGGTATTATAAGGACAGGAGTTGTGTCGTGCGATTGTATTGAAGGAAAATCAACGTGAATAGTATTTCCTTCTAAATACGCTGCTTTGAGGCGATCGATACTGATGCTTTCGTTGGTTCCGTTCTTATCGATTATATAGTACTTAGATTCGCGTTGAAGAACTTTGAAAGGTCCTTCATATGTTGATTCGAGAGGTCGTCGATGCGAGTCTCGACGTACGAAGACGTGTGTACTATGTCGTAAGTCAGATTGAACAAAAACATCAGTTGATTGTGGTCGAGTGGAAACAGGTTTAACTGAACGCATTGCGTTTGTAAGCCTGTTCGCGTAGGAAGTTAGCCCCATGTCCATCGAAGAGGATGAAGAATCCACGAACTCTCCTGGAAGTCGAAGGGTCGTGCCACAAACGAGTTGAGACGCAGTGTATCCAATGTCAGCTTTCACTGTATTGCGTATGTCTAGTAAGACGGGTGGGAGAGCGTCAGTCCACTGAGAAATGTTTCAGGCTGATAGAGATGCTTTAAGTTGTCGGTGAAAACGTTCTACTAACCCGTTTGCTTGTGGGTGGTAGGCCGTCGTTCGGAAGCGAGTGATTCCTAGTTTTGCTGTCAGACAACGGAACAGTTCAGGTTCAAACTGACGTCCACGATCTGTAGTGATGGTTGTTGGGCACCCAAAATTCGCTACCCATCGTTCGACGAAGGCGCGGGCCACTGTTTCAGCAGTAATGTCTTTGATGGGTACTGCTTCTGGCCATCGACCAAAACGGTCTACGCATGTTAGAAGATAAGATTATCCATTCGAATCTGGTAAAGGTCCTACCAAATCCAAATGAACATGATCGAAGCGAGCATCGGGAGTTTTAAACGAGCCTAAGGGACATTTGTTATGTCTAATAACCTTAGATTTCTGGCAGCTTACACAGGAGCGTGCCCACTCCCTCACGTCTTTATTCATACCAGGCCAGCAAAACCGTTTTGCTATAAGCTTGATGGTTGCACGAACACCTGGATGAGAAAGTCTGTGCAACGTATCGAAGACGTTGCGTCGATATTGTTTCGGCACGATTGGGCGATCCCTACCTGTATATGTGTCATAAAGTAAGGTTTCGTTACCTGTTCCCATCTGTTTAATGCGCAGTTAAAGTGTTGTTGAGGCCAACTCGTGCTGAAGATCACTGTCTTCTTTTTGAAGTTGGGCGAGTTTCAGAAGGTCGATTCTTTGGGAACTGTTCAAGGAATTTATACGAAACAAGGCGTCTGCAACTACATTGTGTGCTCCAGAAATATGTCGAATATCTGAAGTAAACTGCAAAATGCAGTCCAGTTGTCAAGACTCACGTGGTGAGTACTTGTCTGAAGATGAGCTTAAGGAGAACGTAAGTGGTTTATGGTCGGTAAAAATGGTGAATTCACGGCCTTCGATATAGTTTTGAAAATGCCGGACAGCACAATACATAGCTAAGAGTTCCCTACCGAATGTGCTGTACCTCGATTCAGTGTCTAGCAACCGTCTAGAGAAAAATGTCAAAGGTTGCCAGGAGTGGTTAACCCATTAATGTAAGACTGCTCCGATTGCTGAGTCGGATGCGTCTACTGCGATATTAGTGGGCGCTTCAGGGTCCTGATGAGCAAGCATTGTTGCTTGAGTGATATGTTCCTTAACCGTGGAGAATGCTTTTCGTGCAGCGTCATCCAGATTGATGAATTTCGCATTTCCACGAAGTTGGTCGGTAAGGGGTTTCATAAGTAACGCGCATTTCGGTATGAATCGTCTATAAAAACTTACCAGACCGTTAAACGTGCGCAATTGCTTGATGGTGGTCGGTTCTGGGTAATCCAGAATGGCCGCCACTTTTGTTCTAAGGGGTCGAATGCCATGCGCATCTATAGTGTGTCCTAAGAAGTCTAAGGATTCGGTTCCGATTTGGCATTTCTGAATGTTTACGGTAATGCCATGTTTTTGTAGTCGGTCGAAAACAAGGTCGAGATGCTGGAGATGTGATTCTCTGTCCGGACTAGCTATTAGACAGTCATCAACGTATGCATGTACGAAGTTGAGACCTCGAAAAACGTCATCTATGAACCTTTGAAAAGTCTGTGCCGCGTTTCTCAGACCGAAAGGCATTCGCAAAAACTCATGGAGTCTGAAGGGCGTTATAATAGCGGTTTTTGGAATGTCTTCAGTAGTCATGGAAATTTGGTTATACGCTTTGTCCAAGTCGATTTTCGAAAAGACAGTTGTACCTTTCAAGGTAGCTGTCAAATCGTGAATGTGAGGCAACGGGTAACGATCGGGAACGGTTTTCGCATCCAATCGCCGATAGTCACCAGTTGGACGCTAATCGTTGCTGTCCTTTTTAGGGACCATGTGCAACGGAGATGCCCATGGGCTGTTTGACGGCCTTATGAAACCTAAGTCTATCATGTGATCGAATTCGTTTTTCTCCAACCTTAACTTTTCGGGGGCCAGTCGGCGTGCTTTAGAGAATACACGTGGTCCTGTAGTCGTGATGTGATGTGTAACGTTGCTGGTTACACACGGTGATTTCGGTTGCGATTGGTAAATGCCAGAATACTTATCGAGTATTGGTTGGTAGAAGGGGTCTATATTGTGCTTAATAGTGACTGGAGATAACATGCAACCAGAAAAAGAAGTCAGGCAAAGAGATAAACTGGTATTTCCATCTACTAGCCTCCGTTGTGGTGCTATAGAAGGTCCATACCAAGGATTAGCATAGAAACATCCGCAACAACAAAGATCCAGTGAATGGGTTTGCGTAAACCCACGTTAGGATAAACATACCTTTTGCCATACGTAGCGATAGGCTTTCCGTTTGCCGCCTGTAGACTTAAAACCGATTCGTGAAGCCGGTCGATGGAATTCGCTGGGAGAACGCTAACTTCCGCGCCAGTATCGACGAGGTAGCGAACTCTCGTTATCAAATCAGTGACATATAATAGTTCAGGTTCAAACTGACGTCCACGATCTGTAGTGATGGTTGTTGGGCACCCAAAATTCGCTACCCATCGTTCGACGAAGGCGCGGGCCACTGTTTCAGCAGTAATGTATATAAAAAAGATAAAAATAAGGCAATGATATATAAAATCACAAAAAGGAACAGACTGACAGTTTGTTATTCGGTGTACCAGATCACGTCGGGCTCACCAATGAAGATGCCACAAGTATTCAGAGTTTGACAACGCTTTAACCAGTAACACCTTCTAATAGGAAGCGCACCCACCAATTGAAATCAAAAGACACAAGCGAGGAGATCGAAGATATATTTGATAAGCTACCAATGTATCGAGGATCGTTTGAACTAATCTGGTTAGCGATTGTGGTAGATGTTGAGCACGGCGTTCCCACACGTGATCTGGTGTGGATGCTTGACCGAGCGCCTTCAGCTAGATGAGTCCACTAAAACTGTGGTCAGTATCCACTGTCGAATACTTACAGAGCTATTTGATTTTGGGGAATAATTTACCGCTACAACATAACATAACATAACAATCTTCACCGAATTTCGAGGCATTGAGAAATAATCAGAAGGAGAATCAAGAATTACAAAACCTACTCACAGCAAATCACTCTGGCCGCAGACTGTAATAGAAGTATGATGGAAAACGTATCTGATGCTAAATTTGTCTCAATCACTTTGTAAATAAATCTTCTGTTGCGTCATTTCGGATCTATACTGTATTCTAACTTTGGCCAGATTCATTTTAAAACTTTAGTGTTTGTTTCCATTCTCAGTTGTCTTCCAAAGTGTTGCTTTGAGTTCCACAAAAAATCCCTACATATATGTATTCTTCTAATGAATATTCCCAATGTACTTAACTTGAAGCATCTCTTAACACTTTGAGAACTTTCGTACGTATTTCTATGTGCCAGGGAGTGAGAAAATTCCTTATTTATTCAAGTTATGTGAGACTAACATTTTATTTCCCTGCCGTTACAAAGTAGTCCATTTCAACCACCTGTCGTCCATATATAATGTTTTATTCCAGATAGAGAGTAGGGTTTATAGTGATATTTACTTTAAATTACGTTTCTTCTATTACGTTTCATATGTCTTGATATTGACTGATTGTCAGTGATTTCGTTTTAACTGACCTTTGGTTTGGGAGATTACTACATATATTTTCCCTCCTTTGGCTTCACTTGGTTGAACCTATTGACTCCAACTGTTCCTTTTTAAATTGTCATGAGCTTGCAATTCTCTGGGATCTTATTACTTTTGACAAAGCGTTGTTCTATACGACTTTTCGATGTTTTTTGTTCTTTTATGACAGTTTTTGAACCACGTGCTCTATCTACTAAGGTTGAACTGTGTTTTTTAGCCCTCAATGATTTTGTGTTTGCTACTGTTAAAGTTTGGCCACATCAGAGTTTAGAATCAATAACGAATTGTATGACCCCTCTCCTAAAAATGCTCAGGAATTTTTATAACTGTACTCTAATATTAATTCTGTTCCAAGTTTGTATCATGCTTCCGCGTAAAGCCAATGTTGTGTCGCTACATAAATCTGTGCTAGTCAATGATTACAACATCGAGTTGCAAATACATGGTTTTGGAACATCAGCGCTTCCTAATCGTTACATCGTCGAATTACCTCAGCCACCGCAACTACAACAGGTAGCTTCAGTCGGCAAGCGGATGACGAGTTGAACAAAGCCCGCCCTCTCAAAGTTTACCAGGCGTATGTCGCCTAGTGCTAGGGTTGCTAGCAATAACATGCCATCATAAAATAGCACACAACTATGATGATTAGGAGTATTTGAATTATAGTATGAACTAAGAATCCCAGAAATAACACAATTCAATCAAGAAGTACTAAACAAGCACTAACGAATGTACTGTATTCGAAATTCGAAATCAAGCATTCAACCAATACAAAGGAGTCATTAGTTCATTCAAACACCACAACAACCTAAAGGCAACCTGTTTCTTACGGTTCAAAATCAAAGAGTTTCCATTGCAAAAAGTGGATTGGGGGGACATTCGATGGTGATCATGATTTTGACCAATACTCCTGTTTTTGGCCTTATCAGAAGAATATTAATGATCTCATTCAATGATCATGGGTCTTTTTAGTTATAGGTGTGACGGCAAACATTATCACCCATTACACAGACATCAGCATGTCATAGACTCAAATAATACAGTTGTCGTATAGCGCTTTTGCCGATATAACAAAGCGCTTTTCAGTCTAATGAATTTCGAGATGGTGCCAGTTCAGATATGATAGAGCGACAGGGAGGTCTTGTTTTGACCGTCATAGATAGTGGGTCCGGCAACATTATAACAAAGTTGTATTGCCCACAGTTCCTTCAATTTGTGAGGTCCCAAACCTCTGCGATGATACACATAGTATGTGGCAAAGATTTTCAGGTACATTACATCGACTGGAAATATACATAACATAACAATCTTCACCGAATTTCGAGCCATTGAAGGATAATCAGAAAGAGAATCAAGAAATACAAAACCTACTCACAGCAAAACACTCTAGTCTCAATCTAAGATAGCCACCGCCACCTATTGAAAGTAGTTTTATTCACTTTGGCACAACCAATGCAATGGCTTGGTCCCAAAAGTATGCTTAAATTAGCATTTAATAACTTTCATACTGGCACGAACGTCACTATCAAACTAATCAATGTCAGATGTATATGGCCAGGTTTACAAAACGATGTACACAAGTGGGTTAAATTGCTCGATGTGTCAACAATCAAACGTTAACCGTTTAAAAAAGTTCACCTGTCGGAGTTTTCTCACCACCAGATGGTCATTTTGTCCATATTCATATCGACTTATTAATTACTTTACCCCGTTTTAATGGTTTTAATTATCTGTTTACATGCATAGGCAGATTCACGAGGTTCCCAATAGCCATACCGATAGCTGAAACATTGGCCAAAGCCTTCATTCGGAAGTGAGTGGCCGATTTGATACACCTATTAAAATAACGACTGATGGAGGAGCTCGATTTGAATCTGAGATATTCAGTAACTTATCTAAACTTCTAGGCTCCAATAAAATACGTTGCACTGTATATCATTCTCATGCTAATGGGATGGTAGAACGTTTCCACTGTCAGTTAACGACTCCCTTAGTATCACAACCAAACTGCAATCAGTGGACAGAATCCCTGTGATTTATTATGTTGAGAATAAGAACAGTCGTCAAAACTGATTGACAGTGTTCAACAGAAGAATTAGTCTTGGAGATGACTCTAAGGCTATCAAGTGAGTTTGTCATTCCTTGTACGGAAAGTAAACAGCTTGGCTTAGAGAGTTACAAAAACATGGAAACACTGACTTATTATGTTTTAATAGGCTAAAACTGGTTTATTTAGACCATGAACCACTATACGTGTTATTAGACCGTTTGTTTGACAAAAGTTATAGAATTGACAAGTAAGCAAGAGAATTCTTCATAGGTGACTAAAATAGTTGGATAGGAACAACGGATTATTTAAACAAGGATATCTACAGTTTCGGGTTAAGCCTAAAATTTAATAACGTATCTCCTAAAACCAACTGAAAATAACCTATATTTGTACATTTTATTTTGTAACTGATTATTTTATACAAACAATGGAGCGATTCTTCATATTTAACTGACTTTGAATAATTTTTTTCTTCGAAGTAAAGTTTTATTTATTTTTACTTGAGGGTGACCATCTTCATCTTCTCATTGCATTATCGAAATTTATCAAAGTAACTTATTGTTTTAAATGGATTTATTCGAGTGTAATGTTTATTCAAGATACGATATTCTTGTAATAAATTCACGTGAATTATGCATAGTACAATATGTAGCATGTGTGATTTTGTCCTCAGGGTATTCCAATTAGTAATCAAGATGGGTTTACAATCAATATATAAATGAGTGTATTATCGACTAGGGTTGTCGTGGTGTTTTGGGGTTAATAAATCTTCATTCGTACCAGTCTTGGTATTCTTACTTGGTGTCATGTCGATTGGAGTGATTCCTCTTTTTTTTAAAGTATAAGCAGTAAGCGATTACGACAAAAGAATTAGCGACGATCACATATAATAATTGGCGACACAGTCATAGCAACTTACGACCAGTCATGACAGAAGGAGAGTACTACTTGGAATCCTTTGATTATTGGTTTTGATCGCTTACTTTTAAAGACGATAAAATGTCGATTGGTTTTATAACTTTGAGTGGCCCGGTATCTGGTTCCAATTGGATCGCACGATTGATTTCTATCGAAATATACATCCCAGCTACCCTCGTATATGTTTAGCAACTTAACTGGCGTTGGTGAATAACGGAATTAAATAAGTCAAATACGATAATGGATTTTAAAGATCCATATTTCCTACAATCGTTGATCTGTACAGACAATCAAGTAAAGGAATCGGAGAAAGTGAAAAGAAGGGAATGAAGCGAAACGAAACGAAATGACAAGCACTTGAGAAGGCAAGTGATCCACCTCAATTTAATCAAGCTTTACTTAATATTTCTATTCAGAAAAAAATAAATTGCAGACACATAATGAATAAGGTAAGTAATTAACACACATACGATCATATAAAAGCAGTCAGGGTTAATAAGCGAATAGGTGACAAGGTCAAAATGTAACTAAGGCGAATGAATTAACTGGTCTATCCAAGATCTAGAATAGCCTATCTGTGCTTGACATATTACTGGGCAAAACAAACTCCTATTGTGAGAGAAGCCTATAGTCTTTGGTGTCGGTTACTTTGTTAAGACCATATAACTTATTCTAGCTTCTGGATAGGCCAATTTATCCATTCTTGTTAAGTCACGTTTTGACCTTGTTAATTATTAACTTATCAACCTTGAGCATATGTGTTTGTACATCTTTTCTTGCCCACTACATGTCTGTAGCTCATTTTTCTGTGACTATGCATATCGATTAACTCTTGATTAAATGGAGTTGGCTCACACGCCTACTTCACTGCGCATCATTTCGCTTCGCTCTTTTCTATTCGCTTCATCTCTCAGATTTCCTGTCCAGATCAGTGAGTGTACAAAATATACGCATTCCAAAATCCATTCTCATATTTGACTTATTTATTTCCGTCATTCATTAAGTCGATTTCAGTCGATAATTATATACGAATATTGACGACATGTGTACTTCAATAACAATCATTCATACGATATTATAGGAGTCAAATTTCGGGCCAATAAAAGACATGGAAAGAATCTTTATTATCCAGAAAAATCGCTTCTACTTTTCATGTGGTATCATTCGAATTATGTGAAAATATTTAATACAACGCATTATTTACTCTCAAAATCAGGATTTCTGTTCACACTTACTTACTTACGCCTGTTACTCCCGATGGAGCATAGGCCGCCGACCAGCATTCTTCAACCCACTCTTTCCTGGGCTTTCTTTTCTAGTTCCATCCAATTCTTGTTCATTTTTCTCATGTCTATCTCTATTTCCCAGTGTAATGTGTTTTTTGGTCTTCCACTCCTCCTTCGACCTTGAGGATTTTATGTGAGAGCTGGTTTTGCGACGCAGTTCAGTGCTTTCCTCAGTGTGTGTCTTATCCACTTCCACTGCTTCTTCCTGATTTCTTCCTCCACTGGGATCTGATTTCTGTTCGGAATAAGGCCTCCAATTGTAATTTTTATGAATAACAGCAATTGATTAGGTATCTTTACTAAAGTTTGAATTGATAATTAGAAAAAAATCGAGCTTTGAGTAGGTTGTTATCATTAAGGAACATAATATATTTTGTAATATCTCAATTAGTAGAAAAGTTAAATTTTCTAACGTGTCATCATTCCATATAAACCACCTCTTCAAAGAACAAATAAACAAATTAATTTCACTCAAGTTCAAATAATATAAAGGAACATAGTGAAAATATTTATAATGATCAATTAACAAAACTGGAATGATTAATTTGATGTTATAACATTTCGGTCAAGGTGATCTATGTGATAAATGCTTGAGTGTTTGCGTTTATGTTAATGTGTAAAAATGTGACATTTGTAATGTGAAATGATAGTGTTGAGTTTACAAACACTCTGATATATGCATGATCTAATTATTTGTGTAGCATATTCAAATCATTTTTTAACATAACTTATGTAATATATGACTTCAGATCAAATATATCGAAATTAATTGGAGTAAACCATCAAATCATAATAGGCTATTATGTTATATCTTTCTTCATGGATATTTTTATGATAAATGCCTGGATTTAATTGATGGTTTACTAGAGAATGATCATTCTTTATTTAAGAGATGTTCTTTAGGCATTAGTCTAATCATTAAACTCATGAAACTATGCTTAAATTCAACGGGATAGAGATGCGATTGAAATTCCCGTGTCCTCGATTGTAGACAAACTTTCGTTAATGACATTAAGTCATGAATTTTTCTCAGATATGTGAGTGTAGAAGACTCTTACGAACTTATTCTAAACTGATCAATACACTCTTATCTCACGTTAACTTTGCTTACGAGGATGGAGATAAACATAGTGAACTGTCACTTTTAGATTGTTTAGTTAAAATAAATCTAAGTAGAGCTCTGAATAGAAGTATCTAATGAAAACCAACACATTCGAAACATATTATTGACTTTAATTAAGTATATTGATCAAGCGTAAAACTTTCCTTGACACTAAATCACTGTAGAAGAGGAAACAAGATTTTTCCATCTGACGAGGATAAACAAATGGAAAAAAACATATAATTAACATCTTACGATTCAATGAGCTTTGCATGAAAGTTATTTAAAGTGTAATATAACAAAACATCTTACTGCTAAATGCCATGGATAAGTACTGTTACTTATTTACTTATGCCTGTCACTCCCCGTGAAGGAGCATAGGCCGCTCACCTGTAATCTCCATCCAACCCTGTCCTGCAATGCAAAATATTCAAGAATTTGCATGGAACTTTATCAAAGACTCTGTCAGAGAAACAATTATGTTTTTGTTTCCCGGAAAACACCGAAAAGTGTCTCTATAATCTATCAATAATGACGTTAAATCAGACAGAAACAGAAGCCTTGTTGCTTTCATTTTAATTTCATATGTCCAAATTACATGCCGACAGAATCAACATAGAAACTTGAATTGAAAAATTTTCTGATCAAATTAAAGAGTTGCACCCAATCGGTGAAGAAAAGAAAAGCTGATTGAAGTCTAAACTAGTTGATATTGCAAACCAATGTCTTGTTTCACCCACACAACGGACTAAACTTTTATCCAAAGACTATGCTGATTTTAAACACATTATAGGTTGTAAGCAGCTGATGAGAAACTAACGAAATAAAATGAATTCATACTATTCTGCTTCAATGTTCGTTTTTGCTCTGTTTAGGATAATCTAACGGAACTATGTGTATGACATCAATGCATACTACTAAAGAAGCAGCACACGTGCAAATGCTTTAGTTCATATAAAGGAAAAAATTCCTTTTTTATCAACATAGATGTGCGTCTACAAATTAGGATGTGTCGATTGTGACACCTTCTATATTGGAAAGTCATTTCGTGAAATCTTGACTCAAACCAAAGTACATCATAAATGATTCTATCCCCCATCTCACACCATTTTCATTCATACAAATTCAACACTATCATTTCACAATACAAATGTCACATTTTTACACATTAATATAAACGTAAATACCAAAGTATTTATCACATAGATCACCTTGACCGAAATGTCATAACATCAAATTAATCATTCCAGTTTTGTTAATTGATCATTATAAGTATTTTCACTATGTTCCTTTATATTATTTGAACTTGAGTGAAATTAATTTGTTTATTTGTTCTTTGAAGAGGTGGTTTATATGGAGTTATGACACGTTAGAAAATTTAACTTTTCTACTAATTGAGATATTACAAAATATTTTACTTTTTTAATTTTGGATTTAACTTTCTAGCTGCTTGATTATTTGCATAAACTATACTTAACTGTAGAATCCACTTATATAAATTTCTTCCTGTAGCTTTGATATAGCTAAAGTGTTACGTCCTTGAGTTTATAGTTCACGGGTCTGTGCTAATTATGCTAGGAAGGATAGATATACCTCAGTGCAGTTTATGGTCCTGAAGTGATAGGTACAACAGAAAGAGAAGTTTTCAAAGAAAGAACCAATACAAAATTAAGTGCATTGACTCAGGGTCAGTAGTGCTTTTTGGGTGTATCGTTTACCAGTTTCACGACATTAAACTGTCGCGCTAATACGAGACATGGAATAGGCAACAATATGAACTAGGATTGTGATTGGTTACTTTAGAAGTGATATTTTTCTGTGTTTTTCGTGATATATGATAATTGACAATAGTTGATGTTTAGGACTGTAAACGATCCGTCTCTTATTGCCATATGTGCATCTTGTATGGATGAATTTGAACGTCACTTCATTGCACAACCTAGTGACAAACAGGTTTAAGTACCTAAGTTGATAAAAAAATTGCGTTTGAATCCAAAGGTACTAGGTTCGTGTCCTGAAGTGAATTTCAACTCTAGGATGAAGGTTCATTCAGTTGAAAAGACGAAAATGAGATGAAACACAAATTATGTATTCTACTACTAGCTACCATCCATCTTTGCTAAGAATTCAAAGATAAATTTTGTCAATAACATATAAAATGATAATTATATCAAACAATCAATTTGTCACAAGGAGTAATTTTCAAAAAAAATAAAAACAAATTTATTCTTCACTTTGAATATTTAGTAGTTGAATAAAAAAGATATTTTTCCTATATTAGATTCAATTTTATAAAGTTAATGTAATAAAGAACACAAAGTTCATTATGATTAAACTTGTTAATGGATTAACTTAACAATTTTCAATGAAATATTCATGTTCAATTGATGATGTTTTGTAAAGTTATTCTTTCATTCATTTGAAACTAGAAATTTTAATGAATAAATGAATTATTTCATCATGATATAGAATGATCTATCTAGTCAGTCAGTCAGCTACAACGTAGGACCAGGCACGTATATGCATCGGTCCAAGTTGCCATACCGCATTAGCACAACACGATGAACACCGGATTCATAGTAGTTAATTCAGTGATGGTAATATATAGAAGAAAGAGTGTGTATAAGGAGATAGTACAGGAAGATAGAATTAGTTCGTAGAAAGAAAGATTTGAAGTGATTTTAATCTCTTAGTTTAAAGGAAGACAGAGAGTGTATGCACCTACGCCATTGTGATCGATTCTGAGCTATGTCACCAAGAGTCTTCAACCATTGGTTACGATAGTCACTCGGACCCCAACCAGGTAGTCTGCATCTACCAACATGGCTCAGACCAAAAGTTAGTGACTTCAAGCACTGATGCCACGTTTTGGTTTGGCCGCCCCTAACATTCTTCCAGTCATCCCTAACACCGGTTACCATTGCGTGTCGTGGTAATCGGTGTTCAGGCATACGCAGCACGTGGCCCAACCATCTCAGTCCATGAAGGTTCATAACCTCATCAACTGATTTACCATCATTCCCTAATACCCTGCGTCTAACCTCACTATTACTTACCCGGTGATCCCAGCAGATACCAGCAATATTTCTAAGGCATCTGTGGTCAAATACTAGTAACTTACGAATATCTTCTACTCTTGAAGGCCATGTTTCGCAGCCGTATAGTAGAACGGAACGAACTGCCGCGCAGTATACTCGTCCCTTAATTGATAGACGGATATCTCGCCTACGCCATAGATGATGTAAGTTGGCAAAGGCCAAACGAGCTTTTCGAATCCGTGCTGAGATTTCGTCAGACACCAACCCATTAGGGCTGATCAGACTTCCAAGATAAGTGAAGTTGTCAACGCGTTCGACTACTTCACCCCCTATCGTTAGTTCAGGTGTTGATGCAGACCAGTCCTGAAGCAACAACTTGCATTTGGAGGGAGAGAAGCGCATCCCAAACATTCTGGCATTGTTGCTCAGTGCTACCAAAAGACTCTGCATTTCATCAGCATCTTCACCAAACAAGACTATGTCATTTGCGTATTCTAAGTCAATATGTGGACCTTCTGGTAGGAGATTAATACCTGAGAATTCAGTCGATGAGAGCGTTATTTCCATCAGTAGATCTATGATGAAATTGAACAAAAATGGAGAAAGTGGACAGCCTTGGCGGACGCCACTTGAGGTTGCGAAAGCAGATGACAGTTCGCCATAAGCTTTCACTCGACTAGTAGTGTTCGAGTAAAGAGCTTTCACAAGGTTTATGTACTTCTGAGGTACGCCTTTCAATGACAGACACTGCCACAGAACCTCTCGGTCAACAGAGTCAAACGCTGCTTTTAAGTCAAGGAATACCACCGTTGTCGGACGCCGATAAGTATGCCTGTGTTCTAGAACCTGACGAATGGTGAATATGTGGTCGATGCAGCCACGACCAGGTCTGAAACCAGTCTGATTTTAACGTGTTCGCAGCTCACGAGTCTTAGTTAGACGTCCGATAATTATCGAGGCTAGTATTTTAGATACTATATTAGTTAAACTAATCCCTCTGTGGTTGTCACAGGATGATTTTGACCCTTTCTTAAATATTGGGACGATAAGTGATTGTGACCAGTTAGATGGGATAACATCTAACTCCCAGATTTTAGCTAAAATATTAGTCAACCTAACCGCTAAAACTAGACCACCATCCTTAAAGACCTCTGGGGCCAATCCATCTGGACCAGCTGCCCTTCCTCGTTTCAGATTAGCTATAGCCTTTTAAACTTCAGCTAGAGTTGGAGGACCTACTTCAATGTTCCATTCATACTGTCTGGGAATAGAGGGTAGTTGTAGAGTAGCTGAAGGCCAACTGAATTGCTCCTTAAAATGTTCCGCCCATCGTTCTAAACGTCTGGACTGGGAGCAGATGAGAGTGTCGTCTTTTTCCGAAATAGTCTGACTTACACTTGATTTATTAATTCCAGTTTCTTTTATTAGTCTGTAGAGTTGTCTTGTGTTCCCTATAATCGCCACCTTTTCCATCTCTTTTGCTTTCGTTGCCCACCACTGCTCACGATCGTTCCTTAGACTTTTGCTTAATCTAGATCTGATTTCTTTACGCTCTTCATCGTGTTCAGAACCTGATGGGATGAGTTTACGATAATCTATCAGTGCAATAGACCTTGAAGAAATCCATTGGTTCTTTGTAACCCTGTGGTTTAAATCACTAGTAGATGTCACTGCTGTTTCCACAGCTGCTTGTATGTCTTTCCAATCAACATCGGGGTCAGCCTCGTTTTCAGAACTACCTCAGTGTGACCTCAGTTGTTCCTGGAACCTACTTTTGATTTTCTCATTACTCAATTCGATTCTGATGAGTCTTTTTTGTGTGGCTTTTTTGCGTTCAGTGAGGCGCAAGCAGATGCGTGCTCGTATTAGGGTATGGTCGGAGTCCAAGCAGGTACTCCAGAATGAGCGACAATCTTCTATCGACCCTCTCCAACGATGACTGATGGCAATATGGTCTATTTGAGTCCATCGTTGGTTTGGTGCAGGGGGTCGCCAGGTTAGACGATGTCTCTCCTTATGCTTAAAATTTGTGTTTGCTAAAAATAAACGATTGTCTGAGCAAAGTTGCAGCAGACGATCACCATTATCTGTTCTCTGTGCCGGAATACTAAAATACCCACCTAAATGTCCTTCTGTTTCGTTTAAGCTACCTACCTGGGCATTAAAGTCGCCTGCTACGAGTACTATATCTGAACGTTTAGCTTTCTGAAGTTCAGTCAGCTTTCTGTAAAATTCATCTTTCACTTCATCCGAACTGCAGTCAGTGGGGGCGTAGGCAGAAACGACGAAAAGGCAACGACGTGTGTCCCTATCCTTCCGAGTTCTTACGGAGCCGTTTAGCCGAACAGCGCATAGACGACTATTAACGGGGATCCACTCTAATAGCGCTTGTTCCGCCCTCATGCTTAGTGCTATGCCTACACCTGCCAGTCCACGAGAACTAGCCATCGGGTCGCCAGATACACGGAGGGTGTATCTCGTCGGCACTCCGTTTTGCCGAGGTGAGGTCAAGTGAATGACCACACTAGGATCCTCTATGCGTATTTCGGAGACACAGCATACATCAATGGTACGAGATTCTAAGGTTTTAGCCAAGGAAGCCTGCTGACCGATTTGGCATAGTGTGCGTACGTTCAAGGCTCCAATGTGTAGTTTGGAGTGGGGTTTCAGTAGACCTGGGACAGTGTTTTGCGCACTAGAATCGTTGGTTGTGGTGACACTTGAGGAGGAAACCGAAAGAGGGAGTTTAGATTCGAAAGTCGATGTAAGAGGAATAATAGGAAATGAAGAGGTAGGTTGATTATGAATACAGTGGTCTTGAGTGCTGTTAGAGGTATGAGGGCGGTTATCACTTCCCGGGAGCCCACACCGTGTAAGGGTTCTGCTGGAGGTACCTGAAAAGGAAATTGGATTAGAGGTGGTCATAGTGACCTGAGAGCGTGACAGCAGTGCCCAAGGGACAGCTGCTTGAGGTCGGTCACACACGACCTTTTTATGAGTAATTTTTGTGTTAGCTCCGTACTTGTTGAGTCCTTACCGCCGGAGACGGATATCCGTGGGATAAGGCGAGGTGTGCATTTTTAGGGTCGACCTTTTCTAACCCCATCCCTCCTTGTGGGAGGGCAGCATCGCTGTTATATGCTGGTTGTCTGAAGGAAACACCTTACTGCTGTCACACCTCTGTACAGTCAACAGTACGACTTCGCCTTCGGACCTTGGTTTTGTTGCTTTTAGTCTTATCGCTCTTCAACCGACCTGTCTGGCATGGTAGGACCTTGAGGAACGGTTGTTCCAGCCAGTATAGCTAAGTTGCTTCATCACGATAGGCAAGCCCGACCACCACGTCAAGGTAGCAACAACGGTCAGGATCTATCTATGGTAGATAGTTTATCATTGATAATAACATGAACTGTTTACATATTGAGAAGTATTGTCATATTTATTTAGTGCCTAATGTCTATAAAATTTGAATCATTCAATTGTTACATGTAATCACTTGTCTGACTGATTAGATACTACTCTTTATGTTAAACTAGTAATATGTTAATACTCTATAATCATATATAATATTATGTAATATCAATAAAGTATTTATTTCAACTATTACTATTATTATTATTATTACACAATTAAAAATTGTAAAATGTTAGCTCCCTTATTATGCTAATTATTAAAACTCTATTTTATTATAATGAATACAATACAATACAAACAGACAAATAAACTTAGACTAATGAGATGTTATTTCTAGAACACTTCAACTTGTAATATTATGAACTTTATAATAACAAAACCAAAAAAAAAGAAAAGAAAACAAGCTGACATTCTAACACTACTGAAATAACAATTAACTTCCACATGATTTAAGTTGAATTTAATTAGTCAATATTTTGGTTGTCACACAGTTTTTTTTTCTTCTTATTTTTATCATTGTTGTCAATACGTTGATCATTGTTAAAATTCACTGATTCCCGGATAATATAAAAGCTAATAAACAAAATGGTTAATTTCAGTAAATAATGTTTCATTTATTATCATTTGATATAACTGTATTATTATTGTTAATAGTTGTTTCAATACAAGTTGGTAAGTTATATAGTTATATTATCTAATAAGGTGTATAATTAATGTGTTTTAATCTATTGAATGGTACTTAGTATTATTAACTGATTGTTATTATCAGGAAGACGTTTTGTCAGTGCTAAATGATACAATGTGGTTTTAGTAATTATTGATTTTTTTTTGGATCGAATTTCATTTATAGTAAATAGTTTACCTAGAGATTAGAAAGCTAAATTTTAGACTATTCATTTAATCGATAGAATAGAAGCTATGTTTTCAGTTAATAGATTCATGTTAATGAATCAACGAGTGAATATGTTTGAATTGTATAAAGGCAAAGCTCATACTTATTTAATGTACTTGTTTGATGTTTCTTTTGGATTAAATTGAGTGAGATATAGAAATAGTTAATATTTTTTTTTAAGTAAAAAATGATTCTTGTCAAGAGTAAATGTTTCATTTTGAAATGAAATTGAATGTATTATTATGAATATATTGAGGTGTGGCAAATAACAGGTGGATAATAGTGAAGAGCATATGAATACAAATTCTCCTGTAGCTCGTCTAGAGTTACTGGCGGTCCCAAACCCATGTAAAGAAGGAGAGTTGGGTATGGGGTCAGTAATCCCATACAATAGAAAATTATTGCTAAAAAAATGCTAAAAAGATTAAACAAAGCAAACCATATGAATACGCTTGATAATATCGAGTACTTAGTAGTATTAGTACAATTTACATGTAACTATTGCATAGTTCATTCCATGAACCTGAAAGTTCTCAATATACTACTTGATTAACATTATTCAAATCTGAGTTTGTCGTTTAAATCTCATAGGAAGTAAAATGAAATTAAAGTATATCCATTTAAAATGTAACCATATACTCGAATTCAAATATTCATATTTTCAAATAAACTTATTTATGTTCGATTTGTAGATGGTAGAAAACAGGAACAAAGTAGTGTGAAAAGAGCTGAGGTCACTTTGAAAAATCTAGAAGGTAATTAGATAATAGACTGATAGATGTGTTTAAACTTGATGTGGTCCCTGAGAGTGGATAGAATAAGATATATCAACAAAATCGTCATCACTAATACATAACATTACATGCTTAATGCACATTTGAATCTGGATAGTGATGAAATGATTTTGTTCGTTTTTTTTGACAGGTAATTAATAAATGTATTCTGAACAAATATATAACTATACTACATAATCAATGAATTATGGTTCTATTCTTATCTCAGTCATACCATTTAGTCTTCACGCTTGACAACACTCTTAAATCATCTGACTGATCTCTCTAAAGATTTGATTTGTATTTGAAATGCAAACAGTCAAGCTAGAGAGATATGTTGGTGTGACATTGTAGAGATAACTAAACGTGGAATGATAGGTTAGTCAAAAAAGCCTGATATCCAAAACATTATGGATAGAACAATTGTTTTGTTACAAATTGCGAGAATGCTTGAAAGTATACAATAAATATACATATATACAACAGATCAATATGAAGATAAATGGATCAGACTAAATGAATACCCTGAGACGATCACATAACTGATATCATTTTAACATGTGCTACATAAATATGTTATATGTCAAATGAAATCGGATTGAAGCAAATATCTAAACTGATAAATTTTAACCAGAAATAATTGATCAAGGTTTTCAAATGAACTAATATTTAATTTGTAGCTACTTTACGCAAAGTCGAATTCAATGTACGTGGTGCTAAGAATGAAGTACAGAATCAAATAGGTAATCTATTCATAAATTCATATATAAATAATCTTCAATTGAAAAACTGATTTCTATGAATAACTCTTTACTTTTGTTATATCAAAATCATGTAGTTATCACAATAAGATTTATAAATATTGACACGAAGAATATCAATAGTGTTGTGATTTTGAACCCTGCTAGTTATGACGTGATTTATTCACCAATCGAAATATAACTTATTCAATCTTGGTATCGTGCTAAACTAATGACGTTCGACTGGTATGAACGGCCTAGTGTCCTTATTTGTTTTTTGTTCGCCTGGTCCGTCCAGTTGAGTCCGCAATGCCATTAACATCTTGCACCATGAGAATGATTTATTACGAACATACGTGGTTCATATACCAGCCAAATAGACCGTATCATATCATAAAATAGGAAATAACATTTGTACAAGATCAAGTCAAAAAGTGGCTGTGAATGTGGAAAACTATGATCCATAAACTGAGCATAACTTAAGAACAGTAAGTCGTATCATAATAGTTTAAAAGTCAAATTGAAGCTTATAATAAGTGGAATAAAGATATACATAATCTAGTTAGTGAACAGTTATACAATACGAATCTATATATATGATATTAGTCCATCAATAGTTTTCAGAAGTTACTCGTAATTTAATCTTCACTAGAATATAACAAGTAGAATAAGCTACTAATAAATAATATAGGCAACAAAATTTTACCAGTAAAGGGAACTTGTTAGACAGATGGGTTTTAAACATTTAAAGAACATTCGTATATTTCTGATAAATGAATGTGAAATATTTCAAGCAGCTATTTAACGGTTTGGTCATTTCAATTTGATCAGTAGCTAATAGTAATTATTAATAGAATAGAATTGTTTACTAACTATTCATGTTTATCAAGAAAGTTTATTTCACAAGAGGTTTTTCTCGTAGATATTATATTAATTTTATTAGTTAAGATCATGAGTCAATTGAAGCTAGACCATTATGAAAAACCTAAAAGCACTGTGTCACTATATTTCATGGATTAATTGAAGTTAAACATTAACACCGTTAGATGCTGGCTAACTAGTCTAGGGATTAAACATTTACTTACGAGATCGATAAATCCTGGGTTCAAAATCTCACATGACTAGATCGTGAATACATACTGCTGAAAAGTCTCATTCTAAGACAAGATAACCGTCTAGTACATTCAGATTTTTCATAGTGATCTAATTTCAATGAACTCATAATTTCAACTATTTAAGTTTATTTTATATTAGAAAAATATACTTTATTTATCCTAAATTCATTATGAAATAATATTGGTATTATATATATATATATTTACCAGTGATAATATCCTTTATATTCTATTAAATTTTAGAAAAACTTGCCAAAACATATTCAATTAATAAAGAACTATTCATAAAATGTATGTGAGAATACAATGAATACTCTAATAGTAATAATAATAATAATAAATTTTAGATTATAACTGTGTGGATTTATTATCAATATTACATGTAAAAACTACTTTTGTAAAAGGTACGTCTAATATTTACAAAATATTGTTTTATTTTTTATTAAATCGATAAATGTTAGACTATTATTGAAAACTTGGCAACAATTTGAATGATTGTTTATTCCTAGTATGCAACTTTTTAGCATAGTACATCAACAATGCTACATGCGAGAAGATAGTCGTGCAAGATTGTGCATTGATTGAAGATAGATATTAATACCATCTAGAGGTTAAATGTTCACATGAGATACTGAATGTCGTGAGTTCGAATTCTACATTCAGGATAGTTATTACTTATTTTGAGTTGTCTTATATTAAAACGAAACAACCATCTATTACTTCCACGTTTTGAATAGTAGTCTAACATTCATTGATTCATGATCACAATATAAAAGAAAAATCAATAATCTTCACAACTCCATATTGATAATTGCCAGATTTATATGTTATATTCCATGAGGTTATAATTTGTAATAAACTCTATTTACTTTATATACATAAAAGTATTTTTAATTTGGCAAGTCTCAAATTACTAGATAAACATATAGTTACATAACCTAAGTATCAATTTTATGATGATATAAGTGAACTTTTTTTTGTTTATATGAAATTGCATTATTATTTTCAATTTAAACATTTAGATTTGGATGAATTAGTTAATTCAGTGATAAACACGTACAGTATGTGCTTTAATTAGTTAATAAATATCTATTATTGAATGAAAGATATACAATTTTTTTATTTTGAACAGTATTTATAATCTTTATATGCAATGATGGATAGTGATTAGCAGTGGAATCAACGATGCATGTTTCATCCTAGTTGGGACTCATCAACTGAATGTACCTACATCTTAGAGTTGATGTTTATTCTGAGACATGAACTCAAGTATCATTGACTTCAAATAGCATTGTGTTATTTATTTAACTACTGAGTCCTGATAAACATCTACTTGTGCAGTAAGGGTGATATTAGCAAACAACATTAAGTGAATTCATTATCATTTACACAATTATGTAATAATGAATGAAAGTTATTTTGATTTATATATTTAGTGTATTTAATTGAGGATGAATGTTATTTATGTCTATCTGTGTTGTGAACAATCTATTTATTGATTGATTATACTCAATATAGAAGTGAAAGTCTCAAAATCTTCAACATTCTATGAATGTTTTACCGGAGAAATATCCACTATTGAAAGTAAACTATATAATTCAATGTTTCAATTCTATTTATCATTTAATTTTACTATAATGTAAAATAACTAATTTGTATAATCTATTCTGTTCATGTTATTTAATCAATAAGGACTTCTATTACTTGTTAATCTATTTAATTAGAATATTATGTAATTCATATATTAATTTACATCCTCATGCCCGTTTCTCCTCGTGATGGAAAATAGGCCGCTCACCAACAATCTCCATCCAACCCTATCCCAAACAATCCTTTCAAGCTCTTTCCAGTTGTCAATCATCCTTTCCATATCTGCTTCTCATTCCCGATGTTATGTGTTATTTGACCGTCTGCTTTTCCACTTCCATTCAGAATTACAAGTTGGCGATGGTCTCGAGATGCAGTTTTATGATTTGTGTAATGCATGCTCTCTGCCACAGAAGGCTGTTGCTCATGGTATCCGGTCAATGGATGTTGAGTATCTTGCGTAGACAGCTATTTATAAGTACTTGTAGCTTCTTGATGATGCTTGTAGTAGCTCTCCAAGTTTTGGCTGCGTACAGTAGGACTGTATTGACTCTCGTATTGAAGATTCCGACTTTGATATTGGTTGACCGTTGTTTTGAGTTGCATATGTTCTTCAATTGTAGTAATGTGGCCCTTGATTTGCCAAACCTCGCCTTCACGTCTGCATTGGATCCACCTTGTTCATCAATGATGCTTCCCACGTACGTAGAGGATTCCATAGTTTCGCCATCAAGTGTGATTGAGTTGGTGTTCTCCGTGTTGTATTTGAGGATGTTGCTTTTTCCTTTGTGTATGTTGAGGTCTACTGATGCAGAGGCTGCTATTACACTAGTTGTCTTCATCTGCATTTATTTGTGTGTGTATGGGATGTGAGGGCTGGGTCATCTGGGAATTCTGAGTCGTCTAATTGGTTCTGAGCTGTCCATTGTATTCCGTGCTTTCCCTCAGATGTCGAGGTCTTCATAATCCAGTTGACTACCAGAAGAAACAGAAAGGGAGAGAGTAGACAGCCTTGTCTGGCTCCGGTCCTTACTTGAAACGCATCTGTCAGCTGTCCTCCATGCAATACTTTGCACTGTAGTCCATCGTATGAGTTCCGGATAATGTTGACAATCTTCTCAGGAACTCCGTAGTATCGAAGACGTTTCCATAATGTTCTACAATCTACACTGTCAAACGCGTTTTCATAATCAATGAAGTTGATGTATAGCGACGAGTTCCACTCAATTGATTTTTCGACGATGATCTGCAGTGCCGCATTTTGGTCTGTGCACGACCGGTCCTTACGGAATCCAGCTTGTTGATTTCGCAGTTGGGCGTCTACTGTGTCTTTCATCCGGTTCAGTAACACTCTGTTAAAGACTTTTCTTGGTATTGACAATAGTGTAATGCCTCTGTAGTTTTCATACTTGCTTAGATCTCCTTTCTTTGGAATCTTGATGAAGTGTCCTTGTTTCCAGTCCGTTGGCACTTGTTCCTCCTCCCAAATCTTCTTAAATAGAATGTGAAGCATGTTTGTAGTGACTTCAATGTCTGACTTCCGTGCTTCAGCTGGTATATTGTCAGGTCCTGCTGCTTTCCCGCTCTTGATTAATCTGTTGACCATTCTGATTTCTTCCGTCGTTGATGGATTGACATCTATAGAAAGGTGTGTGTATGCTGCTTCGATGTCCGAATTCTTAGATGAACCTTAGTAATGTTTCGTTGAATGAACAAATGTCTCGTATATTCTAAGTCTTAAAAGTCATCTTTATTTCGAAATCTGTAATAGCATTTGTATTCAGTTGGAATGGCTTGTCAATGATTCTGAGTCCTCCTAGGAAACAAGCATTTTATTAAGTAAATTATGTAAACTAATAACTTACAATCAGTATTATTTTATGGTGGCAATAATCATTACGGATAATGTAATTCATTTTCAATATCCCGTTCAACATATAAATCTCTTAGTTTCGATAACTAATGATGGCGGTTTTTTGAACATCAAAATTAATTAACCTAAATCAAACGATAGATAGTTTCGTAGCATGTTGTGTGTGTAATCCATCTAGAATAAGCTAATCATATATACTGGATTAATTTAGTTTGATAGTAATAGGAAATTAACCCTCGAATGTAATCCAACACTGGAATTCGAACGGAAGTTAATTTCGAAATATAATTAGCGGGCATTTTTGAAAAGGACGAAAAATCTATACAATAAGTGATTCAATACCATTTTGGTCTAGTAAGTGATGATTTTGAAAAAAAATGTTTTTATCTAAATAATTTACAATTATTGACTGCAGAGTAGTTATGTTTTTTTCGATTAGCCTTAGTTGCAAGACAATAACATCATAATGTCCTAAACGTGCTGAATCTACTGACTGTTTTTCACTTTCCAATGCACACACATACTTTTCATGGTTGAATGATAAAATCAATCTAATTTTGTTCTGCCCGGTGACATAATTCATTTTTATAAGCAATTACGATATCTGTGTTTACATCTTATTCTCACTTAAAAATCTTGTGTTTATGTGTACATGGATGTTAGTTGAGTTTGAATGTCCATTATCCATAGCAAACTGTTTTCTAAACAGATTATGAATAGCTCATGAAAAGCAACTTACTTCATAAATTTTTTCAATAATATAGGAGAGGCGGCTCAGCACAGCGGAGCGGAATGTGAAAGCCCTGTAAAACTTTATGAAAATGGTAAGCTGAAATGAACTACCCATTCAATTATTATACAAATCGCAATTGTAATTGCATATGAAAGTTGTTCTCAAGAGTCTTTCTTTAAGTACTGACTAAACAATACGATACAAAGAACCACATAACACTGAAATCATTTACATAGTAATTCTAAATAGATAATAATTTACTTAAACAGACGTTTCACTAAATGAAACCAACATTAAATATTTTTAAAAGACTGAAATACTGCTACCGGTCTGATTGACTTGATACAAGCCATGAAGTGATACGTTTACACTTACTAAACGGTTGTTCTCATTAAAGACCAAAGAAGCTGAGTAATATGATAGACGCTTGACTGGAATGAAATATAGCTTTCTGAATTAATTTGGATCACTGTATTTTGACTGACCTCGTTATGTAATTAGGTTGAATTCAATGGCATGATATTTCTACAGTCTGATGCGAAATATTTCGAGGATACTTATTTGTCAGACACACATCTCAGCAGACAAATCATATTGAAGTAAGATGAATAAATTAAAGAAGCATGAATGTTGGCTAATAACCGAATCACACAATGAATTCGATACTCAGTTTATATATATTTTCATTGAGTGCAGTGAATAGATATGCAAGCGTATGTGCAGATACACAGAAATATACGGAAAGTGACATTATAAAAAGCACAATTAAGTAAGGGGCTTGCAAAGGACATATATTACATGGTCACTAAGTAAAAGTCCTTTGTCATAGGATTTGTCTAGTATCCCGTTTGCTCAAAATAATCACAGGTCCACATATGGGTATGATCAAATAATGTGCTTGTAATAGTTTGTTATTTCACAAATCATACTAGTAACTCATTCACAACATAATAAACTAGTTAACTAACAACAATATCATCCGAGTTTTTGGGTTAACATTAAATGCACGGCCATTTTTTTATCTTTTTTTCGAGTGAAACTTTTTTCGTCCCATTCGAAAAAATTTTTCATCCCCATCTTCCAATAATTTTCATTCTGTTCCATCCAATCAAATAGCTAGTTTTGAGTTCGTTATAATTGATCGTTTATTTCTTAAGCTTGATATAAAATTTCAGGACATGACGACAGAGCACATTTTCTTCCAATTACGGGCAGTACGTAGCTTTTTCATAAGTTCTAACGACGCTCTTCAAGTGATTGAGACGCTACAAGATACAATGTGCTCAAGAATAGGTTATCGGTTCCTGTGACAACGTGAGGAATGACAGAGCTCGTGCTTAGCACCTTACTACCGCCCGTATTCGGAATGTTAACCATTAGTTTTAATGTGTTTCATGAATTTTGACATATGAATAAATGGTAGATTACAAATGAAAATATGAATACACTCTCAATGTTTTCATATGTTCCAGGCATGATACTTTTAAATTATTTGATTGTAAAGAAAAACGAAATAATCAATAATTACAACAAAAATTTGTGTAAGTAATAATCAACACAACTTTATTTGATAAAATAAATGCTCTTTATTGAATAACACATTCACTAAATTTAAAGTAGTATATGGATGTTTATGCAAACTTCATATTGTAATAATTAATGTACATCTTGGACTAAATGAAATAAAAGAATGTACTACTCACTAATTTATAAGTAATATTGGAGTGAGCAGTGAAGTTCAACCGGGTCAGTTTTGAGATAGTGCCTTACTGATGACAATGATGGATGTGTTGCTCAATTTCTTGGATTAGTTGAAGTTAGACATTAACACCGTTAGATACCGGCTCAGTGGTCTAGTGGTTAAGGACTCGTGCGCGAGACCAGTAGGTCCAGGGTTCGGATCCCGCGAGGTGGGATCGTGGATGAGCATTGTTGTAAAGTCCCACGATAAGACAAAATGGCTGTCCAGTATTTCCAGGTTTTCCATGGTGATCTTGCTTCAATTGACTCATCATCTCAACAATTAGAATAACATTTAAGTACTTAATTTAACATAGAAAATTTTCACAAAGGTAATTGATGAGTTTACATTATTTGTTATACATTACAATGATTTACTCAGTATTTGTTTGCAAACATTTCAGTTAAATATGGACTTATATTAGATTTTGTCAACAAAGCTAAACGGAGTAAGTTCATTTCATTTCTTATTAAATATTGACTAATTGTGCGTTTATAAAAATTGTGAAAACATTCAATAACAGTATCGAGGAATCCAGGTGTATAAAAATAGAATGTAAAATGGTAATTGTACAGCACTAGACTTCACTGAAAAAAAAGAAGATTAAAACTAATGTATTCGGTTTCATCTCGGTTGGACGAATCAATGGTCATTGAAACTGTAGATAAAAGGTTCACGTCTCATTATAAGCATTAACAATGTGAAGTAAATACATTTTAATGACGTGACGAAAGAAAACAAATCTCGCTTCCTGGATTTTATTATTAGCCACAATCTAAACGATAGAATATTCCTTGACTATTATCAGTCGTACAACAGGTACACAAGTGCATTCTTTTCACTTGATTTACAGAAAATAACAAGCATTTCGTAACTGTGATCATTTTGCTTGATTTGACTAAAATCCATGATTTTGATTATAGATAATGCATGACAGTGATCAAAGTCACGTTTTCTTATGAGGAGAATCAGTATAACTTCCATAATTTATGTCATTCGAAATTCTATTCAATAAATGGTTCTGGTGAAATTTCTTCAATTTCATTTTCCTTGCTTTTAAACTTGATTTACAGTTTAAGTGGCGCTAGATCTGACTCCATTTAGATAATGTGAATGATGGTTATTGAAATATGCATTTCTCCAATCCTCGCATATGACTACCGACTTAACTGGCGTTAGTGAATAACGAAATTGAATAAGTCAAATACGAGAATAAATTTCGAATACGTATATTTCATACAATCATTGATTCAGATAAGCGATCAGAGGAACGAAGTGAAACAACTCGCGGTAGAGATGGCATGTAAGCCAACTCAATTTGATCAGGCGTTCATCGATATTTATAGTCAGACAAAAATCAGTTACAGGCAAGTGATGAGCAAAATAAGGAATGCACACACATACGCTTACATAAAACAGTCAATGTTAATAAGTGATTAATTGACAAGGTGGAAATACGGACCAAGAAGAATGAATAAATTGGCTTGTCCGGAAGCCAGAATAAGCCATATAGGCTTGACATAGTAGTCAACACTACACACTTACTGAAGGTAAGTTACACTGAAAATATTGCATCGGAATCAATTTCCGAATTGTTGACGATTTGACACCATTTATATCTCACTCCCTAACTCACTTCAGATCTTAGCGTTTCAAGTCATAATCGATTGAAGTTGAAATCGTAAGTGGTGATTGACCAACATCTATCTGCCATATGCTATTATCCTGAGTGCCACAGCGCCGTATCACAAACTCACCATGTTGCGATTTCACTAAGTGACAGAGTCACCAAGTATTGAGCGATTTGTAATTAGATTTTTGAAAGTGGTGACATCATTTCAACTATTGTCACTCATTCATAACACGCATCGATACACATTAGCATTGCTAATATGTGAGTGAAACCTCAAGGATAATAATGATTCTACACAGAATGTCGCACAACATCCTCGGTCGTCATGTAGGCTGGCATAACTAACTGTACACTTCACTTTATTAGGATTGGTGGGGGTAATTAAAATAGATTTATTATGTAACTAGTCTTCGTTATTATTCCTATTTTTCTAAATACAATTAATAACAAGAACTCATTACAAAATAAGTCCATGTTAACTATCCCCATTATCGTTCACATAAGTATACAGACACACAAATTGTTGGACTATTCCAGGAGTGCACTACAAGTAGTGAGTGAAAACATGTATTTTGTCCGTGTTGCTGAAGAATCCTGAGTTTGTTTTGAGATTAAATGTGGTTAATGGTTTTATTAGAAGAATGAATACCATATAAGTCACTATAAGCAATTCCTTCACCAGTTTTTTTTGATAAGTTGACAAGTATAATGTTGGTAAACAGTTTGAGAATAATCACAAGTAGTCTTGTTTCATGGGATTTGACTCACAGATGAACTACGATCACAGTAATGATGTAAACGATAATCACGACGTTAGAAGATATCGATTAATGAAGAAAATAAAGGACTGAGTAAGTGAAAACAACAACAACAACCAGCTCACAGAGATGAAAGAAGTGGGTGAATGCAAGCTTGCATCTACAAAACACAAATTTACGAATCAAGCACACTTAAGCATACTATTTCTTTGTTAATTTCTCCTAAGACTCTTTGAATTATACATTAGTCAATATTAGGACACAGTAAACTTTATATTAGAAAATATTGGTGAAGATTATAATTGAATTATTCAGTGTTATAAATCTTGAAATAGTGATGTTCCTGTCAATCGCCTTGTATGCTGAATTGATGTGTCGATTGTTGCATTTAAAGTTTAAATAATTAAAGAGTAAGCTAAGTAAGCAGTGGAGACCTTTGATCCATAAAACTAAAGTACTCCATAAACCTGATGATACAGGTCAAAATATATCGTGATTATTGTAGCAAGAATAATAACAACAATCATTAGAACGATAAGTGTCAAATAAGTACTCATCTGAGGTACTCTGGGATAACGCTAAAATTTGATCATGTTACACGTTGAATGAAGACGTTCTATGTCGTAGAATGACGGTTTGACACTATCAAGATATGTCCTGCCTGTTCTTTCAGAATTTGTGTCAAAATCCGATGTACGAATGTGAATGCCTCATCAATATCATCCATGACTTTAATTTTGATGGTTGAACAGATGTAGCTGTTGATTCTTGGTTTAAGAAGCATGAAGGTTTGTTCTATATTGATCTTCACTGACTTGATGACACCTCAAAAGTCAAAATACTTCTAAGAAAACTTTGGAAGATGGAACATGTTTCTTATAGTAACTTCATTCTCCCGAAGAATTCACGAGACTTTAGTTTTGATGAAGCAATTAAAACCCTGTCTCAAATCTTTGTAGAACAGTCACCTTGATTATAATAGTAATAATTTTATGTTCTGAAAAAATAATAATAACAGAATTCACGCCAGTTTACAGGCATGATCAATTTGATGTAATTAAGGTCATTTCGTGTGCCAGATCGATTTAATGATAATTATCTACAACTAGAGAAATTAAAACGAAAACAGAGAGCACGGAACAAGAAAGCAGTAATTACCGAAATATGTCAATCAGATCTATCAAAATGCGTATGTCGTGTGACACAATGATATACTGTTGATGCTATTCAAATAAGTTAAAGTTGCTAGGGTCGGTGTTAACATAAAGTGACAGCATGTAGGTGGTTTTACTTAAGGAATGCACTAATAAACATGGCTAAACATTTAAAGTTCCTATAATAACACTTGTGGAGTGAGATACACTTGCAGGTGCTAGAGCATTCAATGCATTTTCAGAGGAGCAGTATGCATCGATGCAACGTACAAATAATGGGAGTGATTTTATCGTACGGATATGTTCTGGTAGGTTATTCCAGAGTCTAGCAAATTTACAGGCAAAGTAGTTCATATAAAGAGATGATTTAGAATAAGTTTGTTTCACCAGTGCCAAGGAATTACGGGTTTCATAATGAGGAGTTTCTGCGTATTGAATTACGTGATTGGATGTAAAGGATAGTTTATTAAGTAGTTTGAAGAAAAAAATAAGATTTAGTTTGAGTCTCCTCTTCCATAAAGGGTCTAGCTCTAGTTTTTTACATCTAGAATTATAAGTTAAGGTACAATCAGCTCCAAGAATATGAAGTGTAAATCGTCTCTGTACTGATTCCAGGCTTAATTTATCCTTTATGCGCGCAGTGCTAAGAATAAACGTGCAATATTCTAGAAGAGGTCGAACACAAACTTTGTACATTAAAATTCGTGATTCATTGTTATGAAGGTTTCGAATTATGTAACCTACTAGTCGTTGTGACTTGGAGGTCTGTTTCGATATCTGTTCTGTAAGCGATAAGTTTTGGGAGTATCTATGTCCTAAATCCACTAATGTATGTAACCTTGTTGGGGACGATAAATTACCCAAAACTCACATTGTAAAATTATCGATTAACTTATCGATTAAATGTTGAATATTTGAATAGCAATCAATTGATGAACTTATTGACGAATGTTAATAATTTAAATGACAATATCGATTATATATTTTGTATATATACGTTTTAAATTGTTTTTGATGAATCGCTCATTTTCTGGTTGTTGCAGAATATACTTCTCATTTCAAGCCTGGACTTCTTCCTCTAGTTAGCTGGGGCTGGGACGCGTCAATAGATAGCTTACTGGTCGTTGGTCACTGAATCTCGTTCTCGTTCGCGAACTACGTGAACCCGTGATAGCTCTCTTTTCAAACCCTAACAAACCTAGATAACATTTCTCCATTTATGGTAAGGTCTAGGTTAAGTGATGTATCGCCGAAGCATATCCATCCACATTTAGCCCTATTAAGTTCCAGTTGCCATTTTAAGCACCACTGTGCTACCTTGTTAAGCTCTTAGGTAATGCAAGTTTGCATATTTTCCAGCTCATGTGGAGAAAATGAATATACTAGTTTAAGATCATCTGCATATAGAAGGGGCTTACCTACACAAAAATTTTCACAAATGTCATTAATAAACACTAAAAAGAGCAAAGGGCCTAAGACACTACCTTGTATTACACCACTTCTAACAGGGACAGCGTTAGACAATGAAGAGTTAATTTTAAATATTCGATGTCGATTGCTGAGAAATGAATCAATCCAATCTAGCAAAGGATTTTGAACACCATAAGATGCGAGTTGGTGACTAACCATGTCAAAGGCCTTAGAAATGTCCAGATATAGCACTAAGACTAGATATCCTTGGCTACGTAGAGAGTAGACTAAATTAAAGAAGTCGAAATGACATGTCATGCAAGATCGATTTTTGAGAAATCCATGTTGAGTATCATTGATAAATTTTCCAGCGGGTAATATTTATTGGCCGATATTTATTCATGTCAGTCTTATCTCCAGATTTATAACGTGGTATCTGTTACCAGCAATTGAAGACAACGAAAAAACCAGAAGATGACTGGGTGAAACATGCAGGAATTGTGAACCGAGAGTGTGAAATATCCAAGCTGTCTTTCACGACTGAAGACCACTTTAAATGCTTAGTATTTATCTGTAGCCTGAGTTCACACGAGGATGCTGACACCCGAAGAAGAATCCTAAGCAAGCTTGAACATTGTCCCAACATGAACCTGCAAGAAGTAACCGCCGAATGCCAAAGTTTAGTGAATTTGAAGCAGGATACCTCGATAGTAGAGAACGGTGACCGGTTCCTTCACGTCCATGCAGTCGAGGTTCCATCACGCAGAATCATTGCAATGACAGCGATAAACCATCATTCCAATTCTGATTATGTGGCGGTTGGCACTTCAAAAGGTTTTGTCCGTTTAAAAATCATCGTTGTACTATGTATTCCAGAAACGGGCACAAAGAAAATCACTGCAACACCCGAAAACGCCGTCAACCGAAAGTGTATTTTAAACTATTCAAGCCATAAACAGTCAAAGTAACGGTAGCTTTTCACAAAGCCTGATCCCATCACCGTAGAAAGTATGTTTCTCTCAAGAATAATGGGTATGATGCCTGCTCATAGTTAGACTTAGCCTCCAATATAACACTTATAAGCAGGAGAACACGGGAGAAAGTTGGGAGACCAAGAATATATTCAACTCATCAATCAACACCTAGTGCATCTGAGGGAATTCTAAACATTGCTAGTGAGATTCATTGTGAAGTCACAGTCAAGGAGTTTTACGGAGAAGAGTGTAATATTTCTGACTTTATTGGATAGAAATGTTGAAGTTAACAGACCGCCCCATAAACTCTATCTGCAACAACGTCAGCACGTTGAAAGTTAGTGAGAAAAACTCAATGGAAGCATTATTAAGACGGCATAAAATGGTATTTAGTGATGGTCTTGGAGAGTGCAGTAAATTTAAAGCTGCTCTTACCCTTCGACAGGGATCAAAACCAGTGCTTCGTCCTAAAAGAGCCGTACCATATGCCGCCCTCTCAGTGATTGAACAAGAGCTAGAACGACTTCGGAAACTGGGTGTCATTGAACCGGTGATTTATCAGAAGGGGCCGCACCGATAGTAGTAGTAAAGAAGACTAATGGTAGCGTCCGTTTATGTGCCGATTACTCAAACGGGTTGAGTGAAGCTTTAGAAACTCATCAGTATCCATTGCCCGTACCTGAAAATCTCTTTGCTAAACTGAATGGAGGTAAGCTTTTTGAAAAGTTGGATTTATCGGAGCCTTGCTTACAAATTCCTGTTTCTAACAAGTGTACAAATCCGCTCACCATAAACACACACAAGAGCCTATCCCGGTATAATCGACTATACTTCGGATTCAAGACGGCCCCATCCATATTTCAGCAAGTAATGGATACTATGCTATAGGATGTTCCAGGTGCTGCAGCTTATCTGGATGATATAATAATTATGAGAGTAGATAGAACAGACTTAGAAACTAAGCTCGACCAGGTGCTGTCGTGAATAGCCGAATATAGACTTCGGCTTCGTCCAGAGAAATGTAACTTTTGTCTACAAAAGTGCGCTACCTTGAATTTATAATTGATAATGATGGCAGAAGACCAGATCCAGAGAATACCCAGGCAGTGAGAACTATGCCCAGACCGACGGACTTCCCCACAATACGATCCCTTTTTGGACCAGTTAGTCACTATAGAACTTTTATTCCTGACTTTCATCAACTACGTGCTCCATTAAATAACCTTCTGGCAAAGAATGTAAAATGGAATTTTTCTGCAACTTACCAAGATGCTTTCGATAAAATCAAGACGTTGCTAGTCTCGTATCTGTTGCTCACCCATTACGATCCATCCTTACCCATTGCAGTAGCATCAGACGCTTCAGACTATGGCATTGAAGTAATTATTTATCACATCATGCCAGATGGATCTGAGAAAGCCATATCACATGAGGCTAGATCGTTAACTTCAGCAGAACGTAATTAAGGTCAGATTGAGAAAGAAGCGTTGTCGATTATCTTCGTTATAAAGTAATTTCACAAGATGATATTTGAACGTTAGTTAACTCTATTAACTGAACACAAACCACTACTAGACATTTTTGGGTCGAAGAAAGGTATACTGATATACACGGCAGACAGACTGCAACGTTGGGGAACTACACTCTTGGGTTATAAAATCAAGATCAAGCACCAGCTCACTACTGATTTTGAACAAGCTGAAGCTTTATCTAGGCTGATTGGTTCACAAGTAAAACAGGACGAAGACACTTTGGTGGCAGCAATCGAGACGGATGCAGAAGTATATTGAGTACTCGAAAACGCAGTCGATAGTTTACCAGTTACTTTCAACGCCATCAAAGAGGTCACGGAAAATGACAAAACGTTAACAGAAGTTAATGGTTATCTTCTCACTAAGTAGCCAAAAAAGAAATGCTACAATATTTTCGCCAACGGGACTCAGTCATGATGGTCGATTCATGTATCGTGTTTGGTGACATAGTTGTTGCTCCAAAAACATTGCGCTACAAGGATCTGAGACAATTCCACAGCGGTCATCTTGGCATTAATAAGATGAAAGCGTTGGCTCGAAGTTACGCATACTGGCCTACAAGGATCAAGATATAAAACTAGATGTCGCAACTGTCCCTGAGAGAGGCTGCATGCAGATTTTGCCAGTCCAATACGAAGAAGAATGTATCTAGTCATAGTAAACGCACTCACAAAATGGCCACAAATCTACGCCATGGCCAATTGCACAGCCAGTGAAACAATCACCAAGTTATTCAAACTTTTTAGCTGCTTTGGAGGTCCGGAGAATTTAGTGACCGATAATGGATCACAATTCACCTCAGAATCATTCAAAATTTTCTACAACGTTAATGGAATTGTACATATACGATCTCCACCCTATCATCCTCAATCAAATGGCCAGGCAGAGCGCTTTGTGGACACTTTCAAAAGATCACTACTGAAAGGGGAAGGAGAGGGGACAAGTCAGGTAATTACGAAATTCTTAACAGCCTACAGAACTACGCCTAATCCTATTGTCCCAGATGGAAAATCCCCTGCTGAAGCGATGTTGGGGAGAAGCGTTTGAAACATCTTCCACATCATGTTATCATCCATGGATGGACGCAGACAAAATCAGAGTATGTTGAGTTTTAACGTTGGTGATAAAGTGCTCGTCAAATCATATATTGGGAAAAATCGTTGTGAACCGGGAGTCATTGAGAAGAGAATTTGAAATGTTTTGTACAAAGTGCGTGGGACTTTTGGAACGTGGATTAGACACATTAATCAAAAACAGAGAAAGAAGGACACTAAACACGGTAGAGTGTCGAGTGAGGCTTCCTCTAGAGATAATTACAGATACTCCAATGACAGGAACCCCAACAGATACTCATAGACGCTGGATACCAAGAAAGTCTGAACGCCACAGAAAACCAGTTATCAAGCTGCAAGTAGATCTGAAGAGAAGGTCTTATATTTTGAAAAGAGGGAAGTATTGGGATGATCCGGAAAACTTCTCACAAAAGACAAGAAAGGCTCAGGAAACACTAAGAAGAATTTTATCCAACCAGCGTTCACTGGAAGTTTAGCGTGAAACATCAAGAAAAAGAAAATTTGCATGTAGAGTTTCTAACTGGCTAATTACCAAATTGCCACCATATTTAATAGCATTCCGGAATTTTCGGGAAACCCAAGAACATCTAAAATTTTATAAAAATCTTGTATTTTCTGTACTAAAACGAACCTTTGGAGTAAAGTGCTTCTTGCATATTTTGCGCCTTCTCTCTCGTGTTCAGGTCGCTGTGTAGTTCTAGCTTGGTGGTTATGAGAAAAGCTTAGGAACCGAATATAGAGTTCAATTAGCAAGACTTATCAGTGCCTTAATGCAACTACGTCCAGCGCCTCACATGATGTGTGAATTTAATATTTGCAGTCAGAAGGCTCGTTTAGTATGGTGAAGTGCGATGTAATTTAGTTTAGTTTAAGTTGACCAATCGAAGTGCAATATATTTGGTAGCGTGGAATAGGCGATTAGTTGTAGTGAGATTGTGGAAGCTGAATGTAATAGCTTGACAAATCTATGTGAACGATACATAAGTATAGATTCAGAGATGTATGTATAGATGGAGCTTTTTAAACTTGTACGAAGGAAGTGTGGATTGCGCTAGATCTTATGTAAATGTACGGTCAACAGAAAACTGCATAATAGACTAAGATCGTTAGTTGACGAGTCAGTAGGTGTTTCAGTTTTGCATGCGCCTATGTGTGTTTGTTTTCATTCGCATATCTGTGTCTGTTTGGTTATTTATTCTTATATGCAGAGTAGGAGTGGAATTTACATTAGTCAATCGACTTAACCTGTACGTTACCTGTGCGTTGATGGGCATACTTATTGAACTTGCAATATTTGATAAGCAATCATTATATTTATCAGCACATTTGAAGTTAGTATTCTGTTTCAGTATAGTGAATATTGGGTCACAAATCAAATTGTAAAAATCGGATGATGTCATTTATTTGTAATATTACAATCTACTGCATCATGCATTCCGAATTATTTAATTAGGTAAATAAATTTCAGATTACTGGTCATTATCAAATACTGTAGATGTGTGCAAGCTAAAAACAAAAATAAACTTCAGTACAGAGTATCAAAACCAGCTTTAACACATGATTTACTTTAAACTTGTCTATGAAAATACAAGAATCTATAAAGATGAAAATGAAAGAAGCAGAATATTACTTATCATAATTGTGTATAGAATTTAATAGGTGAATATCAGTAAAAAGTATGTAAACAAATTTCATGGTATTATATAAATAGTAACATTACAATGAACATGAATGAATTCAACATTCGAGTTGATTAATACTACTTAAATGTTTATTCTATAACTGATTCTTATAAGAAGTAAAATAAAGTTGAACATAACAAACGGATATATTATTGTGTACATGAATAGATATACTTAAAATTTTCAATTAAACTTGCTTATGTTTAAATTGTGGATAGTTTGAGTGACGTATCAAATGGTGTTGAATAATGTTTTAATTAGTCTATAAAATCTAACAAGTAATTACTTCGTAGATGTATGATTGTTTCTGAGTCTAATTTAATGATTATGAATGAATATATGTATGTACCGAACTAGAAAGTAACCTACATCCATAAATATACACACAGCTAGCAGATTATGAAGTTTAGTATATAAAGTAATTCACCGAATAATACTTTCCCTACATTTTGAAAGCTTTTTAAAAAAACTATTATGAAGTATGTAGATATATATTTATAGTTAATCAGATATGACTAGCAACATTGTTAAGTGAATAAAAAGTTAGATAGATAGAGGGATAGATGTAATGATAAGCAACTCCGCCTTAAGCCCCTCTTGGACTACTGCCGGTCTCAAGCCTGGATAAAGGAGGAGGGTTGAGTATGGGGTTGGTGACCCCATCCCGTAGAAAAATAACTCGCTAAAAAACGCTTACCAGAAAAAATCTATTCATACTGACGTTACTTTAACATACTCTTTACAACTATCTTTCTTAAATAAAAAATGGGACTATACTCAGCTACGAAACCAGAACTAGTGAACGAACAATAGCACAGGAATTCATTTATTCAATAGCTGCAGTAAGTTCGTTCACTGGAACAACAATACTGGCACGATGTTAATTATAACTGTCTAAACAACAGTAATAGAAAAAAACATCTCCAAGCTTTCGTTGGATATTCTCTGTGACTCTGGATTCTAACAATAAACTGCAAATCCTACACGACACATCCTCAAACCAGGTCATAATATGGTGATGCTGGGGCCAGAAAAAACTCCGCCTGTAGCTCTTCCAGAGTTACTGCCGGTCCCAAGCCCGGGTAAAGGAGGAGGGTTGGGCATGGGGTTAGCGTCCCCATCCCGTAGAAACCTAACTCGCTAAAAAAACGCTAACCAGAAAAAATAACTCAAACCATTTAACCTCTGACCTGGGAGTTAGAGGTAATATGACGCTTCATGGTGAAAGCCGAGTTCCTTCGGAAGCCACGAGGCCGATGCCCCTTCTAACAACCAGAGCAACAATTTTTATAGGTACATGGAACGTCCGGACAATGTGGGAGAACGGAAAGACCAGTCAAATAGCAACGGAAATGAGGAGATACAACTTGACAGTACTGGGAATCAGTGAAACCCATTGGACCCAAGCTGGACAACAAAGGCTAAATACGGGAGAGATGCTGCTATACTCCGGTCACGAAGAGGAAAATGCTCCACACACTCAGGGAGTTGCTTTAATGCTATCCAAAGTAGCACGAAATGCACTTGTAGGATGGGAATCTCACGGATCCAGAATCATCAAAGCATCATTCAAAACAAAGAAGGAGGGGATCACAATGAACATTATCCAATGTTATGCACCCACCAATGATAGCAACGACGACGTTAAGGATCAATTCTATGGGAGGCTGCAATCAATCATAGAGAAGTGCCCAAGAAAGGACCTCACCATTCTGATGGGAGATCTAAACGCCAAAGTCGGAATAGACAACACCGGATATGAAGACATCATGGGACTACATGGACTGGGAGAGAGGAACGAAAACGGTGAAAGATTTGCAAATCTGTGTGCATTCAATAAATTGGTCATAGGCGGTACAACATTTCCACACAAACGTATACACAAAGCTACGTGGATCTCACCGGACCACACCACAGAGAACCAGATAGATCACATTTGCATCAATAAAAAGTTCCGAAAGACAATGGAAGATGTGAAAACCAGGAGAGGAGCGGACATAGCTTCAGATCATCACCTGGTTGTGGCCAAATTGAAACTGAAGCTAAAGAAGAACTGGACAACTGGACAAACAGCATCACAAAGGTTCAATACAGCCTTCCTTCGAGATACTGACAAACTCAATGAATTCAAGGTAGCTCTCAACAACAGGTTCCAAGCCTTACAGGATCTACTGAACGAAGAAGAAACTACTATGGAGGATAGCTGGAAAGGTATCAAAGAAGCATTAACTTCAACGTGTCAAGAGGTTCTGGGCCCCAAGAAGCATCATCACAAGGAATGGATCTCTACAGAAACACTGGACAGGATCAAAGAAAGAAAGAACAAGAAGACAGCAATTAACAACAGTCGAACAAGAGCAGAGAAAGTCCAAGCACAAGCAGAGTACATAGAAGCAAACAAGAAAGTGAAGAAGAGCATTAGAGCTGATAAGCAAAAATACGTGGAAGAACTAGCAACGACGGCGGAAAAAGCTGCAAGAGAAGGAAATATGAGACAGCTTTACGATACGACGAAGAAGCTTGCAGGGAAATACAGTAAACCAGAGAGACCAGTCAAAGACAAAGAAGGAAGACCAATCACTGAGATTCAACAACAGCGCAACAGATGGGCAGAGTACTTCGAGGAACTCCTGAACAGGCCGGCTCCAATGAATCCTCCGGACATCGAAGCAGCACAAACAGATCTTCCTATAAATGTCAACCCACCAACGACAGAAGAAATCAGAATGGCCGTCAGACAAATCAAGAGCGCGAAAGCAGCAGGACCTGACAATATACCAGCTGAAGCGTTGAAGTCAGACATCGAAGTAACTACAAGCATGCTTCATCTTCTATTCAAGAAGATTTGGGAGGAGGAACAAGTGCCGATGGATTGGAAAGAAGGACATCTCATCAAGATTCCAAAGAAAGGAGATCTGAGCAAGTGTGAAAACTACAGAGGCATTACACTACTGTCAATACCGGGTAAAGTCTTCAACAGAGTGTTACTGAACAGGATGAAAGACGCAGTTGACACTCAACTTCGAGATCAACAAGCTGGATTCCGTAAGGACCGGTCGTGCACAGACCAGATTGCGACACTACGGATCATCGTCGAACAATCAATTGAGTGGAACTCGTCACTCTACATCAACTTCATTGATTATGAGAAGGCATTTGACAGTGTAGATAGGAGGACGTTATGGAAACTTCTTCGACACTACGGAGTTCCTGAGAAGATTGTCAACATTATCCGGAACTCATACGACGGACTACAGTGCAAAGTAGTGCATGGAGGACAGCTGAGAGACGCATTCCAAGTAAGGACCGGAGTAAGACAAGGCTGTCTACTCTCTCCCTTCCTGTTTCTTGTGGTGGTCGACTGGATTATGAAGACCTCGACATCTGAGAGAAACTACGGCATACGATGGACAGCTCAGAACCAATTAGACGACTTGGACTTCGCAGATGACCTAGCCCTCCTATCACATACACACGAACAAATGCAGATAAAGACAGCCAGCATAGCAGCAGTCTCTGCATCAGTAGGCCTCAACATACACAAAGGGAAAACCAAGGTCCTCAAATACAACACGGAGAACAGCAATCCAATCACTCTTGATGGCGAAACTCTGGAAGACGTTGAATCCTTCACATACCTGGGAAGCATCGTCGATAAACAAGGAGGTTCAGATGCAAACGTCAAGGCGAGGATTGGCAAAGCTAGAGCGGCATTCCTTCAACTGAAGAACATATGGAACTCAAAACAACTTTCAACCAATATCAAAGTCAGAATCTTCAATACGAACGTCAAGGCAGTTCCACTGTACGGAGCTGAAACTTGGAGAACTACAACAACCACCATCAAGAGGGTACAGGTATTTATCAATAGCTGTCTACGCATGATACTCAACATCCATTGGCCGGATACCATCAGCAACAGCCTTTTGTGGGAGAGAACCAACCAGCTTCCAGCTGAAGAGGAAATTAGGAAAAGACGATGGAAATGGATAGGACATACATTGAGGAAATCATCAAACTGCATCACGAGGCAAGCGCTAACTTGGAATCCTGAAGGGAAGCGGAAAAGAGGAAGGCCAAAGAACACATTACGTCGGGAAATAGAAGCGGATATGGAAGGGATGAATAAGAACTGGAAAGAGCTTGAAAGGATTGCCCAGGACAGGGTTGGATGGAGAATGCTGGTGAGCGGCCTATGCTCCTTCACGAGGAGTAACAGGCGTAAGTAAGTAAGTAAGTAAGGGGCCAGAAAACGGAATGTTTTCACAACTAAACAAGATAAATGGTTCAACAGCTCGTCTCCTTTGACTGTATTCATCTCAATGCATTTATGAAGTTCCACATCAAGGATATCAGTGTGACAGATGTGTGAAGTACGCTACTAAATAATATGATCAGTGAAACTGTATAAGTAGGTTATACTTACTAGTTAGACATATTTTAGTGTCTTACAACATTCATTTCGTTTAGACGAATAAATATGAAACATTTAAAGCAGATATTCAATAATTAGATTGCTTTGACGTTTTCAGTGTTCAGTAGACTTGATTCAGCCATCCAGATAATAGTTACGTAGAACCTGGTCTTTATATACATCGGTTCAAGTTGCAATACCTCATTAGCACAGCGAGCCGAAATTGTAAGGACAAATTCCAACAAATATCATAGTTAGTATGAGTATCAGTCGTAATAGAAACGATCAGGAATCGAATGTACAATTACCGAGAGGAAATGATTTCCAAATGATTATCTAAATCAGTCAAACAGAAGTATGTTAATCTATATCGTGGATTTTAACCGCACTTTTATATCTATTTCCTAAATAACTCTGAAAAACAATCTGTTTATAAACAGCCGAAATCGCAAAGACATGATAGGGATATTAAACATTAATTGATCATAACATGATTTATATTACATTAACTTTTATGATAAATTATCGAGATGCTTCAACATTCTCATGGAATTTTCAGTGAACGAACTTATTCATACTCTTCTAATAACATTGATGAATTTTACATCTGAATTAAATCTATGAACTAAAGAAATTGATATTATTCTATTATGGAATTGTGGAATTCGCTATGCTAAGATCTAAAAGAGATTAGATTACTTTTCCCTATATTTAATGATGAATACAACTGAGATTAAATTACACTTGAATTTTCCCCCTAATGATTTCAATAAATTAATGACTTAAATGTATATCCATTAAAGATATATTCCTGTAATACCATAGAATGCTGTATATTATCGATTGGACTAAAATATTTTCTTAGTGATTAAACCTGAATTATTCTTATAATCAGAATATGTAAACAAAACAAAAACAAACTTTGAATCTATTTATTGTGTTATACATTGAATACTACACGTATCTTGAATATTACCAATAACCGAAATTCAAATAAAATTCTTTAAATTATCTATGTCATTTAGTAAAAAAAAAAGAAAAAAAAAGCAAATGGCGAAATATTTAAAGTGAATATATTTTAAACATCTACACAAATTAGATTCTCGATGTGTATCTACTATACATCTTTCAAACGTAAACAAACGATTATTCTCATATTATTATTATTATTACGAATATAATACTGTCTATTCTTTGAATGTTTTATATAATCAGTCATTAATGAGACAAAAATTCATTTCATAAAGTATGTGTTCTAATTAGTTTACTAGTCTGGTTAGCTGAGAACAGTTTCCATAGTTTTACACGTTACCATAGTTTATAATCTGTGAAATATTAAAAAGAATAAATATCTGATTTCAAATATTTAATTTAGAAAGAATGATAGTTATGTTAATGTGTATCATGTTTTAACATAAAGCCTAGTGATTTATAATTTTCACATTGTGTAGAAGTAACTGATAAGTCTTGCGATTTTTGAACGCTATACACGATTCATAAGCTATTCTAAAACCCCCAAGCTAGAATTATACAGCGACCTGAACACGAGAGAGAAGACGCAAGTACGCGAAAGTACTTTACTTCAAGGTTCATTTTTGTACAGAAAAACATGGGTATTTATAGATGTTAACATTTGTTAAATCAACATCACATTTTGGCCAATCCGCTAAAAGACAAATTATGCTACTGACCAATAGTAGCACGCCACGTTGCCATTCTAGAAAGCTCCATCGTGCTCTGATTGGCTAAGACTCTTTGGCTCCTTCAGGGCCTCCGGAGGCGCTGTTGCAGTTCTCGGAAAGCCGGCTTAACAGTAACAGTTGTGGAAACTTTAATTTATCATCAGCGTTTTGTAAAAGAGAATTCCAAATAAAATGGTAAGATTAATTATTCATACCTGTGTAGCTAAACATTTCTGTATCATTTGAACTTTGATCGTATTTCGTATAAAGTCATCTATTTTCCCTAATATGATATTGTTATGTCATTAAGATATTAATGATTTCAATTTTTTCCTAATCTTATTCATTAAAATGAGATAGCAAAAATAGGTATGTTTACTCAAAGCCGCTCACCGTTTCGTTCCATCGACCTTAGACCGCCTGGTACTAGGTGATCATTCCGTATTTCATTTGCTGTGTGTGTGTTCGATGTCTGATGGCTTGCATGGGTTTTAAGTAGTCTTTTGCTACAGTAAAATCACGAAATCATCCAGAAAAACATTAATTTAGCTTTTCGTTTTGTAGTGTACACCTTGGCCCAATTGTTGCTTCATAACTTTATTTGGAATACCAATTATTTTACTAAACTTCCCCGTCTTTGTTTAAAAGTTAATAAGATCTAGAGAGCAGTAGAATGATAATAACTTAACAGTTCTAGATACGCAAAGTTTCCGTGAATCGCTGTTTTACACAAGTATTAAAACAAATTGTAAGATAACCGGTAAGTTTTAATTGTTAGTAATACTTTCTTCAGTTATTAAATTATTATTGCAATAGGTAACATTTCTTAATGATTAGCAAGTTCTGTTTGTTGTGCTTCATATTTAAGAGATATTTTGGTGAACGTATGAGAGGCATTTCAACGTATAAAACTGAGTAGGCATTTCGTTTGCTAAATGAATTCTATAAAGTAGAGATGAATATTTTTATTCATGCTCAGACTAACCATACTTAATACCTCCATTTCGAAAGCAAATTACTAAATAACATGAGATTTAGATAAATGTATTAAGCGTTTCAGTGCACATTTTGTCGTAACCGTAAGCCACAAGGTTTAACACTGAATTGAAAACCATGAGAACTTTAACCAACATGTGAATTTTAAGGTCTAAGTTTGTGAACTACCAAACAGTGTTTTGTGCAACTTTGATCGTCATAAAATATGTCATGAAAGCATTCATGATACTTCACAATCATCTTTGTAGTAGTTTGTAGCGTGATGTCGAGTTGAGCTTGACTATGTACACCGCTACAAGAGACTACGTGCCAGTTAACCAATAAGATCCCCGTAGGCCAATATCAGAAGGCAGATGATGGCTGTAGTCGAGGTTTATTTGCTGGCGATCTTGTGGTATCGAAAGAATACCGAGATCGTGCCAAAGGAGTACAAATGCGATCGGCAAGAAAAGGTACGTTCGTAGAGTCAGAAAGCGCGCAGAAGTAATGGAGTCCTATGGAAGGCCAATATGGTTGTTATTAGCACAGTTAAACAAACGAGCACAACAAAACAATCGCTGGTACAATTGGTTATAAAAATAATTGTTTTCGTCGAACCAATAGCGTTCTGTTGACTTAAGTAGGTCACTACAAGTTCATGGATGTTTTGTGATCTTTTGACCAGAGGATTATCCTCAGAAGTTAAACGAACTTTGAAACCGGTGATGCTGCAATCACCATTGACAGATGAAGCAATAGAACGTATTAAGGATAGAACTGGTAAGCTGATCACTGTTGGTGATGTGAAAACTATGAGAGCTCAACTCTCCACAGCTAGGTGTATGTAATTATATTTCAGGTTGTTCCACAATAACACAACAGTTTCATTCTTCAGGCAAACAAACATTATGTACAAGTTCACCAAAGCTACAAAAAGCACAAACAACAGATTGTTAAGAAATATAGTGTGCGCTTTGCGATGCTATTGGAGAGGAACTTCGACAATTTTTACTTGTGAACCATCAATAACTAGGCAAGACTTAAGTTTTTCTAACGCTTATCTCTGTATAGTCCTCTTTACGATATAAAGTATGGCAAGGAATATGGCAAAGTATGGAGACGTGAGAGGAACTGTTTGCCATGAGAAGTTCTTTGTGATTGTGTTTTTACCTTCACTATATATACAACTTGTAAACTGATTTTTCTGCATTAAATGTTGCTCTTCCTTTACCAGCAGTATTGATACGTCAATAAACTTCTTTCCTAATCCTTCTTTTCATCGTCTTCGTAATTTTATAGTGAGGTGTACAGATAATCTTGACGGGTAAATGTTTTTGAAAATTAGAAACAACTAAGTGTTTGCTTTATAAGTACCTGTTTTGTTATGAAAACTTGTAGTATTGCATCAGTTTAGAAGTTTCGCCAAAATGTTGCATTGCATATATAAGTTTCTTCACTAAGACAATATATTCAGTTAAATACTAGTAAGATTTATGGCATAAAAGACTGACTACATTTGTTATATTTAAATGTGAATAATTCATCAGATGAATAAACGTGGCAGTAGTTTATTGTCAAACTGTAAATTGTTTGTTCACGTATTTTCTATATTCGGAAGTTTTTCAAGTTGCTTGCCTGTATAGACCAGATTATTAGAAAGATTTTGGCCTTTTAATTAGTTTACAGAAGCCATAAGTTGTATGTCAGAAGACGTATGAATAGATTGTGGTGTTTGAATGAATTAATGACTCCTTTGTACGTGTTGAATGTTTGATTTCGAATTCTAAATACAGTACATTCGTTAGTGCTTGTGTAGTACTTCTTGATTCAATTGCGTTATCCCTGGGATTCTTAGTTCATACTATAATTCAAATACTTCTAATTATCATATTGGCGTCGCGATGGGGCCTGCGATGGAACAGTTAGATATTCATTCAACCTCTGAAGCTTTTGAAGATTATTTGGAAAGGTTTGAAATCTGGAGCATGACCAAGAAAGATGATGAGGATATTAATATTGTGGCACATTTTCTCACATTCATTGGAAAAGAAGCATATGGCTTATTAAAAATTTTGGCTTTACCGGAAAAGCCCATTTCTTTTCCTTATACAACTCTCAAGGAACTACTTCTAGACTATGCTAAGTATACAAATTTCGAATGCGGTAAAGGGAGATTTCGTAAAATAATTTATGAGGATATAAAAAATTCCACTATATTACGTCACCCCATCCCAGTGCATACTCAAGGTTGTGCAGTTCACGAAGATGGGCACAAGTTTAGTCAATGTTTTTCTTGTGGCAAGTTCCACCCTTTTAATTCATGTAAATTTCGTAATTGTAAGTGCTTTAAGTGTGGTGATGTTGGACATATTCAGTCAGTTTGTAATACTACTGTTCATCTTGCTGCAACTAATATTAAGTCTTGTGATTCTGATTCCATTAAGTTGAGTATTTATAATGATCATTTATCTTTATCGACGATTTCAAAAGACAGTTTAGAGTCATATAGCAGTTCAGAGTTAAATGAAACTCAGGATTCTTGCGAGACAACAATTTCTAATGAATCAACCTATCAGATTTCTCATGTTATTGTACCAGATATGATTTTTCCTAATGATTCACACATTTCTGATGAAATTTCTTACAAATCTGATGAGAATATTTCGGATAAATTTAATCATGATCGAAAATCTGATGTAGTTTTGATTGATGCTGATTTTTCTAATGATCCTTTACTCTGCAATGACATTCTTAATAAATTTGAGGAAACTGTTTCAGAAGGATCAAATCTTGATGTCATATCAAATATTATTTGTCCTCATGATGCATTTGTTTCTTGTGAGAAACTTGTTCAATGCGAAGCACGAGTATTAAATGAGTTGGAGTTTGATTACAATTCAGATAATTCCATATCAACTGTTGTTTGTCCTTATCATAAATTCACTTCCAATGTTTACTCAAGTCAAATTGAGAAAGATGTTTTAAATGAAGCCACATTATTCATAACTTGGGGATATGATGATCCGACATTATTTCGTGGGGGAGGATAGTCTGCGGTTCATATCTTAGGTAGTAGTTCCAGTATTCAACCGGCATGGTGATTGTTCACAATCCCAGAAATCAAGTGAGTCTGTTCCGATTTCAGTTGTTAATTCTAATACTAATAAGTGCATTCTAGATAATACAGAGTCTTTATCCAATACATTGTCGGACAGACACAGTATGAACTTGAAAAGAAGACGTTCAATTGATTACAGACACTTAGACTCTAATTTAAGCTGTGGCGGATGTGGTGTTTGAATGAATTAATGACTCCTTTGTACTTGTTGAATGTTTGATTTCGAATTCTAAATACAGTACATTCGTTAGTGCTTGTGTGGTGCTTCTTGATTCAATTGCGTTATCCCTGGGATTATTAGTTCTTACTATAATTCAATAACTTCTAATTATCATATAGATTTCCAGCTTTATCAATACAGTTGTGTAAAACAACATATCCATCATGAAACAAAAGGTTCAACTACGTTATCAGTATCAAATTCCATAAGCAAACGGAATAGCAACTAACAGAATTTACCCTTAAGTGTCTTACTCTTAGAAGTTCACCTAGTCATTTGGAATTTGCAAAGGAATTGCAGGCACCGAATAACCTGATTCAAAAACTTCAAGTAATATCATGAAATTTGAGAAGATTCTAATTACAACGTTCATAATACTATTAGCAAATCACAGTTTACATACAATAATAACATTATTAAAAAGCACTATTTAGATATTACTCATTAATACCTATCAGATATTTGTTTATATTTTGGTCAGTGACTGCAGATTCTGTTTACAGAAATCCATTCACAATCTCTATAACATGCACATCATAAATTCGTATTCACCAGAAACATAGTTCAGTTACCATGCTCAAAATAGATAAACATCGTTTTACTTATGAAGAATATGTCACTAATTAATGTGACACAGTTATTTGACATACGGTTCCTGGGCATACTCAGTAAGCGGACAAAAAAGGCTATCAACGTCAATTTTTAATCACATAACTTTTTTTCTCAAATTAGTTATATAGTAACATGTCAGTTCTGTCAGAAATGATGGATAGAACTGTTTGTGGTTGTGTGCTACCAACTTAACCCAAGCTCCCAACTTTGGGGAAATTTTTGGGATAATTCCCAAATCATGCGTAGCACATCATTCCAGAATGACATTTTATATGCATTCGATTATTAAACGTTAAAACATTAAATTACAATGAATATATGTTAATTTTTATACAATGAAGACTTTTGGTCATGAATAGTCTATCCACTTTCAGGTCTTGTTTTAATACGTCAAACAGACACGAGACAATGAGTTGTCGTCTGTAAACTACTTTTTCAAAATTCGGACGCCATGTAGGTGAGTTATTCGCACTGTCGAAAACTTCGATTACAGTAGCTGTTCAGTCTCGCTTAAGTTAATTGTTGTTATAACGTGTGGTCCGCCTATTGGAGAGCAGCCTATTATCGATCGAAACAGTGACGCATAAAATACGTGCGAGCAGCCTAGAGTCCTGATTGGTCCTGCTTCCCTGTCTAGCCCAGCCAATTGAGTTTAGAACACAAGTCTGAGCCTCGGTGATATGAATCGTTATATTTCAAACATACACTGTTTATATACCAAACAAACAGACTACATCGTACCATAAATAGAAAGTAACATTTGTACAAGATTTAACCTTCAGGAAATGACAAAAATAAATATTGACCAATAAGGAGATGACACGTTGTAAGAATGTTGACCAGTGGGGAAATGACACTACTTCTCATTCAGGAATAGCATTAGATAATTTCTGGGGTATTTTCTGAATACCCCAACAATTGTCACTTTCAGAAAAATAATTTACAGCTTGATAAGATTGCTAAAAAGTGGGCTCAAGCTGCCAGAGACTTGAGGTTGCTGGACTGTCCCAGATCAACGTATTACAGAAGGTTGCAGAAGTTAAGAGATAAATTCATAAAAAAGTATCAGTTAACCAGCAGTGACGAAGAGGACGACAATTCAGTTGTCGTCACAAAAGTAGGTACCATGGTAGCTACAGAGCAGTGTAACAATATTGTCTCAGAAACAGCCAGCGCTTCATGTAGTTATGTCCAGTGTTGTGGCAGTTCAGCCGATGGTAGTGTAGCTTTATTAATTAACAATTCATTGGTGGTGTTCTTCCAGAAATCTCTCCACCCAGTCATCTTTCAATGAAAGAACAGGTCGACAGAATTGTCATTGGCATGATGAAAGGTGGTGATATAACCGTGAAGAAGGCTGACGAAATTCTGGTCTTATTTCTCGTGCGCATTCCTGAACTCCCAACATCCGTCCGAGTTGTTCTACGTCGATGCAACGACGTGGAGCCTAAAATTCTGGGATTGGAGACTTACTACCATTTGGGATGGAAATCGAATCTGCTGAGGATTTCCGAAACTTCGCTACGTAAAATCCGTTTTACAGAACTGAAGCTGCAGTTGAACTACGGTGGTCTAAGCTTATTTAAAAGCTCTAACCAACATCTGTGGCCGATACTAGGTCGCATAGCGGGTCCATTAGTTAGTAATATTTTTATAGTTGGGATATATGGTGGTGAAGTGAAACCATCTGCTTTCAACGACATGTCAGCAGCACTTATAACTAAGTTACGAGAGTTGCTGACAGTAGGTATTAGTGTAGATAAGTATCAGGTACATTTAACAGTTAAATTGGTTGCTGTTATTTGTGACGCTTCAGCTCGCAGTAACGTTCGGTATGTTGTTAGACACAACGGTACCGCTGGCTGTGACAAATGTCATGTTTTAGGGATACGAATGGGTGGTCGAATGACTTTCTCCATTGGTGAACACGCATTGAGAAATGACGTCACTTTTCGTAGTAAGTCCCAATCCACCCATCATCGTGGTGGAAGTTCATTTGAAACTCTGCCATTGGATATGATAAAATGTTTCCCCTCTGAACTTATGCATATGATTTACTTAGGTATCACTAAAAACTCATTTCATTATGGAAGGACCTAGCTATTGAGCGACTTGATAGGATGGACCAGTCGTCTATGGCATCCATAAATGAAGCACAAAACTTATGTAGAGAGCACACTATATGTGATTTTCAACGCAAATGTCGTTCACTACATGAAGTTTCTGTATGGAAAGCAACTGAATGTCGGTTGTTCTTACTATACTTAGGGCCTGTAGTTCTTCATAATAGGTTACCACTATCGATGTACAGAAACTTCCAGTCACTCTCTTTGTCAATATGTTTATTATTTCACCCTAGGTTGCACACCACTTTCGCAGACAGTGTTCGCGTTTATATTAACAACTTCTTATTAGGTTACGAAAAGTGTTACGGTAGCGACCACTTAATTTACAATGTGCATAGTTTAAAGCACATTGCCGAGGACGTTATAGAACATGACAGTTTAGAGTCATTCTCTGCCTTTCCTTTTGAATCATACATGAGGACAATTAGGAGTTCAGTACACTGCGGATTCGCTGCGGCTAAACAAGCGGCACAGCGATACGCCGGAGAAGTTTACTTTCAAAGTATACTTAATCAGGATACGGCTGACAATCTCAATGAGCCTGAGGTAACTTATGATTCTTCCAAGGAAGTCATCAGTTACAGAAACTCAAAGCTATCTGCCACAAGGCCGGACAATTTAGTTATCGTCAATGGTCGACCAGGGTTCGTCACACAAATAGCTGATGGAGGCCGGCCAAGGTTTCGAGCATTCCATGACCTTGTAGATTTATATACGGACCCTTTTCGCTCCGGTAGTATCGGCATGTTTAAGTGTTCTACGTTAAGCCACGAGTGTAAGTGGATTCCTACAACAGACATCCTTTGAAGGTGTATTTGTATGAGGACACAAAATTATAAGGTTGTTATCCCTTTTTTGCATACATTCAAATAGGAAATGTGACATCATTCCTCAATGGCTGTCGCAAATATAGTACTGCATGCAGTAAGTGTCAGTTGGTTAGTGCTTCGGCCTCACCCATCAGGAAGTGTTAATGAATGTTCACGAAAGTACTTTAGTAAAAGGTACCAATAATATTTAAAAAAATATTGTTTTATTTTTCATTAAAAATAAATGTACTAAATTTTATCTAAATTTCTATGTAAATTCAATTCATAACTATTTTATAACATTCAAAAATTGATTTTATAACCTATTATTATTAGACATTATTGTTGGAGTTTTTGATTGAGATCATAAATTGATGAATGTTAGACTATTATTGAAAACTTGGTAACATTTTGAATGATCGTTTATTCCTAGTATATGACTGTTTAGCATAGTACATGAACAATGCTACATGCGAGAAGATAGTCGTGCAAGATTGTGGATTGATTGAAGATAGATATTATTACCATCTAGAGGTTAAATGTTCACATGAGATACTGAATGTCGTGAGTTCGAATTCTACATTCAGGATCGTTATTACCTACTGCTGAATCGTCCTATATTAAAACGAAACAGCCGTCTATTACTTTCACGTTTTGAATAGTAGTCTAACATTCATCGATTCATGATCACAATACAAAAGAAAAATCAACAATTAGATGGTGGTTGGAGGTAGTCTATAGGAAAGCCTGGACTCGGGTTTCGTGCTACTTGGCACTCGTCACCAAGGTTTACCTGTAATCTTTGAGGGAACTGGTGCTCCCTGACGGATTTGATCCCGTGTCACCCAGCTTCAAAGTCAGAGATGTTACTACTGAGCTATCCGGGCACCGGTCACCGCGGGCACGAAACCCGGGTCCAGGGTTTCCTGTCGACTAACTCCGACCACCATCTAATCTCACAATAGTGCCCGCGGTGTTGAGTCACCTAGACTGGTGGCCACATTTCAACATGATCGATAGCATTCGATCTGCACTAATAATAAGGACTAGACACGCATGACATTGGTCAACAAGTGATCAACAATCTTCACAACCTCATATTGATAATTGCCAGATTTATATGTTATATTCCATGAGGTTATAATCTGTAATAAACTCTACTTACTTTGTATACATAAAAGTATTTTTAACTTGGCAAGTCTCAATTTACTAGATAAACATATAGTTACATAACCTAAGTATCAATTTTATGATGATATAAGTGAACTTTTTTTTTGTTTATATGAAATTGTATTATTATTTTCAATTAAAATATTTTAGATTTGGATGAATTAGTTAATTCAGTGATAATCAAACACAGTATGCGCTTTAATTAGTTAATAAATATCTATTATTGAATGAAAGATATACAATTTTTATTTGAACAGTATTTATAATCTTTATATGCAATGATGGATGGTGATTAGCAATGGAATCAAGGACGCATGTTTCATCCTAGTTCGGACTCGTCACCTGAATGTACCTGCATCTTAGAGTTGATGATTACTCTGTGACATGAACTCAAGTATCATAGACTTCAAATAGCATTGTGTTATTTATTTAACTACTGAGTCCTGATAAACATTTACTTGTGCAGTAAGGGTGATATTAGCAAACAACATTAAGTGAATTCATTATCATTTACACAATTATGTAATAATGAATGAAAGTTATTTTGATTTATATATTTAGTGTATTTAATTGAGGATGAATGTTATTTACGTCTATCTGTATTATGAACAATCTATTTATTGATTGATTATACTCAATATAGAAGTGAAAGTCTCAAAATCTTCAACATTTTATAAATGTTTTACCGGAGAAAAATCCACTATTGAAGGTAAGAGTGAATATTCAATAAACCACATAATTCAATGCTTCAAGTCTATTTATCATTTAATTTTACTATTCTGTTCATGTTATTTAATCAATAAAATTTTCTAATAATTGTTAATCTATTTAATTAAAAAGTTACGTTATTCATATACTACTTTACATCCTTACGCCTGTTACTCCTCGTGATGGAACATAGGCCGCTCACCAACAATCTCCATCCAACTTTACCACCAAACAATCCTTTCCAGCTCTTTACAGTTGTCATTCATCCTTTTCATATCTGCTTCTCATTCCCGATGCAATGTGTACTTTGACCTTCTGCGTTTCCACTTCCATTCAGAATTACAAGTTGGAGATTGCCTCGATTATTTGCCAAAACTCGTCTTCACGTCTGCATTGGATCACCCTTGTTCATCGATGATGCTTCCCACGTAAGTGGAGGATTCCACATTATCCACAGTTTCGCCACCAAGTCTGATTGAGTTGGTGTTCTCCGTGTTGTATTTGAGGATGTTGCTTTTTCCTTTGTGTATGTTGAGGTCTACTGATGCAGAGGCTGCCACTACACTAGATGTCTTCATCTGCATTTGTTTGTGTGTGTTTATGGGATGTCACGGCTAGGTCATTTGCAAATTCTGAATCGTCTAATTGTTTCTGAGCTGTCCAATGTACTCCTTGCTTTCACTCAGATGTCGTGGTTCTCCTAATCCAGTCAACTGCCAGCTGTAGTTTTCACATTTGTTCAGATCTCCTTTCTTTGGAATCTTGGTGAGGTGTCCTTGTTTCCAGTCCGTTGGCACTTGTTCCTCCTCCCAAATCTTCTTGAATAGAATGTGAAGCATGTTTGTAGTGACTTCATTGTCTGACTTCAGTGCTTCAACTGGTATATTGCCGGTCCTGCTGCTTTCCCGCTCTTGATTAATCTGATGACCATTCTGATTTCTTCCATCGTTGGTGGATTGACATCTATAGGAAGATCTGTGTGTGCTGCTTCAATGTCCGAATTCTTAGATGAACATTAGTAATGTTTCGTTAAATGAGCATATGTCTTGTATATTCTATGTGTTAAAAGTCATCTTTATTTCGAAATTCGCAATAAAAATTGTATACAGTTGGGATGGATTGTCAACAGATTCAGAGTCTACTTAGGAAACAAGCATTATATGAAGTAAATTATGTAAACTAATAACTTACAATCAGTATTATTTTATGGTGGCAATAATCATTACGGATAATGTAAGTCATTTTCAATATCCTGTTCAACATACAAATCTCTTAGTTTCGATAACTAATGATGGCGGTTTTTTGAACATCAAAATTAATTAACCTAAATCAAATGATAGACAGTTTCGTAGCATGTTGTGTGTGTAATCCGTCTAGAATAAGCTAATCATATATACTGGATTAATTTAGTTTGATAGTAATAGGAAATTAACCCTCGAATGTAATCCAACACTGGAATTCGAACGGAAGGCAATTTCAAAATATAATTAGCGGGCATTTTTGAAAAGGACGAAAAATCTATACAATAAGTGATTCAATACCATTTTGGTCTAGTAAGTGATGATTTTGCAAAGAAATGTTTTTATCTAAATAATTTACAATTATTGACTGCAGAGTAGTTATTTTTTTCGATCAGCCTTAGTTGCAAGACATAACATCATAATGTCCTAAAAGTTCTGAATCTACTGACTGTTTTTCACTTTCCAATGCACACACATACTTTTCATGGTTGAATGACAAAATCAATCTAATTTTGTTCTGCCCGGTGACATAATTCATTTTTATAAGCGATTACGACATCTGTGTTTACATCTTATTCTCACTTAAAAATCTTGTGTTTATGTGTACATGGATGTTAGTTGAGTTTGAATGTCCATTATCCATAGCAATCTGTTTTCTAAACAAATTATGAATAGCTTATGAAAAGCAACTTACTTCATAAATTTTTGCAATAATATAGGAAAGGCGGCTCAGAAAAACGGAACGGGATGTGAAAGCCCTGTAAATCTGGATGAACAAGGTAAGCTGAAATGAACTACCCATTCAATTATTATACAAGTAGCAATTGTAATTGCATACGAAAGTTGTTCTCAAAAGTTATTCTTTAAGTACTGACTAGACAATACGACTCAACGAACCACATAACATTGAAATCATTTACATAGTAATTCTAAATAGACACTAATCTACTTAAACAGACGTTTCACTAAATGAAACCAACATTAAATATTTTAACGAGAGTGAAATACTGATACCGGTCTAATTATCATAGAGTTTGACAGGAATGAAATATAGCTTTCTGAATCAATTTGGATCACTGTATTTTGACTGACCTCGTTATGTAATTAGGTTGACTTCAATGGCATGATATTTCTAGAGTCTGATGCAAAATATTTCGAGGATACTTATTTGTGAGGTACACATCTCAGCAGACAAATCATATTGAAGTAAGACGAATAGATTGATGAAGCATGAACGTTGGCTAATAACCGAATCACACAATGAATTCGATACTCAGTTTATATATATTTTCATTGAGTGCAGTGAATAGATATGCAAGCGTATGTGCAGATACACAGAAATATACGGAAAGTGACATTATCAAAAGCACAATTATGTTAGGGGATTGATATAGACAAATATTACATGGTCACCAAATAAAAGTCATTTGTCATAGGATTTATTTAGTATCCCATTTGCTCAAAATAATCACAGGTTCACATATGGGTATGATCAAATAATGTGGTTGTAATAGTTTGTTATCTCGCGAATCATACTAGTAACTTATTCACAACATAGTGAACTAGTTAACTAACAGCAATATTATCCCAGTCTTTGTGTACAGTTTCGATAGCATACACAAATGTACATGATTAGTTTTAATGTGTTTCATGAATTTTGACATATGAATAAATGGTAGATTACAAATGAAAATATGAATACACTCTGAATGTTTTCATGTGTTCTAGACATTTTACAATTAACTAATTTGGCTTTAACGAAAGGCAAAATTATCAATAATTACAACGAAAATTTGTGTAAGTAATAACCTACAAAACTTTATCTGATAAAATAAATGCTCTTTATTGAATAACACATTTACTTAACTTACAGTAGTATATGGGTGTTTATGAAAACTTCATGTTGCAATAATTAATGTACATCTTGGACTAAATGAAATGAAAGAATGTACTACTCACTAATTTATAAGTAACATTGTAGTGAGCAGTGGTGTTCAACCGGGTCAGTTGTGAGATAGTACCTCAGTGATGACAATGGTGGATGTGTTGTTCAATTTCGTGGATTAGTTGAAGTTAGACATTAACACCGTTGGATAACGGCTCAGTGGTCTATTGGTTAAGGGCTCGTGCACGAGACCAGTAGGTTCAGGGTTCGAATCCCGCTTGTGTGATCGTGGGTGAGCACTGTTGTGGAGTCCCACGATAAGACGAAACAGCTGTACAGTGTTCCCAGGTTTTACATGGTGGTCTTGCCTCAATTAGCTCATGAACTCAACAACTGAAATAACATTTATGTATTATATTTAACATAAAACAGTTTCATAAAGGTAATTGATGAGTTTAAATTATTTGTTATACATTACAATGATTTACTGAGTGATTATTTGTAAAATTTCAGTCAAACATGGACTTATACTAAGATTTTATCACAACTAAACGGAGTAAACTGTGAGTTAATTTCATATATTATTACATATTGACTAATTATGCATTTATAAAAATGGTGAAAACATTCAATGACAGTTTCGAGGAATCCAGGTGTATAAATAAAGAATGTTAAAAGGTGTTTGTACAGCACTAGACTTCAATGTGTACAAAGGAGATTCAAACTAATGTATTCGGTTTCATCTCGGTATTTAACTGAATATATTGTCTTAGTGAAGAAACTTATATATGCAATGCAACATTTTGGCGAAACTTCTAAACTGATGCAGTACTACAAGTTTTCATAACAAAACAGGTACTTATAAAGCAAACACTTAGTTGTTTCTAATTTTCAACAACATTTACCCGTCAAGATTATCTGTATACCTCACTATAAAATTACGAAGACGATGAAAAGAAGAATTTGGACAGAAGTTTATTGACGTATCAATACTGCTGGTAAAGGAAGAGCAACATTTAATGCAGAAAAATCAGTTTACAAGTTGTATATATAGTGAAGGTAAAAACACAATCACAAAGAACTTCTCATAGTAAACAGTTCCTCTCACGTCTCCATACTTTGCTATATTCCTTGTCATACTTTATATCGTAAAGAGGACTATACAGAGACAAGCGTTAGAAAAACTTAAGTCTTGCCTAGTTATTGATGGTTCACAAGTAAAAATTGTCGAAGTTCCTCTCCAATAGCATCGCAAAGCGCTACCTATATTTCTTAACAATCTGTTGTTTGTGCCTTTTGTAGCTTTGGTGAACCTGTACATACTGTTTGTTCGCCTGAAGAATGAAATTGTTGTGTTATTGTGGAACAACCTGAAATATAATTACATACACTTACCTGTGGAGAGTTGAGCTCTCATAGTTTTCACATCATCAACAGTGATCAGCTTACCAGTCCTATCCTTGATACGTTCTATTGCTTCATCTGTCAATGGTGATTGCAGCATCACCGGCTTCAAAGTTCCTTTATCTTCTGAGGGTAATCCTCTGGTCAATAGATCACAAAACATCCATGAACTACTACAAAGATGATTGTGAAGTATCTCGAATGCTTTTATGACATTGAAGATGCCACAGGTATTCGGAGTTTGACAACGCTTTAACCAGTAACACCTTCTAATACGAAGCGCACCCACCAAGTAAAATCAAAAGACAGAAGCGAGGAGATCGAAGATATATTTGATAAGCTATCAATATATCGAGGATCGTTGGCACTAATCTGGCTAGCGATTGCGGCAGATGTTGAGCACGGCGTTCCCACGCGTGATCTGGTGCGGATGCTCGACCGAGCGCCTTCAGCTAGATGAGTCCACTAAAACTATGGTCAGCATCCAATGTCGAAAACTTACAGAGCTATTTGATTTTGGGGTTAAGCTACATGGGCTTGACATAGCAATCAACACCACACAGTAACTGAAGGTAAGTTACACTGAAAACATTGCATAGCAATCAATTTTCGAATTGTTGACGATTTGTCACCATTGATATCTCACTCTTTAACTCACTTCAGTTCTTAGCCATATTTCTAGCGTCACAAGTCATAATCGATTGAAGTTGAAATCGTAAGTCGTGATTGACCAACAGCTATCAGCCATATGCTGTTATCCTGAGTGCCACAGAGCCATATCACAAACTCACCATGTTGAGATTCCACTAGGTAACAGAGTCACCAAGTATTGCGCGATTTGTAATTAGATGTTTGAAAGTGGTGACATCATTCCATCTATCGTCACTCATGGAAACAAACATCGATACACATTGCATTGCTAATGTGTGAGTGAATGCTCAAAGATAATAATGATACAACACAGAATGTCTCACAACATCCTCAGTTGTCATGTAGGCTGGCATAACTAACTGTACATTTCACTTTATTAGAGTTTGTGGGGGTAATTAACATTGATTTCTTTTGTAATTAGTCTTCGTTATTATTCCATTTTTGTCATTACAATCAATAACAAAAACCCAGTACAAAATAAGTTTGTGTTAACCATTCCCACCGTCATTCACACAACTATACAGACACACAAATTATTGGACTATTCCAGAAGTACACTACAAGCAGTGAGTGCAAACATGTATTTCTGTCGGTGTTGCTGAAGAATCCTGAGTTTGTTTTGAGATGAAATGTGGTCAATGGGTTTACTACCAGAATGAATACCAAATAAGTCTCCACAACTCTGTTTTTCACCAGTTTTTTGATAAGTTGACGAGTATAATGTTGGTAAACAGTTTGAGAATAATCACAAGTAGTCTTGTTTTTTATTGGATTGGACTCACAGATGATATACGATCACATTAATGATGTGAACGATAATCACGACGTTGGAAGATATCGAACAATGAAGGAAATAGAGGACTGAGTGAGTGAAAACAACAGCAACAACAAAAACCAGCTCACAGAGATGAAAGAAATGGGTGAATGCCAGCATACATCTACAAAACACAAATTTACGAATCAAGCACAATTAAGCAAACGGTTTCTTTGTTAACTCCTCTTTAGACTCATCGAGTTATTACTTACTTACTTACGCCTGTTACTCCTCGTGAAGGAGCATAGGCCGCTCACCAGCATTCTCCATCCAACCCTGTCCTGGGCAGTCCTTTCAAGCTCTTTCCAGTTCTTATTCATCTTTTTCATATCTGCTTCTATTTCCCGACGTAATGTGTTCTTTGGCCTTCTTCTTTTCCGCCTCCCTTCAGGATTCCAAGTTAGCGCTTGTCTCGTAATGCAGTTTGATGATTTCCTCAATGTATGTCCTATCCATTTCCATCGTCTTTTCCTAATTTCCTCTTCAGCTGGAAGCTGGTTGGTTCTCTCCCACAAAAGGCTGTTGCTGATGGTATCCGGCCAATGGATGTTGAGTATCATGCGTAGACAGCTATTAATAAATACCTGTACCTTCTTGATGGTGGTTGTTGTAGTTCTCCAAGTTTCAGCTCCGTACAGTGGAACTGCCTTGACGTTCGTATTGAAGATTCTGACTTTGATATTGGTTGAAAGTTGTTTTGAGTTCCATATGTTCTTCAGTTGAAGGAACGCCGCTCTAGCTTTGCCAATCCTCGCCTTGACGTCTGCATCTGAACCTCCTTGTTTGTCGACGATGCTTCCCAGGTATTTGAAGGATTCAACGTCTTCCAGAGTTTCGCCATCAAGAGTGATTGGATTGCTGTTCTCCGTGTTGTATTTGAGGACCTTGGTTTTCCCTTTGTGTATGTTGAGGCCTACTGATGCAGAGACTGCTGCTATGCTGGCTGTCTTTATCTGCATTTGTTCGTGTGTATGTGATAGGAGGGCTAGGTCATCTGCGAAGTCCAAGTCGTCTAATTGGTTCTGAGCTGTCCATCGTATGCCGTAGTTTCTCTCAGATGTCGAGGTCTTCATAATCCAGTCGACCACCAGAAGAAACAGGAAGGGAGAGAGTAGACAGCCTTGTCTTACTCCGGTCCTTACTTGGAATGCGTCTCTCAGCTGTCCTCCATGCACTACTTTGCACTGTAGTCCGTCGTATGAGTTCCGGATAATGTTGACAATCTTCTCAGGAACTCCGTAGTGTCGAAGAAGTTTCCATAACGTCCTCCTATCTACACTGTCAAATGCCTTCTCATAATCAATGAAGTTGATGTAGAGTGACGAGTTCCACTCAATTGATTGTTCGACGATGATCCGTAGTGTCGCAATCTGGTCTGTGCACGACCGGTCCTTACGGAATCCAGCTTGTTGATCTCGAAGTTGAGTGTCAACTGCGTCTTTCATCCTGTTCAGTAACACTCTGTTGAAGACTTTACCCGGTATTGACAGTAGTGTAATGCCTCTGTAGTTTTCACACTTGCTCAGATCTCCTTTCTTTGGAATCTTGATGAGGTGTCATTCTTTCCAATCCATCGGCACTTGTTCCTCCTCCCAAATCTTCTTGAATAGAAGATGCAGCATGCTTGTAGTTACTTCGATGTCTGACTTCAACGCTTCAGCTGGTATATTGTCAGGTCCTGCTGCTTTCGCGCTCTTGATTTGTCTGACGGCCATTCTGATTTCTTCGGTCGTTGGTGGATTGACATTTATAGGAAGATCTGTGTGTGCTGCTTCGATGTCCGGTGGATTCATTGGAGCCGGCCTGTTCAGGAGTTCCTCGAAGTACTCTGCCCATCTGTTGCGCTGTTGTTGAATCTCAGTGATTGATCTTCCTTCTTTGTCTTTGACTGGTCTCTCTGGTTTACTGTATTTCCCTGCAAGCTTCTTCGTCGTATCGTAAAGCTGTCTCATATTTCCTTCTCTTGCAGCTTTTTCCGCCGTCGTTGCTAGTTCTTCCACGTATTTTTGCTTGTCAGCTCTAATGCTCTTCTTCACTTTCTTGTTTGCTTCTATGTACTCTGCTTGTGCTTGGACTTTCTCTGCTCTTGTTCGACTGTTGTTAATTGCTGTCTTCTTGTTCTTTCTTTCTTTGATCCTGTCCAGTGTTTCTGTAGAGATCCATTCCTTGTGATGATGCTTCTTGGGGCCCAGAACCTCTTGACACGTTGAAGTTAATGTTTCTTCGATACCTTTCCAGCTATCCTCCATAGTAGTTTATTCTTCCTTCAGTAGATCCTGTAAGGCTTGGAACCTATTGTTGAGAGCTACCTTGAATTCATTGAGTTTGTCAGTATCTCGAAGGAAGGCTGTATTGAACCTTTGTGGTGCTGTTTGTCCAGTTGTCCAGTTCTTCTTTAGCTTCAGTTTCAATTTGGCCACAACCAGGTGATGATCTGAAACTATGTCAGCTCCTCTCCTGGTTTTCACATCTTCCATTGTCCTTCGGAACTTTTTATTGATGCAAATGTGATCTATCTGGTTCTCTGTGGTGTGGTCCGGTGAGATCCACGTAGCTTTGTGTATACGTTTGTGTGGAAATATTGTGCCGCCTATGACCAATTTGTTGAATGCACACAGATTTACAAATCTTTCCCCGTTTTCGTTTCTCTCTCCCAGTCCATGCAGTCCCATGATGTCTTCATATCCGGTGTTGTCCATTCCGACTTTGGCGTTTAGATCTCCCATCAGAATGGTGAGGTTTTTTCTTGAACACTTCTCTATGATTGATTGCAGCCTCTCATAGAATTGATCTTTAACGTCGTCGTTGCTATCATTGGTGGATGCATAACATTGGATAATGTTCATTGTGATCCCCTCCTTCTTTGTTTTGAATGATGCTTTGATGATTCTGGATCCGTGAGATTCCCATCCTACAAGTGCATTTCGTGCTACTTTGGATAGCATTAAAGCAACTCCCTGAGTGTGTGGAGCATTTTCCTCTTCGTGACCGGAGTATAGCAGCATCTCTCCCGTATTTAGCCTTTGTTGTCCAGCTTGGGTCCAATGGGTTTCACTGATTCCCAGTACTGCCAAGTTGTATCTCCTCATTTCCGTTGCTATTTGACTGGTCTTTCCGTTCTCCCACATTGTCCGAACGTTCCATGTACCTATAAAAATTGTTGCTCTGGTTGTTAGAAGGGGCATCGGCCTCGTGGCTTCCGAAGGAACTCGGCTTTCACCATGAAGCGTCATATTACCTCTAACTCCCAGGGCAGAGTTTAAATGGTTTGAGTTATTTTTTCTGGTTAGCGTTTTCTTAGCGAGTTAGGTTTCTACGGGATGGGGACGCTAACCCCATGCCCAACCCTCCTCCTTTACCCGGGCTTGGGACCGGCAGTAACTCTGGATACGCTACAGGCGGAGTTTCCTCGAGTTATACATTAAGCATTACTGTGACACAGTAAACACTATATTACAAGATATCGGTGAAGACTATAATTGAATTATTCAATGTTATAAATCTTGAAATAGTGATGTTCCTGTCATCGCCTTGTATGCTGAATTAATGTGTCGATTGTTGCATTTAAAGTTTAAATAATTAAAGAGCGATTTAAGTAAGCAGTGGAGATCTTCACTTCATAAAATGAAAGTACTCGATAAGCCTGATGATACAGGTCAAAATATATCATGGTTATCGTAGCAAGAATAATAACAACAATCATTAGAGAGATGTGTCAAATACGCATTCATCGGAGGTAGACTGGGATAACGCTAAAATTTGATCATGTTACACGTTGAATGAAGACATTCTCTGTCGTAGAATGACGGTTTGACACTATCAAAATATGTTCTGCCTGTCGTATGGTAATACATAATGCAACACAAGAGATAATTCTGCTAAATACAGATTTACTCGCACCATAAATATTTCAGGATAGACGACCAGTTAGACATTCGGAATTTGTGTCGAAATCCAATATACGAATGTGTGTTTTCGTTCCCGTACCTCTCAAACAAAGTATGCAAACGTTTGCAAACACAGCCAAATACAATTTGAGAATTTATCTGATCAAATTGAAGAGTTGCACACAGTTAGTGAAGATAAGAAAAGCTGATTAAAACCTAAACTAGTTGATATGGCAAACCAATATCTTGTTTCCCCCACACCACAGTCTAAACATTTATCCAAAGACTATGTTGATTTTAAACACATCATAGGTTGTAAGCAGCTGGTGAGAAACTAACGAAATAAAATGAATTTATACTACTCTGCTTCAATGTTCGTTCTTGCTCTGTTTAGGATAATCTAACGAGAGTATGTGTATGACATTAATGCATACTACTAAAGAACTAGCAAACCTGAAAATGCTTTAGTTCACATAAATGAAAACATCCCGTTTGTATGAACATAGAAGTGCGTCTGCAAATTAGGATGTGTCGATTGTGACACTTTCTATATTGGAAAGTCATTTCGTGAAATCTTGACTCAAAACAAAGAACATCTTAAATACACAAAAACACCTAATTATCCTGTGGTAATATAGAGATTCTAAATTAGATTGAAGATGTCGGTACGTTCCACTTTCAATAACCATCAAATCGATATGAAAAATATCAAAATAATACAAAAAGACTTGTCCAACTACAAAGGAAGACGAGTGACTAAAGCTTTCCAAATATAGACCATAACTGATTCTATCCCCCATCTTATACCAATATCATTCATACAAATTCAACACTATCATCTCACTGTACAAATGTCACATCACATTTTTTACACATTAACATAAACGCAAACACTCAAGCATTTATCACATAGATCACCTTGACCGAAATGTTATAACATCAAATTAATCATTCTTATCTTATTAATTGATCATTATAAATATCTTCACTTTGTTCTTTTGTACAATTTGAACATGAGTGTGATTAATTTGTTTATTTGTTCTTTGAAGAGGTGGTTTATATGGAATGATGACACGTTAGAAATTTTAACTTTTCTACTAATTAAGATATTAAAAATATTTTAGCTTTATTAATTGTAGATTTAACTTTCTAGCTGCTTGATTATTTGCATAAACTATACTTAACTGTAGAATCCACTTATATAAATTTCTTCCTGTAGCTTTGATATAGCTAAAGTGTTACGCCCTTGAGATTTCAGCTCATGGGTCTGTGTTAATTATGCTAGGAAGGAGAGTAGCCTCAATGTAGTTTACGGTCTTGAAGTGATAGATACCACAGAAAGAGAAGTTTTCAAAGAAAGAACCAATACGAAATTAAGTGCATCGAATCAGGGTCAGTAGTGCTTGTTGGGTGTATTGTTTACCAGTTCCACGACATTAGACTGTAGCAGTAATACGAGACATGGAACATACAACAATGAGAGCTAGGATTGTGATTGGTTACTTTAGAAGTAATATTGTTTAGTGGTCTTCGTGATATATGATAATTGACAATAGTTGATGCTAAGAACTGCAATTAATCAGTTTCTTATTAGCATTTGTGTATCCTTTATACTTTACCCCATTGCACATTCTATTGGATTTCAATACTTAGTAGGTAAGTGGATAACACAATGGTGTGAAATGAACGTCACTTCTTGAATATAGGTACATCCAGTTGATGAGTCCAAAATGGGAGGAAACATGCATTCTGGATTGTTGATTGATTAACTTAACAAATTTGAATTTTCAATGAAATATTCCTCAATTAATTTGAATTTATAAAACTAGAAATTTTAATGAATAAATGAATTATTCCATCATAATATTAAATGATCATTCTATGATAGACAGTTTATCATTGATAATAACATGAACTGTTTACATATTGGGAACTATTGTCACATTCATTTAGCGCCTAATGTCTATAACACTTGAATCATTAAATTGCTACGTGTAATCACTTGTCTGACTGATTAGATACTACTCTTTATGTTAAATTAGTAATATCTTAATACTCTATAATCATATTTAATATTATATAATATCAATGAAGTATTTATATTAACTATTATTATCATTATTATTACTATTATAAAGTTGGAATTTTAAGATTTTAGTTTCTTTATTATGCTGATTGTTAAAACGATATTTTATTGTAAACTTAGATTAATGAGATGTTATTTCCAGAACACTTGAATATTTAATATAGTGAGCTTTATAAAAAGAAGCTGACATTCTAACACTACTGAAATAATAATTAACTTTCACATGATATAAGTTTAATTTAATTGACCTTTATTTTAGTTGTCACATTGTAATTTTTGTTATTGTTGTTGTTAATGAGTTTATCCGTGTTAAATACTATACATATCCATTGACTGATTCACGGATAATATAAAAGCTGATAATCAAAATGGTTAGTTTCCGTAAATAATGTTTCATTTATTATCATTTGATATAACTGTATTATTATTGTTAATATTTGTTTCAATACAAGTTGGTAAGTTTCTTTGAAGTAATTTTGATTACATTTATGTAATTACTTAATTACTTAAGCCTGTTACTCTTAATGAAGCATTGGCCGCCGACCAGTATTCTCCAACCCACACTGTCCTGGACCTTCTTTTCTAGTTCCATCCAATTGTTGTTCATTTTTCTCATGTCTATCTGCATTACCCGGTGTAATGTGTTCTTTGGTCTTCGTCTTCTCCTTCGACCTTGAGGATTCCATGTGAGGGCTTGTCCTGTGACAGAGTTGAGTGCTTTCCTCAATATATGTCATATCCACTTCCAGCGCTTCTTTCTGATTTCTTCCTCTACTGGGATCTGATTTGTTCTCTTACACAGTAAGTTGCTGCTAATAGTGTCTGGCCAACGGATCCGCAGTGTTTTGCATAGACAACTGTAAATAAACACCTGTAACTTCTGGATAATTAATTTCGTAGTTTTCCAGGTTTCCGCCCCATACAGTAGAACTATCTTGACATTTGTATTGAAAATCCTGACCTTGGTGTTGATTGCCCATTGTTTTGAGTTGCAGATGTTTTTTAGTTGTAAATATGCTGCTCTTGCTTTGCCGATCCGCAATTTTGAAACAGCCATTGAGTTGAATTTTTTATCAGTTCTATATGATACAATGTGTTTTTAGTAATTATTTATTTTATGATCGAGTTTCACTTGAAGATTAGAAAGTTAAAGTTTAGTCAATTCGTTCTATTCATTTAACCGATAGAATAGAAATTATGGATGAACCAATCAGGTATAAGATAACAGGTCTCGGATATTGGCGCGAAATTCACAAACCCATTTAGCTGAATAGTGTTTTAGCATTATAGTTGATGTCAGTTTGTGATGAAAACCTTAACTCTAATTTCTAACCTTAATCATCAATTGTAAATCATAATTCTAATTCCTCACACAGGTTTATGACCCTGGTTTGGTCCTAGTTACTAGATGAACACTCTCAATGTCAGTTAAGCGTCACTTAAAGGTCGTTTATAAATGACAGTCTCATCGACATCATGTTTTCAGTTAATATATTCGTGTTAATGAGTCAACGGGTGAATATGTTTGAATTGTATAAAGGCAAAGCTTGTTATTTGTTAATGAACTTGTTTGATGTTTCTTTCGAGTCAAATCGAGTAGATATATAAATAGTAAACTTTTTAAGTCGAAAATGAAATTGAATGTGTTTCCTTAATGATTTTTATATATATATATTGATGTGTGGAAAATAACAGGTGAATATTAGTAAAGAGCATATGAATACGACTCCGCCTGTAGCTCTTCTAGAGTTACTGGCAGTCCCAAACCCAGGTAAAGGAGGAGGGTTGAGCATAAGCTCAGTAACATCATACAATAGAAAAATTCTTGCTGAAATAACGTTAACCAGATTAAACAAAGTAAACCATATGAACACGCTTAATAGTATCGAGTACTTAGTAGTATTAGTACAATTTACATGTAACTATTACATAGTTTATTCCATGAACCTGATAGTTCTCAATATACTACTTGATTAACATTATTCAAATCTGAGTTTGTCGTTTAAATCTCATAGAAAGTAAAATGAAATTAAAGTATATCCATTTAAAATGTAACCATATACTCGAATTCAAATATTCATATTTTCAAATAAACTTATTTATGTTCGATTTGTAGATGGTAGAAGACAGGAACAAAGTAGTGTGAAAAGAGCTGAGGTCACTTTGAAAAATCTAGAAGGTAATTAGATAATAGACTGATAGATGTGTTTAAACTTAATGTGGTCCCTGAGAGTGGATAGAATAAGATATATCAACAAAATCGTCATCACTAATACATAACATTACATGCTTAATGCACATTTGAATCTGGATAGTGATGAAATGATTTTGTTCGTTTTTTCACAGGAAATTAATAACTGTATTTTGAACAAATACATAGCTATGCTACTTGATCAATGAATTATGGTTCTATTCTTATCTCAGTCATACCATTTAGTCTTCACGCTTGACAACACTCTTAAATCATCTGACTGATCTCTCTAAAGATTTGATTTGTATTTGAAATGCAAACAGTCAAGCTAGAGAGATATGTTGGTGTGACATTGTAGAGATAACTAAACGTGGAATGATAGGTTAGTCAAAAAAGCCTGATATCCAAAACATTACGGATAGAACAATTGTTTTGTTATAAATTGCGAGAATGCTTGAAAGTATACAATAAATATACATATATACAACAGATCAATATGAAGATAAATGGATCAGACTAAATGAATACCCTGAGATGATCACTTAACTGATATCATTTTAACATGTGCTACATAAATATGTTATGTATCAAATGAAATCGGATTGAAGGCAAATATCTAAAGTGATAAACTTTAACCAGAAATAATTGATCAAGGTTTTCAAATGAACTAATATTTAATTTGTAGCTACTTTACGGAATGTCGAATTGAATATAAGTGATGCTAAGAATCAAGTACAGAATCAAATAGGTAATCTATTCATAAATTCATATATAAATAATCTTCAATTGAAAAACTGATTTCTATGAATAACTCTTTACTTTTGTTATATCAAAATCATGTAGTTATCACAATAAGATTTATATGTATTGATAGTTGAGATCATGAGTCAATTGAAGCTAGACCACCATGGAAAACCTGGAAGCACTGGATGGCCGTTTCGTCCTAGTATGAAACTCCTGATTAACTCCTGATTTCAACTATTGAAATTTCTAAAAATCTCCATAAAACCCCTTCTGATTATATATATATATATATATATATATATATATATATATATATATATATATATATATATATATATATATTAATTCGAAGAATATCAGTAGTGTTCTGATTTTAAACCTGGCTAGTTATAACATGATTTATTCACTAATCGAAATATAACTTATTCAATCTTGGTATTGTGCTAAACTAGTGACGTTCAACTGGTATGAACAGCCTGGTGTCCTTATTTGTCCTTTGTTCGCCTAATCCGTCCAGTTGAGTCCGAAATGCTATTAACATCTTACACCATGACAATGATTTATTTCAAACATACTTGGTTTATATACCAGACAAATAGACCGCATCACATCATAAAATAGGAAATAACATTTGTACAAGATGGAGTCAAAAAAGTGGCTGTGAATGTGGAAGACTATGATCAATAAACTGAACATAACTTAGGAACAGTAAGTCGTATCATAATAGTTTATAAGTCGAATTGAAGCATATAATAAGAGGAACAAAGATATACATAATCTAGTTAGTGAACAGTTATACAATAGGAATGTATATATATATATATATATATATATATATATATATATATATATATATATAATATTAGTCCATCAATAGTTCTCAGAAGTTACTCGTCATTTAATCTTCAATAGGATATAACAAGTAAAATGAACTACGAATTAATATAGGTAACAAAATTTATCAGTAGATTGAACGTACTAGACAGATAGATTTTCAACAGTTAAAACAACTCATTCGTTTATTTCTGATAAATGAATGTGAAATATTTCAAGCAACTATTTAACGGTTTAGTCATCTCAATTTGATCAATAGTTAATAGTATTTATTAATAAAATAGAAACAAAATGGAAGTAAAATGGAAGCAGTGTGTCACTCAATTTTGTGGATTAGTTGATGTTAGACATGAACACTGTTGGATGCCAGCTAACTCAATAGTCTAGAGATTAAACGATTACTCGCGAGACCAATAATTTGTGGATTTGAATCTCGCGTGGTAGGATCATGGATACGTATCGATGAAGTGTCCCATATTAGGATGAACTAGTCATCCATTGCTATCAAGTTCTCCATAGTGGTCTAGCTTCAATTGACTTATGATCTCAACTATTTAAGTTTATTTTTTATATTAGAAAAATATACTTCAATTATCCTAAAATCATTATAAAATAATATTGGTTATATATACATATATATTTATATATATATATTTAGCGGTGATAATATCAGGCGGCCTGCTTGAATATCTGGGCTACCTGTTCCTGCCATCTGGATATTTCAACAAAGTATCTGTTTTCTTGTTTGTTTTAACACATCATCATGCCTATTAGTCTCATAAATTATTCAGGTGCGTTTGTGAAAAGTTTACGGCATTTCGCTGTACATGTTTTAAAAGAGCTCAATCAGAGACATCATGGTTACTGGCAATACGCATCAAAAAGGATATCCATTTATCAGATGTCGATTCTTGAACCTCTAACATCTAACTGGCAACCACTCAATATTTATCGCAAGGAACTGATCAAGAAATAAGAAAGGGAAACTTGTTGAAATACTTTGTGCTGAGAATTCTATATTGTACCAAAAATATAATATTGAATAAAGCCACTAATAATAATAATAATAATAATAATAATAATAATATTCTATTAAATTTTAGAGAAACTTGTCAGAATATTTCCCAATGATAGAAAAATATTCACTGAACGTATGTTGAAATACAATGAATACTCTAATGATAATAATAATAATAATAATAATAATAATAATGAATTTTAGATGTTCAATGCTTGGATTTCATAACAGCACTACATTACAAACATTCTTTTGCACGAGGTACGAAAAATATTTTCTAAATCTTATTTTAGTTTTAATTATTTTTTCTTTTTTTAAAAACAAAAAGGATAAATGTACTACTTTTTATTTGTATTTATGTGGTAATTCATGACCTATTATTGTTGAAAACATTACTGTCTGAGTTTTTTTTATTGAGATCATAAATTGATGAATGTTAGACTATTATTAAAAACTTGGTAACATTTTGAATGATCGTTTATTCCTAGTATATGACTCTTTAGCATAGTACAACAACAATGCTACATGCGAGAAGATAGTCGTGCAAGATTGTGGATTGATTGAAGATAGATATTATTACCATCTAGAGGTTAAATGTTCACATGAGATACTGAATGTCGTGAGTTCGAATTCTACATTCAGGATCGTTATTACCTACTGCTGAATCGTCCTATATTAAAACGAAACAGCCGTCTATTACTTTCACGTTTTGAATAGTAGTCTAACATTCATCGATTCATGATCACAGATTTGTATGTCATATTCCATGAGATTATAATCTGTAATTAATTCTACTTAATTTATATACATAAAAGTATTTTTAACTTGGCAAGTTTCATATTACTAAATAGACATAACTTGCATTCACTTATTAGCTAATGTTAATAAAATATCTTAAGTGGGTGGTAATTATAATAAAAATTGTTTAGACATATTTAATTAACCTAAGTATCAATTACTTAGCATTTATGATGATATAAGTGAACTTATTTTGTTTATATGAAATTGTATTATTATTTTCAATTAAAATATTTTAGATTTGGATGAATTAGTTAATTCAGTGATAAACACGTACAGTATGTGCTTTAATTAGTTAATAAATATCTATTATTGAATGAAAGATATACAATTTTTTTATTTTGAACAGTATTTATAATCTTTATATGCAATGATGGATAGTGATTAGCAGTAGAATCAAGGACGCATGTTTCATCCTAGTTGGGACTCGTCACCTGAATGTACCTGCATCTTAGAGTTGATGATTACTCTGTGACATGAACTCAAGTATCATTGACTTCAAATAGCATTGTGTTATTTATTTAACTACTGAGTCCTGATAAACATTTACTTGTGCAGTAAGGGTGATATTAGCAAACAACATTAAGTGAATTCATTATCATTTACACAATTATGTAATAATGAATAGAATTTATTTTGATTTATATATTTAGTGTATTTAATTGAGGATGAATGTTATTTACGTCTATCTGTATTATGAACAATCTAATTATTGATTGATTATACTCGATATAGATTTGAAAATCTCAACATCTTCAACATTTTATAAATGTTTTACCGGAGAAAAATCCACTATTGAAGGTGAGAGTGAATATTCAATAAACCACATAATTCAATGCTTCAATTCTATTTATCATTTAATTTCACTATTCTGTTCATCTTATTTCATCAATAAGGATTTCTAATAATTGTTAATCTATTTAATTAAAAAATTACGTTATCCATATACTACTTTACATCCTTACGCCTGTTACTCCTCGTGATGGAACATAGGCCGCTCACCAACAATCTCCATCCAACCCCACCACCAAACAATTCTTTCCAGCTCTTTACAGTTGTCATTCATCCTTTTCATATCTGCTTCTCATTCCCGATGTAATGTGTTCTTTGACCTTCTGCGTTTCCACTTCCATTCAGAATCGCAAGTTGGCGATGGCCTCGAGATGCAGTTTGTTGATTTGTGTAATGTATGTCCAATCCACTTCAATCGTCTTTTCCTAATTTCCTCTTCAGCTGGAATCTGGTTTGTTCTCTGCCACAGAAGCCTGTTGCTCATGGTATCCGGTCAATGGATGTTGAGTATCTTGCGTAGACAGCTATTTATAAGTACTTGTAGCTTCTTGATGATGCTTGTAGTCGCTCTCCAAGTTTCGGCTCCGTACAGTAGGACTGTATTGACTCTCGTGTTGAAGATTCTGATTTTGATATTGGTTGACAGTTGTTCTGAGTTGCAGATGTTCTTCAATTGTAGGAATGTGGCCCTTGATTTGCCAAAACTCGTCTTCACGTCTGCATTGGATCCCCCTTGTTCATCGATGATGCTTCCCACGTAAGTGGAGGATTCCACATCTTCCACAGTTTCGCCACCAAGTCTGATTGAGTTGGTGTTCTCCGTGTTGTATTTGAGGATGTTGCTTTTTCCTTTGTGTATGTTGAGCACTACTGATGCAGAGGCTGCCACTACACTAGTTGTCTTCATCTGCATTTGTTTGTGTGTGTTTATGGGATGTCACGGCTATGTCATTTGCAAATTCTGAATCGTCTTATTGTTTCTGAGCTGTCCAATGTACTCCTTGCTTTCTCTCAGATGTCGTGGTTCTCCTAATCCAGTCAACTACCGGAAGAAAGAGGAAGGCGGAGAGTAGACAGCCTGGTCTGACTCTGGTCCTTCCTTGAAATGCATCTACCAGCTGTCCTCCATGCACTACTTTGCACTGTAGTCCGTCATATGAGTTCCGCATAATGTTGACAATCTTCTCAGGAACTCCGTAGTGTCGAAGAATTTTCCATAATGTTCTACAATCCACACTGTCAAACGCCTTTTCATAATCAATGAAGTTGATGTATAGTGACGAGTTCCACTCAACTGATTGTTCGACGACGATCTGCAATGTCGCAATTCGGTCTGTGCACGATCGATCCTTACGGAATCCAGCTTGTTGATCTGGTGTGTCTTTCATCCAGTTGAGTAACACTTTGTTAATGACTTTCCCTGGTACTGACAGTAGTGTGATGCAGCTGTAGTTTTCACATTTGCTCAGATCTCCTTTCTTTGGAATCTTGGTGATGTGTCCTTGTTTGATAGTAATAGGAAATTAACCCTCGAATGTTATCCAACACTGGAATTCGAACGGAAGTTAATTTCGAAATATAATTAGCCGGCATTTTTGAAAAGGACGAAAAATCTATACAATAAGTGACTCAATAAGTGATGATTTTGAAAAAAAATGTTTTTATCTAAATAATTTACAATTATTGACTGCAGAGTAGTTATGTTTTTTTTCGATTAGCCTTAGTTGCAAGACATAACATCATAATGTCCTAAAAGTTCTGAATCTACTGACTGTTTTTCACTTTCCAATACACACACATACTTTACTTGATTGAATGATAAAATCAATCTAATTTTGTTCTGCCCGGTGACATAATTCATTTTTATAAGCAATTTTGACATCTGCGTTTACATTTTATTCTCACTTAAAAATCTTGTGTTTATGTGTACATGGATGTTAGTTGAGTTTGAATGTCCATTATCCATAGGAATCTGTTTTCTAAACAAATTATGAATAGCTTACGAAAAGCAGCTTACTTCATAAATTTCTACAATTATTTAGCATTGTTGGATAAACACGATGGAATGGGCTGTGCAAGCCCCGAACCAAGAAAGCACCAAGGTAAGCTGAAATGAACTACCCATTCAATTATTATACAAGTCGCAATTGTAATTGCATACGAAAGTTGTTCTCAAGAGTTATTCTTTAAGTACTGACTAGACAATACGACTCAACGAACCACATAACATTGAAATCATTTACATAGTAATTCTAAATTGACAATAATCTACTTAAACAGACGTTTCACTAAATGAAACCAACATTAAATATTTTAACGAGAGTGAAATACTGATACCGGTCTAATTATCATAGAGTTTGACAGGAATGAAATATAGCTTTCTGAATCAATTTGGATCACTGTATTTTGACTGACCTCGTTATGTAATTAGGTTGACTTCAATGGCATGATATTTCTAGAGTCTGATGCGAAATATTTCGAGGATACTTATTTGTGAGGTACACATCTCAGCAGACAAATCATATTGAAGTAAGACGAATAGATTGATGAAGCATGAATGTTGGCTAATAACCGAATCATACAATGAATTCGATACTCAGTTTATATATATTTTCATTGAGTGCAGTGAATAGATATGCAAGCGTATGTGCAGATACACAGAAATATACGGAAAGTGACATTATCAAAAGCACAATTATGTTAGGGGATTGATATGGACAAATATTACATGGTCACCAAATAAGAGTCATTTGTCATAGGATTTATTTAGTATCCCATTTGCTCAAAATAATAACAGGTTCACATATGGGTATGATCAAATAATGTGGTTGTAATAGTTTGTTATCTCGCGAATCATACTAGTAACTTATTCACAACATAGTGAACTAGTTAACTAACAGCAATATTATCCCAGTCTTTGTGTACAGTTTCGATAGCATACACAAATGTACATGATTAGTTTTAATGTGTTTCATGAATTTTGACATATGAATAAATGGTAGATTACAAATGAAAATATGAATACACTCTGAATGTTTTCATGTGTTCTAGACATTTTACAATTAACTAATTTGGCTTTAACGAAAGGCAAAATTATCAATAATTACAACGAAAATTTGTGTAAGTAATAACCAACAAAACTTTATCTGATAAAATAAATGCTCTTTATTGAATAACACATTTACTTAACTTACAGTAGTATATGGGTGTTTATGAAAACTTCATGTTGTAATTCAAAGAAACTAGTGAGTTTACGTAATCTACATCATGGACCAAATGAAATAAAACAGAATGTATTACTCACTAATACACAAGTATTATTTAAGTTAGACAAGGCTGTCTACTCTCCGTCTTCCTCTTTGTTCTGGCAGTTGACTGGATTAGGAGAACCACGACATCTGAGGGAAAGCAAGGAGTACATTGGACAGCTCAGGAACAATTAGACGATTCAAAGTTTGCAAATGACATAGCCGTGACATCCCATAAAGACACACAAACAAATGCAGATGAAGACATGTAGTGTAGTGGCAGCCTCTGCACCAGTAGTGCTCAACATACACAAAGGAAAAAGCAACATCCTCAAATACAACACGGAGAACACCAACTCAATCAGACTTGTTGGCGAAACTGTGGATAATGTGGAATCCTCCACTTACGTGGGAAGCATCATCGATGAACAAGGGGCATACAATGCAGACGTGAAGACGAGTTTTGGCAAATCAAGGGCCACATTCCTACAATTGAAGAACATCTGCAACTCAGAACAACTGTCAACCAATATCAAAATCAGAATCTTCAACACGAGAGTCAATACAGTCCTACTGTACGGAGCCGAAACTTGGAGAGCGACTACAAGCATCATCAAGAAGCTACAAGTACTTATAAATAGCTGTCTACGCAAGATACTCAACATCCATTGACCGGATACCATGAGCAACAGCCTTCTGTGGCAGAGAACAAACCAGATTCCAGCTGAAGAGCAAATTAGGAAAAGACGATTGAAGTGGATTGGACACACATTACACAAATCAACAAACTGCATCTCGAGGCCATCGCCAACTTGTAATTCTGAATGGAAGTGGAAACTCAGAAGGTCAAAGAACACATTACATCGGGAATGAGAAGCAGATATGAAAAGGATGAATGACAACTGTAAAGAGCTGGAAAGGATTGTTTGGTGGTGGGGTTGGATGGAGATTGTTGTTGAGCGGCCTATGTTCCATCACGAGAAGTAATTTGCTTAAGTATGTTTATCATAAAAGTGTTCCAGAAAATATATTGATGAAATTTCATTAAATTTTCTACACTTCAATGATTTACTGAGTGATTATTTGTAAAATTTCAGTCAAACATGGACTTATACTAAATTTTATCACAACTTAACGGAGTAAACTGTGAGTTAATTTCATATATTATTACATATTGACTAATTATGCATTTATAAAAATGGTGAAAACATTCAATGACAGTTTCGAGTGATCCAGATGTATAAATAAAGAATGTTAAAAGGTAATTGTACAGCACTAGACTTCAATGTATACAAAGGAGATTCAAACTAATGTATTCGGTTTCATCTCGGTTGGACGAATTAATTGTCACTCAAACTGTAGATAAGAGGTTCACGACTCATTATGAGCATCAACAGTGTGAAGTAAATACATTTGAATGACGCGGCAGAAGAAAATAAAACTCGCTTTCTGGATTTCATTATTAGCCACAATCTAAACGATAGAATATTCCTTGACTATTATCAGTCGTACAACAGGTATACAAGTGCATTCTTTCCACTTGATTTACAGAAAATAACAAGCATTTCCTAACTGTCATCATCTTGCTTGATTTTACTAAAATCCATGATTTTGTTTATTATAGATAATGCATGAAAGTGATCAAAGTCACGTTTTCTTATGAAGAGAATCAGTATAACTTCCATAATTTATGTCATTCGAAATTCTATTCAATAAATGGTTTTGTTGAAATTTCTTCAATTTCATTTTCCTTGCTTTTAAACTTGATTTACAGTTTAAGTGGCCCTAGATCTGACTCCATTTAGATAATGTGAATGATGGTTATTGAAATATACATTTCTCCAATCCTCGCATATGACTACCGACTTAACTGGCGTTAGTGAATAACGAAATTGAATAAGTCAAATACGAGAATGAATTTCGAGTACGTATATTTCATACAATCATTGATTCAGATAAACTATCAGAGGAACGAAGCGAAACGACTCGGGGTAGAGATGGCATGTAAGCCAACTCAACTCGATCAGGCGTTCATCGATATTTATAGTCAGACAAAAATCAGTTACAGGCAAGTGGTGAGCAAGATAACAAATGCACACACATACGCTTACATAAAAACAGTCAAGGTTAATAAGCGATTAATTGACAAGGTCGAAATACGGCCCAGGAAGAATGAATAAATTGGTTTATCCGGAAGCTGGAATAAGCTACATGGGCTTGACATAGCAATCAACACCACACAGTAACTGAAGGTAAGTTACACTGAAAACATTGCATAGCAATCAATTTTCGAATTGTTGACGATTTGTCACCATTGATATCTCACTCTTTAACTCACTTCAGTTCTTAGCCATATTTGCTAGCGTCACAAGTCATAATCGATTGAAGTTGAAATCGTAAGTCGTGATTGACCAACAGCTATCAGCCATATGCTGTTATCCTGAGTGCCACAGAGCCATATCACAAACTCACCATGTTGAGATTCCACTAAGTAACAGAGTCACCAAGTATTGCGCGATTTGTAATTAGATGTTTGAAAGTGGTGACATCATTCCATCTATCGTCACTCATGGAAACAAACATCGATACACATTGCATTGCTAATGTGTGAGTGAATGCTCAAAGATAATAATGATACTACACAGAATGTCTCACAACATCCTCAGTTGTCATGTAGGCTGGCATAACTAACTGTACATTTCACTTTATTAGAGTTTGTGGGGGTAATTAACATTGATTTCTTTTGTAATTAGTCTTCGTTATTATTCCATTTTTGTCATTACAATCAATAACAAAAACCCAGTACAAAATAAGTCCGTGTTAACCATCCCCACCGTCATTCACACAACTATACAGACACACAAATTATTGGACTATTCCAGAAGTACACTACAAGCAGTGAGTGCAAACATGTATTTCTGTCGGTGTTGCTGAAGAATCCTAAGTTTGTTTTGAGATGAAATGTGGTCAATGGGTTTACTACCAGAATGAATACCAAATAAGTCTCCACAACTCTGTCTTTCACCAGTTTTTTGATAAGTTGACGAGTATAATGTTGGTAAACAGTTTGAGAATAATCACAAGTAGTCTTGCTTTTAATTGGATTGGACTCACAGATGAAATACGATCACATTAATGATGTGAACGATAATCACGACGTTGGAAGATATCGAACAATGAAGGAAATAGAGGACTGAGTGAGTGAAAACAACAACAACAGCAACAACAACCAGCTCACAGAGATGAAAGAAATGAGTGAATGCCCGCTTATATCTACAAAACACAAATTTACGAGTCAAGCACAATTGACGGTTTGACACTATCAAAATATGTTCTTCCTGTCGTATGGTAATACATAATACAACACAAGATATAATTCTGCTAAATACAGATTTACTCGCACCATAAACACTTCAGGATAGACGACCAGTTGGACATTCGGAATTTGTGTCGAAATCCAATATACGAATGTGTGTTTTCGTTCCCGTACCTCTCAAACAAAGTATGCAAACGTTTGCAAACACAGCCAAATACAACTTGAGAATTTATCTGATCAAATTGAAGAGATGCACACAGTTAGTGAAGATAAGAAAAGCTGATTAAAACCTAAACTAGTTGATATGGCAAACCAATATCTTGTTTCCCCCACACCACAGTCTAAACATTTATCCAAAGACTATGTTGATTTTAAACACATCATAGGTTGTAAGCAGCTGGTGAGAAACTAACGAAATAAAATGAATTTATACTACTCTGCTTCAATGTTCGTTCTTGCTCTGTTTAGGATAATCTAACGAGAGTATGTGTATGACATTAATGCATACTACTAAAGAACTAGCAAACCTGAAAATGCTTTAGCTCACATAAATGAAAACATCCCGTTTGTATGAACATAGAAGTGCGTCCACAAATTAGGATGTGTCGATTGTGACACCTTCTATATTGGAAAGTCATTTCGTGAAATCTTGACTCAAACAAAAGAACATCACAAATGATACTATCCCCCATCTTATACCAAAATCATTCATACAAATTCAACACTATCATTTCACATCACAAATGGTACATCACATTTTTCACACATTAACATAAACGCCAGCTTACATCTACATAACACAAATTTACGAATCAAGCACAATTAAGCAAACTGTTTCTTTGTTACCTCCTCTTTAGTCTCCTCGAGTTATACATTATGCAATATTGTGACACAGTTGTTATGTTCTCTACTTGAATACGCACGAAACACTATATAACTGATGACACTCGAACGTTAGAACCTCCAAACCGTCGCAAGTAAGAAGACGAAAGACGTTTGAGAGCACTTATTGACAAGAATCAAAATATACAATAAAACATGCGTATTTATACAATTATATATATAATCAATATTGCCATGGAAGTTTTTAAACATTAATCGATAACTTAGTCAATCGACTGCCATTTGAAATATTTAAACATCTGATCGATAAGTCCGTCAATCGACTATGTACGTGAGTGGCTTCTCGGTGGCCATCCCAACACCTCCACCGAACAGGACTTTTTCCTTGGGTCCACTTGTAGTCTTACGACTGGGTTGCGACGACGTTCAATTCCGGCTGTGATTTTCCTAGGTAATGTCTCTAACGTTTTTTTCTTCGGTATTCCGGGACGAACATGTAGTTGTCGATTCTGTGACCAAATCCAACTTTAGGTTTACATGATTATCTCCGGAACGTATCATTCTTTTGTCCTTTCTCATTTGGTTTGTGTGTCTGACACAGTACCCGAAAACTCCTGCTATCCGATACGAAACTCTTCCTAGTCTTTGTACAACGGTCCCTGGTTCCTATCGATTTATCCCAAGATATGATTTTAGAAACACTTTATCGCCAACGTTAAAGCTGCGCATTTTTTGATTTGGCCTGTACCTATTCACTCTTTCTGGAAAAACATCGTGTTGAAAATACTTCGAATACATCTTCTGAACATTGCTTCGGCTGGGGACTTTTCATCTGGGACCGTTTGGTTCGGAGTGCTTCTGTAAGTCGTTAAAAATCTAGTGATTACTTGGCTAGTTGGCCCCTAGTCTCCCCCTTTCAGTAAAGCTCTTTTGAAGGTGTCAACGAAGCGTTCTGCTTGTCCATTGGATTGGGGGTGGGAAGGTGGGGACCGTAGATGCGTTATGCCGTTTGAACTGCAGAATCTCTTGAATGAGTCCGCAACAAATTGTGATCCATTATCAGTTGCCAAGGTTTCTGGCACTCCAAAACAACTAAATAAGGTAGACAGCTTGTGAATAGTTTCCGAGGCTGTGCAGTTCGGCATGCTGTATATTTCTAGCCATTTCGTATATGCATCCACAATAATTAAGAACATTTTACCTTGGATTGGGCCAGCAAAATCTACATGAATTCTCTCCCAAGGTCCAGTAGATTTTTGCAATTGTTGAGGTTCACATTTCGAAGGGTTTTTGAGGCTTGTAAACAAGAAGAGCAGTTTCGACATTTGTTTTCGATATCTTTATCCATCGAAGGTCAGTAGGTGTAACTGCGCGCCAATGATTTCATCTTGTTTATCCCAGGGTGACCACTGTGAAATTGCTTCAGGATTTTATGTCGCAATAATTCTGAGATAATAATCCGGTCACCAAACATAATGCATGAATCCACAATCATGAGTGAATCACGCCGGCGGAAATATTGTTGCAGTTCTCCTTGTAAACGACGATTCGGCCACTTTGAGAGGAGATAACCCTTAACTTCTTGTAGTATTTTGTCATTTCTTGTAGCTTCTTTAATAGCTTCGAACGTAACCGGTAGACCATCTACTGCGTCTTCCAAAACTCGATGTACTTCTGTCTCTGTCTCAATCGCTGCCACCAAAGTATCTTCTTCGTGATTCGCTTGGGAACCAATTAGCCCAAACAAAGCATCAGCTTGTCCGAAAGCAGTAGTAGGTTGGTATTTGATTTCGAAGTCGTAACCCAATAATGTTGTTCCCCATCGTTGCAGTCTGTTAGCAGTATAGACCAGGATTCCTTTCTTTGACTCAAACATGGCTAGCAGCGGTTTTTGGTCCGTTAAAAGCGTGAACCGGCGTCCAAATATCATCTTATGAAATTTTCTTACCGCAACAATAATTGTTAATGCTTCCTTTTCCATCTGACTACAGTTACGTTCTGCTGTAGTTAAAGACCTTGCTGCATGCGAGATTGCTTTCTCTGATCCATCAGGCATGATATGCGAAATGCTTGCTCCAATGCCGTAGTTTGAAGCATCTGATGCTACTACAATAGGTAGGGATGGGTCATAGTGTGTCAACGACAGATCCGAGAGTATAGTATCCATCACCCGTTGAAATATGGAGGGGGCCGTTTGACTCCAAAAGGTAACCGATTATATCGGAATAGGCCGCTGTGAGTGTTTATAGTAAGCAGATCTTTACTTTCATCCGCGACAGGAATCTGCAAATAAGCTTCCGATAAATCCAGTTTTGTAAACACCTTGCCTCCATTCAGCTTAGCAAAAAGATCCTCAGGTATAGGCAAAGGATACTGGTGGGGTTCTAGCGCATCATTCAGTCCAGTAGAGTAATCTGCGCATAGACGGAAACTGCGTTTGACTTCTTGACCACCACAATCGGTGCAGCCCAATTGGAGAAACTCACATGTTCAATGACACCCAATTTTTGAAGCCGTTCTAGTTCCTGTTCAACTACTGGGAGAGAAGCATAAGGTAAAGGTCTTTTTGGTCGAAAAACAGGAAAAGCTGTTGACTTGAGAGTCAGTAGTGCTTTGGCTTTCGTGCATTCGCCCAACCCTTCTGAAAACACGTGATGATGCCTTTTTATAATGGCATTCCTCTGACTTGACTCTAAAGGGTTATTGATTCTGACTTGGCTGCAGATATTGTTGAGAGGATGATCTGCTAATTTTAATGCATCTATTAGATCCAACCCAAATAAATCGAGTTCCGGGTTCTTGGTTAAGTAAACAGTTGCACTCGTTGTTGCCTCTAGATGCGCTGTGCGCTAGTTGCTTCGTTCGGTGCACTGTAGGTCTCCCAATTTTGTCCCAAGTTTTTGGACTGATTAGGGTGATATCAGATGCTGTGTCAAGAATAATAACAACAATCATTAGAGAGATGTGTCAAATACGCATTCATCGGAGGTAGACTGGGATAACGCTAAAATTTGATCATGTTACACGTTGAATGAAGACATTCTGTGTCGTAGAATGACGGTTCGACACTATCAAGATATGTTCTGCCTGTCTTTCGGTATTTATGTCGATTTCCGATGTGTGAATGTGTGTTTTCGTTCCCGTATCTCGATAATATCATCCATGAATTTAATTTTGATGGTTTAGCGGATGTAGCTTTTGATTCTTGGTTTAAGAAGTATGAGGGTTTGTTCTATATTGATCTCCTCAGACTTGATGACACCCCAAAAGTCAAAATACTTCTGAGAAAACTTGGGAAGATGGAACATAAACTATATCTGTAACAACGTCAGCACGTCGAAAGTTAATGAGAAAAACTTAATGGAAGCATTATTGAAACGACATAATATGGTATTCAGTGATGGTCTTGGAGAGTGCAGCAAATTTAAAGCTGCTCTTACCCTTCGACAAGGATCAAAACCAGTGCTTCGTCCTAAAAGAGCCGTACCATATACCGCCCTCTCAGTGGTTGAACAAGAGCTAGAACAACTTCGGAAACTGGGTGTCATTGAACCGGTGAATTTCTCAGAATGGGCAGCACCGATAGTAGTAGTAAAGAAGACTAATGGTAGCGTCCGTTTATGTGCCGATTACTCAAACGGGTTGAATGAAGCTTTAGAAACTCATCAGTATCCATCGTCCGTACCTGAAGATCTCTTTGCTAAACTGAATCGAGGTAAGCTTTTTGAAAAGTTGGATTTATCGGAGCCTTGCTTACAAATTCCTGTTTCTAACAAGTGTACAAATCCGCTCACCATAAACACACACAAGGGCCTATCCCGGTATAATCGACTATACTTCGGATTCAAGACGTCCCCATCCATATTTCAGCAATTAATTGATACTATGCTCTAGGATGTTCCAGGTGCTGCAGCTTATCTGGATGATATAATAATTATGAGAGTAGCTAGAATAGACTTAGAAGCAAAGCTCGACCAGGTGCTGTCGTGAATAGCTGAGTATGGACTTCGGCCTCGTCCAGAAAAATGTAACTTTTGTCTACAATAGCACGCTACCTTGAATTTATAATCGATAATGATGGCAGAAGACCAGATCCAGAGAATACCCAGGCAGTGAGAACTATGCCCAGACCGACGGACGCTCCCACACTACGATCATTTTTGGGAGCAGTTAGTCACTATAGAACTTTAATTCCGGAACTTCATCAACCACGTGCCTCATTAAATAACTTTCTGGCGAAGGATGTAGAATGGAATTTTTCTGCAACTTGCCAAGCTGCCTTCGATAAAATCAAGAAGTTGCTAGTCTCGTATCTGTTGCTCACCCATTACGATCCATCCTTACCCATTGCAGTAGCATCAGACCTTTCAAACTATGGCACTGAAGCAATTATTTCTCACATCATGCTAGATGGATTGGCGAAAGCCATATCACATGAGGCTAGAACGTTAACTTCAGCAGAACGTAACTAAGGTCAGATCGAGAAGAAGCGTTGTCGATTGTTTTCGCCATAAAATAATTTCACAAGATGATATTTGGACGTTAGTTAACTCTATTAATTGGGCACAAGCCAATTTTGGGTCGAAGAACGGTATACTGATATACACGGCAAACAGACTGCAACGTTGGGGAACTACACTCTTGGGTTATAAAATCAAGGTCAAGCACCAGACCACTACTGATTTTGAACAAGCTGAAGCCTTATCTAGGCTGATTGGTTCACAAGTACAACAGAAAGAAGACATTTTGGTGGCAGCAATCAAGACGGAAACACAAGTATATCGAGTATTGGAAGACGCAGTCGATAGTTTGCCAGTTACTTTAAAAGCCACCAAAGAAGTCACGGAAAATGACAAAACTTTAAGAGAAGTTAGTCGTTATCTTCTCACTAAGTAGCGAAAAGAGAAATGCTACAATATTTTCGCCAACGGGACTCAGTCATGATGGTCGATTCATGTATCGGGTTTGGTGACATAGTTGTTACTCCAAAAACATTGCGCTACAAGTTTCTGAGACAATTCCACAGTGGTCATCCTGGCATTAATAAGATGAAAGCGTTGGCTCGAACCTACGCATACTAGCCTACAATGGATCAAGATATAAAACCAGATGTCGCAATCGTTCATCGTGCCTGCAAGCAGCCTAAAGTCCAAAGAAGTGTGAACCGCAACAATGAGAAAACCCAATAGTCCCTGAGAGAGGCTGCGTGCAGATTTTGCCGGTCCAATACGAGGAAGAATGTATCTAGTCATAGTGAACGCACTCACAAAATGGCCACTAATCTATGTCGTGTTAAATCGCACAACCAATGAAACAATCAGCAAGTTATTCAAACTGTTTAGCTGCTTTGGAGAACTTAAACTAACATGTGAATTTTAATGTCTAAGTTTGTGAACTACCAAACAGTGTTTTGTGTAACTTTGATCGTTATAAAATATGTCATAAAAGCATTCAAGATACTTCACAATCATCTTTGTAGTAGTTCATGGATATTTTGTGATCTATTGACCAGAGTATTACCCTCAGAAGATAAAGGAACTTTGAAGCCTGTGATGCTGCAATCACCATTGACAGATGAAGCAATAGAACGTATTAAGGATAGAACTGGTAAGCAGATCACTGTTGGTGATGTGAAAACTATAAGAGCTCAACTCTCCACAGGTAAGTGTATGTAATTATATTTCAGGTTGTTCCACAATAACACAACAATTTCATTCTTCAGGCGAACAAACAGTATGTACAGGTTTGTAGTGACCTACTTTTGTCAACAGAACGCGATTGGTTCGATGAAAACAATTATTATTATAACCAATTGTACCAGTGATTGTTTTATTGTGCTCGTTTGTTTAACTGTGCTAATAACAGCCATTTTAGTCTTCCATTGTATCCCATTGCTTCTACGCGGTTTTCGACTACGCTCGTATCTTTTCTTGCCGATCGCACCTGTACTCCTTTGGCACGATCTCGGTATTCTTTCGATACCACGAGATTGCCAACAAATATATACGACTACTACAATCATCTGCCTTCTGATATTTTGGCCTACCGGAATTTTATTGGTCTATTGGCAAGTAGTCTGGTAGCGGTGTTCATAGTTCAGCTCAACTCGACACCACGCTACATTTGGTGAGCCAAATTTTGGAACACGCCTCAACTTCGGTCAAATCTTCTGCAACTGGTGAACCTACATCTACGACCACTTGGCAATCGCAACCAAACCTTCCAAAGAAGTCAATTTCGGTGAGTCTATCGCTTATCTATCCACGTCTGTCATATATTTTCATATTAATTTTTAATATATATATTTGACATGAAGGATACCGATAAGAATAGTATTAACGTAATAGACTCTGACGTACAGGTTATACACTTTCGACCTGTATCTTTTATTCCTCACGATCCCGAAGTTTGATTTGCTGGCGAGTAAAAGCGGCCGTACTCGCCGGCCCTGCCCCCCAGGTTGGCCGTTTATTTTACGTGCACGATTATCGCACAAACGCTAGGTACCTAGTGGATACAGGTGCCCAAGTTTCTGTCGTACCACGAGGTAGCATCAAGTCACAAGCTACAATGCTTCAATTACGCGCTGCAAATGGCTCAGCCATTCCTACCTACGGTACACGACAACTCGCGGTCAACCTGGGCAATCGACGACGGTATCTGTGGACGTTCATCATTGCTGATGTTCCCACAGCCATACTAGGTATTGATTTCTTACAGCACTATGAATTGCTAGTCGATTCACGTAGGCTGCAGCTAATCGATACTTCGTCGAGCAGTAAATTCTTGGGCTTTAAAGCTCACACAAACGCGTACCGAATCCTCGGCACTTTTTATTCGCGTGACGACAAATTCCACGCCTTATTCGAGAAATTCCCCAGATTAACTAAACCACTCGAGGAGATTTCATCGGTGACCAATCGTGTGGTACACCACATAGTCACCCGCGGACCACCAGTCACGGCAAGACCACGCCGACTGGCACCGGACAAATTAGCTTTCGCTAAACGTGAGTTTGACAATTTACTATCTGCTGGTATTATTCGTCCTTCTCACAGTCCTTGGGCCTCTCCTTTACACATGGTGCGCGAAAAGGATGGGGTTAGTTGGAGACCATGCGGCGACTACCGAGCATTAAACGTAGTTACGCGCTTTGATAGCTACCCCATCCCCCACATACCCGACATCACGGCATCGCTGAAATGCACGACTATCTTTTCTAAGATCGATCTGGTACGAGCATATCACCAGATCCCAGTCGCTCTTGAAGACATCGAGAAAACTGCTATCACGACTCCTTTCGGTCTGTTTGAGTTCCTACGAATGCCATTTGGATTACGAAATGCTGCTCAAACTTTTCAAAGGTTTATCGATAGCATAGTACGAGACTTGGATTTTGTTCACGTCTATATTGATGACCTGCTGATCGCATCATCAAACGTAGATGAACATTATCAACACCTTACGCTATTATTCCAACGTCTTTCGGATAATGGAATAGTAGTCAACCCAGAGAAATGTGAGTTGGGTAAATCAGAAATAATATTTCTGGGTCACATCATCAGACAAGAGGGTATTCTGCCTTGCGAGGACAAAATTCGAGCAATCAAGGAGTACAACGTGCCGTCCTCAATCAAGGAACTGAAGGCTTTTCTCGGTTTGGTTAACTTCTACCGACGTTTCATCCCTCACGCGGCAGAACGGTTACGACCATTAACCGATTTACTACGCGGTAATCCACGCAAATTAGAATTGAACGATACCGCACGTACTGCATTCTCAGAGATCAAAACGGCTCTCGCTGAAGTTACACTTCTCGCTCATCCTGACCCATCAGCCACGCTTAGTATAGCGGTTGATGCATCAGATTTCGCTATAGGAGCCGTCATGCAACAGAATATCTCCGGTAGTTGGCAACCGCTCGAATTTTTCTCACGACGCCTTACTCCCACGGAGACGAGATATAGCGCTTTTGGTCGCGAGCTGCTTGCAGCCTACTGCGCCATCAAACATTTCCGGCACGCAGTAGAAGGACGTCAATTCATCTTATTCACCGACCATAATCCCTTAACGTATGCCCTGCATACCAAGTCTGACCGCTACTCACCACGAGAGTGCAGACATTTGGACTATATCTCACAGTTCACGACAGACCTTCGTCACATTAAAGGCGAGTCGAACTATGTTGCCGATGCTCTTTCACGTATCCAGACGAATGCAGTTACTTTACCGGTGCTCGATCTTCCTGCTATGGCCGCCGCACAAGCAAACGATCCTGTCTGTACAGAAGCACCACAATCTTCGTCCCTTCAGTGTCAGGAAGTACCTCTAGCTACTAGCTCAGGTACTATCCTATGTGATATTTCTACCGGTCTTCCTCGACCCATCGTACCCTCTACCTATCGCCGTCTCGTCTTCGATGCCCTTCATGGATTGTCTCATCCAGGTATCGCAGCCACATTACGCCTCATCGCTGCACGATACGTCTGGCCGTCCATGAATAAAGATGTTCGTATGTGGGTAAAGCAATGCTTACAGTGTCAACTATCAAAAGTGCACAGGCACGTAGCTGCCCCCATCGGCACGTTCGCTACGCCTGATGCTCGCTTTGATCACGTTCATATAGACATTGTACGACCATTGCCGCTGAACTTGTATACGGCACGACATTGCGTCTGCCTGGGGAATTCTTCACACCACGGAGCAGTAATGATTTTGGTAAATCAGACTACGTCCATCGACTGTCTGCATTTATGCGAACGCTGTCTCCGGTGTCGACCCGAATACAACATCGACAGGTCGCTCTCCCTCGAGAGTTATCTACCTGTTCACATGTTTTCATACGAGTAGATTCGGTACGCAAACCTCTACAACAGCCTTACGAAGGCCCTTTTCACGTGATCTCTCGTCACGAAAAGACCTTCAAGGTTGATCGACACGGCCGCGTCGAGATCGTCAGCATTGATCGTCTCAAACCAGCACACGTCGATGACAGTGCCCTACCCGATAACTTGAGACTCAATGCTAGACCTATTCAACCTTCTAGCGGGATCTCTACGTCTACCTCGGATCCCACGCTAGATACATCAGAGACCTCATTCTCACGTCCCGGTCAACAGCACGCGTCATCTGCACCATCTACGGACGAGACTTCCGTCTCACGTCCAGATCAGCAGACCACGCCGCCCTTGACCTCGGATGGGATCGCAGGCTCACGAAGTACGAACGAGACCACCGTCTCACGTTCCGGTCGCCGAGTACGATTACCCGTACGCTTTCGCGACTAAACGCACAGTCAATAACAGATACGGTGTAGGATTATTCCTATACTACACGCATGCTACACTTTTCTTTTTTTGATTTCTTTTTGTATCCTGAGCCCACGCCTCCGACCATCGCCCGTTTGATAACGTCGACTTCAGTCAACTTTGGCAAAAGCTGGTTTGGCCACCCACGCTCTAGTCAACGCACTCAGTCGATTATCTGGTCTCGAATTCGCCTGGCATACGCTTGGTAGTTATGGTCGCGTCCGGTTTCTTGGCTCAACGTGGTTTCGTCCTACGTCTGCAGCGTTTTCTGGTCCGCATCCATACGAACGCAATCATCAGATCCTGGATACAAACCACTCTGGTGTGGTATGCTAACTCGACCAACAAATACAGCACACTTCTCCTGGTACCGTTCTGCGCAAAAGACTTTCGTTGGCAACTCGAGGATCAATGATCACTTCCTGTTCCGCCAATTTCCTCCGTCCTACAACCGCAATTCTGCTGAGCAGTCCCACGAATCAAACCGCTAACTATCGAAAGTGTAAACCCTTTCTAGCGGGGGGCTCATGTAGTGACCTACTTTTGTCAACAGAACGCGATTGGTTCGATGAAAACAATTATTATTATAACCAATTGTACCAGTGATTGTTTTATTGTGCTCGTTTGTTTAACTGTGCTAATAACAGCCATTTTAGTCTTCCATTGTATCCCATTGCTTCTACGCGGTTTTCGACTACGCTCGTATCTTTTCTTGCCGATCGCACCTGTACTCCTTTGGCACGATCTCGGTATTCTTTCGATACCACGAGATTGCCAACAAATATATACGACTACTACAATCATCTGCCTTCTGATATTTTGGCCTACCGGAATTTTATTGGTCTATTGGCAAGTAGTCTGGTAGCGGTGTTCATAGTTCAGCTCAACTCGACACCACGCTACAGGTTCACCAAAGCTACAAAAGGCACAAACAACAGATTGTTAAGAAGTATAGTGAGCGCTTTGCGATGCTATCGGACAGGAACTTCGACAATTTTTACTTGTGAATCATCAATAACTAGACAAGACTTAAGTTTTTCTAACGCTTGTCTCTGTATAGTCCTCTTTATGATATAAAGTATGGCAAGGAATATAGCAAAGTATGGAGACGTGAGAGGAACTGTTTACTATGAGAAGTTCTTTGTGATTGTGTTTTTACCTTCACTATATATACAACTTGTAAACTGATTTTGCTGCATTAAATGTCGCTCTTCCTTTACCAGCAGTATTCATACGTCAATAAACTTCTGTCCAAATTCTTCTTTTCATCGTCTTCGTAATTTTATAGTGAGGTGTACAGATAATCTTGACGGGTAAATGTTGTTGAAAATTAGAAACAACTAAGTGTTTGCTTTATAAGTACCTGTTTTGTTATGAAAACTTGTAGTACTGCATCAGTTTAGAAGTTTCGCCAAAATGTTGCATTGCATATATAAGTTTCTTCACTAAGACAATATATTCAGTTAAATACTAGTAAGATTTATGGCATAAAAGACTGACTACATTTGTTATATTTAAATGTGAATAATTCATTAGATGAAAAACGTGGCAGTAATTTATTGTCAAACTGTAAATTGTTTGTTCACGTATTTTCTATATTCGGAAGTTTTTCAAGTTGCTTGCCTGTATAGACCAGATTATTAGAAAGATTTTGGCCTTTTAGTTAATTTACAGAAGCCATAAGTTGCATATCAGAAGACGTATGGATAGATTTCCAGCTTTATCAATACAGTTGTGTAAAACAACATATCCATCATGAAACAAATGGTTCAACTACGTTATCAGTATCAAATTCCATAAGCAAATGGAATAGCAACTAACAGAATTTACCCTTAAGTGTCTTACTCTTAGAAGTTCACCTAGTCATTTGGAATTTGCAAAGGAATTGCAGGCACCGAATGACCTGATTCAAAAACTTCAAGTAATATCATGAAAATTGAGAATATTCTAATTACAACGTTCATAATACTATTAGCAAATCACAGTTTACATACAATAATAACATTATTAAAAAGCACTATTTAGATATTACTCATTAATACCTATCAGATATTTGTTTATATTTTGGTCAGTGACTGCAGATTCTGTTCACAGAAATCCATTCACAATCTCTATAACATGCACATCATAAATTCGTATTCACTAAAAACATAGTTCAGTTACCATGCTCAAAATAGATAAACATCGTTTTACTTATGAAGAATATGTCACTAATTAATGTGACACAGTTATTTGACACACGGTTCCTGGGCATACTCAGTAAGCGGACAAAACAGGCTATCAACGTCAATTTTTAATCACATAACTTTTTTTCTCAAATTAGTTATATAGTAACATGTCAGTTCTGTCAGAAATGATGGATAGAACTGTTTGTGGTTGTGTGCTACCAACTTATCCCAAGCTCCCAACTTTGGGGAAATTTTTGGGATAATTCCCAAATCATGCGTAGCACATCATTCCAGAATGACATTTTATATGCATTCGATTATTAAACGTTAAAACATTAAATTACAATGAATATGTGTTAATTTTTATACAATGAAGACTTTTGGTCATGAATAGTCTATCCACTTTCACGTCTTGTTTTAATACGTCAAACAGACACGAGACAATGAGTTGTCGTCTGTAAACTACTTTTTCAAAATTCGGACGCCATGTAGGTGAGTTATTCGCACTGTCGAAATCTTCGATTACAGTAGCTGTTCAGTCTCGCTTAAGTTAATTGTCTCTTTCAGAAAAATAATTTACAGCTTGATAAGATTGCTAAAAATTGGGCTCAAGCCGCCAGAGACTTGAGGTTGCTGGACTGTCCCAGATCAACGTATTACAGAAGGTTGCAGAAGTTAAGAGATAAATTCATAAAAAAGTATCAGTTAACCAGCAGTGACGAAGAGGACGACAATTCAGTTGTCGTCACAAAAGTAGGTACCATGGTAGCTACAGAGCAGTGTAACAATATTGTCTCAGAAACAGCCACTGCTTCATGTAGTTATGTCCAGTGTTGTGGCAGTACAGCCGATGGTAGTGTAGCTTTATTAATTAACAATTCATTGGTGGTGTTCTTCCACAAATGTCTCCACCCAGTCATCTTTCAATGAAAGAACAGGTCGGCAGAATTGTCATTGGCATGATGAAAGGTGGTGATATAACCGTGAAGAAGGCTGACGAAATTCTGGGCTTCTTTCTCGTGCGCATTCCTGAACTCCCAACATCCGTCCGAGGTGTTCTACGTCGATGCAACGACGTGGAGCCTGAAATTCTGGGATTGGAGACTTACTACCATTTGGGATGGGAATCGAATCGGCTGAGGATTTCCGAAACTTCGCTACGTAAAATCCGTTTTACAGAACTGAAGCTGCAGTTGAACTACGATGGTCTAAGCTTATTTAAAAGCTCTAGCCAACATCTGTGGCCGATACTAGGTCGCATAGCGGGTCCATTAGTTAGTAATGTTTTTATAGTTGGGATATATGGTGATGAAGTGAAACCATCTGCTTTCAACGACATGTCAGCAGCACTTATAACTAAGTTACGAGAGTTGCTGACAGTAGGTATTAGTGTAGATAAGTATCAGGTACATTTAACAGTTAAATTGGTTGCTGTTATTTGTGACGCTTCAGCTCGCAGTAACGTTCGGTATGTTGTTGGACACAACGGTACCGCTGGCTGTGACAAATGTCATGTTTTAGGGATACGAATGGGTGGTCGAATGACTTTCCCCATTGGTGAACACGCATTGAGAAATGATGTCACTTTTCGTAGTAAGTCCCAATCCACACAGCATCGTGGTGGAATTTCATTTGAAACTCTGCCATTGGATATGATAAAATGGTTCCCCTCTGAACCTATGCATATGATTTACTTAGGTATCACTAAAAAACTCATTTCATTATGAAAGGACCTAGCTATTAAGCGACTTGATAGGATAATAATAATAATAATAATTTATATTCTGAAAAAATTATAATTACAGAATTCACGCCAGTTTACAGGCATGATCAATTTGATATAAATATCATTATATGTACAGAACAAACATGTGTTATGAGTTTTAAGTTTACTAGCTCAGTAATTGTTTGGGTATTACAGCGATCCAATGTATCAGCCGGGAACATGTAATATTTCTTAACTGGACTGTCTGTTGATTTATAAACGATGTAATTAAGGTCATTTCGTGTGCCAGATCGATTTAATGATAAATATCTACAACTAGAGAAATTAAAACGAAAACAGAGAGCACGGAACAACAAAGCAGTAATTACCGAAATATGTCAAACAGATCTATCAAAATGCGTATGTCATGTGACACAGTGGTATACTGCTGATGATATTCAAATTAGTTAAACTAGCTGGGGACGGTATTAACATAAAGTGACAGCGAGTAGGTGGTTTTATCCAGAGAATGCACTAATAAAAATGCCTAAACATTTAAAGTTCCTATAATAACACTTGTGGAGTGAGATACACTTGCGGGTGCTAGAGCATTCAATGCATTTTCGGAGGAGCGATATGCATCGATGCAACGTACAAATGATGGGAGTGATTTAATCGTACGGATATGTTCTGGTAGGTTATTCCAGAGTCTAGAAAATTTACAGGCAAAGTAATTCATATAAAGAGATGATTTAGAATAAGTTAGTTTCACAAGTGCCAAGGAATTACGGGTTTCATAATGAGGAGTCTCTGCATATTGAATTACATGATTGGATGTAAAGGATAATTTATTAAGTAGTTTGAAGAAAAAAATAAGATTTAGTTTGAGTCTCCTCTTCCATAAAGGGTCTAGCTCTAGTTTTTTACATCTAGAATTATAAGTTAAGGAACAATCAGCTCCAAGAATACGAAGTGTAAATCGTCTCTGTACTGATTCCAGCCTTAATTTATCCTTTATGCGCGCACTACTAAGAATAAACGTGCAATATTCTAGAAGAGGTCGAACACAAACTTTGTACATTAAAATTCGTGATTCATTGTTATGAAGGTTTCGAATTATGTAACCTACTAGTCGTTGTGACTTGGAGGTCTGTTTCGATATCTGTTCTGTAAGCGATAAGTCTTGGGAGTATCTGAGTCCCAAGTCTACTACTGTATGTAACCTAGTTAACATTTCTCCATTTATGGTAAGGTCTAGGTTAAGTGATGTATCGCCGAAGCATATCCGTCCACATTTAGCCGTATTAAGTTCCAGTTGCCATTTTAAGCACCACTGTGCTACCTTGTTAAGCTCCAAGTTAATGCAAGTTTGCACATTTTCCAGCTCATGTGGAGAAAATGAATATACTAGTTTAAGATCATCTGCATATAGAAGGGGCTTACCTACACAAAAATTTTCGCAAATGTCATTGATAAACACTAAAAAGAGCAAAGGGCCTAAGACACTACCTTGTATTACACCACTTCTAACGGGGACAGCGTTAGACAATGAAGAGTTAATTTTAACTATTTGATGTCGACTGCTGAGAAATGATTCAATCCAATCTAGCAAAGGATTTTGAACCCCATAAGATGCAAGTTTGCCTATAAGAAGTTGGTGGTTAACCATGTCAAAGGCCTTAGAAATGTCCAGATATAGCACTAAGACTAGATATCCTTGGCTACGTAGAGAGTAGACTAAATTAAAGAAGTCGAAATGACATGTCATGCAAGATCGATTTTTGAGAAATCCATGTTGAGTATCATTGATAAAGTTTCCAGCGAGTAAATAGTTGGAAAGTTCATCACTTACAATTTTCTCCATAATCCTAGAGATCACTGGAGTAATATTTATTGGCCGATAATTGTTCATGTCAGTCTTATCTCCAGATTTATAACGTGGTATGACGTACGCGGTTTTCCAACAGTAAGGGTAAGAACCAGTTTCCATAGAGAGAGTAAACAGCTTTAGAAGAAGAAGTGGAATATCTGGACCACCGTATTTGTAGAGAAAGGATGGAATCCCGTCTGCTCCATGACCGCGCGAAAGCTTAAGGGCATTTATAGCCATATTAATTTTCTTACATGTGAAGGAGATAGATTTTATGTAGTTGCTGGTCACGCACGTATCTCTTGAAGCAGAGCCACTTGTGGTTCCTACATCATTCGCAAAAGTAGCACTGAAAAGGTCTGCCATAGTTTTAGAGTCGTATATAAAAGTGTTATTATGCTGGATGCATGGTATATCAACATTTTGAGTTACTTTAGCGCGTTTATTGAGAAGTAGAGTTAAGTTTTGTATTTTTGAGTTACTATTAAGTGCTAGTATCTCCTCATTAATGGCTTTTAACCTATGTGTCTCTTTAATTTGATTAAAAATTATTGTTGTTTGCGCAGCTGCCGTGAAGTCGTTTGACTTGAAATAACGATTCTGTAGGCGTCTTAGTTTATTACGATATTTAGCTGGTATATATAATTCGTAAGGTTTAATAAACCTGTACGTTTTAAGAGGTACAGAAGAATCTAAACAAGAGTTAACGATCAAATAGAACTCGTCGATAGTATCTATGAGATTAGTACGTGAAAAAAAGTTATCCCAGTCTGAAAGTTTAATCAGTGAATGCAGGAGGCCCAAGTCGGCATGCTTAAAGTCTCTATATTGACAGGTTTTTTGAATGGGTCGGTTAGAAGAGGGATATATAGGGAGAGAGCATACTACTGTCTTATGGTCACTGCTTTCAAATTCATCGTATACCTTTACAGACAGTGGGATAATATCTCTACTAAATATTAGATCGAGTATACTATCACCTCTAGTTGGGGTACGAACCCACTGTGACCAACAGTGCATGTTAATGGTTGCCGAGAACTCCTCATTACATGACTGACAGCTACCGGTACTCCAGTTAATCCCAGGATAATTGAAATCACCAATGATAACCTTAGCATTAAAGTTTAGAGCAGATGCATGTATGAATGCATTGATAATAAGATTATTCCCATTATTTGAGCTCTCAGGAGCTCTGTATATACATCCAAGGAGTAAACTATGATTCAGGGTGTTGACAGATATCCAGACTGATTCTGGTAAACTATTCAGGACACTATCTTCAACTCTATTAGTTGTTAGGGTATCCAAAGCATATATAATACAACCACCTCCTCGCTTAGTTTCTCTGTCACAGCGATAGAGTCTATAGTTTTGGATATTTAATTCTGAATCAGACACTGCATGAGAGCACCATGTTTCAGTGATAAGTATGAATGAAGGCTTGGATAGAAAGGCTAATGTTCTCAAGGCTGAAATTTTGTTCAGAAGTGAACGTGCATTGATAATTAATAGATTTAGAAAGGGCGTGTGGAGTGTAAAAAAACCGAGAGCTTCCCTATTGATGTCGTGTATTTTGGATTTGCATAGACTGTGGTTTATTATGTTTGACTGATCACATGGGCGATCGCTTGAGCAAATTGTAGTGCTAGTGGGACCAGGGATTTCTGAAGGCCAAAAAAATCATTATTTTGATAAAGCGGATTAATTTGTTGAACTTGACTAGGCGGACAGTTAAGACAAGGTTGGGTTGATGGTGAGTAACCCAGTAATCCATCTTGCCCAATCGGAAAGTGTTGAGAAAAGTTATGTGTTACTGGTATATTATTTGAAAAGTTTGATGTTGGGTAACCTAGTAATCCATCTTGCCTAATGGGAAAGTGTTGAGAGAGGTTACGTCTTACAGGTTTATTATTTAAAGCGTTTGAGGGTACTCGTGAGGCTCGTTGGTTTACTGTGGTCTGTCCAGTATTAGGCCTACTTACATAACGATTGAAGTGGCCGTCTTGTGAGACATTTGAACCAGGTCTGCACTTATATCCTCCCCTACGATGCGTTGGGTAAAGCATGGTGTCGGGTAGTTTAGTCTTATTTGTATTGAGTAGGGCCATCGTAATACTTTTATTATTGGGTCTAGAACCAGAAGGTTCTGTACAAACATTCTTCTTACGTGGCATAGACTTTTTAATCTTGACAGTGTTTTTAAGAGCTGTCGCATTAGGACTAGGTATTTGCTTATGGGCTTCTAATGGTAAATTGGATACTATCGGATTAGTGTAATCAGTAGATGTACATTGCTTATCAGATGTCACTACAGGCATAATAGGTAAGTTAGCACTCTTCGTTGGCAGATCAGAGTACTGGAGAACATGAGATAGGGTATCAGTATCAGTGGATCCCGCAGCTGATGCGTCGTGATTTTTTATGATCTCAACATCTATATTTTCGTTCACTGCACGCTTTTGCGTAAGTCTTTGATTGGTGGTCTTATCTGAGACTATGCGAGCGTTTCTAAACTTCGTCTATGGCATCCATAAATGAAGCACAAAACTTATGTAGAGAGCACACTATATGTGATTTTCAACGCAAATGTCGTTCACTACATGAAGTTTCTGTATGGAAAGCAACTGAATGTCGGTTGTTCTTACTATACTTAGGGCCTGTAGTTCTTCATAATAGGTTACCACTATCGATGTACAGAAACTTCCAGTCACTCTCTTTGTGAATATATTTATTATTTCACCCTAGGTTGCACACCACTTTCGCAGACAGTGTTCGCGTTTATATTAACAACTTCTTATTAGGTTACGAAAAGTGTTACGGTAGCGACCACTTAATCTACAATGTGCATAGTTTAAAGCACGTTGCTGAGGACGTTATAGAACATGGCAGTTTAGAGTCATTCTCTGCCTTTCCTTTTGAATCATACATGAGAACAATTAGGAGTTCAGTACACTGCGGACTCGCTGCGGCTAAACAAGCGGCACAGCGATACGCCGGAGAAGTTTACTTTCAAAGTATACTTAATCAGGATACGGCTGACAATCTCAATGAGCCTGAGGTAACTTATGATTCTTCCAAGGGAAGTCACCAGTTATGGAAACTCAATGCTATCTGCCACAAGGCCGGACAATTTAGTTATCGTCAATGGTCGACAATCTGATGGAGGCCGGCCAAGGTTTCGAGCATTCCATGACCTTGTAGATTTATATACGGACCCTTTTCGCTCCCGTAGTATCGGCATGTTTAAGTGTTCTACGTTAAGCCACGAGTGTAAGTGGATTACTACAACAGACATCCTTTGTAAGTGTATTTGTATGCGGACACAAAATTATAAGGTTGTTATCCCTTTTTTGCATACATTCAAATGGAAATGTGACATCATTCCTTAATGGCTGTCGCAAATATAGTACTGCATGCAGTAAGTGTCAGTTGGTCAGTGCTTTGGCCTCACCCATCAGGAAGTGTTAATGAATGTTCACGAAAGTAATAAATTTTCAACGCCTCCGCATTGATTTACAGCATCAATCAGAAAAGTACATATTGGTTAATGATGAGGAGAAGAAACAAGTGATTTGCACTCCTAAAAAATGGCTTCTGAACAACGAGCATTACATTTATCGGGATGATGTTAGGTAGAACGACATTATTGATGGTGCTGATTGTGATAGTCGATTCACGTTGAAAAAATGCACCGTTCTGTGTTGTTGTGGTAAGTTGTAATTACTTTTAATTCATTGTTTTTAGATGACTACCATGTAGCCGAGGAAACGAAAATGTGATTAACCTCAATTCTCGTTTACAATAAGAAACTTAAAACAGACGATTAAACTCTGCCGTGTGAAGCAGAAAAGTCAAAGAGGTAAATTGTTCAGCTTACTAAATCACTTTAGTGTTAGGGCTGCGAAACCTAAACTTGGCGACTATCTATGCACCTCAAAAGAACTAGAGGTTGCTGAGGTTGAAGTTGGATTTGCCACGGTCGAATTTCCAGTTGTCAACATTTTGACCAGAAAATTTTCACCGATAGCGAAGTATGTACCTACCCTAATTATAATTAGGGCAGTGGTGAACATGGATGTTGGTTCGATCCGATTCACCTCCCTATATATAAGGAGGTACCTCCTTAATGGATTCACGTGAATCGAATGCTAAAGATTTTCAAAGCTCAATTTTGAATAAAGGCACCTGATTATAGTCTATTTTTGACCTTATAAATAATGAATTTCTTTTCATTGAGTTTACATTGTTCCAACTAAGTACATTAGACGGACTTAACATTCGCCCAAGTAGTGAGCAATAACTAGGTCAAACTAATAATAAACTGGAACAAAACCCATGCAAAAAGCACAAACACCATGAAAATTGACGTATGATGGAAATAATGCTGTTAATAGTTGATAAATAGCGACAACCGAAATCCTCGACAACATGTAAAATGTGCGCGAAAACACAATGCGTAGCTTCCTAACCGTCCTTATCGAAATCACATCTGGCAGTCAAACGATCAATATTCATGTTAGTTGACCAACATAAAGTTGGACTCATGAAAATATTCAAGCCTAACAAAATTCATAATTCATTCACAAATTGACAATCCATTTGAGGAACAGGCATTTACAGTTTACAGCCTATAAACATGTGGTATAAGTGCAATATTGAATTGTAATACTATTCACAAATAGTCACATAAATATTTGCAAGACATTCGTTCTGACTACTTTGAAAAATATTTGATTCTGTTAATTCATATCAGCATCAATCATCCTATTTAAAATATCAAAATTGACCAAGTTGAATTGAGTGGCAGATAACTTGACAACATACTATGTAGTATGAACGCCAGAGAGTCAACATATCTTGTGTAACGCATAGATATAATTTGATTGAGCAGTGTGAATGAACTAAGTCCTATTCAAAACTTCAAGTTGTTCTTCAAAAGCATAAATCAAATTGACGTGAATTCCCAAATATAATCAGCATGTATTAATGCTTTCTAAATTAAACAATAAATCAACACATGGAAGAAAAACATCATTTTAATCGACTGACATATTGTAGCGGTAAACAAATCCCCAAAATAAATAGCTCTGTCAGTCTTCAACATCGGATGCTGACCACACTAGTTTTAATGGACTCATCTAGCTGAAGGCGCTCGATCATGCATCCGCATTAGATCACGAGTGGAAACGCCGTGTTCAACATCTACTGCAATCGCTGGCAAGTTTAGATCAGTCGATCCTCGATATATTGATAGCCCACCAAATATATCTTCGAACCTCCTCGCGTCTGTCCTTTGATTTCACATGGTGGGTACAATTCATGAATGTCAAATACTAGTCGGACGCATATATCGAGCTCCTAGTTCAACTGATACTATTATAAGTGAGTTATTTTCTCAGGCTGCCTAGCTTGATTTCACTTACAAAATTGTATATTGTCATTTCAACCTTCCTACCATCAACTCGACGACACATTCTGGCCCATTGTGTTTTGAAAGCATACTTGGCTACAACATATACAACTGCCTACACGAAATAACAATATTCTTGACTTCATATTTTTTCACAATATCACACCAACACCAATGGTGGTTGGTGAAAAGTTCCACGACAGCGATCATAAAATAGTCCTCCGCAAACTTCTGATTCTTGCCAAGCGCAACAAACTAAAGACGTTAAATACGCGTTTTCAATATAGAGACTATGCGAACGATGACTGGGAAAACTTTCGATTTCTAATAAAGCACTCTAACTGGAGCAGTTCCTTTAGCACTGATAACCTATTAGAAACATTAGAAATATTCAATACTACCATCAAATCTGCACTAAACACTACTATACCCTCGAAAATTGCTTTTAAAACAATTACTCCTTATATAAACCAAAAGACTAGTTCTAAGCTGCGAAAACCGAAATGGACGTACTATATATCAAACTACTTCAGTACCCTTCACCAGATACACTCTGTAGTTGACAGAGCACAAAGTCAACACACAATCATAAACAGTCGGAGGAACGCACTGCGCTCACTGCTGCATCTAAAGCTCAAACCTCATGTCGTCTCCTTGCAAAACGCATAAGAAGGAACTCAGACCACAACATTCACTCCTTACTGCACGATGGAATGACGTATAATGACCAAACCGTTATATGTAGACTATTAATTGAATGGTTTTCCCACAATGGGGATACATCTCATACCACAGATATCAACATAAAGTGCACCTGCAAAAATTATCTCAGTGCCATAAACTTCGACATTAGGAGTATACATACCGCCATTAAAACCCTTAAGACATATGTGGGTTCTGGTGCCGACGACACCCCTTCAATCCTTTATAAAATGTCAGGACCGGACATACAGACGCTATTACTCAAAATGTACACATTATCTTTAGAGATAGGTACATATCCGGAAACCTGGAAGGTAACGTATGTTCTTCCCAAACACAAATCAGGACTAAGAAACCTGGACGAAAACAACAGACCTATAAATATCACTCCATTATTAAACAATTCAAACAACCTTCCATATCAAACACAATTCAAACCAACCTCTTACCAGATGAATCTGTCACAAATCAGCCTCACTCAAACACATCAATGTGGACATTCTCTCACGTGTTCACATCACTCTCCACAACTGGTTCCAACTAATCGATCACCACATACATGCACAGAAACTCCTCCACCTGACTAGCTTCAGTGCACATCAATCAGCACACACTATTCAGTTCGACGTGATCATTGTTAGTCACTCAGTGTTTCACTTGTAGACTTCCTCATCAAATTTTCACCATAATCCACCTGCAATCCATTGGGCACTAACTGTCAGTCGGTGCTGACGACGACGACGTCAACAACAACAACAACAACAACAACAACAACGACCGATGACTACGCTCTGTCGACAAACAAATTGATGAGGTAAGTCTCCAGTCACAGATTGATGTTGTCTGAATGCTCTGCTCGGGAGGCATGTTCCTCATTTGTAGGCACATGAAGAACACAACGCGTAAAGCACACTCACCACTAAACAATGAGGACATGTTGACCGTGTCCACTACAGCATAATCATCTGGTCGTGCTATCTTCAACTGGCACAGTCAGTCTCATGAAATTCACTGTGCCTCAATGCAATCACGTTCAGTGCCTTATCTGGTCTGTAAGAAAATACACACAATAAATGGTGAAATCGCAAGGTTCGTTTAGTGTAGTGTAGTGAAGTGCAGTGCAGTGCAGTGCAGTGTAGTGTAGTGTAGTGTAGTGTAGTGTAGTGTAGTGTAGTGTAGTGTAGTGTAGTGTAGTGTAGTGTAGTGTAGTGTAGTGTAGTGTAGTGTAGTGTAGTGTAGTGTAGTGTAGTGTAGTGTAGTGTAGTACAGTGTGGTGTTGTTTAACTTAGTTTTGTTAGAAGAATGAAAGTGCAATATATTTGGTAGTGTGGAATAGGTGATTAGTGGAGTGAGATTGTGGAAGCTGTGTGTGATGCTTTGCCCGATCTATGGACACGAGTCTTGAAGGTGGATTTGGAGTTTTGTAAACTTGTACAAAGGAAGTGCGAATTGCGCCAGATCATGTGTGAATTTACGGTCGACAGAACAATGCCTGATAGACTCAGAACATCAGTTGACGACCAGGTAGATGTTTCAGTCAACATGTTAAACATTCAAATTCCAATGTTATTTTAGTGTCATGAAGACTCACCATACCAAATCGACTGATCACAAGTCGTCTCCTGTCGGATCAGCACTCAATTGAATTTTATCACACGGACACATCAACTCATCAGTCGATCAGCATTCCCACATAGGAGGTAGCCCAATAGTGCTCCTATCTTCTTACTCTCCCACTTATTTGTTGCATCCATCTGTGTGTCTGTGTGTGTTTGTTACCGAATGACTATCTGTCTGTCCATCTGCTGTCTGTCTGTCTGTCTGTCTGTCTGTCTGTGTGCCTGTCAGTCTGTATATCCGTCTGTTTCTCTGTATATGCACAGTGTGAGTGGAAATTACATTGGTGAATCAACGCATCCTGTGCATCGACTGTGCATTGATCAGGCACACTTATCCTACTTGCAATGTCCGATAAGCAATCATTTTATTCGTCAGCACATTTGAAGCGAATTTTGAATGGGTTGATCGCACTGTCATTGGTGTGCAGCGAATGTTTTCAGTGTGTTTGTCTGCGAATATAGCTCACAGGATTTGAGTGACTGTTCTCCATGTGTCAACGACCAAGTGAAAGTCGAGGTGTGGGAAGCGGACTGATTGGTAGTCGGAGCAGAGCGATCAGTCGTTGTGTGGAACGATCGATGTTAGTGACAATGTTGTGCGAGTATTGTGAAGGTAGTGAGTATGTGAGAGATGGACGGTGTTCTCACTGACGGGTGGATGACAGTTGTTGATATCGCGAGAAAAATCGTCGCGATGGCCGAGTGGTTAAGGCGTTGGACTCGAAATCCAATGGGGTTTCCCCACGCAGGTTCGAATCCTGCTCGCGACGGACTTTTACCAGTCCAGTCCATACATCAACTCCGTCAACGCATAACTGTTGATTAAAATTGTCCATCGGTCGTGTGTTCACGTGCAAATTACTTCAGACTGATACACCTGCTAATACCACTACAACAACCAGATCTACATCTACTAGTGGTAGTCATAAGGATGCGGTCGGTTGGCCTGGTTACCATGCGCTTCCTTTGCATGTTCATGTTGAACACGACGTGCTGAACATGCACATTGTCTGTCATATCTGATGCAGACATTGGCCAGTGAGTGTTTCCGTTTGTACTGGTGTGTGCGTGTTTAGATGAACGTGATTGAGTTCGTGTCCGTGTGCATAAGTGTAGTGTCAGGAGTGGGATTCGAACCCACGCCCACAGAGTGGACTGCGACCTGAACGCAGCGCCTTGGACCGCTCGGCCATCCTGACCACCATTTCCTCCTACCAACTCACACACATCACTCCATTATTAAACAATTCAAACAACCTTCCATATCAAACACAATTCAAACCAACCTCTTACCAGATGAATCTGTCACAAATCAGCCTCACTCAAACACATCAATGTGGACATTCTCTCACGTGTTCACATCACTCTCCACAACTGGTTCCAACTAATCGATCACCACATACATGCACAGAAACTCCTCCACCTGACTAGCTTCAGTGCACATCAATCAGCACACACTATTCAGTTCGACGTGATCATTGTTAGTCACTCAGTGTTTCACTTGTAGACTTCCTCATCAAATTTTCACCATAATCCACCTGCAATCCATTGGGCACTAACTGTCAGTCGGTGCTGACGACGACGACGTCAACAACAACAACAACAACAACAACAACGACCGATGACTACGCTCTGTCGACAAACAAATTGATGAGGTAAGTCTCCAGTCACAGATTGATGTTGTCTGAATGCTCTGCTCGGGAGGCATGTTCCTCATCTGTAGGCACATGAAGAACACAACGCGTAAAGCACACTCACCACTAAACAATGAGGACATGTTGACCGTGTCCACTACAGCATAATCATCTGGTCGTGCTATCTTCAACTGGCACAGTCAGTCTCATGAAATTCACTGTGCCTCAATGCAATCACGTTCAGTGCCTTATCTGGTCTGTAAGAAAATACACACAATAAATGGTGAAATCGCAAGGTTCGTTTAGTGTAGTGTAGTGAAGTGCAGTGCAGTGTAGTGTAGTGTAGTGTAGTGTAGTGTAGTGTAGTATAGTGTGGTGTTGTTTAACTTAGTTTTGTTAGAAGAATGAAAGTGCAATATATTTGGTAGTGTGGAATAGGTGATTAGTGGAGTGAGATTGTGGAAGCTGTGTGTGATGCTTTGCCCGATCTATGGACACGAGTCTTGAAGGTGGATTTGGAGTTTTGTAAACTTGTACAAAGGAAGTGCGAATTGCGCCAGATCATGTGTGAATTTACGGTCGACAGAACAATGCCTGATAGACTCAGAACATCAGTTGACGACCAGGTAGATGTTTCAGTCAACATGTTAAACATTCAAATTCCAATGTTATTTTAGTGTCATGAAGACTCACCATACCAAATCGACTGATCACAAGTCGTCTCCTGTCGGATCAGCACTCAATTGAATTTTATCACACGGACACATCAACTCATCAGTCGATCAGCATTCCCACATAGGAGGTAGCCCAATAGTGCTCCTATCTTCTTACTCTCCCACTTATTTGTTGCATCCATCTGTGTGTCTGTGTGTGTTTGTTACCGAATGACTATCTGTCTGTCCATCTGCTGTCTGTCTGTCTGTCTGTGTGCCTGTCAGTCTGTATATCCGTCTGTTTCTCTGTATATGCACAGTGTGAGTGGAAATTACATTGGTGAATCAATGCATCCTGTGCATCGACTGTGCATTGATCAGGCACACTTATCCTACTTGCAATGTCCGATAAGCAATCATTTTATTCGTCAGCACATTTGAAGCGAATTTTGAATGGGTTGATCACACTGTCATTGGTGTGCAGCGAATGTTTTCAGTGTGTTTGTCTGCGAATATAGCTCACAGGATTTGAGTGACTGTTCTCCATGTGTCAACGACCAAGTGAAAGTCGAGGTGTGGGAAGCGGACTGATTGGTAGTCGGAGCAGAGCGATCAGTCGTTGTGTGGAACGATCGATGTTAGTGACAATGTTGTGCGAGTATTGTGAAGGTAGTGAGTATGTGAGAGATGGACGGTGTTCTCACTGACGGGTGGATGACAGTTGTTGATATCGCGAGAAAAATCGTCGCGATGGCCGAGTGGTTAAGGCGTTGGACTCGAAATCCAATGGGGTTTCCCCACGCAGGTTCGAATCCTGCTCGCGACGGACTTTTACCAGTCCAGTCCATACATCAACTCCGTCAACGCATAACTGTTGATTAAAATTGTCCATTGGTCGTGTGTTCACGTGCAAATTACTTCAGACTGATACACCTGCTAATACCACTACAACAACCAGATCTACATCTACTAGTGGTAGTCATAAGGATGCGGTCGGTTGGCCTGGTTACCATGCGCTTCCTCTGCATGTTCATGTTGAACACGACGTGCTGAACATGCACATTGTCTGTCATATCTGATGCAGACATTGGCCAGTGAGTGTTTCCGTTTGTACTGGTGTGTGCGTGTTTAGATGAACGTGATTGAGTTCGTGTCCGTGTGCATAAGTGTAGTGTCAGGAGTGGGATTCGAACCCACGCCCACAGAGTGGACTGCGACCTGAACGCAGCGCCTTGGACCGCTCGGCCATCCTGACCACCATTTCCTCCTACCAACTCACACACATCACTCCATTATTAAACAATTCAAACAACCTTCCATATCAAACACAATTCAAACCAACCTCTTACCAGATGAATCTGTCACAAATCAGCCTCACTCAAACACATCAATGTGGACATTCTCTCACGTGTTCACATCACTCTCCACAACTGGTTCCAACTAATCGATCACCACATACATGCACAGAAACTCCTCCACCTGACTAGCTTCAGTGCACATCAATCAGCACACACTATTCAGTTCGACGTGATCATTGTTAGTCACTCAGTGTTTCACTTGTAGACTTCCTCATCAAATTTTCACCATAATCCACCTGCAATCCATTGGGCACTAACTGTCAGTCGGTGCTGACGACGACGACGTCAACAACAACAACAACAACAACAACAACGACCGATGACTACGCTCTGTCGACAAACAAATTGATGAGGTAAGTCTCCAGTCACAGATTGATGTTGTCTGAATGCTCTGCTCGGGAGGCATGTTCCTCATCTGTAGGCACATGAAGAACACAACGCGTAAAGCACACTCACCACTAAACAATGAGGACATGTTGACCGTGTCCACTACAGCATAATCATCTGGTCGTGCTATCTTCAACTGGCACAGTCAGTCTCATGAAATTCACTGTGCCTCAATGCAATCACGTTCAGTGCCTTATCTGGTCTGTAAGAAAATACACACAATAAATGGTGAAATCGCAAGGTTCGTTTAGTGTAGTGTAGTGAAGTGCAGTGCAGTGTAGTGTAGTGTAGTGTAGTGTAGTGTAGTGTAGTGTAGTGTAGTGTAGTGTAGTATAGTGTGGTGTTGTTTAACTTAGTTTTGTTAGAAGAATGAAAGTGCAATATATTTGGTAGTGTGGAATAGGTGATTAGTGGAGTGAGATTGTGGAAGCTGTGTGTAATGCATTGGCCCATCTATGGACACGAGACTTGAAGGTGGATTTGGAGTTTTGTAAACTTGTACAAAGGAAGTGCGAATTGCGCCAGATCATGTGTGAATTTACGGTCGACAGAACAATGCCTGATAGACTCAGAACATCAGTTGACGACCAGGTAGATGTTTCAGTCAACATGTTAAACATTCAAATTCCAATGTTATTTTAGTGTCATGAAGACTCACCATACCAAATCGACTGATCACAAGTCGTCTCCTGTCGGATCAGCACTCAATTGAATTTTATCACACGGACACATCAACTCATCAGTCGATCAGCATTCCCACATAGGAGGTAGCCCAATAGTGCTCCTATCTTCTTACTCTCCCACTTATTTGTTGCATCCATCTGTGTGTCTGTGTGTGTTTGTTACCGAATGACTATCTGTCTGTCCATCTGCTGTCTGTCTGTCTGTCTGTCTGTCTGTCTGTCTGTCTGTCTGTCTGTGTGCCTGTCAGTCTGTATATCCGTCTGTTTCTCTGTATATGCACAGTGTGAGTGGAAATTACATTGGTGAATCAACGCATCCTGTGCATCGACTGTGCATTGATCAGGCACACTTATCCTACTTGCAATGTCCGATAAGCAATCATTTTATTCGTCAGCACATTTGAAGCGAATTTTGAATGGGTTGATCACACTGTCATTGGTGTGCAGCGAATGTTTTCAGTGTGTTTGTCTGCGAATATAGCTCACAGGATTTGAGTGACTGTTCTCCATGTGTCAACGACCAAGTGAAAGTCGAGGTGTGGGAAGCGGACTGATTGGTAGTCGGAGCAGAGCGATCAGTCGTTGTGTGGAACGATCGATGTTAGTGACAATGTTGTGCGAGTATTGTGAAGGTAGTGAGTATGTGAGAGATGGACGGTGTTCTCACTGACGGGTGGATGACAGTTGTTGATATCGCGAGAAAAATCGTCGCGATGGCCGAGTGGTTAAGGCGTTGGACTCGAAGTCCAATGGGGTTTCCCCACGCAGGTTCGAATCCTGCTCGCGACGGACTTTTACCAGTCCAGTCCATACATCAACTCCGTCAACGCATAACTGTTGATTAAAATTGTCCATTGGTCGTGTGTTCACGTGCAAATTACTTCAGACTGATACACCTGCTAATACCACTACAACAACCAGATCTACATCTACTAGTGGTAGTCATAAGGATGCGGTCGGTTGGCCTGGTTACCATGCGCTTCCTCTGCATGTTCATGTTGAACACGACGTGCTGAACATGCACATTGTCTGTCATATCTGATGCAGACATTGGCCAGTGAGTGTTTCCGTTTGTACTGGTGTGTGCGTGTTTAGATGAACGTGATTGAGTTCGTGTCCGTGTGCATAAGTGTAGTGTCAGGAGTGGGATTCGAACCCACGCCCACAGAGTGGACTGCGACCTGAACGCAGCGCCTTGGACCGCTCGGCCATCCTGACCACCATTTCCTCCTACCAACTCACACACATCACTCCATTATTAAACAATTCAAACAACCTTCCATATCAAACACAATTCAAACCAACCTCTTACCAGATGAATCTGTCACAAATCAGCCTCACTCAAACACATCAATGTGGACATTCTCTCACGTGTTCACATCACTCTCCACAACTGGTTCCAACTAATCGATCACCACATACATGCACAGAAACTCCTCCACCTGACTAGCTTCAGTGCACATCAATCAGCACACACTATTCAGTTCGACGTGATCATTGTTAGTCACTCAGTGTTTCACTTGTAGACTTCCTCATCAAATTTTCACCATAATCCACCTGCAATCCATTGGGCACTAACTGTCAGTCGGTGCTGACGACGACGACGTCAACAACAACAACAACAACAACAACAACGACCGATGACTACGCTCTGTCGACAAACAAATTGATGAGGTAAGTCTCCAGTCACAGATTGATGTTGTCTGAATGCTCTGCTCGGGAGGCATGTTCCTCATTTGTAGGCACATGAAGAACACAACGCGTAAAGCACACTCACCACTAAACAATGAGGACATGTTGACCGTGTCCACTACAGCATAATCATCTGGTCGTGCTATCTTCAACTGGCACAGTCAGTCTCATGAAATTCACTGTGCCTCAATGCAATCACGTTCAGTGCCTTATCTGGTCTGTAAGAAAATACACACAATAAATGGTGAAATCGCAAGGTTCGTTTAGTGTAGTGTAGTGAAGTGCAGTGCAGTGCAGTGCAGTGTAGTGTAGTGTAGTGTAGTGTAGTGTAGTGTAGTGTAGTGTAGTGTAGTGTAGTGTAGTGTAGTATAGTGTGGTGTTGTTTAACTTAGTTTTGTTAGAAGAATGAAAGTGCAATATATTTGGTAGTGTGGAATAGGTGATTAGTGGAGTGAGATTGTGGAAGCTGTGTGTGATGCTTTGCCCGATCTATGGACACGAGTCTTGAAGGTGGATTTGGAGTTTTGTAAACTTGTACAAAGGAAGTGCGAATTGCGCCAGATCATGTGTGAATTTACGGTCGACAGAACAATGCCTGATAGACTCAGAACATCAGTTGACGACCAGGTAGATGTTTCAGTCAACATGTTAAACATTCAAATTCCAATGTTATTTTAGTGTCATGAAGACTCACCATACCAAATCGACTGATCACAAGTCGTCTCCTGTCGGATCAGCACTCAATTGAATTTTATCACACGGACACATCAACTCATCAGTCGATCAGCATTCCCACATAGGAGGTAGCCCAATAGTGCTCCTATCTTCTTACTCTCCCACTTATTTGTTGCATCCATCTGTGTGTCTGTGTGTGTTTGTTACCGAATGACTATCTGTCTGTCCATCTGCTGTCTGTCTGTCTGTCTGTCTGTCTGTCTGTCTGTCTGTGTGCCTGTCAGTCTGTATATCCGTCTGTTTCTCTGTATATGCACAGTGTGAGTGGAAATTACATTGGTGAATCAACGCATCCTGTGCATCGACTGTGCATTGATCAGGCACACTTATCCTACTTGCAATGTCCGATAAGCAATCATTTTATTCGTCAGCACATTTGAAGCGAATTTTGAATGGGTTGATCACACTGTCATTGGTGTGCAGCGAATGTTTTCAGTGTGTTTGTCTGCGAATATAGCTCACAGGATTTGAGTGACTGTTCTCCATGTGTCAACGACCAAGTGAAAGTCGAGGTGTGGGAAGCGGACTGATTGGTAGTCGGAGCAGAGCGATCAGTCGTTGTGTGGAACGATCGATGTTAGTGACAATGTTGTGCGAGTATTGTGAAGGTAGTGAGTATGTGAGAGATGGACGGTGTTCTCACTGACGGGTGGATGACAGTTGTTGATATCGCGAGAAAAATCGTCGCGATGGCCGAGTGGTTAAGGCGTTGGACTCGAAATCCAATGGGGTTTCCCCACGCAGGTTCGAATCCTGCTCGCGACGGACTTTTACCAGTCCAGTCCATACATCAACTCCGTCAACGCATAACTGTTGATTAAAATTGTCCATTGGTCGTGTGTTCACGTGCAAATTACTTCAGACTGATACACCTGCTAATACCACTACAACAACCAGATCTACATCTACTAGTGGTAGTCATAAGGATGCGGTCGGTTGGCCTGGTTACCATGCGCTTCCTCTGCATGTTCATGTTGAACACGACGTGCTGAACATGCACATTGTCTGTCATATCTGATGCAGACATTGGCCAGTGAGTGTTTCCGTTTGTACTGGTGTGTGCGTGTTTAGATGAACGTGATTGAGTTCGTGTCCGTGTGCATAAGTGTAGTGTCAGGAGTGGGATTCGAACCCACGCCCACAGAGTGGACTGCGACCTGAACGCAGCGCCTTGGACCGCTCGGCCATCCTGACCACCATTTCCTCCTACCAACTCACACACATCACTCCATTATTAAACAATTCAAACACCCTTCCATATCAAACACAATTCAAACCAACCTCTTACCAGATGAATCTGTCACAAATCAGCCTCACTCAAACACATCCATGTGGACATTCTCTCACGTGTTCACATCACTCTCCACAACTGGTTCCAACTAATCGATCACCACATACATGCACAGAAACTCCTCCACCTGACTAGCTTCAGTGCACATCAATCAGCACACACTATTCAGTTCGACGTGATCATTGTTAGTCACTCAGTGTTTCACTTGTAGACTTCCTCATCAAATTTTCACCATAATCCACCTGCAATCCATTGGGCACTAACTGTCAGTCGGTGCTGACGACGACGACGTCAACAACAACAACAACAACAACAACAACAACGACCGATGACTACACTCTGTCGACAAACAAATTGATGAGGTAAGTCTCCAGTCACAGATTGATGTTGTCTGAATGCTCTGCTCGGGAGGCATGTTCCTCATTTGTAGGCACATGAAGAACACAACGCGTAAAGCACACTCACCACTAAACAATGAGGACATGTTGACCGTGTCCACTACAGCATAATCATCTGGTCGTGCTATCTTCAACTGGCACAGTCAGTCTCATGAAATTCACTGTGCCTCAATGCAATCACGTTCAGTGCCTTATCTGGTCTGTAAGAAAATACACACATTAAATGGTGAAATCGCAAGGTTCGTTTAGTGTAGTGTAGTGTAGTGTAGTGTAGTGCAGTTTAGTGTAGTGTAGTGGTTGTGTAGTGTAGTGTAGTGTAGTGTAGTGTAGTGTAGTAGTGTGTAGTACAGTGTGGTGTTGTTTAACTTAGTTTTGTTAGAAGAATGAAAGTGCAATATATTTGGTAGTGTGGAATAGGTGATTAGTGGAGTGAGATTGTGGAAGCTGTGTGTGATGCTTTGCCCGATCTATGGACACGAGTCTTGAAGGTGGATTTGGAGTTTTGTAAACTTGTACAAAGGAAGTGGGAATTGCGACATATTATGTGTGAATTTACGGTTGACAGAACAATGCCTGATAGAATCAGAACATCAGTTGACGACCAGGTAGATGTTTCAGTCAACATGTTAAACATTCAAATTCCAATGTTATTTTAGTGTCATGAAGACTCACCATACCAAATCGACTGATCACAAGTCGTCTCCTGTCGGATCAGCACTCAATTGAATTTTATCACACGGACACATCAACTCATCAGTCGATCAGCATTCCCACATAGGAGGTAGCCCAATAGTGCTCCTATCTTCTTACTCTCCCACTTATTTGTTGCATCCATCTGTGTGTCTGTGTGTGTTTGTTACCGAATGACTATCTGTCTGTCCATCTGCTGTCTGTCTGTCTGTCTGTCTGTCTGTCTGTCTGTCTGTGTGCCTGTCAGTCTGTATATCCGTCTGTTTCTCTGTATATGCACAGTGTGAGTGGAAATTACATTGGTGAATCAACGCATCCTGTGCATCGACTGTGCATTGATCAGGCACACTTATCCTACTTGCAATGTCCGATAAGCAATCATTTTATTCGTCAGCACATTTGAAGCGAATTTTGAATGGGTTGATCACACTGTCATTGGTGTGCAGCGAATGTTTTCAGTGTGTTTGTCTGCGAATATAGCTCACAGGATTTGAGTGACTGTTCTCCATGTGTCAACGACCAAGTGAAAGTCGAGGTGTGGGAAGCGGACTGATTGGTAGTCGGAGCAGAGCGATCAGTCGTTGTGTGGAACGATCGATGTTAGTGACAATGTTGTGCGAGTATTGTGAAGGTAGTGAGTATGTGAGAGATGGACGGTGTTCTCACTGACGGGTGGATGACAGTTGTTGATATCGCGAGAAAAATCGTCGCGATGGCCGAGTGGTTAAGGCGTTGGACTCGAAATCCAATGGGGTTTCCCCACGCAGGTTCGAATCCTGCTCGCGACGGACTTTTACCAGTCCAGTCCATACATCAACTCCGTCAACGCATAACTGTTGATTAAAATTGTCCATTGGTCGTGTGTTCACGTGCAAATTACTTCAGACTGATACACCTGCTAATACCACTACAACAACCAGATCTACATCTACTAGTGGTAGTCATAAGGATGCGGTCGGTTGGCCTGGTTACCATGCGCTTCCTCTGCATGTTCATGTTGAACACGACGTGCTGAACATGCACATTGTCTGTCATATCTGATGCAGACATTGGCCAGTGAGTGTTTCCGTTTGTACTGGTGTGTGCGTGTTTAGATGAACGTGATTGAGTTCGTGTCCGTGTGCATAAGTGTAGTGTCAGGAGTGGGATTCGAACCCACGCCCACAGAGTGGACTGCGACCTGAACGCAGCGCCTTGGACCGCTCGGCCATCCTGACCACCATTTCCTCCTACCAACTCACACACATCACTCCATTATTAAACAATTCAAACAACCTTCCATATCAAACACAATTCAAACCAACCTCTTACCAGATGAATCTGTCACAAATCAGCCTCACTCAAACACATCAATGTGGACATTCTCTCACGTGTTCACATCACTCTCCACAACTGGTTCCAACTAATCGATCACCACATACATGCACAGAAACTCCTCCACCTGACTAGCTTCAGTGCACATCAATCAGCACACACTATTCAGTTCGACGTGATCATTGTTAGTCACTCAGTGTTTCACTTGTAGACTTCCTCATCAAATTTTCACCATAATCCACCTGCAATCCATTGGGCACTAACTGTCAGTCGGTGCTGACGACGACGACGTCAACAACAACAACAACAACAACAACAACAACGACCGATGACTACACTCTGTCGACAAACAAATTGATGAGGTAAGTCTCCAGTCACAGATTGATGTTGTCTGAATGCTCTGCTCGGGAGGCATGTTCCTCATTTGTAGGCACATGAAGAACACAACGCGTAAAGCACACTCACCACTAAACAATGAGGACATGTTGACCGTGTCCACTACAGCATAATCATCTGGTCGTGCTATCTTCAACTGGCACAGTCAGTCTCATGAAATTCACTGTGCCTCAATGCAATCACGTTCAGTGCCTTATCTGGTCTGTAAGAAAATACACACAATAAATGGTGAAATCGCAAGGTTCGTTTAGTGTAGTGTAGTGAAGTGCAGTGCAGTGCAGTGTAGTGTAGTGTAGTGTAGTGTAGTGTAGTGTAGTGTAGTGTAGTATAGTGTGGTGTTGTTTAACTTAGTTTTGTTAGAAGAATGAAAGTGCAATATATTTGGTAGTGTGGAATAGGTGATTAGTGGAGTGAGATTGTGGAAGCTGTGTGTGATGCTTTGCCCGATCTATGGACACGAGTCTTGAAGGTGGATTTGGAGTTTTGTAAACTTGTACAAAGGAAGTGCGAATTGCGCCAGATCATGTGTGAATTTACGGTCGACAGAACAATGCCTGATAGACTCAGAACATCAGTTGACGACCAGGTAGATGTTTCAGTCAACATGTTAAACATTCAAATTCCAATGTTATTTTAGTGTCATGAAGACTCACCATACCAAATCGACTGATCACAAGTCGTCTCCTGTCGGATCAGCACTCAATTGAATTTTATCACACGGACACATCAACTCATCAGTCGATCAGCATTCCCACATAGGAGGTAGCCCAATAGTGCTCCTATCTTCTTACTCTCCCACTTATTTGTTGCATCCATCTGTGTGTCTGTGTGTGTTTGTTACCGAATGACTATCTGTCTGTCCATCTGCTGTCTGTCTGTCTGTCTGTCTGTCTGTCTGTCTGTGTGCCTGTCAGTCTGTATATCCGTCTGTTTCTCTGTATATGCACAGTGTGAGTGGAAATTACATTGGTGAATCAACGCATCCTGTGCATCGACTGTGCATTGATCAGGCACACTTATCCTACTTGCAATGTCCGATAAGCAATCATTTTATTCGTCAGCACATTTGAAGCGAATTTTGAATGGGTTGATCACACTGTCATTGGTGTGCAGCGAATGTTTTCAGTGTGTTTGTCTGCGAATATAGCTCACAGGATTTGAGTGACTGTTCTCCATGTGTCAACGACCAAATGAAAGTCGAGGTGTGGGAAGCGGACTGATTGGTAGTCGGAGCAGAGCGATCAGTCGTTGTGTGGAACGATCGATGTTAGTGACAATGTTGTGCGAGTATTGTGAAGGTAGTGAGTATGTGAGAGATGGACGGTGTTCTCACTGACGGGTGGATGACAGTTGTTGATATCGCGAGAAAAATCGTCGCGATGGCCGAGTGGTTAAGGCGTTGGACTCGAAATCCAATGGGGTTTCCCCACGCAGGTTCGAATCCTGCTCGCGACGGACTTTTACCAGTCCAGTCCATACATCAACTCCGTCAACGCATAACTGTTGATTAAAATTGTCCATTGGTCGTGTGTTCACGTGCAAATTACTTCAGACTGATACACCTGCTAATACCACTACAACAACCAGATCTACATCTACTAGTGGTAGTCATAAGGATGCGGTCGGTTGGCCTGGTTACCATGCGCTTCCTCTGCATGTTCATGTTGAACACGACGTGCTGAACATGCACATTGTCTGTCATATCTGATGCAGACATTGGCCAGTGAGTGTTTCCGTTTGTACTGGTGTGTGCGTGTTTAGATGAACGTGATTGAGTTCGTGTCCGTGTGCATAAGTGTAGTGTCAGGAGTGGGATTCGAACCCACGCCCACAGAGTGGACTGCGACCTGAACGCAGCGCCTTGGACCGCTCGGCCATCCTGACCACCATTTCCTCCTACCAACTCACACACATCACTCCATTATTAAACAATTCAAACAACCTTCCATATCAAACACAATTCAAACCAACCTCTTACCAGATGAATCTGTCACAAATCAGCCTCACTCAAACACATCAATGTGGACATTCTCTCACGTGTTCACATCACTCTCCACAACTGGTTCCAACTAATCGATCACCACATACATGCACAGAAACTCCTCCACCTGACTAGCTTCAGTGCACATCAATCAGCACACACTATTCAGTTCGACGTGATCATTGTTAGTCACTCAGTGTTTCACTTGTAGACTTCCTCATCAAATTTTCACCATAATCCACCTGCAATCCATTGGGCACTAACTGTCAGTCGGTGCTGACGACGACGACGTCAACAACAACAACAACAACAACAACAACAACAACAACGACCGATGACTACACTCTGTCGACAAACAAATTGATGAGGTAAGTCTCCAGTCACAGATTGATGTTGTCTGAATGCTCTGCTCGGGAGGCATGTTCCTCATTTGTAGGCACATGAAGAACACAACGCGTAAAGCACACTCACCACTAAACAATGAGGACATGTTGACCGTGTCCACTACAGCATAATCATCTGGTCGTGCTATCTTCAACTGGCACAGTCAGTCTCATGAAATTCACTGTGCCTCAATGCAATCACGTTCAGTGCCTTATCTGGTCTGTAAGAAAATACACACAATAAATGGTGAAATCGCAAGGTTCGTTTAGTGTAGTGTAGTGAAGTGCAGTGCAGTGCAGTGCAGTGCAGTGTAGTGTAGTGTAGTGTAGTGTAGTGTAGTGTAGTATAGTGTGGTGTTGTTTAACTTAGTTTTGTTAGAAGAATGAAAGTGCAATATATTTGGTAGTGTGGAATAGGTGATTAGTGGAGTGAGATTGTGGAAGCTGTGTGTGATGCTTTGCCCGATCTATGGACACGAGTCTTGAAGGTGGATTTGGAGTTTTGTAAACTTGTACAAAGGAAGTGCGAATTGCGCCAGATCATGTGTGAATTTACGGTCGACAGAACAATGCCTGATAGACTCAGAACATCAGTTGACGACCAGGTAGATGTTTCAGTCAACATGTTAAACATTCAAATTCCAATGTTATTTTAGTGTCATGAAGACTCACCATACCAAATCGACTGATCACAAGTCGTCTCCTGTCGGATCAGCACTCAATTGAATTTTATCACACGGACACATCAACTCATCAGTCGATCAGCATTCCCACATAGGAGGTAGCCCAATAGTGCTCCTATCTTCTTACTCTCCCACTTATTTGTTGCATCCATCTGTGTGTCTGTGTGTGTTTGTTACCGAATGACTATCTGTCTGTCCATCTGCTGTCTGTCTGTCTGTCTGTCTGTCTGTCTGTGTGTGTGCCTGTCAGTCTGTATATCCGTCTGTTTCTCTGTATATGCACAGTGTGAGTGGAAATTACATTGGTGAATCAACGCATCCTGTGCATCGACTGTGCATTGATCAGGCACACTTATCCTACTTGCAATGTCCGATAAGCAATCATTTTATTCGTCAGCACATTTGAAGCGAATTTTGAATGGGTTGATCACACTGTCATTGGTGTGCAGCGAATGTTTTCAGTGTGTTTGTCTGCGAATATAGCTCACAGGATTTGAGTGACTGTTCTCCATGTGTCAACGACCAAGTGAAAGTCGAGGTGTGGGAAGCGGACTGATTGGTAGTCGGAGCAGAGCGATCAGTCGTTGTGTGGAACGATCGATGTTAGTGACAATGTTGTGCGAGTATTGTGAAGGTAGTGAGTATGTGAGAGATGGACGGTGTTCTCACTGACGGGTGGATGACAGTTGTTGATATCGCGAGAAAAATCGTCGCGATGGCCGAGTGGTTAAGGCGTTGGACTCGAAATCCAATGGGGTTTCCCCACGCAGGTTCGAATCCTGCTCGCGACGGACTTTTACCAGTCCAGTCCATACATCAACTCCGTCAACGCATAACTGTTGATTAAAATTGTCCATCGGTCGTGTGTTCACGTGCAAATTACTTCAGACTGATACACCTGCTAATACCACTACAACAACCAGATCTACATCTACTAGTGGTAGTCATAAGGATGCGGTCGGTTGGCCTGGTTACCATGCGCTTCCTCTGCATGTTCATGTTGAACACGACGTGCTGAACATGCACATTGTCTGTCATATCTGATGCAGACATTGGCCAGTGAGTGTTTCCGTTTGTACTGGTGTGTGCGTGTTTAGATGAACGTGATTGAGTTCGTGTCCGTGTGCATAAGTGTAGTGTCAGGAGTGGGATTCGAACCCACGCCCACAGAGTGGACTGCGACCTGAACGCAGCGCCTTGGACCGCTCGGCCATCCTGACCACCATTTCCTCCTACCAACTCATACACATCACTCCATTATTAAACAATTCAAACAACCTTCCATATCAAACACAATTCAAACCAACCTCTTACCAGATGAATCTGTCACAAATCAGCCTCACTCAAACACATCAATGTGGACATTCTCTCACGTGTTCACATCACTCTCCACAACTGGTTCCAACTAATCGATCACCACATACATGCACAGAAACTCCTCCACCTGACTAGCTTCAGTGCACATCAATCAGCACACACTATTCAGTTCGACGTGATCATTGTTAGTCACTCAGTGTTTCACTTGTAGACTTCCTCATCAAATTTTCACCATAATCCACCTGCAATCCATTGGGCACTAACTGTCAGTCGGTGCTGACGACGACGACGTCAACAACAACAACAACAACAACAACAACAACGACCGATGACTACACTCTGTCGACAAACAAATTGATGAGGTAAGTCTCCAGTCACAGATTGATGTTGTCTGAATGCTCTGCTCGGGAGGCATGTTCCTCATTTGTAGGCACATGAAGAACACAACGCGTAAAGCACACTCACCACTAAACAATGAGGACATGTTGACCGTGTCCACTACAGCATAATCATCTGGTCGTGCTATCTTCAACTGGCACAGTCAGTCTCATGAAATTCACTGTGCCTCAATGCAATCACGTTCAGTGCCTTATCTGGTCTGTAAGAAAATACACACAATAAATGGTGAAATCGCAAGGTTCGTTTAGTGTAGTGTAGTGAAGTGCAGTGCAGTGTAGTGTAGTGTAGTGTAGTGTAGTGTAGTGTAGTGTAGTGTAGTGTAGTGTAGTGTAGTGTAGTGTAGTGTAGTGTAGTGTAGTGTAGTGTAGTGTTGTACAGTGTGGTGTTGTTTAACTTAGTTTTGTTAGAAGAATGAAAGTGCAATATATTTGGTAGTGTGGAATAGGTGATTAGTGGAGTGAGATTGTGGAAGCTGTGTGTGATGCTTTGCCCGATCTATGGACACGAGTCTTGAAGGTGGATTTGGAGTTTTGTAAACTTGTACAAAGGAAGTGCGAATTGCGCCAGATCATGTGTGAATTTACGGTCGACAGAACAATGCCTGATAGACTCAGAACATCAGTTGACGACCAGGTAGATGTTTCAGTCAACATGTTAAACATTCAAATTCCAATGTTATTTTAGTGTCATGAAGACTCACCATACCAAATCGACTGATCACAAGTCGTCTCCTGTCGGATCAGCACTCAATTGAATTTTATCACACGGACACATCAACTCATCAGTCGATCAGCATTCCCACATAGGAGGTAGCCCAATAGTGCTCCTATCTTCTTACTCTCCCACTTATTTGTTGCATCCATCTGTGTGTCTGTGTGTGTTTGTTACCGAATGACTATCTGTCTGTCCATCTGCTGTCTGTCTGTCTGTCTGTCTGTCTGTCTGTGTGCCTGTCAGTCTGTATATCCGTCTGTTTCTCTGTATATGCACAGTGTGAGTGGAAATTACATTGGTGAATCAACGCATCCTGTGCATCGACTGTGCATTGATCAGGCACACTTATCCTACTTGCAATGTCCGATAAGCAATCATTTTATTCGTCAGCACATTTGAAGCGAATTTTGAATGGGTTGATCACACTGTCATTGGTGTGCAGCGAATGTTTTCAGTGTGTTTGTCTGCGAATATAGCTCACAGGATTTGAGTGACTGTTCTCCATGTGTCAACGACCAAATGAAAGTCGAGGTGTGGGAAGCGGACTGATTGGTAGTCGGAGCAGAGCGATCAGTCGTTGTGTGGAACGATCGATGTTAGTGACAATGTTGTGCGAGTATTGTGAAGGTAGTGAGTATGTGAGAGATGGACGGTGTTCTCACTGACGGGTGGATGACAGTTGTTGATATCGCGAGAAAAATCGTCGCGATGGCCGAGTGGTTAAGGCGTTGGACTCGAAATCCAATGGGGTTTCCCCACGCAGGTTCGAATCCTGCTCGCGACGGACTTTTACCAGTCCAGTCCATACATCAACTCCGTCAACGCATAACTGTTGATTAAAATTGTCCATCGGTCGTGTGTTCACGTGCAAATTACTTCAGACTGATACACCTGCTAATACCACTACAACAACCAGATCTACATCTACTAGTGGTAGTCATAAGGATGCGGTCGGTTGGCCTGGTTACCATGCGCTTCCTCTGCATGTTCATGTTGAACACGACGTGCTGAACATGCACATTGTCTGTCATATCTGATGCAGACATTGGCCAGTGAGTGTTTCCGTTTGTACTGGTGTGTGCGTGTTTAGATGAACGTGATTGAGTTCGTGTCCGTGTGCATAAGTGTAGTGTCAGGAGTGGGATTCGAACCCACGCCCACAGAGTGGACTGCGACCTGAACGCAGCGCCTTGGACCGCTCGGCCATCCTGACCACCATTTCCTCCTACCAACTCATACACATCACTCCATTATTAAACAATTCAAACAACCTTCCATATCAAACACAATTCAAACCAACCTCTTACCAGATGAATCTGTCACAAATCAGCCTCACTCAAACACATCAATGTGGACATTCTCTCACGTGTTCACATCACTCTCCACAACTGGTTCCAACTAATCGATCACCACATACATGCACAGAAACTCCTCCACCTGACTAGCTTCAGTGCACATCAATCAGCACACACTATTCAGTTCGACGTGATCATTGTTAGTCACTCAGTGTTTCACTTGTAGACTTCCTCATCAAATTTTCACCATAATCCACCTGCAATCCATTGGGCACTAACTGTCAGTCGGTGCTGACGACGACGACGTCAACAACAACAACAACAACAACAACAACAACAACGACCGATGACTACACTCTGTCGACAAACAAATTGATGAGGTAAGTCTCCAGTCACAGATTGATGTTGTCTGAATGCTCTGCTCGGGAGGCATGTTCCTCATTTGTAGGCACATGAAGAACACAACGCGTAAAGCACACTCACCACTAAACAATGAGGACATGTTGACCGTGTCCACTACAGCATAATCATCTGGTCGTGCTATCTTCAACTGGCACAGTCAGTCTCATGAAATTCACTGTGCCTCAATGCAATCACGTTCAGTGCCTTATCTGGTCTGTAAGAAAATACACACAATAAATGGTGAAATCGCAAGGTTCGTTTAGTGTAGTGTAGTGAAGTGCAGTGCAGTGTAGTGTAGTGTAGTGTAGTGTAGTGTAGTGTAGTGTAGTGTAGTGTAGTGTAGTACAGTGTGGTGTTGTTTAACTTAGTTTTGTTAGAAGAATGAAAGTGCAATATATTTGGTAGTGTGGAATAGGTGATTAGTGGAGTGAGATTGTGGAAGCTGTGTGTGATGCTTTGCCCGATCTATGGACACGAGTCTTGAAGGTGGATTTGGAGTTTTGTAAACTTGTACAAAGGAAGTGCGAATTGCGCCAGATCATGTGTGAATTTACGGTCGACAGAACAATGCCTGATAGACTCAGAACATCAGTTGACGACCAGGTAGATGTTTCAGTCAACATGTTAAACATTCAAATTCCAATGTTATTTTAGTGTCATGAAGACTCACCATACCAAATCGACTGATCACAAGTCGTCTCCTGTCGGATCAGCACTCAATTGAATTTTATCACACGGACACATCAACTCATCAGTCGATCAGCATTCCCACATAGGAGGTAGCCCAATAGTGCTCCTATCTTCTTACTCTCCCACTTATTTGTTGCATCCATCTGTGTGTCTGTGTGTGTTTGTTACCGAATGACTATCTGTCTGTCCATCTGCTGTCTGTCTGTCTGTCTGTCTGTCTGTCTGTCTGTGTGCCTGTCAGTCTGTATATCCGTCTGTTTCTCTGTATATGCACAGTGTGAGTGGAAATTACATTGGTGAATCAACGCATCCTGTGCATCGACTGTGCATTGATCAGGCACACTTATCCTACTTGCAATGTCCGATAAGCAATCATTTTATTCGTCAGCACATTTGAAGCGAATTTTGAATGGGTTGATCACACTGTCATTGGTGTGCAGCGAATGTTTTCAGTGTGTTTGTCTGCGAATATAGCTCACAGGATTTGAGTGACTGTTCTCCATGTGTCAACGACCAAGTGAAAGTCGAGGTGTGGGAAGCGGACTGATTGGTAGTCGGAGCAGAGCGATCAGTCGTTGTGTGGAACGATCGATGTTAGTGACAATGTTGTGCGAGTATTGTGAAGGTAGTGAGTATGTGAGAGATGGACGGTGTTCTCACTGACGGGTGGATGACAGTTGTTGATATCGCGAGAAAAATCGTCGCGATGGCCGAGTGGTTAAGGCGTTGGACTCGAAATCCAATGGGGTTTCCCCACGCAGGTTCGAATCCTGCTCGCGACGGACTTTTACCAGTCCAGTCCATACATCAACTCCGTCAACGCATAACTGTTGATTAAAATTGTCCATCGGTCGTGTGTTCACGTGCAAATTACTTCAGACTGATACACCTGCTAATACCACTACAACAACCAGATCTACATCTACTAGTGGTAGTCATAAGGATGCGGTCGGTTGGCCTGGTTACCATGCGCTTCCTCTGCATGTTCATGTTGAACACGACGTGCTGAACATGCACATTGTCTGTCATATCTGATGCAGACATTGGCCAGTGAGTGTTTCCGTTTGTACTGGTGTGTGCGTGTTTAGATGAACGTGATTGAGTTCGTGTCCGTGTGCATAAGTGTAGTGTCAGGAGTGGGATTCGAACCCACGCCCACAGAGTGGACTGCGACCTGAACGCAGCGCCTTGGACCGCTCGGCCATCCTGACCACCATTTCCTCCTACCAACTCACACACATCACTCCATTATTAAACAATTCAAACAACCTTCCATATCAAACACAATTCAAACCAACCTCTTACCAGATGAATCTGTCACAAATCAGCCTCACTCAAACACATCAATGTGGACATTCTCTCACGTGTTCACATCACTCTCCACAACTGGTTCCAACTAATCGATCACCACATACATGCACAGAAACTCCTCCACCTGACTAGCTTCAGTGCACATCAATCAGCACACACTATTCAGTTCGACGTGATCATTGTTAGTCACTCAGTGTTTCACTTGTAGACTTCCTCATCAAATTTTCACCATAATCCACCTGCAATCCATTGGGCACTAACTGTCAGTCGGTGCTGACGACGACGACGTCAACAACAACAACAACAACAACAACAACAACAACGACCGATGACTACGCTCTGTCGACAAACAAATTGATGAGGTAAGTCTCCAGTCACAGATTGATGTTGTCTGAATGCTCTGCTCGGGAGGCATGTTCCTCATTTGTAGGCACATGAAGAACACAACGCGTAAAGCACACTCACCACTAAACAATGAGGACATGTTGACCGTGTCCACTACAGCATAATCATCTGGTCGTGCTATCTTCAACTGGCACAGTCAGTCTCATGAAATTCACTGTGCCTCAATGCAATCACGTTCAGTGCCTTATCTGGTCTGTAAGAAAATACACACAATAAATGGTGAAATCGCAAGGTTCGTTTAGTGTAGTGTAGTGAAGTGCAGTGCAGTGCAGTGCAGTGTAGTGTAGTGTAGTGTAGTGTAGTGTAGTGTAGTGTAGTGTAGTGTAGTGTAGTGTAGTGTAGTGTAGTGTAGTGTAGTGTAGTGTAGTGTAGTGTAGTGTAGTGTAGTGTAGTGTAGTGTAGTGTAGTGTAGTGTAGTGTAGTACAGTGTGGTGTTGTTTAACTTAGTTTTGTTAGAAGAATGAAAGTGCAATATATTTGGTAGTGTGGAATAGGTGATTAGTGGAGTGAGATTGTGGAAGCTGTGTGTGATGCTTTGCCCGATCTATGGACACGAGTCTTGAAGGTGGATTTGGAGTTTTGTAAACTTGTACAAAGGAAGTGCGAATTGCGCCAGATCATGTGTGAATTTACGGTCGACAGAACAATGCCTGATAGACTCAGAACATCAGTTGACGACCAGGTAGATGTTTCAGTCAACATGTTAAACATTCAAATTCCAATGTTATTTTAGTGTCATGAAGACTCACCATACCAAATCGACTGATCACAAGTCGTCTCCTGTCGGATCAGCACTCAATTGAATTTTATCACACGGACACATCAACTCATCAGTCGATCAGCATTCCCACATAGGAGGTAGCCCAATAGTGCTCCTATCTTCTTACTCTCCCACTTATTTGTTGCATCCATCTGTGTGTCTGTGTGTGTTTGTTACCGAATGACTATCTGTCTGTCCATCTGCTGTCTGTCTGTCTGTCTGTCTGTCTGTCTGTCTGTCTGTGTGCCTGTCAGTCTGTATATCCGTCTGTTTCTCTGTATATGCACAGTGTGAGTGGAAATTACATTGGTGAATCAACGCATCCTGTGCATCGACTGTGCATTGATCAGGCACACTTATCCTACTTGCAATGTCCGATAAGCAATCATTTTATTCGTCAGCACATTTGAAGCGAATTTTGAATGGGTTGATCACACTGTCATTGGTGTGCAGCGAATGTTTTCAGTGTGTTTGTCTGCGAATATAGCTCACAGGATTTGAGTGACTGTTCTCCATGTGTCAACGACCAAATGAAAGTCGAGGTGTGGGAAGCGGACTGATTGGTAGTCGGAGCAGAGCGATCAGTCGTTGTGTGGAACGATCGATGTTAGTGACAATGTTGTGCGAGTATTGTGAAGGTAGTGAGTATGTGAGAGATGGACGGTGTTCTCACTGACGGGTGGATGACAGTTGTTGATATCGCGAGAAAAATCGTCGCGATGGCCGAGTGGTTAAGGCGTTGGACTCGAAATCCAATGGGGTTTCCCCACGCAGGTTCGAATCCTGCTCGCGACGGACTTTTACCAGTCCAGTCCATACATCAACTCCGTCAACGCATAACTGTTGATTAAAATTGTCCATTGGTCGTGTGTTCACGTGCAAATTACTTCAGACTGATACACCTGCTAATACCACTACAACAACCAGATCTACATCTACTAGTGGTAGTCATAAGGATGCGGTCGGTTGGCCTGGTTACCATGCGCTTCCTTTGCATGTTCATGTTGAACACGACGTGCTGAACATGCACATTGTCTGTCATATCTGATGCAGACATTGGCCAGTGAGTGTTTCCGTTTGTACTGGTGTGTGCGTGTTTAGATGAACGTGATTGAGTTCGTGTCCGTGTGCATAAGTGTAGTGTCAGGAGTGGGATTCGAACCCACGCCCACAGAGTGGACTGCGACCTGAACGCAGCGCCTTGGACCGCTCGGCCATCCTGACCACCATTTCCTCCTACCAACTCACACACATCACTCCATTATTAAACAATTCAAACAACCTTCCATATCAAACACAATTCAAACCAACCTCTTACCAGATGAATCTGTCACAAATCAGCCTCACTCAAACACATCAATGTGGACATTCTCTCACGTGTTCACATCACTCTCCACAACTGGTTCCAACTAATCGATCACCACATACATGCACAGAAACTCCTCCACCTGACTAGCTTCAGTGCACATCAATCAGCACACACTATTCAGTTCGACGTGATCATTGTTAGTCACTCAGTGTTTCACTTGTAGACTTCCTCATCAAATTTTCACCATAATCCACCTGCAATCCATTGGGCACTAACTGTCAGTCGGTGCTGACGACGACGACGTCAACAACAACAACAACAACAACAACAACAACGACCGATGACTACACTCTGTCGACAAACAAATTGATGAGGTAAGTCTCCAGTCACAGATTGATGTTGTCTGAATGCTCTGCTCGGGAGGCATGTTCCTCATCTGTAGGCACATGAAGAACACAACGCGTAAAGCACACTCACCACTAAACAATGAGGACATGTTGACCGTGTCCACTACAGCATAATCATCTGGTCGTGCTATCTTCAACTGGCACAGTCAGTCTCATGAAATTCACTGTGCCTCAATGCAATCACGTTCAGTGCCTTATCTGGTCTGTAAGAAAATACACACAATAAATGGTGAAATCGCAAGGTTCGTTTAGTGTAGTGTAGTGAAGTGCAGTGCAGTGTAGTGTAGTGTAGTGTAGTGTAGTGTAGTGTAGTGTAGTGTAGTGTAGTGTAGTGTAGTACAGTGTGGTGTTGTTTAACTTAGTTTTGTTAGAAGAATGAAAGTGCAATATATTTGGTAGTGTGGAATAGGTGATTAGTGGAGTGAGATTGTGGAAGCTGTGTGTGATGCTTTGCCCGATCTATGGACACGAGTCTTGAAGGTGGATTTGGAGTTTTGTAAACTTGTACAAAGGAAGTGCGAATTGCGCCAGATCATGTGTGAATTTACGGTCGACAGAACAATGCCTGATAGACTCAGAACATCAGTTGACGACCAGGTAGATGTTTCAGTCAACATGTTAAACATTCAAATTCCAATGTTATTTTAGTGTCATGAAGACTCACCATACCAAATCGACTGATCACAAGTCGTCTCCTGTCGGATCAGCACTCAATTGAATTTTATCACACGGACACATCAACTCATCAGTCGATCAGCATTCCCACATAGGAGGTAGCCCAATAGTGCTCCTATCTTCTTACTCTCCCACTTATTTGTTGCATCCATCTGTGTGTCTGTGTGTGTTTGTTACCGAATGACTATCTGTCTGTCCATCTGCTGTCTGTCTGTCTGTCTGTCTGTCTGTCTGTCTGTGTGCCTGTCAGTCTGTATATCCGTCTGTTTCTCTGTATATGCACAGTGTGAGTGGAAATTACATTGGTGAATCAACGCATCCTGTGCATCGACTGTGCATTGATCAGGCACACTTATCCTACTTGCAATGTCCGATAAGCAATCATTTTATTCGTCAGCACATTTGAAGCGAATTTTGAATGGGTTGATCACACTGTCATTGGTGTGCAGCGAATGTTTTCAGTGTGTTTGTCTGCGAATATAGCTCACAGGATTTGAGTGACTGTTCTCCATGTGTCAACGACCAAGTGAAAGTCGAGGTGTGGGAAGCGGACTGATTGGTAGTCGGAGCAGAGCGATCAGTCGTTGTGTGGAACGATCGATGTTAGTGACAATGTTGTGCGAGTATTGTGAAGGTAGTGAGTATGTGAGAGATGGACGGTGTTCTCACTGACGGGTGGATGACAGTTGTTGATATCGCGAGAAAAATCGTCGCGATGGCCGAGTGGTTAAGGCGTTGGACTCGAAATCCAATGGGGTTTCCCCACGCAGGTTCGAATCCTGCTCGCGACGGACTTTTACCAGTCCAGTCCATACATCAACTCCGTCAACGCATAACTGTTGATTAAAATTGTCCATTGGTCGTGTGTTCACGTGCAAATTACTTCAGACTGATACACCTGCTAATACCACTACAACAACCAGATCTACATCTACTAGTGGTAGTCATAAGGATGCGGTCGGTTGGCCTGGTTACCATGCGCTTCCTCTGCATGTTCATGTTGAACACGACGTGCTGAACATGCACATTGTCTGTCATATCTGATGCAGACATTGGCCAGTGAGTGTTTCCGTTTGTACTGGTGTGTGCGTGTTTAGATGAACGTGATTGAGTTCGTGTCCGTGTGCATAAGTGTAGTGTCAGGAGTGGGATTCGAACCCACGCCCACAGAGTGGACTGCGACCTGAACGCAGCGCCTTGGACCGCTCGGCCATCCTGACCACCATTTCCTCCTACCAACTCACACACATCACTCCATTATTAAACAATTCAAACAACCTTCCATATCAAACACAATTCAAACCAACCTCTTACCAGATGAATCTGTCACAAATCAGCCTCACTCAAACACATCAATGTGGACATTCTCTCACGTGTTCACATCACTCTCCACAACTGGTTCCAACTAATCGATCACCACATACATGCACAGAAACTCCTCCACCTGACTAGCTTCAGTGCACATCAATCAGCACACACTATTCAGTTCGACGTGATCATTGTTAGTCACTCAGTGTTTCACTTGTAGACTTCCTCATCAAATTTTCACCATAATCCACCTGCAATCCATTGGGCACTAACTGTCAGTCGGTGCTGACGACGACGACGTCAACAACAACAACAACAACAACAACAACAACAACAACGACCGATGACTACACTCTGTCGACAAACAAATTGATGAGGTAAGTCTCCAGTCACAGATTGATGTTGTCTGAATGCTCTGCTCGGGAGGCATGTTCCTCATCTGTAGGCACATGAAGAACACAACGCGTAAAGCACACTCACCACTAAACAATGAGGACATGTTGACCGTGTCCACTACAGCATAATCATCTGGTCGTGCTATCTTCAACTGGCACAGTCAGTCTCATGAAATTCACTGTGCCTCAATGCAATCACGTTCAGTGCCTTATCTGGTCTGTAAGAAAATACACACAATAAATGGTGAAATCGCAAGGTTCGTTTAGTGTAGTGTAGTGAAGTGCAGTGCAGTGTAGTGTAGTGTAGTGTAGTGTAGTGTAGTGTAGTGTAGTGTAGTGTAGTGTAGTACAGTGTGGTGTTGTTTAACTTAGTTTTGTTAGAAGAATGAAAGTGCAATATATTTGGTAGTGTGGAATAGGTGATTAGTGGAGTGAGATTGTGGAAGCTGTGTGTGATGCTTTGCCCGATCTATGGACACGAGTCTTGAAGGTGGATTTGGAGTTTTGTAAACTTGTACAAAGGAAGTGCGAATTGCGCCAGATCATGTGTGAATTTACGGTCGACAGAACAATGCCTGATAGACTCAGAACATCAGTTGACGACCAGGTAGATGTTTCAGTCAACATGTTAAACATTCAAATTCCAATGTTATTTTAGTGTCATGAAGACTCACCATACCAAATCGACTGATCACAAGTCGTCTCCTGTCGGATCAGCACTCAATTGAATTTTATCACACGGACACATCAACTCATCAGTCGATCAGCATTCCCACATAGGAGGTAGCCCAATAGTGCTCCTATCTTCTTACTCTCCCACTTATTTGTTGCATCCATCTGTGTGTCTGTGTGTGTTTGTTACCGAATGACTATCTGTCTGTCCATCTGCTGTCTGTCTGTCTGTCTGTCTGTCTGTCTGTCTGTCTGTCTGTGTGCCTGTCAGTCTGTATATCCGTCTGTTTCTCTGTATATGCACAGTGTGAGTGGAAATTACATTGGTGAATCAACGCATCCTGTGCATCGACTGTGCATTGATCAGGCACACTTATCCTACTTGCAATGTCCGATAAGCAATCATTTTATTCGTCAGCACATTTGAAGCGAATTTTGAATGGGTTGATCACACTGTCATTGGTGTGCAGCGAATGTTTTCAGTGTGTTTGTCTGCGAATATAGCTCACAGGATTTGAGTGACTGTTCTCCATGTGTCAACGACCAAATGAAAGTCGAGGTGTGGGAAGCGGACTGATTGGTAGTCGGAGCAGAGCGATCAGTCGTTGTGTGGAACGATCGATGTTAGTGACAATGTTGTGCGAGTATTGTGAAGGTAGTGAGTATGTGAGAGATGGACGGTGTTCTCACTGACGGGTGGATGACAGTTGTTGATATCGCGAGAAAAATCGTCGCGATGGCCGAGTGGTTAAGGCGTTGGACTCGAAATCCAATGGGGTTTCCCCACGCAGGTTCGAATCCTGCTCGCGACGGACTTTTACCAGTCCAGTCCATACATCAACTCCGTCAACGCATAACTGTTGATTAAAATTGTCCATCGGTCGTGTGTTCACGTGCAAATTACTTCAGACTGATACACCTGCTAATACCACTACAACAACCAGATCTACATCTACTAGTGGTAGTCATAAGGATGCGGTCGGTTGGCCTGGTTACCATGCGCTTCCTCTGCATGTTCATGTTGAACACGACGTGCTGAACATGCACATTGTCTGTCATATCTGATGCAGACATTGGCCAGTGAGTGTTTCCGTTTGTACTGGTGTGTGCGTGTTTAGATGAACGTGATTGAGTTCGTGTCCGTGTGCATAAGTGTAGTGTCAGGAGTGGGATTCGAACCCACGCCCACAGAGTGGACTGCGACCTGAACGCAGCGCCTTGGACCGCTCGGCCATCCTGACCACCATTTCCTCCTACCAACTCACACACATCACTCCATTATTAAACAATTCAAACAACCTTCCATATCAAACACAATTCAAACCAACCTCTTACCAGATGAATCTGTCACAAATCAGCCTCACTCAAACACATCAATGTGGACATTCTCTCACGTGTTCACATCACTCTCCACAACTGGTTCCAACTAATCGATCACCACATACATGCACAGAAACTCCTCCACCTGACTAGCTTCAGTGCACATCAATCAGCACACACTATTCAGTTCGACGTGATCATTGTTAGTCACTCAGTGTTTCACTTGTAGACTTCCTCATCAAATTTTCACCATAATCCACCTGCAATCCATTGGGCACTAACTGTCAGTCGGTGCTGACGACGACGACGTCAACAACAACAACAACAACAACAACAACAACAACGACCGATGACTACGCTCTGTCGACAAACAAATTGATGAGGTAAGTCTCCAGTCACAGATTGATGTTGTCTGAATGCTCTGCTCGGGAGGCATGTTCCTCATTTGTAGGCACATGAAGAACACAACGCGTAAAGCACACTCACCACTAAACAATGAGGACATGTTGACCGTGTCCACTACAGCATAATCATCTGGTCGTGCTATCTTCAACTGGCACAGTCAGTCTCATGAAATTCACTGTGCCTCAATGCAATCACGTTCAGTGCCTTATCTGGTCTGTAAGAAAATACACACAATAAATGGTGAAATCGCAAGGTTCGTTTAGTGTAGTGTAGTGAAGTGCAGTGCAGTGCAGTGTAGTGTAGTGTAGTGTAGTGTAGTGTAGTGTAGTGTAGTGTTGTGAATTGCAGTGCAGTGCAGTGCAGTGCAGTGTAGTGTAGTGTAGTGTAGTGTAGTGTAGTGTAGTGTAGTGTAGTGTAGTATAGTGTGGTGTTGTTTAACTTAGTTTTGTTAGAAGAATGAAAGTGCAATATATTTGGTAGTGTGGAATAGGTGATTAGTGGAGTGAGATTGTGGAAGCTGTGTGTGATGCTTTGCCCGATCTATGGACACGAGTCTTGAAGGTGGATTTGGAGTTTTGTAAACTTGTACAAAGGAAGTGCGAATTGCGCCAGATCATGTGTGAATTTACGGTCGACAGAACAATGCCTGATAGACTCAGAACATCAGTTGACGACCAGGTAGATGTTTCAGTCAACATGTTAAACATTCAAATTCCAATGTTATTTTAGTGTCATGAAGACTCACCATACCAAATCGACTGATCACAAGTCGTCTCCTGTCGGATCAGCACTCAATTGAATTTTATCACACGGACACATCAACTCATCAGTCGATCAGCATTCCCACATAGGAGGTAGCCCAATAGTGCTCCTATCTTCTTACTCTCCCACTTATTTGTTGCATCCATCTGTGTGTCTGTGTGTGTTTGTTACCGAATGACTATCTGTCTGTCCATCTGCTGTCTGTCTGTCTGTCTGTCTGTCTGTCTGTCTGTCTGTCTGTGTGCCTGTCAGTCTGTATATCCGTCTGTTTCTCTGTATATGCACAGTGTGAGTGGAAATTACATTGGTGAATCAACGCATCCTGTGCATCGACTGTGCATTGATCAGGCACACTTATCCTACTTGCAATGTCCGATAAGCAATCATTTTATTCGTCAGCACATTTGAAGCGAATTTTGAATGGGTTGATCACACTGTCATTGGTGTGCAGCGAATGTTTTCAGTGTGTTTGTCTGCGAATATAGCTCACAGGATTTGAGTGACTGTTCTCCATGTGTCAACGACCAAGTGAAAGTCGAGGTGTGGGAAGCGGACTGATTGGTAGTCGGAGCAGAGCGATCAGTCGTTGTGTGGAACGATCGATGTTAGTGACAATGTTGTGCGAGTATTGTGAAGGTAGTGAGTATGTGAGAGATGGACGGTGTTCTCACTGACGGGTGGATGACAGTTGTTGATATCGCGAGAAAAATCGTCGCGATGGCCGAGTGGTTAAGGCGTTGGACTCGAAATCCAATGGGGTTTCCCCACGCAGGTTCGAATCCTGCTCGCGACGGACTTTTACCAGTCCAGTCCATACATCAACTCCGTCAACGCATAACTGTTGATTAAAATTGTCCATTGGTCGTGTGTTCACGTGCAAATTACTTCAGACTGATACACCTGCTAATACCACTACAACAACCAGATCTACATCTACTAGTGGTAGTCATAAGGATGCGGTCGGTTGGCCTGGTTACCATGCGCTTCCTTTGCATGTTCATGTTGAACACGACGTGCTGAACATGCACATTGTCTGTCATATCTGATGCAGACATTGGCCAGTGAGTGTTTCCGTTTGTACTGGTGTGTGCGTGTTTAGATGAACGTGATTGAGTTCGTGTCCGTGTGCATAAGTGTAGTGTCAGGAGTGGGATTCGAACCCACGCCCACAGAGTGGACTGCGACCTGAACGCAGCGCCTTGGACCGCTCGGCCATCCTGACCACCATTTCCTCCTACCAACTCACACACATCACTCCATTATTAAACAATTCAAACAACCTTCCATATCAAACACAATTCAAACCAACCTCTTACCAGATGAATCTGTCACAAATCAGCCTCACTCAAACACATCAATGTGGACATTCTCTCACGTGTTCACATCACTCTCCACAACTGGTTCCAACTAATCGATCACCACATACATGCACAGAAACTCCTCCACCTGACTAGCTTCAGTGCACATCAATCAGCACACACTATTCAGTTCGACGTGATCATTGTTAGTCACTCAGTGTTTCACTTGTAGACTTCCTCATCAAATTTTCACCATAATCCACCTGCAATCCATTGGGCACTAACTGTCAGTCGGTGCTGACGACGACGACGTCAACAACAACAACAACAACAACAACAACAACAACAACGACCGATGACTACGCTCTGTCGACAAACAAATTGATGAGGTAAGTCTCCAGTCACAGATTGATGTTGTCTGAATGCTCTGCTCGGGAGGCATGTTCCTCATTTGTAGGCACATGAAGAACACAACGCGTAAAGCACACTCACCACTAAACAATGAGGACATGTTGACCGTGTCCACTACAGCATAATCATCTGGTCGTGCTATCTTCAACTGGCACAGTCAGTCTCATGAAATTCACTGTGCCTCAATGCAATCACGTTCAGTGCCTTATCTGGTCTGTAAGAAAATACACACAATAAATGGTGAAATCGCAAGGTTCGTTTAGTGTAGTGTAGTGAAGTGCAGTGCAGTGCAGTGTAGTGTAGTGTAGTGTAGTGTAGTGTAGTGTAGTGTAGTGTAGTGTAGTGTAGTGTAGTGTAGTGTAGTGTAGTGTAGTGTTGTACAGTGTGGTGTTGTTTAACTTAGTTTTGTTAGAAGAATGAAAGTGCAATATATTTGGTAGTGTGGAATAGGTGATTAGTGGAGTGAGATTGTGGAAGCTGTGTGTGATGCTTTGCCCGATCTATGGACACGAGTCCTGAAGGTGGATTTGGAGTTTTGTAAACTTGTACAAAGGAAGTGCGAATTGCGCCAGATCATGTGTGAATTTACGGTCGACAGAACAATGCCTGATAGACTCAGAACATCAGTTGACGACCAGGTAGATGTTTCAGTCAACATGTTAAACATTCAAATTCCAATGTTATTTTAGTGTCATGAAGACTCACCATACCAAATCGACTGATCACAAGTCGTCTCCTGTCGGATCAGCACTCAATTGAATTTTATCACACGGACACATCAACTCATCAGTCGATCAGCATTCCCACATAGGAGGTAGCCCAATAGTGCTCCTATCTTCTTACTCTCCCACTTATTTGTTGCATCCATCTGTGTGTCTGTGTGTGTTTGTTACCGAATGACTATCTGTCTGTCCATCTGCTGTCTGTCTGTCTGTCTGTCTGTCTGTGTGCCTGTCAGTCTGTATATCCGTCTGTTTCTCTGTATATGCACAGTGTGAGTGGAAATTACATTGGTGAATCAACGCATCCTGTGCATCGACTGTGCATTGATCAGGCACACTTATCCTACTTGCAATGTCCGATAAGCAATCATTTTATTCGTCAGCACATTTGAAGCGAATTTTGAATAGGTTGATCACACTGTCATTGGTGTGCAGCGAATGTTTTCAGTGTGTTTGTCTGCGAATATAGCTCACAGGATTTGAGTGACTGTTCTCCATGTGTCAACGACCAAGTGAAAGTCGAGGTGTGGGAAGCGGACTGATTGGTAGTCGGAGCAGAGCGATCAGTCGTTGTGTGGAACGATCGATGTTAGTGACAATGTTGTGCGAGTATTGTGAAGGTAGTGAGTATGTGAGAGATGGACGGTGTTCTCACTGACGGGTGGATGACAGTTGTTGATATCGCGAGAAAAATCGTCGCGATGGCCGAGTGGTTAAGGCGTTGGACTCGAAATCCAATGGGGTTTCCCCACGCAGGTTCGAATCCTGCTCGCGACGGACTTTTACCAGTCCAGTCCATACATCAACTCCGTCAACGCATAACTGTTGATTAAAATTGTCCATTGGTCGTGTGTTCACGTGCAAATTACTTCAGACTGATACACCTGCTAATACCACTACAACAACCAGATCTACATCTACTAGTGGTAGTCATAAGGATGCGGTCGGTTGGCCTGGTTACCATGCGCTTCCTCTGCATGTTCATGTTGAACACGACGTGCTGAACATGCACATTGTCTGTCATATCTGATGCAGACATTGGCCAGTGAGTGTTTCCGTTTGTACTGGTGTGTGCGTGTTTAGATGAACGTGATTGAGTTCGTGTCCGTGTGCATAAGTGTAGTGTCAGGAGTGGGATTCGAACCCACGCCCACAGAGTGGACTGCGACCTGAACGCAGCGCCTTGGACCGCTCGGCCATCCTGACCACCATTTCCTCCTACCAACTCATACACATCACTCCATTATTAAACAATTCAAACAACCTTCCATATCAAACACAATTCAAACCAACCTCTTACCAGATGAATCTGTCACAAATCAGCCTCACTCAAACACATCAATGTGGACATTCTCTCACGTGTTCACATCACTCTCCACAACTGGTTCCAACTAATCGATCACCACATACATGCACAGAAACTCCTCCACCTGACTAGCTTCAGTGCACATCAATCAGCACACACTATTCAGTTCGACGTGATCATTGTTAGTCACTCAGTGTTTCACTTGTAGACTTCCTCATCAAATTTTCACCATAATCCACCTGCAATCCATTGGGCACTAACTGTCAGTCGGTGCTGACGACGACGACGTCAACAACAACAACAACAACAACAACGACCGATGACTACACTCTGTCGACAAACAAATTGATGAGGTAAGTCTCCAGTCACAGATTGATGTTGTCTGAATGCTCTGCTCGGGAGGCATGTTCCTCATCTGTAGGCACATGAAGAACACAACGCGTAAAGCACACTCACCACTAAACAATGAGGACATGTTGACCGTGTCCACTACAGCATAATCATCTGGTCGTGCTATCTTCAACTGGCACAGTCAGTCTCATGAAATTCACTGTGCCTCAATGCAATCACGTTCAGTGCCTTATCTGGTCTGTAAGAAAATACACACAACAACAACAACAACAACAACGACCGATGACTACACTCTGTCGACAAACAAATTGATGAGGTAAGTCTCCAGTCACAGATTGATGTTGTTTAAATGCTCTGCTCGTGAGGTTTATTCGTCCGTATTAGGCGCGTGTTTTTCATAACCTTTTTTTATAATGTTCTATACTTTCCATTACTTTTGTTTTTTCTCGTGTGTTCTTTGTTTTTATTTCTTTTTTTTTCTGATTGTTTTATTTTTTTCTGTTTTTTTGATATCACTTTTATGTTTAATATTCATCGTTGTAGTGTTTGTGTATGTTTTTTTTTATCTCTTTGTTTTTTTTTTATCTTGTTCAATCTGAATTTTAACGGTACGTTTTTACGTTTAATCTCTTTGTTGTAATATGTCAATTTTGATTTCAGACATGCTTCTTTTCATAATTAAAGATTTGTTTACCTATTACTCTGTGTATTTAATAGAATTATTTTAGTCTTTTCTTGTCCTTGTTATAGTTCTGACCATTCAGTTCATAAAATATGTTTGGTAATGCTTGCTAAGTCATGCGTTTGATTGAGGAAAACGTATGACGAGTTCGTTAAAGTTATGGTGGAAATTTATGCTAATTTTCAATGAGCAATTGTCGATTGATGCTAATAATGTTGATAATAACAATAATCAAGATTATGTAGTTTCATTCTCATTACACTCAACCAATTTTGGGGTATTACTTACACTACTTGTTAATATTTAGTACGCTGTTTTATATCTCATAATTTGTGAAGGCATTGTGAAACACGTTTGTTTGTTGTGTATTATCTTAAAGTATTTATACAAACTAGTAGCATATGCTGAATTCATTATCATAATTCCTTTCTCCCATTTCTTGTAACAGTTATTTCCAGTCTTTGTACAATTATGAAGTCTTCGTAAAATCATAACTCCCATTTTTGTGCTCTTAGTTTGAATTTTGGTTGTTAATATATTTGTAAGGCCGATGAAATGTTACTAAGCCCCTGCCAAACCATCCAGCAGTTTAGTCACTAAATATCGAACAGTTCACTGACAACCAAATCTGAGCACTTGGTTGCACACTATAAACTAGCCCATTCAGTGATGGTCACACTCTGTTGCTCGAGCCTACTCCTGCAACTATATTTCCGTAATAAAGTCGTTTCTATCGCACGATCATCAAAGTAACCATAGAACACAGATACAGCGTAAGTGTAATCCACGATATGTGCTAACATTGAGGTGTGACTTTAACGTTAGATGGCTAGTCACGCCGTTCCTGTCAAACTTGGGTTACCCTCCCAGTCACTCGACACAGATCATCTACGTTGGAGAACAACAGATTTTTGTTAGCATTACTTAAAGCTACCAGCTGTCATTTACACAATTGTATACTGTAATTACACTTTATTTTGTTATTACAGGTGTTTTATCCCAAAACCATGAAACTTTCAGAAGTTCTGTCAAAAGTTTTAGTTACCTACTCACCCCGATTCAAGTATTCAAAAGACAAGATTGACCAATATTTATTGTATGACAATGTGAAAAATTGCACAAAAGTAGTCATGAGTGTGGTACTGGAATAGTAAACATAAGTACAAAACCAAGTAAGGTATTACTGAATGGCATCTCATCTGAGAGGTAAAATTTCAAAGTACAGTAGCATATGTATATGGTACAATTACTTGGTAGGGTAAAAATAAGATTCTTGTAAATCAGAAGCAAGGTTCTGAAGCAAAAGGATAAAATTAAAATAGTTCAAAGATTTTCTGGAACAAGCAGTGACTATAATACAATTGTCATGTTACGAAGACCGAAAACGTGTAATTAATAACTGATTCGACGTAGTGCTTCTTCCCTGCAACTAGGAAAATACACATTCTTCCCAACGAGAGTGGAAACGAGCAACAGATTGAATAGGATCAAACATGCACTAGTTTTTCAGTATAGGCACCGGCAAAAATTTCCAATATGTCAGCTGAAACAAAAATCATAACCCTATCGACATCAATGAACCTGTTCAAAATTCATAACTGCAAACAACATAACAGTAATAATTGTGAAAGAAGAAGTCGATATAAGTCCTATTTGTAAGCTCTCTTTCTTGGCATCGTAATGCACTTGCATAATTGCATGGGTTATGTAATAGACTTCTGGTTTGCAGAAAATCAAAATTCTATAATTGATCAATCTATATGTGTCAAGTCGGCACTTGAAGTTACTGATATGAATGATGACGAGTAATCAAATTTGATTATTATTGTTCGCCTAACCCAACCTAAATAGTCCATTCTAAGACGAATTCTGATAAAAATCGAGTGTATTTATCCAGAAACGAAGGTACACTGGATGAATGCACCACAAAATGTAGCCTTGTATTTAGTGTTCTACGAATAAAGCCTTAAGTACAACACAGGTAGGTTTAAATCAAACCTAGGAATTATTTTAAATCCAAACACTGCATGCTTCTTCGTCCCGGTTCTTGGAAACTAATATTATTCTCGAGAGCGAGTAATGATTGCTTCACTAACGGAATCATATTCAACCAAACATTTGGGGTCATTGGTGGTATCAATAAGGGATCGACTTCGATAGTAGTTAAGATTAATAAAAATTCAGTATCCTATTGACCGTCAATATAGGAAATCTATTTTGATGACCGTTAATGACTCGAGCTAGACGGGAATTATGTGACCTCCAAGGACACGATGAAGTCACGTCTGCAGGTTAATATGCAACTTACATCATGTTGTTCCGATAGCTACGTGAATTGACTTCCTAAGGGACTGGCTAAAATAAATACTCAGTAGGCAACAGCATATGCTAAAATTTAATAGTTACAAGGCGAAAACATTTCTACATGTGCCCGTCCACGGCATGCAATCGACTGATGTGCACTAGTTGTCCTTAACCTTAAAGAGAATCAGGAAATTGTTTAACATTCAGTGAGCTGCCCGGTGAATGATTTGGCTAGGGCCTAAAAACATTTTATTGGCACAGTTCACATCAAAGGGTATTTTTCTAGGTGGGTCTCCAACCAATTCCGTTCATGAACATGAGAGCAGAAGCTTAAGCCATTTTTGAATAACCATCCTTACAGTTCTTCATTGTATTACGTGTTTGCTTGAATGGTTTTTCACTTTAAATTATTTTTGCTAGAGCTAGTCCGTAACTCAGGTTCTATGTGTATTATTTGTAACAATTAATGATACTTTTGTAGTTTGTTCCTCTTGCTTACTTACTCGCTTACATACGCCTGTTATCCTTTGTGGAGAAGCAGACCGCCCACCAGCATTCTCCATCCAACTCTATCTTGGACAATCCTTTCCAATTTTTTCGGATGCTGTTCATCCTCTTGGTGTCTGCCTTCAGTTCCCCGGACATTGTGCTCATTGACCTTCCATTTTTCCGTTTTTCTTCACGATTCCAAGTAAGCACTTTCTAAATGATGCAGTTTGATGATTTCCGTAGTGTATGTCCCGTACACGTTTAACGTCTTATCCTAATTTCCTCTCCAGCTAGAAACTACTTTTCCATTTGCCACAGTAAGTTATTGCTGATGATATCCAGCCAGTCTGAAGTATCTTGAGTAGAAAATTATCTATAAATACTCGTACCGTTTTGATGATGATGGTTGTAGAAGTTCTTCAAGCTTCAGCATTGTACATTTGGACTTTCGCGCCAGTGGGCAACCCTGGTTCTACCAATAGAAGGAACCAGACAAGTGATGAATAAGTCTTTAATTTTCTATCATGAAAGGTGGAGTGGAGCGCAAGTTACCTTTTCAAACACATAAAGCCTTACAACACTCAGTACAAAATAATAGGAAATATAATCCCTATCCAAAATTGGAAAGTGAATGAGTACTTAAGCTTTGTTGTTCTGACATTTACCTAGATGTTTGCGGTTAATTGTTAACAAATCAAACTAAGTCGCTACAAACTCACCTCTGGACGTCTGCATTGGCTATTATTCTTATGTTACATTGAGCAAAAAGCGAAATCGGTATAGGTAACCACCGACTCCATAGAACAATTCACGGGTAGACTACCTAACACCAGGTTGGTCAAGTACGATTTTCTAGTGGCTTATACGGCTGTCAGGTGTTTGCTCACCAGTCTCTTGAGCCATCCTGAATAAAAATGATCTGTTTCTTGTAGAAATGAACAAATAAAACCAGCCATTGCCGAGGAATTACTTCACTATCCATATAAAATAATTAGACGCTGAACGGAAATGCACAGTTACAGGTGATAAAGTTTCTAATAATAGTAAATAATATTGACATTGCGCTTTCCAATTTATACCACAACCTGATATATTGTCTTGAGCGCACTGCTCCAATTATTGGCCATGTGGCTTATAACGTTAGTAGGGGCCAGAATACTTTTGAAAGAAAGCTGAGAAAACTGGGACACCGCTACCACGAGCATCATGACGTGGATGCACTTCAGAGTATACTTAACTTAATCGACAGAAATGCTTCATATAAGCGTGAGTATTTTGTGAATATACAAAATAAAGCCCCAGGTGGTAAAAGCCCAGAGGTATCAATACTTTGGCTTTATAAATCCCGTGTGAAGTTAAATTCTCTTGGCACGACCAAATTTTTCATAATTAACGGAATCACTGTTGACCACCTTGATACTATTTGCAAACAATTCAGCCAGCAATGCTACAACACTGAAACTGAAGCCCCTATCAATACATTTCCAGTGTTGACATCCGGACATCTATCCAAAGTTGATCCCACACCCCCCAACATCAAGCAGGCCGTAGCTGCCCTGAAAAAGTCTAATGACGGTAGATCTGACGGGATTCCTTCATTATCTGTGAAATATGATAGCAGAGAATCCCCATTATTTTGTTCAAAACTTTTCAACTTATCTATGAAGTGTGGGACCCATCCATCTGTATGGAAAAAATCACTTATCACCCCTAGATTCAAAATGAGATCACGTAGTGATGTTGTTAACTATAGGCCCATAAATTTGACATTCGTGCTATCAAGAACCATGAAAAAAAATCCACAAACAGTTATTATCATATTTACTTTCGGCTGGGCTGATCAGACCATCCCAACACGGGTTTATGACCAAACGCTTTACATCGCACTTGGAATTTTTGATCAAATTACCTAGAGAAGAGATGTTGGTCAGTCAGTGATAATTAAGTACTTCGATTTTAGTAAAGCTTTAGACAGCATCTCACACAAACTTCCTCTTCTAAAACTTTCTTCATTTGGCATACGGAATCCCATTTTATCTTGGCTCAAATCTTTTTTAGAAGAACGTAGCCAAATCGTCCGCTTTGGATCTTGCAACTCTAAGCCTGTGAATGCAACCAGTGGGGTTATACAAGGAAGTGTGATTGGTCCATTACTCTTTCTCCTTTTTATCAATCCAAGAAGAAATAAACAAGTTGTACGAATGGACTGTTTCGTGGAATTTGCCACTTAATGTTGACAAAATTGCATTTATTCACATTGGCCACTGCCTTAACCTAAATTCGGCTATACACAAACATACACTGAAACCTTTCAACACTTTTCGTGACTTGGGTTTAAGATATAGCAACAGTTTGAACTTTTCCGAGCACATTGCATCTCAAGTATTCAAAGCTAGAAAGCTCATTGGATTCATGCTGATGAACTTCAATTATATCAATTCCAGATTATTATTGTTCAGAAAATGTATCTTACCCATTCTTGATTATGGTATTTTAGTTTACAATTATTGTAGGCATAATGACCTGATTAAAGTTGAAGGTGTTCATAAAAGGTTAACCAAAGCTGTTTTAGGGTATTCCGACAACAAAGACTATCACCTTAAATGTCAACAACTCAAATTAGAAGCTCTCTGTATCAGACGTATCAAATTAAACCTTGCCTTTATCTGCCGGCTTATTAACGGCATTTCCCACTCTTCGGTATCCACCACTTCATACTTTATATCATCCCCCAATCTACTCAATAAGGAAAATATTCTAGCGATTCCAAGAACCCACGCAAACTTACGCCATAATTTCTTCGTTATTCGCTACTCAACCATGTGTGACAGACTGCCAGTGAACCTCCGTCTCAGTGAAACTACAACCCGGTTCAGAAGTCTTTTTGATGATTTTCTTCCCGAAAGTGGCTTGTGTCACCTATTGAGTATCAATGTATTTAATAATGCTTTATACAAACAAAGTCCGTCATCCATCTAATTGACTGAAAAGCAAGATGCAATCCCTGAAACTTTTAACGTCAATTTTACTTTATTTTATTTCTGTTCATCTTAATGTATGAAGTCTGCTTATGTTTTCATCTAAAATTATTACTGTTATTAATATCATTATTGGTCCCTGGAAACATAAGATATTCTTTTCTTTTCTTCTTATCCTTCTGAACATATATTATTCCTAAATATCCAAAGTCTATAACTAAAAAGAAAAAAAATTATCCTATGTTACACTCAAACAAATTAACTTCTCAGATTCATTTCATCTTCACCACATACATATATATATAACACATAGAAATTTATATTTGATTATCCTTTGCAATTAATCATGACTTTCATAACATCATTCTTATATGTCTCATACATGTTGATATTTGATTATCCTTTGTACTTTCATAGCATTACTCTAAACTATGACTGCACAAACATTCATTGTAGCATCATATCTTACTTCAATAATAAGTTATTTTTCTTTTTTATTATATTTTTGTTACTAATTTGGCGATACATACATATTAAACTATTTGCGCATTTCATGTCTCTCTTATTTCTATTCCCTTATTTTCTCCCTTACCTTCTTTAAAGTCAATTCAATATTCTTCTCAATTAAACAGAACCCGATTTATTATTATCATTCTATAGTCATTATTCTCTTTTATTCTCTGTTTTAAATATGACAAATATAATACTAACATTATTAAAACTTGTGTTTTATTGCATTTTTCAAGAAACGCGATGTGGTTTGTCCACAACATTTATGTACTCATAAGATTTTTGTGAGTAATAATGATAATAATAATTCTATATAAATGACTGATTTCACAGAACGTGCTGGTAATCTTTGAGGAAACAGAAATGGTATCTTGAAAACGAACGTAAATTGAAAAATAACTTTGTTTAAAAATAATATCAATGTGAAATGGCCGGAAGTTTGATCCATCACTTAGTTGGATCAAATACATGATCTTGAGCCCAGAACGACCACTTTTTGTAACCTGGATATTTTGAGGAGCGCCAATTCACAGGACAGTGATATTTTTCCGGCACAGAACAAAGTTTTGCTTGGGATCCAGATTCAGTTGCATGACAGAAGAAGGTACAAATAAATGACAATACTGTCCAATAGAATGCTGTGGAGGGATTTTCAGTGTGTTCTTCCCTTTGCACCGGTCATCAAAATCCCTCCAGCTATGTAGAGACACCGCTGGATCCTAGCTAACTGCTCTATGTCAATGAGAGGCACAGCACGTACAACAGTACGTCTATTTACCTAATAACCTAGCACACAATCCGAAGTTATTCGGCTCCTTTCAGAAGATAAAATTTTTGCACGTCTCTTCTCTCCCACGTAACATCACTGTTCTTACTGGGCCAGTCCCACTGACCATGAACCGCGAGTGGTTGTGTTATTGACAGCAAGCAGTGCGTCACTTCCTTAATTTATACTACAAATTTTTCCACAGAGGTTTACATTATAAGCATTAGTTACAAGCCACAATTGCCCGTCAGATGATAAACTAGAGAACGTCCATCAGTTGTTGCAACAAGTGCCACAATTGCGATTTCGTTATTCAGAAAAAACGCCAAGGACCTCGACTCTTCGGTTTCGTCAACAAAACACTTAGAATCATGTACATTATTGTGACTAATCTTATCAGTTGTTGCACGTTCACATTCTTTATCAGACCAGGCGTCAAACTATGGTGCCCGAGCTTTCAGTACGATAATAATTCTTTATTCAGATAACAAGCCAGTTGATTCACGAGGAATCTTAAGATAATGTGGGGTACAGATAATTAAAAAATTCGATGTAAAGGCTGAGCGTCTCGGCTTAACGTGATGTACAACTCGACTTGAGAATGTCAACTCGATATCCCATAAACAGTAAAAGATATTCATTAGTAGGAATAAACGTGTCGGGAAACGTTTGCTGCGAGAGCTGAGCACATAGGTAAACGTATGAACGACTGAATGCTGCTCAACCTGCAAACAAGTTTGCGTGTTTGAATACGTAATCAAGAGCTTAAACAGTTAATGCTCAAGAAGGTCAGAGAAATTAATACGTAAATTTATAGATGCCTACGATCATAAACACTCAAATAAAAATGTAAATATATATAAATAAATGCAGAAGTATATGCAAATTAATAATGACTTAAATAACACCTTTAATTTGCTGAATAAGGGAATCCCAAACCTTGACGAATACGAATATATACAAAACTATGCTTGGGTGAGGATGTTACAATTGTTAGCCACAGAATAAATTATTTTTCTTGTTAGTTATCATTCTAGTGAGGCTGTTTTACACGCGGTGAGGTTTCTTGGGTTTTGGACCGACAATACACCTAGAAGAGCATCATAGGGAAAGCCCTAACTCGGAATCCCAGGGCGACAACATTTGATACAGATGTAAAGAAACAGAATGGCAAGACAAGAAGAAAGTTATACTACCGAAGAACATGTGGAACTTAATACGACAGTCAAATAACATCAAAGTCATGATCTTTAATACAAACGTCAAGATAGTACTGCAACAACTTGGTTTGATTTGTTAACAATTAACCGCAAACATCTAGGTAAATGTCAGAACAACAAAGCTTAAGTACTCATTCACTTTCCAATTTTGGATAGGGATTATATTTCCTATTATTTTGTACTGAGTGTTGTAAGGCTTTATGTGTTTGAAAAGGTAACTTGCGCTCCACTCCACCTTTCATGATAGAAAATTAAAGACTTATTCATCACTTGTCTGGTTCCTTCTATTGGTAGAACCACGGTTATCAACAAGCAAAAAAAGTTAAGCGAGCCTTACTAGACTCGCAAAAGCACTGCAAATGATCTCCGATAACTTCGTTACCCTAAATTTCACGAAAACGGTCACAACTTCAGGGCCGTTTAGGGAACGTTTGTTCTTCCATCTCAGTATTTTGTGTATGACATATATCTACAGACTGGTAAAAGACGTCAGAACTTTATCCGTGAGTTGAAGAGATGATCTGAGGAGTCATCTGATCTGGTATGATTTTCTAACATAAGAACTGCGTTGTGAACGGTGAAACCTGTAGTGTCGGCTTATTATGTTAAGCCTATAGACCTTATTCTAGCTTTCGGACAAGCCAATCTATTCGTTGTACTTGAGTCATATTTTGACCTTGTTGATTATTCGCTTATCAACTTTGGCTGCTGCCGCATATATGTGTACACTTCTTATCCCATTACTCATCACACGTCTGTAACCAATTTTTGTGTGACCATATATATTGATCAACGCTTGGTTAAATGGAGTTAGCTTACCACTGCGCGTCGTTTTGCTTCGCTTTATTCCACTCGCTTCATATACAAAGTATATGTATTCAAAAGTCCATTCTCGTTATTTGGCTTATTATTGACTAACATGATTTAAGTCGATGATTATATACGAGGATAGGCGACATATATATTTCAATAATAATCATTCATTAGATCGAACCAGATTCAGATCTCGGGCCACCAAAGTGGAAGGCCCGTCGACAAGATCGTTCAATCTAAGTGACGACAAGATAAAGGGCCCTACAAAAACCCAACCGTCTTCATCAACAACCCTCTTTCGTCCATTGCATTTGTCGTAACTGATCATATTTAAAAGAGGATAAAATAGCTTCAAACAGCATGTTTACGCAACATATTGCTACTGAAAGTGACTCTTTTAGGCCCTTAAATGTTAGGAATTTTAAGCAGTAAAATACTTTCCACACATTAACAATATACCTGTTCCTATTTATCAATAAATCATCTCCTTGATAGTGTAGTCATTCGAACAATTTGTGAAGTAATGAAACATAGTAAACGTCCGAATTAGTGTTTATACCATAAAACTAAAAGTTATTCTCAGATCGCTAACTCCAGAGCTTTGTTCTAACGGCTTCAACAAGAATACTACGACAACATAAAAGCTACAGAAAAACCGGGAGCTAGCTTTTATTCCATGTCCTTTATTTCAGTGGGTTAAATTCATAGTTATGAGTGTTTTCTACTCATCAAAACTATTGTTTGCATTGATTAATTTTAACTGAAGTAACGTTAAGTACTTAGTTTCTCTTTAGTTTCTCTCTCTGCTTTTATTGGGTATATTGACTTTTTTATGTTTCTTGTACTTTGGGATTTAACAGTTGACGGTTCATATTTCATGATTACCAATCTTTGTCTCCACGTTTCCTCGTGTCCTGATACGCAATGAATGACTAAATCTTTGAGTTTATGATGCGGGTCTTGCTCATGCACTTGATCTATTAAGTTTCCGATATTTGCACACCGAGAACGTAAGCGCATTTAATTGGTTTGACAGAATTTTTCGCATCGGAAACAAAGCTTCTGTCTGCGCAAACCAGATTCTTGAGTTATTTGCTCCATATGTAAGATCTCTGAGCTCCAAAATTGTATTAAACGCGGTTGTAACAGGTCGTAGTGGGATTGGGCCCTAACACGAGACAGTATGTGGAAGTAAAAAATGAAAAGCAAGGTCAATTATTTTTAAACAATAATGGTATTTACACAAAACATGCGAAATTAAGAAAAGAAGTGAATAATAACAAAAACTAATAGCAAAATAAGTTTATGTTAACTACTTCCTCAAGGTGAACCACAGTAGTGCTTTTTTCAAAACGACTACTTTTCCTGACTTGTTTTCGCACCATAATGCCACCTGATGTAAGTCTATGCATTTTGTTCATTTTCTATATGAACCGTTAAACCTAACGTAACCGAGCATCAGGCAATGCTTCTAATGAATCAGGCAGAAGACTACGGACACAGGAACAGTTAGGGAAGTATTCGTCACTCCGTAAAATTTTTATGACCTTATCAAAAGTATTTACTTTATGCTCGGGATGCAAGTTATAAGGAGGCTTTTCAGATAATTTTTTCTCAGGTTTTATAATCTTTAATTTCCGCCTTACAGGTTTCTACGACTGTAAACTATACGTGTTCTGGCAAAGAACTCACTGGTTTCATTTGATATGTAGTTCTTAAGGTCTAAAATGCGGAGGAATTAGTTCAGTAGTAGCCAACGTAGTTCGTATTTTTGGGCGATAGGGATTTACCCCGATCGACGCGTCGTGGTAATCAAACTAGGGTGTAGTTACCAAAACTAGTGAGGTCAGCAATGTCGAAGACTTACGGAACTATTTGTTTTGGAGATTGATTCACCGTTACAGACACTCTAGAACTAAGATTAAGCCTTCGAGATTAGGCTTTTTACATCTTTAAGTGACATTAACCAAGTCGCTACTGCGGTTTATAACCAATGTATGTGGATTGACTAAGACTCCAAACTATGATTCCCTATTTAGCAGACTCCTGTCATCATTGCAGATCATTTGGACGTAATTTATACGAAACTTGACGCTAACTTTAACTGTCTCATAATCACCAACTGCCGAAAAACATTCAGCTCAATGCTTCAAAACCTTTTTCGTCTGTCTGTAGAAGCCATTTAAAATTCATACCATTCATTTTTAATGTAATTGTCAGTTGATAGGTACCTCCAGGCGTCTTTAAATCTTATTCGATGTGCCTTTCATAATGAAAAGTTCATTTTATTCGTAGTTAAAAACTTCTTTAAGTAACCGTGCCTTTATTCGCTAATGTACGTATCTTCGGCAAAGTAACTATTGGTAGGTTTAAAAACAGCAATTTGTTATGAAAACTTTTGGCTTCCGTTAATTCTCTTTTTTGTTGGCTTTCCACTTCTACTAAAGTTGGATACTGCCTCTGGCTTGTAGTTGAGCTCTTGTTCATTATCCTTTCTTAATCATTCGAAATTTCTGGCCATGAGAACTACTATCACACGTAACCTGTTTCCTCTATCTTTCTAGGACATTTTAAGCATTATATTTTGGATAAATTATCACTAATTATTAATTTCCGTTTGGTCGTTTTCAGAATTAAACGACTATTATTCTGAGTAATAGCTCTTGGTGATACTCGATTTTCAATGTACTGCCTCAAGTTTGAATATATAAGCTTTAGTGTACCATTACTTTGATATATTTCAGAGAATTAACCGTCAAAATATCAGTGGAAACAAATCTACTTGGCATTTTATCATATTGGCCAAAGCAAACTTCAGCATATTAGATGTCATTTATCCACTTTCTAATTTTTCAGACAACTGTTTTACTATGAAATGTCTACACGGTACTTTTATGAGTAGTTGTATGTCAAAGTTCCCACAAGTTTTTATAGATACCAGGGTTATCACAGTTTTTACTGCTTAAAATACTTCCTTTTGTTTTTAACAATGCTATAGCCATCCGAATTAGTTCATGGTAAATTAGTTGATATAGAAAAGCCTCGATATGATCAGTCCACATATATTGGCAGAGCCAAACACTTTTTTATTACAACTAATCCTTTGAACGCATTCAAAACATCTGCTGAATTAGAAGAAGCAAGGACCATCGTTCATAATTATAGGTAAGTACTATGTGGTCATGTATTGCTCTAAAACAATTACAGGATAGGGATTATTCAACCTGGTTTAACTGTAGAAAAGCTTTGGCAAGCAAAAAATGTGTACGACTCAGCGTTCCATCCAGATACAGGCGAAAAAATGATACTTATTGGACGCATGTCATTTCAGGTTCCTGGAAATATGTTTATAACGGGTTGTTTGCTACAGTTTTACAAGTGAGTAAATTAAACTTTTCAAAGCTTTTTAACAATAACAAAGCATCTAGTGTGCTATTTAAGTTGCTTATACTAATTATTTTAGGATGTTGCAAGATTTACAAGTTGTTTCATTTATCATTTTTGACCTCGGGCGTATGTTTTGACTATAACGGCACATCAAGGCAAGTGCTGATTGTAAGCGTACAACGAAGGTCTTAGTAACTAGAATCGGCGAATATCTAGAAGCTTACAAACTGAATTAAATTGTATCTAAGACCATATGCTTGATTCTAGTAGCGCTTACTCTTCTGTATACAATATTTGGGCAGTGTTGCAGAGAAAAAAAATGACTGAATGTATGCATCCACTTTTCATTAGTTTGTTAAACAGCTGTTTCACAAGGAGACAGCGAAATAAGCTCATTCATGAAATAATTTTTTGTTTTAAAAACGTCATAGGCTTTGTTTATTAGTGTTTCAATAAGTCAATTCTCAATTTAGCATAAAAATATCGTCAATTAAGTGACATACTATTGGGCGAAACCTTGTCAGAAATTATGAATTCGTAATTAACTGGGATTCCACCAGATTAAGATTAACAGCGTTGGATGCCGGTTCAATAGTCCAAGGGTTCTGTGTTCGCGCGCGAGATCGAAGGTCCTGGGTTCGTGGGTGCTCACTTCCCATACTAGGATAAAACGGTCAGATTTTCAATGGTGGTCTAATATTGATCGGTTTATGATTTCCGTGAAACTAAATCTTGTAAATTAAAACGGTTGAAATGTCCTACAATATTATTTGTTTTATGTCTTCAGAACTTCATACTGGTTACTTTTATCAATCCACTCAATGAAAAAAGCTGACAAACCTGTTAAAATATTTTTTAGTCTGTCAGCTGTAGAATGTCATGGGTTTATTTATTTATTTTATTACTGCATTTAGGTCTACACCGGCTGTTATATTTTGGCAATGGTTTAACCAAACATTCAATGCCGTTGTAAATTATACTAATCGGAGTGGTGACGCACCTATTTCATTAACGTGAGTTTTATTGATCGTTTTTAAGCAAATCTATCAATGTTTGTTATGAGTGCTTGCTGAAAATCACTCCGTTCATTTTACATATTATTAACTGTGGGAGGATTTTAAAAGACTACAGAATAGATGTTTAATCTAACGTTTATAATGTGACAAAAGTCGATTAAATAAATTTTCAACATCTTATTCTGATCCTTTTATTTTAAATATACTGACTTAACTTAAAATACGTATTTGAAAGCATACTTGTTTAGGATTTGGACCTGATAGTTTGTAGTTGATTACCACACAGTCAAAATATACTTGTACATATGAACGGTATTTGCGGTTTTTCTTCGTGCTATTCTATATAACTGGGTTAGCATTATGGTAGATTTCTGATCTGTCAATAGTAGATCATGTCGAGTTGATTTATAGGTATCACCTAATCAAACTTCAAAAGAAATTTAGGTTTCATTATTTATACTTTCTCATGTTAACGTAATTAACTAGGTATATCTGTTCCATGGGTAATATTGGTATTCTATGGAATCCTTTGATTGCCTTTGTTCATCTTTTCTTGATGATATCACCTGATAATCCAAGAACTAATTTACGTGTATCGTCATGACGTTGGTTTAACGAATTTGTTTGACAAACATCAATCAGCACCAAGAACTAAAGTCTAAATTGTTACTACAGTATGATTGATAAAGAGACTCCCTACAATAAATTGATATATTAATGGTGTTTAAAAAAGTGTTAAATTTTTACTTTGCAGAGTAGTATTGAGAGTGATGTTCAAGTGCTCCTTGACTTGCAGTATTATCTAACACTAGAATACCTGAAATGTCTAGGATAGATTTTCGAAGTTCCAAACATACTTATAAACTCAACTTTGTATACTCTTTTTACTACATTAGTTGTCTAACTTATATTGGAGATATGTAAGTGATAGAAACATATTTGTTTTATTTCATACTTGCAACAATGGGAAGAAATTTAAAATTTAGTTAAATTTGAATATCGTGTGTAAATTTTCTGTATTTACACAACTAATGATAAATGTGACGAACTGACGTCAAGTAAAATGAAATACCCATAGTTTTCTAGGTCAGGTATAGTAACTTGGAGTTATTTTGGAATGACAGGGAAGTGATTAGATTTAAAGCGTTGATGCAATGAAAGTCGGGCATAACAATGCGTCTTTTAATGTATAAAAGTGTTGGGTTTTTCCTGCGTTATTTGGAATATACATCTTTAAGCTGTCTACTCAAATACTTTTATTTTCACCATGAGTAAAATTTGCAACTACTTTCAGAAATTTTAGCATTTGGTTACTCTTAACAGTAAAGTCTTGTCACCTTTATCACCACTCTCCTTAATTTTAGTTATTTTCTGAGTATAAATAATGATATTTCAGTGGTAATGAGGACACAAAGTTTTATCGATTGTTGTGTCTACTACATCGGTTGGTTATATTTAATCACCACCTTTCTAGATATCTACTTCTGGTTGATCTAAAATTAGGTCGGTAAAAAGCTTAGAGTCAGTCGTGTTCAAACATAGCATCGATATTGATGGGAGTCGACTTCTTAGTTGAATCTCGCACAATATCCGTAGTCAGTGGCTGAAAATGTTAGTCGGCAGTGATTGCTTCGATCCATTCTTTTTGTTCCTATAAATTATAAGTCAAATGTCGCTCCGAACCTTCTATCTTAAATGTGATGGCTTTTTTTTATAAACTGATATCGGCTGAAAATCCGTTAAAAACAACAAGACCATTGGTTGGATGTTTCGTTTCAGTCTTAGACTCTTTAACAAGATCGAATGCGGAAAGTTCATATTCTACGATTACTTTAGACACTAATCCAACTACCTGTGTTTCCGATTTCACTTAGTTCACAAAATAACGCAATCATCATCCAGCGTTGTCACTCGGTGGTCATCGATTTCACTGTTGAAACGGTTGACTTCACTGTTTGTGGCTGTCCTGTAGAATTTTAAGAAACCCACCTCAAAGCTATTGACTAGTAACTAAACCTTAGTTATTTAGTTAAGGAAGTTTTAAAGATTTACTCAGCAGGACCTTTTATTGTAAACAGACATTTTCTATCTCCCATTTCAGGAAACGTTAAATCATAATAGGTGTGTTAGTCTATTCAAATTGTATTATGAGTGGTTTGCAAAGTCCATTGAAGTCACCGACTAACCTTAGTTTCGCTATTAATAAAGGCTAAAATGCACTAAATTGTTTTACTGTCCTACTACAGGACTCCTCAAGATCACGCATCCACAATCCCACCAGTGATAGAACCCAGTACATTCAGTTCTCACGGTTGTAGCCGATGGAGTTCAACTATATCATGCATGAAGCGGAGACATACCAATGATATTGGAAGACAGATGCATAAACCTATCTCGTTCTAGTTATCAAATTTATGACTATATTTAGGACTATGACTATGTATAACTCCTACTAACTGATCCGTACTCTGCTACATAATTAATTCATCGAAAGTTTACTAAAATCTAAAACTTAAACAGCAGAAACCGATCTGTGTGTATATCTGTCTGTCTAGATTTCTTCCAGATTCTAAGTATAATTTTTTCTAAAAAATAACGAGATTTAACGGATAGAAAAATTATCTAACCATTGGCTATTCATAGACATTTCCTTAATGAACAGAATTATAATAATTCTTTTCTTTATGATCAATGACTTAGAGTTTTCTGTTACATTTTATTGTCATTGGTTAGTAAAAACTGGATATTCATTGGTAGAAAAGAACTGAGTTGATAGTTGTTAGGAGTTCATTTTTATCGTATTTAATCAATAACACATACTATTCATAACCTTTCTAGTCAGTTAAACAAAAATCCTCGATACCATGACCTGTAGCTCTTGAATGCTCACTCATTTTAACAGGTCACAGATTTCTCATTATGGGGTTGTGTAGATTACTAAGTTTTTGATTCACATCATGAATCGATTGATATCAGAGTACCATTGAAAACCTGGAAGCACTGGATGGCCGTTTCGTCCTATTGTGGGACTCCTCAGCAGTGCGCATTCAAGACCTCGCCAGAGGGATTTGAATCCAGAGCTTTCGGTCTTGCGCGCGAGCGCTTCATGATCTCAATCAAAAACTGGAGATTATTATCTCCAAAACTGCATACTGATAATTACCATGTGCTTACTAGTGACTAGCTTCGTGAGGGAATTCTCGGAGTCCTAGTTAGAAGCCGTGACCAGTGGATCTGATCCGTGTCAGGTAGAGACAGTTTTGTAAATCCATTAATTCCATAGATTGGATTTCATAACGTTAAACAAACTAAATAGTCTTCATTTTGTTTAAAGAAAATATTTAGATTAGATTATTGAAATATCTTTTTCTCTTATATAGCAGAAATACCACATTATCAATTTTTTTAACAAATTCCTCACAAATAAAAAAGTTTCGATAATGTAATATAGAACTATATGATGATATGTATTAGCGCAATACATTTCGAACAATCTGATCATACATTACATACTTGTTAAGATTATTTATATATCAAAGAATAAAAGGTCACCTGGACTAGAAATGGAAGGTCAGAGGAGACAAGGATAATAATAAAAGTAATAATAATAATAATTTTAATAATAATAATGTGAACACAATTTGAAACCTTAATCACTTTAATGATGGACTATACTATATTTCTTGTTAATCTCTTGAAAACCTGCCTAAGAAAAGAACAATATTGAGTGTAAATTGAATTTTTATTTGAGCAACCAAACATTTCGTAATAAATAAATGTAATTCTTCGTCTCATGTTTCATTTATAATCAATTTCAACTATACATGTCCACTTACTTACTTAAGCCTGTTACTCCACGTGGAGGAACATAGGTGACCGCTCACCAATATTCTATGTGTGTACAGTTAGCCTTGATTTTAATTAAAAATTTTGTTTACTGAATATTAATTTCAAATAAAATTGTTTAATTCGATTGTTAGTATGTTTTTTTTTACGCTACCAGGTCAAACAATACAACTTTTATTATTTTTCAACATAAATAGTGTATACATAGATTGGTTCTTATAAATAATAAAGTGTTGACAAGCTTAAGTGTTTAGTATTATACAATACAATTGACCTAGTAAACAATTTTTTGTTTGATACTTCCATTGTTAGTAAATACCGAAAGTTTGATCATGTCTAGTTTGTAAACTTGAATATAGTATATATATAGTGATAATTAGCCCAGTGATTGAATTTACAGTCGATGGATCACTGAGTAGTAACCAGTGTCATATTTACTTAGTCTTTCAGTGCTTATCGAATTTTATTAATCAATTTATGATGTAATTACCAGTTTCAGTTAATTGATGATACCATATGCATAGGTAATTAGAAGTAGTTTATAGGATTTGTTAACTCTCCTGTTTTCCTTCTTGTTTCTACTCAATAATTAGACTTGAACTGTAATTTTCATGTTAATTACCTCGCTAAAATTAAAATATGTCATTGATCTGAACTACTATCATACCTAGATTCGTCAGGATTTCCTGCCTACTACTTTCAATTATCTAACTTTGATGTACAGTATTTCAATACTTTACAGCATGATCAAAATAGTGACCTTTTAACGATTTATGATTGGTATCATTTGAGATCAAACAGAAAAAAACAATCTATTTCAACTAGCACAACGTTAGTTATGTGTATATATGTTAATGAACAATTTGTTTAAGCACACTGTTCTCCACTGCCTTTTTATTCAACCTTGAAAGGCTAAGCTGATTATTTTATTCAGGTTGCAATATAATGTGAAATAAAAAAGTGATTAGAGGTTGGTTGAATTGATTGTAAATGTTATGACTCTGTCAATTATCACGTAACAGAATCGTCAATCAGATTATCTACTTATATGACCTTGTTCCCGTGATAAACCAATGACATGGTGACCAGCACTAGCAGTCTTGATTCATCTCTGAATCTTTACTGGTCTCGATATAGTGGCTTCTCGTCCAGCCCTGCCTGTTGGGTCCAGAACACAACATCTGCTTCTACTGTATAAGTAATAAGTAGTTTATATACAACAAGACGAAACTGTATCATACCATAAAATGAAAAATAGAAGTTATACAAGGTCAAGCCAAAATTGGGTGTGAATTTGGGAGACAGTAACCAATAGATTGGGAATAAATTAAGGATCGTAAATCATAACGGTGGATAATATGTCAAATGAAAGCTTAAGATTATATATATATATATATATATATATATATATATATATATATATATATATATATATATATATATATATATATATATATATATGAAGTCTATAAACTATTTCTGGAAGTTGCCATTTTTTAAATTTTCTTCGGATACAACAATAAGCATTTCTTCCATTGTTTACAACGGCAACTTACGCCCGTGAATCACTGAACTAACTTATAATGCACTCAGTGGTTTCGTGATTCTAAATCACTTTTGTATAACACTGTGGTTTATTTTACTTTCACTATTTTTAATTTACTCACTACAATTATTATTATTAGAAACTCTTTATGACTCATGTTTCTAATAATTTACTCACTCCTCATTGTCCTCAAAGTCAATCGCTACCTACCTTTAGCGAACAGTAAGTGTTCTACTAATATAGGTACAACTGTGAATAAATAAAATGATAAACGGTTACATCAAATGTGTATCCATACATGCAATTAACCTTGTTAGTCAGTCATAATCAATACAAAACGTAGGACAAAAATAAATCAGGTCAAATTACTCATATATATATATATATATATATATATATATATATATATATATATATATATATATATATATATCACTGATAATTCGAACAAAACTAACACAAAGAGTATGTTACCGAAAAAAGAAATGTACTATAATTTATTTGTCTATCTATTGGAACACAAACATTTGTACAAGGGTGCACCAGAATATACATGTGCCACACAATAGAGATGTGATTGTGAAAAGCTAGAGAAAGGAGGGTAAGTATAATAAAAAAAGAACAAAATTGACTTATTGTAAACGAGTAACATAATAATATTATTAGTAATAATGTGAGAAATAGTTCAGTTAAGAAAAATACAACTGGAAAGAATTTTTGCATTTAAAGAAGTTATTCTCACTATTCTAAAGAAATTAAACGGAAGTTACAACAAGATAGCCACTGGGATGATGCTCTTAATACTTATCCAATCCCCCGATGTCGGTGTATCATGATGGTGACACCAGTTGAATTATCTTCGCTGTGCCCGAACACATTACAATTAAAACTGAAGGTGGTGATGAGGATAAAAAAAGAACTGTATCATTATTACTGCTTTTTAGCCATTTTACCTAGGATTTGGAACTATTGATCACGATTATCGTGTAAATCACAAACACGTAATATTCATCTATTAGCACCGTTTTGAATTCAAACATTTTCAATGTAAGGAATGTAGTTAACTAGTGTGATCTATAATACTCCTGATTATATTGCCCAAAAGTTTATTCTAGTGTTTTTCATATTTGTGAAATGGCTTTTAAAAATATCGAGTATTCATAGTATTTGATTATAGATACCTACGAAATATTGCCCGTGTAGTTTAGGACCATGGTGTGAGCAATACAAAGATAAGGCATATGGTACTTAACAAAAACGGGAAATCGGTTGAGATTGTGAATCTTCATCTACTGAAATAGTTAATACGTGTGTCACGCACAATCACTCCTTCTTTGATGCATGATGTTTGCTAGTATAAGAGTAGATTAGAAGAGAGCTAAAGGTAGGGCTAAACCAATACTAGCCACTAGTCCATAAAATCTGTTGAAATGATACGTATTGGTGGCTGCAAAGTATTTCTTTGAGGTCCGCGCGGTTAACCTAACCAGTAGTCAAAGACGTTGGTTGACATGTTCCGGAATCTATCACAGTAGCATGAATACGTTCACGCTTTGTCTTAAAGGCGTAATGTTTTCTACTACCACTGGTTCTGTCGCTACTTCTACTTTGTCTCTTCTCATTCTGTTGTGCTGATATATATATATATATATATATATATATATATATATATATTGTGTGGCGGCTTGAATAAATGTGGCAGGTCTTCTTCTATTTAATAATTGACCGATAATTTTGAACGGACATTTATTCTAGTGGTGTATACTGATGAATAAATCAATTTTTTGGAAAATATTTATCAAATTTATATCATATTCTTCCATTTCTTTTCTAAATCTCTCCTCACAAAAGGTAATTAGCCACTTCCCTAAATTTATTCATAGTTATACTTTACTGAAAGTAATTGGTCTAGTATTACTGTATAATTATACAGTCAATTCTTTTATACTTATTACTAGCATTACTGGTTTTCTAAGTTTATCATATTTAGTTCTTAAAAGTGATCTCGATTACTGGATTGTTTAAAGTTTTAAATAACAAACAAATTACACTGACATTTTAACGCATATGATATGTAATCGTATCAATATTATGACCAGCTGTATTGATTTTAAGTAAAATTATTAAAGCGTACTGTCCCCATCAGACCCTTAAGGTAGCTAATTAAAATGAAGGTAGTTATTCGTCATTAGTTTTCTCGATAATTGGAATTATGCTAACGATGGACAAGATTACGAACAATACGAACAACAGATCTGTTATAAATCATCCAAAAAGTAAATGATTTATGTGAATTAAAAGACCAAAAGACGCTTCGTCATCTTATTGTAAATACCCCTAAATTTTGTTTGATCAGATCTTAATCAACATTAAACAGGATAATGTCAAGTGTACTTCACTAGATTATTGACTTATTAGCAACATATAAATCTACATCGATAGATAGATTATGTATGATCTGCTATACTGAAATAAATAATGAGCAAAGTTAAACTTTTGGAACAGTCTTACATGAAGTTACTGTTTACATTTTCATTGTATAACTATTAATTAGTTCTAGCAGATGATATAGTCCTGTTTGGTGAAGACAATGATAAAACACAGTCTTTTGGCAGCACTGATCAACAATACCAGGATGTTTTGGATGCTTTTCTCCACCAACTAAATACAAACGCTCAGAAACTTTTCAGCTGATTAGATTACTATTTACATGTATTTAAAAGATCAGAGCAATTGTAAGTGCAGAAAACCCATACAAACTGTAGAAAAATCTATAAACTATTATGAAAAGCATTTGTATACAGTATACGATCCTATTCATCCTCTCTTTTCTACGTAGTTAACTTTACATAAAAATACTAACTTTTATACTGATTGTTTTGTGTCATAAATTCGTTTAAATATATTACGCTTTCTTAGTATCACCATGACATAGTATTGTATGTTTATTCTTACTTTGATTTATTGATGTATATAAGAAGAAAGTTATGCTGAATGAAACGACTAAAAAGATGTTACCGTTATACTTGAAGTCAAATTAAACTGTATTAACGAATATTCAAAAATTACATTTAAGCTTATTTGTTACTAATCTTTCCAATATTTTATAGATAAACAAAAAAACGTTAGTTTGCAAGTTATTTACAATGAAATACTGTCTATTAATAAAAGACTTGTGTGTAAGATTGTAAATACATCTTTTTTTCGATTACAGCAAAAATCGTGTATAAAATGTATCATTCACTTGGTATTGTTTTGCTTTTATCTTCCCGTTGAGTTTTTAAGACTGCAATTGATCAGTCTGTTATTGGCATATGTGCATACTGTGCGTATACCTTGATATTGCCTTAGCTTAATTCACAAGCTTTTATAAGCAAGTGGCTATCAGGACTCAGTAGCTGAGTGGATAAAGCGATGGCGTTTGAAGCGAACGGTACTGGGTTCGAGTCCCAGAGTGAACATCAACTCTGAGATTCTGATACATTCAGCTGACGAGTCTCAAATAGGATGAAACGCGCGTCCTGAATTCCACTGTTAGCCACTATCCATCTTTGCTTAAAAAATGTATCATCGTTTACTTAGACTTTGATATGAGATTATCCTTTTTTTCAATATTCAATAAGATTGCAATGTCTATCATTTTCGAGTACCTTCCTTTTATTTAGTGAATGAATTCTGCATTTTAAATGCATACTTTTTTTTCTTACTGAGGATTTCATTCCAATCCTTTGAAGCTACGTATATGTATGTTCTATGATTACGTCATTGTAGCATAACTCAACTTTCCCGATAAAAAAAGCAATCAAAGTGGAATTCAGAGCCTAAAATGAAATCCTCAGGGAAAATTATGCTCTTATATGTAGCGCTCGTTTTATAAATAGAAGGAAAAACGCTCGAAAATGTTTGATTCTGTACACGCCTACAGTTAAGCTCGGAGTTGAATATGTATATGAATTTGGATTGTTTAGTTAAAGATTATCACAAATTATCGTTGTACCGTTAAAAGTTACTAAAGAAATCATGACCGCCAACATCTATAAAATATACAATGAATTCGCTATACATTCTCAGAACCTTTTGAAGGGAATCACTATATATATATATATATATATATAGCTGAATTGCATGATTTTGATGGTTTCATTCTTTGAGCTGGATGGTTTAACCGTGGAGGTTTCATTGTTTTATTGAATAACATCATCAGCACAAACTTCAAGTACAAATGAGCTATTCAGATTTCTCGACATATAACTAACGATCTTGATCTTGATTGGCTGTCGTTAACCTTTAGCCTATCGTTGTGTGCATATTTATTTTGATCATCTGCCTCTTGTTACCATATGTAGAGTATATATCAGAAGTTATAATTAGATTATTGAGGCCGTTTAAAATAGATATAGTACATAAACTAACAAATTCACTTCAATCGATTTTATAAAAATCAAAGGATAGAATGAAAAATGGAGAAAAGCCAAAGATCATCCATAAGACAAACTTCTAACTGCAAAAAAGAATACATTGGATGAAGTGGCAGTTTTCTTCATCTTCTTCTACATGGCATCGATTAACTGTTAAACACCATTCTGTACTAATGCACCTAGACAATTATGGACGCACGTTCAAGTGGGAAAGTATGTACGGATATAAAATCGAGAATTAGATCAAAGTCATATGGGGACAAATTCGAATACGTCACTTCCACCTGAAGTTCATGCTAATGAAAACTGTACTGTTAAAGCATCCAGCTCAGAGGACGAAACTCCATGAAGATAGATATATACCAATTCCTAAATGGTAAGAGTTCATCAGTACTACGTTCTATGCCACTTGTCACTCGATAACATTATGGATATCTTAGTTTTAATGGAATCGAATTACCTATCTGACCTGGAAAAATCTGGAAAGAATGTTCACTTTGGAACATTTATCAATCATAACAACTCCCTTCAACAAATCAAACAAAAAGTACAAGAGACAAGCAATATCACGAGCTTAAAAAACGCAAGTCGACGAAAATCATCCGCCTTTTGTACTAAATCTTCTCCAACATTTAGTGATGTTGGTAGCCAATAGATTACTAATTTTAATTCACTCATCTTCACATTAAAACAATCTATATGCATATATCCTTCAAGTTGTTCACTTTTTTTCTGTTCCAACAGGCGTCTTGGTATATCATATGTTTTGGCTACTGGTGGAGCATTAGGCACTGCATTAACTATCAATAAACAAATTCAAGTAAATTATTTCTTTCTGTTATTTTAATAAATAATTTTTTGTTTTCGACTGGTTTCACTTATATATTTATCAACTAGTGGATATTATTCTATTTAATTATATGTGATTAGATTTGCTCTTATGTCATTATTTGTACACGTAATTATTAATTACGACGGCTAAAACATATGCTGAGTAGCAACTGGGTTCAAGAGGTATTTCCTGGAGTTCTAATAAGAAGCAGTGACCAGTGAAGTTCAAACAGGTCTGTTATGGTATAGTAACTCACTGAAGACAATGGTGAATGTGTTGCCCAATTTCGTGGATTAGTTGATGTTAGACATTTACATCGTTGGATGCCAGTTCAGTGGTCTAGTGGTTAAGCGCTCTAGTGCGAGACTGACAGGTCCTGAGTTTGAATCTCGTGGGGCGGGATCATGGATGTGCACTGTTGAGGAGTCCCACAATAAGATGAAACGGCCGCCCAGTGCTTCCAGGTTTTCCATGGTGGTCTAGCTTCAACTGACTCATGATCTTAACTATTAAAACGTTTTAACTGTATTATCAATATGAGTAGGATTGTAATAGTCTTGTGAATAATTACGTAAAATTATAATGTTTTAAGTCAATATTGAGAACTGTCATTTTTTAAAGTATAAACCATATTCTAACAGAAATGAATCATCAAAGTATATGTGATTAGCAATCTTCTCGTTAATTCATTATGAAGTCACATATTTCTTTTCCGATGGTTCTTTAGTTTCCAGACGTTACTTCTATGCGTATTCTTAACTAGATTCAATATGTACCATTGTCATAAATCATTCATCTAAACAATGTTTTCTAAAGATCTTCCTTTATTCATATGAGATTGTTTGAAATAGATTATATTCCTATCAATTTTCATCAGATTAATATGTTTATCCAATTTAAAAACACACAGAAATAATTTCACTTCCTTACGTAACCATACAGTGACATTAGTGACTATGAATTCGATGTATTTTCAATGCTTCTTATGTTTAGGTAGCCATTTTTTGCTCGGGATCTAGAAAGTATGATTATATAACTATATTTTGTATCTATGTGTTTATTTGTATATGATTGGTAAAGTATATGTCTTGTTATGAAAATAACAGAATGGATAAATTATTAACAAACTTTGAGAAGGTACATACAAAGGCAATATTATTATTTATCCATTGTGACTGGAATAAAGAATATTTATAGTTATCATTCAATAAAAGGTGACTACAAGCAACGACTTCCAATAAAGCTTAATGGTTAAGGTGTTCGACTTTCAGCCATTGAGTCTCCCGTTCAAACTCAGCTCTATCTACTTCGGTTAGAACAACTGAGCAGTTTCATTATATTATGGCTTTCACCGTTCTTGGTCACAATGATTAAAATGATTCTCTATCTTAGTCATAATAGATAATTTTTTTAAAAATTTTATCTTCACTTATATTGTCACATTGTCTGTTAATAATTCATTCATTCTATAATGAAACATTTACTTCACTTGTTATATACAAACAAATGAACAAGTACACATACATGAGTCTTAATAGGTAATCAAAATGAGTGTATAAATATTTGAATAAACCTTTATTATTATTATTATTATTATTATTATTATTATTATTATTATTATTATTATTATTATTAATATCGTTGTACGACCCATAGATGTACTGTTCTAATTCTATTTAGTAAATAGGGTATGACTATATTGATTAATTAATTTTGTCGTCATCATCATTATTATTTGATTGTTCATATGAAATGATTTAAAAAAACATTATGATTATGTTCCACTTTCAATTATCTATTGCTTACATGAACTAAAAATTCAATACTGTTTATGAATTAGCCTTTTGTTTACAAATCATTAATTATAATAATCTCTCAGGGAGCGAGGTCGTGGATGCGCACTGCTGAGGAGTCCCACAATATGACGAAATGGCCTCCCAGTGCTTCCAGGTTTACCATGGTGGTCTAGCTTCAACTGACTCATGATCCTAACCATTGAAATTACAATAATCTTAGTTATAACTTTTGATATTCGTTTATTCTATGATTTAATGAAAATCATAAGACAGTAATGTCAGTTTTTCTTTTTAACAAATCAAGATTTAAGTAATATAAACGTATGAGAACCGATAACGGTCAAAATTAGAAGTTGGGGTTATAATGGGAGGATATTTTGTAGTTATATTGATGAATAGTTGTGTGGATAGTCATTTGATTTCAAATCTAAAAAATATGTAAGTTACCTTGATTGCTTCGTCTCTAAAATATAAGTTTATAATTCTCTATATGATATACAATTCACAGAAACAGAATTAACCATTTAATAAGTTTAAGATCATCAGTTTTCTCCATGGATGACAAAAGAATTTTCTCTTTCATTTTGGATATTTTCACTACGGCATACCTGAGAAGCTAGTCAAAATCATATGGAATACTTATGATGGATTAAACTGTATGAACGACAGTTGACAGACTCGTTTGAGGTAAAGACCGGCGCCAGGCAACGTTGCTTACTCTCAACTTTCCTCTTTCTCCTGGCGATCGACTGGATCATGAAGGCGTAAGATCTGGCGCAGATGATCTGTCTCTTCTATCGCGAACGCAACAACAAATGCAGGAATAGACGACCAGTGAAGCAGCAGCCTCATCAGCAGTAGGTCTCAACATACACAAAGGGAAAAGCAAGATTCTCCGATACAACACAGCATGCAACAATCCAATCACACTTGACGGAGAAGATTTGAAAGATGTAAAACCTTTAGATATCTGGGCAGCATCATTGATGAACACGGTGAATCTGATGCAGATGTGAAGGCGCGGATCGACAAAGCGAGGGCAGCATATTTAAAACTGAAGAACATATGGAACTCAAAACAATTGGCAATCAATACCAAGGTCAGAATTTTCAATACAAATGTGAAGACAATTCTACTGTATGGAGCGAAAACTTGGAGAACTACAAAAACCGTTATCCAGAAAATACAAGTGTTTTTTAACAGCTGTCTACTCAAAATACTTCGGATCCGTTGACCAGACACGATCATCAACAACCTAATATGGGAGAGAACAAACCAGATCTCAGTGGAGGAAGAAATCAGAAAGAAGCATTGGAAGTGAATAGGATAAATATTGAGCGAAGCACCCAACTGTGTCATAAGACAAGCCCTCATATGGAATCCTCAAGGCCAAAGGAAAAAAGGAAGACCAAAGGACATATTACGCCGAAAAATGGAGACAGACACGAGAAAAATGAACACAAACTGGGCAGAACTGAAAAGGAAGGTCCAGGACAGAGTGTGTTGGAGAATGCTGGTCGGCGGCCTATGCTCCATTAGGAGTAATAGGTGTAAGTAAGTATTTTGAACATTTTGAGCACCATACGTATGTGTTTCTATAAGAATAAGAAGAAAAGTAAACCGTCGATTTAGTAAACACATACTATGTACCTACATCCAGTAATGAAAATAACTTATAACAATCAATTAAGACAATCTGATAATCAAAACTAATTGATGGTGTGAGGTTTCGAATGCGTTGCATACTTTGTATTTGAATTTCACGTCGAAACCTGGAAGTTACGTTCTCAATTTTGATTGGGTCGTCCCTATTCTGTACTTTTACCCACTACTAATTTTATAATAGTATTTGGTTATTTGTTTGTTTCTTTTTCCTTTGATTTTCAAATAGATTTCCAGTGTTAATCACGGTTTATCTAAAATTCTGTCGTAAAAGTGTATATTTGATTTCACAAATGAAATAGTCCTATATTGTTTATCTCTGAGTTATATATATACATATACTTGTATGTTTTCGTCTTATCGATTAATTAAACGGTGGATGTGTTATCTTGTCACCGAACTTCCAAGTCATTTGCTCATCAGACACCAGTGTAATTAGTTGTAAGTGATAAGTTATACTGAATGAACAGTGAACAATATTTAACTTCTAAATTCTTTTTATTTGCTTTCTCTTTTAATTTTAGAAATTCCCTCCTATAATTGGTCGATTCGTACCATTTATTGCAGTCTCTGCAGCTAATTGTATTAATATTCCATGTATGAGAAGTGCAGAACTAACTGAAGGTACACCTATATTAGATGAAAATGGTGAAAAATTGGGTAAATCAACTGTTGTAGGACGTAGAGCTGTTAGTCAAGTGGTTTTATCACGAATATTAATGGCTTCCCCTGGAATGAGTAAGTCACTTAACAATATGATAGCTTTGTTTTGTGTGAATGTGTTTTATCAAGAATTTAATCAGCTCTCATTTCATTTTATCATTTCTTGCTTAATCCATACCGTCCTATATATTACGTAATCTTTGGCTAAGTATTTCATCTCATTTGTGATTACAGTATTATTTCACTCATCCTATGTTATCAATATTTACTTTGGTTATTAGTCTGAGAACTTTTTTATTCGCCTATAGGCTTAAATAAGTTAACATTTCAGCATTAACAATCTTATTCTATTTTACCAACAATCCTAAATTCATAGTGTAATTTTAAATGATGAATTTATCACAAACTTAGCTACCCATTAGAAACATTAATTTGTGTGCATAACCTTAGAATTGGGTGATAAGTGATTTTAAAAAAAAAACTTTTTCTGATATATTTGTTTTTCAGTAAATATGGTGATGTTTAAACGGTTATCGTTTTTTCCCAAACTTCATTGTATGCTATCAACTACTTTTTATTAAAAAAAGTTTGGTTTCACAAGTAGAAGAATACTTAAGTACTGTTAAGGTCAAAATATATCGCTGAGTCAATAGGGAACGTGCAAATCATCTCAAGGTCACCGCGTATTTACCAAAATAGAGTTAAGAATTGATACTATGAGTTGGGTCAAGGTTTTCGTGATGAATCGACATCGGCTAGGATGCAAGGACTCTTAACTCCATAATCCAAATCCCAGTCCTATCATAAAATAACTCATTCATTTGTATTTACTGTCTCCTAATCTGCCTAATAGCTTAAGATTTTAAGGCCGTTTGGTGGTGTATTTCAACTCTACCTCAATAACTTGAATTAACTTTTTAATTAATGAAACTTATTAAGTGCAAATGTATGTAGTGGTTCTTCAGCCACATTATTTTTATAGAAGCTAGTATTGTTATTCAGTTGTTCGCACCAAAGTGAGTGGGGCGGTTTTCGAAAGTGTAACTCGGTGGTTGAAAACCAAGTGCTTTAATCATGAAGTTACTACTCTACATGGTTTAATGTTATAATGTTCTTGGTATCCTGTCAGTAACGAACTAATCGTTCAGCAAACACCACATCTTAATAAATATTTAATAGCAATATTGGTTTAGAGCTAGAATTATTATTTAGACTGAAAAAAATTTTTAAATCATATGAATCCAATAATTTCTAAGAGATTATCCAATACTTAATACTTATGCGATGAAATACTCTAGTAAACGCATTGATTATGAAAGTCAAAATCGAACTTCATGGAAATATTAACGACATCTGAGTGTATACTGGAATCCAAAAATCGCAAGTAACAAATTGTGGAAACAAGTACCTATTATTTTTCGAACATAATTGCATTGTGGCTATCAGTGAGGTCCGAGATCCACATTTGGTTCGTCAGCTATTTTTACCTATTGTCAATGCTCTCATTGAGTCTTAAACGCCGTACTCATCGCTTCAAATGTCAATGTTGTTATCCAACAAGTTAATAGTTCCAAATAACCACTAGCTTATTTAATGCATTAAAAGTTATTAATAAGAGTTTATATTTTCCCCTTGCTGATACTGTAAACGTCTGTAATTCAAAACTTTCTTTGACACTGGTAGTATACTTGTGAGAATTAAAGAAATTAATTCATCACACATAAACGAATTAGAAATATTAACGGTTTAAATTAACTTATTACTAGAAATACTGTATTTTCATTATTTATTTATTTGAACACAAATATTTGTACAAAGAGGCACCGAATACATATGCGCCACGCAAGTCACTTCATTTGTGTATGGGTTGTGATATTGCCTGGATGCTCGGACCGAAGCGGGTGGTTTTCTCAGGGGGCCACACCGGGAGCCTCCGACACAAAGGTCTGATCAACAGGGCAACGGAGCAACGTCAGGAGATGCAGTCCCATGGTAGCCGGTGATCAACGATTTGTGCACATGCTATTTTTTCCCTCAGGATCCTGGAGCCCGTGTGCACCAGTGGTTTGAAATCAATGTCTACCGATTCCCTCAGATGGATCCTCAATATCCACCAACCCGGTTAAAACTCCGGACATTCTCTTTTCGTCCTCTCAATTTCGTAAACACCTCCGCCACGAAAAGGCAGTGAGTAGGACTTTCTTGGCTGTAGCTGTTTACGCGTGGTCATGTGTGAGCGTTTCGAGAGGGTGAGCTGACTCTCCCCACCCTCACCCGTACCAGGGTATCTGGGGGCTTTATGTACACGTTGTTCGAGTTTTTACACAAATATTTGAAAATAAACGACTAACATAAATCAATTTTAATTACTTAATTAACAAAAACTGACATTTTTACATTTTTTTCTTTTATATCTGCTTACCTCAGCAATTTTGCCTTTTGTGATGCAATCATTGGAAAAAAGAAAATTGCTTATTCGTTATCCTTGGTTGGGAGCTCCAATACAAATTGGCTTAGTCGGTTTAATGTAAGTTGATTCACAGGTGTTGTAGTCGGCATTTTTTCCAAATGTGTAAACGTTTTAAACTTATCTTACTTTCTATCTTCTAATTAGTTGATTTTAACAAATTTACTGCTAAGGAGTCGCATAATAGGATGAAACGGCCGTCCAGTGCTTCCAGGTTTCCCATGGTGATCTAGCTTCAATTGACTCATGATCTCAACTATTGAAATAATTATAAATGTCTCATTAAAGAAAAAAAGGTACTACAATGAAATCGAAAATAGATTTCATAAAATACAATATGTAAACATATGAAATAAGTTAGTGAAAACCTCGGGCGAACATACCATATGTTAATGTAATCGGACTTTTTTTTCATTGTACATAAAAAATTCAATTATAATTGTATAAACAACATAATTGACGACATCTTTTTTTTCTTATTCTTCTTCAAATAATATCCTATCACTTTTTATAGGTTATCACTTGTAACACCTTTATGCTGTGCTGTATTCCCACAAATCAGTTCAATTCCATTTCATAAACTGGAACCTGATGTTCAAGCACATATTAAACAAATTCGATCTGATCGATTACCTTCAGTTGTTTATTATAATAAAGGTTTATAATTCACTTAAATAAACAAACAAAAATATACATAAATGTTCGAATGAAATTCTATATCTGTAAGATGAAAATAAATTTTATAGGAATGTATTCATTGATTAAATTGCATTTTAGTTACCATTCTAAAATATTTTTCTCGTTAAATTATTTGTTAGACTTGAAATAATGTATTTAAATACAATGTATTCAATATACTTTTCAGTGTAGAACAATGGATTTCATTCATTTAAACAATATTTCACTATACTTATAATAATAATAATCACGACATTTTATTCTGTCGTAGATTGAAGTTTGAAACACGTCACAATTTGTAGGTACATTTAAGCTTATTTATATTTTTATTCCAATTCGGTAACTATTGAGCAAGTGTTCAAAGTAATTGAATATAATAGAGGATTGTTTTATTCTTCTTTCTAGCTCTCTAAAGAGATGACTTTTCTAATGATTTGAATAATCATGTTTGCCGGTGCTCAATAGTGTCCATAAAGTTCATGAAAGACATCAGAAGAAAGGGAATAGTTGATATAGCCTCAAATTACCGTCTGGTAGTTGCTAAGACGAAACTGAAGCTAAAGAAGCAATGGAAAACTGAAAAGAAAAACAGTATTACAAAGTTTCAATACACATTCCCTTCGAGATAATGATAAATTCAACCAATTCATGTTAACTGGTTCCAAGACGTACAAGATTCAAGAAATAAAGTACAAGAAGACAGCAAGTAAAAATAGCCGAACAAGCAAGTGAAGAGGAGCACTAGAGCCGACAAGCAGAACTGCTTGGAAGAGTTAGCACCGACAGCGGAAAAATCTGTAAGAAAAGGAAATATGACACATCAAAGAAACTGGTAGGAAATTACAGTAAACCAGAGAGACTGGTCAAGGACAAACAAGGAAAGCCAATCACTGATATTCGAGAACAGAGGAACAGGTGGAGAGAACGCTTTGAAGAACCTCTGCACGAGCCAGCTTCACTAAACCCACAAAACATCGAAGCAGCACCTACGGACCTTCCTATAGATGTTGCTCCACAAACAACTGAAGGAATCAGTATGGTCATCATACAAATCAGGATTGGGGAAGCAACAATGAGTACAAACATAGAAGAAACTGCAAAGATGGTCGACGTTGTATTCAGAAAGATTTAGGAGAAAGAACAAGTGCCGACCTACTGGAAAGAAGGACAACTCATCACGATACCAAAGAGAGGAGATCTGAGTAAATGCGAGAGCCACAGAGAAATCACATTACTATCGGTACTAGGAAACTTTTTCGACTGAGTGTTTCTAAACTAGATAAAAGATTCGGCCGACACCAAACTTCGATATCAACAGGTTGGATTCCGTAAGGATCGTTGTAAACAGACAAAATTGAGATACCACGGATCACGCTATTACAACCATCATCATCGAAAATTACGAGTATATTGAATACCCGTTGACCGGATACCACCAGGAACAACCTACTATGGGAGGCAACATACGAGCCCTCATCTGAAAAAAAATTTGGAGATGAATAGGACATACATTATCGAAATCACCAAACTGCATCACGAGACAAGCGCTAACTGGGATTCTTGTTCGGAATATAAAGGAACACATTGCATCGGAAATGGAAGGCAGACACGGGGGTAACCGGCGTAAGTACTTGAAGGTGTGGTTATCACCCGATCGAGATATACTTAGAGCTTGAGTAAGTGGGTGTTCTGAAAAGTAATTTCTATTATGTTTTATATCCCTGTCTAGTATTACGTAACAAAAGCACTAATCATGGCCCAATTTTTCACCAGCGTCCTTGAGTCAACGCGAAGCTCTTATTGGTCCTTGGTACAGTAGCTTCTCGCCTAGCCTTGTCCGTTAAGTTCAGAACATGGTAATCACCCTCCACTGTACGATTATTATACTTCAAGCATACCTACTTGTTACACGGACATGCCCGATCACATCACACCTTGAAATGGAAAATAGAAATTATACGTGATCTTGCAGAAGTGGTTGTGTAGAATTGGATTGTTAATAACAAGTCAGAAACAAATTTAGAATAGTTTGTGGGATAAACGAAAGCTCGTGATAAGAAAAAAATATATATTTAAAGATCATAGTTTATTAGTAAGTCCCTACATTCATCCTTTCTTTAGTCTCGATTAAATATAATACATTCAATGTTACTAATCTCTTCTCCCCGGAATATAGCTCCAATCTGAATAATGATATTAGAGACTTGATGGAATAATTCAGCTTGTCGGAAAATATAACTCAGTGTATATATATTCTCGTAGTTCTTTCATATTGATCCTGACCTCAATAGATTCACTGGATACATTCCAAGCTGTAAATGCCCCTTCAAGCATCTACACCGTATTAAATTTGGATACATTGTGTGGTGCATCGCCTAGGAAGACCGGTCATTTAGTTTATAAAACACTTTCCAAATATATACTCACACACTTTCCTCGACTCTTGATTTAACTGGATTTAGAATCCTCAATAAAGTACAACAGTGTTAGCAAGGATTGTGTATCCGTAACGACTTTTAAATAATTCTGGGGGCTACATGAGTATATACCGCGATTCATCGATGGGTGTGGTATTTGTCCGAACTAATCCTTCTTTTGCAACTGAAAACCAAATAAAATACGTCCATCTGTACTCACTTAGTTCTATCTGCCTGAAATACACTGTTTTGGTAATTCCTAATTAGTACATCAATTCGAATACTTCCATTTATTATATGGGGACATTACTGACTAAGCACCTAACCCCTCAGGTCATCTGACTAGGACACATGTTCGAAGAATGGCAGCTGACAAATAGCTTCTACCTAAAAGTAAGTCCTGCTCAACTACGTCTATAAATCTTACATCACAGTCAGTGTAGTGTAAGCTTTTAAATAAACTCTAATTCTAGTCCAATATGTTTAAAAGCTTTGAAGTATATGGCTTTTAGTAGTTTGAAAATCCTCACAGAATATTCCAAAGCAAAGAATATTGAGGAGAACAATTGTTGTCAATAACGTCATTATCAGTCTTTACGGTTACAAGTCCATAAATATCGTGATGTCTTACAAAGGCCAAAAGAAATCATGTGTTAGAAAATTTAACAATGTTATATGCTTAAGAAGTGAAGGTTAGAATCTGTTCCGACGTAAATACTTCAAAAATGTGTTATGTGTGAATAAGAAAGTTCATCGAACAGGGGCAAAAATATTTTGTTGTAAGCTGTCAATTTATAATCAATATAATGGTCATATAATAATTAAGTACAAATCGTGTGAATAAAATGCATAGTAGAGGAATTTGTTAATCGACGTGATAATAACGCTGTGTGAATACAGTATGTAGTAATTGAGGTGCTATCAAGGTAATTAAAATAAAAGGAGTTCATGTGAACTGGGGAAGATGAATGTATAGGTTAAGAAATATATAAACATAAAATAAACTGAGAGGAGCAATAAGAGTTTTATAATATCCAGTCTGAGTATCTTGTGATTCAGTTGCGAACCAAGGTAAAAATTATAGGCTGGATACAAAAGTTCTGTCTTCTGGAGTTGATCTGGATAGTTTCAGCTATGTACAGTGGCCGTTATATTCCCCTCTTGAGGACTATTGTTGGAACTTGATGCAAAATGGAGAAAATTTGGTCTATTTTACTATGATACTTACTATCTACCAAGTGAGAAATAATGTCACTGTCAGTCGATTTAACAACTTATTTTTCCAGTCATGCTGATATATGTTCACGAACACGCAGGGACAAATCCCTCTGAGTACCGCAGGGATTAGATAACTTCGAAGTCACACCTCGTGGTCAGTATCCAATATGAATTACCACTTCGGCGTACCAAAATATTATGTCTGCTTTGAAGACCGTGTATCACAAAGGATATTATCACGGAGACGTATTAGTGAGAATGCGTACAGAGAAAATAGTGGAACCACCAACTCATGAGCCAGTCCATGGCATGCGATCAACTGATGAGCGTCGTTTGTCTGTGACATTGACATAGATCGATGATCTGCTCGATATTCAGTGACTCAACTGCCGGATGATCTGGCTGGGGCTCAGTGGCATTTCACTGGCCTTGCACTTGACTTTGTAGCGGTAAATAAATCTCCAAAATAAATAGCTCTGTAAGTTTTCGATGTTGGATACTGACCACAGTTTTAGTGGACTCATCTAGCTGAAGGCGCTCGGTCAAGCATCCGCACTAGATCACGTGTGGGAACGCCGTGCTCAACATCTGCCGCAATCGCTAGCCAGATTAGTTCAAACGATTCTCGATATACTGATAGCTTATTAAATATATCTTCGATCTCCTCGCTTCTGTCTTTTGATTTCACTTGGTGGGTACGCTTCATACTAGAAGGTGTTACTGGTTAAAGCGTTGTCAAACTCCGAATACCTGTGGCATCTTCAACTTGTTATGTAAATTTGGTTGTGAAAATTACATGCAACTTGGCGATGTGAAACATCCTTCCAGCAAACCTTTTGGGTGCCCCCAAATGCCCTGGTATGGCCGAGAGCGGGGAGGGTTCGCCCTCCCTCTCGAAATACTCTCACACGGCCACGCGTATACAGCCTCTGCCAGGGAAGTCCTACTCACTGCCTTCTCGTGGCGGGGGTGTTGATTACGAAAATGAGAGGACGAAAAGCGAACGTCTGGCGCTATAACCGGATCCCAATTCTATGGTGCACATGGGCTCCAGTATCCTGAAGGAACAAATGGCGTATGAACCAACTTTTGGTCACCGGCTTCCATGGGACTGCATCTCCTCACGATGCTCCACTGCCTTGTGGACTAGACCTTTAGGTCAAAGGCTCGGGGTGTGGCCCCCTAAGAAAACCACCTGCTTCGGTTTGGGCACCCGGGCAGTATCTCAGCCCACACACCAAAACATGATGAAATATTCGCTTACGGAAAATATTCGTTCTTCTCTGACTAACATTGAAATGACTAATACTATTATTATTATTATTATTATTTACTACGTCATTTACTCACTATCTCCTATTTCTACTTTTTGTATCCGTTTCGACTCAGACAGCAGCTCGCCATGGTAAAAATTCAGCTTTATCTAAACGTTCTCGAGTCACTGCCTGGTTTGAAAATTGTATGTTACCATCGAATAAGAGTACTGAAGCAGTCTTTCTGAAACCACGCGCACCATTCAAACTGGCTGCCTTTAACGTTCGCACACTTATGCAGGTCGGACAACAGATAGGGCTGGCAATGTCTTTGGAAAGTCTTAATATTGATGTGTGTTGTCTATCAGAGACCCGTATTCAAGACTCTGGTGAAGTACTAAAAATTCTCTCTCCATCTGTCGCTCCAAAAAGCTTGTTTTACGTGCGTTTATCCGGGGACCCTGTGGCATCTTCGTCTGGTCTTGCTGGCGTTGGTGTCGCACTAAGCGCTAGAGCTGAGGCAGCACTAGTCGACTGGATCCCCATTAACAGTCGGCTATGTGCTGTTAGATTAGAAAGTACCATCAAAGTGAGAAGAAATCGGCGTGAGAAACGATGTCTTTTCGTCATCTCCGCCTATGCCCCGACAGATTGCAGCCCGGATGCAATCAAGGATGAGTTCTACCACCAGTTATCTGTTCTTCTCCAGAAAGTGCGTTCGACAGATATTGTAGTACTAGCTGGAGACTTGAATGCTCAGGTCGGGTGTCTAGGCACAGAAGAGAGTCGTTTAGGTGGCCGATGGGGACTCGTTGGTCGCAGGACAGATAACGGGGAACGTCTACTGCAACTATGCACAGACCACAACCTGTTTCTGGCTAGCACTAACTTTCGGCACAGTCATCGCCGATGTGCCACCTGGCGTCCCCCTTCTGCATCTCAAGCCTGGACTCAGATTGATCACATCGCGATCAGCTACCGCTGGCGCGGTTGTGTACAAGACTGCCGCTCCTTTTGGAGTACCTATCAGGAATCTGATCATGCTCTGGTCTGCGCCAATCTTACCTTACTTTTCAGTGGACAACGAAGTGACCGCCACCACAGGATTGATGTTAGCAAGCTGGCTGCAACTTCTGTTGCTAGTAAGTACCGAGCCGAGCTAGCTTCTAGGCTAGCCACTATTCCACCGAAAAGTATAGATGAGCATTGGTTGCAATTGCATGACGCCATGAAAATGGCGGGTCAAGTCAGCTGTGGGATTGCGAAACGTCCCGCTTACAAGCACTGGGTTTCTTCTGGTTCCTTACAACTGATTGAAGCCCGTCGGTCTACTCCGGGTGACCATGAGTTTGACCACAGCCGAAGGTTGTTACGTAATGAAATCGGGCAAAGCTTGCGTAAGGACCGAGAAACCTGGTGGTCGGAGCGTGCCAGTGAGTTGGAAGCAGCAGCTGCATCTGGTAATTACCGGAAGCTCTTCCAACTCATCCGAGCCACCGGCAGCAAGAAGTCTGGTGTGAGCGAAACAATCTGCGAGGATGACGGAACGCCAATCACTAACATCCATCGACGTCTTGGACGATGGGCAGAATTCTTTGAAGGGCAGTTCAACTGGCCTGCTGCTCCGGCAACATCGGTCAGACTGTCCTGCCCTCCTTGGCCGGTGACGACTGATCCACCAAATGAGGCGGAAGTCCGCAAGGAACTCCAACTCTTGAAACGTTACAAATCACCAGGCCCAGACGACTTACCCCCGGCTCTTTTTAAAGATGGTGGTGACTTTCTGACTAAAGGACTGACGACGTTGTTTACAAAGATCTGGGAACTAGAGAGTGTACCAACGTCATGGAATGAGTCGATAGTTGTCCCTATCTTTAAAAAGGGTTCACGTTGTTCCTGTAACAACTATCGGGGGATAAGTCTACTTCCGATTGCGTCCAAGCTATTGGCTTCCGTCATACTTCGTAGGTTGTTCAGAACCCGAGAAAGATTGACTCGCGAGGAGCAGGCTGGGTTTCGTTCTGGTCGAGGATGTATTGATCATATCTTCACCCTCCGCCAAGTGTTAGAACACCGCCATACTTATCAAAGGCCAACAATCGTAGTGTTTCTTGATATCAAGGCTGCTTTCGATTCGTTGGACAGAACTGTTCTCTGGGATTGTCTATTGAAGAGGGGTGTGCCTGAGAAGTTTATTAACATCCTAAAAGCCTTATATACAAACACCTCAGGTAGAGTGAGGGCATACAACCACCTTTCTCCACTATTCCATTCAAGCAGTGGAGTTAGGCAGGGTTGCCCAATCTCACCATTCCTCTTCAACTTTGCCATCGATGACATTCTGGAAACAGCTCTGACGGATGTAAGTAATGGTGGTGTGGATCTGTTGCCTGGAGAAAGACTTCTCGACCTTGAGTATGCGGATGATATTGTCTTACTGTGTGAGAATGCCCAAGCCATGCAATCCGCACTTAATCAGTTGGCAATCAGTGTCCGTAGGTATGGTATGTGCTTTGCACCTTCGAAGTGCAAAGTACTTCTACAAGACTGGCAGGATTCTAATCCTGTACTCACTCTGGATGGTGAGCAGATAGAAGCGGTCGAGAAGTTCGTGTATCTAGGTAGCTGCATAAGTGCTGGTGGTGGCGTGAGTGATGAGATCAATACACGTATAGTGAAAGCCAGAGCGGCTTATGCCAATCTGGGCCATCTTTGGCGCCTTCGTGATGTTAGTCTGGCTGTAAAAGGTCGGATCTACAACGCGACGGTGAGAGCAGTTTTGCTCTATGCTTGTGAAACCTGGCCTCTCCGAGTTGAGGATGTTAGACGACTCTCTGTGTTCGATCATCGTTGCCTCCGAAGGATTGCTGGCATCCAGTGGCAACACCGTGTTAGTAATGCAGAGGTTCGGCATCGAGTGTTCGGGCACAGAGACGATAATGAAATTGGTGTCACCATCTTGAAACACCGACTTCGGTGGCTTGGACATGTTCTACGAATGTCGTCCCAGAGAATTCCTCGTCGTGCATTATTTGCCGACACTGGAACTGGTTGTAAAAAGCGGAGAGGTGGTCAGTGTATGACATGGTGTCGTGGTATGAAAGAAAGCTGCAAAGGGCTGGCTTGTGTTGGTCCTTCACCACTCCCTGGTTGGGGTCCGAGAGATGGTGTAACGCAGTGGCTAGAGACGTTATCAGATATGGCTCAGAATAGAAGCCAGTGGCGATCCTGCTGTAACCTTCTTTTACTTTCTTCATAAAAAGGTGGTCGTATTCTTCCTTAACTGAAAGATCTGTTCTGATTGTACCTTTCCGTTTCCCCCACCATTGTTCTCTCTCTCTTCTTTTTTTTATAATTCCCCACGTTCATTACTTTTTTTTTTTCTCTTTTCTCCTTCTCTTCTAATTATCACTGTTTTGTGTGGCGCATATATATTTGGTGCCCCCCTGTACCAATATTTATGTGCTCAAATAAATAAATAAATAAATAAACCTTTTGGGTTTACGTTCTAAAATGTCATTCGCTATGTCCCACAACAAATCTAGTATCACCTTGTTATCCCAAGCCATTACAATGGTGAACGCTGCTAAAAGAGTATTATCAGGCGTATTCGAGACATCAAATTTTACTCGCACGGTCTACACACAAATTGATATAAAGTTATTTCAAATTAACTCAGGTTTTATTGGCCTACTCGAGCCGAAGGATGAATGACCGCCTTCAAAGGGGTCAGTTAGGAGTCAAAACTTAAGAAAGGTAGTTTCTTCTGTCCTTCAAATGACAGAGAGCAAGAAAAGCCTAGAAAATCTAACCGTAACATTAAATTTGTTTGTATCAGGAGACACAACAACCTGACTACTTATATCATTGGCAACCTTCCAGGATCCAACGGCGTATGTAACGTGACTGATTGCTACTCCGACGAAAGCTGACGAGTGGGTTCAGATCATGACAACTGAATACTCCTCAAGAAAGCCATCAACCATACAGTAGCCAAGAAATCAAAGAATCACCATTGTGACAGATCATTTGTCTTTCATAGAATCAAGTAGAGTGAAAAAACATAACGCGGTAGCCATACGGACTTTAAACTAAATCAGACCAGGTTGTCTAAAACAGTATTTAGATCTCTCAATGAAAGGAATTTAGCATTACAAAGTGAACAGAAAATATAAGGGTCAAAATTTTGTCCATCGAGACTTTCCGTCGCGGACGAGAAGCTGTAAAGCAAATAAAACTAAGTTTGGGTGCTGATGAGGACCTTAAAATTGTTTATCGTTGGGTGGTGAGGCTTTGACAGGAACCGATGCCGAAGCTACTATGGGTGCAGCATGAAGACATTTAAATAGTCCCTGGATCTGCTACAAAAATGCCCGGAGCTTGTTAACAAGTGATCGGAACTAGGTGTGCAGACAGACTCTACTAAGCCGGATGTAATCACGGCCACAGAAATTCGGCTGATGTGGTCTGTAGACAGTGAGGAACTTGGTTTAGAAAACTTCATATTAGTAAGAGCCCAGAGAATTCAGAAGCATTAAGGAGGATTAGCTCTATTCATGAGAAATACTATTCCATCTACCGTTATTAATAACATATCTTATGAATGTGAGACGTGCAAACTAGTTTTTTGCTGCTTTAAATTCAAAGGACAAGAGTTGCTGTTCAGTTTGGTCTACCTTAGTCCAAACTCAGGGATGGATTACGTTTTGCTAGATGGTTTCAACACTTGGTTATAAAGTGGCCGATGTTTAATCTTAAAAGGCTTTATTGCACCCACGATAAACTGGAAAAATCTGAGAACTGACTCGTCAGAACATTCCTTCGAACAAGAACTAGTTGATGAAGTTGTCACGTATGCCCTTGTGCAACGTGTGAAATAAGCAACTAGGTAAGACCCGAACTTTGAATCATCTCACATTGAAACATCATGAGTGTGACGCCATAAGCCTTCATTATATACCACTCCTAAAACGGTATTCATGCAGATCTAATATTTGATTTCCATATAGTTTTCAAGAACAAGAGTAATGTCATCCTAAGCCAAATCAAACATCTGGAAAGCAAAAACAACAAATTCTACACTCAGAATCTTTAGTACATTGGATAAAAGTACAGAAACCCCCCATAGGAACGGATCTGGATGTATTGAGAAATTTGTATATCCAAGTCACCGCACCTCATTTGCCATAGAGTATATCAAGAAGTCCGAGAAATTCCCCACCGTGGTTTACTAGGGAGATTCACACTTCCCAGTAAGAGTAGAACATTGTAGGCAAGATTAAGGTCACTGGGCAATGATGTGACAAATTCCCAATATCGGGAGACTCGAAATACTTGTGCCTCGACCCTGAGTAAATCTAGAACGTTGTGCGGAGAAAACTTTCCTGGATTGCATCACAAATGTGTATTTCAGAATAAATAACAAAAACAAAGGTCATAATAATGGACTGAATAATAATCAAGAAAACTTGTATAAAATAATAATAATAACTGATATGAGTTTGAAATGCAAAACACTTGTAGAACACCAGCGTGGATGATATATGTCGAAATGATTGGAGGCTTATTCGAGTTAGACGTGAGTGGTGTGACAAACTAGCTAACGTCGAAGTCACACTTCGCGGTATGCACCTTACATGGATTACCCCATTGACGTATCAAGGTACTATAGATGCTTTGAAGACTGTACAACACAGAGGACGTTATTACAGAAATATATTAGTTAAAGTAGATACAAGCGAAGGTAAGACCACTGCCGCATGGGCCAGTCCATGGCGTACGATTAACTGATGCGCGTTGGCTGTACTTGACCTCGACGAGGATTGACGATTTGTTCGATATTCAATGACCAAACTGTCGGATGATTTGGCTAGGGCTCAGTGGAATTTCGCTGGCCCTACAATACTCCCCCACCAGATTCAACGGCCGTTTGAATCGGTACCAAACATGTCGGGATTAGTCGCGCCCCGGAGATTGCCAAACGATTAAAATGAATCCTCTAGGTATTGCCGAGCTGCAAAACAAATGGAAAGGATATGGCAGAAACTGATCAAGAAACAGCAAGTAATGGTATGTTAGTAGAACATTGGTTGAACGCAAGGCGACTAACCATAGAAATAATAAAAAGAACATAACGTCGCGCTGAAGTATATAGCTTTGACATGTAATTGAGTTTCTCAGATGAGAGACATTGACTTTGCCGCAAGAGTAATGATGCTATAGCGACAGTTGGATAAGTGTATTATTAATCGATACGGATGTTTATACTGCCATTGTTTAAAGATGAATGTCAGACAGTGTCGCTGACAACTTCTAGCTATATCTATATTTAACAGAATAACTGTAAGTACAGAAGTATAATCGTGAAGAGTAATCGTGATTTCGTCATGCGAGGCTATTAATCCACTTGTAGTCAGTCTTGAAAGTCGGTGACTGCTGTTACAGTCAGTAAGGGTCGAAGGCTACAAATCGAGAGCAAAGATGGCACAACGAAGTCTCTAAAAGATTATAAACGGTGCTTGCCGCTTGTTTGTTCGATTAGCGAACAGAAAAATATCGAAAAGACCATAAGAAATCAAGAGTGTTACTCTGGATTCATGTCAATGATACTAGTGAAAAACGCTGTCAATGTTGAGATAGAGGCGACAATGTCGTTTTCAGTTTGCAGGAGATTCGCTTGACTGCACAAACTGATGATTCGCACGGATGATAATGTCGTCAGATCACCAATTGAACTGGACAGGTTTTAAATCGTCGAATAGTTGAGCAGCCGATTGATGTACCGAAATAATCTTTTAGATAACGAACACGAGGAAATACTTCGTAATATAAAGTACGATATCGAAGTAGAATAACTACAATAGTTCGGATGCATTATAAAGTCAAATCTAAATAACATCGTTCTTACGTATACTGATAGTTGCGCTGAACGTTCGTTTGGGTATTGTTAGCGTAACAGTTGGACGTTTGAAGAATACTATATGCGAAAACTATGGTTGGGATCGTGGAGAATTTTCGAGAACGTTTAGATATTTTCCAAACCATTATTGCATACAATTAATTTGAAAATGGAATTAAAATGACTGTCGTGTAATAAGGAAATCGAGCCATGATTTACCGTGTGAAATAATAGCAAATACAAGGAGTATAGTAAACATTAACTAAAATGGTAACCATCAATGTAACTAAAGTTTAGAGGGTTTAGGTAACGTGGTCATTTCATACAAGTCTGATGCAAAGAGCTTATTATTACCGAGCGTTACGTGACATATTACATGTGACAAAGTGTCTACTTAGGGACATCGACTAAGATTGCTCGTGTACATGCAATATGTTTTACCTCAGTATGTCGACTAAGGAGTCATAAATGTACATGATTTCGACTAAAACTTGACGGAACTGACAGAATATATGACTACTTTACCTGAAAGCAACTACGAAATGTTAGTACGCATCATAAAGATGAAACGAAATAATCTGATGATTTTATGAAACTCGCCTGAGTTACTCTTGCTTCCAAGTAATGAAAACATGAAGTGAACTGCAGTTTGCATCTGGGTTATACACGAGGTACTGTTAATTAGGTTCTTCGATTGACACAGCGCTGTAGACTGAATTTGTATAAGTCCAGAATAAATTCAAGCCAAATACGTAGCATTGCCTGACGAACAGTCTAATCGAGATCTAAGATTGCAGAAAATTCGTAATTCGAACTCACCGTAGATTTCTAGCACTTGTATCCTCTGTTTGGTCATGGAATTCAGCAATTGGAAATAAGGCAGGCGGTGGTCAAAAATAGAAATATTCTAGTGGATAGAGGTTAAGCAGGAAGACGAATTTAAAGTCGACAGTTAATCTTTTCTCGCATACACGAGTGGATAAGTTACAAACCGATGTGAGTTCGTGTTGCCTTGTGGCTATACTCACGAATGGTTGACATTTCAACAGATATATTACACAGGAGCATTTACATGCTGCTATTGCTTGTTAAAGAACCATGATAGTCGATTATAATCGTAGTTGACTAGTTAGTTCTATCGACTGAACTAGTTGGTTGAGTTTAAATACTATTCAACATTGACATGAAGGAAAGAAAGTTCACAGTAACAGATTAACATAGGCGATGATAAAAATGGGAAAGTATAAGTATAGATTGCGATAATAAAGGTTATAATGATAGGTTGCGTTATCCGCAGTCTTGTCCGCCAGTGTAGATCACCAGCGTGGATGATATATGTCGAAATGATTGGAGGCTTATTCGAGTTAGACGTGAGTGGTGTGACAAACTAGCTAACGTCGAAGTCACACTTCGCGGTATGCACCTTACATGGATTACCCCATTGACGTATCAAGGTACTATAGATGCTTTGAAGACTGTACAACACAGAGGACGTTATTACAGAAATATATTAGTTAAAGTAGATACAAGCGAAGGTAAGACCACTGCCGCATGGGCCAGTCCATGGCGTACGATTAACTGATGCGCGTTGGCTGTACTTGACCTCGACGAGGATTGACGATTTGTTCGATATTCAATGACCAAACTGTCGGATGATTTGGCTAGGGCTCAGTGGAATTTCGCTGGCCCTACAATACTCCCCCACCAGATTCAACGGCCGTTTGAATCGGTACCAAACATGTCGGGATTAGTCGCGCCCCGGAGATTGCCAAACGATTAAAATGAATCCTCTAGGTATTGCCGAGCTGCAAAACAAATGGAAAGGATATGGCAGAAACTGATCAAGAAACAGCAAGTAATGGTATGTTAGTAGAACATTGGTTGAACGCAAGGCGACTAACCATAGAAATAATAAAAAGAACATAACGTCGCGCTGAAGTATATAGCTTTGACATGTAATTGAGTTTCTCAGATGAGAGACATTGACTTTGCCGCAAGAGTAATGATGCTATAGCGACAGTTGGATAAGTGTATTATTAATCGATACGGATGTTTATACTGCCATTGTTTAAAGATGAATGTCAGACAGTGTCGCTGACAACTTCTAGCTATATCTATATTTAACAGAATAACTGTAAGTACAGAAGTATAATCGTGAAGAGTAATCGTGATTTCGTCATGCGAGGCTATTAATCCACTTGTAGTCAGTCTTGAAAGTCGGTGACTGCTGTTACAGTCAGTAAGGGTCGAAGGCTACAAATCGAGAGCAAAGATGGCACAACGAAGTCTCTAAAAGATTATAAACGGTGCTTGCCGCTTGTTTGTTCGATTAGCGAACAGAAAAATATCGAAAAGACCATAAGAAATCAAGAGTGTTACTCTGGATTCATGTCAATGATACTAGTGAAAAACGCTGTCAGTGTTGAGATAGAGGCGACAATGTCGTTTTCAGTTTGCAGGAGATTCGCTTGACTGCACAAACTGATGATTCGCACGGATGATAATGTCGTCAGATCACCAATTGAACTGGACAGGTTTTAAATCGTCGAATAGTTGAGCAGCCGATTGATGTACCGAAATAATCTTTTAGATAACGAACACGAGGAAATACTTCGTAATATAAAGTACGATATCGAAGTAGAATAACTACAATAGTTCGGATGCATTATAAAGTCAAATCTAAATAACATCGTTCTTACGTATACTGATAGTTGCGCTGAACGTTCGTTTGGGTATTGTTAGCGTAACAGTTGGACGTTTGAAGAATACTATATGCGAAAACTATGGTTGGGATCGTGGAGAATTTTCGAGAACGTTTAGATATTTTCCAAACCATTATTGTATACAATTAATTTGAAAATGGAATTAAAATGACTGTCGTGTAATAAGGAAATCGAGCCATGATTTACCGTGTGAAATAATAGCAAATACAAGGAGTATAGTAAACATTAACTAAAATGGTAACCATCAATGTAACTAAAGTTTAGAGGGTTTAGGTAACGTGGTCATTTCATACAAGTCTGATGCAAAGAGCTTATTATTACCGAGCGTTACGTGACATATTACATGTGACAAAGTGTCTACTTAGGACATCGACTAAGATTGCTCGTGTACATGCAATATGTTTTACCTCAGTATGTCGACTAAGGAGTCATAAATGTACATGATTTCGACTAAAACTTGACGGAACTGACAGAATATATGACTACTTTACCTGAAAGCAACTACGAAATGTTAGTACGCATCATAAAGATGAAACGAAATAATCTGATGATTTTATGAAACTCGCCTGAGTTACTCTTGCTTCCAAGTAATGAAAACATGAAGTGAACTGCAGTTTGCATCTGGGTTATACACGAGGTACTGTTAATTAGGTTCTTCGATTGACACAGCGCTGTAGACTGAATTTGTATAAGTCCAGAATAAATTCAAGCCAAATACGTAGCATTGCCTGACGAACAGTCTAATCGAGATCTAAGATTGCAGAAAATTCGTAATTCGAACTCACCGTAGATTTCTAGCACTTGTATCCTCTGTTTGGTCATGGAATTCAGCAATTGGAAATAAGGCAGGCGGTGGTCAAAAATAGAAATATTCTAGTGGATAGAGGTTAAGCAGGAAGACGAATTTAAAGTCGACAGTTAATCTTTTCTCGCATACACGAGTGGATAAGTTACAAACCGATGTGAGTTCGTGTTGCCTTGTGGCTATACTCACGAATGGTTGACATTTCAACAGATATATTACACAGGAGCATTTACATGCTGCTATTGCTTGTTAAAGAACCATGATAGTCGATTATAATCGTAGTTGACTAGTTAGTTCTATCGACTGAACTAGTTGGTTGAGTTTAAATACTATTCAACATTGACATGAAGGAAAGAAAGTTCACAGTAACAGATTAACATAGGCGATGATAAAAATGGGAAAGTATAAGTATAGATTGCGATAATAAAGGTTATAATGATAGGTTGCGTTATCCGCAGTCTTGTCCGCCAGTGTAGATCACCAGCGTGGATGATATATGTCGAAATGATTGGAGGCTTATTCGAGTTAGACGTGAGTGGTGTGACAAACTAGCTAACGTCGAAGTCACACTTCGCGGTATGCACCTTACATGGATTACCCCATTGACGTATCAAGGTACTATAGATGCTTTGAAGACTGTACAACACAGAGGACGTTATTACAGAAATATATTAGTTAAAGTAGATACAAGCGAAGGTAAGACCACTGCCGCATGGGCCAGTCCATGGCGTACGATTAACTGATGCGCGTTGGCTGTACTTGACCTCGACGAGGATTGACGATTTGTTCGATATTCAATGACCAAACTGTCGGATGATTTGGCTAGGGCTCAGTGGAATTTCGCTGGCCCTACACAGTAATTTAAATAACTCGATAATGATATTCTGGAATCCATTTTAGTGATGTAATATATTATATCCTCCTATGGCCATATATTTTCCATATAACTATATACACGAATGTAAAGCTTAAGTAAATGATTTCTCCGAAAAGAAAATTCCTTAAATTCTATAAAACTAAATAAACGCCCATTCTCCTGCATCAACCAAAAGGCTGAGAGAAGAGGATGACTTCTTAAATTATGGGTAGGTTGTAGTACTTCATCATAACTAGAAGTCGACTATGCTAATGGTCGGAAACTCCTAAACAATTTTAGCAATGTATATACTGTAGAGACGCCCTTCCCTTCCTCTCATACGAGTGTAACAGCTTAGGTCGATTGGTTAAGAGTTGATCTCAAGCAACTAAGCATATGTCAAAACAGCATATTTCAGATATTTATTCACTTCTTTATTCTGTATAGGCGTTATATTTCTAATTATCTTATATTGTATGTTGAGAGGCTTTGTTTGTCTGAGTAAGGAATCCCACGCTCCACTGTGACTGCGCGAATAACAAAATAAAGACCTATTTGCCTACTAGTCTGGTTTCTTCTATTAACAACACGAGGGTTACCTATAGGCACGAAACTGGTGAGCCCTACCACGAGAATAATGAATTGAATAAATTAGAGTTTGTCGTATGGCATGGATCGACCATGCAGGCGTGGTCCCTGCCAAATGTTATCTTATATTTGTTATTCATATTAAATATATTGTTCCATCTGTAGACTAAGATTGTTCCCTATCATGTATTGGTAATCGTTACGATGCAGTGAGTTGGTGTAGTTGATGATGTGACTTACACGTATGATCTTAAAGGTTAGGCAGTTATATCATGAAAAATCTATAATTTTAGGTTTAGGTCTATTATTAGAACAGTGCTAATATCATAGTAGAACATAATTCTACACATGCACCTATACGCACGCTGGAAACTGTGACCATTAAAAACTAGATCTCTGGTCTACTAAACGAGCTTTATGAAGGCAAATCCATAGCACTTGATGAAATGCATCCTAGGTTACTGAAGCAGCACGTCTTTAGAACAGGTTTTCAAGTGTCTCACTAACTTATTATTAACCTGTGGTATTTGTTTTTCTCTAAAACATCAAAAGTTACCTATAGTATCGGCCCATATTGACTTCTGTAAAGCTTTGAGAAAGTTACTCACAACCGGCTGTTATATAAATTAAGTAATATAGAGGTTGGAGGCGATTTATTCATGTGGTTAAAATACTTTATAGTTAGGCGCCAACAAAGAGTTCGCTTGAACTCAAAGTTGTTTAGCTGAAAAACGGAGTCTTTCGGATTACCTCAGGATACATTTTGAGGGCGAGTGTTCTTCCTCCTGTAAGTAATTAATATTCCTAGTCTTCTATCACTATGCGTTTTGTTGTATGCTGAGGGTGTCAAGATATGAAGAGTGATTAAAAGGTAAGGAGATAGTTGAGAGCTTCAAAATGACCTGTAGAAATTATCTGTCTGGTCTAAAATTGGCATTTGCCGATAAATACTTTGAAGTGCATTATTGATCACATAAGTACAGATATGTAACAATTAATGTTGATTGGTTAAGAGTTGACTTTAAACAACTAAGCATATTAGAACAACACATATAAGCTTATATGTGTTTTTCTAATTTTCACAATGGGAATCTTTAATAAACTAAGCATATGTCAAAACAGTAGAGTTCAATATTCATCCACTTCCTTATTTTCTATAGGCGTTATTGATCCCATTATCTTATATTGAATGTTCAGAGGCTTTGTTCGTTTGAACAGGTAATCTCATACTCTACTGTGAATGTGCGAAGATCTAAATAAAGACCTAATCACTACTAGTCTGGTTTCTTCTATCAATAACGCGAGGGTTACTTACAGGCACGAAAGATACATGTGCTGCAAATAACATACCAGCGGGTACTCCCAATTCCGTAAATAGAAGAAACCAGAATGTTAGTGAATATGTCTTTATTTATGATTTAAAATAGAATATGTGAAGCGCGAGGTCATCGTCTTTATACACACGAAGTTTTTCAGTATCCAATATAAAATAAATGGAAATTTACTGTTAATACAAAATAAGGATGTGAATGAATACTCGAGCCTTAATGTCCTGGAAAACTGTCAGCTAGTCAACCTTAATTGTTACAGAAACACGGCGAAGTAGGAGTCATAGTAAGCCAAGAGTTTGAAACTACTTCACACTGACGTGTAATAGCCTCCAAGGGTTTTAGAACACTATGGCCAATACGTAGGGTCTTTACCATGTCGAAACTAAAACATTTTTGAATTTGTATACAGCAAACCCTTGCAAAAAGTTTGACGAACCACAAATAAGCTGATTCCTGGAAAAAAGAGCTCCTGTGTGACGCTCGACTGACTAAACTAAATCTATTTCCATTGTCGTATCGAAGAGCGAGAAGAGATTTTGTTACAGTTTTCAAATTACTTATTGATAAATTTTCACCTGATATACCCTCGTTTTTCTTGTGCTTCAAACAGAAAATTTACGAGAACATTTTAAAACGGTCCTCAAGCCCAGAACAGATTATATGTCAGCATACTGTCGACTTTCCCGTCGAATGATCAAACAAATGAAATTCGTTAGCTCAGCGCTTCTTTGAAGCCTCATGTATCGAGGCCTTCAAAAAAGGTTAGATAAACTGAAGGACCACAATTACCAGAGCTAATACAAGTCGCCTAGCCTTCTATCATTTCCAGAATGAGACCAAAATTATCTGACTAGTCGTTTTTTCGAAATAAATTCTTTAATTTATCTTTGTCGCCGTCCACACTATCCTCAGAACATAAAAGTTTGATATGTTGCTGAGATATTTAACCAAATTTAATTTTCATTAAAGAGGTGCGAAGCTATAAAAAAATAATTACTGGCTTATCAATGCTTTTTTTTCAAATACGCTTCATTTTATGGGACTGTCTATACTTCTAGAAATCAGGACATGAGGAATGCCATACTAATAAAGTTCTCTACTTCGCTGGTGATTTTAATAGCTGGCTATGTACTCAACTTCAATGCATCCTTTGTAAGCTGGAAAAATTTAGAAGTAGCTCCATCGAAATTGTCGTTTGATGGCAAAGTGTAAAACCACAGTCACTCAAGCTCTATTTCAGAACATTAATGATTCCACCAGACATAACCTATGAAAATATTCGTCCGTGTTTTAATGATTATGAAGGAGAGCACACCTCAGTGATAAAGACTAGAGCAGAACAGGGGCAATGGCAGGCCATTGTCAGATATTTTTACTCAGTAGCCCCTTTTAACCTAAGGACTAGACCGAAATACAAAGTCCCAATATCTGCTACTTTACTGTGGATTTTGGTCAAGACAACGTGCTAAAGACCCGTAGAAATTTAAAAACAAAAAACATCAACCGGACGGAATGAACTATACCCTAAAATTTTGAGAAAAATGTGATTTGATCTGGAGCGTATCCAACGGCGAGCCACGAAATCACTTCGGGGACTCAAATTTGAACCTTACGATGAGCGCCTCCAGTCACTTGACTTTTACCCATTATAGCATAAGCGTCTTAGAGGTGACCTTCTAATGGCTCACAGTATCTTTAACACTCCTGGATATCCTCTTAAACACCTACTTAAGCTTAGTCCCAACACTAACCTAAGGGGTAACACCCAGAAATTAGAGATACAACATAGTAGAACGGACTGCAGGCACAACTTCTACTCCTTAAGAGTTGTCAAATGCTGGAATTCGCTGCCGTCTGAGCTAGTCCAAGCGCTTTTCCAGGAATCCTTTAAGAGACGACTTGATCTATTCTTAAGGATTAAGGATAGTATCTTACTATGATTTACCAATTTCTTTTTTTCTCTTTTATCGTTAATATACCTAGGTTCTTGCCTAGAGGTATTGGTGATCTCCTGCTACTAGACACGGAAGCCTGTTAAGCGAAAGCTTCTTCTATTCCGCGCGCAACCATTTGAACCATTTATTGTTCACTTAGTGTTAGTTCGAGGCGTCGTTCAAGGGTGTGTCGGAGCGCAATAAATAAGATTTTCGCATGTGTAGGTCATCAGCAGGTTCGTCTCTCTATTGTTTTACTTTTGTGTAGCAATCGGATCTGTCTACAAATTTATTAACTGGGCTCGACATAATTTTATGGTATTTTTAGTTTCCAAGAATAATTATAGGTTGATCGAGCTACATCACTTGTCTCAGTTAATACCTCTGGGAAGTTTCAGCTTTTTGTAAAATAGGCTGTCACTAATTAATTAATATCATGTGCTCAAGTTAGGCACTGTTGTTGTATTGTGTTTCATTACATCTCTCAAAGTTTCGAAAATACATATCCTGACTAACGTTACTTGAACAGGAAGAATTATGTATAGTTTATAACAAGTTATTTCTCAGGAAGTATAATATCTTCACAAAGTGTTAGAAATGTATGTGTTGGTGTGCAGTTTGAGGTTGCAGCACGCTTGATTTTCCTCCAATTTCTGAGTTGCTCAAGTATCGTTGCACCAGTGTACAAACTAATGATATTTCATACCGTTTCGTTATGCTTTATACGTGGGAAAATAATAATCTGGTTTGCAGCAAACCCTTAAAATGAAGGGTCTAAAATAATCTGAGGAGTTCTTAAACCTGTAAAAATAATACATAAAGAAACTGGATTACATTTTTTTACACCTTAATCAATTTTAGTCTGATCAAAGAAGTTTATTGGATTTGATAAAAGTTAACCACTGACACCAGTGTTACAATCCCAAATGACATCTGCTAATCAAGGTTTCAATGTTTATTTGTTTGCACATGTAATAAATAGCACATGGTCGAACGTACAGATGTTTTGTATTCAATGGATTGTAACTATCTAAACTAAGTTCATGCAACACCAGTATCTAATGTTCTACTTGCACATTGTGATTGTTCAACTACTAATGTGGGATGAAAAGCTCCTTTTTAAGTTTTCAGTTTAAAATTGTTGACTAATACATCGAAAAGTTTTAAAGGCGCTCATGTGAAAGTTCAAGTGTGGGTCAGTGCTTTTCTGTATGTTACAGAGGTACCATCTGTTCTTTTCCTCAACGCCAATGATACATTCCTGAATAGTGAAGCTTATGATTCCCATGAGCCCATATATTATATTGTTTATTAAGTTAAAGACTAAGGAGAATCTGCGTAGTAACTAGAATATAAGCTTAAAGCATGTTGGCTTGTCGAGATATTTGTAGGTGTTTTAGTACAGTAATATTGATGTGATTATAATACACAAAACTTTCGTGGAAATAATACATTTCTATCGTTTAAAGATCTCCATCACACTAAAAGACTAATATTTGAATGAAGAATATTCTTTTAGATAAATTCTCTTCAGGTTCTGCAATTTTATATCAAATTAATAATCCGAAAAATGGCCAGGTTAAGGTGAAAGCACATCGTTTAAAGCATGTGCACTTAGGATTGTCAAACAAAATAGAATAAAATTGTTAATGTCGATGCGACTCATGTAGAATGTTAACTTAAATCTGCGTATATGTTAAGTCTTAACTAAATTCACATTCTTTCAACAATGTACTTTACCCTTAACCTGGCCACTTTTCGGATTATTATTATTATTATTATTTGAACACATAAATATTGGTACAGGGGGGCACCAAATATATATGCGCCACACAAAACAGTGATAATTAGAAGAGAAGGAGAAAAGAGAAAAAAAAAAGTAATGAACGTGGGGAATTATAAAAAAAAGAAGAGAGAGAGAACAATGGTGGGGGAAACGGAAAGGTACAATCAGAACAGATCTTTCAGTTAAGGAAGAATACGACCACCTTTTTATGAAGAAAGTAAAAGAAGGTTACAGCAGGATCGCCACTGGCTTCTATTCTGAGCCATATCTGATAACGTCTCTAGCCACTGCGTTACACCATCTCTCGGACCCCAACCAGGGAGTCGTGAAGGACCAACATAAGCTAGCCCTTTGCAGCTTTCTTTCATACCACGACACCATGTCATATACTGACCACCTCTCCGCTTTTTCCAACCAGTCTCAGAGTCGGCAAATAATGCACGACGAGGAATTCTCTGGGACGACATTCGTAGAACATGTCCAAGCCACCGAAGTCGGTGTTTCAAGATGGTGACACCAATTTCATTATCGTCTCTGTGCCCGAACACTCGATGCCGAACCTCTGCATTACTGACATGGTGTTGCCACTGGATGCCAGCAATCCTTCGGAGGCAACGATGATCGAACACAGAGAGTCGTCTAACATCCTCAACTCGGAGAGGCCAGGTTTCACAAGCATAGAGCAAAACTGCTCTCACCGTCGCGTTGTAGATCCGACCTTTTACAGCCAGACTAACATCACGAAGGCGCCAAAGATGGCCCAGATTGGCATAAGCCGCTCTGGCTTTCACTATACGTGTATTGATCTCATCACTCACGCCACCACCAGCACTTATGCAGCTACCTAGATACACGAACTTCTCGACCGCTTCTATCTGCTCACCATCCAGAGTGAGTACAGGATTAGAATCCTGCCAGTCTTGTAGAAGTACTTTGCACTTCGAAGGTGCAAAGCACATACCATACCTACGGACACTGATTGCCAACTGATTAAGTGCGGATTGCATGGCTTGGGCATTCTCACACAGTAAGACAATATCATCCGCATACTCAAGGTCGAGAAGTCTTTCTCCAGGCAACAGATCCACACCACCATTACTTACATCCGTCAGAGCTGTTTCCAGAATGTCATCGATGGCAAAGTTGAAGAGGAATGGTGAGATTGGGCAACCCTGCCTAACTCCACTGCTTGAATGGAATAGTGGAGAAAGGTGGTTGTATGCCCTCACTCTACCTGAGGTGTTTGTATATAAGGCTTTTAGGATGTTAATAAACTTCTCAGGCACACCCCTCTTCAATAGACAATCCCAGAGAACAGTTCTGTCCAACGAATCGAAAGCAGCCTTGATATCAAGAAACACTACGATTGTTGGCCTTTGATAAGTATGGCGGTGTTCTAACACTTGGCGGAGGGTGAAGATATGATCAATACATCCTCGACCAGAACGAAACCCAGCCTGCTCCTCGCGAGTCAATCCTTCTCGGGTTCTGAACAACCTACGAAGTATGACGGAAGCCAATAGCTTGGACGCAATCGGAAGTAGACTTATCCCCCGATAGTTGTTACAGGAACAACGTGAACCCTTTTTAAAGATAGGGACAACTATCGACTCATTCCATGACGTTGGTACACTCTCTAGTTCCCAGATCTTTGTAAACAACGTCGTCAGTCCTTTAGTCAGAAAGTCACCACCATCTTTAAAAAGAGCCGGAGGTAAGTCGTCTGGGCCTGGTGATTTGTAACGTTTCAAGAGTTGGAGTTCCTTGCGGACTTCCGCCTCATTTGGTGGATCAGTCGTCACCGGCCATGGAGGGCAGGACAGTCTGACCGATGTTGCCGGAGCAGCAGGCCAGTTGAGCTGCCCTTCAAAGAATTCTGCCCATCGTCCAAGACGTCGATGGATGTTAGTGATTGGCGTTCCGTCATCCTCGCAGATTGTTTCGCTCACACCAGACTTCTTGCTGCCGGTGGCTCGGATGAGTTGGAAGAGCTTCCGGTAATTACCAGATGCAGCTGCTGCTTCCAACTCACTGGCACGCTCCGACCACCAGGTTTCTCGGTCCTTACGCAAGCTTTGCCCGATTTCATTACGTAACAACCTTCGTCTGTGGTCAAACTCACGGTCACCCGGAGTAGACCGACGGGCTTCAATCAGTTGTAAGGAACCAGAAGAAACCCAGTGCTTGTAAGCGGGACGTTTCGCAATCCCACAGCAATTGCAACCAATGCTCATCTATACTTTTCGGTGTAATAGTGGCTAGCCTAGAAGCTAGCTCGGCTCGGTACTTACTAGCAACAGAAGTTGCAGCCAGCTTGCTAACATCAATCCTGTGGTGGCGGTCACTTCGTTGTCCACTGAAAAGTAAGGTAAGATTGGCGCAGACCAGAGCATGATCAGATTCCAGATAGGTACTCCAAAAGGAGCGGCAGTCTTGTACACAACCGCGCCAGCGGTAGCTGATCGCGATGTGATCAATCTGAGTCCAGGCTTGAGATGCAGAAGGGGGACGCCAGGTGGCACATCGGCGATGACTGTGCCGAAAGTTAGTGCTAGCCAGAAACAGGTTGTGGTCTGTGCATAGTTGCAGTAGACGTTCCCCGTTATCTGTCCTGCGACCAACGAGTCCCCATCGGCCACCTAAACGACTCTCTTCTGTGCCTAGACACCCGACCTGAGCATTCAAGTCTCCAGCTAGTACTACAATATCTGTCGAACGCACTTTCTGGAGAAGAACAGTTAGCTGATGGTAGAACTCATCCTTGATTGCATCCGGGCTGCAATCTGTCGGGGCATAGGCGGAGATGACGAAAAGACATCGTTTCTCACGCCGATTTCTTCTCACTCTGATGGTACTTTCTAATCTAACAGCACATAACCGACTGTTAATGGGGATCCAGTCGACTAGTGCTGCCTCAGCTCTAGCGCTTAGTGCGACACCAACGCCAGCAAGACCAGACGAAGATGCCACAGGGTCCCCGGATAAACGCACGTAAAACAAGCTTTTTGGAGCGACAGATGGAGAGCGAACTTGTAGTACTTCACCAGAGTCTTGAAAACGGGTCTCGGATAGACAACACACATCAATATTAAGACTTTCCAAAGACATTGCCAGCCCTATCTGTTGTCCGACCTGCATAAGTGTGCGAACGTTAAAGGCAGCCAGTTTGAATGGTGCGCGTGGTTTCAGAAAGACTGCTTCAGTACTCTTATTCGATGGTAACATACAATTTTCAAACCAGGCAGTGACTCGAGAACGTTTAGATAAAGCTGAATTTTTACCATAGGCGAGCTGCTGTCTGAGTCGAAACGGATACAAAAAGTAGAAATAGGAGATAGTGAGTAAATGACGTAGTAAATAATAATAATAATAATAATAATAATAATAATAATAATAATAATAATAGTATCAGTCATTTCAATGTTAGTCAGAGAAGAACGAATATTTTCCGTAAGCGAATATTTCATCATGTTTTGGTGTGTGGGCTGAGATACTGCCCGGGTGCCCAAACCGAAGCAGGTGGTTTTCTTAGGGGGCCACACCCCGAGCCTTTGACCTAAAGGTCTAGTCCACAAGGCAGTGGAGCATCGTGAGGAGATGCAGTCCCATGGAAGCCGGTGACCAAAAGTTGGTTCATACGCCATTTGTTCCTTCAGGATACTGGAGCCCATGTGCACCATAGAATTGGGATCCGGTTATAGCGCCGGACGTTCGCTTTTCGTCCTCTCATTTTCGTAAACAACACCCCCGCCACGAGAAGGCAGTGAGTAGGACTTCCCTGGCAGAGGCTGTATACGCGTGGCCGTGTGAGAGTATTTCGAGAGGGAGGGCGAACCCTCCCCGCTCTCGGCCATACCAGGGCATTTGGGGGCACTTTTCGGATTATTAATTTGGTTATATAATTGTAGAACCTGAAGAGAATTTATCTAAAAGAATATTCTTCATTCAAATATTAGTCTTTTAACATTTTTGCTGGATTATTTTCAGAATCGCTATTACGTGCTTTAGTTTATATATATTGAGACCATTCCGAAATTCGGTTGGGGTACAAAACCTGTCTGTCATAGCCAATCGTATTACTTTTGGGACCGATATAGAATTTAGCACTTGTGTGCTCAGTTTGATGAATATCTTTTATAACTGATGTACGTAATGTGACAATAAAACAACATATAACGTACGAACCCTTTCCATACAAACTTTAGTGACATTCAGTTAATATTTTATCCTTTATCTACACGTCGGACTTTTCCTTTCTTCATGCTTCTGTGCAACGCGTAAATGTTTTAAACGTAGACTAGGTTAGTGAATATAGTCTCTTCCATTTATAATACAATAGACCGGCTCATTTCGTGTACGAAGTTTTTGTATTTACATGTAAATGTAACCGCCTTTTCTGTTTTTATTTTATTACAGCCAAAAATACCAATTTAAATACTTAAAGTTGAACTTTGGTCAAATGTCAAAGCTTCTTTTATTAACGCACCCACGCCAGATCATTCTTCCTTGCGATGAAGCTGCAACTCGTTCTGTCATTTGTTATTTGTCTCGAAGCAGATTACCATTCCATGTTGATTATATTTTAAACGCTGATTCGTGTTCTCCTGATCACTTGCTCCCTGTTACTATACTTAATGGTTCTATAGTGACTGGTTACACTTCTTTATGTCTGCGGTTGAGTATTTTGAAGGCCAATAAGGATATTAACGTTAATGGTTCTAAACTTACTTCACGTAGTTTGCGACATTCTTACTTATTTTGGATTTCTGATACATTACGGAATGTAATGCTTTATTTCACCTGGTTTCATGAACCTACCTATTCAAATTTTACTTACGAACGTCTTAAATCTTCTACACCGCGTTTGCTAACTAGATTTATTTCTAACCGAAAACGACAACAACATCTTCATTTTCTGGAATCTATTGGTTGGGATAAAATGAATACAAGTGATATCATGAAAGATATGGAAGCACTTTGTGTTAGCATTGTTGAACTTCTTGGTAATGGCCCATTTTTATTTGAACGTAGTACACCTGGGAAGGTTGATGCCCTTCTGTATGGACATTGGACTGTATTTTGCGAGTTTTCAGAGTATTTCGTTTCATTAAAACCTGTTTTGGATAAATATCCAGCTATCAGCGATCTTGTCAAGCGTGTTGCTAAAATATGTGATCAACCGCTTAGTTGTAATTAAAAATATTACAATCTAATTTTTGACTCATTAGTGTACATAATACCGATTTAAAGAAACTGTTTATGTATCTAGTATTTTAAATACAAACATTCAGAAGATTCTGTTTTTTAGTTTATTTTCAGTGCTGTATGTCCATTAAAAAAATATAAAGCTGTATGTTATTTCTGTTAGTGAATTTATTATTGTTAAGTCTTCAGTTTACTTCTTTATTTGGTAAGTACTGGCATGCCTATTAGCCATGCTGTTGAAATTGAGATGTCTTTTGTGATTAAATGATTTGGAAGTTCTGTTTTCCACTAATTCGATGTATATTGTAATCAGAGTTTGTTTATTAAGTATCATTACCGAGGCTGAACTTCATTTGAAATAAACTGAACATTCGGCTGAGTATATTTACAATAAAGTAATATATTTGTGGTATCTAATCAGTAGAAATGAGAAATTCTGAAGTTTCGTGAATTAGTGTATAACTTCCTCAGACAGTAAATAAATAAGTAAACGAATCAAATTAGCACAAGCTTGTTTTTGCAATGAATTTATACCTTTGGTTTCAAAAAATACATCGCTCGAGATCGTCAAGTTGTGTACTGGCATAAATTTTCATGTAATTATTAAGTATGCGTAAATCTTCAAAGTTTATTGACATTAGTCTACGTGTATCTGCCACAACGTCCTTTATTTGAAAGCATGAATCTCTATACAATGAGTATGTTTTTATCTGACAACGCTTTTACTTACCACTTATGGTCAAAAGTCTCAGTGTGTGAAGCTACCACTGGCACAACTGACCCAAACTAATGTATTCAGGGTTTGTCTAAACTAAGTTAAGAAACTTTAAATCTGTCCTAAGTAAGTTGGTCATCATGCAGCTTATTAACTGTTTGCAGGTCCGTTTATGCTAATTTGAGTTACACGTACTAAATACGTGAAGAATGTTATGAAAATGTGACCAAGCTTGAAACCCGGATAGTCAGCGTCACCGAGTTTAGCTAGTTTTCATCTGAAATCTTTCTTAAATTACTCTAAAAAGCCAGTAGTACTAAAGGGATTTTTCAAATATCTATTGATTGCGCAATAATAAATATACTTATGAACATACTATTCATTTACTTAAAGTATTACAAAGTATAAAATATATTCTCTAGTTGCATCCTACGCATTTTCTGAAACTCATTTAGTCCACATCTTAATCAACACTCAGTGTGTAATATGCCAAATAATTGTGCATGTTACTATACTTTATCTCTTCTGACCGTTGCAGCGGAATCTTGACAAGATTAATTATAGTATACAAAATATCACCTTTTTTCATGAACACTGATCCTTGAATATCTTTAATTTAAAAAAAAACTGTGACTCCAGAGTTACTGTTATTGGTTATTTGTATCAAGAGGTTCACTGCTGAAATAATCAACTATATGGTCTTACATCTAACCTGCCTGCTTCACTTCCAATACATAGCTACTTAGTTGCGTATGCTCGTTATGCTGACATCGAGTAAGGATTCACAACCCTTTCCGTCTACCTTGTCTTTGGTTGTCCACAGTATTTTTATTTCCTTATCCTAGGTTTTTTGGTGTTCCAAAATGCATCGTAATAAACAGTTGTTATTTTCTGTTTGTTGTTTTTTTGTATTTTAAACCCACACCTATATGTTTTTTTTGTAGCAACATGGTTGTCGATTTCACCTACTCCCTTGTCGAAACTCGACAATTAATCAAAACTAAAATTGTTGCATGTATATGGTCGCCGAAGACGGACTTGATTGCTTTAGGTTCGGAAAGTGGATGTGTTTCTGTGCACAGGTAAATTTTGATTAATGCCTATCATTGTAAATGTGACGCTTTTATAATTTATCGACTGTTTTGTAGGAACTTAGTGGTTTGAAATTTTGTCTAACAGTTTGGTCGTAATCAAATATTCGGGCAAACGCAGTCTAATTCCCGTCGAAATATTCGGTTTCTTTTTTACGACTCATACTACAGGTGTGGCATAGTTTCTAATTATGAAATTAGATGATTTCTAAATCAAATAAAATTATGCACTGAAATTCTGCCAAGGAATAAGTGGAATCTACTGCCTAAAGCTATATCATTGTGTCCTTTAATAGCTGGTAAACTGTATGCCACATTTATTTTCTTTACAGTAGGAAAGTACAGCCATAATAACAATCAGATCGGTAGGTGGTCTAGACCATATGATTCGCTTGATAAGTGATCATATTTACACTGTAACATACTTATGTACTGCCGTGTGACTGATGCATTTTGTTCACTTTCTTAGGGTTTCTGGTCATTTTCCCATAACCTAAGTTAAGATTTTGCAGTTAGTACTTGTTAGGAAGGAGCAACCATACAGTTCAAGAATTTTACATTTGTTAGTTGAAGCTGTTTTATACTATAATATACCAATGTTTATAACTAAAGTGATTTATCCATTAATTGAGGTCAAGTGATACCTTGTTCAATTTATTCAAGTATGACTTTTGGTCAATCTGAGTGAAGCTTATAAATAATTTTTGATCTATTTTCGCTGCACAATGAACCCTTACTTGTAGTCTTTTCCCGCTTCAATCCATATTTATCTTTGATCAGTTATGACGAGTGGTGACGGGGATGGAATAAATTGGGACATGTTGTACCAGTTAGTGAAGTGAAGTCATTGTTTGTGTAACGTCTATAACAATCTAAAGACTGGCATCAGAAGTTTACTTGGACGTTAACTGCAAAGTTTTCTCAATTTTCACTTGGTTATGTTTCAGCAAAAGTAAACTGAACATCATAGTCACCAATTTTGACTTCAATCTGAAATTTGGAATAAGATTCAGTGCTCATTGTGACAGGAAGGAAGATTTATTTAAAGTTGAATTAACTAAAGCTTATAGTGTTTTGACAGTTCTTACTCTCTTCAAAAGGTCGTTGAACCAACTGGCATTATTTTAGTCATTTTTCCATTATAATCTTAGGTTAGTGAAAAATATTTATTTATGAAGAGTTATATTGTAGTCAAATAATATGTCTTCATAGTTGCAGTAATTGGTCTTGAACTAAGTACAATAACTTCTAGCTTCAGCTCCGATATTTCGATACTCCCGTTCCCCTTTGTCACATAGCCCTGGCCCTTCTGAAATAAAAATAAAGATTCTGTTTTGTGGGAGTAAAATAAACTGTAATCAAGTTTTTGTGGGGGAGGGGTAGCTTATATTCCCAATCACAGGTCAATTATTATTGTATGATATTTGTGTGATTCGTTGAAACAAATGGTATTGGAGAAAGCGGTTAAATTCACTTTCCACGTACGCTCCTGAGTGTTATGCATCATTGTCCTATCATTGTATTCATTCATATTGACCAGACCGCTATATTCTGAAAACCATGAATTCGGTTTATTAACTTACATCTACTGTTAAATATAAAATTATACATAAGTTTATGTTTTTTGTATTTTTTCCTATTATTACATTTATCTTCGTTTCCATCTTGTTTGTTTTTACGTTCGTCTAGGTATAAAATGACATGTATTTGGGAGTGTGATAAATCTGACCTAGGTGGTGTATCTAATTTGACTTGGAGACCGGATGGCAAAATATTAACAGCTGCATTCTCATCTGGTAAAGTATGCTTCTTTGTTGTTGGTGATGGATTCGTTTTTCATGAGCTACAATTTCCTAGTACAGTTGATTATCTTCTATGGACCAATTATCAAAGTCCAACTACAAACATCAATAATAGTAATTCAGAGATTAACTATCCTAAGAATAATGTGGCTACATACTTTCCAGATGTGAAGCATTTATCTATGTTTAAATCGTATGAACTTGTTGTTATTTAGTAATATGATGATTAAATCTATTTTTTCCTTACAGTGATGTGAACTTCTCATCTTCTGATGTTTGTAAATATGCACAATTACTTAAAGATATCGATGGCAACAAGTATTTTGCAACATATTTATCCTAAATGTTATGAAATTTATGTGTAATTAGTTTTCCTATACTTACAGTTTATTCGAAAAATACGGTTTATTTTTACGGGTTTGGAGTATTCGAAATTGCTGCTTATAATTTACATTCAGCTAATGATACATTGAATCGTACTAATGCATCCAAGGTACTCATTATTATAATTATGATTATTATTTATGTAATAAATATTCACTTCTTTTTAGCTTGTCAGTTGCCATTTATCATCTGAACAAAATATACTTTTAATTGTTGAATCGTTTCTTAATGTCGACGGACAATTTTATGTGGTCTGCCATAAGGTGAGTTGAAAATTATAGTATATACATCATTCTGCTTATAAGTGGCAAAACATGTCATCAACAAAAATATACGAGTAGATTTTTCTACTGTCAGGAATTAAAGAACATTTGTAAATCGATTAACTTTCATAGTTGTTTTTATTCTACCCTTATATTTACCAATGGCGCCTTTTTAGACTATGATTATTTCGTGTTGCTTAATATGGTAGGGGTTTTGTTACCGAACTCTTAAAAAGTCGCTTGTTAGAATTCACTGTTAAAATAACCTAATCTATGCATCCATGCTGTAAACCTACTAGTACTATTTGTTGTTTTTCTAACTTTTCGTTGCTTAGATCCCATGCGATGGATTTCAGAAGTTTGGCTTTCAACTAATGAGACTATCGTCACAGGCTTATTCAATTAAAATTACGAAATCTGTAAGTTTTGGTCACTTATGGAATGCAATACAAGATCCACTTAATTGTAATGATAAAGTAGTGTTATTTTTACTAGTATGGAAATTTTGAGATTGTAGTATTTGTGTATCAGTGTCAGACTCGCACACAGCGCGTCATAACACATTTCCTTGAGGTGTTTTAAATGAGTTTAGTTCTTTATGACGGAAGCTATAACACAACCATCCAATGCTGATCAACCATCGTTATCAATGCAAAAAGATAACTAGTCAATTCAGTTGAATGCCCTAGAAACAAAAGTCTACATTTAATTCGTAATGTTCTATATTTCCTTATTGTTGATATTAACGCGGCTGCATTTAGTTAGTTTCCACTATCATAGGTGCATTCTCGGTAGATTACTTCAGTACTGCCGTTTAGTCACATGTCTAATAGTGAAATTCATGACGCGCTTTACGTTCAATTTATAAATGATTAAATAACTTAAGGGTTGTCTGGACTCAATAGCTCAATAAATCGCCTATCAGCGTTTGAAGTGAAAACTGCTGGGTTCCAGCTTAAACATCAAAGGTGGGTTGCAGATACATTCGGCTGACGAGTTCAGTTCAGAATGAAACGCACCCCCAGGATTTCACTGTAGGTAATATCCAACTTCAGGCCCCAACCTCGAGTAAAGGAGGAGGATTGGGCATAGGGTCAGCAACCTCATCCCGTAGTAAGTAACTTTGCTAAAAACCGCTAACCATAAAAACAATTTAAACCATTTAAACTCTGCCTTGAGAATAGAACGATCTTCATTCAGAATGAGTAGGACACCTCATTGTGAGAGCGGAGATTTTTTGGGAGTCAAGAAGACGATACTCCGAACAACCAGAGCAACAATTCTTATGGGTACACGGAACGTCCGGACAATGTGAGAGATCGGAAGGACCAGTCAAATAGATACGGAAATGAGCAGATATAACTTGGAGGTTCTCTGAATCAGTGAAACCCATCAGTTTTAAGCTAGACGGAGAAGGTTAGATTCGGGAGAGATGTTGATGTACTCTGGTCATGAAGAAAATCATCCACACAATCAGGGAGTTGCTCTGATAGAAGAAATCGCCATGGCCATCAGACAAATTAAGAGAGAGAAAGCAGCAAGACCTGAGGCGTTAAAAAATCTGAAACACTGAAGGAAGATACCCCATCAATATACTAATAAAAGATCTGAGCAAATGTGAGAATTACAGAGGAATCACACTACTATCGGTCTAGGAAGAGTTTTCGACTGAGTGCTGTTGAACCAGATAAGAGACTCGAGAGACGCCAAACTCCGAGATCAACAAACCGGATTCCGTAAGGATCGGTCGTACACAAACCAAATCGCGACACTACAGATCATCGTTGAACAATCAACTGAATGGAACTCCTCACTATACCTCGACTGCCCTGACTTTGAAGATGTGTTTGACAGAGTGGATAGGATCACCTTATGTAACCTTCTTCGAAACTGTGGTGCATCATCCGGAATCAATGTGACGGAAGTGGTGCAGAGAGAACAGCTGAAATCTTCAGTGCAAATGGGGACCGGAGTCAGACAAGGCTGCATTCCCCCTTCCTCTTTCTTCTGGTGGACTACTGGATTATGAAGACCTCCACATCTCAGAGGGAGCACGGAATAAAATGGAAAGCTTGGAATCAATTAGAAAATTTGGACTTCGTTGTTTATTATTATTTTTTTATTTGAACACATAAATATTGGTACAAGAAGGCACCAAATATATATGCGCCACACAAAACAATCAGAATTTAAAGAGAAGGAAAAAAAAGTAAGGAACGTATGGAATTATAGAAAAAAAGAACAATAATGGGGGAAACGATAAGGTACAATCAGAAGAAATCTTACAGTTAAGGAGGAAACAGCCACTTTTTATGAAGAAAGTAAAAGAAGGTTACAGCAGGATCGCCACTGGCTTCTATTCTGAGCCATATCTGATAACGTCTCTAGCCACTGTGTTACACCATCTCTCGGACCCCAGCCAGGGAGTGGTGAAGGACCAACACAAGCCAGCCCTTTGCAGCTTTCTTTCATACCACGACACCATGTCATATACTGACCACCTCTCCGCTTTTTCCAACCAGTCTCAGAGTCGGCAAATAATGCACGACGAGGAATTCTCTGGGACGACATTCGTAGAACATGTCCAAGCCACCGAAGTCGGTGTTTCAAGATGGTGACACCAATTGCATTATCGTCTCTGTGCCCGAACACACGATGCCGAACCTCTGCATTACTAACACGGTGTTGCCACTGGATGTCAGCAACCCTTCGGAGACAACGTTGATCGAACACAGAGAGTCGTCTAACATCCTCAGCTCGGAGAGGCCAGGTTTCACAAGCAGAGAGCAACACTGCTCTCACCGTCGCGTTGTAGATCCGACCTTTTACAGCCAGACTAACATCACGAAGGCGCCAAAGATGGCCCAGATTGGCATAAGCCGCTCTGGCTTTCACTATACGTGCATTGATCTCATCACTCACACCAGCACTTATGCAGCTACCCAGATACACGAACTTCTCGACTACTTCTATCTGCTCACCATCCAGAGTGAGTACAGGATTAGAATCCTGTCAGTCTTGTAGTAGTACTTTGCACTTCGAAGGTGCAAAGCACATACCATACCTACGGACACTGATTACCAACTGATTAAGTGCGGATTGTATGGCTTGGGTATTCTCACACAGTAAGACAATATCATCCGCATACTCAAGGTCGAGAAGTCTTTCTCCAGGCAACAGATCCACACCACCATTACTTACATCCGTCAGAGCTGTTTCCAGAATGTCATCGATGGCAAAGTTGAAGAGGAATGGTGAGATTGGGCAACTCTGTCTAACTCCACTGCTTGAATGGAATAGTGAAGTAAGGTGGTTGTATGCCCTCACTCTGCCTGAGGTGTTTGTATATAGGGCTTTTAGGATGTTAATAAACTTCTCAGGCACACCCTTCTTCAATAGACAATCCCAGAGAACATTTCTGTCCAACGAATCGAAGGCAGCCCTGATATCAAGAAGCACTACGATTGTTGGCCTTTGATAAGTATGGTGGTGTTCTACCATTTGGCGGAGGGTGAAGATATGATCAATACATCCTCGACCAGAACGAAACCCAGCCTGCTCCTCGCGAGTCAATTTTTCTCGGGTTCTGAACAACCTACGAAGTATGACGAAAGCCAATAGTTTGGACGCAATCGGAAGTAGACTTATCCCCCGATAGTTGTTACAGGAACAACGTGAACCCTTTTTAAAGATAGGGACAACTATCGACTCATTCCATGACGTTGGTACACACTCTAGTTCCCAGACCTTTGTAAACAACGTCGTCAGTCCCTTAGTCAGAAAGTCACCACCATCTTTAAAAAGAGCCGGAGGTAAGTCGTCTGGGCCCGGTGATTTGTAACGTTTCAAGAGTTGGAGTTCCTTGCGGACTTCCGCCTCATTTGGTGGATCAGTCGTCACCGGCCATGGAGGGCAGGACAGTCTGACTGATGTTGCCGGAGCAGCAGGCCAGTTGAACTGCTCTTCAAAGAATTCTGCCCATCGTCCAAGACGTCGATGGATGTTAGTGATTGGCGTTCCGTCATCCTCGCAGATTGTTTCGCTCACACCAAACTTCTTGCTGTTAGTGGCTCGGATGAGTTGGAAGAGCTCCTGGTAATTACCAGATGCAGCTGCTGCTTCCAACTCACTGGCACGCTCCGACCACCAGGCTTCTCGGTCCTTACGCAAGCTTTGCCCGATTTCATTACGTAACATCCTTCGTCTGTGGTCAAACTCACGGTCACCCGCGATGTGATCAATCTGAGTCCAGGCTTGAGATGCAGAAGGGGGACGCCAGGTGGCACATCGGCGATGACTGTGCCGAAAGTTAGTGCTAGCCAGAAACAGGTTGTGGTCTGTGCATAGTTGCAGTAGACGTTCCCCGTTATCTGTCCTGCGACCAACAAGTCCCCATCGGCCACCTAAACGACTCTCTTCTGTGCCTAGACGCCCGACCTAAGCATTCAAGTCTCCGGCTAGTATTACATTATCTGTCGAACGCACTTTCTGGAGAAGAACAGTTAACTGGTGGTAAAACTCATCCTTGATTGCATCCGGGCTGCAATCTGTCGGGGCATAGGCGGAGATGACGAAAAGACATCGTTTCTCACGCCGATTTCTTCTCACTTTGATGGTACTTTCTAATCTAACAGCACATAACCGACTGTTAATGGGGATCCAGTCGACTAGTGCTGCCTCAGCTCTAGCGCTTAGTGCGACACCAACGCCATCAAGACCAGACGAAGATGCCACAGGGTCCCCGGATGAACGCACGTAAAACAAGCTTTTTGAAGTGACAGAAGGAGAGAGAATTTTTAGTACTTCACCAGAGTTTTGAATACGGGTCTGGGATAGACAACAAACGTCGATATTAAGACTTTCCAAAGACATAGCCAGCCCTATCTGTTGTCCGACCTGCATAAGTGTGCGGACGTTGAAGGGAGCCAGTTTGAATGGTGCGCGTGGTTTCAGAAAGACTGCTTCAGTACTCATATTCGATGGTAACTTACAATTTTCAACCAGGCAGTGACTCGAGAACGTTTAGATAGAGCCGAATGTCCACCATAGGCGAGCTGCTGTATAAGTCGAAAAATAAGGATAGACAGAGTGGGAATGAAAGAGATTGAATAAATGCCGTGGTTAATAATAATAATAATAATAATAATAATAATAATGTTAATTGTTTGACGATAAATCGCAGCGTGAACAGAGTTTTCAGAGAAGATCATCATTTTCATTATATTTGTGTGTGGGCTGTGATACTGCCCGGGTGCCCAGACCGAAGCAGGCGGTTTTCTTAGGGGGCCACATCCGGAGCCTTCGACCTAAAAGTCTAACCCACAAGGCAGTGGAGCATCGTGAGGAGATGCAGTCCCGTGGAAGACGGTGACCAAGAAATCGGTTCATACGCCATTTGTTCCCGCAGGATACTGGAGCCCATGTGCACCATTGATTTGAGATCCGGTTATAGCGCCGGACGTTCGCTTTTCTTCCTCTCATTTTCGTGAACAACAACCCCGCCACGAGAAGGCAGTGAGTAGAACTTCCCTGGCAGACGCTATATACGCGAGGCCGTGTGAGAGTATTTCGAGAGGAAGGGCGAACCCACCCGACTTTCGGCCATACCAGGTCATTTGGGGGCATTTGGACTTCGTAGATAAACTAGCTCTTCTATTCCATATACACCAACAAATGCAGGTCAAGACAACCAGTATAGCAACAGCCTCTTCAGCAGTAGGCCTAAAAATACACAAAGCAAAATGCAAGATCCTCAAATACAACACGCAGAACACCAGTCAAATAACACTTGGTGGTTAAGTGCTAGAAAAAGTGGAATCTCACACGTACGTGGGAAGCATCATCGATGAACAAGGAGAATAGGATGCAGATGTAAAGGTGAAGATTGGCAAACTAGAGGCAAGATTCCTACAGTTGAAGAACATATGGAACTCAAAACAACTGCCAACCAATATGAACGTCAAAACCGTTCTACTACACGGAGCTGGAACTTGGAGAACTACTACAACCACCATCATCAAAAAGTACGAGTATTTATAGATAATTGTCTATGCAAGATACTCAATATCCGTTGACCGGATACCATCAGCAACAATTTTACTATGGGAGAGAACATACCAGCTTCTATCTGAAGAGGAAATTAGGGAAATACTCTGGACGGAGATAAGACATACATTATGGAAATCACCAAACTGCATCACTAAGCATGCACTAACTTGGAGTCCTGAAGGGCAAACGAAATGCGGAAGACGAAGGAACACATTGCGTTGAGGATTGAAAGCTGACATCAATAGAATGAATAACAACTGGAAAGGATATTGCCGAGGATAGAGTTGGATAGAGAATGATTGTGGGCGACGTATGCTCTTCCGTGATGGGGAACAGGAGTAAGTAAGAACACTTGGTTTGGGTTTGTGCATTAACCACGATCAGTGCTCAGCGACATTCGATGACAGCTCAGAATCAATCACGATGGAGCAAATGGATCTATTCTTTATCTTCCCCTAGAGCTCGAGTTCAAGTACATTTTCATATATACTTTTCCACTCTGTCTTTTCGAACTGTATCCCAAGTGTTCAGTTATCCTAATTATCATCTAGCTAAACATTTCAAATAAACGTATCATGAACTATTTATAATCTCAAGGAGAAAAAATGTATTTGTAAAATCTCAGCGAATGAATTTTAAGTAAATCCAACGTTTCGCCTGGCAATCTGGTCCAAGCTTTTTCAAGGAAAATTATAAACAAACAACAAAATTATCGAATATAAATAGGTACATGGTTCTCTGGTTTACTGTATACTGAATAAAACACCTCAATTGGAATAAGCATTCTATAATTAAAACATGAAGTGACAGCCGATTAACTGCCTAAAATTATGAAAATCGTAAGTTCAGTAGTCATACTTCTATTATATATTACCGTTAAGAGTGTCTCAATGAATTCGGTTCCAAGAAATAAAGCGCAATAATTAATTACACACTTCTTTAGAAGACTGCAAACTATTTCAAAAATATGACCGTGAGATCGGTTTATTTCGACATATTGAAAGTCGAATAACTAGAAAAGTAGTCCTAAAGATAAATAGCTTTAAAAGTCTAAATATGACTTTTTAAAGATAACTTACCACCGTATAACCACTTAAAGAAAGCGCGTAACTGTGTAAGACTCTTCTCAATTACTCTAAAATATAAAATGATTAGAAAACATCAAATAGGTATGCTCTTCCATGAGGGGTAACAAGCGTAAATAAGTAATTAATATCCAACTTTACTTAAATCTATTGTTTCCTTTTAATTTTCTTTCGTTTTTCGGTCAGTTATTAGACTGGAGTTTCAATCAAGTATGTGTTTGTTGGGAAGATATGATTTTAGAAATGGACGCTAAATTCACAAAATATGCTCGTGAACGCTTAAAACAAAATAAAGTAAGTAAATCCAAATGATATATATCAAAAACTGTTATACAGAAATGACTGAATATGTACTCAATTCACTAGAAATTATTATTACCGATACTGATTTCATTTGTCAAATTAAACCTGTTATCCAACTCATGTTTTTTAATGTTTACTTCATTTATCCAATATTCAGTCGATTTCCCCATGTTTCTCTCTTATTTTTTTGTTGCCGATAAATTTTTAGGATTGGTCTTTATGTGTGGAACTATTACAGTTCATTCTTTTTGGCCATTGTTGGTAAGCTTAGATATATTATACATTTTCGTACTACCCCTTTTATCACCAATATCAATATTTTACAGTATATTTACTGACAATAATTAATTTAATTTGAGTTTTAAAACCGGCGTGATTTTTAATTTATCAGCCTTGTAGATAATCAGTCGAAATGTCATAAACATTTCATTCAATCATAAGCAACGTAGAACTGGGTATATATATATTCAAGCTGTCACACTACATCAGCATTGAGATAAAATTATTAAGGCAAAATCCAAAGTTGTCAAACTAGCTGACAGTACCAATGGTAGTAGAAAGCGTTTGACATAGCAAATGTGGTTTGAGAAACAAACGTGAATTCACAAGACGAAACGCATGACCTGATGGAAGACAAACAGTAAAGTCATCTGTACCATTGCAACCAATGTTAAGTTATGTTGCACAACATCTACAAGCATTAGCTACGATGTTAGCGTGAACCTCTGTCATATTTCTCTCTTATTACAACTCAGCTATTCCTATTGCTCAGTATTCTCGGACACAAATTCACTCAACAAGCCCCCAAAACAGGACACGGTTGAACAGGAAAGAGATTATATTCCAAATAAAAAGGTTAGATGGAAGTAAGAAGCACAATAGGACAAACGCTAGTGTATTTATAGTTTTTACATGAGAAGATTCTAGAGTGTCCTCCAAGTATCGACTAGCGCTGATTTGATAAGAATTAGCCAATCAACGTGCAACAAAGCAATCGTGCATTGAACATGCTTTAATTCAGTCCATGTCCCGCTGTCAACCTCAACCAGGTAATCTGCATAGCTTACTTCTAAACTCGTTAACTTCAAGGAATCATACTATTTCTTAGTTTGCCGTCCTAGTCCAATATCAGCCTTTTCTTGATGAAAAAGCATTTAAAAATGTTGTATGTGCTAATGCTAAAGTTTACTAAAGATAGTATGACATTTGATTGTGTTTGATTCTCTTTTTGAAAATGGTTTAGTCTTTCTATGAATGACCATTTCATCACTCCATGACTGTTGAACTGAGTCTTGCCGAAAATTGCGTCCATCGTGGTTATAACTAAAGACCTAAGGCAACATGACTCAAAATTGAAATTCACTATTACGTCTTACATTTATTTCCTCTCTCTTTGCTATTGTAAAATGCGACGAATATTGTGAATGCACATATGCAACAGTTCATAGTTTTGTTATAACTGACCATTATTAACTAAATAGTAAATAATACTATCCACATATTTAATTCTAACGATATGTTCCTTTTTTTCTACGTCTTTTCAGTCCTGATTTACGAAAATTCCTTGTTGAAGATTGGACTGCTGCTAGTTTAAAACGTACTGGCACAGCAACTTTAAAAGCTTATGAATCAATCAAAACGATATGCTTTCAACAAATTCAGTTGTGAGTCTATTTTTTTTATTTCAATATAGTATAAGTTTATTACTTTTGTTTAAATGCTTATATTTCAGTTATTTTGTCTTCAAATGAGCTTGTTTAATTAACATCAAGAATATAAATATTTAGTGTTTTGAGGAAAATAAGCCAACAAATTTTAATATTCATATTTAAACTACTATGTACTCAACTGTATAAATAAACAAGTGTATTATTAGCCCCAATATTCCCTGGTACGGTCGAGAGTGGGGAGTGTCCGCTCTTCCTCTCGAGCGTATATAGCCTCTGCCAAGGAAGTTCTATTCACTACTTCGTTTTTTGCTTCGCATCGTGGAAACTGTAGTGGTCCCTTATTTCAAGAATAAATAATAAGTAACACGAACGAAACATGTCCGTCCTCCCAGAAATAGCTGTCCGATACTTTCTAGTTTTCAATAATTCTTGAGCTGATTTTAATTTGTGATTAAATCGACCTATCGAATAAAATGATTCGAATTCATGAAGTTCAGATCTTGTGACCGACCATAACAAACTAAAATCTAAATTGGTCTAGACAAAACCACCTTCAGTTAGATTAAAATATGCTTCAAAATTTTAATATTTGAATGAAACATTGAGAGATAATTTTACTTATTTTTGACTTGTTTGTTTTTATTTTTATTTATTGAATGGAAATTATTTCTTTATAGCTTCTTACAGCGTCTTCTATTTCATGTATCTGAAGTTCTGGGCAGTTTACGAGATACAGAACTATACCATGAATTACAAATTCCAGCATCTACAGCTTTAAACCTTTTACGAACAATTGGAATGACTTTGCAAAAAACTCAAGAATTACAGTTGTATGTTATAAAAATCTGTTTTCTATCAATTGTATTCATTAACTGTTCGAAATGTTCACTAGTTTTAATACATAGTAAGTATTTAGTTGAATTGTTAGAATTGTATTGCGCATTTTTAAGGTCCATTCCGTTTTCTCGTCCATCTATCGAAATAAGAATCTTTAGTGGACTGAGATCTGATTCCAGGTAGATCGTTAGCTGATTGCTATCGAAATATTATACATCCCAGTTACTCTCGTATTTAATCATCAACTTAAATCGCGTTAGTGAATAACAGAATTAAATAAGTCAAACACGAGAATGAATTTTAAATACGTGTATTTCATACAATCAAATGACCAGAGAAACGAAGCGAAGAAAGCAAAGAGGACAAAGAAAAGTGAAATGGATTGGGGAAGGCATGTCAGCCAACTCGTTTTAATCAAGCGTGACTCGATACTTATAGTTAGACAAAAATAAGTCACAGACATGTGATGAATAGGATAAGCAATACACGCACATATATTCATATTCAGTCAGGGTTAATAAGCGAATAAGTGACAACGTCAAAATGTAGCTTGAGCAGAATAGATAAATTGGTTTTTCCAGAAGCTGCAAAAACGTATGTGGACCAGACATAGGGCCAGTCACTACAACTTCAAAAAAAAAATTAAATTGTTTCAGAAATCGGGTTCTGAATAACCTTCAAATTTTTAACCAATGTGTTACAAACCGAAATTTTATCAGACTTTCTTGAATTGTGATTATCAGTTAGTACATTTAGACATTATTCAGTTGGTCTTTCTGAAAACGTCTGGTTTATGAACTTGTGAATTGTTGCTGAGTCATTGCATTTATATTAAATGTGTTTTGTTTTGTTATTGCATACTGTTCACTGAATCTATTTGATGTTTTCTAATCATTTTATATTTTAGAGTAATTGAGAAGAGTCTTACACAGTTACGCGCTTTCTTTAAGTGGTTATACGGTGGTAAGTTATCTTTAAAAAGTCATATTTAGACTTTTAAAGTTATTTATCTTTAGGACTACTTTTCTAGTTATTCGACTTTCAATATGTCGAAATAAACCGATCTCACGGTCATATTTTTGAAATAGTTTGCAGTCTTCTAAAGAAGTGTGTAATTAATTATTGCGCTTTATTTCTTGGAACCGAATTCATTGAGACACTCTTAACGGTAATATATAATAGAAGTATGACTACTGAACTTACGATTTTCATAATTTTAGGCAGTTAATCGGCTGTCACTTCATGTTTTAATTATAGAATGCTTATTCCAATTGAGGTTATAAATAGTTCATGATACGTTTATTTGAAATGTTTAGCTAGATGATAATTAGGACAACTGAACATTTGGGATACAGTTCGAAAAGATAGAGTGGAAAAGTATATTTGAAAATGTACTTGAACACGAGCTCTACAGGAAGATAAAGAATAGATCCATTTGCTCCATCGTGATTGATTCTGAGCTGTCATCGAATGTCGCTGAGCACTGATCGTGGTTAATGCACAAACCCAAACCAAGTGTTCTTACTTACTCCTGTTCCCCATCACGGAAGAGCATACGTCACCCACAATCATTCTCCATCCAACTCTATCCTCGGCAATATCCTTTCCAGTTGTTATTCACTCCATTGATGTCAGCTTTCGATCCTCAACGCAATGTGTTCCTTCGTCTTCCGCATTTCGTTTGCCCTTCAGGACTCCAAGTTAGTGCATGCTTAGTGATGCAGTTTGGTTATTTCCATAATGTATGTCTTATCTCCGTCCAGAGTATTTCCCTAATTTCCTCTTCAGATAGAAGCTGGTATGTTCTCTCCCATAGTAAAATTGTTGCTGATGGTATCCGGTCAACGGATATTGAGTATCTTGCATAGACAATTATCTATAAATACTCGTACTTTTTGATGATGGTGGTTGTAGTAGTTCTCCAAGTTCCAGTTCCGTGTAGTAGAACGGTTTTGACGTTCGTATTGGAGCTTGTCGGCCCCAATGTTCCTCTACACTTGCTTGTTCGCCTTTGTATATTGAGCATGTTTCTTGACTTTTTGCGATCTTGTTGGTCTGTCTTATTGTTTTTCCTTTCTTTAATTTTGTCCAGGGTTGCAACAGAGATCCATTCCTTATGATGATGCTTGTTGCGGTCCAGAGCCTCCTGATACGTTGAAGTTAGTGCATCTTTGATCCATTTCCAGTTGTACGCCATAGTAGTTTTTCTTCTTTAAGCAGAACGTGTACGTCTTGGAACCAGTTGTTGGGTGTTAACTTTAATTGATTGAGTTTATCAGTATCATTGTATCTTTGTAATGCTGTTTGTTCAGTTGTCCGTTGCTTCTTTAGTTTCAGTTTCTTCTTGGTAACCACAACCTGGTGGTGATCTAAAGCTATGTCTTCGATTGGTCTTGTGAATTTTTTACTGATGCAGTTGTAATCGATATGATATTGTGTAATGTAATTCAGTGAAACCCATGAAGCTTTGTTTATGCGTTTATGGATCAATAAAGTGCCACCCATAATCATTTCTTGAATGCACATAAATTTGCAAATCTCTCACCATTCTCGTTCCTTCCTCCCAGTCATTACATGTCGTCCCATGATATCTTCATACCCAGTGTTGTCCATTCTGACTTTGGCGTTTAGTTTTCTTATCAGGATGATCAGGTCTTTTCCTGAGCACTTCGCTGTGATCGACTACAGCCTCTCATAGAACTGGTCTTCATCGTGTTCATTGTTATCATTGGTGTGTGCATAACACTGGATAATATTCATCGGAATCCCCTCCTTTGTTGTGAAGGATACTTTGATAATCCTGGATAAATGAGATTTCCATCCTATAAGTGCTTTTCGTGTTTCTTTGGACAGAATCAGTGTAACTCGTTGTGTGTGATTAAACTGACGTATTTAACTCACCAAATTGCACGTTCCTGTTGTCTCAGCTTTAAATCACACTTTATGTGAAGAATAGCGACATAACCGGTTATCTAAACGAAGGTAAATGGATGGGGTATTTAATTTTTACCTTTCTAATTACATTCCTCAATCTACTCAATTTACTAGTTTTTAAGTTCAATTTAATTTTGGGATTTTAAACAGTTTCTCAACAAATTCACTTGATGTTATTTGCTTAAATCTTCCCCCTGTTGTTTGTGACTGCAATTAATCAGTCTCTTGTGGGCACATGTGCATTCTGTGTGGATTTCCTCGATATTGCTTTGAGTCATAAGCGATAATGTTTGAAGCGAACAGTACTGGGTTTGAGTACCGGAGTGATAATTAACTCTTGGATGCAGGTATACCCGGCTGATGAGTCTCAAATTGGACGAAACACGAGTCCTGGATTTCACTGCTAGCCACTATCCATCTTAGTCTCTCTACATATTAGCTTTCTTTATTATATTTTGCTCGTCCTTAATGGTAGTTCATATAAAATTATCTACGATATATTTCATTTTATTTAGAACTGTGAATATTCTTTTCTGAATTTTGTTCATACTAGTACTATTAGTGTGACTTATTCTGTCATGTATTCCTTCACTAACTTTAACGCATGCCATTTATACACTTATGTAACGTGATTGCAAGTATATTAACGATTTTAATGTTCTGCGGGAATTGTGAACAGAAGTGGTCTCAAATAATTATTTACGACTATTGTGTAACCTTATAATGTTACTTGACGACTAAGTTGGTGGATAACTTACGTCCACAGGTTTATTGTTTCGTTTTTCCAAATGTATACTATAAATAATTCTAGTTGTTTGGAGTTTTAAACCAATATGATGTTTAAAGTTGTGGTCTATTTCACTGATTGCAACACAAAATATGAGTCATTTTTTAAAATAAAATTGCTGAATTATGTAACATCTATGTACTGAAGAAAAGTTGCGTTTTGCCAATTCATATACCCTACATTTTACTGCTTATTTTATTTCAGCCATACTCGAACAGTCTGGACGTCTTCTACCTAATGATTTCCCACGAGTAAGTAAGACAAACTATGCATTCTTCTGGAATTCATGCATTTTAGAACATGTCAACATTTTCTATCCATTTGATTAATCGAGAAATCAAAGGAACTTTGATTATTTTATTTCTCAACATATTACCTTTGTTTTCATGTTCATCCCATCATTAGTAATATGACAAACCACTAAGCTATCATTAAATAGTTGACAGTGGAATATTATGTTGTTTCTACACTGTATCATTTGGTCTACCTTTAAATATATCTTTCAACTGATATTCGGTTGAATTCTTTGTAAGCGTATGCTTGTGTACTAGTTTGCGTTGTCACCAATGTATGTATGCATCACTGTTGTACGTATTGCAGTGTATACTACTTGTTCTGACAGACATAAGTAGTGTGTTTTATCATTTAAATACACAAACATTGGTACAAGGAAGCACGAAATAGATATGCGCCACGTAAATCATTCGATTTGTGTGAGGGCTGGGATACTTCCCGGATGCCCGAACCCAAGCAGGTGGTTTTCTTAGGGCGCCACATCCGGAGCCGTCGACCCAAAGGTCTGATCAATAAGGCAATGGAGCAACGTCAGGAGATGCAGTCCCATGGTAGCCGGTGACCAACGATTTGTTCATACGCCATTTGTTCTTTCAGGATCCTGTGGTCAGTGATATTGCAGGCCTGCTCAAAACAAATTACGTGATGTTTGGTTGTAATTCACAACTCATTCGTCCCAAATTAAATCCTTTAACCAATTAGACACCACTTCACCGTTTGTCAATCGTAGTGTTGGGGCATAAAGTGGGAAATGGAGAAATAACCCCACAACCGGAGAAAATTCCAACCACAAAGAACATTGCACTACCTAATTCGGATAGGAAATTGAGACAGTTACTGGGAATGGCGGCGTTCTACAGCCGGTTCGTCAATAACTTCAACGGAATAGCAGCACCCCAATATAAGTTAATGAGCAACACTAAGTTTACGTGGACTGAGATCGCCCACCAAACGTTCAACCGAATGAAAAACATGCTAGATGACGCTCAGACTGCCTGAACCCGAAAAACCGTTTCCAGTGGTCACAGATGCAAGTGATCATGGTTTAGGCGTTGTCTTGAGTCAGTCTGGTAGTGATGGAATACACGAGTCGCATTCTTACACCCGCTGAACAGAAGTATTCAACGATCGAAAAGGAGTGTTTAGCAGTCGTGTGGGCAGCAGACAAATGGAGACCGTACCCTTTAGGTAGACGATTCCATATTGAGACTGGTCATAAGCCTGTAGTGGTTGAAAACAGCAAGTGACAACCGTGGGAAGTTGGTGCGATGGATGATACGTCTGCAGGAGTACGATTTCAGTAACGGCCATATTCCAGGAAGGGAAAATCTAATGGTGGGCTACTTGCCAAGATCAAACATGGAAGCCGAGCTTCCATTGACAGCATACGCAGTGAATAGTGTAAAGGGAGACCCACTAGGACTTGTTCGGCAGCAGAAAGCTGACCCTAAACTTCGAGAGGTAATCAAAACAATAAAAGAGGGAGCAGACGTCGACAAACGAGCAGTGGACAAGGGGGTAATAATGTCGCTTCCGCTAAAGGAAAGACTGAAAGTGAGCTCATATGGAGTCCCGATATGTCAGGACGATGACGAAACTTGGGCGACTGTGATCCTGAAGACCTGCCGGCGTAATGTGATACAGGAGTGTCACTTGATAGCTTATATATGTATCGCAAGAACGACAGATTTACTACGATTAAGTGCATACCGGCTAGGCATGCGAGTCGACCTGACCCAATACGTGTTATCTTGCCAGCAGTGCTAACTATTGAAAAGCGATCGACACACACCACCGCCATTACGGTCAATCCCAGTAACCTCAGTCTGTGGATGTGATGGGGTTGTTTTTAAATACGATGAGCGGTAACCTGTACCTACTAGTGATGATCAAACATGCTATACATTGGCTGGACGTTGTACATAATACTTGATTTGCAAAACGTTCATTAATTGTTTCATAATTCATTGTTCCTGCCTTTACATATCAACTGCTTTCTGTGCTCGTTCTTCCCTCCTCGATCTTCTCAACCCTCTGGTACGCGACATTCTATTGCAGTCTAGCGTTATATACTAATGTCGACTTAAGTAGCACACACCTCAGTATTACGTACAACAATTTGCTCTTACGTTTAACTCACTTATTTTCCTAATGTGTAAGTATTAAAATAGACATTCTTTTTCATTGTTTTTTAACCGAATAATTATGAATCCTAACTGTGTGTACTCATACGATATTATACTGGAAACTCCAAATGAAAACACTGAACATGTTGGCATACTCTTCTCTTTTCTGTCACATAAAAACAACAGGGAAGAATTTGTTATAATTGGTATATCTGATGAATGAAATAAATTGTTTTAGCCCCTAAGTTGATCGAAAACTTTCATTATTGAAGATGAATGGAAGATGTTTATTATTGAAAAATGTACCATTCATAAAATGTAATATTTTGGTAATTACAGTTAATGTATATGCTTTTTTATTTCAATCTTTCACTATTGATGCTAACAATTCCTTAATTCATAGTAATGACTAGTCATATAATAATAATAATAATAATAATAATAATAATAATAATAATAATAATAATTAGTTGTGGTTATCAGCTAACACTTAATATACGATCATTATGGGTAAATAATAACGGTGAGAATATTTGTCTTTGTGCAAATACCCACAAAACTTCACTTCCACTTTAAGATGACTCCGGTGATATTATCCAGAATTACAGTGTAAGTTTCATATGTATCTGTTAATCTCAGCGAATGCAACACTGCCAAAAATTTTTCTTAAAAATTATTGTTTACCAACATTTCACTTAGTACATTTGACTCAATATATATATATCTATATATGACTTTATGTAGGTAAATCTTACTGAACGTGAACTTGTCATAAATTTTATTACCGAATCATTACAACCTGTATTTGTTCAAGGTGAATTACAAAATTATCAAGTTGATTTAGTTGAACAAGTAAGTGTTGCTTTCTAATGTACATTTTGTTTTTTCTTTGCCTAACAGTTTACATAATATAATTATGATTAATTCTATAAATGTAAGTTCATTCCGTGTAATCAATGGTCCCCTTTTGATGTGTTCACTTTGTGATTGGACAAGAATCGGAAACAGACTTTTCTAATTACACTAAGTATGTGAGCTTATCGTATATCTTAAAAACCACTCTATTTTTGATTTCACTTACTGACTGATTTCTACTTATGTTCATACAATGTTGAAGTGATCATATCTGGTTATTTTTCGAATTGAGTGACTAAAAGCCTATCGTTGATAAATTATCATTATCTAGTTACATGAACAATTTATTAATTTTTGCGTTGTATTACCTTTAAGAACTAGAATGACATCGTTCCGCAAAAATCACAGTGCATTTGTCAAATATCATTGTCGCTTTTCCTTCATCCAACTTCATAAATACCTGCAGCATGTCAGTCAACACACAATTTGGTACGTAAGCACATCGGTTCAATTCACCATAGCCTACCAGCATAGAGAGAAGATATTGTCAGGCCATATCCTAGAATATTAGAGGTAGTAACAGTATCACTGGTAACATGAAAGATTACGCATCGAAGATGCGATTTCAGAAGAAAATATTTTAGCAAAATAAAAACAAAAAAGTTATGAGGAATTTAGATTGCCAGAATTTGTGAGGAGACAAAAAACGGATGCACCTGCGCCACTGCAAACGATTTTGAGACATGCCATTCAAAGCCTCTAACAATTGATTAAGATGATTACGCCGACCCGAATCAGATAGTGTACACCGATTAACATGCCAAAGTTTAACTCTCAGTATCTTCATAGACTGATGACATGTTTTAGTTTGGCTTCCCCTAGTTTTCTTCCAGTGTACTCTTGCACCATAAAACATCGCTCGTCGAGGTAGGCGGTGGATGGGTATACGTAACAAAAGTCCCAACCACATGAGTTGGTGAAGATTTACTGCCTCATCAATCGATTTGTTATGCTTATCTAGTACCCTATTCCTAACCCAAATATTGCTTACTCCGTGGTCCCAACTACTTCACCCCCTATCAATAACTCATCTTTTGACGCCCGCCAATCCTGAAGTAAGATTTCGCATTTGCAGGACAAGAGTAGAATCTTAAACATTGACTGACCAATGTACATCATCCAATGTCTTTCTTGCCTTTCCTTGGAGCTTTATGGATTCTATCAATCAAGTTACAATGTAGTCACTAGTATAAGTGGCTGAACGTTGTATACACTGTGTTTTTATGTTTTGTGGTTGAATGTAGACTTCAGGAAACCCTAGACATAGGCTTCGTAATGTTTGATACTCGTTAATCAGTACCAAATAGCACCAAACTTAAGTCAATCAGGATTTCCTTTTGAATACCTCTAACCATCTAACGTCTACAGTGCAATAGCTAAAGTTAGTTCAAATAAGCTAACAGAGGTCGATTAAATTCCTCCATGAACATTTAATGCAATGCGAACAATACAAATAGAGCTGAAGGATCTTAGTTCATAAATAGATTAAATAATTTATGATCGTATCATTCATACGTTAACTATTATTGGTTAGAATGACGAATTGTGATGCAATAGAAAAATATTGGGCTTAGTTTCGTTCTCGGTAACTCATAAAGATAAGATAATTAAAAATCGTAAAAAAACTTGTATGCAGGAAATACGTTTTCAAGTAATATTGTGTGCATGTCATTGAGATAATTGAGAGGTGTGTGTCAAAAAGTATATTCAACAGTTACACCTTTTTACAAACTAACTAATTTGATATATTTTTCATGTGGAATTTATTATATTTCTACGTTCGTTTGTTCATTCAACTCATAGTATATTCGATCTGGTGAAGTGTATAAACCTTTAGAAGTTGTTGCACAATCTTCTCTGAAAAATGATAAAGAACGTGCAAGTTTACGAAAGGCACTTGAAGAAATTATCGATCAAAGTGATGAAACACTTTTACCAGGTATTTTCCACAATTTATCTTAAGTTGTTATACTTTTGTAGATACCATGAACAACGAATCCACTGACTTGGTTGCTATGTTGTGGTCACATGATTGATTTATCAGCTCCCGCAATCTGCAGTTAGTATGTCAAAGAAACAAATCCATAGTAGGCCTATAACTGTTTGTTAAGAACATGTCTAGTATGACGCAACTTAAGATCTTGTTTGAAAAACAAAAATTTAGCAAACGTGATAGCTTGAAATGAAATCTTCAATGAAAATTACTTCCCAATAAATAAAACGGGAAATAGCCGAAAGTGCTAGATACGGCACACTTAGTGAACATGATAACGTTGTCCCTAATGTCAACCACTTGTGTTTTGTTTTAGGCCCATCAATCATGTGATACAATTAAAATGAAAAATCATAACGGTGTATTACATTTGACACATTATTCTAGGTACATAAAAAGAACATTTTCGAGTCAAAGTTTAGCTTTTCAGATAATTGACAGAAGTCTTTGAACAGCAAAACATACAGTAACAACAATAAACGATTAGAAAAATACAATTAGAACGATGTAAAGAAGTGCCGTCAAGACTTAATTATTCTTATTTTTTAAAAGAAAAGTACATAAAGACTAATAGTAATTATCATCATTGGGCTTTAGAGATAGTTAAATTTCATTGAAAATTCGAACCAATCTAATTGAAACAACTACTGAAAAAAGTGGAAGCACTAGATGGCAATTCCTCTTAATATAGGACTCCTCAACAGTATACATACATAATCTCACAATTAAGAATTCGACCTCGCGCGCCAGTTACCTAATCTTTAAATTTTAATCTACTGCCTAATACAAAGTACAGGCAAATAATATGTGAGAAAAGTCTAATTATACTGTATGCTTTTATTACAAGTACGATCACCAAGTATAAACTTAATAATTTCAAACACATTGAGCATTTCTGGTAGAATGTTAATAAAATAGTTTAATTCCATATCCAACTTTACTCTTACTGTGAATTTATTCAAGTGATGGCAACCATTGAATTTATCTATGATTTCATGGAGGTCTATATTTTCTTCACTATTAACTAACGTCCCATTCATATATATATTTACCTATTTTTAATCCGTGATTTATTATTGTTATTATATAACAACTTTCGATTGATATGCATTGAAATTATGAACCAATCAAAGTTAAACAACCACTAACTATCTGGAGGCACTGAACAGCCGTTTCGTTTTAGTGTAGAACTTTTCAGAAGTATAAGATTTTTATATCATATTTACTGCGAGCTTTCATTTCCATCCAGTAACTGCTGTTATATACTTGACCTTACTTAAATCATTGTTAATTCATAGTAGACTTATTGCTCAGATTGTGTATCACGTATGACAATTGTATGTGACATATCATATATGTATACATTGTGATTTTATTATTTAAGGTACGTCGGGGTCATATAATTCATCTTTTCATCCCGTTAGTCTTAGAATCTACAAGACCAGTACCCTAGTAAAAGTTAAATTTTGTTTTCTTTGTATTCTACTTGAACACTGTGGCTAGAAGAAACTATGTGTACCGATATTCTTTAAGGACTGAGGTCATCAGGTTATAGGGTAAAGAGGTCAGTGGTCTGATCAGCATATTGCGAACTAATAACAAGCCTACCTTATAGTGAAGTGACCCTATCGAGCTTTCATTACAAGAAATTCGAATTTATAACACCTGACACAGGTGGACTCATTCAATGGTATTAGTCGTACTAAGTGTATAAAGTCGTCTGTAGCAATAGGACTGTTGTTATTATCGTATCCATCATATTTGTATCTTTTGTCAAATGTAACTTTTTATGTAAATGCATTATTAGTTTTTTGGTTTACTCAAATGAGATTTCTTTGTTATGTTTTCCTAAATGATATTCTTAAACAGATGGTTTGTACCATTATTGTTCTCGTACTACGTTGGCCGATTTAATTCAAAAGAAAATGGATTGTGAAATAAGGAATTTAATTAAATTGCCATCGGTAAATACGATGAATTTCTTGTTCATTTTGTTCATCTATGTGTTATATTTCTCATTTGATAAGTACTTACTGTAGGAATAGTCGGTATTCAGAAGTTATGTCTTCTACCACGTTAACGTCCACACTGATGATACACCGTGAAGTAGTTGAGTCACACTTATTTTGGAAGTCTCATGAACACTAGTGGGTTGGTGTCTGATGAAATCTGGGCACGAGCTCAGAAATCTCAGTTGATTTTTGCCAACGTTAATCACTTATAACGCACGACAAACGTCCGTCTCTCAACAAAGAGGCGACGATACTATGAAGTAGTCTGTATGGTTTTACTTTATAACAGTGGAACTTAATCTTTGGAAGTAGTAGACTTTCTGTGGTTATTACTGTCAAATCGTACGCTCCCTAGGGGCATTTCTGCCGTATACTATCATCACCAAGACGTAAGGTGATGGCCAAAGACGACAAATCGATTGGTGTAAGTATTTTTTGTCTTAGGTAGCTTAGACATTTATTCCTCATTACCACGTCTTCCAATCAAGATTCGCAATGTCAGTTGATATAGGAAAAGGCAAACAAACCAGAACATGGTATTAGTTCATAAAATCATTGACTGTTGGTATGGGTGATATTAGTATGTACCGATTAGCTACTGTAATAGTGACGATGATTGTATAGATTTTCAGTTGTCACTGTATACATGATATTCGCAGTGTGAATGAATAAGTCGTCCAAATATTTTATTCCGGGAATTCCCTATTGTACCGACCGTATAGTTTTGAGTAAAACTATTATTAAACCTAAAGTGTATAGCACTGCTAAGGTGTTCGCAAGAATAGTCAAATTTTATTAAAAAGGTTAAAATCTCTTCAGAAATGATAACTACTCGCACACTTCCTACCAATTCGATTTTCCTCGCGACCTTTGCCCTCTGATTGTTTGTCATGTTTTTTTTAGTTCGCTACATTGCTACATGCTCGAAGGTCATATTCTGCCACTATAGTAACAACTTTTGTACCGATTTCGTCTGAGTTGCTTGTTCTACCACGATATCAAGTTACCTGTAATTCCATCTTCTTCCTGTCTTAGTCGTTGAGGTTTGATGTGTTGAGTATAATTGACTGTTATCAGTTCCAACGAGAACCGATCGTATTAGAATAACTCAATCGTTTTCGTTCCTAAATCCGTAATATCGTAAGTTGTATTGAACCCTAATAACAAGACATAACAAGCACGTTACTTTAAATAAGTGTTCTGGATCTCTTACTGAATTGTATTTGATGGTTAGTTGTTCGGATGTGATAAATTAAATAGCGTTCGCTTTCGAATCAGTGTAATTCTGACGACTGTACAATACCTAATAATAGTTTACGTCACCAAAAGCGAAAATACATGTTAAATTTGTTAATAACTCATCTCTGATGACATATATATGTTCAGCTAGAATTCAAATGTTATCATAAATTGTATGAGATTTCTTTGGGCGGTTGTATTTGTATGAAACAACTAATACTTTTGAATTAACAATTTCAATTCACTAAGGACAACATAACATGAAAACTACTGTCAAGGTGATTGACAATTTGTGTGTAACAATTCATTTCCTGTTCAGCAAGTTTTGAAAACCGATCCGAGGCGTCTTCATTTACTTTCTACGAAATAGTCAGTTTCCTTTTTTTTGTATTTGAATCAAAATTTGTTTCATAATTCACACTAAGTTCATTTGATCTCGTTTTCTTCTTGTTTAATTTTTGCCAGAATATAAATACCACTCGTGGTTGCCTAGAAATTAATTGTCAAACTCGGCAAATCTTATTAACTGGAGAGTAAGTAATCTCTTTAATGTATGTTGTGTGCATAGCCTATTCAGTTGTACTAATCCACTGAGTACACTTTAAAATGTCAAGGAGGGTTAAAAAGCCATGGAGTTTTTCAGTTCTTAACTAAGCTATCTTCACAGTGAGAAGCATTCACAAATCTCCGTTTCAAGTTAGTCAAGAAGTGTATAGAAAAAGAAAACAATAGTTAATAAATTCTGTCACTTGTGTTTCTAACAAATAAACATTATGATTCACATTTCGACTCATCTATTCAGAAGTTCTAGTTACCGACTGACATATTGCGTAGGAAATAGTTCTCTTTAATTATTCCTCTATAACGAAATTGTGACCAACTGTTAGGTTTGTTTTACATTATTCTTACTCGCTTCTCTTCCACTCTTTTGTACATTGTTTTATACTACTTAATTGCATTCAGTAAGCAGTTCACTCTCAGTGACTTTTACACTTATGTTGTAATTCAAGTTGTGGTCTCATATTCTGAGACATTTACATGTACTCATAATGTTTATTGTACTTATCATTATAATTACCTTACCCTAATCACTGAAGCAGTTATCTACAGTTTTGTGCATTTGTTTAGGCGCAACAGACACCTCACAAGTTGAGGTCTGTAACTAATTATTGTGCATTATTCAATAAAGAACCGCTATTATAGACAAATCATTGTTTTGCGAACTTCAGTTTTGCACGTATCTCAGTCGGGTGACCTGGACGCTTCAATAGATCTAACATAAACTTTGGTGGTTATAATGATAGTTTAATGGTCAAATCATTCGGTCTTGAAACATTATGTCAAATATTTGAAACGGGTACTCACTGATCTGATCTGAGCTATCGGGTTATATCACTTGCCACTTAAGAAATTGTAACCCTGAACAGACTACATGTAACTGCATTTAGTAAATGAATTACATTGCTCAAATTTTAGATTACATTGAAATAAACAATCGTTTGAATTACGTATTGTATCAAGCTTTATTCATTGTGTGCTAGCGCTTTTTTTTACAATTAAGTATATGTTATGATTTCATCAAGAATCGACCATTACTTTACCACTGTTTAATACTTATCGGTAAATGTTTAAGCATATTAAAGATTCCTTTTGTGAAAATTAGAACAACACATGTAAGCGAACAATATTGTTTTTAATTAGATCGTCATCAGGCTTTACTCCAATATACATGAATATTTATACGAAAATGTTAAAACAATCAAAGTAATTTAAGTCAATAATCACAATGAAACAGAATAAGTCACCACACATAATAGGTAAAAGTACAAGTCGATGGTAGGAAGACAGGTGTAGTGATAGTTGGTAAGAATAATAAAATACAATACAACATTGGAAATAGAAGTTCAAAGGTTGGTAAATAGACTCAAAATAATCATCACAAAACATCAAAACCATTACGTAATAAGAAGTGTGTTACTAATTAGATAGTGACGAATACAAACGGAAAGAGACGGAAAATTACAAACAAATACAGGATGTGAAAATAATCCTAACAATAACAAAAATAAAACAAAACTTCTAAAAGGTAGAGGGTTCACAAATTTCTTCTGTACACATAAATTTAGGTTAAATATATGAATTCCTATGACTTCAGTTATATATAAGAGACGGGAACGAACTCCGTTAGAAAATGATGGAAGTATTGAATAGATCAGTTGATCTATTCTATTTCATTGTGATTATTGACTCAAATTACCTTGATTGGTTTAATATTTTTGTCAGAAGGGGTTTTGTGGAGATTTTAGAAATTTCACTGGTTGGAATCATAAGTCAATTGAAGCTAGACCACTATGGGAAACCTGGAAGCACTGGACAGCCATTTCGTCCTAGTATGGGACTCCACTGGAAGTATGCATCCACGGTCCCACCCCCGCGAGATTCGAACCCAGGACCTATCAGTCTCGCGCGCGAGCGCTTAACCATTAGACCACTGAGATGTCCCATACTAGGACGAAACGGCCGTTAAATGTTTCCAGGTTTCTCATGGTGGTCTAGCTTCAATTGACTCATGATTTCAACCAGTAATATTTTTGTATCAATATTTATGTATATTAGAGTAAAACCTGATGACAATCTAATTGAAAACAATATTGTTCACTTATAGGTGTTATTCTAAATATTCAAGAATTTTCTAACCCAGTTTAATATTAGATTCTTTTTGTAAATTGTACTCTTCATAATATGATACTTTCTTTCGTTTTTTAGATCATCAAATTTATTAAATTATGGAATTCATTTTACAACTATTAATTGTTCTAAAGAATCTGGTGAAATGAAATCTTTACAAACAATTTTAATGGCTTATACTATTGGTGATGAAAAATTAGGTTTTAATTCACTTCTTACAATTGAATTAAATAATAATAATAGTAATAAGTCCGAATTTAAGTATGTTTCAAGTGTTCTCTCTAGTTCTTTTTTTTGTTTATCCTATGCATTTTATTATGTGTAATGTTTGGTAATTAACAGGAAGGGGTTTTGTAGAGATTTTAGAAAATTCACTGGTTTAAATCATAAGTCCATTGAAATTAGACCACCATGGAAAACCTGGAAGCACTGGACGACCGTTTCGTCCTAGTATAGGACTGATAGGTCCCGGGCTCGAACCTCGCCGGGGGCGTGATCGTGGATGCACACTGCCGGTGAGGAGTCCCATGCTAGGACGAAACGGCCGTCCAGTACTTCCAGGTCTTCCATAGTGATCTAGGTTCAATTGACTCATGATCTTAACCATTGAAATTGACGGGAAGTTGTACTCAAACTTGTCATTGAGTTGTACCTGTGGTTTTCAGAGAATTTGATGCTGTCTGATTAATTCAGTTCCATAGTTTGAAACGTTACTATGAGTTGAATCAAAGTATTTAAACTGATTGATCATTTGGTGGTAAATAATGTTATGTTTATCTAGACCTTAATGTTGATCAAGTTCTGTCAATCAAGTTTCAATCTGTTCACTAATTTAAATTAGTCGATATCGCATCTAGAGTGTATTCATGCTAAGTAGTTGAAGATAGTATGTGTTGTAAATAAATAATATATATTAAGAAATCGTATTTTTTTAAAAAAATAAACAGTTATAATGCATGTTTGTTATCATCAGATCATTAAACGAAAATTCCAATGGTCCAAATTATAGTTCAGCCGATTCACAATGTAATATATACTATATAATGTCATTGTTAGTGATTGACTATTCGACACTCTCTGGATGACTGTACACTTACAATCAAAACTTTATGCTTGCTCATAATGCATTTACATCATTCTCGTATATCGTTTTAGAATTATGAATGGCGTTGAATTGTTTTTGGATGCAATACCTGGGGATACTAATCCTGCAAATTTGTAAGTTTTTTTTCTAATGGATTTAATACTTCATTGTAGAGGTTTAAGTATCATTGTAGGGTATGATAAAAATATTTGCGAAACTTTTCTTATCATTGTTTTAATAAGAAATTAGTCCGTAAGAGTCCTTTTTAATATGTTTCTCATGTTTGCTGTTTGTTGTACAGTATATTATAAAGTTCTATCTGCATTCCTAAAAACCTAATATAAACATTCTCAACTACTGTTCTCTTTAGTTCCATAATATCAGGAACTATTCAGTAGCCTTTTGGTTAAATAGTTCAAAATTTTTCTTAAATTATTCATAGAACTGTGTTTTGTGTATGTCAAACAATTTTTTTCTTTTATGTTTATTAGTTTTTTTCAAGCGATTCATCAATTTTTTCAAAAATATACTTAAATAATAAAAAACGTCCCTTGTTAAAGTCGTTTGCAACAATACTAATTAGACAAACAGATATTTATCGTCCTTTACATAGTTTATTTGATATTGCCTACAAATGTCCTGGTACGACCAAGGGTGGGGAGATTCTTTTCTCGAAATGCTCTCACATGACCACGTGTATACATCCACAGCCAGGAAAGTCCTACTAAATGTTTTCTCGCGGCGGTGATGTTGCTTACAAAATTGAGAGAACATAAAGCGAATGTCCGGAGTTTTAACCGGTCTGGTGGATATGAGGGATCCCCCTAGGAGATTTAGTAAACCCTGATTTCAAACGAGTTGTGTACATGGGCTTCAGGAACCTGATGGAACAATTGGCACATGAACTTATTGTTGGTTACCGACTACCAAGGGAATGTATCTTTTTACGTTGCGCCACTGCCTTGTGGATTATACCTATAGGTCAAAGACCGGGAGATTGATCCCTAGGAAGACCACCTGCTTCGGTCTAGGCGCCCGGTCAGTATTCCAGTCGTTACACAGATCGAATGGTTAAGTGTGGTACATATGTATTTGGTGTCTCCTTGTACTAATAATTATGTGTTTAAATAAATAAATGAAGCTTATTCGATGACAGTTTCGGTTTAACAAATTAACTCAAGTGTTTTATTTAAAGTACGCCTAACAGTTCAAGTATAAAAACCATTATATTCCTCTACTGTCCAATAACAATACTTTGTTCAAATTCCCCACAATTAAAACAAAACTCAAATAACACATACAATACGATAAACTGAACAACAAAGACTCAGTTATAAAAGCTCATGTTAAATTTATGTGAAAAATCTTGTAGTATCTTGATTCGTCTACTAGCACTAACTGGTTAAAAATTGACTGATCAATGTATTCCAGTTTGATAACCTATCAGTGTATACACTAGTCACGGCTATATTCTTTCATTGAATAGAATTTTCAAGATAAAAATGTTTTAAATCTTATCTAGGTATACACCTGATATCTTTCGTAGATTTAAACCTATGTTCTTTCATATTCATGGTCATCAGTAAATTTATTCTTTCTAAGTCTTTGATCGTGAATGCTGGTGGGAGGCCTATGCTCCTTAATGAGGGGTAACAAACGTATGTAAGTGAATCTTCATCCACTGTTTTTAATATGTATCTTATGAATTGACTTGGTTTATTTCTACTTAAATCAATTTTAAATGTTCAACATCGAGTTGTATGTTTTGTTAATTTTGTAAGATTACAAAAATGTATTCCCATCACAATATACATAATATTGACTGTTGTGGTGTATTATTCTTTATATACACTCTTCTAGGCCATACGAACTACAAGATATGCAGTTTTATTCATCTCAAATACTTCTACTAATTGTATCTCGTCGTTCAAAACACAGTAAAGTTACGTCGATTCGATCATCACCTAAAATAAATATGAATAGTATAAAAGTTGATGAAACTTTGTTGAATCGTGAATTATCATCGTTAACATCAACGAGCAGTGATTTAATGCATAGTTGGCTTGTTATGGTACCGATTCGTGATGTATTGAATAGTATTGAAGATTTTAATGAAGAATTAAAACAAACGAATACAATTGCTTCAGTTGTCGATGAATCGATTCACACTAATTTGTAAGTTAATTATCATTCCTTGAAACCTTACTTACTTACTTACGCCTGTTACTCCTCGTGAAGGAGCATAGGCCGCTCATCAGCATTCTCCATCCAACCCTGTCCTGGGCATTCCTCTCCAGCTCTTTCCAGTTCTTATCCCTTTCATACCCGCTTCTATTTCCCGACATAATGTGTTTTTTGGCCTTCCTCTTTTCCGCTTTCCTTCAGGATTCCAAGTTAGCGCTTGCCTCGTGATGCAGTTTGATAATTTCCTCAATGTATGTCCTATCCATTTCCATCGTATTTTCCTAATTTCCTCTTCCGCTGGGAGCTGGTTGGTTCTCTCTCCCGGTAGGATGTTACTGATGATATCCGGACAATGGATGTTGAGTATCTTGCGTAGACAGTTATTTATAAATACTTGTACCTTCTTAATGATGGTTGTAGTAGTTCTCCAAGTTTCAGCTCCGTACAGTAGGACTGTCTTGACGTTCGTATTGAAGATTGTGACTTTGATATTGGTTGAAAGTTGTTTTGAGTTCCATATGTTATTCAATTGAAGGAATGCTGCCCTTGCTTTGCCAATCCTTGCCTTGACGTCTGCATCTGATCCTCATTGCATATCGATGATGCTTCCCATGTACGTGAAGGATTTTAGATCTTCCAGAGTTTCTCCGTCAAGTGTGATTGGGTCGGTGTTTTCCGTGTTGTATTTGAGGACCTTGGTATTCCCCTTGTGTATGTTGAGTTCTACTGATGCAAAGACCCCCAAATGTCCTGGTACGGCCGAGAGTGGGGAGAGTCTGCTCACCCCCTCGAAATGCTCTCACATGGCCACGCATATCTAGCCTCTACCAGGAAATCCTACTAATTGCCTTCTCGTGGCGGGGGTGTTGTTTACGAAATCAAAAGGACGAAAAGAGAATGTCCAATGCTTTAACCGTGTTGGTGGACATGAAGAGTCCACCTAGGGGAGTTGGAAAACCCTGATTCCAAACCGATGGTGCACATGGGCTCCAGTGTTCTGAGGGAACAAATGGCGTACAAACCAATCGTTGGTCACCGGCTACCATGGGACCACATCTCTTTACGATGCTCCATTGCCTTGTGGATCAGACCTTTAGGTCGAAGGCTCTGGGTTAGGCCCCCTAAGAAAACCACCTGCTTCGGTTTGTGCACCCGGGCAGCATCATAGCCCTCACACATATCAAATGATATTGTGTGGCGCATATGTATTTGGTGCCTCCTTGTACCAATATCTATGTGTTCAAATAAATAAACAAAACTGAAGCAGAGACTGCTGCTAAACTGATTGTCTTTATGTGCATGCGATAGGACGGTTAGGTCATGTGTGAAGTCCATGATTTTTTCAACGTATGTCCTATCCATTTCCAACATCTGCTGCTATCAATTTTTCAACTGATCCCGGGATTTTGTTAGCTTTTGAGCTCGATTTGGAGAAAAACACTCCATAACGAGATCTAGTTTTAAAATGCAGACCTTCGAATTCAAAATCAGTAGATTCAAAGTACCATACACACCACAAGAACTGATAAACAGTAAATTCGTTGCAAATATTTTGTCTAACTTTCCTTTCTTAGTGTTGTTGAGTGTAGTTGTGTTAAACTGATATTCATAACTACTATGCTAGCTGCATTGTTTTTTGCTCAATATTTTTAAATGCTTATTTTCAGACCAAGAAAAAATCTTTCTGAATACATTACACGCGGAAACATTGAAGCATTACCATGGCACGCTATTAAATTAACAACCAATGGCGATCGTTCAATTGTTTTCGTTGTAAGATATTTTCTCTTCAATTATTGAGTAGACTGTAACTGATTTTATAGTTATTGATAATATACGAACTGTGAATCTTCATGCCATCAATATACTCATCGAAACTGACTGATCACTGAGTAGTGATGCATTTCATATTTGTCTTGTTCTTTAGTTCTAATGAAATTCTGTTGACCGAATTGAAATTCAGCCACTAGTTTAGGTGAATCGACGTCGCATGCATTATTCTTCTATATCAGGTAGTTGGTAGAACACCCTGCTCGACCTGGGTTTCGTGCTAGTTGTCACTTGTCAACAAGGCACATCCTCAGTTTCCAATGAACTTCTACTTCCTGTGAGATTCGAACCCGCCTCCCAATCTCACAGTCGATGTCATCATTGAGCTACCCGGGCTGAAAGTGACCTCCCACTGAGCTGATGTATTCATAACTGACTCATCACTCAGTAGCAACCAATATTATATTTGCGTAATCCTCTAACTGCTGGTCTGATTGTATCGACCATGTTTTAATGTAGTTATTAATCTAAATAACTTGGCATCACATGTACTAAGTTTATTCTATGCTTGATTTCTGGAATTAGTCGGAAAAGGTTTGCTGACCAAACATTATCAAGACCTTTTCGTTATGTTTGGAGTGACTTCTTTTATGTGGGTGTCGGTTGTGATAAATCCGCGGTTCTACTGCTTATATACTTGAGAACGGGTATCACTGCAATTCCTATGACGCGAAGTGAGAAATCGGTATAAATGAAGATTTATTGGCTCTTGTATGGATGAACAGCTAAAAATTCATGAAAGATTACTTATGGGCAATGACATATTAGATTGCGGAAACTTTAGCTGTTTATTCCTTAATACATACAACTAAGACATACATGATATTGTTATATAATTCACAAGTGTGTTTTAATTCAATCCAACTAGGTAGTCTTGACCTAACTTACAATCAACTTTTTAAACAGACTTACAATGACTGTATTGATGCATCGGAGTAATCATAGAACTTTCAACGGTATATATATTACAACCAACCAGTTTTTAGTATGAAAGACATTAAATTTGACCAATTACATCCTTCCTTCTTTTGGAATCATACTCCCTACATTAAATAATTCTTACCATCATTGATACTACTAATATTCATACTCCTTTTCTCAGTCATAAGTTAATTAGCACCTAGCACAAATTTTTATCTGTCATAGTTCCCATATCACATCGGCACAGTTAAGTGGAAATTATCAAAACAAATACCAGAGTCGTAGAATCACTAACAGTATCGTAAATGTCCACTGCTAAGGAGTATTATACTAGGACGAAATAGCATTTCAGTGCTTCCAGGTTTTCAATGTTGGTCTGGAATTTATCGGTTCATGTTTTCAATTACAAGTATTATTTGTGATATAGAAAATAGGAGGTATAAATATTTTATAACAAAAAGTAAATGTTTATGCACCATTGTGACTAATTTTGAGCCATATCATTCAACATATCTAACATTTTTTTACATTAATTGAGTAGACTCTAATTAAGTAGTTTGTACCTATTTACACAACTTAAGCCAATTCGTTTATTTCTCATCTTTCCAACTTTTTATAAACGTGATGATATGACATATCAACTAAAACAGACAAACATCTATCTCTACTAGATTCTATAACAGTTGTAATTGTATCAATTTTTTGTAATCAATAATACTTTTCTTCCACTAGTAGTTCCTTTTCTTTAATAATTCCCTGCATTGTCTACTTCTTCTTATAGCTTTTCGAAAATCATTCTACATGTCGTGTTTATTTAATGGAACGACCAGAACCAGACGAAACTATGGTTGTTGATTATTCTGCCAGTGAAAGTCATCTACAAGCTACTAATAATCGTAACGATGTTGATAATGTTGGTGCGGGTGATACCAGTGTTGTTGCTGAAAGTAGTCACGTCATTGGAAAAGTGTAACCACTTGTTGTAAAAAGAGATTTGTAAACCTGTATTCTAGATTCGATGTTAACTATCTTATTGTAACATAAATAAAATTCATACTTATATTTGTCCCCTTGTGAAATTTTGATTTATAATTGATTGTCTGATGTGATAAAGTTTTTTTTTCTATTGTATTGCCAACAAACTACAATTTTGTCCAATAAAGTTTGATGTATCATTCTACACTGTGAGTAGCTTTTTGATTTAGGTGGAGCTTTTTTTCTCTGAGTTTGATCGACTAATAGTCAATAATCGGAAACTAGTTGTAAACATACTTCATGAATGGAATTAGAGAGACATGAAGGCCGACATAACCCAATTTTGTTGTACCCATATAAACAAAGTGCGATGAAATTAACTGGATGATTATCAAAAGAATCGAAACAGTGTAATAGTAGTGATAAGGATAAAGATTAAATAATGAGAACATTATTTTAAAAAAGCAATGAGAAGGTGCCACTACTACTCTGGGATCTACCACAACGATTTTATCTCATTGTGTCAATGGATTCTAGAGAAAAACAAAGAACATATGCATTTTAACTGATTCTTAGTCATTTCACCCAACATAAGCCGTTAGTCGCAACAAGCCAATAGACTTCAACCATGTAGTCTTCATCTACCAACAATCAATAAACTTGTGGATTGATGCCACATCTTTATTTGACCGTTGCTAGATTGGATAATACCTGTTTGATTATAGCATCAATTTAGTCTTAATTAAAAATAAATTTTTATACATTTTCATTTTGATTTACTTAGATAACAACTTATGATCAATGATCAATCCTCACCATCATAATGTCCCTTGATATTTCTCCATTATTTACATCACTCGTTTCATCCATTAAACCAAAAATTCCAGAATTATCATCTACTTTTGATGAGAAGAAAATAAAGAAAATTTCACCTAGTGGTTATGAATTTTCTTTTCAGACACGTGCTGAAAGTCTTCATTCAAGTCTTAAAGTTTTATCAAATTATTTAAAACGTATTCATCAATTAACAGCTGGTACATTAGGTAATTCAACTAAACAACGTTTACACGCTGAATTAACTGAAAATGTTACTGTTTTAATTGAACAATGTACTTTATTGTTAGTACAATTAAAAGATCTAATTCACACTACAAAAGATATTAATAAAATTAATCAAAGCACAATTTCAATTCATAATGATTCGAATATTAATAATAATAATCAACTTATATCACATCGTTTAACAATTCATAAACTACTAAGTGAAGAATTGGATTCTTTAAAAAAATTACGTGAAAGTGAAGTGAGTTTTTTTGGCAATATAATCGATTTGACTCTTTGTTGTGTATATATATGTTCAATTTTTTCACTTTTATGATTACTTCAAATCTTTCCACTTACTCAGCTTCCTTCTTTGTTTTACTGATATGAATTGTAACAAGTTGAACTGTTTGATAGAGAGTATTTGTAGCTCAGATGAACGTTTTAGGCGTTGTTAAGTTCTGTGGTATAAATGGTTTCATTGCTTTTATCTTTTTGGGCAACATTATCATGGCTTACATAATTTAGAAGGTCAGCTTTTTAGCCATTTCACAAACCTTAAATTAGCTCGCTATACTGATGGTGGCTTTGCTTTTAACTGGCTGTCTCTATTTATACCGAATTCTATCCTATCTATCATTGACGTTTTCGTTCTACTGGGCTACGATTTGCAGATATTGTGTTTTAAAGTACCTCAATTTAAGTAATTTGTCATTCTGCAGGTTTAACTAATTTCTTCTTAGATAGACAAAACTGTATACTTAGGTGTATAATTTCATACTACACAAAAGATAATATAAAGAATTTCTGGATAAATATTGTTTCACCAACCGATTGTTGAATTGCATCCTTTATCCCGTAGTTTGATCCTTAACACCAATTTAATCCTGTTAATCAAGTATAAATGGTCATCAATTGGCTAAATGTCTCGACAGTGGGGCGCGTTTTGTTGATCAAGTTCTATTGTGAATTATGTTTGGGTTCGGTATTTCTCATTTAGGAGCAGTCGAGAAGCTCTTCTAATACGAGAATAGATCTATGCGAACTGGATGGACTGAACTATCTATGCACTTTAACGATAATCCACCGCGCGATGAAATATGGAAAGTAGAGTATTTTAAAGAAAATATATAGGTCTAAACCCTAAAAGAACCATTTTTTAACGCTTTAAAATGCCATACCTACATTAAAAAATGGGGCGAAATAAACATGAGAAAATCTCATAGGGAATCTCAGGAAATTAGTTTGTAGGCTATTCACTCTTCAATCATTTAGTACCTTGATGTCAGGCCTTATTCTTCGATGTCGTATCAGATTGGAATCTCACGATAAACATTCAACCCTTCAACATCCCATGTACGCCTTACTGGTAACTTCCAGTCAACATAAATCCCACATCATTTTTTGGCTGCTTCCAAGCATCTAATAGTCGTTCTAAACAGTTCTAAGTAATTTGAAGTGTTAGAAAATGTAATGGATGTTTGTATTGATGTATCTTGTATGTTTGATATGGTGACTTTTGTCATATAAAATGATGAAAATGTCGTCTGATAAATATTTGGTGGTGTTGGAACTCATTCACCTATAGCCATAACTAACTTTGAAAAAACTAATTAAATATTGTAATTTTAAAGCAAATGTTTAGGATTAGACACTGAATTATTTTAGAGACATGGAGTCGGCTAGATCTCATCTCCCAAAGAAGTTGTTTCTACGAATGTCGTACTCATCATTTTGATATCATTGTCTTACATTATGCTCTTTATCGAAGAGATATTGTGAAATCTAACAGTTGTCACTATTTGTTCCATGGAGTTTTGAGATGTACATATAAAGCTGGAAAATGTACAATCTGTACGAATCAATAGTGATATGTACACGTAATTGGGTAAAAGTTCATATTTAATTATTAGCAAATATGAAATTATTGTAATGCTACACCAAACTGTCACATATTTGTCTCCTTTTAAAACATTCATCAAACAGATAGTGTGTGTAATCTCGGTGAATGATACTAGGCACCACAAGATTTTTACTACTTTCTGACTCGTAAAGAAAAATATGTAAAGTATTGTTTCAACAAAATCTTATCATCATTAACGATTCTGACAGTTTGAAATGAAAAGGATTAAAAGCGTACATTGTATGTGATAAACTAATCAGATTATGCGTCCTGGTTGATTATGATATAATTGTTTGCATTTATGGAGTACATCAGTACAGTAAGATATAAGTAGACTCGTGGAGATAAAAATTTATAAGTCATGAAAAAGAAATTTCTTTGGGATATTGCTAACGTTTCTTTATCCTCCTTATATACCTTCCTATAGCAGTAAGATATAGATTGGTGCTAGGCAGTTAAAAGAAATCCACCAGGAACCCTGCACCTAAGTTTCGTCCTATTTAATACACGCCATCAATGCGAACTTGCAGTCTTGTGAAAACTCATCTTCTTTATGGGATTCGAATTCGAATCATCAAGCTTCATGATCAAAAGTGTTACCACTAAACGATTCCAGCGGAGAATAATCTCTTGTAGGTGAAATTGCAAACAATGTATTATAAGTTGCTAGACTGTTTAACTTCCAATCCTTTTAAGTTATGTACGTATTTTTACTTTCTAAGATAGTAAACGATAGTTGACCTTATCCATTTTATGTTGTACGGTCTAGTAGTTGAGACATCTTGCTTTCTTCTATAAGTAAAATTATGTTATTCATACTCTTTTGGTAGTTATAAACATTTAATGTGCTAATTTTTATTTGTGTCATGTCTTTCCACATACAAATTAGTAACGGCTTTTCGTTTACTTGTTTAAATACATTAATATTTTTGCAAATAATGCCATTTTTCATAGCCAAATAATGTCGCTATCATATCTGATCAGTTGCGTAAGAAAGTGCATTTTATGAAGTACAAACAATTGAATGGTTAAAGTGCTCGCATTGCAACGAATCGGTTACAAGTCGATGTATTGTTTTGCCCACTTCTTTTTGATCCTATATGGTTATTTGTCTCTAGTTCATACACATACTCTGGGGCTTAAAATCTAATCACTCAAACTTTCATTATTTTGTTACACCTGAATTTCTTTAATATTTCGTTATTTCCTTATGTAGATCAGAAGACAACAACGTCTTATCGAATTTTCAGGAAATCTTGCTACTGGTGTACGTTCTGTTGCCGCTTCTGGTACAAATGTCACTGCCTATTTAAAGCGTTCCAACAAATATGATAACAGCGATACACAGTTAAGAAGACGTGGTAATAATAAGGATATTAATAAACCTAATGATGTTTTAAACTATCATGAATCTCGACAAGAAGAAAATTTCACAGAAAATGAATTACGTACACTTGAAGTTGAAAATCAAATACTCTATCAACATTTTACGCAAGAGAAAGATGAACTGCATCAAGTAGCTAAGAAAATCTCCGAAATTGGTCACTTAAACCAAACACTATCAGAACATCTTATGGAACAATTAGAGGTAACGTTATATGAGTATAATATTCTTTTAAATAGGATCTGTAGATTACTGGTTATGGCGTTTAACTTTCACATCGTTTCGATTCAGATTAAAATCACGCTCCATCTGCTTCGGTTTGGCGAACTGGGTAGTTTCACTATCCGTCACACTTAGAGTGGAGTTTGAAGCCGCGTATATATATATATATATATATATATATATATATATATATATATATATATATATATATATATATATCCGTAATCGGTAAATAGGCTACTTCTAGTGTGACAATTTGAACCGATCCATAAACGTGGCAGGTTTCAATTCGCTTTATTTTTTATTTCTACTCATTGATGTTCAATGAATATGCATTGCTATGGTTTATATGAAGAAGCGAATACTGATGATGCTGTAATTTTCGGACTATTACTATTTGTATTTTTATTGTGTAAATATTGAACTTCCTTATGATGCTTTTATACTTCCATTATTGTGAACTTTGGTAGGATCTGTCAACCAGTGTTAGACGTTTTATTATTCTTTAGTTATCATTAATTATTTACGTACCCATTGCTCTTTTCTCTGCCAATTATGACATGATTGTATTTTAGTATGATTTCTTATCTATAATATGTTGCGGTCTGATATTTCATTTAAAATAACTGTTTAAGATAAATATACTGCATACCTGAAATGCAGAGGTAGGAGCTTATCTTCTGTGCTCTCTTATTCGGACTCAGAACTGGATTATAGAGCAGGAGTTGCATATAGATAAACTATCAGGAGTTAACATTATCTCGACCCAACTGTTGGTTTATCTTGCCGACCTCTAGGTGCATTGTTGAATATGTTACTCAGTCTATGTAAAGAAACCCTAACCTGGATTCTGATTGGAGACTATCCTGTCACCAGTTTATGTAATTTTCTTCAAGAAAATTATTTTCTCTAAGCAGTAGGCCTCAACATACACAAGGAGAAAACCAAGGTTTTCAAATACAACACGGAGATCAGCAATCCAATCACTCTTGATGGCGAAACTCTTGAAGATGTGGAATCCTTCACATACCTGGGAAGCATCGTCGATAAACAAGGAGGTTCAGATGCAGACGTCAAGGCAAGGATTGGCAAAGCTAGAGCGGCATTCCTTCAATTGAATAACATATGGAACTCAAAACAACTTTCAACCAATATCAAAGTCACAATCTTCAATACGAACGTCAAGACAGTCCTACTGTACGGAGCTGAAACTTGGAGAACTACTACAACCATCATTAAGAAGGTACAAGTATTTATAAATAACTGTCTACGCAAGATACTCAACATCCATTGTCCGGATACCATCAGCAACAGCCTTTTGTGGGAGAGAACCAACCAGCTCCCAGCGGAAGAGGAAATTAGGAAAATACGATGGAAATGGATAGGACATACATTGAGGAAATTATCAAACTGCATCACGAGGCAAGCGCTAACTTGGAATCCTGAAGGAAAGCGGAAAAGAGGAAGGCCAAAAAACACATTATGTCGGGAAATAGAAGCGGGTATGAAAGGGATAAGAACTGGAAAGAGCTGGAGAGGAATGCCCAGGACAGGGTTGGATGGAGAATGCTGATGAGCGGCCTATGCTCCTTCACGAGGAGTAATAGGCGTAAGTAAGTATAGGTAAGTAAAATAATTGACCGATAACAATTAATATGGTTAGTTTACCTTTAGAATTCCACTTGCATAATACTCGTTAAAAATGGACAAGTTTCACTTGGATAGTTTCGTTTTGTTACTGAACATACGGTTATAAGCTTGGTGTGTTAAAAATAGTATATTAGGTTGAATATTAATTTTAATAAACAGATTATTTAAGCTTTGAAACTTATAAGTTTGTGAATTTTATGGTAAACACTGGCGCACTTCAAAATATATGGAAAATTCATTTTTAACTGTTATGTAAAGGGTTTTCAATACACTTACTGTATTATCCAATGTAAACAAATTGTATTTCATGTTAATGCATAGCAGATTGCTTATAGTTAGGCAAGATTATTTCACATATATACTACACTTTCGATTAGTTTAACATTATATTCATCCGAATGTGGTATCATGTCTCCTAAATCTACATCCCAGAAGTGGTAGTTTCCTGAATCTTTCGAAAACCCTTTAAAAATGATTTACAGAAAATCTATTACTTAACAGGTAAAAGTAATTGTCATTGAAAAAATCTTTTCGCATTGACCAGGAAATTAAGTCTGAATGATCACTCTTACGTATGACATGCAATGATCGGTGAGATTATAGTTTTTAGACAACCTTTGAGTCATAATAAAGTAGTATTGCGAGAACCTCAACTAATTACTAGGGTTATAATAAAGTTAGAAATTAATGTGAAGAATTGGGATTGAGATTTATGGTTACTAATTAGAGTTCTTTCTTACAAACTGATATCAGCTACAATGTTAAAATGCATTTTAGCTATATAGATAAGTGAACTGTGCACAAAAATTTAAGAGTTAGTATTGTAAATCTGATTTCACTGATAACTTATTGTCATATTGTAGTGAGCAAGAACACCAGTGGGGACAATCGAATGTATTTAACACAAAATTACAGAACTTGTTAATAAAATCATAAAGTAAATGCTTAATTTGCAAAATGTCCATCGATTGTCTCAAAATGAATCAGACTTCGTTGTTCTTGCATTTTCATACAAATTGCATTCTGTTTCCATTCTTTACTGTTCGATTCTCTTGTCTCTGCTGCCAGACCTTCTGTTCACGACTAACATCATATACTACTTTGTCAATATACGTAGCACACTCCACAATATCTTTTTAAACTTATCACAGTCGCTTAGACGATATTCCTTAACATTATGTTTGCTTATTTCTATTGTTCTAGATTTTAACTATTGCTGGTGTTGAAATTTCAATTCTTTTATTTTGTTTACTGTTACTTATAGACAACTGAAAAGATAGCTGACTCGTCTGTAACTGCCACTGAATATATTCGTCAGGGAAATGAATTACTTCGTGAAGCAATCAATTCTAAAGCAACTGTACAATTTTGGATGCTTTTTATCCTTATAATCTTAACATTTTCTCTACATTTTCTTGATTGGTTCTATCCATAAATACAAACATGTTCCTTGCTTTTTTTGTTCTATTTTCTCACTTAATTATTCTGTGATATACAATATTGGACTTACTATGTATTTAAAACTTTGTTATCTACTATTGTGTTTTTCTTAATGTATTTGACCTCGTTAGTGAATCATTTGTTATTATGTTGATCCGTAATTCCTGTTCATATATAATGTGTATTTCAATAAATATACAAAGATATTCGAAAAGTAAACAGTGTAAAGTCAGTTTACACTATGTATTCACATAATGTTCAAAACCAATAAACGGTGGACTGATATTTTGTTGCGTATGATGACAAAAATAAACCTCGAATTTATCATTTTGACAGCTAGCTTGAGGGTTTTTTTATTCATAGTTAATGAATTTCTGCCACATCAAGCGTAAAACATATACGGCATTTGACCATCATTTTTTGTTGTGAAATTGAAAGGATATGACTATGTTGCAGTATTACATATATATGTAATGAGTGACAGGAGCTCGTTCAGAATCATATGATACCTGGTAGTGTAGTAAGACAACGAAAAATTCCAGATTCAAACTGGCGTCTATAGGCTTTAGTGATAGTTGAAGAGTATAGTAGCTGGTACCATGTCAAACCGGCACAGATTATTCTAACTTCTAGACAGATGAATTTATTCATTCTTCTCAAACCACATTTGACTTTGTCAAATATTCGCTTATTAACTCTGACTATTTCCATATGATCGTATACGTATGAGTTACTTATTCTATTCATTATACGTCTGTAACATTAACACGGTTGAATACTGGTTGAGTGCTCGTGTGCCTGTGTGTGGGATCGTGGATGTTCAGTACTGAGGAGTCTGACATTGGAACAAAACGGCCGTCCAGCGCTTCCAGGTTGATATCACATCAGTGAGTCCAAGTAATCTATGAGAGCTAGGAAAATGCATCGATAATTTGTCGCGTCAATACCATAATGCAGGTTATTCAAGAATCCATGACGGTTCGACCAAACTCTTTCACTCATATACTTCTAACTTATGCGATGAACAAAACCTCATCAGAAGTGCAGTTGTACTAAGGAAATGACTATCGACCATCTACGAGGATTATAATTAAGAGATTGGGTAGTCGACCGGTAAAGATTCATGATTGAAATAGACAGTCAGTTCACAAGAGATACATAGACCGATTGATGGTTAATGAGGTAGGTGATTACAATTTCAATTCTGATCATTCTCTAACTAACCCTAATTCTGTAGATAATTCCCTGGGAGACTGTTCAACTTGTTAAAATGGCTATGAACAGATTAGAGGAGCCTTTCGCCCAACGGGATTGCGTATCTTGTAGCAGTGGATCACCGCTGTCTCTAGGTAGGAACCTAGATTTATGTGCCGCTAAAAGAGTAAAAATTAGTTAATTATAGCAAAACAGTCTTTAGACATTAGCAATACGTCAAGTTTTCTTTTAAAAGACTCCTTTAAAGTCTCTTAGACTAACTCAGCCAGCAATAAGTTTCAGCATTTTACTGCACTTAAGGAGTAGAATGTATACCTACAGGCCATTCTGTTGTGTTGTGTCTTTGGTTTCTCAATGTTAACCCTGAGTTTTGTGTTGGGACTGAGTTTATGTATGAATTCCAGAGGATTTCCAGAAGTGTTTTGGATGCTGTAAGTCATTAGATCACCTCTAAGATGCCTATTCTATACTGGGTAAAGGTTCAGGGAGCTCATCATGAGGTTTGAATTTGGGTCTTCTAACTGACTTCGTAGCTCGCCATTGGATGCGTTCCAAAGTATCCTTATCATTTTGAGTGATAGAGGTAACACTTCGTTCCTAAACTCTAAATGTGATCGACTGAAACTGTTGAAGATCAGGTGGAATATTCAACTGTCAAATTGGCCGAAAATACTCCTGACCGTTACCAGTACAAGGTTTACTCAGAAGGAATTTTTGTCGCAGTCGCCACAAGACTTCGAAGCACATGGTACCAACACTCTTAAATCCTTTTTTGCTTGAGGGAGTTTCCCAAGTCCTGTTCGTAGTTTGGAACATGTCTCAGATAGATGAGTTTATACTTTGGAGTGTTAAAGTTAAGATGTTTTCAGTTCAATTTTGAAGTTGAGTGATCCTCCTGAAGTACCAGTTTATCATCTTGGTTGCAAGCTTCTCTATCAAGGAATTTGTGTGATCAAAGGGATGCAATGACATTGTTTGCCTTAAAAATTTTCTTGTATGTCCGAAGTGAACTGCTTGATGAGAGTCAGTTGCCGAGACTCTCGAGAGGCGTACTTGTCTGAAGACGACATTGGAGAGGTGAGAAGTTTGTGGTCGGTAAACAGAGTCAACTCTCGGCCTTGTATGAAGTGTTGAAAGTACCGTAAAACACAATACATGGCAGGAGTTCCCTATCGAAGGTGCTGTACCTTGACTAAGTGACTTCCAGCCATTTCGAGAAGAATGCCAGGTGTTGTTTACCCATTGATGTAGGAGTTCCCTAATTGCTGAGTGAGGTTCATCTTATGAAACACCAATAGATGGTTTGATGTCCTGGCGTGAGAGCATGGTTGTTTCTGTGATAATTTTCTTAGCTGTAGGGAATGCGTTTTTGCGTTGTCTTCAAAGTTGATGAGCTTCGCATTTCCACGAAGTTGGTCTGTTAGGATTCTCATAAGATATGGAAATAACAGAATGAACAGCCAATAGAAGCTTGTCGGGCCGTTGGATGTGCGTTATTGCCTGGTTGTTGTTTCTTCTAGTTAATCAAGAATAGCTGCTACTTTGGTGAACAGAAAACAAATACCATGAGCATCAACAGTGTAGTCACGAAACTTCAAGAAGTTGGTGCCCATTTGACATTTTTGGATGTTTACATTAATACCGTGTTTTTTGGAGTTAGTCGCAAGCAGATTCTAGACGCCGATGAGATTTTCTGTCCGGATGTATGGTCAAACAGTTGTCTACATGAGCGTACAGAAGACTGAAACCTCTAAATACGTCATCGATGAACTGATGAAAAGTTTGTACGCTACTTACAAGGCAAGTGTGAAATTTCGTGGGGCCCGAAAAATGTGGTGGTAGCCGTTTTAGAAGTTTCATGTGCGACCACATGAATTCGGTCATATGTTTTGACCGGATGGATTTTCAAGAAAACAGTTGTACCTCTTTTAGGTAACAACCACATAGTGGACAAGTGGCAGGGGAGATGATTCGTACTAGTTTTCTTATTCTGTCGTCGATTTTTAGCATTCGGATTACTTTCATTGCTGTCCTTTGAAGGGACCATTAGCAAAGGAGATGATCATGAGTTGTTTGATCATCGAATAATTCCCAGGTCTATCAGCCTTCCTGCAAATAAGTTCAACTTTCCATCTATCACTAGAACTCACTTCCAACTTGTTGCATATCTTAACTCATTGTTCTTTTGTTACTATATTCTCTTAGCTGGAGATAATTTAGTCACATTTCATTCTAGTAACATTAGCTAGTATGAGTTTTATCTACTAGTACACCTTATATTTGTCTGTTCCACTACAACATGTTAAGTGCGTTTAATGGTTCACTGTTATGTATATGTGAACTAATGATTCCTTTATACTTGTTGACTGCTTCATTTCGAATTCCAAATACGATACGTTTATCGGAGTTATCGTAATTATGAACAAGGAAGATGTTGAGTTTGTTAATATGGTGGTACATTTCTTCTCATTCTTCGGAAAAGAAACATACAGCTTATTAAAAACTCTGGCTTTACAAGAACAGCTTATTTCTCTTCCTTATGCGTTTCTCAAGGAACGACTGCTAAACTATGTTAAGTATACAAATTTCGAATGCTGCAAAGAAAGAAAATTTTGTAAAATGATTCATCAGGACATCAAAAACTCCACTAGATTATTACGTCACTCCAATCCAGTGCGTACTCAAGGTTATGAATTGAGGATTTGCGATGCACTTCATGAAGATGGGCACAAGTTTGGTCAGTGTTTGTCCTGTGGCAGGTTTTACTCATTTAGTATTTCTAAATGCTTCAAATGTGGTGAGGTTGGACACACTCAATCAGCTAGTCACACTACGGCTAATTTTGCTGCAACTAATGCTAAAATTTGTAATTGTGATCTTATTAATTTGGGTATTTCTAGTGATCAATTATCTTTATCCACGACTTTAAAAAACGGTATAGAGTTATATATCAGTCCAGAGTTAAATGAAACTCAAAATCCTTGTGAGACAAAAGTTTCTAATCAACCAATTTCTTATCACGTCTCTCATGTTGCTGTACCAGATATGGTTTGTCTTAATGATTTAGATAATTGTGATGAAATTTCTTATAAATTTGAGGGAAATGTGTTGAGTGAATCTAACGATGGTCGAAAACCTGCTGTAGTTTTTATAGATGCTGATTTTTCCAATGACGTATCACTCTCCAATGACATTCTTAATAAATTTCAGGAAAATATTCCAGGAGGGTCAAATTCTTACGTCATATCAAATATTATTTATCTTCGTAATGCATTTGCTTCCTGTGGGAAACTTAGTCAGTGAGAAGCTCGACTACTAAATGAGCTCGATTTCGATTACAATTCAGTTGTCAATTCTAACGAATACTCCAGTTGATGAGCGAAACATATTTTAAATGAAGCCACGTCATTCATAACTTTGGAATATGAGGATCCAACATTATTTCACTGGTAGGTGATAGTGTTAGAAAGTCTATGATTCAAATTCTAGATATCAGTGGTTTCAGTACACAACCCACATGATGTATACTATCTCAGGACCTCAGTGAGGCCGTCTTAATTGCAATTGCCTATCCTAATACTAATGAGTTTGTTCTAGATCATACATAGTTCGCATCCAATACACAGACAGACATACAGCGAACCTAAGTAGACGTTTACTTGATCACAAATCCTAGATTACAACTTAAACTGTGTCGGCTGTGGTGTTTGTATGAACTAATGATCCCTTAGTACTTGACGTCCACCTGATATCGAATCGAAAATACAATACGCTCGTTTCTGCTCGCATAGATCTGTTCGATTTTAATTGGGGATCCTTGGTCAATACAATAGTTCAAATACTTCTGAATATCACAGAACCTCTTACAATCGTTGAGAAGCTTAAATAATTGAAGTTTTCCGAAATTATTCTCGTTGATAGTTTGTTGTCCGGTGGCCTAACGCATACATCTTAGTAGTTCTACTGCTGAGCTGTTTGGCAGTTTGACGTTGTGGAAGTACTGGTTTGACCTTCGTCGATCGATTAGGTCTCCACTTTTAAGGATAGCCTTTTCTAGCTAGTCATAAGGTTCAGAAACATTATCGGTTAACACACTGGGTATGACAAGGTAGTTGAAACCACGCTGCAATACCTTCACTACGCGGTAGAATTAAGCATATGGGTTTGTCACACCATGCTTGTTGAAGTCTGGTTCTGCTAAGCAAGCTAGAATGATGTGAATTTCAATGTGATGGAAGTGAGTGTCTTAGTCTTTAACAAGATGAATGCGAGTTCTGACATCATGAAAATTAAATATACAAAGAAGCGGAAAAACCCCGAAATGTAGTGTCACCATGTGTAAACGGATATTATGTATAGTATTACGACAAGAAATAGACTCACATTTCATCGTTTGATGCACCATATCGTGCTGGCATCATCATTAAAGGTCCCACACATGTTCAGGTTGTGACGAGACTTTTATATGTAATAACTTTGTATTTGAAAACTTCAAAACCTAATGAAATCAAGAGTAAGGCATGAATTGGCTCAAAGATATATTTAGAAAGAAGTCGATATGTTTAGATGTGTTTGATTAGACCTGGCTAGCTGTTGCCAGGGATGCTCAGAATGCATACACACTCATGACCTGGTGCAAATGCGTGATCAAGTGCCTTGAGCTAGGTTGTGTCCAGTAAAATCAATGAGGTCAGCACAAATGTCGAAGACAGAAATTACTTACGGCTTCATCTTAATTTACCCCTTATGGAGCAATGATGACTCCGTTATGCAACTATCAGGAAGCTTAAACTTAATTGGCTTGCCGTTAATGAACACTCTTCGGGAAATTATTTACAGCTGAAACCCTAACGATAATCTCGAGCTATTTGTTAGATAACATCTGAATACTGCATATCTCTGCCTCTCGAATACAACCATAGATTTAGAAAATGAATAGTGGTTACGATGACGTCCAATCCTGTTATATATATAGGCATGTTAACTATGGTGTGCCTGACCGAATGGGGTTGGAACTCGAGTACTAAGTTTAAATTTTTCAGCCTACCTCGAAAAGGTGACTTAAAGACCTTTAAAATCTTTACAGCGGTAAGATACCGACGGATCCTCAGATTTCTGAAGCATTCCATATGCATGGCAGTTTGAGAAGTCAGAACTGTTCGTTCTACTTTAAAGCAGAGTAGGTGATGAGATTTAGATGTATAGAAAACTAATGAAATGATTCTCGACCAGTTGAATGTATTCTTTTTGCTCCTACTAAAGGAAAATTTCACAAATCGGAATTTCCTCATCGAGTAACCATTTTTGGGAACGTACTATCTGAAGATGTGGTGTCCGTGTCTCAAACTTGAACACCAACGAAGAGAAAAAATAATCTGAGAAGTTAAAAGAGAAAGATTCCAACAGTGCTCTTCGGGCTTGCTTTCTACAGTACATGTGACTGATTCCAAATCAGAAACCTATTGAAATTTCTGAAGGTCGCCCTTCAAATGTGTGGCTGTTTTAAATAATGGACGAGAATTGTGGACGGTTAAAGTATATTGAGCTAGAAAACTACAAGTCGTATAAAGGAAAGCAGGTTATTGGTCCTTTCAGTGTATTCACTGCTATTATCGGGCCAAATGGATCGGGTAAGTGCTCTGAATTTTTTGTTTCAAACTATGAATCTTTAAAGTTTTTCTATATATATATATATATATTACGAAAATATTTTTACTAATGTTGAATGATATATGTTGTGGACTAACATGTATCTGAACTGTACATTACTCAAATACTTTCGAATAGTTTTTTTAGTTATGTGGAAAAATCAGTTAGGCTAACTTTAGCAGGGGCTTTGACCATTTAGCTTTTTCGTGAAAATAAATCTGTAGAAAACCTGTGGGTGTATACAACACTCGTGGTTTTGTAGCTTAACCATATTTTTTGAAGTCTATGATACGGTTATCACAACCTCCCTGTGCTTATCCCATATGATGAGTCCTCAGGTATAGTTGGGTTCGTGTATCCAGAAGGCAATCGATCCATTTGCATTGTGTATGCAATCAAAGTCAAGATTTTTTGCTTTAATTTCGTTAATTTAGGACGGTGTTTAGCTATTATAAGGTCGAGTTTAAATCTCATCGGTCCTCGTGCTCCTGTACAGATGTGATAGCTTATCCAGCTTCAAAATGCTCGAAGTTTTCAATATTCTTTTATCTTTGCGCTTAAGAAAGTGACCGTACCAGGTGGAAGTACAAAGTTATTCTGGGTTTCAGTAGTGTTTGAGCATTATAGTGTCCGACATTTATTGTTTTACACCAGAAAACACCATTGTACATGAGTGGTTATGACTAGTGATCTAACTTACGCGTAGTAAAACTTCAATACTCCATCAAGCGCACTGATGTTCGTTTCATATCGAAAAAGGTATCAGATTAATTGTGAATTTCTGTCTGTAAATTTGAAACCATCCTACTATCTGGAGCGTTTTAGGTTTCCTTTGTCAGTCGGTTAGTCAGTAACAACGTGGAACTTCGTACGTACGTACATCAGTTCGAGTTGCCTTACCATATTATATTTTCCTTATGTGCAGTATGCTAATGGGAAGTTTTTACTTCCGATATTTAATTTTCTCAGGCAAGTCAAATTTAATGGATGCTATTAGCTTTGTTCTTGGAGAAAATACTCGGCATTTACGTGTTCGTAGGCTTAATGTAAGTGTTTTACTGGATACTCAAGCTTATTAAAGGATTTAATCCACGGTTCGGTGGTTGGGAAACCCGTTGCAAAGTCAGCATCAGTTACTGCAGTTTATGAGATGCCTGATGGGGAAGAAAAGCGCTTTAGTCGTGTTATTCACGGTAATACATCCGAGTACCGTATAAATGGGGTCGTATGTTCCTGGATTTTTACTCAGCTCTTATCTTAGTCTGTTCGTGTTGATGAATATGCTGCTGCTCTGGAACAAATACATATATTTATGAAGGTGAAAAACTTTCTCGTTTTCCAAGGTGCTGTCGAAAGTATAGCTATGAAAAATGCACGTGAACGTTGTCAGATGTTCGAGGAAATTAGCAAGTAAATCAACAAATATTTAAAGTGATTTTCTTAGGTCTGCTGAATTAAAAGAAGAGTACGATATGTCGAAAATGGAAATGCAAAAGCTGGAGGAGAACGCAACTTTTAACTTGAACAAGAAAAAAGGCATTGTTGCTGAACGAAAAGAAGCAAAGATCGAAATCGATGAAGCTGAGAGATACAAGAAACTGCAAAATGAATTGGTTAGTAATAGGGTTTTACTCATTAGATTAAGTTTACTCGAAATTTCTTTCCTTGTTGTATGATTCAAATGGTTTAATAGGTTATGGACAATATAGAAAAAGCTTTTGTTTAACTGACTTGTACCTCCGGTTAGTGGCCCAGGTATATTTAGCTAAGAAGGTTGCTCTAATACACGAAACACAAGTTACTAAAGTTTGGTGTTCAGAATTTGTTACCCTTCATTAAGTTTCTATACTCATAACCAGTTTCTAGTAACACTCAGGAATTTCTTGGTAACACTAGGGGGATTCGGTAGGAAACATTTTTAGCCAATTAGTTTCACCCTTGTTACTGTGAAAATTGAAGGGCTTATTACGGTTCACGTCACTTTTCCTTCACTATTTATCTATGAGTTTTGGGATAGTCAGTCGTTGCTGTAAAATACTAGGTTGTATTGAATCAGATATAAGTTGCTTTGGTTGTTTTGATTGTTTTCCAAATATGCTTGTACTAGTTACAATTCGTTTCCATCCTGTATGTTCATTGCAATAATTGATTTTCTATCTAGATCCCTGTTCTAGTCATTTGCTCTACTTTTTTGCATCATGTTTCTATACTGTAGATGCTTCACCATCCACTAAGCACTTAAACTCCACCACGTCTTGGGGGCCCTGGAAAAGCTGAGTTAGTGCTGGTATTATTAACGTGGGAGCGTGACCGCGAAGTCCAGAGGACAACTGTTTAAGACCGGTCTCGCACAGCCTTTTTATGGGAAGTCTGTAGTGTTTTAGCTCCGCACTTCCAAAGGCCCTACCGTCAGAGACGGAAATCCATGAAGTGAAGTGGTATCGCATTTGAAGGTTGACCTTTTCTGACCGCAGCATCGTTGCAGATCCTGGTTGTCCGAGGGAAACACCTTACTACTGTTACATATCTCTACAGTCAGCAGTGCAGCTTCGCGCTCCTACCTCAATTTACTGCTCTTAGTCTTAGAGCTCTCCAACCGACTCGCTTGGCATGGTAGGACCTAAAGGAATATATGTTCTAGCCAACAGTTCATTTGAGTCATTACAATAGACAAGCCTGACTACCACGTCAAAGCAGTAGTTACGATCGGGTTTATCCAGATCCCTGTTTCAGTTACCTACTCCCGTTTTTAGTATTCTGCTTCCATAATGTAGACACCTCGTCATACACGAAGCATTTAAGCTTTGCTTTTTCCAGTTGATGGGACTCATTATACGCACTTTTTGCGAAAACAAAATTTAATCGTTTATCACTGAATAACTCACCATACGATAGCTTTGTTAACTGAATCATTTCTCTCATCACTTGTAGACGAAGAAACGACTGGAACTTCATTTGTTCAAACTTTATTACAATGATTTGGAAATTAGACATGTACGTGAGGAGCTCAAACAAAGAGAAGAAGCTGTTGCTGCTGAACATGAACAGCGTCAGTTGATTGAAGAAGAAATGAAGGAGAAACGTCGTGAATTAGGCAAAATCAATCGAGATCAGTCATCCTTAGAACAAGAAATTAAGAAATGTGTATGTTGTGATTTTTTTTTATGTGTGTTTATTATCGTGCATTTTCCGTTTTTAGGAGCAAAAGATTGGGAAGAGGAAACCTGAATTTATTAAAGTTTCGCAACTCTTGCGTCACGTTAGTGAAAAGCACAAAGAGTCCAAGTAAAATTGATTTCATGCATTGATTTTTTCATAATCTTAATTTTTTAATCAAAGAAAATCCTTGGAGAATGCTAGACAACTGCATAGTACACATCTACAAGAAATCGATCAGTTAGAGGCAGAATATGAGAAGATATCTGATATACAACGAGATTATGAGCAACAACAGTCTAAAAAATCACTTGAACAAGGTCGAGACCTAGAATTAGAGGAAACTCAGGTTTGTCTATATCCCATTATATATATATATATATATATATATATATATATATATATATATATATATATCGCTGTGTCCAGTCACCATCACAGTCAGCTCTCTAGTTGAAAAAAGCCGATCATTTTTGCCTGACTCATAGACTTCAGCTTAATACATTTTATGGTACTCACTGAAATTATATTAATATGGTATTTGGTTTTTATTATACATGAATTCCAAGAGGCTATCGTAACTACTAAATGGGACAATAAAATTTAACTGGTATACTGAAATCACTCACCACTCTCCATTCTTATTCAACTTTGTCGTTGACGTGCTTTTAGAAATGACACTTTCCACATCTGCCTTCCCAGGGTTTGAACTTCTACCGGGAAATTCACTTGTTGACTTAGAGTATGCCGATGACATAGCTCTATTTCGTGAAGACGCTGACAAATTGCAGAGTCTGCTGACCACTCTAAGCAACAATACAGGCATGTTCGGCATGCGATTTTCTCCCTTGAACTGCAAGATGTTGCTTCAGGATTGGGTTGCACCGCCACCCGAACTAGTGATAAGGAGTGAAGTAGTTGAGCGTGTCGACCGCTCCACTTATCTCGGAAGTCTCATCAGCCCTCGTGGTCTAGTGTGTGACGAAATCTCAGCACGGATACAGAAGGCTCGACTAGCTTTTGCCAAACTGCGTCATTTGTGGCGTAGGCGAGATATCCGTCTAGTAACCAAAGGACGAGTTTACTGCGCAGCAGTTCGTTCCGTCCTACTTTATAGTAGTGAAACATGGCCGGTAAGAGTAGAGGATATTCGTAGGTTACTAGTATTTGACCATAGATGCCTTCGAAACATGGCTCGTATATTCTGAGAAAACCGAGTAAGTAACTCAGATGTTAGAAAACGGGTACTAGGTAAGGATGGCAAATCAATTGATGAAGTAGTGAAACTTCAGCAGTTGAGATGGCTGGAACATATATTTCGTATTTCCAACTGCCGTCTGCCCCGACGTGCGATGTTTTATGGTGTTGGAGTAGGTTGGAAGAAAACTAGGAGCGGCCAGACCAAAATATGGCACAAATCCATGAAGTCACTGACAAGTGGACTGAGCCATGTTGGTAGGTGTAGACTACCTGGTTGAGGACCGCGAGATGGTAGCAACCGATAGTGAGAGACCTTGAATGATATGGCTCAAAATCGTTTGTAATGGTGCAGGTGCATCCACTCTTTCTGTTCTCCTAAACTCTAATCTTCTGAATTCTTCATATCTTTTATTTTCTTTCCAAATTAATTTCACTGGATTATATTCCTTAAATAACATCATCAAACCCTAATTTTCCTGATTACTACTTATGCTTTCACTACCTCTACCACTATGGGATTTGAATCGACAAATGTATCTCTGTGCTAATGTGATATGACAACTCGAACTGATGTACGCGCGTACGTACGAAGTTCTACGTTGTTACTGACCGACTGACTGATACTGAAATCAGTGAGAGTAGAGTTTCTATCACTGAAATCTTAATAGATAAATTTAAGCTTTTGAGCTGAGCCAATACATCTTCAGTTCAACTGTTGACAATAATTTTTATCTAAAACTTTAAAGGTTTCGTTATTTTTTGTTGAAAGAAACAGCATATTAACTGTTGAATGTAGTTTAAATACTCAGCCAGTTCGGGTTTGAAGCGAATCTCGCCTAGGAAAATATATAATCATTTATTTCATCATCACAATAGACGAAAAGTGGTTTCCTACATTGGAGCATGTAATTTCTTAATACGCAGAGTTGACTTAAAAATCAAATAGTTCTAGGGTAGTTAACCAAAACAAATCTATAAATTCGTAGGGAAAGGACTGCAACCTGGTTGCCTAGATTGAATTCGATGTTATAAGCTTAAAATTTATGACCAACTGGTTGTGAATTGAGTGTTTACACTAACGAGAGATACACTAAGAGTAAAGTCAGTAGATATTCAAAATGCTTGAGTATCAACATATTTTATCTATGTAGATGATTTCCCCATTTGTCAGGAGGTTAGGATATCCCGATGGGATAGAAATTACCGATTTGAATTCATGTAACACCTTCACATACAAAAGCTAATAACAATTTATACTTATGGTAGCTGTCTAAAACCTCAACAAAGTTTCATTAGATACTGTAGTCAGGTTTTATGTTGCTTAAACTTCGTTAACTGCAAAGTGTTTACAGACATTATTCTTACATCTTAACGATTGATAAATGAATGATAACTGTTAGGAATTATTTACGGACTGTTATATATATATATATATATATATATATATATATATATATATATATATATATATATATATATATATTGTTATTGCATATTTGTTAAGTAACTAGATTACATACTTATATTTCTTATTATAAGCCTTTATTTGACCCACTGGCTATTACGATACAATTCACCATTCTTAACTTATTCCAGATTTATCAGTTACAGCCTCACACATCCACTTTCGGCTTGATATTGTATAAATGTTATTTTCTATTTTATGGTATGATGCGGTCTGATTTGCTTGTATATAGACTGTGTATATCTGAAATACATGATTTACGCAGTATAAGCTGATATTTTTCTGAACTCAACGGGCTGAGCAAAACAAAAAGAACCAATAAGGACTCGGAGTTGACACTAGGTTTCTTGTGCTGATTAATGCGTCATTAGTTTGGCACAGGGCCAATGTCATATGAGTCGGTGTTCTAATTGGCGATTTAGTTATGTGGTAGTTGACATAACATTTATGTTTAACACAAATACTTTGTGAGGACATTAATTTATGCTGCTTACTATTTTATTCATTTATCCTTATTCTTTTATGCCAATTTTTTCGGGGGATCAGTTGTCTGAATATCATCGGTTAAAACAAAAGGTAGCTGAACGAACATCACATTTGTCCGCTGTGCTAGACAATTTAAATCGTGAGTATAATGAACAGAAAGATTTATATGATGCATTGTACCGAAGAAAAAATGAGATTGAAAGTTCTTTGAAACGTAAAGAAACTGAACTAAATGAAAATAAAAAACGCTTGCAAAAATTATTGGAGTATATCGAGTAAGTTGGTCATATATATAGCATATGATTAGTTTTTAAACTAATGATGATGGTATCGGACTTAATTTAGTAATCGAAATCAGTTGGAAGGCTCGTAAATTTGAACAGACTAAGTTGGATTAGATATCAGCCACTTCGAATTCAACTGTACAATATTTTAAGAGTGGTATGCTCCGAAGTTTGTCCCTCATTTATTTAGTCATTATAAAACTGGTGCTTTATGTACTTCAGATTGAAATTTTCTGTTGACTTTACCATGAATTTGGCAATGTACACTGAAATTCGTGTCACATGAAAATGATGTTTAATGAGCCATTTTTGTGAAATAAGTTTCCTAAGAGAAACTAAAATATTGTTTTAAGCTTTTAAGTCAAGAAAAACTATCATTGTCGGACGCTGATAAGCGTGCCTGCGTTCTAGAACCTGACGAATGGTGAATATGTGGTCGATGCAACCACGACCAAGTTTGAAGCCAGCCTGGTTTCCTCGTGTTTGCAGCTCACGAGTCTTTGTTAAGCGTCCGATGATTATTGAGGCTAGTATCTTAGATGCCAAATTAATTAAACTAATTCCTCTATGGTTATCACAGGATGATTTTGACCCCTTCTTATATATTGGGACAATCAGTGACTGCGACTACTCAGATGAAACTACGTTCAACTCCCAGATTTTAGCTAAAATATTAGTTGACCAAATCGTTAAATGTGGACCACCATACTTCAGGACCTCAGGAGCCAATCCATCTAGATCAACTACTCTTCCTCATTTCAGATTAGCTATAGCTTTTTGAACTTCAACTACAGTTGGGGGGCCTACTTCAATGTTCCATTCAGGCTGTTTTGGAATTGTGGGTAGTTGTAGAGTGGCTGAAAGCCAGATGAACTGCTCCTTAAAACGTTCCGCCCATCTTTCTGAACGTCTGGACTGGGGGCAGATAAGAGTGTCGTCTTTTTCAAAAATAATCTCACTTGATGCACATTGTACTAGTATTTATTCTGTGGAACTTTTAGTACATGCCTCTTGTCTCTACACTTATCAATTGTGTCGGCTTTTTGGTTAAAATTCTCGACGTTCAACTAGTAGATTTCATGTTATGACTCCGGCCACCAACGTCTTGGACATTCGGGTAGGATCGCTATGCATTACATGAAATATGCTCCTCTTAAATCCGAGTGCACAAACTTCTAACCACCTGTCGATTTACAATATGTTTTGTACCGATAAACTCAGATTAAATGTTTTTGTCAAATATCACTGAGCGATTGCTGTAACATATTTACATATACACTAATACTCAACGATTCTTCATTCTTATGTAATATTTAGCTCAAGTAATCGTGCTATAACCGAACAACGTGAAACAGAAAAAGCTATTCGGGAAGAAGTTGAATTGGCCACTAGACGTATTGATGAAATTAATGCTGAGTTAGAAACTGTTGTTTGTCAGCTTGGTGAAGCAAAAGTTGAACGACATGAATCATCTCGTGCAGCTAAAAAACAAGAGCTTATTGAAAATTTAAAACGTCTTTTTCCTGGAGTTGTAAGTAACACTATATATATTAATACTTTTTTAATAATTAAATTATCATGTGGCTACTAATCTTAAAAATTAGTGCAGTATTTTCACTCACAAATTCATGTAAACATATTTTTACTGACTCCTTGTTATCAATCTTTGAAAGCAATCGCTAACTTAGTGTGCATCAATTTTTATTTAAGTACTAGTGTTCACAAATAATGATATTAAATTCTATACGGATCACATCTAATAGGTATGTTACAAAATGAATCAGTTATGATACCACTCCCATGTCTCCCCATAAGTGTAAAAACGTTAAGCATCACTACAGCATTCCTGATTGTTTTTAACAAAGCAGTTGTCGTTGAATTCGCGTTTAATTTTTATTGTTCTAATTAATTTACAATAATTAATGCACCTTGTTGATACTGTCGAAGTTTATTGTATGTTCTTACATTAAACAGTTCGTATTTAGTAAATGATCTCAGTATTCCAAATACACTAAACGTATTACGTTGCAGTAGTTTTCATACTGCTAGCTTTTCACTTGCTTATAAAGTAGTTAAAATAAGCCGAAGTGATTAGTAATATGGAGGAATGTTGGGTTAGATCAGTACTTCTTTGTGCGCCGTTAACTCCTGTATGAAGTATAAGAGCTCACTTACTTACTTACACATGTTACCCCCGATGGAGCATAGGCCGCCGACCAACATTCTCCAACCCACTCTGTCCTGAGCCTTCCTTTCTAGTTATATTTAATTGTCGTTCATTTTTCTCATGTCTGTCTCCATTTCTCGGCGTAATGTGTTATTTTGTCTTCCTCTTCTCCTTTGGCCTTGAGGATTCCATGTGAGGGTTTGCTTTGTGACGCAGTTGGTCGCTTGCCTAATTGTGTGTCCTATTCATTTCCAGCGCTTCTTTCTGATTTCTTCCTCCACTGGAATCTGGTTTGTTCTCTCCCACAGTAGGTTGTTACTGATAGTGTCTGGTCAACAGATCCGAAGTATTTTGTGTAGACAGCTGGTGGTGTATCGGAGAATTTTTATTTTCCCTTTGTGTATGTGGGTGCTGCTTTGATGTTGGGTGGGTTCAGTGGGGCTGGTCGATTCAAGAGTTATTTGAAGTGCTCTACCCACCTGCTTCGTTGTTCTTCAGTTTTGGTGACTACCTTACCTTCCTTACTTTTCACTGGTCGTTCTGGTTTACGATAATTTCCAGCGAGTGTTTTTGTTGTGTCATACAGTTGTCTCATATTTCCTTCTCTTGCAGCCTTTTCCGCCGTCATTGCTAAATCTTCCACTTATTTACGATTGTTTGTTCTGATACACCTCTTCACTTGCTTGTTCACTTCTGTGTATTCAGCTTGTGCCTTGGTTTTTTCTGCTCTTGTTCGGCTGGTATTGATTGCTGCCTTCTCGTTCCTCTTTTCTTGAATCTTATCTAGGGTATCAACAGTGATCCATTCATTGTGATAGTGCTTCTTGTGACCCAGAACCTAATGACATGTTGAAGTGATTACCTCTTTTATCCCTTTCCAGTTGTTCTCTATAGTAGGTCCCTCTACATTGAGTAGATTGTGAAAGGCCTGAAACCTATCTCTGAGGACTATCTTGAATTTGTCATTATCCTGAAGAGCCACATTGTATGAACATTCCATGTACCTAAATAAATGGTTGCTCTGGTTGTCAGAAGGGGCATCGGCTTCATGACTTTCGAAGAAACTCGGCTTTCACCATGAGGCGTCATAACTCTTCTAAATAAAAACCTAACTCCCAAGACAAAGTTTACGTGGTTTGAATTGTTTTTTCTGGTAAGCGTTTCTAGCGATTTAGTTTTCTACGAGATGAGGTCGTTAACCCAACCCTCCTTTATCCGGGCTCGGGACCGGCACTAGCCCCATAGCGGCGCCAGGTGGAATTATGAGAGCTCACACTTGACTTTAATACTTCTCATGTCATTGTTGTGAGTCAGCTATGAGTTTATGTCATAATACTGATAAGAGTTAGCCAGTCACTCAGTCAGAAACAACTTAGGACACAGTACATATGTGCATCGGTCCAAGTTACCTCACCACATTATCACAGGGAGAGTGCTAAATCTCTTTATTTGGGGTTCATTATAGGACTACAGTACTTTCAAAACTAGGAATATTTGAGCTATTCTGATAAGATTGGTCTTATTGTGTGAAATAATATACCATATGTCTAATGTGAACATGTCATTTTCAACTGTCACACCACTTTGTATACTTTGCTCTAGGGAACAGAATGAGTATCATTAGGTGGTAAATGACTCGTATACTAAGATTAATTTTTATTTTCTGTAATATTATCATGATTGTGATTTTATCATTACTATCAAGCATGGTCGATTACTGGAAATGTGTCAACCATCACATCGCCGTTATCAAGTGGCAATTACGAAAGTCCTTGGCAAATATATGGATGCTATAGTCTGTGACAGTGAAAAAACAGCGAAAGAGTGTATTCAGTATATGAAAGATCAGCGTATTGAACCGGAGACATTTTTACCACTTGACTTTTTGGATGTAAAGCCAATTGATGAGAAATTACGGTAAAAAATATTCAGTGATTACAATTATGATCATTTTTGTACCTGTAAAATGAATAAATACCAGAAACATAATCCGTTATTAATAGATGCATTTACAGTTGATCGATCATTGAGTAGTAGTTACCAATATCATGTATCCAGTACCCTAGTTCTGATCGAATTCTATCGACCAAGTTGCGATGTGGTTACTAGTGACTGGATATCCCATGCACTATGTTGGGGCCATCTTTCATTCCTTGCAGTGGCCGACTATTTCACACTGGATATAACTGAACTCTATTGATCACGGCTTCTTTCTAGAACTTCAGGGATTATTTGCACAATATCGTCCATTCGGCCGCGAGACCGACTCCTGAATGCAGGGTCGTATTTGCTCATTTCCGGGGAGCCCCATACTAGGAGAAACATCCACAGTGCTACCTCGTTCTCAGTGGTGGTCTAGCTTAGATCAGTTCATGATTTAAATCATGAAAACTGATGTTTGTTGATTTGCGATAGTATTTATTACTTTAGGGCTAGTCAGATTTGTTCTCTGAACAAAATTATCGGTGAATTAGTAAACTGAATCATTCATCATGCATTTAATAATGTTAATGAATTCATTTCTGACTTGTTTTAAAATTGGGAGTTGTACGTTCTGTCGACACCTTTCATTTTTATGTTTGTAGGGCTCAGAATAACTTCAGATTAGAAATGCTCAAAGGGTTTGGTAATTTGAGCAAATATCATTTCATGAACTGCTTATTGGTTTTATGCCCTTTAGTTTTGATTATTGTGAAACTCTAGCACTGGCGTTCCTATTCCCCCAGATATTTTCAAAGTATTCTCTAAAAATTGAACTCATCATTCATCGTCTCAGATAGTAAACCACTGTGATTCACGACAGTAACCTCAACGGGCGTGACCATTCAATATTGCTTCATATCATTGACTTACAAGACTGAATAAGCTAGTATTTACTGATTTTTATTACACTATGACAGTGTCGTACTACAACAATGTTGTAATTAAAATTACTTCTTAACATCAGATACTCTATTAAACTACTCACGTGTTGATGGATATAAATCTCGTTGGACTGGTTTATTTCATTTATCAATATAATTTTGCAAGATAAACATTTTTTTCGTCTCGCCATATTTTATTTTTTGCCTTTAAATAGGGAAATCAGTGATCCACCTAATGTTCATTTAGTAATTGATGTTATCCAGTGTGATCCAATTATAGTAAAGAAAGCGTTAACATTCGCATGTGGCAATGCATTAGTATGTGAAACTGTCGAACATGCTCGTTATGTTGCTTATCATATGGGTGATAGAAAGAAGGTAAGCTAGATCTATATATATTTATATAGTTTATTAACAGTTAACCCTCTCATATCATTAATTATTTAAGTTTTAATATTTTCAAACTTATATGCACTGAGCGAAAAATGTAAGCTTAAATTTCTCGTTTGTTGACAATACGTATATGTATTCCGTGAATCCATGTATCTTAAAATTACAAGAAAATGTTATCAGTTGATGTGGATAGGGTGGAGATACTAAATACCCATACTATCGTTACTTGGGAATGTATATAAGGCCTTCTGAAAGTCAGTCTTTTCTGAATAAATGAGAAGTTTAGTCTGTAACTTTGTCACTAAATATCATGGATTTGTACCTGAGAAAATTAAAGATTCTTTTAGTTACGTATATGTCGAATGCCAAGAAATATTGATCAAGGACTTGTTATTATTTTCTTTCGATAAATAAGTGTATTAATGTTGATATTTCCCTCTGCCTGTAAAGGTGTCTACTGTTGTTTTGTGGCAAATTGTTTTTTGTTTTTTCAGCAGTGGTTTCTAAAATCTTAAACCTTTTTAATAACTAGAAATCTGTAGAGTAACTGAGGTAAGCCTAATATCTACAACCATTCTTTTCGATTCCTCATGCACTTTATGAGATGGTAACATCACTTGTGGTACTGTAATCCACTTGAAACATTTTACTACCACTACACCCTGGTGTAGCCCACATTACGACTTGTTCGTATCTTCTTTTTTAAATGGCATAATTCTCCGATAAACCTACCTCGCATGATTAAATCTTAAAAAGGTAAATATTCGAGTTAGTGTAACTTATTTAGGACTGTTAAGATAACGTCTACAGTTAGGCATACAATCAACTAAGTGCCAATATACCAATGTTTACAACAATAATACTGTGACATAATTTTAGTGATTCGAAATATAACTTTCAATCTTTACTTCATAGTAATTATTCCTTTTAAAAAAAATTGTTTACTTCACTAGACTGTTTCTTTAGAAGGCACTCTGTTTCAACGCTCTGGTGTTATATCCGGTGGCGCAAGGTAAATATTTAATTATTTATTTAAAGTTCAAATACCTTTAGTTATATCATCCCATAATCAATTTAAAAATGACAGTTTTTGTCCTCATGTATTTTCAAATCCTTTTTTCTTTTGCACAACTTTGTGTTATTTGTCAATTATCACTTCTATGTCGTTAATATTCGTGTCCTAATTTGTTACTCTCCACACCACATTTTTATGATAATTTGTATATATGCCTCATTTTTCTCTAGGGTGAAAATAGATCTCGTCTGAGATCTGTCTTCTTTCCCTTCGCTGCTTTCGAAATTTAAAGTAGCGATAGTTTGACGAATTCGTCTTTTACATTCAAGTCAAACACTGTTATCGATCCTCTTGGTAATTGTTATAACTTGTGACCTTGTTCCCAATTATTGTATAACGTAATGTTATCACCAATGACGCGTAAACCCACACGAGCAGTGTAGAGTCTTTATCGGTCCTTCTTCCTGCCTGTTGAGTTCAGAACACAAATCTCAGCCTCCGCGAAATGAATCATTTATTTCAAACATGCAGGCACATCTAGCTGACGAGTCGCAAATAGGATGAAACGCTCGTCCTGGATTCCGCTGCTAGCCACTATCCATCTTTAATTATAATACTGCGTTTATATACAAACCAAACAGACCACACCACACCCTAAAACAGAAAATAACATTTGTACAAGATCTAACCAAAAGTTTCTGTGAATGTGGGAGACTAATTAATAGACTTGGCATAACTCAAGAATGGTAAATCGTATAATAATAGTCTATGTATCAAAATAAAGCTTATAGCAAGGGGAATAGGAATATAAATGGTTTACTTACTTAAAAATTATACGATAAATTGTCAATAAATTTTTGCATCCTTATCTCCAATTCTACATAAAACTCGACCTGATCTCAACATTCCTTACTAAGTGATTCTACTATACGATCGATGACTCGAAAACATTTCTGATCAACATAAATAAATTAACATATTTGTAATATCCCAACGAGTAGAAAAATTTAATTTTCTGACGTTTCGTGACTCAGTGTAAGCCACTTCTTTAGAGAATAAATAAAACTTTCTGATCAACCATCAAAAACGTACATATATCTAGTGATTTGATATATTCCACTTGGAAGCTTGTAACTAAACTAATAAGGTAGAAAAATGATTCAATAACTTATGCCATTCACCTTAACATTCTGTTTTTTTCTAATTTTTGGTTTAAACTTTTTTCAGTAGTATTTACATACTCATGTAAAATAGAGAAATATCCTGTTAGTTTGATGACGAGCTCCTGTGGCCCTCAACTTCCCAGTCGAAAGTTATCAATTTTCCTGATATAATCTTAAAAATTCCAAGGACCTCATAATCAATCATTTGACGTCTTTTTCTAGTGGCTACAAAAGTAAATCAATAATAGCCATTTGCAAACGGTATATCTCTATAGTATTATTCAAATGGCTTGTCGATACTCTTCTGAAGGATATATATATATATATATATATATATATATATATATATATATATATAAAGATTTACTGTTATGTTTTGTTTCCATTTTTGTCAGATATAATATAAATACTAACGATTAACGTCTTTAACCTGATTGTCGTGTCCTTTTGTTTCTGTGTTTTTAAACAGTGATTTAAAAGCTCGCGCTCGCCGTTGGGATGAGAAACAGATAAGTACACTTATGTCTAAACGAGATGCTTTACAAAATGAACTGAAAGAACAATTAAAACGTAAACGTAAAGAAGCTGAATTGCGAACTATTCAGTCACAAATCAAAGGTCTAGATACTAGACTAAAGTATACATTAAAAGATAAAGATAGCACGGTTAGTTATGGACATTCATACTTGTTTCTTTGAAAGAATCTTTGCAATAATTGGTTACTGAAATATCTGTCAACTTGTAATGTAGCTCAGTTGGTTAAGTGACTTAAAAGCTTGTTGATAGTTATTAGTATATCATCTTTATAATCTTTTAATAGTACTCATAATTCAGTTCAATACCCACCATTTAATATTTATGTTAATCTAAGTTCAAATCTATGTATATTTAGCTATGAATCACATTTAATTTGTAACTGAATTCTATAGCAATAAGTGACTCTTAATAAAGGATTTGAAATACATGCTCCCTAGGTAAACTTGTCTAAAGTTTCAACCAAATAGACTGATGGTATACCTGCTAAAGATGTCTCGATTTGGCGATTTGTTAACAATATTATCAGATTATTAAACGAATGATAACAAACTTCAGTACTATTTCGTTTTACATCAACGACTTAAGAATTATTAGAAACTTGTTAATCAGTCTTTCTCACATTAAATTTAACTGTAAACTAGTAAAGTGAACGAACTGATCTTGTTTGTTTGAACTGTTTGGATTTAGCAGTTAGAAATATCCTTACTTGTAGAAAAAAAATAATTTAAAAGTAGGAAAAAAAACGCTAATACTGTTAACTTCACATTAAGCTTAATATTTTTGATCAATATATTATGTACTATGTTAGATATATACAAAGTTTCTTTTTTTCAGGAAGAGAAACTTCTTAGTACAAACGAAGAGGAAATGAATCAAATTGCTCGTGAATTAGAAGAAGTCGAAGTAAGAGAAATATATTTTTGTTCATTCTCTGTGAAAATAATTTTAAACATATCCAATGTAGTAGTAGTGTTAAAGATGAACTAGTTTCCTTAAATCTGTCAGCTTAACTTACATCTTGTTTATAGTATGTTTTACAGACCTATATTTAACACTGACTTCTTGGTTTAAGGCATTCGACTTTTAGCCACTTAGTTCGGGTTCGAACCCTACTCGAACTACTTTGGTTTGGGCACTCGTGTATCATTATTAACCTTCATATTGAGAATGTAGCTCATACTCAAGTACCTGGTGATCGAATTAGTTCATAATTTATATATTATCCTTGTCAAATTTACTCACCAGTTCGTGCATTTCTCTCGATAGAATATTCCGATTCATCAAAAAGATCAATATGTTTTGTTTTGGTTTTCTTTGTTAATTTGATTCGTTCAAAGTCATTATTAAATCCATTATACCAGTTTCTTCGTACAAGTTTTCACTAAGTAGTTTTGTCAGAAAATGATAAAAACTAATTGTTACGATTATTAGACTATTGAAATGATTATTTGTTTAGTCAAACTAATGAATTTCTAGTGAATTATTCGTTGATGCTAATTAAACTGATCATATATTGACGTTTTATGATGACAATATTTCTGATTAAATCTTAATGGTATGTCTAGTGGTTACGACACCTAACATCCATGCTACATTAGTTTGAAGCCTACTCAACTTACTTTGATTTGTTATATGTGGGCAGACAGAAAACTGACTTGATTATTTGACTAAGAGAGCAGTCTTGTATTTATACAACTTTTATCATGTTCGTTATATTACTTAATGTGTTGTCAACATCGCCAGCTGTTCTTTTTTCTTAATGTTTTGTTTACCTCAGGAAAGTTTAGGTCGTTGCCAGACAAAAATGCAGGAATTACAAATATCAGTTAATGCCGAAAAAGCTAAAATGGATACTGTGGAGGATACAGTATTTCATGATTTCTGCGTACAGATCGGTGTAGAAAACATTAGGTAGTTAAAAAATTTGGAATATGTATATAGGATTATCAAGATTTCCTTTCATTGGTAGTAACGTTTTTAAGAGAAATAATTTTTTTAAGTGTTATTTTAACTGTTTACAATGTGCGTATTCATCTCCGTGTCATACTTAAAAAGGAACTATTTTAAGTTTGATAAGCTGAATAAACAAGTCATTTGTTTATGATGTTTGCTGTTTATTTGACAATAAAAATAAGTTCGTAGAGGTAGATATAATTAAACGCATGACAAAACAGATCAGTTTGAGTCATCTCTTGAACGGTAAAATCCATTAGCTAAAGTACCAACATATTTATGTTGGTAAATATCCCGTCAATTGGTGTATCTAATGTCATAGTTTTGCAATCAATCAGTGATAAAATCTAGACATAATTTTCAACCTTCTTGACATGGGTTGGTCAGACATATTCTCCACGTCGAACAAATCCAAGCTACTATCTCTTCAGCTTTAACTGATGTGTCTCAGGAACTGATCGTACGCAGCAATGCTGGGTTTAGATACAGAGTGCTCTGTACAGATGACGAATAAGTTAATGATTTAGGAATTCTTCATCGATTGAGGTGATTAAAATATGTATTACGTATTTTTAACCACTACTTACTTCAACGAATACTGCTTGCTGTAGGAGAAACCCTGACGATAGCTAAAAGTGCCCAAAGCAATATGTGATATATCAGTCCATAAATTTATCAACTATTTGCTAAGATATGCTAGTAGGTACAAGATACGTATTTGGAGTTCGCTTGATTACCGTAATTAGTTTGATGTTGGTTGACATGTCTCAAAATGACATAGATGCATTCATTCCTTATTTTAAAATATTTATATGTTTTCATTCCACCACCATATTCTTAATTCCTAAATCGTATTGTCTCCGTCTAATCTTTCTTACTATTACCACTAGAAATGTTATTACTTCTACTCCGTCGATACTTGTCTTGAAGATTTTATCTCATTATATTCATTTGGTGTGGCAACATTGAAAGAACATGAATTAGTTTAGTTTATCTCAAGTCACCACAATGAGAGAAAATGAAATCGATTAGAAACAAAGAAGACGAAATAATGCCAACTTCAATGTAAATCTAAGCATGAGAAATGTAGTTCAAAAGTAAAAAATAATAACGAAGTATGAAAGTCAGTGGATAACACCTAACTCAAAATCTAAATAAACTTTTTAAATGAATGTATTTGCACCACCGGTCAGTCGTTGAGCCATGTAACCTAACCAGTGTTGCATTAAAATCCTTTGTACTGTTTATCGTCTGTTGAAAAAAACAATTCACTCACTAAGCTGTGGCATGATATTAGGATGTATTTTGGTTGCAGGTAGCAGATCGTGATAATTGTGACCAAGTATAAAACTTGGACTCAGAAATTCTCTCCAATCGACTTCAAATAAATTAAACCAAACTTAATCCCATCTCAATACCTTATCACCTAGCTTAGCAACTATTTCTCACCACTAGCTCATTCAGCCCAAATATACACAATATAAAGTCACTGATAAACCATTTCAAAGTCAGAAAAGTGTCTAGCTCATTCCGTAGTAATTCTTCTTTATGGTGTTATGAGGGACTTAGCTTAGTAGTTTGACTTCTATCTGAAGTTCTAAACCCTTTTCACCTACTTCAGTTTGAGCGACTGGGTAGCATCATTAGGCTTCATACCTAAAATGTGGCTCATACCCAGGTACGTAGTGTGTTGATTTTAATTTATTTTATGGATCACTACCATAGAAGTTAGATATTGTAGGTATTTTGTTATCGATTTCCTAACTAAATATATTACTTGCATGTAATGAAATTAACAAACAGTTTTCTTCAAGGTTACCGTAGGTCTGGTATTTGTTTTATTATGTTAGTTGATGAGTTAATGATACTGTATAAAGTCTTTTCAACGCATGTTTATTTTATTTTATTTTACATTCCACTTAGGCAATATGAGGATCGAGAGTTAAGAGTTGCTCGTGAACGTGATCGTAAACGGCTTGAGTTTACAAATCAACTTCAAAGAATAAATAACCAACTGGAATATGAGCGATCACGAGATACTGAAGGTTTGTTTGGTTCGGATTGTTTCAATATGTATTTTATACACATTTTCTTTTAAAATAACGTTGATAAATGGGATTCTTACAATTTAATTATACAGATTGGTTTTCTTTTAAATCATGTTTTAAGTTTATCGTCTAAAGTATTCTAGATGCTTTTGTAATTTGTGGTCGGCAGACACTAATATGGCGGATGAGATACTTCTAGTAACAATGATGATCTAGTTTGACCAGATAGACTGGATGACTAATACAGAACGAAATTTCAATGAAATGGAACAGTGGTGCAATGATCAAGACATTCGACTTTCAGCTAATATCTCTTGTTTTGGCCTCGTTCTACTTTCTGTTGTCTAGGCAACCGGTTAATATCAAAGCCAGTTACACAAATTTATAATTGGTAAAAAGTTAAAAATGACTCTGTATGTCCGAATTCTGCTGTCTTTTGCTGTGGTCCTAGCTATATTATATTTCATACTTTCTAAATTTACTGTTGTGTTTCATTGTTAATACGTCATTACTAATGCTGTAACGATTGATGATTAGTGATAATTGTATTCCGCACAACCTCTCATAAAGTCAATCCCTAATTTATTAGATATTTAAAAAAACTGACCATCCGTCTTGTTATCTAAATAACTTCTATTGGAGTAAGAGGTAACATGATTTCAAGTCGTCTACTAACTAATAAATTAAAAGCGAAAACCATAACGGTGATCTAACTTCAGTCGATTCATGGTCTCAATCAAAAACTATTATTGAAGTTGAATTTACGATTGCTATGCCAATTACATTTTTTGAATATCTACTTTTAGTCGTAGGGAAAAATTATTAAATTTCCGGTATTTTTTGAAAATTTAATAAGATCTGTTTAAATCAGTTGTTTGTCGAAGAATAAAATTGTAGTATCCTCATTACTAACCATTAAAACCAACCATTACAAGTTCATCTCTTGGTAAACTGTAACATATGAAGTTATTTGCATGTTATGAGTACATTCTGATAATACGTTTTTCATGGTATTAAAATTGTTATATTTTTCACTGTTGCTCACTACTTTAAATACCCAGACATAATACTCAAGTGCGTTCAGATACCATTAAAAAAATAAATCATCTCATTAAATGTGTGGATTTATCACTTAAATAAATGTGAATATCAGTTACCGTTTCCTGGGATGTTACCTTTATTAAACTCCATCCCTGTAATAAATAATTTTAAGCAACTGTCATATACGATACGCCAATATTCATCTATCCATCTAGACCTTTAACTTTCAATAATTCACTGTCAACTTCGAATTTACCATTTAACTTGTGGTCCACTTTCCATCTAAGACTACATACCAATATGTACTCCTAACTCACTACGCATATATATTTAGTGCCCCCCTGTACCAATATTTATGTGTTTAAATAAATAAACGCAGGACCTTCAGGTTTCTCAACGAGCGTTTTACCTTTAGACCATTTATTCTGGATCCGATGGTTCACATTTCCAATATCATTTAATCTAAGGTATTCGGTGGGGCCGATTGGCTTTCGTGAACTTGCGTCACTTGTGTTGTAGGCGAGATATCAGCCGAATTTATTGCGGAGCAGTTCATTCCGTTCTACTTTATGGATGTGAAACATGACCATCAAGAATAGAGGATATTCGTAGGGTACTAATATTCGATCACAGGTATCTTCGAAGCAATGCTCGTGTATTTTATGATCACGGAGTAAGCAATATCTGGGTTAGGAATGGGGTACTAGGCGATTATGACAGATCGATAGATGAGATAGTAAATCTTCACCAGCTAAAGTAGTTGGGACATGTGTTACGTATGTCTGTTCACCGCTTACTTCGACGAGCGATGTTTTGTGATGTAAGAGCTAATTGAGGCCAGACTAAAACATGACATCAAACCATTAAGGCATTGACAATCGAAGTTTGGCATGTTAATCGGTGTAGACTACTTGATTGGAGTCGGCATGATTGTCGTAACCAATGATTAGAGACTTTGAATGACATGTCTCAAAATCATTTGTAATGACGCAAATGCATCAGTTCTTTGTCTTCTCCCAAATTCTGACAATCTAAATCCCTCGTAACTTCTTTGTTTTTATTTTGTTAACATATTTTCTTCTGGAATCATATCTTCGATGCCCAATCCTTTATGTTACTTGTGATACTGTTACTACCTCTAATATTCTGAGATTTGACCTGACAGTTTGTTCTCTTTGTGTTAATGGGATATGGCAAATTGAACTGATGTACATATGTACCAGAATCTGTGTTGTAGCAGACTCAATTACTATGGTCATTGACAGTGGCGAGCTAGATATAACAAGTGTTCGCTGTTCCCTTATTTTATAAATTTCACCTATTTCAGCGTTGAATTTATCTTTACATTTGAACAACTAATCCTGTTATTGTTTATCATATCATATTTCTGTGTAGCAAATGTTAAACGTTGGGAAGAGACTGTTTCTGTTGAACGAGCTGAAATGGATAAATGTAAAAAACAAGAGAAAAAAATTAAGGAAGAAATGGAACAAGAAGAGAAAAAGAAGACAGAGGTTGAATCACGTGTCGGTGAATTGAAATATCGTGCAGAAACGCTTGATGGAGAATTAGGTGAAATTCGTAGACGTTTAGTGAATAAACAACGTGATATTCAAAAATTACAGAAGGATTTGAATCAAGCCGAAGCGAAATTAGAATCTAGACGAGCTGAACGTCATTCACTTTTACAAGCTGCTAAGGTAAGTGAATAAATCGTCACTGAATGTATTGATATGCGTTGACATTTGTATATCATGTAAGGTGGTCTGAAGTAACTAGTGGAAAGCCTCATTTGATCTAAGTTTCGTGCTATTGTGACGTACTACTTGTACGGACGGATATAAGTAGTAGGTATCAGCAATTAGAAGTAGAATTCTTATTGACAGAAGAGTAAAGGAAACAGTAAGCAATCGAAACAACAACAGGGACGAAAGAACGTCGGAGTTTGTAGGGAGAAACTCAAGGAAGATGGGCAAATAGTGTATTTGATGTACTGTTTTCATAGTTTACAAATCTAGTATGTGATTTTGCATTTGAAATAAATTGGTTCACTACACAAGACTTCATTCACTGCCATCACAGAGTTGTTCAGACTGCAGCTAGCTGAAATGTTTATGAGTGATTCGTCACTGAGTAGTGAACGACGTCACAATTCTCTAGTGCTCTAGTCCTAACCGAATTCTACTGACCGTGTTGCAATGTGGCCACTAGTCTAAATGTAATTATTTGTCCATGAAGGACGTATCGTCTGTCTTGTTGTCATTTGCAAGAAATTTGTTTTTTATTTTCATGACTATAATAAGGATTATCTAAATAATTCCCTTGTATTTTAATTTTAGATGGAGGACTTAGATTTGCCATTGAAACAAGGTTGTGATCCAATTCCTGAATTGAATAGTCAGTTGACAGATAGTGAAAATATGGATCCTAGTACAGAAGAAATGGCTCATATTTATGAATTGGAAGCTCGTTTGCCGATTGATTTCAAACACCTTGATAAGCCTTTACGACAAATGACTGATGAGAAAGAAGTCAATAGAAAGTAAGTTATCCATACTGATTACGGTTTCAAATACTGAGGTTGTCTTTCTTTTCTTGTTTTTACGTCGATCATTTTATAGAGGTTCGATTTTGATTTTTGCGAGTAAACTACGTAGTGTAATAGATCCTGTTGGTCCCTCCAGCGGTATTCAGAAATTCTGTCCAGTATAGCAAAACACTACGCCTCTATTACGTAACTCCCAACTTAAAAATATTCAACGATATTACAGATTAAAAATTCACTGCTTTTTATCATTTTGTTCTTGACACACTAGGATTTTCGAAAATAGCAAATAATAAAACTATTACTATATTAGAATACATAGAACTGACTATCACGTCAAGGTAGAGGCCAAAGCTCAGTATATTCAGTGAGAAAATTCAGTTATACATTTTGTTGTATTTCATCTTGGTCATTCACTCACCAATAAAAAATTCCCTTTATGACATTGTGGTATGGTGCACACGGTCTCAAATGATCGAAATGCGATTGGCCTTACAGAATGATTCTGTTGCAGATCATCTGTCTTGTTTTCTGGCGTATTTCTAATTGATGGCTCGTGTCAGCAGTTTTGTTTTATAGTCATCTGTCATTGGGTTAGGTCGTAACATTGGCATTTCATTCATCGATCAACATCTTACTGATTTATTTTAACAATTTAAAACTCGTTCACTTAAAAAGCCATAATTTTTAACACATGGCATAGTCGTTTTTTTCAGGATACTTGTTTGCTCGTATAAATCCCTTTTTATATAAGCAAGCATCAATATTCATTGGTTTGCACAACAACCTCAAATGGTACTGGGACGTCTTAATGTATATTTCTAAACAGTTGATTAAATTAATTAGATATCCATCCCAATGTATTTCATCCTCATCCAACATACTGACGATAAGCTCTATCATTTGTTTGTTACAGATAAAATTCAAACTAGTTTACTAGTCTTCTAGTATCATAAATTTCGAAAAAGCGTCTTTTTGTCATATATTTTATTGTTTTATAGAGCTGAAGAAATGCAAAATCAAGTTGATTCAATGTTGAATAGTTTGGCTCGTATACAAGCTCCAAATTTAAGAGCAGGTGATAAATTAGGCAGTGTTGAAGAACGCCTACGATCAACTGAAGCTGAATTTGAAGATACACGACGTAGAGCTAAACGGGCTAAAGCTAGATTTGAACGTGTTCGTCGGTTACGGTATAATGCATTTATGAATTGTTTCAACTCCATCGCTGATAATATTGATCCGATTTATAAAAGTTTATCAAGAAATCCTGGTGCTCAAGTAGGTTTTGCATAGTTTATACATTTGTTATGTGATATGCTAAAAAAATGAGACTGGTAATGTACTGAGTGGGACATTTCTATGTTAAACTTATAACGACTGTTGATTCAGTCACAAAGAAAATTGAAGTAGATTTTGTATTTTTGTCTCACTCCATCTATTCATCTTTACGAAAGTGAAAACAGTCGACCCATTGTTTTGTCTTATTTCAGTTATCATAAAGTAACAGACTGGTTTTCTGTGTCCAAATAATCGCTCATTAATAATTAGACACTTTTCTTTTTGTCATAAGGGGTTTGTGTGGATTGTTGGATTTCGGGAATAATTTGAAACAAGAAGATTCATCCGGTCGATTAGTAGTAACTGAATATTGATAGGCTCTACTCCTTCTATACTTCGCTTTTGAGAATATATAAGTTTTCCATTATCGTTTCTTAAATCCCATACAAAAATCCAGTTGATTTCATACCAAATCGGATTAATTTCTTAGTGAAGTACACTTTTACCAAATGTTCCTTTTATCTTGTCTCATTTGTCTCTACCTTTTAAGAATCTCTGTTAAAAATTTAGTACCAATTGTTTCCCAGTATTTAACAACGTAAATTATTGCAATAATGGTAAAAAGAATAATATTAGACTGATCCTATCTACTCTCCAGTATCTGCGTAGTAATTTTTTAGACAATTATGATAAACTAAACGGAATCAAACAAAAATACATCAGCATGGGGATTTGTGATTGTAATATCTTCACAGTTGAAGTCACGAGTCGATCTAAGCTGGACCGCCATTGAAAACCTGGAAGCACTGGACGGCCTTTTGATAGAAGTTAGACATTACCACCGTTGGATCTCAGCTCAGTGGTCTAGGGGCTAAGTGTTCGCGCGCTAGAACGGAGGTCCTAGGTTTGAGTCCCGGGTGTGGGATTGTGAATACACACTTCTGAGGTTTCCCATACTAGAATGAAAGGGTCATTCTATGCTTCTGGCTTAGGTCGAGGTTAGATCAACTCATGAACTCAACTGTGAAAATACTATTATCTCCACAAATCCTCTTGTTGATAAATAACATAAACAAATAACATATATGGAAATTATCAAACAAACTTTTTTAGGGCAAACAAGAAGTAGCTACATCAAAAAGTTACTTACATTTACTGTATGTATGTTAAAAGTGTCCAAAGTAGTTGGTAAATTTCTAGTCATAGAATAATACATTCAAATGTAACATTTATATGTTAACTGAATCAGTTTTATGTAGTTCAGATAATGTTGTAGCATCAACTGAAAATATATACAATATATTTATGTTACTGACCACCTAGTAAGCTGAATAACAATGAAATTGGAAAACAAGGAGTGAAAATAAAAGTATATTCTGTGTTAACGGGATATAGATTAAATTAAAGCATATTCCATGCAGGACTGTGTTGGGGCACTCTGATTGGCCATTTCCTAATCAATCAGCGCTAAGGGATACTTGGAAAAGACTCGAATATTCTTGTGCAAAATTGGTAAATATGCTCATGTTTTTCTTTTTATGATCACTACTTCCATTCAACCTTGTTCATATAGGATATATTTACGTTCCTGTTCAACTATGTTATGATTTAGGGACTTGTCTAGTGAAGTAGTGTCCAAGATTACAAAGCAATAAGGGTAGCTGGGTCGTAATAAGAGAACTCATAACAGTCTGTTTTTCAAAGCGATTGACTATCGGTAATGGGTATATTAGCACCAAGAAATAGACTTTTCAATTTAAACAAATTGTTCAACAAAACAGTGATAAGAAACGGACTAATCGGGTAAAATTTATTTCTAAATTAGATTCTTACTTAATCAATATCTACAGTGTACATTTTCTAACATCCTATCGTTTTTCTTCTTTTTTTTCACTTCATAATATTCTACACCTAGGCTAGTTTATTGCCAACTAATGCAGAAGAACCATATTTAGAAGAGATACAATTTCAATGTGTTGCACCTGGTAAACGTTTTCAACAAATGGATAGTTTATCCGGTGGCGAGAAAACAATAGCTGCATTAGCCCTACTTTTTGCAATGCATCGATATAATCCATCACCATTCTTTGTACTAGATGAAATTGACGCTGCATTAGATAATACGAATATTGGTAAAGTAAGCACAATCGAGATAGAGAAAAGCGTTGGTCTATTTAATTTTCGTTTTTTATCATAATAAGAAAGCTTAGTTTATCTTGATTTTGTTCTCCTAATTAAATAACCAATTTCTTTCTCTTGAAGGATAACCTCGGTGATATTTCTCTACTTCATACTTCTTTAATGATCTTTACTACCATCTGACCGATTGCCATGTACTCCGCAATCATTATATGCATTATTATATAAACAAAGTTGTTCCATATGAATTTTTAACGTCTGAATGGGATTTGATGTTATACTGAAATTCCAGTTTTCTCTATCTCGCTAACTTTGAGGTGTTGATGTGTAGCAGGTGTTCATTCTATCTAAGTTCATATCGGTTCTCGTTCCTTGTAGAATAATCCCAATCGTTTATCAATAGAATTTACCGTAATACAACTAGAAACCCACCTATCCAATTCGTAATCATTTTTTTTTTAACATTGAAGGAATGACTTTCTTATTAGTTAGATTCCTTATAAATAGTTAGCATTGGTTGAAGTATTATTTTTGTTTTGTTCCAGTTATTTCATTGTTGTTTACTCTATAACCCTCTGTTTAATCGTAGTGTATATGGTTCAAATCAATCAATAGATTTCGATAAACAATAAAAAATGTAGGATGTCTCTGATTATTATATTCATCAACTCACAGTTACTTGGCTTCAATTCAAATTAAGTACGAAGGGTCGTGGTACTACGTAGATATCTAAATCAAATTAGTTGAGGTTAGAGTTCGAATTTATAATTTATTAGCTGAAATTCAATTACAGTAACCATTGAGTCACTTTTTCACAGTTTTTACCCAGTTATACAATATGCGACACAAAATGTACGTTCAGAATGTCCGACCTCCAAATACTTATAATGAAATAAAATATTTTTATTTTAAATGTAATAGTTTGTTAAATAATTGTGATACCGTTAAAAATTTATGATAAAATTAAAAGTTGACTATTCTTACTATCATCGTTATCGTCCTCATTAATCATTTGATTGACAACCTAGTGCAGTTTCTATTGATAGATTAAACATTGCTAAATAATCATCACAATGTTTGGTTAAATGATCCAAGCATTGAAAAACGGTATTTCCTTTGTTATTTTCACTTTTTCTTCTTTTAAACAAATGGGTTTTTTAAAAAATGAAACATCAGGCAACTATAACATGGTAACAATAATATTATGAAATATAAACTCTTAATATTCCTGTTGTAAATATTGAACAAAAAAAACAAAATTGGCTTGAAAACTTTCAATAATCTGATTTTTAATAAAATATTAGTTTTTGATGGCGTTTTGTTCTCTGAGCTGGATGGTTTGGTTGTGGAGCCTTCATCGTTCTTCTGAACGATATCATCAGCACAAACTTCAGGTAGAAGTCTACCTACCAAACCATCTAGCTCAGAGAACAAAACTCCATCAAAATCATCCACCTGAGCTCATTTTAGCGATTACATTGACTAATATTTTAGCTAAAATCTGGGAGTTGAATGTAGTTTCATCTGACTAGTCGCAATCATTTATTGTCCTGATATATAAGAAGGGGTCAAAATCATCCTGTGATAACCACACAGGAATTAGTTTGACTAATATAGCATCTAAAATACTAGCCTCAATAATTATCAGGCGTCTAACTCAGATTCGTGAACTGCAAACACGAAGAAATCAGACTGGGTTCAGACCCGGTCGTGGTTGCATCGACCACATATTCACCGTTCGTCAATTTCTAGAACACAGGCATGCTTATTGGTGTCCGACAATGATAGTTTTTCTCGACTTAAAAGCAGCATTTGACTCCGTAGACCGCGAGATTCTGTGGCAGTGTCTTTCATTGAAAGATATACCTCAGAAGTACATAAACCTTTTGAGGGCTTTTTACTCGAACACTACTGCCATCTGCTTTTGCAACCTCAAATGGTGTCCGTAAAGGCCGTCCACTTTCTCCATTTTTGTTTAACGTCATCATAGATCTACTGATGGAAATAACGCTCTTATCGACTGAATTCTCAGGCATTGATCTCCTACCAGGAGGTCCACTTATCGACTTAGAATACGCTGATGATATAGTCCTATTTGGTGAAGACGCTGATAAAATTCATTTTTGTGATAGCACTGAGCAACATATCTTTCTTTCTTTACTATATCCTTACATAAAATCTTTCCTTTATATATTACACTATTGAGTTAACTACTATAAATCCGGTGTTGGTCTTGCTGTGCTAATCAGATGTGGCAACTTGGACCGATGTTTGTATGTGCCTGGTCCTACGTTGTAACTGACTGACTGACCATCTCAAAATATTAGTCTACAATATTAATGAATTCGTTTAGTTTTTGTCTTGTTTCTTTCTCTGAGATTTGCTTGTATCCATTTATTCTAATTATCTACTTATAATTACTATTAGGTTGCCAGTTTTATACGTGAATATGCTTCAGCACGTGCACAAATTATTGTTATTTCATTGAAAGAAGAATTCTACAGTCGTGCTGATAGTTTAATTGGTATTTATCCAGATATTGTAAGTATTATTATTATTCTTGTTATTATTCAATGTTGAATTATATAGAAAAGAGAAATAGAGCATAATTTGTAATTGATTATTTCTTTTGGTAAACTGGTATATTTTATCGTATTTTTGTTACTCAATACGTTGATTGCTTAGATATCTCGAGACTAACCAACATGAAGTGATGTTAATTAGAACCTAGAAATGATAGATTAAGTACTTTTTTTTCAGAGTTAAAAATGAGTTCCAAATATCACTAAAATCTGGTGTTGTTGTGATGTGTGATCTCGACAGATAGAAGTAGTATGTATCACCAATCGAAACTGAAATGTCTGGTAATAGAGAAGGTTAAGAAAATCGAAGAAAAGAGATCGAGAACAGAGAATGTGATTTGTATGGAAACAAAAGAACAATGAAGTCTGAGACGATTGATTAACATTCGCAAAAGGAACAGTCAAGTTTGATACAATTGTTGGACATTTTACAAATTAAGTATTTACTGTATGATTCCCAGATTTCAATAAGGTGTTCTCTGTAATTTTGTATTGAAATACATTCGATTTTCCTCACTTATGTTCTCATTCACTCTATTATAAATGCAAACACAATTAGAGTAACAAATTTAAAAATATTTAACTATGACGTGTCCTATCAATAAAAATCACTAAACACAACGCGTTGATGATGATGAAGGATGTTTACTATAAAGGCTGATAAATAACTGAACTAAACAAATCAACTAGGTTGATAGCTCCATCTTTTCAGAGCATAAAGAACTAAGTGAATATATGACTCATGACGTAAAAGCTGTTTTTAGAAAGTTGAAGTTAATCCATCCTAAAACTGATTAAACGCGATAATGTCTATGACTCATGCTCACATAGTTAAATATTTTGATTGTATTGTATTCTGTGGGTTGGTTGACACAATCACTTTTCACACCTAGTTTTAAATACCACTTATTAACGCTGACGTAACATGAAATTACGACAGAAATGAGATCGGCCAGATAGAGCATATAAAATGTAGTATATATACACAATTCTAAGTAAAGTAATAAGCTGCTAGACGGGATACTCAGTATAACACTTGCTCAATGCTTTCATCATAGTTCACAGATCAATAGCTTAACCAGTCAAAGTCCTTTATTTCCAACCCGTAGGCTTTTCATGTATATGAGGTGTTAATCAGTAGGGTATAATTATCTATCCCCTATTATTTGAAACTACTGATCGAATTCTACTTTTTATTTGTATGTGTCACTGTGATACTGTTCTCTGAATATGTTTTCTCTTAATGTGACTTTTTTTGTTTACTGTACTATGTTATAAATATTACACTTTTCAAACAGATAAAGCTTGAAATAGTCAATTTTACTTTTCACTGGTAACTTTCAGATTATTGTGTCAGTAGTACGTACAGAAGCATAACCTATTAATCAGTCACTGATTTGTTAAGTACTACCGTTTCATCAAATGTATGATTTTGACCTTTGTATTCTGCAGTGTGTCTCACTAATCATTATTATGCTTCTAACTCTTGGCTTACGAACTATACAGCGGAAGAAAATTATGGCTATGTCAAATTTCGTCTTGTTAAAATATATCTCATTGCATTGTTCAAGGCTAGTGTATGTTTATAGGTTCATAGATCAACAGGAATTTATTGGTTGTGAACTGGGTTTAATGAGTAATGTACTATACTCAGAATGACTTTGCTCATACTTACCTTGTTACTGACCTTTAACCTTCATAAATATGGTTGCCTATCCTGCAACTTTACTTGACATATCAGTCGATCAACTTCGCATTGTGATAACCATATCATTCAAATTGTATTGGTAGTGCACTATTGATTTATTGATGTCAAAATATCACCATCTCATCATGCATATCTGTTTGTTATTTGTTTATATTACAGGAAAATAATTGTCTTGTCAGTCGTGTTTTAAGCTTTGATCTGTCGAAATATATTGATACCGGTGAACAGTAACCAGTAAACACTGGCGAGGAGGGGAAGCGAATACACTCAAATAGTTGTGCATTTCTTTTTTTATACCTTAATTTATTTTATTTATTCTAGGTTGTATTCCACTATCGTAAGGATTTATTCTATTCTATTTCACTAATTTTTTTTTAATTTTATTATCTACAATTGGGCAATAACACTTACCTTTGCTCAGTAAATACGGCAACAAATATTCTATTTTTTGTTGTTGTTGTTGTTATACATAGAATTATGATAATACTCCTGCATCAGTCAACTAATCGTATACTACTGATATGTTTTATTACATTTTTAACAAACTATTAAAATCTTGTTTTCATCTTGTATTTACGTGTGTATAATCTGCTCTGTACAATTGTTATTGTATTTTTAAATAATATATTTTTTGATAAAAACATGTGTTTTTTTAGCGTATTTGTTTTCATTTCCAACAAGTGTTTGTTTACGTTGTTACATAATGTGATGGGATGTTTGATGCGGTTCTATTAAGAAACCGAGGTTTTTGATTAGTCACTATGGTTCATTTTGAGATGTCTGTCCAATGTTATAGTATGGTATGGTGTATCGTCTAGATTAGTGTTGATTTAGCATTAATTCTTTGTTATATACATATAACCATTGACTAGTTGAGTTTATAAGTACCCAAAGAAAAATGATTCCTCGATTTTTAATTTCAACTAAATAATAGATTGCAGGTCATTCTTGAAACGAAGAATATTTGTAGTCCTAAATGAGAATTTTAGAGGTATTGTGTTCTGTGAGCTGGACAGTTTAAATGTACAATTATCCATCCAACTTCGAGAACTCAATACCTCCAGATAATTTTCGATGACTTATGAAAAAGAATCAAATCGTAATTCTATGTTTCGTTTAGGATTTTTCACCTCACTTTACCTTGATTGATTTTGACTTGAAACTATCTAATCAAATTATTCACTCTTTTAACAGATTCGTCTAACATTACTAATAGAAACAATTAATCTCCCTCGTTAACTTTTATGCAACAGTACTAATATTAATGTATCTCAAACTACATAAACATTTGTAACATTTCAATATGATCTGAGCGATCCAAGCCCTTGATTGTCCGGTTCAAATTCAACAGTTAGCTTGTCAGTACTTTTGTAACGGTTGAAGAAAAAACGCAAATAACATATAGGAACAAAACGTGCATCTACATAGACTTCTTAAAGTATCTACAATCCCAAGGGTGTCAGTCTAGAAGTAAATGTTCACGTCAATTGTGTTTAGTGTTCTCGATTTCATGTATACTTGCGAACACTAAAGTCTTCTCTAGGCAAATATTACTTCCAAGTAGACGATTAGTGGACCTACATAAAACAATGTTCATAATATTATTAAATGTGTCTATTGTCTGAACCTGTGACTTCTTATTTGAAATTCTAGTCTTCAATTCAATAAACCACACCCTTGTATCATACTTTCTTTTTTATTTCACTGAATCTTTCCTAACGAAGTGATGTTGGGAACATTGTTGCTAGCCTACTTCTGTCACAAATAATATCCTGAATAAAATGTTTTCACTAAAAAATGTTAATCATTTATAAAACGAATCATTTTATTAAAATCTTGTTTACTCCTCTGAAAATTAGTGATTTTAAACAAAATTTGTGTTAACTATTATGGATTGAAAGTATTTGTAACATGTATAATGTGTAGCGAATTTCAATGCTACGGTAATACAGTTATCTCAGTGAACAGAAGTTTACAACCTCATCAATCGAAGGGCAAGATAAGCTTTCTGTATACATTTTATTTAAAAATATAATTAAGAAAGCTCTGTATAATGTAATTCCCATCAAACAATAGTAATCCATTCATCATTTTGTGGCTCACTGATTTTTTTATGGAGCTTTTTCCCGAATTTCTTTTCGTGAGTGATGATTTATGCTAGAAATTAATAGTAATAATTACATTTTTTTCAGGCACACTTTTTATCTCATGTTGAATATTGTTTAATTTCATGCCAAGATCATTTGAAAGTAAAATCTATTCCTGAAGCAAGTGAACGTTTTGTTTTAGGATCACCAAGGTAAATTGTTTGCATACATATTATTTCAAGTAATTATATCTAAGTTCTTTCCATTGAGATTATAAATCGATCTAATTTAGACAACCATTGAAAATCTAAAAGCACTGAGTAGCCGTTTCGTCCCAGTACAAAATTCAAAAGTGCGCATCCACAACCTTACCCCTAGGGATCAAACTTAGAGCCTTCGGCCTCGTGTGCGAACTCTTATCCTCTAGATCACTTAGCGGTCATCCGACGGCGTTATTGTATAAGTCCAATAAATTAGAGATATTTCAAAACTCTCATCCATTCTCTACGGCGAATAACTGTCTCACATCCGACACAGATTAAACTCCACTGATCTAGGCTTTTAAGTAGAACTCCAGGACTTGTATATCGAAGCAAGTGTGAAGTCGTGACCAGTTGATTTCAACCATGTCGGGTATAAGAAAAATACCCACTGAAAACGATTGATGATAGTCGCACAATATCGTGGATTGATTGGAGTTAGACCAATAGATTCAGGCACAGTGGTCTATAGGTTAGTGGTTGCTCGCGCGATCAGATGTTCTGGGTTCGTCCCTCTGATAATGGTTCGTGGATACACACCGTCGAGGATTCTTATACTTAGACAAGAAAGGTATCCAGTGCTCTTAGATTTTCAATGGTTGTCTAGCTAAAATCAGTTCGTGAGTTAAACTTTGTTTACCTTGCAAAACACAAAAAGTGCTATCTACATTCACTTATTTATACATAAGTTTTACTGATATTTAGTGATGAGTTAACGGATATCAAATGTAACTGATATGGAGGAAATATTTAAATGGATTTTTTACAGAATGAATCAAAAACCTATGCTTTATGCTGTACTGAATAAATCTTACACTGAAATAAAATTGTCATACTGAAAAATTATCATTACAACTTAGACGTGATGTCGTGTTTGATGCTGTCTTATAGCCCGTCCTTTTAGCTACTTATGTATGAGTTAGTTTTCCGTAAGGAGTCAACTTGAAAGTCAATTGACCTTCTTCATATCAACTAGGATCGTTTTAGCTGGTTGTGTATTCACAGGTCACATTCTCATTGTGTTTTTATTTTGCTTACTGGATCTTTTATTAATATTCATTCGTTCATATGCGTAACTGTATTGAAACTTATCTTGTCTTGCCCTCCTTATTACCTACATTACTTTGTTTTCCCTCATTAGTTCTATTTTCCTATTTCATATACTAAAATTTATAGCATTACATCAACACATATGACCCTGTTTTTTCTTTCTTCAAAATCTTTTCCCTGTTTAGTTTTGGTATTATTTCTTATTTCCTAATTCTCATTTATCTTTTGTTTGGTTTTCTTTCTTCATTTTTCCAGTTCATATGGTCATATTAGTGCTGTTCTTTCAGTCTATGGTGATTTAGTATATGAAGCTGTGAGTTTTTAAAAGAGAATTATTATATTTCTACCCGTTAATTAATTATTAATTTATAATTGTATTAACACCTCTTATCGACTGTTATAAATTTACAGTTTGATGTTTAATGTTTAACAACATTTTGTGTACAAAGCGTTTCTCAACTTGAATTCGTACATAAACGATAAATAATCTGTCTAAACAAACCTGTCATCTGAGTTTGTTATGTAGTCTACTGATAATTTTGTGTACTAAGCGAATGATTCCCCACCGTGGCTTTATTGGTAATGACCAAGACTCCTTCTTATCCTTGTCTTCTCTTCCGCTAACTAGAAACAAGCCCTAGCTTGTCTAGAAGATTTATAGATGGAGACCCAAGTATGAAACGCATTTATCTATACATAAAATTAATTTCTGTAATTATTAGAGCTTCTCAAACTTTATACAAACTTAATACAGATGAATATATATATGAAAAATGTCATTGGATTAATGAATACTAATGAATGTTAGACTAAACAAAAGTGATACTGAATTAATTTCAAATCAAATGAACGGAAATTACATTTAAATCAATATATAACCTTAGATTCAATTTCTTCCTGGTAAAATTGTATTCAGGTATTTAACATAAGCAAGTAAATTGTTCTTATAGCCAATATCACCTCCCACCTGCTCTTGTCAATCTGGTAATCTCTAAATATCATTGCAGTCTTAATCTTTTTCTTCTGCTCAGCTAGTTGACATTCAAACGTTAGAAATAGGTTAACGATTAGGTCGGATTATAGAACAGTACAAACTACGTTTGTGATGATTCTATTCACTTTTTTAGCTATATCACTTGTTAAAATCTGTTGAATTTTTGAGACAGATTTCATCACAGTCTGAAATTAGCTGGAGAACGCTAGAGATTTATCGGGTATTTGTTTACTAGTACACTACATTGTAGATCTATGATCCCCCATAAGTGATCGAATAAAAGATCTTCCATTCTATATCAGGTAAGTTCTAGTTCTTATGATCGTGTTTGGGACGTTAGATCCCCAGAACTCACTTGGAAAATTTGAATTTCTTTGTTTTTGCGCCAAAAGCGCTCTTTTCACCTTCATGTCGTATTTCCCACTTGGGAGAATCTTAAGTGCTATTGGTCCATAAATGGACCCCAAAAGTTACCATTAATTATGCTTATCGGGGCATAACAGATCAAAACATGTTTTAATGGACGGGTTGTAGAGATCTTCGATTTTTTATCACAGACTGATATCATTTAAACAATCACTGAAAACTAAGGAGCTCTACACAGATTTTCCCTTCTAATAGAGGACTTCTCAACAATACATATTAATTCTTTCACCTGGGATTGAATCCAATACCTTTAGATATTACGGGGATCTCTTACCTTTAAACCACTAAATTAGTATCAACTGTGTATATTTCGAACTTTAATTAATTTTCGATATTCTGCCATCATACAACCCCATTCGTGGTAACTTCTTTAAACTCCTCGTAGTTGAACTCCACCGGTCACTACTCACCAATGTCAGTCTGTAATGTAAACCATAAAACTCAACATTCCGTACAAACCCCTATGCTAATGTCTCTAAATTCCCTAGAAACAGAACCTATTTTGACTTTAAAATAAATAATTCATTCAACCTGTGTTTACTTATATCCCTGGTTTTTTTTTAAATAGGAGTTGAAAGTTCATCGTACAAACACATCAACATCATATCATTCTATTATAAAAGACAATCACGGATCACCGTATAAATTACAACAGGTCAGTGAGAGCATGTCTACTTTTTTCACGTAAATTAATGTAAATTACACAATCACGTTTAAATGTAATATTATCAATGACGAATCATCACTCAAAATTGTTCTTTCACTGATTCCGTCATGTCTCCTTGTTTACCATTGAGATGTGTACCTGTATTATTGGTAATATTGGACTAATTGACTTCAACACTTAAATCTAGTCCATTAATTCATAATTTCTATCATATTATCTCCCATCAATAATGAGTAGTAGTATTCATGTTAGAATATATGCTTTCAGTTTGTAATGGTATAAGATTATCTATCAGTGTGGAAGTTGGATGAAAGAAGACTAAATGTAGCCAAACCAAAACTTATTATCAATCAACAAAGCTTAACAATGTTTGGTTTTAACGGTGTTAATAGGTGTAGAAAATTTTTGTTTGAATCCATACAATAATCGTGACATTAAGAGTGGTATAACTATAAATCCGTAGTAGTAATTCAGTTGTACCCTTTTTCTACTCCTTTTGTAATCGTCATCTTTGGTATAGATTTTTACTCATTGAATTTATCTATTCTCTTCCAAATATTGTTGACTATGTATGATTTTTTTCATCATTGTCATAACACTTGTAGTTCGACTCGTCTACTATTATTTTTGACTGTTCTAACATAATATATGATATTTTGGACTAATATATGTACGTATATAATTGACTAGTTGATATGTAACTTGCTACTAGATCATATAACAACTGAGATAACTCGAAGTCTGTTACTTCATCATTTATTTATTTATTTGAACACATAAATATTGGTACAATGGGGCACCAGATTTATCTGCGCCACACAATAACAATGAGAATGGGAAGAGAAAAAGAATGTAAGGTGCGAATAAGAGAGAAGAAAAAAAGAGAACAATAACGGTCACAGATTAGTGTATGGTAGTGTAATAATAATAATAATAATAATAATAATAATAGGGGAGACGGAAAAGTACAACTAGAAAGAATCCTTTCAGTTAAAGAAGTTACGGTCACTTTTTATGAAGAAATTAAAAAAGGCTACAGCAGGATCGCCACTGGCTTCTACTCTGCACCCGAACACACGATGCCGATGACAATGGCTACTGGATATACTGCTCTCACTCCTATTTCATTATACTGTTTATCAATACTTTGGTGAAAGTATATAAACGATCTTAAACTATTTTCTAGCCAACGAGAAAACAGTGTTTGGTTACAAAACAATGTATGATTTTAAAAAAGATACAATATAATTGTGATGGATAAATAATTTTAACATGTATGACGAACCTTTATGTGTTTGAATTAATAGGGTTTTCATCATGGACTAACATCAGCTATAGGGCAACAATGAATTTCTTTCTGGAATCTAATTAACTCATCCATATGCTTTACTTCCACCAATACGACTATATTCTTACTCTCATTTTCAAAAATATGATACATTTCTTTATTAATTTCTTTTCATTTCCTTCTAAAGATACAAGATTGTTTAAATTATGTCACAAAATCCCTTGAAAAAATAAAATCTGCAAAAATTTCCGCAAGTGAAAATGATCTAACTGAAAGTCAATCGGTAAGTCAAGGATAATCATAATTATCCGTCTTTAGTATCATTACCGTTTGTATCTACTCTATATGATGATTAATATAGAGAAAGTTCAATGTAGTGATATAATTGTAAAGTAATTCTTTTAGATTTTCCTTTTTCAATGTGTCGTAAACTACTACTATAATAAATGTATAGAACAGATTAAATGTGGCTATCGGTAAAATTTATGATACATGTTTCGTCGTGTTCAAGACTCGTCAGATTGATGTACCTACATTCCAGAGTTTACACTCGCTCTGGGACTTTTATACAGTAATTTTGGCTTCAAAGCAACACGTTATTGTTTTGGCTACTAATGACAGATAGTCTGAGTGAATACCAACTCTAAGATGCCCTTACATCCTGTCAAGGCGTCCCAAATAAGATCAAACATGCGTCATCGGTTTCTTTGTCAGCCACATTCCACCCAGTTTTTAGGAACGTGTGTCATAATGTAGGACATACGTTGCGGAAATCATCAAACTGCATCACGAGGAAAGCCCTCACTTTTAATCCTCATGGTAAAAGTAAAAGTGTTAGATCTAAAACCATATTGTCGCGGAAATTGGATTATTCTCCCAATTTATTAGGAGCGAGGAAAGTAATATCAGTTGGAATTTTTTTAAAACCAACAAACAGTAGATCTCAGCTTCAGTCTTGCTTCAAGTTTTATAGTTTCGCGACCACCTATTTTCTCATACGTAAATAATTAATAAAAACATGTCCATTTTGGTTGCTTTATGTAAGCTGTACTCCATAAGTTCTTGCTCTAACTAATTGAAAATATATTAATAGCACAGCAAACGCCTAATGTCATTGGGTAAGTATTCTCGTTTCTTCTGACTTTATTATCTCCAAATAACTTAAAAGGACTAATGTCAGACTCCAAACATATAATTCGAATCAATGCATAACTGATCAATAAGTTGACTTAAAAACCAAACAGTTGTCTTCAGTTTCTTACATGTTCCTAATGGAAAAACTGAAAATAATTTTTATGTGCACAATCATCTTAATGTGAATATTGCATTTATGTGTTGTTTATAAAGCGACAGTTATTGACTCCTTCCTCAGTTGATGACTACGGTTTAATTTCCTTTTATTGTAGTTTTTATTCGAATTATTCTCCTACATTCGAGATGCTAAAGATTGTTTAACCCAACCACCGCGTAAAACTATTGAAGAGCATCTGGCCAATCCTAGTCGAGTAAGATATATATATATAATTTGTACAGCATTACGTTTTTCTATCAATTTCTTCTAACACAACAAGCAGCATGCTTTTCATATCAAAGTTGTGTAAAATCCACTTTTATATTTCCCCTTGACATAATGAAATGTACGGTGCGAATGTATAAAATTGGAGGTTATCATACGGAGGATTATTATGTAAAGCTTTGTTGTATAATTCTTTGACACACACACACACACTGTTCTATTTTTATGTATTCTATTTTTAAACTTTTGATTGATCCATAAGTCCGTGTCAAATGTATTTTTATTTATTTGATAAACATGTGACTCCATAAAAGAAAGGGGAAAAATTATATCATAAAGTTCTCAGAATGAGGTAGTAGAGATTGTTAAATCTCATTGTGGTCACGAACCGATGTTAGATCACTATTGAAAACCTATAATCACTGCACTGCTATTTCGTCCTAGTAGGGGATTTCTCGACTGTGACTGCTGAAGTTCAACCGTGTTGAGTGTGAGGCAGTTGAAGATGGTCGCGCAGTATCGTGGATTGGTTGAAGTTAGACATTAACGTCGTCGGATGCCAGCTCAGTGATCTAGAGTTTAAGCGTTCCCGCGAGTCCTGGGTCGCAGTCCGGCGTGCGGGGTTGTGCATAAGCACTTCTGAGGAGTCCCATACTAGGACGAAACGACCCCTCGATGTTTCTAGGTTTTCTATGGTGATCTAACATTGATCGGTTCATGATTTCAATGAAATATCTCAAAGTGACATGGGATTTTAAATATTTAAAGAAGGCTGCCTAATAATTGAGAGATTGGAGAAAAATAGGAGGATGAAAATAATTTATGAGTGAGGAATATAAAAGATAATCATCCTCCGAAATTATCTATACGGCCAAGGAATTAAGATCAAGGAGAAGTCGAGTCAAAATTTTATACACTGATGCAGTGTTGGCTATTCAAGCTTCAACTGTGCTTGCGAAAGCCATGCGTGTAACATCTTTTACTCCCACGGATGTCGTCTCCTTTTTCAGTATATTTTTGTCTTAATTATTGTTTTGTGATTTTGCAAATTATGTGACCATTTTTCATGATTATCGTTCACTCATTATTTGTTTTTCATTTATTTTTTATCTGTTAAGTAGGCAATAATCTGTTATATTTCTCACCCGTAAATTTTTTTCTCTTCTTTTCTATCTTCTTGATCATTAAGCAACGTTCTCTTAATATTTGGAACCTCGGATCATTTTACGTCGTAATCTATTTCTCTTCCTTACCTTGTCTTATTACTCTAGATTTATTACTAATTAATTGCTCCCCTATTACACTGGTTTTGTATCACTTATACACACACTGTGATTTCTTAATTGTGTTGATGTGTGACCGGGCATTTCTAATATATTGTTGTACGAGTTTTGAGTACAGTCAAGAATTGATCTCGTTCCCTTCAGTTTCAGGTCGTCATCGAGTTAAAAGGAGCTCTAAGACCAATTGGCTTTAACGTCAAAGTTATTCACTGGTTGATGTATTAATGTAGCTGAACTGGTCAATTATTGGACCAGAGAGAAATCATCTGACTGCTTTCTTGTCAATTACGTCCCCGACCATAAAGCACTCAGTACAATAAGAGCAAATAGTCTGTTTTTCCCCGACATAACACCTCTATTTCAGTTATTTGTGATATTGGTTAAGCGTCAATAAGATCGATATGTGGACGAGTTTACTTCTTTATAGATTTATTTCAATATGCCTGTCGTGTCTCTGTAAACTTTGTTGAGTTGTCTGCGCTAATCAAAATGTTCCCTTGCATTAAATATCATTTGTCACAGTAATTGTAATATTTATTACTATCGTTTTGTTTATTTCTTAATCTAGAGATGTTTTTATCCACCTATACCGAAAGATATTGTCTTAAGCATGTTTATACGTGGTTGTTCATTAGTGTTTGCTGCGTATAACTTAGTTTACAATAGTTTGGATAAACGATGGGAAGTTTTAAATCGATCAAGCGTAAGTTGTTTCATAATTGTTTTGTACGGTTTAGCATATATATATATACGTTGCATGTTTTGAATACATTTTCTACAATATTGTAGTCAAGTAAATGCTCTTGACTTTTTTGATTTATGAAAGTATATTGCAATAACTAGCATTGTTACACGCGTACATGATCTATCTTTACCTTCTGATAGACGAGTTATCCTAATATTTACAGTCTTTTTGTCATCCATATATGTGAACTTGAGCATACCAGTATATCGCCCAATATGTACTCTTGCTTCTATCTATCATGCCTATTAATGCTGGAGGTGGATAGAGCATATAACACAGAAATCAAATTGCACTAAAAAGCTGGCTCTAATTTTAAATCCTCAAGGCAAAAGGAAAAGTAACAGACCAAAAAGCATAATATGATGGGAAATGGTGGCAGATATCAAAAGAATGAATAGGACTTGGAAACAACTGAAAAGGAGAGCTCTGGACAGAGTTGGTTGGAGAATCCTGGTCGCCTCCCTATGCTTCACGACGGATGGTAGATATTAACTAAAACTGGAAAACGCCCTAATCAAATTGAGTGGATGGAGATGTCTTTTTCCTTCTCTCACTCCTAATCTTTTGTCTACATAGTTAAATGTCTGAAATGAGCTCTTCCAATTTAATTCGTATTTGGATTTTATTATCGTCGTTGCCCAAAATTTATTAGACTGAGTTTAATATACGTTATTTAGATGGAGATTTTTATTTTATGATTCATTGTTCTTTCATTATGGAGTTTGATCTTGGGCCAAAAATATAACAATCTGTTTACAAAAACGAACTAAGTGATAAAATAAATGTTTATTTCATAGTACTCTTTGTATTGGTCACTTCAATGTTTTCACTGAAATCTTTTGTTTGCTTTTTTAGCATCTATCAATTTATCTGTGAGGTTTCTGAGTTACGAAAATTATGTGTAGTAGAACCAGATTTTTATTGAATACTTAGCAGTGTGACTTATTCATTGAACCTGAAATAACGTTTGTTTTCTCCTGAAATCCTAATGAAATACTTGTTTGCCTAAGACAAACGATGAATGATTCTATTACATTTACGATTAGCATTCTAGCAATTGATCTATCATACATCAGTACAACTCAAATCTAGAATACGTAATTCTCTCGACTAACACATATCAATCAACAAACAAGTAAATGTACAGTAAATGAAAAGTGTAAATGATAAACCCAGTATATGTCTCTGGCTATTTATCAGTCTATCTGTAACAATAACCAACATTCATTGTCTGCTTGTGTCTACACAACAATGTCCACTTCATTGTGTTTCTAAACCCTTTACGTACATCTTTTTTGATAGCTTAACAAAGACTGTGTAAGATAATCTAAAATATCACTAGATAATTATGTTTTGAGCGATTTTGTTAATAGGGCGCATTTGTTTATTAGTAACTTGTCCTTATATCAGAACCATATTATTACAAGTTCTAGTTCTGTGCAACTTATTTCGATTTCGGTCAAAATAATAGTATCGGTAATGAAGGTTTCTTCAGGATCAACAATTTTCCCAACAAGAACGTTAAGAAATTTCCCACACATTCAATCAAGACTTTTATGTCTTACAACCGACTAGTAGGTGTGGACGACCCTAATCAACCAATACGCAGCAAAGACAAGTGACTGATAATCTATGCTTGACAGTTAGTCAATACCAGCGTGCTTCAACCAAAAAAGAAGAGCACAAGGCGAATAATCATTCTAAGGTCGTCCTTATGTTTCAGACATTCACTTATATACATGCAAAATCATACCACGCAGCAAACCAATCTAGTAACAATATTAACACAGAACGACAACATAAATGATAGAAAAATCTGAAGCACTGGATACAGAATGTTTTCTAGTTTATGGGTGGAAAATGCTATAGCAACAGTCTGCAGTTTAAAAAAAGCATGTAATTAGGCAATACGAAAATAATAAACATACAATCAACTGCCACTTCCTAGTTCCCTAGACCATGAAAGAATGCTTCTAAAGTTATCTGTACAGGGAGTCTGTTAAGTGGTGGTATTAGAGACTCGGTAAAGTGACCATGTAGTCCAAGGGACACAGGTGTTTGAGACAGACTATATACAATCATTTTATGAGTACTTAAAGCGAACAGTATTGGATCCGTGTCCGGGTGTGAACACCAACTCTGCGATGCAGTTACGTCCAGCCGACGAGTCCCAAATAGGGTGAAACGCGCGTTTTGAATTCCAGTGCTAGTCTTTATCCATCTTTTCTTATAACGCTTATAACTCGGGGCGATCCGCACAGGACCCACATATCCTAATAAAAGACTGATCATTTGCAGTCCTAATATCTTCAAACCGTAGTCTTTCCGATTTCTGCTTATACTCTTACCACCTCTACCACTATAGGATTTGAATCAACAACTACATCTCTGTGCTAATATGGTATGGCAACTCGAACTGATGTATGTGCGTACGAAGTTCTGCGTTGTTACTGACTGACTGACCTAAACATCAATAGAAAGATTCAAACAAACAATACAAAAACGAGATTTTGATTGTTTGTCATCGAGCTCCTTTGAATGAAATTACATAGGGGAATGTTTGACATATGTAGACAATTGAAAACTGTTTTGCTTACACTGGTATTGTTGTGACCGGGAACACAGGTGGGGATAACCAATGTGTTTTAATACAAAACTCCGAAACCATACATGACATACTTCATTCGCGAATTTCCATCGTTTGTCTTTTACGTTCTGTGTGATTCTTCAGATCCACAATTTCTTTCTTTTTCTGTTTTCAAGTCAACCTTCATAGCCTTTTGCCTCCAGGTTTTCCATTTCCGATTAGTGTTACATACTACTTATATCGACAGACATTTTGAGATAGAATTTCATTCAAAGTTGATATCATTTGTACGAAAAGGATGGAATTTTAAAGATGATTGTATTCTTTTGTATTGTACATGGATAGATTTTCCATCAATTTTAAAAATCTGATACCGTGAATATTTTGTACCATCATTCTTGGTATTTTTGCCTTCAAAATACTCAATATTCACTGGGTATGTTTTATTCAACAGTTCCAGCTGTTTTTCGTTAATCTAGCTGATGCATGCTAAATATTGGATTTTAATCATCTAAAGTTATCCATAACGTACTAGATGGAAAATACAATTACAGAAAAATCTACAACTTATAAGTTATCCTCTAAATATAGCACTAGTTCACAGAATGTACCAGAAAATCGACGAAGTTACTGGACTTATCACTTATTGAGCTGTGAAAGCATTGTGGTTCACCTTAGCTTCAAATATTTTTTCAGAAAATGTTTTCTCAATTCCACCTGTTTGTAGTGAATTTTGTTTTTTTTTATCCATTGAATAGATTGAATGTGTGATACCAAGACTACAGGAGACTTTATCGTATTTAGACGCATCTATGAACACCTTGATGTATCTAATGAATAAACGTAATATTTTATAATTCATGGATTGAATTTAATCCTGTTAATTTTATGTTTTCTCTCCCTCATACTTGTTTATATTTTATTTTATTTCCTTATTTGATTTATTTGAGTCTTCATTTTATTGTCGTTAGTGATTTTGTTTTCTAAACAGTAGCCTGCTGTAGTCTTTATAATACAGTATTCCAAAGGCAAAAGCGCACTGATTTTCGTTATTTAGGATTTTCACAATTTAGATGCATATTTATCTTTTGGTTGTATGCAATTCATTTGTCAAATACAAGTTTATGTGCTGAATTTTTAGCTACACTTCATGTGAGAGCTAGTGAATAATATTCTACAGTCAATGCCAAATTAATTGTTATGAGATTCAAACCTGATGCCTCCTGGTTGACTTCTGACTATGGTCACCACCAAACTACTGAAAGTTACATTGTTTCTATTTCTCATGTAATTTTTTGAAGTGTTCAGATCTCTGTCATACTATAAGGACCTACCGTTCTTACTAGTAAGTGGCGTAAGCTGACAATATAATGAAACTAATTAATTATTCCCTGCTTCAATATTCAGTCCATTCCTTCGATTACAAACATGCATAATATTGACTTGAAACATTGATTTTAATCACTCCTACTTTTTGAGTTTTCTTTTATCAAATAAAATATATTCTTCTGGATAAGTGGTGGATTCTACAGAAATTACTGTCAATATATTATCTTTATTATATACGTCGAATAAATGGTTTTTAATTTTATGACTCAAAATGTATGTTTTTTTGTAAAGTACTATACACGTAATTCGCGGAATAGTGTAATGTGTTTTGTTGCCATTCGACGCATCGGGAATAATATTGATGCAGGTTTTCTAACGCTCTAGGAAAGAAAAAAATAGAAATCGCTTTCAGAAACATCAACAGAGAGCCTAAGTTTTGACCGTAAACTCATCTTTACTTGGTGGCTGTCTTCACTATTACAACTATAATTGACTTGTTAAATAATTTGCTAATCTCTATTGCCCTTATAGTTTAGCATTAGATCATTCTGCTGTGTAGTGTATTAGGTAACTGCAGTAGCTCATTTTCATCCAGTAAATCAACATTCGGCTTACAGAATTGTTTTGTTCTTTATACTTCCAATGATCAATCACAGTAAACATCTACTGGGACAGGAGGACCATAATCATGTCCTATGTTTGTATGTGCTTTTCAATGTAACAGAAAAGCCCCTAATATTTTGGGACGTTTTTTTCTCTTCTGTCACGGTCCAAGCCATTCTGGAAAATTCGTTTCTGTCTCTTTTAATATTAGAAAATACTACATGTAACAAGATTAAAAGAGGAAACTACGTCTGCAGTGTTATTTGTGTTAACTCCTATATCTATTTTACAATAACATATTTTGGGGAAAGTTGTAAATGGCTGTATCTATATACAACTACATTGTATATCATATAGAACGTTAGAAGAAATAAGATATATTTTCCTAGATAGGTCACTTCCCTTGATTCCAGTCGGTCATCTAGCCGTTAGAACATTTTTGTCGAAATAACTTTTCAATAAGGATTGCATGATTCAAAATTATACATCAGGTCGCTCTGAATTTAATAAGATCTCAGATAGTAATGCCTTTGAAATATATATGCAAAGTGAATAGATAACATATGTGATCTCTTAAAAGCAAAAGTACAAGAATTATTAACGTCAATAATGTTTGACTGGGCCAACGAATTGGATATTATTTTACGATTGTCGAGTTAGTAGTGTGTTGCTACTGTATCTCAGAATCTAAGTGTCTATGACACGCGGAAAAATGCATCTTGTATAATTCCGGTCTATGTCGGTATAAAATGTGCTTATCTTTACTATTAAAATAATAAACCAAAAATTGTGAATTTACCATGTGGCTATCACATCTATAAGATTACATGTAAAGGTTACACCGTTGCCTATACTGACTCGTCCAAATGCGACAGGCAGTAATATGATGTTCAGCACTTCTAGAGAACACATTAAAGCTGTAGATAGAATAACTTATTCAGTAAGAAGCTAAATGAGTGACCACATTTGCGTGGCATGGCGTGGCCATACCACTCTGATCGACTATTCCTGGGTTTACTAATTCTGACCGTTTATATGGTGCTAAATGTCGAATCTCAAACTTAACAGTGATCGTATACTTAGTGATGAAACTAGCAGGAAAACATGGCAGAATGCTAAGAGACAAAGAAGGCGAGACGACCACCGAGATTCAAGAACAGGTGGGTAGAGTACTTTGAAGAACTCTTGAATAGACCAGTTTCATTCAATCCACCGGATATCGAAGCACCACATACGGAGGTTCCTATATGTCACTCCACCAACGACGGAAGAAATCAAGAGTGGCAAAGCAGCAGGACATGACAATATACCAGTTTAAGCACTAGAGTCAGGCATAGATGTAACTTAAAACATGTTCCATGTTTTATTCCGTAAGAGCAAGTGCCGATGTACTGGAAAGAAGGAGATCTGAGCAAATATCTATTCTGTGTTTGCTGAAATAACAAAAATAAGGGTAGCATTTTCAACAGGCCACGCTATAAATAAGAATTTCATCCTTATCCACTTTGAGTTTCTCAATGTAGTTGTGGGAAATATTGCGATGATTTCGAAGCAAATCACAACACATTTTTGTCACATAGGTTCATTCTTGTACTTGATATTTCACCATGACTGAACAGACACCCGAAAATATTTAAGCTAAAGACTATGTCCCCGCCCTCGTTTCAACTAATGCCCTTCTGGCCAGACAACATCGAAGCCTGGTTTTGCTACGCAGAAGCCGACTACTGCGTGAACGACACACGTGCACAATTCCTCGCAGTAGTCAAGGCACTACCGCGCGAATTCAACAGTTACGTAAAACCTAATATGTTTACTAATGATGTTTCAGAACCCTACGAAACACTAAAACGATCTACCTTTAAACACAAAGAGCTAACCGATCAACAAAGGTTAGACCAACGCCTTAGTGATATCGATCTTCAACGTGGTTATGCGACAGATATGTTGCTAAGAATGAGAGAGGTTATCGACCAAAGAACCTTCAATGATTGGATGTTCAAACAACTTTTCCTATTCAAGATTCCTCGACAGGTGCAAGCTGTTCTGGTCTTGTTCCAAAACAATGCCGTAGACGAACTGGCTGCATCTGTCAACCACATCTTAAAAATAAAAAAATCTGAAACCTAGGTTTTTTTCAGTCAAAGAAAAACCTAAAACGACCAAGAATGACATTACGGAATGATGTCATACTCTTACACGTTATCTTAGATTTCGTAACGACCGTAAACGGTCACATACCCTGCGAAGAAGCCCTTAGGGTAAGCGATTTGTCCCTGGACCACGAGAGACGGATAATTTCAAATGGTGCTGGTATCATAACCAGTACGGAAAGCCTACCAGAAATTGCAGGAAAACCTGAGATTTTCCCAACTCAAAATCGACCGACATGAACATCAATTCGCGAAACTTTCCAGCCGGCTCGCATTAACTTCGACCGTAGCCGGCAAACATAACAAGATTACATTTCGCGGTTTACTTCAGACATTCGACGCATTTTTGTAGGAAGCAAGGTAGTTGCAGACGCCTTGTTTCGAATGACTTCCTTGAACAGATTCCAAGGAATCGACCTTCTGAAACTCGCCCAGCTTCAAAAGAATACACTGATCTTCAGCACGAGTTATCGTCGACAACCCTTAAACTGCGCATCAAACAGACGGGAACTGGTAAGGAAACCCTACCTTGTGACACATATACAGGTAGGTATCGCCCAATAATGCCGAAACATTATCGACGCAACATCTTCAACACGTTGCACAAACTTTCTCATCCAGGTGTTCGTGCAACCATCAAGCTTATAGTTGAACGGATTTGCTGGCCTGGTATAAATAAAGACGTGAGGGAGTATGCACGCTCCTGTGTAGGCTGCCAGAAATCTAAGGTTATTAGTGACAACAAATGTCCCTTACTTACTTACTTACTTACTTACTTACTTACTTACTTACTTACTTACTTACTTACTTACTTACTTACTTACTTACTTACTTACTTACATACTTACTTACTTACTTACGCCTGTTACTCCTCGTGAAGGAGCATAGGCCGCTCACCGGCATTCTCCATCCAACCCTGTCCTGGGCAATCCTTTCAAGCTCTTTCCAGTTCTTATTCATCTTTTTCATATCTGCTTCTATTTCCCGACGTAATGTGTTCTTTGGCCTTCCTCTTTTCCGCTTCCCTTCAGGATTCCAAGTTAGCGCTTGCCTCGTGATGCAGTTTGATGATTTCCTCAATGTATGTCCTATCCATTTCCATCGTCTTTTCCTGATTTCCTCTTCCGCTGGAAGCTGGTTTGTTCTCTCCCCTGGTAGGATGTTACTGATGATATCCGGACAATGGATGTTGAGTATCTTGCGTAGACAGCTACTGATAAATACCTGTACCTTCTTGATGGTGGTTGTTGTAGTTCTCCAAGTTTCAGCTCCGTACAGTAGAACTGCCTTGACGTTCGTATTAAAGATTCTGACTTTGATATTGGTTGAAAGTTGTTTTGAGTTCCATATGTTCTTCAGTTGAAGGAATGCCGCTCTAGCTTTGCCAATCCTCGCCTTGACGTCTGCATCTGAACCTCCTTGTTTATCGACGATGCTTCCCAGGTATGTGAAGGATTCCACATCTTCAAGAGTTTCGCCATCAAGAGTGATTGGATTGCTGTTCTCCGTGTTGTGTTTGAGGACCTTGGTTTTCCCTTTGTGTATGTTGAGGCCTACTGATGCAGAGACTGCTGCTATGCTGGCTGTCTTTATCTGCATTTGTTCGTGTGTATGTGATAGGAGGGCTAGGTCATCTGCGAAGTCCAAGTCGTCTAATTGGTTCTGAGCTGTCCATCGTATGCCGTAGTTTCTCTCAGATGTCGAGGTCTTCATAATCCAGTCGACCACCGGAAGAAACAGGAAGGGAGAGAGTAGACAGCCTTGTCTTACTCCGGTCCTTACTTGGAATGCGTCTGTCAGCTGTCCTCCATGCACTACTTTGCACTGTAGTCCGTCGTATGAGTTCCGGATAATGTTGACAATCTTCTCAGGAACTCCGTAGTGTCGAAGAAGTTTCCATAACGTCCTCCTATCTACACTGTCAAATGCCTTCTCATAATCAATGAAGTTGATGTAGAGTGACGAGTTCCACTCAATTGATTGTTCGACGATGATCCGTAGTGTCGCAATCTGGTCTGTGCACGACCGGTCCTTACGGAATCCAGCTTGTTGATCTCGAAGTTGAGCGTCAACTGCGTCTTTCATCCTGTTCAGTAACACTCTGTTGAAGACTTTACCTGGTATTGACAGTAGTGTAATGCCTCTGTAGTTTTCACACTTGCTCAGATCTCCTTTCTTTGGAATCTTGATGAGGTGTCCTTCTTTCCAGTGCATCGGCACTTGTTCCTCCTCCCAAATCTTCTTGAATAGAAGATGAAGCATGCTTGTAGTTACTTCGATGTCTGACTTCAACGCTTCAGCTGGTATATTGTCAGGTCCTGCTGCTTTCCCGCTCTTGATTTGTCTGACGGCCATTCTGATTTCTTCTGTCGTTGGTGGATTGACATTTATAGGAAGATTTGTGTGTGCTGCTTCGATGTCCGGTGGATTCATTGGAGCCGGTCTGTTCAGGAGTTCCTCGAAGTACTCTGCCCATCTGTTGCGCTGTTGTTGAATCTCAGTGATTGGTCTTCCTTCTTTGTCTTTGACTGGTCTCTCTGGTTTACTGTATTTCCCTGCAAGCTTCTTCGTCGTATCGTAAAGCTGTCTCATATTTCCTTCTCTTGCAGCTTTTTCCGCCGTCGTTGCTAGTTCTTCCACGTATTTCTGCTTATCAGCTCTAATGCTCTTCTTCACTTTCTTGTTCGCTTCTATGTACTCTGCTTGTGCTTGGACTTTCTCTGCTCTTGTTCGACTGTTGTTAATTGCTGTCTTCTTGTTCTTTCTTTCTTTGATCCTGTCCAGTGTTTCTGTAGAGATCCATTCCTTGTGATGATGTTTCTTGGGGCCCAGAACCTCTTGACACGTTGAAGTTAATGTTTCTTTGATACCTTTCCAGCTATCCTCCATAGTAGTTTCTTCTTCGTTCAGTAGATCCTGTAAGGCTTGGAACCTGTTGTTGAGAGCTACCTTGAATTCATTGAGTTTGTCAGTATCTCGAAGGAAGGCTGTATTGAACCTTTGTGGTGCTGTTTGTCCAGTTGTCCAGTTGTTCTTTAGCTTCAGTTTCAATTTGGCCACAACTAGGTGATGATCTAAAGCTATGTCCGCTCCTCTCCTGGTTTTCACATCTTCCATTGTCCTTCGGAACTTTTTATTGATGCAAATGTGATCTATCTGGTTCTCTGTGGTGTGGTCCGGTGAGATCCACGTAGCTTTGTGTATACGTTTGTGTGGAAATGTTGTACCGCCTATGACCAATTTATTGAATGCACACAGATTTGCAAATCTTTCCCCGTTTTCGTTTCTCTCTCCCAGTCCATGCAGTCCCATGATGTCTTCATATCCGGTGTTGTCCATTCCGACTTAGGCGTTTAGATCTCCCATCAGAATGGTGAGGTCCTTTCTTGGGCACTTCTCTATGATTGATTGCAGCCTCTCGTAGAATTGATCTTTAACGTCGTCGTTGCTATCATTGGTCGGTGCATAACATTGGATAATGTTCATTGTGATACCCTCCTTCTTTGTTTTGAATGATGCTTTGATGATTCTGGATCCGTGAGATTCCCATCCTACAAGTGCATTTCGTGCTACTTTGGATAGCATTAGAGCAACTCCCTGAGTGTGTGGAGCATTTTCCTCTTCGTGACCGGAGTATAGCAGCATCTCTCCCGTATTTAGCCTTTGTTGTCCAGCTTGGGTCCAATGGGTTTCACTGATTCCCAGTACTGCCAAGTTGTATCTCCTCATTTCCGTTGCTATTTGACTGGTCTTCCCGGTCTCCCACATTGTCCGGACGTTCCATGTACCTATAAAAATTGTTGCTCTGCTTGTTAGAAGGGGCATCGGCCTCGTGGCTTCCGAAGGAACTCGGCTTTCACCATGAAGCGTCATATTACCTCTAACTCCCAGGACAGAGTTTAAATGGTTTGAGTTATTTTTTCTGGTTAGCGTTTTTTAGCGAGTTGGGTTTCTACGGGATGGGGACGCTAACCCCATGCCCAACCCTCCTCCTTTACCCGGGCTTGGGACCGGCAGTAACTCTGGAAGAGCTACAGGCGGAGTTAAATGTCCCTTAGGCTCTTTCAAAACACTCGACGCTCGTCTCGAACATAATCATCTGGATTCGGTAGGATCTCTAACAGATTCAAATGGATATTTTTATCTTTTAACCTGCGTAGACCGTTTAACTCGGTGGCCAGAAGCAATACCTGTCGAAGACACCACTGCTAAAAGAGTGACCCGTGCCTTCGTCGAACGATGGGTAACAAACTTTGGCTGCCCTTCAACCATCACTACAGATGGTGGACGCCAGTTCGAATCTGAACTTTTCCACAAGCAACCGGATCAGTAGAACGCTTTCACCGACAACTAAAAACGTCACTATCAGCTGTAAACATTTCTCAGTGGACTCAGGCCCTTGCGCTGGTCCTACTAGGTATTCGCAACGCAGTAAAAGCTGACATTAGATACACTGCGTCTCAACTCGTTTATGGAACGACCCTTCGACTTCCAAGAGAATTTGTGGATCCTTCATACGCTTCAATGAACATGGGTCTAAACGCCTACACGAACAGGCTTTAAAACGTAGTGCGTTCAGTTAAACCTGTCTCCACTTGACCGTTCAACCTGACTTACGATATAGTACACACTTTTTCGTTCGTCGAGACTCACGTCGACGACCTGTCAAATCAGCATACGAAAGACTCTTCGAAGTTCTTCAACGCGAACCTATTTACTAAATAGTCGATGAGACTGGAACAAATGATAGCATCAGCATCAGCCACCTCAAAGCAGCGTATTTAGAAAGAAATCCCATTCATATTGATTTTCCGTCAGTACACTCGTACGACACGACCACTACACATATAATACCTCAACCGACAGCCAACACACGATGATACTTCATCAATATCTGAAAATATGCATAGAACCATGCGTTCTGGAAGAAGAGTAAGATTTCCAGAACATTTGAGCGATTATTGAGCGTGAGATACTAGTTGAAAACGTAGGACCAGTGAAATTCTACTGAGCCCTAGCCAAATTATCCAGCAGTTTAGTCATTGAATATCGAACAAATCATCGATCCTCGTCAATGTCAAGGACAACTAACGCGCATCAGTTGATCGTACGCCATGGACTGGCCCATGCGGCAGTGGTCTCACCTTCGCTTGTATCTACTTTAACTAATATATTTCTGTAATAACGTCCTTTGTGTAGTACAGTCTTTAAAGCATCTATAGTACCTTGATACGTCGATGGGGTAATCCGTGTAAGGTGCTGATCGCGAAGTGTGACTTCGACGTTAGCCAGTTTTTCACACCACTCGCGTCTCACTCGAGTGAGCCTCCAATCATTTCGACATAGATCATCTACGTTGGTGATTTACACTGGTGAGCTTGACGTGATGTGCTTCTTCGTAGGTGTGTTATCAATTACATTTGTTACTAAGTTTGAGATAACGCGTAAGTGTATGACATAACTCTGTTATGTCATTCCGGGTCGTTTGACGTTTTTCTTTGACTGAAAAAATCTCGGCGTTAGAAGATTTGGTGATTTCGAGGATGCGGTCGGCAGATGCAACCAGCTCGTCTACGGCGTTGTTTTGGAACCAGACCAGCACAGCTTGAGCCTGTTGAGGAAGTTTTGATAAGAAAAGTTGTTTGAACAGATCATCATTGAAGGTTCTTTGGCCAATAACTTTTCTCACTCTTTGCAACATGTCAGTGGCAGAACGTGTTGCAGGTCGATGTTGTTAAGGAGTTGGTCTAACCTTTGTTGATCAGTTAGATCTCCGCGTTTAAGGATGTCATGTTTGAGGGTTTTGTATTGGTCAGAAACATCACTAGTAAACATACTATGTGTTACGTACCTGTTGAATTCGCGCGGTAGTGCCTTGACTACTGCGAGGAATTGTGCACGTGTGTCGTTCACGCAGTGCTCGCAGTAGTCGGCTTCTGCGTAGCAAAATCAGGCTTCGATGTTTTCTGGCCAGAAGGGCATTAGTTGAAACGAGGGTGGGGACACAGTCTTTAACTTAAATACCTTAGGTGTCTGTTCAGTCATAGTAATATATCAAGTACGAAAATGAACGAGTGGGAAATATATATATATATATCCAAAAACACGTGAAAAAATATCACATTGTATAAAAAAATTAAAATAAGACAATGATATATAAAATCCCAAAAAGGAACAGACTCACAGTTTGCAATTTGGTGTACCAGATCACGTTTGGGAACGCCGTGCTCAACATCTGCCGCAATCGCTAGCCAGATTAGTTCAAACGATCCACAATATATTGATAGCTTATCAAATATATATTCGAACCTCCTCGCTTGCGTCTTTTGATTACATTTGGTGGGTACGATTCATATTAGAAAGTGTTACTGGTTAAAGCGTTGTCAAAATCCGAATGCCTGTGGCATATGCATTGGTGAGCTCGATGTGATCTGGTACACCAAATTGCAAACTATGAGTCTGTTCCTTTTTGGGATTTTATATATCATTGTCTTATTTTAATTTTTTTATACAATGTGATATTTTTTCACATGTTTTTGGATATATATATATATATTTCCCACTCGTTCATTTTCGTACTTGATATATTACTATGACTGAACAGACACCTAAGGTATTTAAGTTAAAGACTGTGTCCCCACCCTCGTTTCAACTAATGCCCTTCTGGCCAGAAAACATCGAAGCCTGATTTTGCTACGCAGAAGCCGACTACTGCGAGCACTGCGTGAACGACACACGTGCACAATTCCTCGCAGTAGTCAAGGCACTACCGCGCGAATTCAACAGGTACGTAACACCTAGTATGTTTACTGGTGATGTTTCTGACCCATACAAATACAAGGGGTATAGTAGACATTTATTTAAAATGGTAACCACCAATATAACTAAAGTTTAGAGGGCTCAGGTAACGTGGCCATTTCGTAAAAGGCTGATGCAAAGAGCTTATTACTTAGCGTTAAGTGCCACATTACGTACGACAGTGTCCACTTAGGACATGAACTCAGAGTGCTCGTGTACATGCAATATGTTTAAAACAATATGTCGACCAACGAGTCATAAATGTACATGATTTCGATTAAAACTTGACGGAACTGACAGAATATATGACTACTTTACCTGAAAGCAACTACGAAATGTTAGTACTCATCATAGACACAGTACGAAATAATCCAATGAAATTATGAAACTCGCCTGGGTTACTCATGCTCCAATTAATGAAGATATGAAGTAGACAGTAGTTTGAATCTGGATTATACACGAGGTACTGTTGATTAAATTCTTCGATTGACACAGCGTTGTAAGCCGCATTTGTGTAAATCCAAAATTAATTTAAGCCAAATACGCAGCATTCCCTGACGAACAGTCTAAACGAGATCTAAGATTGCAGAAAATTCGTAGTTCGAACTCACCGTAAATTTCTAGCACTTGTATCTTCCGTTTGGTCATGGAACTCAGCAATCGGAATTTAGGCAGGCGGTGGTAAAAAACGTTCTAGTGGATGGTGGTTAAGCAGAAGGATGAATTTATAGTCGACAGTTAATTTTGTCTCGCATACACGAGTGGATAAGTTACAAACCGATGTGAGTTCGTGTTGCCTTGTGTCTACACTCATGAATGGTTGAAATTTCAACAGACATATTACACAGGAGCATTTACATGCTGCTAATGCTTGTTAAAGAACCATGATAGTCGATTATAATCGTAGTTGACTAGTTAGTTCTATCGACTGAACTAGTTTGATGATTTTAAATACTACTCAACATTGACATGAAGCAACGAAAGTTCATAGTAACAGATTAACATAGGCGATGATAAAAATGAAAAGCAATATGTATAGATTGCAATAATAAAGATTATAATGATAGGTTGCGTTATTCGCAGTCTTGCTCACCAGTATAAATCACCAACGTAGATGATCTATGTCGAGATGATTGGAGGCTCACTCGAGTGAGACGCGAGTGGTGTGAAAAACTGGCTAACGTCGAAGTCACACTTCGCGATCAGCACCTTACACGGATTACCCCATCGACGTATCAAGGTACTATAGATGCTTTAAAGACTGTACTACACAAAGGACGTTATTACAGAAATATATTAGTTAAAGTAGATACAAGCGAAGGTGAGACCACTGCCGCATGGGCCAGTCCATGGCGTACGATCAACTGATGCGCGTTAGTTGTCCTTGACATTGACGAGGATCGATGATTTGTTCGATATTCAATGACTAAACTGCTGGATAATTTGGCTAGGGCTCAGTGGAATTTCACAAGCCCTACAACTTTTTATATCATCTCGATTTTTCCCTGTACTATATATAATTTTGAAAAAAACAATTTGAATATGCTTATATGTTTATTGTTATTTAAAACAAACAAAAACAAAAAACATTTTGTAGAAATCCTTTTTTACGCTATCACGTGTGTATGAGTTTCTTCCCGCTTTTATTGGGGCACGTACGAGTGTATTTTGACGTGCGCCTACATATTTTTTTCTTTTCCAGGACGGCTTGAAAAGATGAAAAAGAACGACTAAGCTTATGATGAACCGAAAGTTTCATTATACGTTTATTTATTGCTACATTGTACTACATGGTCCCTTATGGTAAGGAAAAACGACCAGACGCTGCTAAGTCAAGCAAGCTGTCAGAAGAGGATTCACCAGTGACAAACTCGTTGAGTTTAAACTTCTGGCTGGCCACGTCTTAGGGTCATTACTACCTCACCAGCGGTTGACCTATAGCCGTAAATGAATCCACAAAATAAGTAGCTCTGTAAGTCTTCGACATTAAATGTTGACTATATTTGCTTTGATGAACTCACCTAGCTGAAATCACTCGGTCAGGCATTCTCATCAGATCACGAGTGGGAACGCCGTGCTTAACATCTACTGCAATCGCTAGCAGATTCGATCAAACGATCCACAATATATTGATAGCCTATCACACATATTTTCGAACATCCTCTCTTCTGTCTTTTGATTTCACTTGGTGGGTACGCTTTATATTAGGTGTTACTGGTTAAAGCGTTGTCAAACTTGAAATACCTATGTCATCTTTATTCCGATAGAGACATCAATACATTAGAATCCATGGACTTATCTGGTAAATATACTATAAAACGAATAGATTGTTAAAGCTGACTTCATCAACAACATGTGTTTATAAACATATTTCTGATTAAAATATTGTGCAAGTGCAAATCTTCTTAAGAAAACACACTTCATTTAATTCCAGGTAGTTCATTCACTTAACTTGTGTATGTATGCATGTTGTTACCACTTCTCTTCACTTTTTTTCCTTCTCGTAAAAGGGACTATTTGAAATACTTTGTGATGAGAATTCTATATTATAACAAAAATATAATGTTTAACAAAGCCACTGATAATTATAATAAATATGGCTTACACATTTATACATAATAAAGTCGTGATTTACAGAACTTCAAAGGCGATCGGCGTCGTTTATATCAGAAATCAAATGTCCAATGAACACAACCTGTGTTTATTTGGGTGTTAGACCTTTTGTTTTATTGCATCACACAATCAAAAATCAGCTGATTACAAGGTTGTAGTTAGTCGCGCGATGGTGCTTCTTTTGCAAACGACTAAGTTTTCTGTGTTGGTTTACCGTGGTCTGCTCCTCTTTTTTCTGGGCATATGTTTTTGTTGGGTTTCCGAAGCACTACACAACATAAAGGGAGAATTTACGGCTTCTAAAATATCATTTTACACAGAATCTGCTGCGAAATTTTGGATATCTTTCTGTTGTGGCGTTGCCTCAGGTATGTAATATTTCTCAACATTATGGTAAATTTTCAGTCACAGTAGGGCTTTTGTCTCCATGCGTTGACTCTAAACTTGGTGCTTTTGATGCCTATAATAAGGAGTGGCCATCAGTTCTGCGGTGTGCTGCTCTGTTCTTCGGTTTCAGCCATGCAACCGCTAGAATAGATTTTGCCACATACTCACAGCTATCACTTACAGCAATTGGACTATCTATTGCACTCTGGTGGGTATTCGATAGATCTCTTGTTGGATTTGTGTTTGGAATGGCAGTTGCATTGCTTGCTACATTTATTTTTCAATCATTTGTTTGGAAGCAACTCTACAGGTAACCTGTTACGAATATTATTGACATCTGTATAGATTTTCTCACCCTATGATGGCTGCTTGGTTGCCTTGTCTTTTCTTCTCGGGTGGTGTCGTCATTGTCCTGGTTGGCCGACAATTAGCGAAACCTGATGTTATGGAGCTAATGCAAAGGAAAGTCAAATAATTTCCAGTCTTCAAATTCCATATCAATTATAAACTCCATTCTCAAACCACTGTACATAAAGTTCAAACATGTATAGAAAAAATTAGTTCTTCCGTATGCATTTTATATACCCATAAGCTTAATATAACTTCATGACTTTTTGGGCTTCTTTGTTTGTACTCTGAATGCAGTTTATTTTATCATAAACATCAAATATACCTCAGTTTACAAATGTAAGTCGCAATTCTGGATTGTGTTGTATCTGACGTCTAAAAAGTATATTTTTGATCTGTTCCTATCTATTTTAAGGAAGTTTGGGTAGTTCCTGCGTCTTACATAACTCAGTCCCTGGTGCCCTAATCCTGTATATCCAAGTAAAACTTGAGAAATTTTTTCGTCTTCAGTAATCCGAATCTCAGGAACGTTTATGTCAAGATCGCACATAAAATTACAATTTCATGTAGATTTCTCTCAGATTCACCCCTATTTTCTTCATATATATCTGATTGTCAGTGCTTCACTAGTAAATATATAGCCTGTTAACCCTTGCTTATTGTTAAGATGTTCCTAAAGATCCGATTTTCCCTATAGAGTTGTTAGCATTCGTTCAGGTAGTTTATTATCGTTAACCTATCGGGAAATAGTGTAATCCAAAGTTGAGTTAGTTAAGTTGTGGTATCTGAATTTTAATGCTATGGCTTTTAGTATGATTAGTCGAAGTGACAGGGTTTCTTATTTATCATATGTTGACACTAAAGCACTGTTAGAGATACTAAATCCAAACATAAGACTCAAATTCTAAGATATAATGGGGAAAGTATATCTGTGCATGTCAGCTTCTTTTAAGAGAAGTTTAACAGTCTCCCTACCGACGTAGTACAAACTATTTGGATATCCTTGATTGTGTCATCATCCCTCAATTAACATAAACTAGTTGCTTGTATGAGATATTTTAGATTAAACGATAAGTGGGTGGAATATAAAATCCTGAACATGCTTATGTCAAAGCATTTGAATGTTTTCCGAAGTAGCCAAGTTCAGTAACTACGGTATAAAAATAAAGTCAAATGATTTCACTTTCGAATTTCCGCATGAGATTATCGACATTTGAGAGCTCTTACTAAAATGGGTCGTGTTATTCTCATCACACAATACTTATTTAGTTATTTGAACGCATAAATGTTGGTACAAATGGGCACCGAATACATCTGAGCCACACAAGTCACTTGATTTGTATGTGGGCTATAATACTTCCCGGGTGCTCAAAGCGAAGCAAATGATTTTCTCAGGAAGTCACTCCTCAAGCCTTTGACCTAATGGTCTAATCCACAAGACAGTGGAGTAACGTAAAGAGATGCAGTCCCATGGTAGTCTGTGACCAACAATAGGTTCATATGTTATAACTATAAGTGTAAATTGATCTAGTGGTTTGACTACTATCTGTCCATACTGTTAGAGAAAACAGAAAGGCACCCGCTGTGACAGAACTCAAAGGAAGGAGAGATGTTCTGAACTAAATGTAACCGCATTCCGTTCGTTAAAATTATGAATCGAGTGCTTATTACTAGATTATGCTCAATGGTATAATGTGGCCGGCTGACACATCAAGAGATCCCAAGTAAGCTGATGCCGAAGGACAGCCTAACCACCTGCATAATTGGTTTTTCCCGAATTAAAATACACGCTTTCGTTCAAAACATTTAACACAAAATGAATATCACTATATGTGATTTAGCTCATGAATAGGTCTAGAATAGAGGTTTGTTATGTCATTCATATCCCAATTAAATCAAAACTTAACCATGAAGTCGGATTCTCGCCCATTATAATAGAAGTTTTTTAGACTATTAACGTTTGCCAAAACCCGAGTTACATGTCACAGGAGAATTTAAGATAAAAAGCATCCTTATTATTTGCAGTATAAAAATAATTGTTAGTCTAGCTTGGAATCTATCAGACTGAAGTTTCTGTACCAGTTCAAAACGTACTCTAGTCGGCACGCGTGGATAAGTGTTTTCAGTCAGTCTTTCCTCTAGAGGTTTCCTTGCAGCGTCTTTCCTACACACAGTAAGACGTAGACAAATACGCGCTTGCACTAGAGCATGATCTGAGTCTAAGCATGTGCTCCAGAATGAGCGACAGTCTTCTATCGAGCCTCTCCATCGGTGGCTGATAGCGATGTGATCTATTTGGGTCCCACCATGGGACGAATTCGGGGGTCGCCATGTTAAAAGATGTTTTTCCTTATGCTTAAAGTTAGTGTTTGCAAGAAACGCGGTTATCTGAGCATAGTTGCAACAGACGGTCGCCATTATCTGTTCTTTGAGCCGCGACACCATAAGATCCACCCATATGTCTTTCCCTTTTGCTTAGTTTACCTAAGTGAGCATTAAAGTCACCAGCCACTATAACTACATCAGAGCGCCTAGCTTTTCGGAGAAGGTCGGAAAGCTTTCTGTAAAACTCATCTTTTACATCATCTGAGCTTCAGTTAGTGGGAGAGTAGGCAGAGACGACGAAGAGTCAACGACGAGTATCGCTATCTTTCCGAGTCCTTACTGTTCCGTTTAGTCGGACAGCGCATAAACGACTGTCTACTGGGGTCCAGTCTAAGAGAGCTAGTTCTGCCCTAGGACTCAGTGCTATACCTACGCCAGCAAGGCCACGAAGTGTAAATCGAGTTGGTTTGTTACTTTGACATGGTGAGGTCAAATGAATGACACTACTCGGATCCTGTGTGCGCGTTTCGGAGACGCAGCACACACCGATGGAGCGAGATTCTAAAGTCCTAGCTAAGGAAGCCTGTTGTCCTATTTGGCACAGTGTTCGGACGTTGAAAGCTCCTACGTGTAGTTTAGAGCGTGGTTTCAGGAGACCAGGAATAACGTTCCGCCTGCTCGAATCGTTTACACTAGCGGGGTGAGGTGATAAAGGGACGTGAGAAGGATTAGTCGTGGAGATAAGAGATTTATTTGGAGGTGTAGGAGGGATTTGAAAGTGACCAACTTGGTCTCGTGTGCTGTTACGGGTATGAGGGCTGATGTCACTTCCCGGCTGCTCACACCGTGGAAGGGTATTTCTTGAGGGACCTGAAAAGGAATTCGGATTAGTGTTGGTCTTAACGGCCTGGGAGCGTGACCGCAGAGCCCAAGGGACAACTGCTTGAGGCCGGTCGCGCACGGCCTTTTTGTGGGAGGTTTTTAATGTGTTAGCTCCGTTCTTCAAAGGGCCTTACCGCCGGAGACGGAAATCCGTGGGGTAAGGTAAGATGTGACACTTTTAGGGTCAACCTTTTCTAACCCCTTCCTTCCTTGTGAGAAGGCAGCACCGCTGTAGATGCTGGTTATCTGAGGGAAACACCTTACTGCTGTCACACTTCTGTACAGTCAGCAGTAGGACTTCGCCCTCAGACCTTGAGTTGCTGCTTTTAGTCTTACCGTTCTCCAATCGACCTGCCAGGCATGGTAGAATCTGCAGGAACATGTGTTCCAGCCAATATAGCTCGGTTGAGTCATCACGATAGGCAAGCCTGACCACCACGTCAAGGTAGCTGCTACGGTTTTAAAACAGCTGAAGACTATGGGCACGTATGAATAAACTGTAATGAACATGAAATCATTGGGTACTAGGTGTACAAATTACTTGTCGATTTATACTGAGACAACAAGGTTGTTCATTGCGCCATAGCGACTTTATTCAGTGGCTTAATGATTAAGACTTTCTTCCGAACACTAAGTTGCAGAGTCGAACCCCGTTCCATCTACTCTAGTTTAAACAACCGAGTAGTATTGGCACCCCTCACAAATAAAGTGTGGCTCCAAGTCAGTAATATCTAGGTTCGTTATAATTTCCAGGTAAATTACAGAAGGACAAATAGTTCGTTTTCAGTGAATCCATACTTCAACTGTACATTTTTGTTTTGACTGGCAGCATCCAAAATCTGATACTGATACGAGGTGTGTTACGCCCTAATATCCAACTGACTACTTGAATGATAGCATATGGGTAAGCGTGAAAGTGTGTTGGGTTACCGAATAAAATGCATAAATACTCATCCATATGTATGCTACTCTAACCCCTAGGAAATCGATCCATTTATTAGCCAATGAAATGCACTTGTCCTTTAGGTCACTTCTGATTGCCACAGATTGACCTTCTAATTGGCTGTCCATTTCAATTTTCATGGAAATCAATAACACCAAATTGCCGACAATAGTATGTATATATACCAATGGTAAACAAATATACAAGATTCTGTGTTATGACTTGATGTCCCTATATGTCATTGTACGACCGAGTATTGGAAGAGTTAGCTCTCTCTCCCTCGAAATGCTCTCATATGGCCACGTGCATGCGACCATTGCGAGGGAGGTCTTACTCACTATCTTCTCGTGGAGGGGATGTTTTTTACCAAACTGACAGGACGAAAAGTGAATGTCTGGTGCTTTAACCGGATTGACAAATCCATCTAGGGGAGTCGGTAAGCCTTGATTCCAAAACAGTGGCGCACATGAGCTCCAGGATCCTGAGGGAACAAATAACATTTGAACCTATTGTTGGTCACAGACTACCATGGGACTGCATCTCTTTACGTTACTCCACTGTCTTGTGGATTAGACCATTAGGTCAAAGGCTTGAGGAGTGACTTCCTGAGAAAATCATTTGCTTCGCTTTGAGCACCCGGGAAGTATTATAGCCCACATACAAATCAAGTGACTTGTGTGGCTCAGATGTATTCGGTGCCCATTTGTACCAATATTTATGTGTTCAAATAAATAAATAAAGTTATGTTTTGATGTCCGTTCTCCAGAATGCATTGGTAAGCTGATAAGGGAAAAAAGCAAGCTCATATGTCCCCTTTAACTAAGTGAGGCATTTCATGAAGCTAGTTGACAGAATTTAGGTACATCAACGAACTAATTGGCTGGAAATAAACTCCACATTTTCTGGTAATATAATTGTATCGTAGTCAGTAATTGTGATCATGTTTTTGTCTAGTTAGTAACTCACTTGTAGATATTTAAGAAAAATTTCCATTATAAAACTAATTGGAGGTGTACCTTTTGCTATGCTGTAATCTTTCTTCTATCATGACCCACTGCATTATACTTTACACCTCCGTAGCATGATGGAGTGGTATTTCCGTCGCAGGAAACGACAGAACGAAATACTCTTTTCATCATGGATTACGACAGGGTAAATAATAATTCCCGCTTTATTTTCGTTGGTTGCCAGATGCGAGGAACAAATAGCGAACGTAAGTGAAGTTTATCCTCACTCAATAAATCAGATTAAAGCGCGAAACTCATTCTTTGACGATAGCTTATCTCGATTAAATTAGAACTTCTTATCTATTATGATTATATCATTATTTAAAATTATAAATCATTTCCTAACTAAACGCTTTTGTGATTAGCTAAAATGTACTTCAAGTTCGCTCATTTACTTCACCTTCACCTATTGGTCTTATTTTCCAGGATGAAATCGGTTTTATTCTTAATTTAAAATTTTAAGCAGTACGATATCAAGATTATATTTTCCAATGTAACATTATTTCAGGTCACTATGTTTTATATTAATTAAGTGTAAATTTTGCTTAGGTGTGAACTTTCTCAAATTATAACGATTATATTCTCTTTAGTTTGAGCACATTTCGTATGTGTATTACAATAACCTTGTGTATCTCTTCATGTTTATAATGTTTATGAATTAACAATCAATTATATCTAAAATCGGTACATAAATAAGTGTATTTAATTTAACAATGCCATGTTATTTTTTTTTTTTGGAAAATCAATAAATCTTCATCTTTTATTACCAATCTTTGTGTTTTCTTTTCGCGTTGTGAAGTTTGTAGTGGTTCTCATTTTCAAGTATAAACATTAGGACCATGGATATTAGTTATAGTAAGGGGAATAAAGACGAAAGTCTAGAAAATAATGATAAATTTGCTAAAGAAAAAACTTAGTCATAGTTCTGTGTTATGAGTAATGAACAATAGTTTCGAATAAATTGAGCATTGGGTAGATTGTTATATTTATATATTTGTAATATCCCAATGAGTGGAAAAATTAGATTTTCTGACGTTTTGTGACTTGGTGTAAGTCACTTCTTCAGAGAATAAATAACCAAATTAAAACTAATCCAAGTTTAAATAATACAACGGTACAACAATAAGAATAATATGTGATCAATCAAAAACAGGCCTGAACAAGTTAATGTCATGTCATTTCGGTCAAGGTGATTCATAAGTGATATGTATGTAAATTTGCATGTGTATGTATGTGTGTACTGATTAAAGATGAAAAATTGTGTGACATTTATGGTGATTTCGACATGGATCATCTACGCTGGTGATTTACAGTGAGAAAGGGTAGAGTTTGTAAGATGATAGTGTGAACTGTAAATAAGAAGTGACTTACAGTAAATCACGAAACGTCAGAAAATCTAATTTTTCTACTCATTGGGATATTAGAAACATATTATTTAGTTATTTATAGTAATGAACAATGTCCATCTTATGAAGAATAACTAAGTTATTCAATGATTTGAAAGTTTTTGATAACAGATGAATTGTGTAAAATTCGATGGAATTATTTGAATAGTCACAATAGTCAAGTGAATAATCCTGAATAATACCTTTATACAATTGAGTTTTCATTTTAAAAAAAAAACAAACAGAAACTGGTAGATATATATACGGGTTGTCCTACTAACTGCTTTCTCGTGGCGAGAGGTGTTGTTTACGAAATTGAGAGAACGAAAGGCGAATGTCCGACACTTTAACCGTGTTGGTGGATACGGAGGATCCACCTAAAAGAGTTAGAAAATCCCGATTCCAAACCATTGGCGCACATGAGCTCCAGGAAACAAAACGGCTACCATGGAACTGCATCTCCTGACGTTGCTTCACTGCCTTGTGGATTAGACCTTTAGACCAAAAGCTCGTGGTGTGGTTCCCTAAGAAAACCATCTGCTTCGGTTTGGGCACCCGAGTAGTATCCAAGCCCTCACATAAATTCAATGATTTATGTGGCTCATATCTGTTTGGTGCCTCCGTGTACTAATGTTTATGTGTTTAAATAAGTAAAAAAAATGTCTTCATTCATACAGCCCAACAACTATGTAGAGGGTCATGTATTTTAATTTTGTAGTACATTTGTCAAATAAAAGAATAAAGACACTATTTACCAAAACCTCAATAAGTAATTTAGAATTTTAACCTAATTCTCAGTATATTAAGTCTTTAAAATCAAACTAATAGACAACAATTTTATAGAATTAGAATTTAAGAAACTCCCAGTATTTTACCAAATAAATAGATTTGGTTTAAAATGATGAATCATGACTGTACAGTTAAAAAGATTCACAACATCCATTCTCAATAGATTTAATGGTTAGGAAATGTAGTCCCATTATTTAAAAAATGCATTTGACCAGTTGATAGACTGAATATCTTAGAATTATTGACATGGTGTTGATTACAGTGTAATGATTCAATAAAATCATACCTAATCTATAAAAATTAAAATTAGCTAGTATTTCTCCAACACCAATAATTGATAATTTGATAAGAATCACCTATAGTTATTGTTGAGATCTTTTGTTTGAATCTATGTTAATTCACACACTGAATCCACGCAGCGATAGACGATCTTTTTGTCACTAATGCCAAATATGGCAGCTTTACTGGTTAAAATGTTAGTTTTCATAACAATATAACACGAAACCCTAAACATTACTACATAATGTAGGCCGTTCAAAATTGTTATTCCGTTCTAGATATACTTATTCAGAAATCGATTACGCATTTACTTTCACAACTTCTAGTTGAATTTTCGAGAACTCTCTCTTAAGCTGATCACTAATCAATAGGTTGATCCACTATCTTTGGTCGGCAAGTTAATCTATTTGAAGATCAGTCTTATCAACTACGCGATAAAAATCTTAGCGAATTGCGTGGATTATTTTGTTTTAATCAAGAACACTTTAACGGTAACGTTAGGACACTGAACAGTCGTTTCTCCCGAGTATGAAACTTCTCAGTGGTGTGCACTCACGACTTTGCAATCGGAAATCAAACCCAGGATCTTCGGTTTTACCCAAGAACCCTTCACCTCTAAACCACTGAGTAGGGATCTAATGAATTACATCCTTAAATCGTGATATTACTTGACTAACTTCTATTGTATTCAGTGGATACCTTCCTCATATTCGATATGGTTGAACTCCATTGGTCACAGATTCTCACTAGAACTTCAGAATCTTTCTATCAAAGCAAGCCTCTAAACACATGATAATTATCACTACAGGGTTGTGAAGATAGATGAATTTTATGAAGATCAAGATTTGATCCAAGTTACAAAATTCCGTACTGATAATAATAAAGATTTCATAATATCGAATTACATTGATATATACATATAAGACTGATTTATTTAAATATGAATGTATTTCTTTGACAAACAGTTAAGATTGTGTAAACAAAAAATTTCAGTGTACAATAATTTTATGCTTCCCATAGCTTTCATTCAGGTATAAATTACAAGTTGACATCACTAAATGAATAGAACTGAAGGCAATAGGTGTTAGCAAATATGATGTTCTCAAACTTTCTTAGGTTTAAATGAATAGATATTTAAAAATTACGTAATCAGTTTACATCACAAACTGGAGAATCATCAAACTTTAAAAATATTAACAGCTCGTTCGTGATAATTTAGACTTCAACGATTTTAGTGGTTAGAGGTAATCGGCGGTGAACCCTTTTACATCTGGGTTTCGCATAGACTGATACTCGTCAACAAGGTGTCCCTACATTCTTGACGGAACTTCTTCTCTCTGATAGATTTGAATCGAAACTAACCTTATAAGATGGGAATCTCACGGATCCAGGATCACCAAAGCAAAGAAGGAGGAAATCACGATGATTTTTATCCAGTTATGCGTCCACCGATGATAGCAATGACGACGATAAAGATTAGTTCTACGAGAGGCTGCAATCAGTCATAATGAAGTACTCAGAAGAGGACCTGACTATTCTGATGGGAAGCTAAAGCGCCGAAGTTGGAAGAGACAACACCTGATAAGAAGATATCATGAGATGACATGGAATGAGCACTGGGAGAGAAAAACGAAAATGGGGAGAGATTCGCAAACCTATATGCATTCAAAAAATTGGCTATAGGCGGAACAATATCCCCACACAAACGCATATACAGAGCTAAATGGGTCTCACCTGATCACACCACGGAGAACCAGATAGATCATATTTGCATCTGCAAAAATTCTAAAGGTCAATGGAATATGTGAGAACCTGAAGAGGAGCTGATATAGCTTCAGATCACCACTAGCTGGTGGTTGCCAAGATGAAACTGAAACTAAAGAAACACTGGGCAACTGGAAAAACAGCATTACAAACGTTCAACATAGCCTTCTTTCCTCATACTGACAAATTTGACCAGTTCAAGCAAACTCTCAAAAACAGGTTCCAAGACTTACAAGATCTACTCAAAGAAGAAGAAACTGCTATGGCGTACAACTGGAAAGGGATCAAAGATGCACTAAGTTCAACGTGTCAGGAGGTTCTGAAACACAGCAGGTATCATCATAAGGAATGGATCTCTAGGGAGAGCTTGGACAAGATTTAAAAAGGAAAGAACAAGAGGACAGAAACTAACAACTGCCGAACAAGAACGGAGAAAGCCAAGGCACAAGCTGAATACACAGAAACAAACCAGTAAGTGAAGAAGAGCATTTAAGCTGACAAGCAGAAATGCGTGGGAATGCTAGTAACGACAGTGGAAAAAGCTGCAAGAGAAGAAAATATGAGACAGCTATATGATATAACGAAGAAACTGGTAGGGATATATAGTAAACCAGAGAGACCGATCAAGGACAAACAAGGCATGCCAATCACCGAGATTCAAGAACAGAGGAACAGATGGGTGGAGCACTTCGAGGAACTCCTGAATAAACCAGCTCCATTGGATCCACTGAACATCGAAGCAGCACATACAGACCTTCCTATAGATGTCACTCCACCAACGATCGGTGAAATCAGGATGGTCAGCAGGCAAATCAAGAGTGGGAAAGTTGCAGGACCTGACAATATACCAGTCGCAGCAGTAAAGCCAGACATAGAAGTAACTTTAAGCATGCTTCACGTTCTATTCAGGAGGATTTGGCAGGAAGAACAAGTACCGATAGATTAGAAAGAAGGATACCTCATCAAGATACTGAAGAAATGAGATTTGAGAAACTATAGAGGAATCACACTGTTAGCATCATGAAAAGTTTTCAACAGTGTTACTGAACCGGATAAAAGATTAAGTAGAGGCCCAACTTCGAAATCAACCGGGTAGATTTTGTAAGGATTGGTCGTGCACAGACCAAATTGCGACGCTGCGGATCATCGTTGGACAATCAGTTGAAGCAGACATGAAAATGACAAATAGCTACTGGAAAGAACTGGAAATGATTGCTCAGGACATGGTTGGATGGAGAGTGCTGTTGGGCCACCTATGCTCCTCTACGAGGGGTAACAGGCGTAAGTAAGTAAGTCATCATCTAGTCTATAATCTTGATCAATGTCAATTGATCAATTGACCATAACACAACTTTTTTTTCGATTTTAAAATGTATCAATGTACACTATATTATTATAGATAAATATTTACAATAGAATTCACTAGCAAAGAATTATTATTTTCAATAAATAATGAGTAATATTTCACATCACAATACATGTTTCGTTAGAATGTGTTTATTCTTGATAAATGCATTGATCAATTTACCAAGTCAACAGTTGCCATGGTGTCCGTGACAGAACCATGAAGACAATCTATATGTCTTATTTTTGAAGTGTTATTGTAAGTCTTTAGAAAGAAAAAAAATTCTGGCAAAATATCATTTCATTGAAACACACTAATGTTTTTTTTTATTATTATTTATTAACAGATTATACTGTATACTTAAAATGCAATGACCTTAACATGTGGTCTGATTGTGTGATGCTTTATTACATACTACTTTATTATATTATACAATTGATTGGTTAGTTATATAATATCATACGATATACTGATTCATGTGATTCTCATAAAAATTGTAGTGAAAGAGAGTAACATTCATTAGTTCACTATCTAATTGATGGGAATACAATATAGTGAGAAATATTTGTGCTTTAAAAAAATGTCGTACTATTTTCTTATCACTGACCTAAATAATATATTTACACACACACACACACACACTCACTCACACGTATATATAATATATGAACTGAGTAAAAGTGATTGATTCATGAAAATAAGGTGATCAGTTTCAATATGTGATCATTGTTGTAAAGTTTAACTAAACATATATATACACTACTTTTGTAGTGAACCGAAACATAGCGAACGTAGCATATATCAGATTATTATTATTAAATTTTTCAAGTACTAATTTTTTTTATCAGAAGGATGTTTTGTGGAGATTTTAGTAATTTCAATAATTGAGATCATGAGTCATTTGAAGCTAGACCACCATGGAAAACCTGGAAGCACTGGACGGCCGTTTTGTCCTATTGTGGGACTCCGGGTTAGTTGTGAGATAGTAACTCACTGATGACAATGGTGGATGTGTCACTCAATTTCGTGGACTAGTTGAAGTTAAACATTAACACCGGTGGATGCCGGCTCAGTGGTCTAGTTGTTAAGTGCTCGAGCGCGAGACCAGTAGGTCCTGGGTTCGAATCCCGCGAGGCGGTATCGTGGATGCGCACTTCTGAGGAGTCCCACAATAGGACGAAACGACCGTCCAGTGTTTCCAGGTTTTCCATGATGACCTAGCTTCAATTGACTCATGGACTCAAGTATTAAATTATGTATATAAGAAATACAAATCTAAATTCTACTTACATTGACTTAATACTGATGAAAATGATTATTAATTCAATCCAAGGTAATAGGTTGGGAATGATTAAGCCCATTATATAATTGAATTTTTGTTAATAAACTAAACATCGGTTGATAATAAAAATAGGCTACAACAAATAATTAGGACATTCATTTGCCAAAACGTATTCAAGTAGAATTAATTTCAGACTTTTACAACACTGACCACCCTTAGACAACCACTGAAAACTATGGTACACTGGATAAATGCTACATCCTAAGATAGGTGTCCTCAGCATTTCCCATTAATGACGACCCTAGGAACTGAATTGTGACAAGTTCCTAAGCATCAGCTCATTAAGTTGATTTCTGATGACTTACGTTTTCAGCTTCAGTTCCAATGCTATCGGTTTAAACTACCACATACCCTGTATGATCGTATTCCACCGACCATGGCTTCTTAGGAGGACTTCCAGAAACACCTATCGAAGGTAGTCATTAGTCACGGAGTAATGATTGTTATTACAGGAAATTATGGAGATTTTCGAATTCGTCACGTATGACGCAAATATCATAAATGACGATGGATGATGGGTGTATAATTTCGAATTGAATAGAGTGACAAATCTCAACCATTAGATCCTGACTAAGTGATCTAAAGTTTAAGAGCTTACTACGAGGTTTTTAGGTCCTGAAGTCATTCCCCAGTGAGGTTATTGTTGGATATTGCTGAAGACAACCATATTTTAATAAAATAGCCGTTTAGTGCTTCCTGGTTTTCAACGATTGTCTAACTACGGAATTAAGCAATCTCCACAAGCACCCTCTACTATAAAACAATCGACTTTATCAATGTAACTCACTAACCAAATAGATTTCTTATATGTGAAAGACTGTGTAACTATCTAGAATTTCACAATTTATCAGCTGCAGTCTCTCACACCCACATCCACTTTTTGGCTTGATTCCTTGTAATTATTATTTTCTGTTTTATGGTATGATGCGGTCTAGTTTGTTTATATATAAACCCAGTATATCCGAAATATATAATTCATATAACGAAGGCTGATATTTCCATTCTGGACTGACCTGTCTTGGTTAGGAGAAAATCTACTATGTCAAAGGACTAATAAGAGCTCGTACATGTTTATGTATCATCGGTCTAGTTGTAGAAGTCGATGTCTCCAATTGGTGATCTTATCACGTGATAAATTAACAAGGTCACAAGCCATAAGACTAAAATTAAGTTCTAACCGTTTAAATGTCGAATTGATTATCGAGAGGTAATCTATCCAACACGTTCAAATGTGAATACTAATAAGAGTTTAAGGCTTGGAAATTTTCTCATACAACTTCTTCTTTTATAGGTTTTACAGTTGGCATGATAAATTATAGAAAAAAAAGCATTTTAAGACGAAAATAATATAAAACACAATATCAACTATTATCTTACTGGTAATAATATCAATAATATATCTTCTCAATAAAAATATTGTGAAAATGTACTTTAAGTAAGTGTAAGTTACATGTCAAATACACTTGGTTTGTTATTTCTGGTGTTTAAATCTATTCAATCATTTGTTTATTATTATTATTATTTAAATATAAACATTTTAATTTAATAATTGGAAAATCTGGAAGCACTGGACAGCTGTTTTTTCCTGGTGTAGGACTCCTCAGCAATGCGCATCGACGATCACACGACGCGGGATTCGAATCCAGGACATTTTATTCGGAGTGCAAACTTTGTAGTTGAAATTTATGAAACAGTCTTAAGGTATGACTAGTGACTTTTGTTGACATCCATTTTTTCACTCATGTTAAAAGGAAATATGAGTACTTGAATCAATGTTCATTTTGATTAAGTTTTATATTTCAGTATAATTGATATGCAACCAGCAATGGAAATCAAAATGCATATTTTATTTTGTTTGCAATGTGTCTACATTCATGTACTACTCCCAGAATGAGTCTTGGATTCCATTGTTAGTCATATACCAAATATTACTAGAACTTAAGAAATAATTCTATATCTAGACAATCTGAACAAGATCGGAATATGACAAGAGAGACTGACGAATTATAGTCCTGATTATCAATAATGGGAAATTATAAATTCTTACTAATAAGTTATTCATTTTATTTATAATTAATTAATTTGTCTCCTTCAAATTTACTGTTAAAACGGACCAATCTGGGCATTTTTGCTGACGATTTATGGAAGCCATTCATTATTAACAGTTAGGTCATTCAGTCAGTCAGCTACAACGTAGGACCAGGCACATATATGCATTGGTCCAAGTTACCGTACCGCATTAGCACAGCAAGATGAACACCGAACTTACAGAAGTAGTTAAATCAATGGTGGTAATATATAAAAGAAAGATTGCATATAAGGAGATAGTACAGGAATAAAGGATTAGTTCGTAGAAAGAAAGATATGAAGCAATTTTAATCCCTTAGCTTAAATGAAGACAGAGAGTGTATACACCTACGACATTGTGGTCGATTCTGAGCCATGTCACCAAGAGTCTCCAACCATTGGTTACGATAGTCACTCGGACCCCAACCAAGTAGTCTGCATCTACCAACATGGCTCAAACCAGAAGTTAATGACTTCAAGCATTGATGCCACGTTTTGGTTTGGTCGCCCCTAACTTTCTTCCAACTATCCCCTACACTAGTCAGCATTGCGCGTCGTGGTAATCGGTGTTCGGGCATACGTAACACGTAGCCCAACCATCTCAGTCGATGAAGGTTCACAACCTCATCAACTGATTTACCATCATACCCTAATACTCTGCGTCTAAACTCACAATTACTCACCCGTTGATCCCAGCAAATGCGAGCGATATTTTTAAGGCATCTGTGGCCAAATACTAGTAGCTTACAAATATCTTCAACTCTTAATGACCACGTTTTGCAGCCGTAAAGTATAACGGAACGAACTATCGTGTAGTATACTCGTCCTATTATTGATAGACGAACATCTCGCTTTCGCCATAGGTGACGTAAGTTGACAAAATCTAAACGAGCTAGGTCATTACATGTATTTAAATCAAAAATAGGATATTCGTATGTTATTCATATCAAACCACAACATTAAACTAAGTTATTAGTCATTAGAACGAATGAAAATCTCTCAACGAAGAAAGTTTTTCGATGATATCATTTTCTGAAGCTACACAATCATATTTATAGGTAATTTTTACATGATGATAAGCTGCATATAATTCGACGAACACTTCTGGAGAATGGTTTCCCGCCCATGTTGATTAATAGTAATCTAAAACTATAATGTCAAGTCGAAAGTACTCCGACAGTTCCGTAGGAAGTCTTATTCTTGAACATCACATTCAAGGGAAATATGACAGCTGAGACATTTAATAACAGACTATTTAGATCTCCGAGAATGAGGTATTCTTCATCAGAGCTTCGAACTATTTTCTCCAGCAAGAAACTCATTCATGAAAGTGTGGAGGATAAACTGCCGCTTAGGGCCACCTCGTTGTGCGGCTATCAATTTACTTGCTCTTGTTGAGAAGGTTATATTAGTCGTGCAAAGCACACAAGTAGTAAACGAGTATCTGAGTACTACTCTGCATGGATATCATAAAAGGAATACAAATCAACCAACAACTCAGTCCTTTAACATGTAGTCAACTTGAGCTACACCCCACTATGTGAATCGTGGTTCACAAAGTAGAGAGGATTGACCCAAAAGAGGTTTGGATGATGAATCTGTGATCAGCCAAGGCTATAGCAATTCTTTATTTCAAACCCGAAGTCTGTGTACAAAAGAGTCATGTTCAATGCTTTATTTTCCAATGGTCTCGGAAACCATTTGAATTTTACAAAGAATAAGTGCTAATCATTATCTTCTTATCTTTCTCTATTAAGTGGACAATTATTTTTAGTTTTTATTATATAGATTATTATCTCTTATTACCTCCGAAACTATTACACAACGTAAGCTCTCAATGGGTTTTGGTTACTTTGCTAAATGATCTAACTGACCATTTTATTTAATACTTAAAAGCTTTAATCCCATTTATAAATTAATATACTCGATACTTGAAATTTTTTAACAGTCTTGACCACATTATAAAACATCACTTCATTTTCACTGACTTCTATTTCAATAAGTTCGACTATCATACAGCTTCAGAAAATGATAAGAAAATGATAATTCGTATCCGGTAGAGACAGGTATATACCTCAGTAAAATGGAAGATGGTCGCGCAATTTCACGGAGGTTAGACATTAACACCGTTGGACGCCGACTAAGTGGTTCAGAGGTTAAGTGTTCGCGCTGAAGGCTCTGGGTTCGAATCCCGCGAGTGGGATCGTGGATGTACACTGCTGAGAAGTTCCACAATAGGATGAAACGCCCGTACACTGCTTCCAGGTTTTTAATGTTTATTTAACATCAATCAGTTCATGATGTTAATCAAAAATGATAAGAACTCTTAGATTTGAGATGAAACTTCGATTAATAATTTTCTTAGTTTTCTGTGGATTAGTAAATAATGTCAATCCTTGAGGAAAACAAAGGTTAAGTACGCAAATTGTAAAGATATATGTAAATGGATTTGTTTGTATCCTTTTATAGAATAGTTGTTTCATGGTATTTTAAGATAAACTTAATAGTTTGACGTATTAGTTGTTGTTGCATATTTATCATCCTTAAATTACATTCAATTAGCTGTAAAGCATACTCAGCTTGATACAATAACATATGACACATGTTCTTGTATTTACTCATATATACTCATGTGGTTTATGAGTCTAGAAATAATAAAAGGCACTTATAACCACTTACCTAAATTTCTAATATTCCCGTAGGAGGTATAGAAATTTGAGAATTTATATAATCTATCAAGTCGGTAACGAATAGATTAATGATTATGGTAAATCAGGCAGACACCATAGTGATTAATTATCATTAAATTTAGTAACGTTACCTGGTAAAGGTAGGGTCTTTTTGTATTGGATATAATTCCTCTAAGCTACAAAATTATGGTATTAAAACTTTACAATTTTATGCTCAAAATTTTATTAAAATTTACCTTTTTTTATTGTTAAGAATTGCTTGGTTATTGTTATTCAGAGAGTAAATAAATGTACATAACTACTGAAAGGCTAAATAACCTGTTAATTTAGTATCCAACGAAGTAATAGATTATAAGTCTTACATAAAACTTGATGAAACTCATAACAGTATTAGTCTTTGATAGTGTTCAGCTTTAACAATGGAACACATTATAGGCTGTATTTTCATGATTCTGTTTAGTTGAATATACCTGTTTGAGTCATAGGCAGCATTTATGATAAATAAAACTTGAAGAGTTCTAGTCAGGGTTAATTGCCAAACCTTTGTATATCTTTCATTGTTTATTAAATGAAATAGTGTTTTTTATTATTGCAAAAAGTTATTTAGTTGAGATCACTACAATCTCCACAAAACCCCTTCTGATTCTAATAAACATATGCTCACTAGTGACTGGCTTCAAGACGTATATCCTGGAGTTCTAGTGAGAAGCAGTGACCAGTGGAGTTCAACCGGTTCTGTTGTGAGATAATAACTCACTGATGACAATCGTGGATGTGTCACTCAATTTCGGGGATTAGTTGAAGTTAGACAGTAACACCTCTAGATGCCGGCTCAGTGGTCTAGTTGTTAAGTGCTCACGAGAAAGACTGAGAGGTCCTGGATTCGAATCCCGCGATGCGGAGTCGTGGAATATATTATACCAATAAAAATGCTTACTATACTCTTTATCTAACTGCTGGGGAGTCCCACAATAGGACGAAACGGCCGTCCAGTGCTTCCAGGTTTTCCATGGTGGTCTAGCCTCAAATCTCCACAAAACCCCTTCTGATACTAAAATGTTATTTATCAGGAATTTTCAGCATGAGGTCATAGGCTCATTTAAATGTAACTTACTTTTCCTGACCTGTGTACCTAGATTGCCAACTTAGGTTCAACTTGAAACTTCAGTTTTTATATAAACTCAATAAGTAAATATAATAGGCATTTATGATAACCAAATACACTAATTGCCCTTCTAATCCATTCATTGTAACAAAATAAACCGAAAAATATATAATAACTTCATTATTGATCACATATATTCATAAATATTGATCTAGCTAAGTGCTATTAGGATGCTTAGACCAGTGTAAACTTATTTGACAAGTGCAGTTTCATATACTAAACTACAAACTATACACTGGAAGTGGAAACGAGAGATACTACTCAGCTGCACGAACGTAAATCGATCAAATGGGTTTCGAACTAACAAGAACGGTTAAAATAAAATGATCATTTTTCTGAATCTAACCTTCATAAACCACAATGTTGAAATATCAAGATTTAATTTATTTAACTTAAGGGGTAAATATGCTAATTATTCCGAAAATAAGGACATATAATTCCTGTTTAAGCAATAACAATATGAAATTTAACGAAGGAATTGCCTATCAACGAATTTACTTTCAAGATGTACAATTATATATATAAGAAATTTTTTAGATAAACTCCCTCGTCTAATAATCTCTATGTGCATTTACCAGCTCATCTGCTCTTTTGAAACAGAGTATAAAAGCAGTAGCCAAAGCTTGCATTCAACTAGGATAAGAGAACATATTCTACTGTGGTTCTATAAAGGTGAGAGGAACGCGGTTAAAAGTTCTATCCTTAAATATTTAATTTATTCTAACCACTCCACTGACCTACAACTTTTTGTTGTCATCATCACTTGCATTACATAATCTAGCATTCTAACCTTTCTGTTATATCATCATGTTTAATCATTGTTTATGCGTCAGTACGGAATAAATGCTTAACACACTTGTGAAATCACGAGCTGCACTAAGGTAGTATGAGACTCCTCGGAGTTGAGCAAGATCATGGATTGGTTGAAGTTAGACATTAACACCGTTGGATGTTGGCTTAGTGTTCTAGAGGTTAAGCGTTCGCGCGCAAGAACGAAGGTCATGGATTCAATTCTCGCGTGCGGGGTAGTGGACGCTTACTTATGAGGAGTCCCACACTAAGAAGAAATGTCCGTCCAGTGCTTCTAGATTTTCAATGGTGGATGAGCTTAGATCGGCTCGTGATTTTAACTTTGAAAATTCTACAACCTCCACAAATCCCCCACACAGTTGTACAGCTAATTAATAAATTCGTTTAGAAGAGAGTGTTCTCTATTCATAGTAATCAAAGACAGTCATGAACCAGATGACGATCATACGAATGGTCAGAAGTTTTGTGAAATACTGAGTGAGCCAACCCATGGTGTATTGAAAATATCTACGACTAATTGATCGACCGGTAGAGACCAGTGTCTTGGATGTCAAGTCCTTCTTAGTGCTGATGTAATTCCACTGACTAGTCACGACCCAGGTAGCTTAGTAGTGACACCTCTGACAGCGAAGCTGGGTGACACTGGATCGAATCTGCCAGGGAGCAATAATTCCTTCGATATTGCATGTGGACCTCACTGGAGAGTGACAAATAGTACAAACCTAGATGAAAAAAGGATTTCCTGTTGGCTATATTGAACCACTACGTTGTATATTAAAAATATGACTTAGCACACAACTAAACCATTCATTAGCTAATATTTCGAAATCAAATTGATCCTTAGTTTAAAATGACTACCCCAGTAACAGATACAAGTCACTTATTCACATTGAAATTTTAAAAAACCTATCCTAAGTATTGGTCACTAATAAATCCACAATGATTACCTTAATTGGTTGCTTTTCAGATTATTCCAACTTGAAGTTAGTTTCTTTGATGAACTAAAAATTAGTCAACTTTTTATTTGTTAAATATTATGATCAATATAACTATAATTACACAAAATAACCTTGATTATGGTTGACATGGATCCAGTCTGTCATATGCGAACTGACATATTAAAGTAGCATGTGATTAAATAGATAAAATGCACAATCAATCAACTATTCATAGGATGCATTTAATTTTTTTTAGATGAAATATTATTTACCACTAATAATGTCTATTTTTATTTTAATAGTTTAAATCACAAATTGATCTTTGCTGAACCACTACTGAAAAACTAAAAGCACTGAACGGCCGTTTCGTTCTAGTATGGGATGGTTCGACAGTGAACATCCAAAACCTCGCATCCGGAAATCGAACTCAGGACCTTTCGTCTTGCTTATGAATGCTTAACCTCTAAACCACTGAGATAACATTTAACAGTGTTCATGGTATTGTACAACCCTCATCCAATGTCTGCTATGCTTAATTGTCTCACACTCTATATAGTTGATTGTTGTATAATTGTATAGGGAATCGCGTTTTGTTCATGATATAGTGATATGTAAAGTGGTCATCTCTATTTAGGCTTATGAATATTCATATTGATTTTCAGTCAATTATATTTTTTCCTAATTACTTAACAAGGAACCGAGTAAACACCTTTGAGTAATTGCTTAGACTAAGAGGAGTAATTGATGTAATATCATCTTCCTGATTGACCTATTGATGAACAGAAAACAAATGTCATATAATCGAAATGTCAAGAGAACACCTTTCAAGTTATTAGTCAAGAAGTTAAAAAGTGAAATTGAATAATGAATCCGATGTTTATACTATGAATGTTTTAAAATCTGGTAAAGATAAATGTTAAATTACACAGTATAATTGAATAAAACTATCGAAGGTGTATAGTATAGTTTGGTTGTTACTTTAATGTTTGTATAGATTCAGAGAAACAGTTTTAGATAATTCATTGATTTCTTTAAGGAAATCGAATTAAGCATATACCAATCTTACTGATGTAACACATAATATATCTCTACTTTAATTCTAGATAACTTTTGGGCGGAAACCCGATTTGGAAAATAAGCTTATGAGTAATTTAAACTAACAACCGATTTCATCGACTGTTGATGCTGTCAACAGTATATATACATGCATGATAAAAGTAGTATGTTGTAAGTAAAAAAAATTCATACAGTACATAATCAAAACAAGTTAATTATTAGTATAGGGGTTGTGGAGATAAATAAGTTTTTTTGATTGAGATCATGAACCGATTGATATTAGACCACTGTTGGAAACCTGGAAGCAGTGGACAGCTGTTTCGTCCTATTGTGGAACTACTCAGAAGTGAGCATCCACAATCCCGCTCGCGGAAAAACGAGTTAAACTCATCATTAGATGGAACAAGGTGTAAACTGAACTCAGAATCCACATAAATGAAGTGTTCTCCATAAATTGAAATAGGTAAATTACTACTTATAAAAAATACTACTCAATCTTCATATCAAAGAATTTAAAAATAATCACATTTCATTACCTTTTTGGTTATATGAAATCCATATAACAGTGGACGAGCTAAAAATCTAAGTTTTAGTCTTCATGGAGGCCGTCCCTGATTGATGAGCATAATCCATCATAATATCAAATCCCTTAAACTAGTGGTTGTATTACAATTTGATCAATAGAATATGATTAACACTCTGAACTTGTAACAAGTCACTACATATTTCTCAATGATCAGTTAATGTACATAACTCAATCCTACACGAGGTCAACCATTTTCGTAAAAAAAAATTAGTGATAACATTTCTAACTGTAATACCATGTTATGTAATTTCAGATCTCACGGAGAATATACGTTAACACAGAATTCCAAATACAATTTATTCGTAGGTGCTGATTAACATTAAATTTAGATTGAGGACTTCATGTTGATTGCCCCCAACTACTTAGTATGCTGATAACCCTAAAAATCGAATAGTTTATCAATGTAGAATAATTATCTTTAGGTGTTTAAGTTAGCTGTAACCAAATATTTTTGGTTTATGGCGTGTTACATTGGCTTGCAATTAATAACTTAAACTGGGATTGTTGGCAATATAGATATCTTGTGTTTTGATATTATCATCAACTACATCTTATTAGTACTGATAATAATGCATCTAATTAATCAGTGAATGGAGCTCTGGGGAATAAAATGATGAATTTCACTGAAATTATGAGTCGATTTAAGTTAGACCACCACAGAAAACCTAGAATCACTGGATGACCATTTCATTGCGGTGTGGAATCTCTCGGCAGTGTGAATCCGAAATAACTCACGAGGGAATCGAACTCAGTGCTCACAAGTTTTCAGTAGTAGTCTAACTTAGATCGGTTCATGATTTCAATGAAATTCAACAATCCTCACAATCCTATATTACAAAAGATGAATGTTAAGGTGGAGCCTCGATAGAATTAGAACTCTAGGATACGATGTACTCAATGAATAGGATGGCAAATTCTTCATCTGTTCATTATTACATTTAAAATAATAATGTTGTAAAGAAATAAGAAAAAAGAGGCTCGGAAACCTAAATAGTTATTTTCTGGTGAGCCATCCTGATGTTTTTAAAGAGTACCTACCTAAAATCTGTTTTATCATCCCAACTATAACCTCTCGTTAATTATAGTTGTATCTTAAAATGGTCAAATTTCGCAGTCGATCTACTTCAATTGGTTAGCAGCAAAAATTTGTAGACAATGCACAAGCGATTACGTCACATTCCATTGCATTACCAGTTTACATGTTTCTGCGGAACACATATATAGGGAGGAGTAATTGATCAATGAGATCAAGGGTTATGGAACATGTGCCAAATGTTCCGATCAACGTGGCAAGTAGAAAACTATTTTAATCGATAGCAAAACACATAACTGGAACGGAGCACAGAATCGACATCAATACAGCTTTTAAAACGTTGGACAGAAATTGTTAAGAACGAATTCTCAGGTCTATGGAACAGTTGGCTATTTGTAAATTTCCCCCCCCCCCTTATGTGTACAAAAATATTTGTCGTAACCTTGAATTTGCCCTGATAAACCGTAAGTCATTTCATGGCCTAAGGTAATGTGACAATTTCTTATTCTTTCTATACGATATTGATTTTCTCTCTTCTTTATTACTTCGTTTACTTGAGCCTTCATTTAGCTGACCTTTATTAATGTTCATATAAAGTGCCTTGATAAGTATATGTGTAACCAAATTGTTCAAAAGTATAGCGCAAATACATCACATTTTCTAGATCAACTCCGTCTCCTCATTGCTCTATCAAAATTTATAAAATGTTTATGTATATTGGTTATCAAGGTACAGATACATACACAGTGAATAAAACTAAGCTACCTGTTGTCCAGACGCAATGACTTATGAGTCATCGTTAGCTAAGACCTAGAAACTACTGCTCACTGCCGTGCGCTAGCCGTCAAAGGTTTTAGAGCCTCATACGTAGGGCCTTTAGCCATATCAACGCCAAGACCTTTTTGACGCATGCAGTGTTCGGCCGTCCTAAACTCGAGCATTGCATACATACAGCTATCACGTGCTTAAAAAACACAGTGAGCTTTTAGAAGAGGTTCAGAGAAACTCAACCAAGCTGATTTCCGGAATAGCAGAGCTTCTGTATGACACTCGACTGACTAAACCAAACCTATTTCCATCGTCATATCGAAGAACCAGAGGGGACTTGGTCACAGTTTTCAAATTACTTAGTAATAAATTTGCATTTGATATGTCCTCATTTTTCTTGTCTTACAAAAAAAGAACTTATAGGGACACTAAAAACGTTCATGAACCCAAAACAGATTTCTTCTCAGCTGACTATCGACTTTCCCACAGAATCATCAACGAATATAATTCATTACCTCAACATGTGATTGAAGCTCTATCTGTCGACTCTTTCAAAAGAAAGTTGGATCAACTGAAAGACCACCATTTCCAGGACTAATACAGGCCACCTAGTTTTCTGTCTTTCGAAACAGAAACAGAAATTTCTTCACATATATAGATTTGAAATGTTTATTTCAAACGTTAGTTGATCAATTCTGATCAATCAAATTTGAATGCAGTTCATGAGTTAAGAAATCCCACTAAAACCTTAATATTCACTAGTTTTGTATAAACAAATGATTATGAAACATTTAAATTGTATGATAAGTGAACCAGGTACTGACTAATGATTTGTCGTATTTAGACGGCTCAATATGAAGTCCAACAAACGAACATTCTGTGAACATATGTTATCCAATCAAGGAGGACTCTTCGTTCAAAGTTATTTACAAGGTAAGTAGAAGACTGTCAAAGGCAGTTATCTTTCATCTTCTCAACATTGCCAAAACATTTGGGAAAACCGGAATTTTGCGTCCAAAAGAAATCGATACAAATCCTTCTACTATCATGGTCTTAATGTCTCATAATTTTCTTTTATTCTTCATACTTTTCTTCCTTTACAGACATTTGTTTCCCTTTCCATCTTCTCTATAGACCTTCTACCCCCAACTTATTTTGTTTCTGTTTCTATGATTCACTTGATTACATTTTATCTCATTATGCTGAGCCATTCGTACCAAATTATAATTTCCCCATTTACCTTTATGATGAATATTTAAGTTATTAACAATAAAACTCTTATTAGTTTAATAAGCAAAGATGGATAGTGGATAGCAGTGAAATCCAAGACGTGAGTTTAGTCCTATTTGGGATTTGTCATTTGAATTTACCTACATCTTATAGTTGATGTTCACTCTGGGACTCGAATTCAGTAGCGTCTGATTCTCTAAATCAATCTTTCTTATTTTATATTTCAATGGGTATATTCCATTTACTTAAATATTTCACTTTCATTGTAATGCTTAATTATTATATCATTTATAATGAAATAATATGAACATAATAACTGACCATACATCATTAAACGAGCTCAAATGAAATTATAATATTAGTATATCACTCAAATTGAAAAGAAATATCTCAGTAATGTTAATTAGTATTGTACACATATTAAAATATCGAGAGTTCATATGAAGTATGATACATTTCTAAAAGAATACCTTTCTAGAAGTATAACAATGTGCTAACAAAAAAATATGGGGGGGAGGGGGTCATATTGCATAACACAAGTAAGAATTTTAATTCGAAGAAATATATTTCATAATTTACATTATGGATTGAGCATAATTAAACAATTATTGAAAACGAGAATGCACTAAATGACTGTTATTAACAAAATATACTGAGATATTAAGCTTATATAGTGTGGTGTGTGCTACTTATGTAAACATAAGTAGTATATGATGTTAGTCGTGAACAGAATGTCTGACAGCAGAGAGACAAGAAGATCGAATAGTAAAGAATGAAAACAGAACGCAATTTGTATGAAAATACAAGAACAAAGGAAATCTGAGTCATTTGAAACAATTGATGGACATTTTGCAAATTGAGCATTTAATATATGGTTGCTAGATTTTACTAAATAGTTCTGTCTTAAAACTGACCATGGATTATTATGCATCCTATTTATTACAGACAACTCTGAACTGCTATGATGATTAAGAGTATTTGAATCATTGGACTAACTAAAAATCCCAGAAATAACGCAATTGGATCAAGAAGTACTACACAAGCACTAACGAATGTATTGTATTTGGAATTCGGAATCAAGCATTCCACAAGTACAAAGGAATCATTAGTTCATTCAAATACCACAACTTTATATTCAACAAACATTTCTGTACTCAAATAAGCTTAAACGTGGATAAAATATATAGGCTTAAGGACTACAAACTGAGTTTGTTATCAGTAATAAATTTCCGACATATATCGTTATATAAGCTCATACTACCTCGACTATTCAAAAGTTCAACATTCAGTGTTGAACAAAAAAGAGTTATCACTAAGTTAAACCTTAAATCAATTTATCTTTATATGATCTTGTTCAAAGGCTACTTCAGCTTATAAAGTGAAAGAGAGAACTGGTAATATTTAATTCCTGTAACCTAACCACTAATGATATAAGAAATCAAGTAAGAATTATCTCAAAAAACCCTTTTTCTGTAAATGTATGGAAAGAGTGGAACAAAGCAGTGATTTATCGAATAATTAAACGTGTAGTCGATTTTGAATCATTAATGTTTTAAACAGACAAAATTATATTTAGCAAACGGGCTTGTGGAGCTTGTTGAATTTTATGGCGTGTATCAGGAACCAAATCTAGAAAGAACTGTACAGTTGTTTCATTCTAGTATGGGTGTGCATCATCATCATACCACTGATCAAATCCAGGAGCTACAAGCCTCATGGTAAGCTGTTACGCTGTGGACCAGCCCCCTAAATGCCCTGGTACTCTCGAGAGTGGGGAGAGTCCACTCTCTCTCTTCAAATACTCACACATGGCCACGCGTATACAGCCACTCCCACGAAAGTTCTACTCACTGCCTTCTCGCGACGAGGGGTGTTGCTTATCAAATTGACAGAACAAAAAGCGAATGATTCTGAGGGAACAAATAACGTATGAACCTATTATTGGTCACGGGCAACCATGGGACTACATCTATTTACGTTACTTCACTGTCTTGTGGATTAGACCTGTAGGTCAAAGACTCGGAGAGTGGTCCCTAATCTGGGGGCCCTAGCAGTATCCCATACCTTGAAAAATCAAATGAAGTGTAGCGTATACATATTCAATGTCTCGTTGTATCATTATTTATGTGTTCAAATAAATAAGTAAATAAATGCTATGGTCCATTGAACTGCTATTCAATAGTTCGCATTTATAACTTCACTTGATGTTGTGCTCCCATCGTCTATTGTCACATCTGATGTACTTTTACTCTGATTGTCACGGATTCTCACTAAAATCTTGTGTAATTACCTCTTGAAATGAATCAGTATTGCAAAGATGCTTGGGAAATATCGCGAGCTGGTTGAATTTAGAACTGTAAATCATTGGCTGTTAACTTGGTGGTATAAAGATAGAACCCTCGTTAGAACCTGAAGGTCCTCTGCTCAATCCCCCGAGGGGTCGTTGACACGCGTTTGATGAATTCTACGCTATTTCGAAATATATATTTGATTTCTTCTGGTTCTCAGCGGCTATACAGCAAGTTTAGTTGCTGTTTCAAATTGTTAAACTGGAAATTCTCAAAACTGGCTAGTTGGGTCTACTCAAACACCAATGTAATATTTTACATTTATACATAAAAAATGTGAAAAATGAAAATCTGCTTTACAAATGTGTTTATAGGAATTCGAACACCAATTTAAAATAACCACATTTCCCTAGTCTGATATGCTTCTTATAATTGTACTCAAACCAGCTACTTGAGTGCGAAAACCAAGAGTGAGTTAGAAAACTCCTATTAACTAAGAGGAATCGAATATACACAACTCGTTCATAAACACAGATATGTCCCTCAGAAAATCAAGTTAAATTTTTAAAAAAACACCTCATATCCATTCTTTTAGAAGGTTAAACCAAACGCTCCACCGTTGGCATCTCTCAGTTATCATTAACCTTGTCTGATTGACCCTGTGGTGGTCGGTGTTCGATATATTCCTTAAACTCCGTATACAGTTCGTCTCGGTAACCGTCACCAAATAATGCGCCAACGGTGTATTAATCAGAAGGCGAATACGAAGCGTTAATTACGTATATTAAGGGACCACACACAGATATCCAATATTACAAATGCGTTAAGCAAGCATGAAATAGTTGTGCCGAAAGGCAAACAGGCAAGCAAGCGAGCGAGAGAGAGCAAGGGCAAGAGCGAGCGATCGAGCGAGTGAATGAACGAGCGAGCGAGTAATGAATATGAATAACATGGACATATATATACATAGTGAAATGAATGAATCATCGAGTCAATTAAGCGGTTAATAGTAAAGCTAGTAGCGTGAATAAATGCGTAGGCAGTAAGGCTTGCCGAGCATACGTATTCATACAAGGATAACAATAATAAAGGTACATACATTCGCAACAGTAATAAGGATACAATGAGTTATTATAGTGCAGGTGACTTTGTCCGTTTAATAAGTTAATAAAAGGGCTTAACCGAATTAGGTGAGAGCAAACTCAATTGAACGTGAGTTGCTATAATAGCTCCTCCCAGCAAACAAAGATACAAAAGTGTCTGTGTTTGCGAAAAAAATGTCAAATTTAACAAGATGGGAAATATCGAAATTTACGAAATTAAGATATATGATAGAACTATCATATAAGTTATTAAAAATATGTGTAAGTTTGAGTTTGTGTATGTCGTGAGGCCAAATAAGATCATAACGGAAGATCGGAAGAATACATAAAATATGTTGAATATAATAATAGATGAGCTAAAATTTTCGATTTGTACATAGAAAATGAAGATTAAATTTACATTCGAAGAGGTAAAAGAAATTATCAATTCAAAATCGTAGCTATGTATCGTTGCGGCCATCTCACTCTTCGGCCATATCTCGTCGTTACTGGATTTTCTTCGTTTGTGTTGGTCGATGTCGTTGATGATTGGGACTCGCGTTTCGGTGGTTCAACGGTTTTCGAAGTATCTGTATATACTGTCTGATCGTCGGTTTCGATAAAAGCTGGTTTGACTCTGTCGATGCTAATTACATCCGTTTTTCCAGCTTTTTCTATCGTAATAGTTTTATCGTTTCTTTTAATCACCTTGAATGGACCATCGTAGGCCGGTTGTAAGGGACGCTGCAATACGGCTCCTACTGCTATGTTCGATGCATCCGTCATGACGGCTAATGGTGCTTCGTTCTTTCGTCGTACTAACATCATCTCGTCTAGTGCTCGCTTAGCGTTCTCAAAAGCTTGTATAGCATCCGCTGAAAGACGAAATGTCCGAGTATGTCCTCGCAAAGCGTCCGTCAATGGTTGTAATATTGTTGCGCAGTTTGGAATAAATCGTCTATAATAGTTTATTAGTCCCAAGAATCGTCGTAATTTTTCTTGTGACTCAGGTAACGGATAATTACGAATAGCAGCAACTTCTGTCGGAACTGGCATGATACCATGTGAATTTATCGTATGACCTAGGAATTGCAATGATTCCTTCCCGAATTCACACTTCTCTATGTTAATAGTGACGCCGTGTTCTCGAAGTTTCATAAACAACTGTCGTAGATGTTGTAGATGTTCCTCCACGGTAGCGCTAGCTACTAGTGTATCATCGATATATGCATACACTCCTGTCAAACCCCTGACAACCTGATCGATGAATCTCTGGAAAGTTTGGGCTGCGTTAGTTAATCCGAAGGGCATTCGCAAAAACTCAAATAACCCAAATGGAGTAGTTACAGCCGTTTTAGGTATATCTTCTGCCGCCACGGGAATATGGTAATAAGCCCGAATAAGATCAATTTTTGAAAATATCGTGGCACCTCCCATATTGGTAGTAATGTCGTGGATATGCGGTACCGGATATCTGTCTGCTATAGTTTGCTTATTAAGGGCTCTATAGTCTCCGCATGGCCTGATTTCTCCGTTTTTCTTGGGAACCATATGCAACGGGGATGCCCAGGGACTATTGGACGGTCTTACGATACCAAGCTTCATCAATTTTTCGAACTCTCGTTTCGCAATCTTCAACCTATTTGGGTCTAGCCTCCGTGGTCTTGCGTTGGTCGGTGGACCTTTCGTTATAATATGGTGCTGTACAGTGTGTTTAAGATCTCTGTTATCGTATGATGCCCTCGTCAAATCAGTGAACTCATTTAGAAGCGCTCTATATGGCTCGCTTTTGTCTTTTGAGACTACTAAATTCATGGATACGTAATCGGTTGTCACTCCTTTTATCACTACTGAATGGTCTCCGTTCACGAGCCGGTTTCGTCGGGAATCCACTAGTAAGTCGAAATTCTTTAAGAAATCAATACCAATTATAGGTACGGTGTATTAATCAGAAGGCGAATACGAAGCGTTAATTACGTATATTAAGGGACCACACACAGATATCCAATATTACAGATGCGTTAAGCAAGCATGAAATAGTTGTGCCGAAAGGCAAACAGGCAAGCAAGCGAGCGAGAGAGAGCAAGGGCAAGAGCGAGCGATCGAGCGAGTGAATGAACGAGCGAGCGAGTAATGAATATGAATAACATGGACATATATATACATAGTGAAATGAATGAATCATCGAGTCAATTAAGCGGTTAATAGTAAAGCTAGTAGCGTGAATAAATGCGTAGGCAGTAAGGCTTGCCGAGCATACGTATTCATACAAGGATAACAATAATAAAGGTACATACATTCGCAACAGTAATAAGGATACAATGAGTTATTATAGTGCAGGTGACTTTGTCCGTTTAATAAGTTAATAAAAGGGCTTAACCGAATTAGGTGAGAGCAAACTCAATTGAACGTGAGTTGCTATAACCCAAGGTATTAGTAAAAAGCTGATGAGAATACGCAAAATAAATGGATTCCTATTATTCTACCACGGTAGTCATTTATTTTTCTGAATCCCACGAATGAATTTCATCATATCGAAAAAGCCAGTGAAAGTCAAGTCTCTTATCACTTTGATCACAACAATACATTTCCAATGCTATACAACACTTTGAGGATTTGTGGAAATTATAGTATTTTCAAAATTGAATTCACGAGTCAACCTAAGCTAGACTAATAATCAAAAATCCGGAAACACTGCACTGCCATTTTATAATAGTATGGGACCCAGTAGTACGCTTCCACGGTCCCGCACACAGGACTCGAACGCAAGGCCTTCAGCTTCTCACGCGAATGCTTAACCTCTAGACCACTGAGCCGACATCTAACGGTATTAATGTCTAACTTCTATTGATCCATGATCTTGCTCAACCCTTTATCCGTTGTCTAAGGTGGATAACTGTCTCACACCCAACATAGACTGAACTCGACTGGTCAATGAATATCACTAGAACTCAAGGAAATCCATCTTAAACCTAATCACTAATGAGAACGTGATTATTACGATTTCAGGAATTCGTGAAATCCCATACTAGGACGAAACAATAATCCAGTGCTTCCAGATTTTCAATGGTGGTCAGTTTAGATCGGCTCGTGAATTCAACTTTGATGATACAAAATTGTCAGATGAGAATCATCTAAGGTACAAGTAAAAAAACAGACAACTTTTAATCAGTAACATTATTATAGTCTTATTTCAAATTAGATGGTGGTTTGAGGTAGTCGACAGGAAACCCTAGACCCGGGTTTCGTGCTACTTGGCACTCGTCAGCAAGGTGTACTTGCATTCTTAAGGGAACTGGAGCTTCCTGACGGATTCGATCCCGCGTCACGGCCCGGATAGTTCAGTGGCAACGTCTCTGACTGTGAAGCTGGGTGACGAGTGCCGAGTAGCACGAAACTCGGGTCCAGGGTTTCCTGTCGACTACCTCCAACCACCATCTAATCTCACAATAGTTCCCGCAGTGTCGAGTAGCATTCGATCTGCACTAATACAGACTAGACACGCATGACATTGGTCACCACCCAGTGATTCATCAATGGTGATCTTATTTCAAACGATTTGCATATATTTCCAATAACAATAAAAACTCACAAGTGTACACCTCCATTTCTATCATGTGAATAACATTATTTCATCATCATTCATTTTATAGTGAAGAAGAAAGTAGAGAAAAATAGTAGAAACAGGGACCGAGAGAGAGAGCACACGTTTAAGAGTATAATGTGAACCCAAACAAGGTAAAAACCACAATACAACTAAAGTGTATGAGAAATAGAGAAATAAAGATTGATTGTTTCCTATGGTGACATATAAAACATAATGTAATTTATATAAAGTCAGAATTGATTAATTAAGTAAATATCAAATAATTTATTCAATCGAAATAGAATTTAGGTCAACTATAGGTACTGACTATATAAAATTGAAATTAAGGTGAAATTCTCAAATAAAAATTAGGTAGATTGTAACTCTATGAATTGATAATTTGGTATTGACTTGGATCAGTTAACGACATTAATTGAAGTTTATTAACTAAAGATTTTGTTTACGCCCTTGATCTGTTTATCCACTTTTGGTGCTGAGGATAACTTATCTAATCTAGATTAAGACCTTGACGCGATTGGCTGACCGGCTTAATCTTGAGGCTAGTATATGTGAGTTCGAACTGGAGTAGAGAGAAGAAAACTATTCTATCACCTGATTGATCGGCTGACAAGCACGCGAGTGAGAGAAGACAAGTTAACTGGAACACTACTCGATTTCTTCTCAATTCCGGTCTGGTTCCCGATTTCAGATTAGTGTAAAAAGATACACTAATAAATAGATGACTAACCCTTTCTCTTTCTCCTGGTGATCGACTGGATCATGAAGACGTCAACATCTGAAAGGAAGCACCGGATACAGTGGACATCTAGGATACAGTTGTATGATCTAGACTTCGCAGATGATCTGGCTCTTCTATCGCATACGCAACAACAAATACAGGAGAAGACAACCAGTGTAGCTACAGCCTCAGCAGCAGTAGGTCTCAATATACACAAAGGGAAAAGCAAGATTCTCCGATTTAACACAACATGCACTAATCCAATCACAATTGACGGAGAAGATTTGGAAGATGTAAAAACCTTTACATATTTGGGCAGCATCATCGATGAACACGATGGATTTGATGCAGATGTAAATGCGCGGATCGGAAAAGCAAGAGCAGCATATTTACAACTGAAGAACATCTGCAACTCGAAACAACTCGAAACAGCTCTCAACCAACACCAAAGTCAGGATTTTCAATACAAATGTGAAGACAGTTCTACTGTATGGTGCCGAAACCTGGAAAACTACGAAAGCCATCATCCAGAAGATACAGGTGTTTATTAACAGTTGTCTACGCACAATACTTCGGATCCGTTGGCCGGACACTATTAGCAACAACCTACTGTGGGAGAGAACAAATCAGATCCCAGTGGAGGAAGAAATCAAGAAGAAGCGCTGGAAGTGGATGGGACACACATTGAGGAAAGCACCCAACTGTGTCACAAGACAAGCCTTCATATGGAATCCTCAAGGTCGAAGGAGGAGAGGAAGACCAAAGAATACATTACGCCGGGAAATGGAGATAGACATGAGGAAAATGAGCAAGAATTGGATGGAACTAGAAAAGAAGACCCAGGACAGAGTGGGTTGGAGAATGCTGGTTGGCGGCCTATATTCCATTAGGAGTAACAGGCGTAAGTAAGTAACCCGACTACAACGTACAATAATTAGAAAAATACAATTATGCCCAAAACTGGGGATTATCGTAGGAAATAGAGTACAAAATAATAAGTTTAAATTACAATAGCTTTAGAACAAAAAGTTCTATGGTAGTGAATCATATATCAGACGAAAGCTCATGATTTGTAGAATGGACTAAGGACAAAAATAAATGTTAATCTTCTACAAGCTTTGGATTAACTGAAATAACGTCCCGAAAATTAGCTTCCGTAGTTTGTCAAGGCTTCTTGTTTCTTTGTTACATCAAATGTGTAGAATGATTTGCGAAATTCTAGTACGATTTTAGTTAAAGAGGTTTTATGGAGAACTGTTTAATTTGTAGGTTATATTCGTTACATAGTGATCTTATTTGGGGTATTATTGAAAATCATGGTGCACTGGATAGCTGTTTGAACTAGTATGAAATTTTTCAGTAGTTCATCGAAACAACGAGGAAGACTTAAAATTCGAATATCTTAGCATCAGAACTACTAATTCGGTGTTTACTGGTACTGATCATCTAATGTCATTGGTGACAACTGTTTCATTCATAATATGTCTGAACTCCACAGGTGATCAGTTTTCATGGGCATGTGAATTAATGATTAAGTAATAGATTTTTGTGTTCATCAATTTACGGTACATCGATTGTATTAGAATTAGAGATCGACTCCTTAAAATGAATTAACACTTGATTTAGTGTTCTACAAATTGTTATATGAGCAGTTAGTTTCCATAATCTGGTCAACAATTTGACGATTAAAGAATACAATTTACTCATAGCAGTGTATAATAAATTAACTTGTTGTGTTATTTTGCCTAATGATTTCATTCTACAGTTGATTTCTTTTCTCAACCACTTGATTTTCGCCATATTCAAATCCATGATTATTTGACAAAGAATAATTTACTTCATAGTTTTCTGCTGTTTACGACTGATACAAGGTTCGTCGGGAAAGTTAAAGAGCCTCAGTTTGATTCATTGCTCGTTAGTTTGAGACTAGGACAAAACAATTTTCCAGTACCCATTTATTTTCAGTAGTTCACAAAGACGATGTTAGTACGTGATGAAATCTATCTTTCAGAAAACATAAATTTTATTTAAATAGTTGTTGTCTAGACTTTTAAGATCATGGATATGGGTTCAATTAGACAAGAGAAATCTTCATAAACTGGGGAGCACTTCTGATCTGTTTCATTCTAGCGTGAGATTACTCAGTAGTACCCATTCATAACTGCAAACTCAATTTCGCGATGCGCACAACAGCTTGTGCTCTCTGTACAGTAATCCAGTGGGGGATAGCCTCACACTTTACTAGAATTTCAATATAATACGAACTATATCTAATATCATTTTGAGCCAATACATTCGTTTATTAACAGTTTTTTTGCACGAACTCCGATTAGGGTTCCTCTAGAGTTGCTGCCGATCTCAAGCCCGGATAAAAGAGAAGAGTTGAGTGTAAATTGGATCTCATTAAAAATCACCAGTTAGAGAGAATCAATGAAACAATTATGGTGAAAGCCGAAATTGTTTGAAAACCACGAGGACGGTACCCCTTCTGACAACCTGATCAACAACTAATATAGGAATATGGAATACCAAGACATTCTGGGAGACCGAAAAAACCATTCAAATAGCATTGGAAATGAAAAAATGTAACCTTACTATGTTTGAAATAAGAGAAACTGATTGGATACAAGAAAAGACTAGTGTCCGGAAAGATGATGTATTTTGATTATGAAGAAGAAAATGCTCCACACATGCGTGGAGCTGATGCTATCCTAAGCTCAAAAGTATTTACAGGATGAGAAACGCATAGATGAAAGATAATCAAACCATCCTTCAAAACAAATGAGGGGATTACAATCAAAGTCATCCGGTGTTACGCACCAACCAATGGCAGCAGTGAAGATGACAAAGGACAGTTTTGTAAGCGGCTGTATTCCAGTGTAGAGAAATGCCTAGGAAAGAAATATGACCATCCTAAACGCTAAGGTTGTAATGAACAACATCGAGTGTGAAGATGTCATGGAGCGACATGTATTATGAGAAAGAAATAAGAATGACACAAGACTGGGAAATCCATGTACTTCCAACAAAACGTATGAACAGAGAGAGGAGTTGATATAGCTTAAAATCACTACCTGGTGGTGGGCAAGCTAAAACTGAAGCCAAAGAAGCATTGGACGGTTGGACAAGCAAGAGTACTAGAGTTGAGTACAACTTTCAAGACCCTAAGACCCAGCGAGTTCAAAGTAGCTCTCAGATACAATATTCAAGTCTTGCAAGTTTCTTTAGAAGGCGAGAAAAACACTTTGAATCACAACTAGAAAGTAATTGAAAAACAATAACTCTAACATGTCAGAAGGTGCTGAATATCAAGAGGCACCAGCATAGAGAATAAACCTCTGTAGACACTATGGGGAGCATTCGAGATAAAATATTAAAGAACTATACGACACAAGTAAGAAGCCCGCAGGGAAATACTGAAAACCAGTATGACCAGTCAAGAACAAAGAAGACAAGCCAATCACTGAGATTTTAAGATAAGTGGAATAGGTGGCTAGAGCACTTTGAAGAACTCCTGAGTAGTTCAGTCCCACTACAAACCTTCCTTTAGATGTTATTCCACCAACAAATCAAGGGATCGGCATGGCCATCATACAAATAATGACATAGAGGTAATTGCAGATATGTTCCACATTCTCTTCAGAAAGATTTCTAAGAAATAACAAATACTAACGGATTGGACAGAGGTATTTCTCATCAAGATACTCAAGAAAGTAGACCTTGGTAAGTCTTAGAACTACAGCGGCATCAGTACTAGGGAAAGTGTTCTACAGAATATCAATCAACCTAGTGAAAGATTAAGAGGCAGACATAAAAAGAATTAATTGGAAGATTTGGACTTCACAGATGACCTAACCCTTCTATCCCATACACACAAACAAATGCAAATGAATACAACTACTGTAGCAGAAGCCTCTTCAGCAGTAGGCCTCAACATACACAAGAGAAAAAACCAAGATCCTCAAATACAACACAGAGAGCAACAACCCAATCACAATCTATGAAGAAACTCTGCGAAAGGTGAATTCTTTCAAGCACCTGGACAGCATCATCGATAAACATGGAGGATATGATGCAAACGTAAATGCGAAGATTTATAAAACAAGGACCGCGTTCCTACAATTCAACGACATATGGAAATCAAAACAACTGTCAACTAACATCAAAATCACAATCTTCAATATGAACGTCAAGACAGTTAGTTCTACTGTATGGAGCTGAATTTTCCAGAACTACCACAACCATCATCGAAACAGCACAAGTATTTATAAACAATTGTCTACACAAGATACTCAACATCCATTGACAGGATACCATCAGCAACAGCCTTCTGTGGGAGAGAACAAATCAGCATCCCTATGAACAGGAAGGTAGGGAAACACGATGTAAGTGGATATGACATTAGAAGGATGAATAGAAATAATTTGATCAGGACAGAGTCGGATAGAGAATGCTGGTGGTCAGCCTATGCTCCTACATAAGGGGTAACATGCGTGAGTGAGGCAGTAAGTATATTTAAATCATAACCTATTCTCATTTACAATATTCTTCATATTTCAACTCACAATATTACACTATAATCTTCATTTTGCTATCACTTCTTCTACATGAATTTACTCTTAATTTTCATGCTTTAACTCAGTCTACTTCTCTAACCATTCACCTGTTGTATCCACTGGTATTTGCTAGATTCCAGAAAATTCCATTTATATGCACTCTAATAAATACACTTGTTTATCAGTGTTTAGTACACATTAATAAGATTGTAACAATGTTAAAAATGAATGAAAATATTTTAATTTTGAGAATGTTTGACTATTGCTAATTAGTTGAATTGATGAGTAGATCTGAGTTAGACCACCACTGAAAACCTGAGAGCACTGAAAGGTTGTTTGGTCCTGATGTGAGACTACTCAGTAGTGCGCATCCACGATTCCGCACGCGGGACTAGAACTCATGATTTTCGATCTCATTCTAATTAGTTAAATGGTAAGAATTTGAATTTTCGTAGTAATTCAGATTATTTTCCTTTATATGTTCTAATCGTTTACTAGTCATTGAATTTAAAATCAATAATATGAGTGTATTTTCGATTATGGATGGGGTGTTTTCGTGACTTTCGGAGAATTAATAAACCCCTATCATCAGTTTTTTTGTTCCCACAACGAGTGGTAGGGTATTACAGGGTTGCGATTAGAATAAGCAGTAGGATCAGAAGAAATTACGGTCTCTTTCACGTTAAAAAAATGTAGACATTCTTTATATCAATCTTTGATATTCAAATGGCATAGTCAATGAGTAAAGGTCAAAACGATTAGGCTTGACTTAAGCTGTTAGGAAACCCTAAACTTAGATTTCGACCTAGGATGTTGTTAGGTCTCGATAGGCATAATGAATGGTAACTTTGGAATCCGTTTATGAACCAATAGTAAACGTATATTTTTACCGTATAATTGTTAATTAACTAAACTATTCATATTCATGTCCCTCTTATTATAAGCTTTATTTTGACCTATGAACCATTATTATACGTTTTACAATTCTTGAATCATGCCGTCTATTAATCACTACCATCCACATTTGACCAAATCTTGTTTTCTGTTTTATGGTACGATGTGGTCTGTTTGATTGGTATATAAACTGAATGTGTTTGAAATACATGATTCATGTCGTAGAGGCTCGGATTGATGTTCTGGACTTAACTGGCTGGGTTAGGCGGAAAGCAGGACTAATCAGGACTCTAGGCTGTTCGTACGGGTTTTACGCGTCATTGATCCGATCGATAAGTCACTGCTCTCTAATTTGCAGTATCATTACGTTATCCATTAACAGGACACTCAAGCCACAAATTATAACGGATGTACTTGTAATCTCAAGAGAATTGATGTTCCCTGTGGAAGTCGAACCAGAACCACAGTTTGGGACTTCACCGCTGAGCTATTCGAGCTACTGGTCATAACTGTCGTTGTATAACTGTAGCATATATGATTTACATATTCAAAATGATACTTCTACCAATCTTTGAATTAATATGCAAATGTCTACTTTATCAAATGAAGAATTATCATTAGTTCTAATAAGCTAATCTATGACATATAATTTTTGAAAAATCTAAATAATCACGTGTGCTTTAGCTTTCTTTACTTACTCATTTTAAAAGAATTAGATTTAGGGTTATCATCACGAACTGACATCAGCCATAATGCCAAAACTCTATTTAGCCAAATGTATAGATGAATTTCGCGCCAAAATCCGTGACTCGTTATCTTATATCTGATTGGTTCGTCCATAAATTATAGTCCATTTAGTAAATACATAAATCTTGTATAGAATAGACTTCTAATTAGTCTGAAATAAAATAGACGGCGGCTGCTAATTCACCACTGAGAGTTATGTCAGAAAAGATTACCGTCTCTATATACGCTTCTTATGTGAACCATTAATATGTCACGACCACCATCAATAACACTGAATAACATTAAAACGATAGTTCACAACTGTCTTCATGTAAGTGAAGAGCTATCCACACATTCCCTCTTGTCACTCAAATATGTTTCCCGCTTATTGTTATTGTTAAGACGGAATTTGTGCAATGATTACTTTCTTAGTAACAATGAATTCTCGTAATCACGATATCACATCTGAATGTAGTTGGACAAGCTTTTAGTGTATGTTTGGTGGTTAAACGTCATACATTCTTTGATAATTTTGGTTATTACCCTGAAGAACGTCAGACAAGATTACCAGACGAAAAGTTGGGATCATTTAAGTTTCAATCGCTGAAATTATTTTAAATTACATTTTTACAAATGTCTTTTATAAAAACGGTGTCCAATTTCTGTCAAACCATTCGTTCAAATGCTGACGAATACTAACTAGTATAAGCTATTTTGTTGCCGTGGTATCACTGATTTTTGATTCGATCGTGAACAGAAATCATTTGTTTTACAGGGAAAAAATATGTGCGCCTATACATACCGAGCACATATTTCGATAACACTTAAACCAATCACTATTTTGCCTAATAATTATGGTCATACTCTCAAAATTTATTGGTAGCAACGAAGAAAAAAACCCAGCCCGTCAATAGTGTCTACCTTTCATTTTATTCATATAAACTCGACGTATACAAACAATAAAAAAGACAAAGGGTATTAATCAATAGGAATAATTACCATTTTTATTTAAGTTTTTGTACAGATCAAGTTAAGATAAAAAGTTACCTCCGCCCATATACAAATGTTACATCATATTACATAATATAATAATAATGATAGAATAATTGTTTATGTCCCTCAACCAGAAAAAAGTATATTAGAGAATAGAAAATTAAGGTAAATTACATGAGAGTCTGGTAATCATGAATCAGATGATTCCACTGATGATCCTGTGGCTAAAGCACGTTGATTCCAATATATGAATAATTTAGATGTGTCACGTATCTGTCACACAAGAAAGAATAAAACTAAATGAGATTTGTGCAATCTATTAAACAGATTATATGGAAAGGAAACTAACGAAACAATGACAAAAAGCGAAAGCTATTTTTGAGGATACTGTTTAGCTTCACTCGAAATTTGTAAAGTACTAACATTTAGTCTTGTCCCTAACTTATTCTATGAAACCTAAGCTTTCGTTTAATGTGCAAATTTCTATTCCAAAATCACTGTAATTTAAAAGTGACCCTTGTATTCTATTTTTCTACTCTAATGTCCTAATTTATATATGATAATATTATTCTTATTTCTTGTGTACTATTAGTTATCTGTTTATTCAGATAACTTTTCTGAGTTAGTTGGATCAGGACTAAATCGGTTATACAGTTCCAGCCAAATCTGCTCTCTCTTCACTAACCAGTTTGCTCATAGGTCAATAGTTGGATAGTTTCTTCTATCCGCCCCCAAGCCCATCCAGTCACAAATCGGATTCATATTGTACAAATCTCAAGGTTGTACTAAGTAATCTATTATGTCAGGGTCGTAAACTCCCTGCATATAAAACACCAACTAGTGTGCAGGCAAATCGAGGTTGTGACAGATGAAAGGAAAACAATTGTTGAAAGTGTCAATTTCATTTTAATTAATGATGTGAGAATCGTATTGGGAAATAGCTAACATATAACATTACATCTTATTCATATTGTCCATTTCAGTAAATCAGTTGTCCTTAGCTAAGGATGATGCTTCAAAGATAATGGTCATTGACTTTCAATGTCACCAATTTTTAGAAGCTATATAATGGAACAAACAGCATAAGTGGGTTACATATATGGCTAGTATAGGTCACAAGTTTAAACATTCCTGCATACTAGTAGCATAAGAGGTTTATGGGAACTCATCAATCTGTAGTACACATCACGGACTGAATATAGTCAAATAACCACTGAAAACCAGGGAGCATTATTTTGCACTGAATAGTGATGTGGACTCTCCCAAATAGTTCAACACACAAGTACGTTTATAAATATTGTAAACATACTGATTCAAGCCTACATTTTACCTACTATCTTTATTTATTTTAACACATAGATATTGGTACAAGGAGGCACCAAAAACATATGCGTCACACAAATCAAATGAGATTTGTGTGAGGGCTGTGATACTGCCCGGCTGCCCAAACCGAAGCAGGTGGTTGTCTTAGGGGGCCACACCCCGAGCCTTCGACCTGAACGTCTGACCCACAAGGCAGTGGAGCATCGTGAGGAGATGCAGTCCCATGGTAGCCGGTGACCAACGATTGGTTCATACGCCATTTGTTCCTTCAGGATACTGGAGTCCATGTGCACCATTGGTTTGGGATCCGGTTAAAGCGCCGGACATTAGCTTTTCGTCCTCTCAATTTCGTAAACAACAGTAGTGCCACGAGAAGGCAGTGAGTAGGACTTCCCTGGCAGAGGCTATATACGCGTGGCCATTTGAGAGCATTTCGAGAGGGAGAGCGGACTCTCCCCACTCTCGGCCGTACCAGGGCATTTATATAGTGAAAAGATTATCATCAATGTAAACTTGTAATTTAAAGTTTATAACCGATTCATGTGAAACTCATGAATTCCGTAAGTAAATGACACATAACAAATTTAACCTTAACACTATGCAACAACACATGACATTCGAGGCATAATCAATATCGAACAAGATGACACAATAATTAACATAAATATGTAGAGGAGAACTTGAAGAAATGATATATAGAAGAATTACATTTATCAGTAAAAATGACTTGGATGATAGAACTGTTTTAAGTAGATTGAAATGCTCATATACAACGGAGTTCATCAGCCACAATTACTTTTTTTATGTTATTTTCCCATCCAATATTAGTGATAAATGATCTATGCAAATGTGTTGAGTAATAAGAATACACCTTTTTTAATCTTGTATCTCATTAAGTTCTTTGGTGAAAAGGTAGGCTTATAAACGACGTAGCATAAAGGTGTTAGATCTCAATCGCTTGAAGTGTACAATTTAACAGATGTGAAGTACAATATAAAAACATACTAATCATTCAAGATATATCGGATTATTTAAATCAAGAAAGAGATAACAGTATGAAACAAAAATGTTACAGACAATTCAAATCATTAACATACTAAATTATGATATGTATCTAATAAAGCTTGCGTATCAGCGATTAACTTCTCGGACATAACATATTGATCATTATGTACTATTCGTAGATCTTCAAACTTCTTTTTTAACGTGCTGATTTCTAAAATAGATAAATTTCTACATGAAAAAATGAACTAACCACCAAATGCTGGATGATTTAAACAATCTCGCAACTTTGAAATCTTTTCAAGATCACTGCCAATTTTCTCTATCCTGTCTCGTTCTAAAATAATAAAATTTAGAAGTAAAACAAGATGTATGAGATGTCTGATACGTAAATTGATCATAAATCAATATAATGCTTAAAAAAAGTAAAGCGGGAATATACTTCACGTTGTCAAATCATTTAAGTATTGGAGTCAGTAATATACGGTTATTTTTTTTCGTCGATTTAGTCATTTAATTGTAGTTAATTGGAGGTGTATGTGGATTACAATAGCGTAAATAGTAATTCTCACTTCATTTTGATTGGTTGCCAGGCGTAAGATCAAAATGGCGGATGACAATGGTGTTTATTTCCAGTCGAAAAGTATCTTTAACAAGATACATTTAAATATTACATACAATACTGACCCAATTATTGATCTATTAATTGAATGATCCTCAAATATTTTAAAAAGCACAACAGATATTCTGAAACAATTTCAGTCAATCAGTTAGTGAAACGCAATATGAAATCTGGCACATATGTATATAAGTTCAAGTTACCATATTCCATTAGGACAAGGAGATGAGATGGTCATAGTAAATCACACTCTACTGAAAATAAATAACTATGACTAAAGGTTTAAATATTTGGACCATCAATTGTGAGAGCTTACATTGAATTCAAAAATTTCTCATTATTCCTTGTTAAACAGGGAGTCTCTATTTTTTTTTAAATTCTGGATTAATATGGTAATTCGCATTCACGTCATATTTTGTGATACAGGCTACAACTGTTTGGAATATTTTTAACAATTAGGCATCAATCAAACATGAAGCGCGAAATAAGCCATGAAATGTCACAAATTGATTTACGATAATGAAATCTTAGAAGTAGAAACGATATCACAAAGTAAACAAACGAATAAAATCGATAGTTCCTTTGCACAAACTTATCTATACTTCTAAACAATGAGGATAGATTTCAAAAAGAATAGAAAAGAAAGTTTACCTCTACAGTGTTCCATTACTACATTTATGCATAAAAATCTACACAGGTTAACTATAAGATGTGATAGAGACTGGCCTACAATCAATCAAACATGTTAGAATTATGTTGATTTTATTAACTATCCATCAAATGGACTTTAGGTCCCAAAACCCTATCATTTATTTTGATTCTCGAGAACGAAATAACCTCCTCAGAATTTACATTCTACATATTTTACCTTAAAATAGACAACACGATTTTGTACTAGATTACAAGTTATATTGACAAAGTGAATTGACATAATATTATACTGGTCCCGAGTTATACAGATCATATGGCGTAAACATTAGGTGATTGAATGTTGCTGGCAAAAAATCCTGCTCAATCTAGGTTTCCTACTAGTTAACACTCGTTAGTAAGGTGTACCTGCAATCTTAAGGGGAAAATGGTGCTTCTTGGTAAATTCAAACATAAAATCATTTGGTTTTATAATTTGAGATGCTACAACTGATATATATATATATATATATATATATATATATATATATATATATATATATATATATATATATATATATATATATATATATATATATATATATACTCGTTTCATGTACGTTTTGCCCATTAATAAGCAACGTAAATAAAAATAAATTCTAATTAGATGTTAACAAAGTACTATCATCAGAACTACTTATAAACTATATTGAATAAACACAATTTTATTGTACTTACGAGCTAAAATAATCTCAATTTTAGACTGAGCCAAAAGTGTATCATCTTCCATGAAATTTGGATCGGTATATTTTTGAATCTCGTTAACTAGACAAAAAAAATTATTGAATAAAAGGTAAACATTGTAAACAGGAATGAAAAAAAAATCTCTTACTTCTTGATAGTAATTTACTACTAACTGGACGTTTTTCAGCAATTAACATAGCAGAGTATAGTTCATATAGTTGATCCACTAAATTCTAAATAGATATTTAATGAAGAAATTCATAAAATGAATTAATAATTAGGTCAACTTTTTTATGTTCAGTTGTCAACTTTTTCACTGATTTAGTAGGTCCAAATACTAAATGTTCTAATTCGCATACTCGCTTTTCTAACGTTTCAATATTCATTGTTGATGATGTCTAAAGAAATAAACAGATAATTCTTTAACTACTTATATACAAGATTAGTAGGATATTACAGACATAACAAAATAATGAGTAAAAGAAGTCATAGTGAAAATAAGAAAAGATATATTTTGTATATTTACTTTGTGTGTCTGGTACATTATTAATTTCTTTATATACTACATTATACAATTATATGTTTTAAACAATTGCAAACTAATAAGATCATGAAGGATTAGGTTGTGGTAATCGAAATCCTTTTAGTTGTATCTCCAAGTCGTAAAAACAAAATGTTTTATGTTCATAGTACTCTGGTACATTGTAGATAGTTCCCGTAGACTTTTTCTTTTCATTTTTAATACATTCTACAGCTGAAAAAATAAATATTATTAAACTGTTAGAAGTAGAATTCTTACTTTTCTGAGTTTTACTATCGGGATTATGTGGTGGTGATGAATTTGTCGTACTAACTAGTCGTAATGAGTATACAGTCAAACATCTTCTTGGTAGCAAATTTAATAGTCTGATAGACTGCATTAAACTGTAAAATAAAAATTATTTATATGTATGCTATCTAATATTATCAGTTCTCAATGAAACTACAGACATAATGAACAAAATTATAACCATATCAAAAGGACGAAATTATATATTTTTTAATGATTTTATTACAACCATTAGCTGTTAAAAGTGACAAACAGAATGCACTGCTCGCTGTAATCGAAAATTAACTTCGCTCATTTAAGTAACCAGAATAAACAAGCAAAACTAATAAAACGTATGTCTCTTTCCTTAAAGAGTGATGTTTGACAGTATTTTACATGAAGCATTCAATTCTGTTTACAAAATAAAAAATAATTAACTCCAAGTGTCTCTGGACAATAACATGTTGGATTTGTGCAAGGCTTTTTCTACGCATTGAAAATACACAAAGTCGAATAAGGAAATAAACTGATTATCGTGCGAAACGAAAGACATAACTCCGTGCAGTATCATGAAATGCCTCAGGATCACGTAAGTATTGTTCAGCAGCTGTTGTATTCAGTGCATCGTTGAAATCGCATAAATCTGAAAAAAGAGATTCGATTCCCCAAACAACATCAAGCAAACGTCTTGTTGGTGCCCAACCAGAGAAATCTAGTGAACTCTGACGAAGTAAACTCAAACAAACACGTCCAGCTTCATCGATATTCGGATGCCAAATTTGTGTAGTACAATTGACTAGTGGTGGAGTGTGATTGTAACCTTCGGGAACAACAATATTGAAATGATAACTTCCATCAGCCCAAATTCCTTCATTTGGTCTTACTATTAATGTGAATTCATGGAGTTTGTTTGGATCGGGATGATGAATTGAACATTGGGAGGATATATTAGCCCTTAACTCTTGCAGTTCCTGTAACACAAGACGATCACGGATAGTAGCATTTCGAACGGAAGCCGATTGAACAGCATCTGGTTCTGTAGAAGTGACGCCACTTTGTCTTTGACGTATTTTATCCGCCAAACGAATCATTGGAACTACAAATAAAGAAGATAAAAACTATGACTAGAGCTACCTCACAACAAGAACGCTGACGACAAAATGTTACCGACCTTTAATGTGACTGCAAACAATTTGCCGATAAATTCAAGCTTCACAGAATAGGAAATACGCAAGAAGCTTTAAAGAGAGCATATTCTTAAATTACCAGTGCTTGATTATGCGTATGTTTGAAATATTTTCCGTATATTTATGGACCATCAAGTTGGCAATTCTGACGTTAAACACAGAGTACAAAGTATGTATGGCGAATCGACAACCATGGTAGTAAATATTTATCGACTGTGATGGTAGAAACATAAATTTTGTATGCTCAAACACATCTCACCCGACGACCAATGGTGGAACGAGTGAAAATGGACTGAAAGAATGTCAGAAGCAGCAAAACCAAGATACGGCACCAGTCCATGAAGTCATTGACAATTGGACTGGCCCACTTTAACAGGTATAAACTACCTGGTTTTAGTTAAAATGATTATCACAAATAATAGTTAAAGACTTTGGGTGACATAACTCAAAATCGTTCGCAATGACCCAGGTCCATTCACTCTTTGTCTACCCTTAGATCATAAGTTTCTAGATTGCTCATAAATTTTTTATTGTTTTACTAATTTACATTTTCTTGAGTTGTATCTTCAGTACATAATCTTTTCTATTACTACCTCTACTACTCTGAGGGTTGCTTTGACAATTTGATCTCACGGTGTTAAGCAGCTATGGGAACTTAAACCGATATACACATGCGTCAGCTTCTACGATACGTCTGACTGACTGGAAATAAGCAAATGACAAAAATAAAAATGGTGTAATCTAGTAGGCAATATCAAAGCTCTTGTTTAGGTTATAAGTCCTACTACCCAACTGTCTTAATTTTAGTAAAAAGAACAGAGTTTCTACCTGAAACCAAATAGTAAATCAAGAGTACTATCTAACCAATGTTATAAAAACAATATATCTAAAATAGATGCCAACTAACAAGTCAATCACAATTAACACAGAGCCTACAACGAACGTGCATCAGCTCAGGCTTCCATACCACATCAGCACAACAAGATGAAATTAACAAAATGAATATTAAAGAAATCGAAATAATCGTAGTATCAATGATAACGAGGAAGATCAAGTACAGAGAAAATATGGTCTGAGAAGACAGAATGAAAAGGTATGCATAAAAGAATATTAGACCTCAAGTTATAAAGGAAGATAAAGAGTGAATATAACCGCGTCATTGTGAGTGACTAAACCATGTCACCCACCGTCGCTATCCACTGACCGTGGTTATCGTTAGAACCTCAACCATTCATCAAACCACTTTGTTTTGTATATGAAAGTAGTTAAACAAAGTAAAACAAAAAGTAATGGCACTCAACAATAAATCCAATGACTATCTCTTATAACTACAGCATGACATCAAAGCTTCCGAATGGTTAATGAAACAGTAACAAAAACTAGTAACTGGGAACCTTAAGTGATATAAGACAAAAATATTATTAAATAACTATTAATCGAAGAGACTAGGACCAAGTTACCACAAAACGTAAAAGTATGGTAAAATCAAATTTGTAAAAATGTCAGGACATTTAAGTAGATATGGAAAATACTGGTTTGACGCAGGACGGAATGAGTCACGAAACATTCAAAATTTAGAGAGGAAATGGTGGGTTCATATGTTACCGTGACTTTTTTCAAGATATGCCATCAAGTAATTACCTGTGACGTTTGTTTTCATTACGCTGAAATGTGCACTTTCGTAACCCGACAGCTGTTGCTACCTTGACGTGGTGGTCGGGCTTGCCTATCGTGATGAACCAATCGAGCTATACTGGCTGAAACAACCGTTCCTCAAGGTCCTACCATGCCAGACAGGTTGGTTGAAGAGCAGCAGTAAGGTGTTTCCTTCAGACAACCAGCATAACAGTGATGCTGCCTTCCCATGAGGAGGAATGGGGTTAGAAAAAGTCGACCCCTTCAAAAGCACACCTCGCCTTATCCCACGGATGTCCGTCTCCGGCGGTAAGGTCTCAACAAGTACGGAGCTAACACAAAAACTACTCATAAAAAGGTCGTATGTGACCGACCTCAAGCAGTTGTCCCTTGGGCACTGCGGTCACGCTCTCGGGTCACTATGACCACCTCCAGACCCATTTCCTTCTCAGGTACCTCCAGAAGAACCCCTCCACGGTGTGGGCAACCGAGAAGTGATAACCGCCCCCATACCTCTAACAGCACTCAAGCACTTTCTCAAGTAATTCAGACCAATAGTTAGTAACCCTATAGTGCTGCATCATGTTTCCATTTCCTTATATCTAGTTTTTACCAGCCTAATCCTACTTTAACCAGGATTTTGACTGACAAATTCAAATTTATTCTCGTTGTACAAATTTCCTAACCAAAGGATAAGTATACTGCGCAGTAGGCTGCTGTTGTAATTAATGGCGGTGAAACATGAGATATTCGTTGAATATTACTAACTGACTAACGTTATGCAAACGTAACTGACTTACTAAAGTAAACGTTTTCATTTTGTTTACCTAAGCCCATTTATTAACAAGTTTGTCTGAAAATAGTTTCTTATTTGGACAAATGAAGCCAAGTAATTCAGTGTACATAACTATATTAGACTGAATAACACCTATTACGTGAGGGTTCGTATTATTGGCTAGCTCAAAACTTTGGTAGGTATGGCTGAAGACAAATACGTAACTCGAAGTTCAGTTGTACATGCATTATTTGCACAACCAAGTGACAGGGATATATAATGAATCCCATACCATTTAATGTGCCTACTGATATATTCTATTCGTGTATATATTCTCTCGAGATATGGACATATTAGCGAAGCTGTCTATCCAGTACAACAACATATTTTTGCTGCTGATAAAAACGATATATGGCTATCTTTATTTGGTTTTAAAAATTATCTTAATGTGGAACCAGAAATAACACATTCAAGAATCACTCGTGAGGATTACTCCTGCAGGTCAAATTACAGTAGACAAATTGGTGTGACGGTAATAAAAATCCAGAACTTGGCTCGAATTTGGAGGCCAAGTTACACCACTTGTCGTACCATAACTCGACAAAGGTTTATTATTTTATACAGAGCATAAGTATTTTCAACCAATCTTTCTACTCATTTGAGAATGAATAGATTATTACGGACCACCTCTAAAAGTTACACATTTAAACTATTATGAATGTCCACTTCTGAAAGCAAGTAAACCTATATGTAACTTGTTTCAGATGCTTGAGGACTGTACAGATTACAGAAAACCAACAACTCCACTTAAACTTATAGTTGTGTTTTCGGAATTTAATTAGATTTACTCAAACGTTCATTGACATTCCAAAATCTCTATACAAGAACATCTCAAGCAAACCAATGGCCTTTAACTATTTTGCTCCAGAGTTTCAACCACTGATGGAATTAGAGAGAGCTGTTCAATCTTTGAGTCGCCGCTCCCCTTTTATTACTAATGGTCATTCTGAAGACAGATTATAAGCGCTTGATGACAATATAAATTCATTATTTAGAAAATTACTAATTTATCTTGAGATGAAGAGTCGAACAGCCCAATAAACTACAGACTATCTGAGTTGCTCTCAATTAGTTACCGATGAATGCCCTTAGTTATGGCATATTTCCTAGAGTTTCCCAACAGTCTTTGTCTGTCGTAGTAAACCGTTGTCATACTGGAGAAATCCAGGTATCTTAGTGTGAGTACCACTGAATAGCAGTTAATACAACATCGCTGCACTGAAAAAAAACCAGGACTATAAACATTCATTTTGGTTTTTGACACCGCCATGTTTCGGCGATGCCTCGCCCCGCGGGTACATTGCCTTTAAATGCCCTGGTACGGTCGAGAATAGGGAGTTCACTCTCCCTCTTCAAATACTCACATATGGCCACGCGTATACAGCTACAGCCACGGAAGTTCTACTCACTGCCCTCTCGCGAGGAGGGGTATTGTTTACCAAAGTGACAAGACAAAAAAAACGAATGTCCGGCGCCTTAACCGGGTTGGTGGATATAGGAGATCCATCTAAGGGAGTTGGAAAACCCTGATTCAAAACCAGTGGTGCACATGGGCTCCAGGATTCTGAGGGAATAAATAGTATGTGAACCTGTTGCTGGTCACAGGCCACTATGAGACTGCATCTCCTGACGTTACCCCACTGCCTTGTGGATTAAACTTCTAGATCAAAGACCCAGAGGGTGGTGCCTAATATAACGACCTGCCTCAATCTGGGGGCCCTAGTATTCAGGCCCTCAGATCGAATGATTTGTGTGGCGCGTATTAATGTATAAGCTGTCTCCTTGCAACAATATTTGCGTCCAAATAAAATAAAATATTGAACTAAATCGGGTAAGAAACATTTTAGCCTACAGAGTTACGTAATACGTAGGGGAAATCAAATTTTTATCGCCAGAATGTCTGTCGTTGCTGCGTCAATAAGTATCGATCTTCGTGAAATCAAGAGGCAACAGCTATACAATACTGATGTGTCCCTGTTCAAAATAGACTGTTATTCAATAAGGTTATACTGAAACGATCATCTATACATTTGAAGATGTGACTAACATGCGAAATTCCGACAGTTGTAATATTCAGCACAACCAAATGCAACTTCTGAATGCATTGACTGAGTCGTATCATATAACAAATGGAATGATTATTTAGTGGCATTTCTAAAAAAAAAAACAAGGTAACGTGCCTACATAATAAGCATCCTCAAAGAGCTTTAATTCCTACAAAATACCAATTTCCTTTATGAATAAAAAATACAAATGCTACAACCTCGTTATAGTGATTCCCGCTAAACCAAAAACTACGAACAATTAATGATAATCTGAAAGAAATGGATAAAATACTCTCTCATCTTTGGTCCATTTGTGCAGGTGAAATTCGCCTCTTAATTATCAGGCCAATATGAACCACAGCAGTGCGTTCTATATTGCTCTGCATTTGTGAAACATGGCTTAAAAGAGTAGATATGAGTCAGCTTCTAATATTTCATTCTAGATACTTTAGAAGTATTAATGAGATTCGTTAACCCCACCCCTTTAGACTCCATTATGACAAATATGAGCACTTAGACTTCTTTGCTTTCGTTCAGTCAACTTTCTTCGTTGTGATAGCTTGGAACAGTACGTGCGTTACACTTTACATTGTTGTGACTAAACGATGAATTCAGTCTAACTTAATAACATACCACTGGTTGGTGAGCGTTTCGGAAACAATAGAAAACCATACATGGTTTTCTATTATTTCCACGGTCAATCAGCCGACAACACGAATTCCTAGTCGTTCTAATGTTCATGTTTGCTTCTGAATATAGTCATGCGATAAAAACTGAACACTAGTTAGTATCGCATATATCACATCACTGAATGAGTAGGTAGCATACTCCAAGTTTCGACACTGCTCCTATAAAACACCAGATGAGAGCGCGATCAACTATTTACGAGTAATCTCACAAGGAAACACAACTGTATATATATATATATATATATATATATATATATATATATATATATATATATATATGGAGAGTGAGTGACATTACTCGAATCCCTTTCAGACACCTAAAACGAGAAGAAAGATGCATTTAAAGTCAACGAATTGCTAGTACGTGCACAACAGGTCGATAATTAGTGAAATACTTCTGGTAATTTTAGTTCCAGCACAATGACTTCATTTTCAGTCAACCAATACTTATTTCCAGGGAAAATATTTGTCGGTTTTAATTTAACAGCCACTCTATAATGTATAAATTTTGTCTGCATATTAATTTAGGGGTATTCATAACCAAAATATCTTGGACAACACGACTTAGTCTTGACATACTCAACCGTCAGAGATCAGCTGTTTACCTACTTTAAATCATTTAAACTTCGACCTGAAATTGCTCAATGCACAAATGGTTCAAATGGTTCAAATGGTTGTGGACGGAATAGAAGAAGCTTTCGCTTAACAGGCTTCCGTGTCTAGTAGCAGGGGATCACCAATACCTCCAGGCAAGAACAATGCAACAAATCACAAGAGTAAAACCACCTGAATATTCAATCTTTGTGAAGCTGAAATCAAGAACGCATTGTTTCTTGGATTTTGAGTCTAAAGCTTTGTATGTTAGTTATTTGTTCAGATGAAAAAATTACTCTTTGTCTTGATCCTACAAGAATCGAAAATAATAACTGAAAGTAGGAATCCAATATTGATTTCTGATAATTGTAAACAGATTGAAAGCAGCCATCACTAGGTATGAACTTGATGACGGTAAACAAAACAGAAACAAAAATGTTGTAATAGACGGTGCTACATGGTACAAACACACTCATTTCTGAGTAGGTACGAGCTCAATAGACCCATATGACACTTTTAGTCTAATTGGTTATTTTCAGAAAAGATCTTCAGTCTTCAGTAATAAGGATAGTAGGTTGGTGAACCTGTGTTAATCGTGACAGATTGCCTTCCAGTGAAGGTCCAGCTTCTCCTTGGAAATATTCACTGATGGGAATGATACCACTTGTTCGGGTAAGGCGTTTCAATCATTGACTACTCAATGAGAAAAACGGAACCCCACTTTAAGTTCATTAGATCGCGATTGGTGAACCTTCTTGCTATGACCTCGGAGATTATTAGTGCTGGAGGGAGCAAAAAGATAAGACGTATTAACACCTAAATCATAATCAATGATACGAAATACCAGTACAAGATCACTTCGCGTCCTACGATATGACAAGGGGAAAAGATTTAGGCGTTTTAAGCGCTCATCGTAAAGGAATTTAGAAAGACCCTTCACTGATTTTGTTCCCACACGCTGAACACGCTCGCGTGAGTTAGTATCCTTTATCTGTTTGGATACAGTACTCTAAGTGTAGTATTACATAGGTGGCATATAAAATGCGAAACGTTTCCCCACCAGAGCATTTGAATGCTCGGCGAAGTGGTCATAACGCACGAAAACCTTCGACAGCAGCTGCGTTGCACTGCGTAGTTGTTTTCAAGTTATGAATTATTATTACTCATAAGTTGTTATGTTCTTGAACGCTTGGAAGAGATGTACCATCAACAGTATACTCGTAACTATTACCGTGTCCGATGTGCATGGGCACACTCCTCCTAGAATTAACTTCTAAGCCCAAACCTCAAGCCCATCTAACTAATTAATCCAAGTCAGCTTGGAGATCCAAATGACCAGCCTCATTTCTTATTGTTCTCCTGATTTTGACACCATCCGCTAACAATAATGTCGACGACTTAAGCAACAGCAGTAATTCATTAACGTAGAGAAGGAAAAGTAGAAGGCCTGAGATGGTGCCTTAGGATACACTACCTTTGACCGGCTTCCATTCGGATAGCATTCCATCGACCCTTAATTTCTGTCTGCGATCACATAAGAAGTTTCCCACACATCCCTGTACAGCACATATTATTCCGAAGCTCGAGAGCTTCTGCATAAGACCTAAGTGTGAAACCTTGTCGAATGCCTTGCTAAAATCCATGAATATCACATCGACAGACAGACCTTTATCTAAGGCTGCTTTCCAATCCTCTCTCGCAATAAGTTAGTCAATCATGAACGCTTGTTACGTGACCCATGTTGCTTGGGAGTTAACAGAATTTGTGATTCCATGTGACTTAGTAACTTAACCCGAATTATCTTTTCAGGCAACTTAACAACTATGCTAGTTAGACTGGCAGGCTGGTGGTTAGGTACGATCTGCCTCTGACCATCCTTAAATATAGGACTGACTATAGCATCTTTCCAATCTCTGGGGAGTTGGGCGAGTGAAAGGGACATGTTGAAGAGCGTCGTGAGAAGTCTCGAAATAATGTCCGAAAGAGCTAACGGCAGTCGTGTATGTAACCTGTCAAGGCCCGATATCTTACAAGGTTTGAGGTTAGTTATCAATGGAAGAACAGTCTCCTCAATCACATGTACAGATCCAATGGCTGGTATCTCAGTGTGATTGGGACAAGTATTTGTAACAATACACGTACAGTAGACTTCGCTAAAATAGCTTGAAAAAGTCTCAGTTATTACCTGATCTGATTCAGCTAGTAACTCTGAATTTTTGTGTAACAGTAACGGGGGAATACCATCACTACGTTTTGTTCGCCGTTTAACACACGAAAACAATCGTTTTGGACAAGTACGGCTATCATATGCCAACTGTCGTACGTAAGTAGTACGGGATTTAGCTATGGTCTTTTCACATATATTCCGGATTTTTTATATTCGCACTTAAATGATGCGTGTCCTGTTGACAAGGATAAGCCCCAGAATTGTTTCCTACGCTTCAACAGCTTCCGGGTTCCCTTATTAATCCATGGTGGGCAATGTGATATCTCACGTGTTGGCCATGGGATAAACGGTGATGTTACGGACTCGAATGTAGTCTTAAACTTATTCTATTCGTCTTCGACCGATCGATCCATGCCAACCGGCCAGTCAGTCGACGTAGCACAGTCTCTGGTTGCCGGGATGTTAGCTCGCCAGATATTAGGATGGGATGGAGCAGATACAAATTGTATACCATGCACCCTAAACTTAAGGTACAGTACAACGTGATCACTATTCACTGGTGGGGGATGATGCTGAACGTCGATGACATCCTTACAGTGGTGTGCGAGGACAAGGTCCGGCAATGACGAGCCATGTTCCGAGTCGATATGTGTCGGTTTCGCGATACATCGTACAAGTTCACACTGAATAATGGTTGATAGAATGCCGCTATCGAGACCCCTACCTGGAACTGTAAGCTCTATCCAGTTGACATGCGGTATGTCGAAGTCTTCAGTGATGAGACAACATTCTGCCTTACTCCACTAACAGATGTGTCTAAAGATAAAGCCGTCAGCAAGACAACACGGACTGCGGTATATTCCTCCCATAGTCACTAACCCGTTTCTGGACTTCACTGTGAAACATACTACCTCACATACAACACTAACATGACAATTATCTTTAACAGATAAATGGGAATTATCTTTTTATTAAACAGGCTTAATGATAAATTTCACGAACGATTACTTTCTGCACGTTTCTCCTTCTGAACACATTATTTCACTAATTCTCGTAGTTGTATGCAGAGTAAATTTTCCGAATTCCTGAACCATACGACTGCGGAAAAACAGCCAGTTACTTAGCAACAATACCTAATGTTGACTTTTATTAGCCTTGCGATAACGTATAATGAACATTTCACTGAATGTTCATTGGTTTTTACACATTTGCAATAATACAGAAAATGGATAGGTATTGCTGACTTGTGTAAAATTTCATGATAGTTTTATCTCCAGCCGCATTGGGTTTTGCAGTGTGTGATGCGATTTTTTCTTAAACGGTGATATGTTTGACGATCAAATGTTTGGAACGAACATATCGACAACAAAGGGACGCGAGCAAATTAATGAATTTCATCTTATAATAAAATTCAAACATGTGGAAGAAACTAAAGATGGAATACGAATTCTAGATGTTCTACTTACAAAGATATAAGTTGGACCATTAAGAAGAAACGTAAAAAGCAAACTACTTGGACTGACCACGTCATCAGAAATACTTGAGACTACTTGAGTACAGTAACATTTAACGATATGCCATCCAACATCTAACCTTGTGGTCATATTACTGTTTCCTAGGCCAAGATTGCAGTTTGCAAGAGATGCCATTTCCAAATATGTTGAGAAAATTGTGAACTCATGGTATAGTATCAACGCATAAACCCCTTTCTTAGCTTTTTATTATATCTGCGTGAATATCTTGTCACATATTTTCACTTATTTTATCCGCTGAACAACTCTATCTAGTTATTGTTTTATCCGTAAACACATGTAAATTATTATGCCTGTGGGAATGGCTCAAATCCACTGTACGAGAAACATATCGTCCGACTCTATACACAGATTATGAGAAATCTTGGGAGTTGGGATTTTGACTGTTTTGATATCCGTTGTTTGTTTCTAATTCTTTAGGCAACCTTCTAAAGGTGACTTGGCAGAGAGCTTTTTCATCTCAGATTCTGTTCGTTTGTATGCAATTTATAAGCACTAACTTCTGCAACTATTTCTGGAATCAACTTGCAAATTAATGACTTCCGTTACGTTTAAACCTGGTTCTGCATACTTACGAGTAGGATCTTTCCGTTTATGGAAGATGATTACTCTTAATTAATGTTTTGTACTGACAGGTCCTGGTATTACTTTGGTTTAACCTTTCTCTTTTAATATCAGTTAAGCACCAGAATTTGGGGCTTCATCTTTAATTTTCCTATTGCTTTCTCAGAGACTACTTTCGAACATTATCGATCTCATTGTTTTCCTAAGTGTCCACTACGTGTTGAACGTTAGATTCTGACACAAACTTCAGTGAATGTATATTTCACTTCGACATGCCGATGTAGCATGGCAAACTGGAAATATGAACATTGATACTTTGCTTTCAATAGATTACGACCGATTGGCCAAATCAATATCAGCTACTTTTATGTTGAAACTTTAAGTTATATCTCTCAACTATTCTATTTTGAGCAAAAGAAATTATGGGTCCATCGGACTTCATCACATATGTAAAATTGAACCGAGTCACTGTGGTAGCCATGATCATTAGAAGTCATGAATTTCTTTAGGCAGGATCCTTCGAAGGACATCCACTGAGTGTATTGTAAGGATGTAAGTTTGTTAGGTTTGAAGGCTTAAAAAGTTCACTTAAATTGCGAAGGAGAACGAGGTTCGATGACCAACGGCCAGTGAGCTAGCTAATGACGCGTCCCAGCCCCGCTATCTAGAGAAAGAAGACCAGGGTTGAAATGAGAGTACATTCTACAACAACCAGAAAGCCAGCAAACCTTTTCTAATAATGTATATAACATATATATATATATATCGATATTGCCATGGAGCTTTTAAACATTTAATCGATAGTTCGTCAATTGACTGCCATTGAAATATTTAAACATTTAATCGATAAATTCGTCAATCAACTATGTGAGTGGGTGGTAAGAAATGCCCACGTATACATCTGCATACAAGCTCCACAAGATAAAATTACAAACTATGAGTTTTTGGAGATCTATCGTCCCCAACAAAGTTCAAAGTCTTATTTTATTCACCACGAACTAGTATAGCAGCGCAGAACTGTTCTTGTATGGTATGGAAAAATACCCGGTAAGCACATATGTCCTACTTTTAAACGTGAAGAGGATTTAGGTACGCCAGAACTTAATAACACAGGTGTTCAAGTCCATTCTATCGAGGTGTTCTGGGACAAAATGGTGTTGACGATGAATGGGTTCGGATATTTAAAATGTCACAGCTCTACAGTGATTGACATTGCTATTACTTGAAACACCGTTCTACTTGATGATCTCAAAGTCAGTTAAGACAGCCATCCTAAATAAAGGGATGCGAATGTATACATGGACGATGGTCGATTCGTCGAGCAGTATGCTGCCTGAACTGACTAACCGTGATGGATGCTTCTCACGGTGTACTCAAACGTGGTCTGCTGCAAGTGCTTGACCGATAGACTTCAACTAGGGTGTGTCCAGCAAAAATAACGAGGCCAGAATCCATTTCAAAAACCTACAGAATTATTTATTTTGGAGATTAATTTACCAATACAAGATATATTCGGATTATAAGCAGGAATATCGTAGCACCCGACTTCCAATATGACGAACTGTTGGAAGAAATACATCATGTATTATTCAGAGCATGATCTGATGTGAAAGCTTGAATGTGTGGCTCCATCTAGTGATATGCCCAATACAAATATGATCAAAATTATTGTCTCATACCTACAGGATATCCACTTTGTAGCATTATTTATGGCGACGACTTAACCTGAATTCAGTGGGACTTGGATCCTCTGTGTAATTATGTTGAATTAACAGCACAACACTGAAAAATTCAATAAGAGGCGTTTTGGACAGTGATTTTTTACTTTTTGTTATTATCCTTGCTTTTGTGTACTTTTTGCATCAGAAACATTCTTGGTCAAGTTTAACTTGAAGTACTTCGGTTAAGGTTTGAAATCTTGCTAAACTTTGTCTTGTGGTACCTTTTTAATGGTTGACTTATACTTGTGTTCATATTTTGCTTTACTTACTTACTAACGTCTGTCACTCCTCACGAAGGAGCATAGGCCGCTCACCAGCATTCTCCATCAAACCCTGTCCTGGGCAGACCTCTCCAGCTCTTTCTAGTTCTTATTTATCCCTTTCATATCCACTTCTATTTCCCGACGTAATGTGTTCTTTGGCCTTCCTCTTTTCCACTTTCCTTCAGGATTCCAAGTTAGCGCTTGTCTCGTAATGCAGTTTGATGATTTCCTCAATGTATGTCCTATCCATTTCCATCGTCTTTTCCTAATTTCCTCTTCAGCTGGAAGCTGGTTGGTTATCTCCCACAAAAGGCTGTTGCTGATGGTATCCGGCCAATGGATGTTGAGTACCTTGCGTAGACAGCTATTGATAAATACCTGTACCTTTTTGATGGTGGTTGTTGTAGTTCTCCACGTTTCAGCCACGTACCGTAGGACTGTCTTGACGTTCGTATTAAAGATTGTGACCTTGATATTGGTTGAAAGTTCTTTTGAGTTCCATATGTTCTTTAATTGAAGGAATGCTGTCCTTGCTTTGCCAATCCTCTCCTTTACGTATGCATCTGAACCTCCTTGTTTGTCGACAATGCTTCCCAGGTATGTGAAGGATTCCACGTCTTCCAGAGTTTCGCCATCAAGAGTGATTGGATTGCTGTTCTCCGTGTTGTGTTTGAGGACCTTGGTTTTCCCTTTGTGTATGTTGAGGCCTACTGATGCAGAGACTGCTGCTATGCTGGCTGTCTTTATCTGCATTTGTTCGTGTGTATGTGATAGGAGGGCTAGGTCATCTGCGAAGTCCAAGTCGTCTAATTGGTTCTGAGCTGTCCATCGTATGCCGTAGTTTCTCTCAGATGTCGAGGTCTTCATAATCCAGTCGACCACCGGAAGAAACAGGAAGGGAGAGAGTAGACAGCCTTGTCTGACCCCAGTCTTTACTTGTAATACATCTGTCAGCTGTCCTGCATGCACTACTTTGCACTGCAGACTGTCGTATGAGTTCCGGATAATAGTGACAATCTTCTCAGGAATTCCATATTGTCTAAGATGTTTCCATAATGTTCTACAATCCACACTGTCAAACGCCTTTTCATAATCAATGAAGTTAATGCATAGTGACGAGTTCCACTCAATTGATTGTCGCAATTCGGTCTGTGCACGACCGATCCTTACCGAATCCAGCTTGTTGATCTGGAATTTGGACATCTAGTGTGTCTTTCATCCGGTTGAGCAACACTCTGTTAAAATCTTTTCCTGGTATTGACAGTAGTGTGATGCCTCTGTAGTTTTCACATTTGCTCAGATCTTCTTTCTTTGGAATCTTGATGAGGTGTCCTTCTTTCCAGTCCATCGGCACTTGTTCCTCTTCCCAAATCTTCTTCAATGGAATGTGAAGCATGTTTGTAGTGACTTCAGTGCTTCAGCTGGTATATTGTCGGGTCCTACAACTTTCCCACTCTTGATTTGCCTGCTGGCCATCCTGATTTCACAGATCGTTGGTGGAGTGACGTCTATATGAAGATGTGTGTGTGCTGCTTCGATGTCCGGTTGATTCATCAGAGCCGTCCTATTCAGGAGTTCCTCGAAGTACTCTGCCCATCTGTTCCGCTGTTGTTGAATCTCAGTGATCGGTCTTCCTTCTTTGTCTTTGACTGGTCTCTCTGCTATACTATATTTCCCTGCTAGGTTCTTCGTTGTATCGTAAAGCTGTTTCATATTTCCTTCTCTTACAGCTTTCTCCGTCGTCGTTGCTAGTTCTTCACGTATTTCTGCTTGTCGTCTCTAATGCTCTTCTTCACTTGCTTGTTTTTTCCTATGTACTGAGCTTGTGCTTGGACTTTCTCTGCTCGTGTTCGGCTGTTGTTACTAGCTGTTTTCTTGTTCTTCCTTTCTTTGATCTTGTCCAGTGTTTCTATAGAGATCCATTCCTTGTGATGATGCTTCTTGGGGCCCAGAACCTCTTGACACGTTGAGGTTAATGCTTCTTTGATACCTTTCCAGTTATCCACCATAGTAGTTTCTTCTTCCTTCAACAGATCCTGTAGGGCTTGGAACCTGATGTTGAGAGCGATCTTGAATTCATTGAATTTGTTAGTATCTCGAAGGAAGGCTGTATTGAACCTTTGCAGTGCTGTTTGTCCAGTTGTCCAGTTCTTCTTTAACTTCAGTTTTAAAGTTGGTCACAACCAGGTGGTGATCTGAAACTATGTCAGCTCCTCTCCTGGTTCTCACATCTTACATTGTCCTTCGGAACTTTTTATTGATGCAAATGTGATCTATCTGGTTCTCTGTGGTGTGGTCCGGTGAGATCCACGTAGCTTTGTGTATACGTTTGTGTGGAAATATTGTGCCGCCTATGATCAATTTGTTGAATGCACACAGATTTATAAATCTTTCCCCGTTTTCGTTTCTCTCTCCCAGTCCATGCAGTCCCATGATATCTTCTCATATCCGGTGTTGTCTATTCCGACTTTGGCGTTTAGATCTCCCATCAGAATGGTGAGGTCTTTTCTTGAGCACTTCTCTATGATTGATTGCAGCCTCTCGTAGAATTGATCTTTAACGTCGTCGTTGATATCATTGGTGCGTGCATAACATTGGATAATGTTCATTGTGATCCCCTCCTTCTTTGTTTTGAATGATGCTTTGATGATTCTGGATCCATGAGATTTCCACCCTACAAGTGCATTTTGTGCCAATTTGGACAGCATCTCTCCCGTATTTAGCCTTTGTTGTCCAGCTTGGGTCCAATGGGTTTCGCTGATTCCCAGTACTGCCAAGTTGTATCTCCTTATTTCCGTTGCTATTTGACTGGTCTTCCCGGTGTCCCACATTGTCCGGACGTTCCATGTACCTATAAAAATTGTTGCTCTGGTTGTTAGAAGGGTTGGTTGCGCTGGTACTGATGACGAAGACTGCGTCAGTGTTGTAAGTGCTGTCATGCCACCTGCCAGACACCCAACTGTGAGACAGGAAATTGAGCTTTCTACCCCAACGCAATTAATCAGTGGCACACCATTCGATATCGGTTGCCGAGCTGCTAAAGTAGCGACTGACGATCCTGACAAAACCATTACCGTCCCGGGTAGTTTCAATGTAGATGATACGACTGATGGGAAGTGGATGACGTGGAAACGTAGAAGAGTGGAAAAGATAGCCTAAAATACTCCGCCAAAGCCCCAAAGTAAGACCTCATCAAATATTGTTTTCAGTCATTCGCTCAACTCCCTTGATTCTGTTAAAAAGAAAACTAACGGTAAGATGCCAGTAGTTAATATTCAGGATCTGAAATGACGGTCAAAAGCCGTAAACACGATTTTCAAAGAAGTTAAACCCCTTCCGAGTTTGATTATTTGGAATCTTAAGAAGTCGGAAACAATAACCCTACTGAAAAACATACACACGATCTGCACTTGGTGGAATCCGTAATCAGAAATCTACTGTCCAAAGATGTTTTAATGGTACATTTCATGAATGTAATAGGACCCGTTAAATGGATTGGAAACGAAACCTAGCCACGAAGGATAAAGACTGTTCTCCCACCGCTGCAGGTTACATCTTTATTAAAAGTGATAGTTTAAGGTCGCAAAGGAAGAAGCGTCATATTATGTGTTAGGGATCATTTTCGAAGGCAATCAATCGCATCAGAGGAGCATGTTAGTGTTGTATGTGAGGTAGTATGTTTCACAGTGAAGTCCAGAAACGGGTTAGTGACTATGGGAGGAATATACCGCAGTCCGTGTTGTCTTGCTGACGACTTTATCTTTAGACACATCTGTTAGTGGAGTAAGGCAGAATGTTGTCTCATCACTGAAGACTTCGACATACCGCATGTCAACTGGATAGAGCTTACAGTTCCAGGTAGGGGTCTCGATAGCGGCATTTTATCAACCATTATTCAGTGTGAACTTGTACGATGTATCGCAAAACCGACACATATCGACTCGGAACATGGCTCGTCATTGCCGGACCTTGTCCTCGCACACCACTGTAAGGATGTCATCGACGTTCAGCATCATCCCCCACCAGTGAATAGTGATCACGTTGTACTGTACCTTAAGTTTAGGGTGCATGGTATACAATTTGTATCTGCTCCATCCCATCCTAATATCTGGCGAGCTAACATCCCGGCAACCAGAGACTGTGCTACGTCGACTGACTGGCCGGTTGGCATGGATCGATCGGTCGAAGACGAATAGAATAAGTTTAAGACTACATTCGAGTCCGTAACATCACCGTTTATCCCATGGCCAACACGTGAGATATCACATTGCCCACCATGGATTAATAAGGGAACCCGGAAGCTGTTGAAGCGTAGGAAACAATTCTGGGGCTTATCCTTGTCAACAGGACACGCATCATTTAAGTGCGAATATAAAAAATCCGGAATATATGTGAAAAGACCATAGCTAAATCCCGTACTACTTACGTACGACAGTTGGCATATGATAGCCGTACTTGTCCAAAACGATTGTTTTCGTGTGTTAAACGGCGAACAAAACGTAGTGATGGTATTCCCCCGTTACTGTTACACAAAAATTCAGAGTTACTAGCTGAATCAGATCAGGTAATAACTGAGACTTTTTCAAGCTATTTTAGCGAAGTCTACTGTACGTGTATTGTTACAAATACTTGTCCCAATCACACTGAGATACCAGCCATTGGATCTGTATATGTGATTGAGGAGACTGTTCTTCCATTGATAACTAACCTCAAACCTTGTAAGATATCGGGCCTTGACGGGTTACATCCACGACTGCCGTTAGCTCTTTCGGACATTATTTCGAGACTTCTCACGACGCTCTTCAACATGTCCCTTTCACTCGCCCAACTCCCCAGAGATTGGAAAGATGCTATAGTCAGTCCTATATTTAAGGATGGTCAGAGGCAGATCGTACCTAACCACCAGCCTGCCAGTCTAACTAGCATAGTTGTTAAGTTGCCTGAAAAGATAATTCGGGTTAAGTTACTAAGTCACATGGAATCACAAATTCTGTTAACTCCCAAGCAACATGGGTCACGTAACAAGCGTTCATGATTGACTAACTTATTGCGAGAGAGGATTGGAAAGCAGCCTTAGATAAAGGTCTGTCTGTCGATGTGATATTCATGGATTTTAGCAAGGCATTCGACAAGGTTTCACACTTAGGTCTTATGCAGAAGCTCTCGAGCTTCGGAATAATATGTGCTGTACAGGGATGTGTGGGAAACTTCTTATGTGATCGCAGACAGAAATTAAGGGTCGATGGAATGCTATCCGAATGGAAGCCGGTCAAAGGTAGTGTATCCTAAGGCACCATCTCAGGCCTTCTACTTTTCCTTCTCTACGTTAATGAATTACTGCTGTTGCTTAAGTCGTCGACATTATTGTTAGCGGATGGTGTCAAAATCAGGAGAACAATAAGAAATGAGGCTGGTCATTTGGATCTCCAAGCTGACTTGGATTAATTAGTTAGATGGGCTTGAGGTTTGGGCTTAGAAGTTAATTCTAGGAGGAGTGTGCCCATGCACATCGGACACGGTAATAGTTACGAGTATACTGTTGATGGTACATCTCTTCCAAGCGTTCAAGAACATAACAACTTATGAGTAATAATAATTCATAACTTGAAAACAACTACGCAGTGCAACGCAGCTGCTGTCGAAGGTTTTCGTGCGTTATGACCACTTCGCCGAGCATTCAAATGCTCTGGTGGGGAAACGTTTCGCATTTTATATGCCACCTATGTAATACTACACTTAGAGTACTGTATCCAAACAGATAAAGGATACTAACTCACGCGAGCGTGTTCAGCGTGTGGGAACAAAATCAGTGAAGGGTCTTTCTAAATTCCTTTACGATGAGCGCTTAAAACGCCTAAATCTTTTCCCCTTGTCATATCGTAGGACGCGAAGTGATCTTGTACTGGTATTTCGTATCATTGATTATGATTTAGGTGTTAATACGTCTTATCTTTTTGCTCCCTCCAGCACTAATAATCTCCGAGGTCATAGCAAGAAGGTTCACCAATCGCGATCTAATGAACTTAAAGTGGGGTTCCGTTTTTCTCATTGAGTAGTCAATGATTGAAACGCCTTACCCGAACAAGTGGTATCATTCCCATCAGTGAATATTTCCAAGGAGAAGCTGGACCTTCACTGGAAGGCAATCTGTCACGATTAACACAGGTTCACCAACCTACTATCCTTATTACTGAAGACTGAAGATCTTTTCTGAAAATAACCAATTAGACTAAAAGTGTCATATGGGTCTATTGAGCTCGTACCTACTCAGAAATGAGTGTGTTTGTACCATGTAGCACCGTCTATTACAACATTTTTGTTTCTGTTTTGTTTACCGTCATCAAGTTCATACCTAGTGATGGCTGCTTTCAATCTGTTTACAATTATCAGAAATCAATATTGGATTCCTACTTTCAGTTATTATTTTCGATTCTTGTAGGATCAAGACAAAGAGTAATTTTTTCATCTGAACAAATAACTAACATACAAAGCTTTAGACTCAAAATCCAAGAAACAATGCGTTCTTGATTTCAGCTTCACAAAGATTGAATATTCAGGTGGTTTTACTCTTGTGATTTGTTGCATTGTTCTTGCCTGGAGGTATTGGTGATCCCCTGCTACTAGACACGGAAGCCTGTTAAGCGAAAGCTTCTTCTATTCCGTCCACAACCATTTGAACCATTTGAACCATTTGTGCATTGAGCAATTTCAGGTCGAAGTTTAAATGATTTAAAGTAGGTAAACAGCTGATCTCTGACGGTTGAGTATGTCAAGACTAAGTCGTGTTGTCCAAGATATTTTGGTTATGAATACCCCTAAATTAATATGCAGACAAAATTTATACATTATAGAGTGGCTGTTAAATTAAAACCGACAAATATTTTCCCTGGAAATAAGTATTGGTTGACTGAAAATGAAGTCATTGTGCTGGAACTAAAATTACCAGAAGTATTTCACTAATTATCGACCTGTTGTGCACGTACTAGCAATTCGTTGACTTTAAATGCATCTTTCTTCTCGTTTTAGGTGTCTGAAAGGGATTCGAGTAATGTCACTCACTCTCCATATATATATATATATATATATATATATATATATATATATATATTCTATACCAGCTTGTATAATACTTTGACAAGTGCATGAGCACTGGAATTCGGTTGCTAGACACAGGATTCGAATGAATGTTCACATGAACTTGTCTAACGAAGTGTGCAACTCTAAATAAATTCTGTGGTTACTGACGTTATAACTAGAATATGGTAATGATTGATGAGGTCGTGATGTAGATTTCTTTTTTCCAGTTTCTAATAATATACCACCATTTTCCCTAACATAACCCTATGATCTTCTGTAGGATGTTGAAACGCCGAAATCTGTTCAATTGGTTCGTTTCAAACCTCAATTGTTTTACATATGTAAATTCAATCCATTCAGTTGTTTGTGCAGTATCAGGCGGTGTAGACAGTGCTGTATCCGCATATCTTCTAAAAAAGAAAGGTAGATTACTTTTTACGAAGAATTTATACATTACTTCAGGATTTCAAGTCAAAGGTGTATTTATGACTAACTGGGATTCCTTGGATGAAAATACTGACTGTTCTTTAGACAAAGACCGTCAAGATGCTCAGTTTGTTTGCGATCATTTGGGGATACCTTTTTTCGAGAAAAATTTTGTTAAGGAATACTGGAATTACGTGTTTTTGTAAGTGTTTCATTTCTCTGTACGAATCATCATAATACCGGTTATTTCACTTATTTAGACCTCTTATCAAGTCCTATGAGCAGGGAGCTACACCAAATCCAGATATATTGTGTAATAGATTTGTAAAATTCAATTTACTAACAAGGGCAGTGTTAAAAAGCAAGAACCAATGCGCTGATGATGGCGGTCAAGCATCTTCAAATTTGGCTGCAGACGCAATTGCCACTGGTCATTACTGTCAAAATTCTTTTGGAAATTATCTGCAATACCGAAAGGACAATATTGAAGCCAGATTATTACGTTCTGTTGATAGAGTGAAAGACCAGACATTTTGGCTATCGACTGTAAGAGTTGATGGTGATCCTACGATACAGACATAAATTATCTGCCTTTCCTTTAACACAGAAAAAGCATTCATGTTTTAGCACGATAATACAGAAATAGATGAAGTGTGACCAAAGATCAGCTAAGTAGAAATAAACGTTTTCGTTAGGACACTTCAATTTGACCTCTTTCATTTTTACTTAGTTAAAAGTGGAACTCAATATTCCAAATATGGTTTACTGATAATAATAAATTCCAACTGAAGAAGTACTAGGTTGTTAGCGTTAAAACCCAGTGCGGAAGCACTAAATTGGTGTGGCCACTTAGTTTTAATCGGTTTGTTACAAACTTTATCAATGAACAATTGATTTTATGATCTATGGACATTGATTTAAATAGAAAGTCAACTCTGTTTTGTTTATTCTGAACGAGATTTTTTTTCGTTCAGTTTGATCCAACGTAATCTAAAATTGCTAAGTTATTAGTTATTAAGACAAACAGCTTTTCCAATGTGAAGTTTTCATTTTCAATCAAGTTTGATATTGTTGTGTAGTAAAAAGTATTATCAACTAACATGAAGTATTTTAGAAATACCTTAATTACTTATCAGCATTTACCCATCGAGTGAATTTTCTGTTAGTATCAGATATTCTTTCATCTAGCAAAGAATTAAGTTCACTGTCAGTGTATTACAAAGAATCAGTAATTGCAATGCTCCATGTGGTCGCTGGCTCACACTACTGAAAAGTCCGATACTAGGACGAAACAGTTGTTCCCTAGATTCAATGGTCAGTCTGTAATGTGAACCACAAAATTATGATGTAACTCAACGATATATTGTTTGTTCATGTCCTAGAATGCTAGCCACACATATCATTCAACAACTGGTTATTTCATTTGTTTGTCCAAATATAAGATGAAACATCGGGACTTGTAATTCATATAATAAGCACAAGTTAACGTGCTCTGATGCGATAACTGACTCAGTTGTGGAAACACCTAATGATGCCACTAGGATTTCGAATATGCGAGCTACTGATTAAAATCCAAATGATTTAGTCACTAAACTTTTACTTCACAACAGTAGCACTCTAAATGCTATGACAATAGTTAAAAGTCAAATATTCAAACCATTATTTTTCATACCGGTAGTGTAACATCTCATCCAGGAATTAAACCTAAGTCGCTTCAGTGCTAACCAAGGATTCTAATCACTCAACTGAATAATTAGACTTGTGATGTATCTAATGTGAATTTTTAACTTTAATTTTTATCTTAGATTTCTCACAAAGAACTTCCATATTGTATGTTTCCAGTTGGAGATCTATTAAAAAGCCAAGTGAAACAAATTGCTCAAGATATTGGCCTTTCTCGTATATACTCCAGACGTGAAGTATGTTTATTATATGGGTTTATTTTTTAACTCTTTCCACTGTTTGCTCAATATTTCTAACTTACAAGATTTACAACTATTAATAATAACTAAAAGGATATTGATTTATTCTTTTAATCAACTTTTAAGGAATATACACTTAATTCCATTTGATTGATCGTATATTCAAAATGTTACCTTTTATTCTGTTGTAGTTGTAGTTTTTCTCATAACCATTTTATTCTTATTCAGTAAGCAAGTTCAAAATCACAGGATTTAAACCATACTTTGTTGCTTAAATGTCCTGGAAATATCAACCGGCTTATGGAATTAAATTGGTTATGCTTCTTTTTTTCTATTAACATAAAAACAGTTCTGAACATCTGAGTGATAATAATACAACAAGCATTCCAAAAAACCCAGTTGAGAACACTATAGTAAAACAAAATGATGAAACTAAACATAAAAAACGTATTTGTAAAATACAAAGGATATATGTGTCAACTATGATTTCATGTACTGGACTTTAAGTTTGTTATAATTCTCTCACAGTTATAACCCAGCTATTCCTATTGCTTAGTATTCTCGGACACAGATTCACTCGACAAGTCCACAAATCAGAATACGGTTGAACAGGAAAGAGATTATATTCCAAATAACAAGGTTAGATGGAAGTAAGAAGCACAATAGGAAAAACGTTAGTATATTTATAGTTTTTACATGAGAATATTTCTAGAGTATTCTCCAAGTATCGACTAGCGCTGATTGGGCAAATATTAGCCAATCAGCGTGCACCAAAGCAATCGTGCATTGAGCATGCTTTAATCCAATCTATGTCCCGCTAACAAAGTTAAAGTTCAAATATGAGGCCTAGTGAAACTATCTGGCTGCTCCCCCTACTTACTTCTGCTTGGGCAGTCGGGTCGTATCAATGGCTGTCGCAGAAATAACGTAGTCCGAGACCGACTAGACTGGATTGTATTTTGTGAGTGAGTTATGTTAATCAATTAAATTTATCGACTAAATCGCTCTTCAGTTTTTCAACTTATGTTCGTCAGCCACAGCTATTCGAAACGAAATCGTAATCTACTGTATTTAATATAACGTTAAGAGTGGTCGACTCGAACTGCTATAAAATAAAAATCACTGATATAATTTTTGTAAATGTCAAAGCTATAGATATTCCCTTGGTTTATCTAACCTCAGAAACCTTCTGTTTTCTACAATCGCAGCTTTTTACTTGTATGTTGATATCAGGCTTCCGTTAACAAATCAGCTACCTGATTTATTTTTCGCACAACAAAATTCGTTCTATTTAAGGATAACTGAGTCATACAAACCTCATTTGTATGTGAATCTATGAAAAGATAAATAATAGGGTAAGACCGAAACATTTGGTCATAAGAGTTGAAATTCTCTAGGGTTTTAAGGCCGGTTTCTTATAAACGATTTGCATCAATATTATCATCAGCTAGACGTTGATTGTTGAATGAAGTTCACAGAATTTCAAAATATAAGCATTGCCCAACCTCAACTTAAAGTATACAATAAGTAATAAGTTATTGTAACGATCCAAGCACCAGCAAGCATGCAATTTGAGGAAAAATAATAGTTTAAATACCAACAAATGTTATTACTGTCAGTTTAAGTAATTACGTAGTCCATAGTAACAAATTAATAGTAAACTATTAGTATAGGGGTTTTGCGCAGATTATTATATTTTAATAGATTAACTCACCGATTATTCGTAGACTATCATTAAAAATCGGGAAGCTCTGGACAGTTGTTTCGTCCTAGTATGAGACACATCAGTGACCAGAGGTCTAGGGGCTAAGTGCTCGTTCATGAAATTGAAGGTCCTGAGTTTGATCCTAGATGGCAGGGTGCCCCCAAATGCCCTGGTACGGCCGAGAGTGGGGAGAGTCCGCTCTCCCTCTCGAAATGCTCTCACATGGCCATGCGTACATAGCCCCTGCCAGGGAAGTCCTACTCACTGCCTTCTCGTGGCGGGGGTGTTGTTTACAAAAATGAGAGGACGAAAAGCGAATGTCTGGCGCTTTAACCGGACCCCAAACCAATGGTGCACATGGGCTCCAGTATCCTGAAGGAACAAATGGCGTATTAACCAATCGTTGGTCACCGGCTACCATGGGACTGCATCTCCTCACGATGCTCCACTGCCTTGTGGGTCAGACGTTCAGGTCGAAGGCTCGGGGTGTGGCCCCCTAAGAAAACCACCTGCTTCGGTTTGGGCACCCGAGCAGTATCACAGCCCTCACACAAATCAATTGAGATTTGTGTGGCGCATATGTATTTTGGTGCCTCCCTGTACCTATACTTATGTGTTAAAATAAATAATAAATAAATAATAAGATGGCAGGGTCTTGAACGCTCACTTTTGAAGCCTCATACTAGGAAGAAACAACTGTCAATGGTAGTCTAAATAAAATCAATCTGTGATTTGGTGCATGAAGATAAAAAATTAGCTTTCATCTGGTTGTATTACTTCAACTTCTGTCTCAAAATACAACCTCGTGTATAAAGCTCATTTATTCCCTTTACACATTGAAATAAAGCTAAAACAATAGTTTAGGCAGAATAATATGGATCCATTTTGTTTCGTGGTTTCTCACCAGCTGCTTACAACCGTCTTCCTATAAGAGTGTAACTGCGATGTGATATAATTGACATTATTGACTCAGAATTAGAACAAAGATATATATATATATATATATATATATATATATATATATATATATATAATGAGTTTTCACTGAAGTAACTACTTTATGAATTTGGTGTTCATCGTATTGTGTTAATAAGATATGGCGACTTAAACCGATGCATATATGTGTCTGGTCTTACGTTGTGGATAACTGAATGATTCAACCAAACTATTATTAAACGTATTTGTACAAATCTTTACCAATCTGTGTAAACTCACATCTCTTGCAAATAAAATACAATCGTTTTATTTTTCTAACCATCACTTACTATTTGTTTATTTATTTTAGAGTATGGGGATGTGTTTTATTGGTAAAAGGAGGTTCTCAGAGTTTATTGATAATGTAAGCCATGTATTTATTTGTTTCATTTTTCCACATATTTTATAAATTGAAATTTCTTTTCGCATTAAATCAGAATGAAATATCTTAATCTTGAATCGTTATGCTATACCCGTATAATCTTAATATATATTTTCAACAACCGTGGTAGAAAAATATGAATTCATTTATTCCACGAATTCCTATTTAGCTACTTACAACATAAATATAGATTTTTAGGTACGAAGATTATATCCTGTGGCGAGTTCAGTCAGTCAGTAACAACGTGGAACTTCGTACGTACGTACATCAGTTCGAGTTGCCATACCACATTAGCACAGAGATTCAGTTATCGATTCAAATCCCATAGTGGTAGAGGTACTGAAAGTATAAGTAGAGATAGGGGACATTAAGGTTTGATGATGTTATTAAAGGAGTATAGTCCAGTGGAATAAATTGGGAAAGGACATGAATAATTCAGAAGATTAGAGTTTGGGAGAACACAAAGAGTGGATGCACCTGCGCCATTGCAAACGATTTTGAGCCATGTCATTCAAGGTCTCTAACCATCGGTTGCTATCGTCTCGCGGTCCCCAACCAGGTAGTCTACACCTACCAACATGACTCAATCCACTTGTCAGTGACTTCATGGATTTCTGCCATGTTTTGGTCTGGCCGCCCCTAGCTTTCTTCCAACCTACTGCTACACCATAAAACATAGCACGTCGGGGCAGTCGGTGGTCGGGCATGCGCAACACATGTCCCAGCCATCTCAAATGATTGAGTTTCACTACTTCATCAATTGATTTGCCATCCTTACCTAGTACCCGTTTCCTAACAACTGAGTTACTTACTCGGTGGTCCCAGGATATACGAGCAATGTTTCGAAGACATCTATGATCAAATACTAGTAACCTACGAATATCCTCTACTCTTATCGGCCATGTCTCACTGCCATAAAGTAGGACGGAACGAACTGCTGCGCAGTAAATACGTCCTTTGGTTGATAGACGGATATCTCGCCTACGCCACAAATGACGCAAGTTGGCAAAAGCTAGTCGAGCCTTTTGTATCCGTGCTGAGATTTCGTCACACACCAAACCACAAGGGCTGATGAGACTTCCGAGATAAGTGAAGCGGTCGACACGCTCAACTACTTCACTTCCTATCACCAGTTCCGGTGTCGACGCAACCCAATCCTGAAGTAACATTTTGCATTTCGAGGGAGAGAATCGCATGCCGAACAGGCTTGCATTGTTGCTTAGAGTGGTCAACAGACTCTGCATTTTGTCAGCGTCTTCACCAAATAGAACTATGTCATCGGCATATTCTAAGTCAACAAGTGGATCTCCCGGTAGAAGTTCAACTCCTGGAAATTTAGATGAGGAAAGTGTCATCTCTAAAAGGACGTCAACGACAAAGTTAAACAAGAATGGAGAGAGTGGACAGCCCTGACGAACACCACTTGAGGTAATCAATTCTGATGACAGTTCACCATAAGCTCTCACTCGACCAGTTGTGTTCGAGTAGAGAGCCTTTATAAGGTTGACGTACTTCTTTGGTACTCCCTTCAGTGACAAACATTGCCATAGAACCTTACGATCAACAGAGTCAAATGCCGCGAGTTCAACAAAGGTGAAATGGGTGTCGAAAATTATACTATAATAGTCACTATCCAAAATATTTTATCTAAATACGTTTGTATTAATTGTTGAAACAAACCAATGTGAGTATTTCGTATCACATTTCTCGGTCTGAGCCAATGTTAAATATGACAACATAGTTAGTTAGCTTAGTAAAAAGTAACAAATGTGAAATAATTCTAAGAATTGTTTACAAGGTTGATTATTCGTAGGCTAAGTATATGAATATTTTAGAACACAAGACCAACAGTTGTATGAAGATGAGTTTCGGGAAGCAAAAAACTAATATTATAGATTCACTTGTATCGGTTGCGTGAATCTTCCCGTTGATATTATGGACTTATTATTTATTTATTATTTATTTTAACACATAAGTATAGGTACAGGGAGGCACCAAGTACATATGCGCCACACGAATCTCAATTGATTTGTGTGAGGGCTGTGATACTGCTCGGGTGCCCAAACCGAAGCAGGTGGTTTTCTTAGGGGGCCACACCCCGAGCCTTCGACCTGAACGTCTGACCCACAAGGCAGTGGAGCATCGTGAGGAGATGCAGTCCCATGGTAGCCGGTGACCAACGATTGGTTAATACGCCATTTGTTCCTTCAGGATACTGGAGCCCATGTACACCATTGGTTTGGGGTCCGGTTAAAGCGCCGGACATTCGCTTTTCGTCCTCTCATTTTTGTAAACAACACCCCCGCCACGAGAAGGCAGTGAGTAGGACTTCCCTGGCAGAGGATATATACGCATGGCCATGTGAGAGCATTTCGAGAGGGAGAGCGGACTCTCCCCACTCTCGGCCGTACCAGGGCATTTGGGGGCGATATTATGGACTACAATCGATCAACCTTTTTTGGCGTATGTACATTCTGTAGGGACCAATTATATATTTCCATTAAATAACAGGTATTTAAGCAGAATCGACTGATGGCTAGTGGTGGAATTTGGGACACGCGTTTCGTTCTATTTAGGACTCGTCAACTAGATGCACTTGTACTCGTATTGAAGTTTCGGTGCAAACATCTATACGGGCACAAGTACATCCAGTCTGCTTTTACATCATAAACCATGTAATATCAAGTACAAGATAGGTGATAAGAGGGTAAAGTAGGTGAAGTTCTGATAGGTAAAAAAAAGGGAATTTACACTTACGCGCATGGGTTAAAATATTAGTGATGGAAGACTGAGGCAAAATCAAATTATCCAATATCGAAAATAATATCATTATAAGTACAAAAATTCGGTTCCAAATTTTTGATCGCAACAGCTTCATTCAGACATAATAAATGTCAATTCCTTTTACTTACTAGTTATCTTCAAAGTTTTAAAAGTATTTATGACATTATCTCTACTAAGAATTATTCTAAATAATTTGTTCTATTCTTCGATTTGTACGTAGTCCCTGATTATTGAATCAAGAGGACTAAGATATATATCAGTGACGTAGTTGTCAAAGCATGCAACCTAACAGTTGCATTTTTGAACGCTCCCACCTACCTCGGTTTGTTGTGCAGTCAGTTTTCCGCTTTCTATCCTAATCTAGGCAATGCTTCAAATACACTAACTTGAAAAATTGATATTTTTGTTCGGTAATCATTCTCGTTTTTTTTCTGACAATATTTTACAAATTTACCTTAGGTAAAATTGAGTGGCTTAGCAATTAAAACACTTAACATCCGACCAATAATAATAAGTTAAAGGCTCAAGTCTTGTTCGCCTAGATCTGAACACATAAGCCTATGTATGGTTACCGGATTGCATTGATTAATTAGTTTGTACCATAACAAAGTTAAATGCCATGGTTCAAATATTAGCTCGGGTCTGGGCACTGGCCAGTCTTTATGTTGTGATTAGTGTTAATGTGATGATCGTAAATAGTTACTCCACAGATATTTAATCAGTATCATGTTATTTAGTATTGTCTCCAATGTTAACTAAACACTGTCGCCTTTATTCTTAAACTTACTTAGATATAATTGTGTAACTCAGTCGTCTAGACATTTGACCCATGTATGTGTTGTTTCACACCATATAATGCTGTTGTATGCTTTTCTTGCCACACCAACTACTTTGTCATTACTTCAAATTTTTTTCGTATGATGTAGTATTTGGAACCAAAGCCTGGCGTTTATAAAGATCTTGAAACTGATCAAGTTTTGGAGGAGCATACAGGTAAGTTGTGATTAGGGTGTTTATTCCTGTTACAACATACAGGCTTTCTTACTTTTGAATCGACACAATAATTCTTATGACCAGTGGTTAGCTGATTTTCTTACCTGGCTGCATTTCAGTTAAAGTAGTGGAGATGCATTCATTTATTTATATTGTCTTTCATTCCTTGATGATTATAATAGCCGGTAGTAAACTTAAAGTTTTTGCCCTTATATTTTGCTCTCCCTTAGTATTGTTATGATTATGAGATGGTGGAGGAGATTTGTAGCTCAGGTGGATGATTTTGATGGAGTTTTGTTCTCTGAGCTGGATGATTTGGTCGTGGAGCTTTCATCTTTGTTCTGAAGTTTGTGCTAATGTCGTTCAGAAGAACGATGAAAGCTCCATGACCGAACCATCCAGCTCAGAGAACAAAACTCCATCAAAATTATGATTATCTCCACTAATTTTCTCTTCACATCTTGTTGTGTCTGTGTGAAGGAGTGGCGTGCAAGAAGTTAAAATAAAAAATTTCTTTGTTTCTGGACCCTGTGCTGCCTATATTATTTGCCATAGCCGCCCTATGTTTTACACATACACACACGTGCGCATTTCGGTACCATATACTATACTAAATTGACCCATTTCTTACTCAATGAAATGCACTTGTCTTTTAGGTCGCTTCCTATTGCCATCAATTGACCTTCTGATTGGCTCTCCATTTCACACAATACTTTAATGTTATTATACAGTTAGAAAAGCCGTATTCTGTTCAATTATTAGCAATAAGATTGTTAGGTTGTCATAGGATAAACGATAAAACTAACTTCTCTTAGATTTTCTCCTTAAAACAACCATAAGCATTACTCAATAATATACTCGTTTCGGGGAAAACAAATTGTTCTACGTAGGATTTTTTTCATATTTAACAAATATGATATCATGTTTCTCATGACTTTCCTCTATAACATCGAGATTATTAACTCTACTTGGTCTTTGCTCCTTCTCCTTCTAAGGTATACATCATTTTACTTTGGGTCAACGAATTCCTATTAAACGATTTAATGGACCTTATTATGTTAGTAAAATGGATTGTCACAATCAAATAATTTATGTAGTGAGTAGAATTCCTCTTGTCTTTGTTATTCATATTTTTCAATATCAAGCAAATTGAGCTGTTATTTTTAATCGATCTAAAAACCACGACTATTGATTGAAGCTTTTTTGTGTTTAAGAAAGTATTTTCATAATGGTGTTAATACATTTAGTAATGACAATTAACCGATTTCTGAGTAGTGAGTAATATCATGTTCGCCCAATCCATTAGTGCCTATCGTATTCTGTGGATCAAGTTGTAATGTGGTCAGTAGTCTAGGTAATTCGACATTGCGTGTAGCATGTTGAGATGTAAGTAGTAGATTGAAGACATTGAGTTCGTATTAGTTAGTACTCGTTAACAAGGCGTACCTGCAACTCGTTGGGATTTGAAACCTACGTAACCCTGCTCTACAGTCTGAGACGTTAACACGAACATTCAGGAGGCTTTTGGTGTTTGTTTCATTAAGCCAGGCTGTTACATAATGTGTCGCTAAAGGTAATAGCTTTGACTTTTTGAAAAGCCTGGAGATTCTGTATTATATTTACAAGTACCTGTATAACATAGTCTTATGTGATAAAGTAAAGTCTTGCAGATATGGTCGTGAATGTAAGAATGCTTTGCCGAACATCAAACGAGATAATGTGATGCCTCGTTATACAATAGAGTATGGTGATCGATTCATTGATTTGACATACAAACTGTAGGATTAAATATCGATAAGGTTTTAACACAGCATCTATTAGCCTATTTTAACCAGTCAGTCATGAAATCTGTCACATTTTTGTCGGTTCATGTTGCCAGACCATATTAGTACAGTGAGATGAAATCATCGAAGCAAATGCCCGAGTGGTAGAAGTAGTAACAATCTCAGTAGTAGTAGAAAGGAATAGACAAAAGCAATATGTTTGAGAAAAAGAATGGATTTGCTGAATAAAAGCTATCAGATAGTTTTCTGATGGTTAGTATCATGTAACACTTTATCTACTTGGTAATTAGGTTTCTTTATTCAAATGTATCATTTCCAGGTTTTACTATTTAGATTCTTTATATAAAGTTCACTCAGAAATTAATCAAGTTCGGTTTAGAAATATGAACGTTATGAACAGGGACTCACCAGAAAAATTTGTGGTGGGTCAAACAAAGTTAAATGAGATAAACGGTTAAGCTAGTTTGATCACACATGTAAAATACATCAAAAGTTGATATTAAAACAAATTGGTAAAACGAGTAGTTTCGTGCGTATTCTAAAATGATATGTGTTGAAAGAGTTCAAATCTTCACAAATTTTAAGTCTAGATAAATAATTCTAAGTAGAATAACTTCACTTTTACTTTTAAAAGATATACACTAGATCAAGAGATCAATCTGTAAGAATATCAATAAAGTTATGAACTGGTGGGTTGTAAGGGGCCAGTTGAAGGTAAAAAGTGAGTTATTAAGCGCGGTGGATCGAGTGTATTCACACCCATAACGCAACATCTGTTGTTGGTGCACCATCCCGAAATATTGAATTCGAGTTCAGCTCTCAATGTATTTCTTTTCATTACGACTTGTGTTCGGAGACAGTTACCAAATCTCATAAAATTCCGTAAAGTCGTCTTGATCGATATATATCTCATTAACTTGGATGTAATTTTATTGTTCTGGGGTCTTGATCAACAAAACATCTGTACAGAGACTGCGCTTCTCACTTTAGTTAGCTATACAGTAAAGAAGAGGATAGAAGTAGTCTCATTCATTGTATTGAAGTTGCGGGGTTTTTTTAATTTTAGCCTAGTGCACGAACGTTTCGACGTTATAATTCAAACGAAATGTTTCATAATCAGTAACCTACAACCTGAAATAAATTCTAAGCTTAGAAATATTACCAAATATATTTACAAATTAAGCTTCTCATACCGTCTGTACACTACTGACCATAAAATGATAATATTACTGAGATTGTAACCCTCGGGATCACTAATTATTTGCTTGCATTACATATATTTTAGGTACGTGACCCAGCCCACCCAAGTTTGTTTATGCGCAAGTGTTGGTGTGGTCCTGCAGTTTGGATAAACTCTGAGCCATTTTCATCCATAAACTCGAGGAATATTCAATTTCAATGGCAGAACAAATGGCGTCCAGTTAACTGTATTTTAAAACCTTTCAGTGATATATCTTTGGCGTCAGCTTACCTTAGGAAAGACATGAAACGATGTTTTTCTAACTCAGACAATGGAACACTCGCCAATGTAATCGATGCATCCATTGAAGATAACAGAGAGGTTGGACCATGTTTATCAATTGAATTAGAAGCGCCAATGCGATGTATTGCACCAGGACAATGGTGTGCATTCTATGATAATGACATATGTTTAGGTGGAGCAATGATATGTGGTTCAATAAGTCTTTGGGAAGAAGGGCAAAACACTTCATATCATGAGTGGAAACATGTCGACTACGAATTGACATATGGTTAAATCTAAGAACAACATCTATCCCTTTTAAATTTGTAAATAGTTTAGGAGACTGTGAGTCGGTCGGTTAAAGTTTTTTAAAGTTGCATCAATAAATGATGGTATGACTAATTATTCTATTTGTTATTTGGCGAAATTCTAAAATGAATTGGAAATAAACCAACCTACTGATAGACAATATATGTGAAACACATAACGCAACATTATCAATTGCAGTAAGACATGACTCTAAAATCAAGACACAAGCTTTTGAAAAGTTTTTAGGGTAATAGAAAAAAACTAATAAGGATCTTCGTTACTGGAACGGTTGGAATTCGTCAAAAATGACATTCAATCATATGAGGCAAAAGCATTACTAGTGAATCGCGACAATAAGGTTTACTAAATGTTGACATAAGTTACGCTTTGAAACGTGATTTTGTCCCAAGCTGATGGTTGATTTTTCTGGGAATGAATTCTTAGAAAATCAACATTAGTGGTGTTAGACCAGTCACACTAAGAAAATCCAGATTTGTAGATAGGATGGCTGAAGTTAACAGATATTTAACTCAAGTAAACAACTTCATTTAAAACATTCATATAATCTCAAGCTTAGTTTGTTGCTTTTTAGCGAACTGGTGGCACATAGGAATACAAACAAATATTTTGACGATGTACTCCAAAGTAAAACAGAAATTGTCATTATGGAGTTGTGGAATTGACCGAATTTCACTGAAATCACACTGATTTAAGTTGAACATGTAAGCACCAGACAGCCGTTCCGTCGTAGTGTGGGATTGAGCAGTGCGGGTTCGCGACTTTTCGGCCGAGGATCGAACCCAATATCTTCGGAAATCTCCTCATTGGTCTAGAGGTTAAGCATTCGATTTTCAGTGGTGGTGGGGTTGTGGATGCGCGCTTGTGATGAGTTCCATACCAGAACGAAACAGTCATCCAGTGCTTTCAAACTTTTAATGGCTGTTTAACTCAAATCAGTTCTTGATTTCAATGAAAAAGTGTAAATTCCTAGTTTCATACTCAGCTATCCCAATCTGTTGTCTTTTCAAAAACCGTCCTGCTACAAATAAAAATTCTCTAGAAACAAATTACATGAACTAAAATCATTTTATTCAATGTTGTCACTAAAAACTAAAACACGGTACAAAATAAAGTGATCAATGTAGTTTAGCTTAACAGTAAACTTGGATAATACAATGTGAAGGATTTTTTTCAAGAATACGTTGGCCTTGATTTTTTTCTTCATTTAACTTGTTCCAATATTTACAACTTTTTCTTTTAAACTTTCAAAGACGGCAATCATTATTGCAGAAGCGCAGGTTGTTTTAATTAGTCTAGGTGTGAAACCTGTAGAAAAAATCAATAAAAGAGTGTATGAAATATGTGATGCAACTAAGTAGTTTATGTATATGATCAATGGTATTATTAGAAAAAAAGTATTACAAAACTGAAATTTCATAATTAGTGCAACAGATGTATTTGTATGTACGGACGTATGAAATCATGTAGTTGAAGACTTGTATCAAATTAATAAATAATTTCCATTTGACAATACTATGATGTAAGACGGGATTGTCACTAGGTATGATAACCGTCTGACTGATGTACCTAATCATTTTCACAGTCAGATTTACGTTTGACGTAACGTTGTGTTAGCAGGATATCGATCGTATGTAAGCATGTTTCGTGTTGGAGCACGCTGATTGTTGAGTATTTATCAACAAGCATTAAACTTCAATATTACTAAAATTTTTAGTGTCAAATTCTTAGTCTACCATAACGAAAAGTTGTCTGTTAAACTATATTTACATGAGCATAATATCTTCAAAACGCAATTCACTGGCATTGATGAAAAAAACTGATATTTTTGTTTTGTACTGAAAAAAAAGCGATCATGTCAACTAACACTTACCAGAAAACAAGGCTGAAAGACCATTTTTAATATACAAATTATGCAGTAATGTCCACGTTGATGGGTGATGATCTATGTTTAAAGGATTATAGAAAAACGTAGCTTAGTTGATTGGCAAAATAAAGTTAGAATTTATCTAAATGTGTTAAGTAATGTGGCTTTCATCATCCGAAGGAAAGACAATCAAAATTTCAATTTATGCGTTAATCAGGAACAATCCAGATCCTTATATTTGCTTAACGCTATCAAAAAATCTAAATGGAGAATCGACATGACCAACCCAACTATTACCAATATTGAAGCTGAAAGTCCGATAGTTAAACTGAATGGGAGAAAGCAGTTGCATCCGATGTAATAACTCCGGAGATTTTTGTGGATGATGGTCATGTTTCGGCAGTTAGACTGACTGAAATGTTAGCTAGATTTTGGAAACTAAATGTAATACATTCTGACTGGTCTCAATTGGTGATCATCCACCCGACCGTAGCTGCTACCTTGCCGTGGTGGTCAGGCTTGCCTATCGTGATGACCCAACCGAGCTATATTGGCTGAAACATATGTTCCTGAAGGTTCTACCATGCCAGGCAGGTCGATTGGAGAACGGTAAGACTAAAAGCAGCAACTCAAGGTCTGAGGGCGAAGTCCTACTGCTGACTGTACAGAAGTGTGACAGCAGTAAGGTGTTTCCCTCAGATAACCAGCATCTACAGCGGTGCTGCCTTCTCACAAGGAAGGAAGGGGTTAGAAAAGGTTGACCCTAAAAGTGTCACATCTTACCTTACCCCACGGATTTCCGTCTCCGGCGGTAAGGCCCTTTAATGAACGGACCTAACACATGAAAGTCCTCCCACAAAAAGGCCGTGCGCAACCGGCCTCAAGCAGTTGTCCCTTGGGCTCTGCGGTCACGCTCCCAGGTCGTTAAGACCAACACTAATCCGAATTCCTTTTCAGGTCCCCCAAGAAATACCCTTCCACGGTGTGGGCAGCCGGGAAGTGACATCAGTCCTCATACCCGTAACAGCACACGAGACCAAGTTGGTCACTTTCAAATCCGTCCTACACCTCCAAATAAATCTCTTATCTCCACGACTAATCCTTCTCACGTCCGTTTATCACCTCGCCCCGCTAGTGTAAACGATTCGAGCAGGCGGAACGTTATTCCTGGTCTCCTGAAACCACGCTCTAAACTACACGTAGGAGCTTTCAACGTCATTTATTCACTCTCTTTCATTCCCACTGTCTATCCTTATTTTTCGACGTATACAGCAGCTCGCCTATGGTGGACATTCGGCTCTATCTAAACGTTCTCGAGTCACTGCCTGGTTGAAAATTGTATGTTACCATCGAATATGAGTACTGAAGCAGTCTTTCTGAAACCACGCGCACCATTCAAACTGGCTCCCTTCAACGTCCGCACACTTATGCAGGTCGGACAACAGATAGGGCTGGCTATGTCTTTGGAAAGTCTTAATATTGACGTTTGTTGTCTATCCGAGACCCGTATTCAAGACTCTGGTGAAGTACTACAAATTCGCTCTCCATCTGTCTCTTCGAAAAGCTTGTTTTACGTGCGTTCATCCGGGGACCCTGTGGCATCTTCGTCTGGTCTTGCTGGCGTTGGTGTCGCACTAAGCGCTAGAGCTGAGGCAGCACTAATCGACTGGATCCCCATTAACAGTCGGTTATGTGCTGTTAGATTAGAAAGTTCCATCAAAGTGAGAAGAAATCGGCGTGAGAAACGATGTTTTTTCGTCGTCTACGCCTATGCCCCGACAGATTGCAGCCCAGATGCAATCAAGGACAAATTCTATGACCAGTTAACTGTTCTCCAGAAAGTGCGTTTGACAGATATTGTAGTACTAGCCGGAGACTTGAATACTCAGGTCGGGCGTCTAGGTGGCCGATTAGGACTTGTTGGTCGCAAGACAGATAACGGGGAACGTCTACTGCAACTATGCACAGACCACAACCTGTTTCTGGCTAGCACTAACTTTCGGCACAGTCATCGCCGATGTGCCACCTGGCGTCCCCCTTCTGCATCTCAAGCCTGGACTCAGATTGATCACATCGCGGGTGACCGTGAGTTTGACCACAGACGAAGGATGTTACGTAATGAAATCGGGCAAAGCTTGCGTAAGGACCGAGAAGCCTGGTGGTCGGAGCGTGCCAGTGAGTTGGAAGCAGCAGCTGCATCTGGTAATTACCAGGAGCTCTTCCAACTCATCCGAGCCACTAACAGCAAGAAGTTTGGTGTGAGCGAAACAATCTGCGAGGATGACGGAACGCCAATCACTAACATCCATCGACGTCTTGGACGATGGGCAGAATTCTTTGAAGAGCAGTTCAACTGGCCTGCTGCTCCGGCAACATCAGTCAGACTGTCCTGCCCTCCATGGCCGGTGACGACTGATCCACCAAATGAGGCGGAAGTCCGCAAGGAACTCCAACTCTTGAAACGTTACAAATCACCGGGCCCAGACGACTTACCTCCGGCTCTTTTTAAAGATGGTGGTGACTTTCTGACTAAGGGACTGACGACGTTGTTTACAAAGGTCTGGGAACTAGAGAGTGTACCAACGTCATGGAATGAGTCGATAGTTGTCCCTATCTTTAAAAAGGGTTCACGTTGTTCCCGTAACAACTATCGGGGGATAAGTCTACTTCCGATTGCGTCCAAGCTATTGGCTTCCGTCATACTTCGTAGGTTGTTCAGAACCCGAGAAAGATTGACTTGCGAGGAGCAGGCTGGGTTTCGTTCTGGTCGAGGATGTATTGATCATATCTTCACCCTCCGCCAAATGTTAGAACACCACCATACTTATCAAAGGCCAACAATCGTAGTGCTTCTTGACATCAGGGCTGCCTTCGATTCGTTGGACAGGACTTTTCTCTAGGATTGCTAATTGAAGAAGGGTGTGCCTGAGAAGTTTATTAACATCCTAAAAGCCCTATACACAAACACCTCAGGCAGAGTGAGGGCATACAACCACCTTTCTCCATTATTCCATTCGAGCAGAGGGGTTAGGTAGGGTTGCCCAATCTCACCATTCCTCTTCAACTTTGCCATCGATGACATTCTGGAAACAGCTCTGACGGATGTAAGTAATGGTGGTGTGGATCTGTTGCCTGGAGAAAGACTTCTCGACCTTGAGTATGCGAATGATATTGTCTTACTGTGCGAGAATGCCCAAGCTATGCAATCCGCACTTAATCAGTTGGCAATCAATGTCCGTAGGTATGGTATGTGCTTTGCACCTTCCAAGTGCAAAGTACTTTTACAAGACTGGCAGGATTCTAATCCTGTACTCACTCTGGATGGTGAGCAGATAGAAGTAGTCGAGAAGTTCGTGTATCTAGGTAGCTGCATAAGTGCTGGTGGTGGCGTGAGTGATGAGATCAATGCACGTATAGTGAAAGCCAGAGCGACTTATGCCAATCTGAGCCATCTTTGGCGCCTTCGTGATGTTAGTCTGGCTGTAAAAGGTCGGATCTACAACGCGTCGGTGAGAGCAGTTTTGCTCTATGCTTGTGAAACCTGGCCTCTCCGAGTTGAGGATGTTAGACGTCTCTCTGTGTTCGATCATCGCTGTCTCCGAACGATTGCTAACATCCAGTGGCAACACCATGTTAGTAATGCAGAGGTTCGGCATCGTGTGTTCGGGCACAGAGACGACAATCCAATTGGTGTCACCATCTTGAAACACCGACTTCGGTGGCTTGGACATGTTCTACGAATGTCGTCCCGGAGAATTCCACGTCGTGCACTATTTGCCGACCCTGGGACTGGTTGGAAAAAGCGGAGAGGTGGTCAGTGTATGACATGGTGTCGTGGTATGAAAGAGAGCTGTAGAGGGCTTGCTTCTGTTGGTCCTTCACTTTTTTTTCCTTCTCTTTAAATTCTCATTGTTTTGTGTGGCGAACTGTCATCAGAACTGATTACCTCAAGTGGTGTTCGTCAGGGCTGTCCACTCTCTCCATTCTTGTTTAACTTTGTCGTTGACGTCCTTTTAGAGATGACACTTTCCTCATCTAAATTTCCAGGAGTTGAACTTCTACCGGGAGATCCACTTGTTGACTTAGAATATGCCGATGACATAGTTCTATTTAGTGAAGACGCTGACAGAATGCAGAGTCTGCTGACCACTCTAAGCAACAATGCAGGCATGTTCGGGATGCGATTTTCTCCCTCGAAATGCAAAATGTTGCTTCAGGATTGGGTCGCATCGACACCCGAACTAGTGATAGAGAGTGAAGTAGTTGCCCCCAAATGCCCTGGTACGGCCGAGAGTGGGGAGAGTCCGCTCTCCCTCTCGAAATGCTCTCACATGGCCATGCGTATATAGCCTCTGCCAGGGAAGTCTTACTCACTGCCTTCTCGTGGCGGGGGTGTTGTTTACAAAAATGAGAGGACGAAAAGCGAATGTCCGGCGCTTTAACCGGACCCCAAACTAATGGTGCACATGGGCTCCAGCATCCTGCGGGAACAAATGGCGTATGAACCAATCGTTGGTCACCGGCTAACATGAGACTGCATCTCCTCACGATGCTCCACTGCCTTGTGGGTCAGACGTTCAGGTCGAAGGCTCGGGGTGTGGCCCCCCTAAGAAAACGACCTGCTTCGGTCTGAGCATCCGGGCAGTATCACAGCCCCCACGCATATCAAATGAGATCTGTGTGGCGCATATATACTTGGTGTCTCCCTGTACCTATACTTATGTGTTAAAATGAATGAATGAAGTAGTTGAGCGTGTCGACCGCTTCACTTATCTTGGAAGTCTCATCAGTCCTTGTGGTCTGGTGTGTGACGAAATCTCAGCACGGATACAGAAAGGTTTCTGACAAAGTCTTTCAATAAAGGGTTCACTAAGGCACGTAAACTATATGAAGCTTCTTTCCTGAACAATATTTTCTTCCAAATTGTCAACCTCAAGTGGTTTTCGTCGGTGCTACGTACTATCCCCATTTTATTTAACTCCAAAACAGACATTCTATTTAGAGATAACGCTCCCGATCTAACAGGAGATCTAGTTCTTGACGTAGACTATGGAGATTTCATAATTCTGTTTAGTGAGGGGTGCCATTGTTGATCATGACTGACATGCTGAAAGATCTTCTGAACACCTTAAGTAACAATGTAAACAGGGTTAGAATGCGTTTACCCATTAAAAATAAAGTTACATTAGGACTAGTTTACATCAACACCCAGACACTATAGGGGATGAAATATTTCGGCTGGTCAAACACTATACTTATACTGAGAGTCTCAGCCTTGATGGTTCGGTGTTTGACTCATTTTTGCATCACTTAAGGGGTGGAGAAGGCAACCGTCTACCAACCAAAGGGTGTGTAATGTGCAGCAATCAGTTTTATATTACTTAATAGCAACGAAAATAGAAATGCGTCGTTCGCAGGTTTCTGATCATGTATTTATCTTCAAAGCGTTGCTCATGTACTGTAGAACAACCGAGTAAGAAATTGTGAAATTAAAGCACTAGTATTACGGATATAACTTCGTCTGTAGCTCTTCTAGGGCTACTGCCTGTCCCAAGACCACATAAAGAAGGGTTGGGGTAAGATTGGTAACCACATCACGCAGAAAACAACCTTGCTAACAAACGCTAACCAAAATAAAATTTAAACTCTGTCCTGGGAGTTGAAGGGAGAATTATGATGCCTCATGTCGAAAGCCGAGATTCTTAGGAAGTTACGAGGCTGATTCCGCTTTTAACAACCAGAGCAACAAATAATATAAGTACATGGAATCAGCGAAACCCGTTGGACCCAACTTACTTACGCTTGCTACCCCCAGTGGAGCATAGGCCGCTGACCAGCATTCTTTAACACATTCTGTCCTGGGCCTTCGTTTCTAGTTCTGTCCAAATGTTGTTCGTCCATTTCTCGTCGTAATATGTTCTTTGGTCTTCGTCTTCTCGTTTGTCTTTGAGGATTTCAAGTGATGGCTTGCTTTGTGACGCAGCTGAGTTCTTTCCTCAATGTGTGTCCTATACACTTGACTGGATTACGAAGACCTCGATATATGAGGGAAAGCACGGAATACAATGCACAGCTTGTATGTAACTAGACGATTTGGACTTTGCAGAAAATCTGGCCCTTCTCTCCCATACTCACCAACAAATGTAGACGAAAACAACTACTGTAGCAGAAGCCTCTTCAGCAGTAGGCCCCAACATACACAAGGGAAGAACCAAGATCCTTAAATACAACACAGAGAACACTAACCCAATCATAGTCGATGGAGAAACTCTGGAAAATGTGGAGTCTTTCACGTGCCTGGACAGCATTATCGATAGACAAGGAGGATACGATGAAGACGTAAATGTGAGGATTTGTAAAACAAGGACCGCGTTTCTACAACTGAATAACATATGGAACTCAAAACAACTCAACCAACATCAAAGTCAGTCTTCAATACGAACGTCAAGACAGTTTTACTGTATGGAGCTGAAACTTCCAGAACTACCACAATAATCATCGAAACAGTACAAGTATTTATACGCAAAAGACACTCAACGTCCGGTGAACGAATACCATCGCTAACAGCCTACTGTAGGAGAGAACAATCTAGCTTCCATCCGAACAGGAAATTAGGAAAAGGTGGATGCTGGTAGATGTCCTATGTTGCTCCATGAGGGGTACCAAGTATAAGTATTACAGGAATATTGCAAATTGGTTGGTGAGATAGTAAATGTTCATCGATTGAGGTTATCTGGACCAAACACTGTCTATCTAGAAGTGCAATATTGGTTGGTGTAAGAGCAAGTTCGAAAAATATCAGGAGTAGCCAAATAAAAATACGAGATTTATCCAAGAAGTTATTGGCTGTAGCACTGGGCCACGTTGGTTCGAGTTCATGCAACAACAGTGATTAGTGATTGTAGATGTTGTATAAAATGGCTTCGATAGAAGCAGTCATAATACTGCAAATGGGTTGTATCCCTATCTTCCCCTAAAGTTTGTGTTTCAGTATCCTTTCACATAAACCATTTTACTCTGTTTTCTATAGTCGTATTTCCAATGTTTAGTTCTTTTCACTATTATTGATGCCACAGTGATTTCGATTCGGTCGACTCACATTATTGTAGATTAGGCATTTTCACTATTTTCTTCTCAATAAACTAGTAATGACATGTTACTCTTTATACTGCATTGACAAAAGGTTTGCTAAGAATACACAATTTAATACTCGTAACGTTTTGCTGACTTGTCAGTTCTATGAATTCTATTGGAGTGTTGTTGATATAAATTACAAATAAGTTCGAACGACTGTTGTGCACAAAACTAATATACATGCCCATGGTTTAATGAACTTACTAAATGCAAACGAATACTTTCCGAAATCAACTTGTCTGTGAGTCTTAATCACATCGAATGGATGTGTTAATACGCCAGAAATCTGAAATTTAATATCAGGAGGAAATAATTAGTGTTTGCATGTGAACGACTTAAAAGTTACAATGGTGATATGGTATATATTATACACGAGAAATCGAATTACTCATTTGTAGGGACATTACATCTGGGAGGTTCGATAAAAACAAGTCCTTTCACAGTACTGACTTTTATTTACATTGTCATAGATTTAAATCTATGGAAAAAAACGAATCGTTTCACTTAAGAAGCTTAATACACAATGGTGTAGGTGAGCTTTATAATTGACGTAACTTTCAGTTCGGTTTTCGAGGCTTTTTCCTGATGTCAAATCACAAATGCTTAACATTTTACTGATTTAACAATAAAAAAGGAAATTTTAATAAAAGATTACAGACTTTACAATATTAAATATTTGAAAGTATAATTAAGAACACTTGAAAAAATCATTGTTACTTGATCAAAATACCAAGATGTGATATGATTTGCAACATTAACGTTAAACTAAAAACATTTTTTTGTATTTTGAACTTATCAGAATCTTAATCTATTATTTCTATGTGCTGAACTATGTTAGGTGTTTTAGAGAAAAATCCATGAGAACTTTATGGGCTAATGTGGAAACCTGCGTTTGTGATAAATCACATTAATTTGGTTGGGAAAGCTGAGAAATACATAGACTTAACTTGGTGTTGCTTGCATATATATATATATATATATATATATATATATATATATATATTTCAATGAATTTGAAATCAGTAAAACCTATGAAATTCTCTGCAACACGACATGAATCTACATTCAACTATACTGTAAGTAACATCGAGAATGAAACAAAAGATATTAAATATGTTTTTCTTTAGCTCACAAATTTAATCTCCATATTATAAACCAATGTTTGCATGAAATAAAGAAACAGATAGTAAATAAATGACTTACAAAACCAGCAGCTGCTCCAAAACCAAATGCATGAGAGAAGTGAATTCTGTCAAATGTGGCAGGCAACTCACTATTCGGCAACAAATTCGTTCTTATCTGTTTATTTATAAACCCAGACTTCATATAGTCGTAAGTTAACCAAAATACCATAGAATAAGGCACATCACGTAACAGAGTTGGTCCAGCACCTAACCACAAACTTTTCAAACCATCCTTAGTAATAAACAATATGTCAAAATAGTTTATTTAAAATTACATTTACGAAATGGCTTTAAAAGACAGTACCGAAATCTGAATACGTAAAAATTTTGTTTAACGTGGAAAATCCATAAGTTATCTTAACTGACAATCTATCATGGAAATGAACCGCTCTAGTAGAGGTATCACTACGACAAGAAACTACAATTAGAAAAAGACTACCATGATCCCAGCAGTACACGAATGGAGATTACATTTTACTAAATTTTTTATAAGCAACGTTTATAGCTACTATGAAGAAAATACTAAACTGCATTCAGAAGTCGTATCATATCCTAACTACGAAGTCTAGTGGTTGAAGTTCTTGGAGTTCAACTAAAAGGCTTCAGATTTCAACCACACTCAACTTATTTAGGACTAGGGAGCCGACTAGTGTAACAAGCCTTCATATAATTATTGTATTTGAAAAGTTAGTATATGAACTTGTACCCATTAAATGAGTTATAATAATTAATTTCGAATTAGACCTATGAGTCCTAAAACTCTCAATAAATAACTGAACTAAATACACTAATTTGCATGTGAATAGCGAGTTGATTAACCTTGTTTCTGTGCAGCTGTTTACATGTCTTTAATAGTACATTCACAAAAGACTATTATTTATTATTTATTTGAACACATAAATATTGGTACAAAAGATTGCTATAAACTAAGAAATATATTACCAATTATCAAATTTATCTTAGAGTATAACGAAACACAGCAATACCTGTTTCACTGTTGTAACAACTAACGCTGTTATATCTCGGTAGAGTACTTTCCTAGCTTGGATTTTTGTACGTAATAATTCTATTGGTGATACAGCCATTACTGCGAAAATTCGAGACACACCTCCAACTAATGGAGGGAGAAAGTCTTTAGGGGAGATGAAGTTTTGGGAAGATCCACATGTCATTACTGGTGATTTGTTGACAGTCTTAGAAGTATATCCAACATGATATTTTAGCCAATCATTGACAGTGAAGTAGATAACAGTTTGAGGAAGTGTCATAACACTGTAATCATAAAAATTAGTCAACATAATTCTAACTTACAGTGTTGGAGAGAGTCCACTCCAAAGAGATAAAATACCTTCATTACGAATAATTTTGAGTACAGTATCCTTTAACAAAAATTTTCATGATAAAATAAAGAATTTTTTAATGACAAAGTTTGAATCAACCAATAAAAAACAACTCCACATTACTGACCACAATGAAAAAACCAAATTATGCAAACAAAGAAGTCATTGACTTTTTGGATCACATGTTAAGTGAATAACTCCTTATGGATTATCGTTATCCCATGAAATAGTTTTTAAATGAACATTAATGACTTCATCTCATTACTTCTATGCCTTTGCCAATCATCTTGCTATTTTTATCCGACTATGCTAATTTGATGATGACCGACTAACTAAATGGTTTCACCATGAAAATGTTTGGTTTAAGTTATCAGGCTTAGAAATTTGAAGCTATAACTAGTTTGGTAGTTTATAATCATCCGGTAGTGAAAAAAGCCGGAGAGAGACTAATTGAAAAGCGAATGAAGACGGTGCCCAAAATACTGAGCGACTTAATAGTGTATGAAGCTGTCACCTACTTCAGTCAACTTGTAGAGTTTATTTTTATTTGAACACAAATATTGGTACAAAGGGGAATCGAAAACATATACGTCACACAAGTCACTTGGTTTGTGTGTGGGCTGTGATACTGCCCGGGTGTCCAGACCGAAGCACGTGGTTTCCTTGGGGGCCACACCTGGAGCCTTCAACCTAAAGGTCTGATCCACAAGGTAGTGGAGTAACGTTAGGAGATGCAGTCCCATGGTAGTTAGTGGCCAACAATTGTTTCATATGACATTTGTTCCCACATGATCCTAGAATTCATGTGCACCACTTGTTTGGAATCAGGGTTTTCCAACTCCCCTAGACGGATCCTCCATATCCACCAGCCTGGTTGGTGGTAGATGCAGACTACTTGGTTGGGGTCCGCGTGACTATCGTAACCAATGGTTGGAGACTCTTGGTGACATGGCTCAGAATCGATCACAATGGCGTCGGTGTATACACTCTGTCGGACATTCGCTTTTCGTCCTGTCAATTCGGTAAACAACACCTTTCGCCGCGAGAAGGCAGTGAGTAGAACTTTCGTGGGAGTAGCTGTATACTTGTAGCCATGTGAGAGCATTTGGAGAGGGAGATTAGACTTCCCATTCTCAGCCGTACCAGGGCATTTGGGGGCAACACTTGACATTGTCTCAGTCTTCTATGAATAAGACTTCATAAAAAGATCCCCCAAAACGTATAACCCTAAAAACTGCTATAGTTTGAGTTTTTATTCAACATTGAATATGAATTAACATCCTATCACAAATATGGTGGCAGAAACTAGACCAGAGGCTTAGAAAACTTTGGAGAAATCTGGCATTAACGACGAAATAATGGTTGTAAAAATCCCAGCGATTAAACTTGGAATCGATCTATTTCACACGGCAATCAGTTAAAGCTTTTTCAAAGGAATCCCATAATAACTCGGCACCCGACTACAGTGAAACTTAGTTTAACCTTAGAAGGTTCTTATAAGATGGAATCTGCTCTATTTTTTGACAAGAATAATAGCTGCTCTAATGAAGAAATGCGGTTTTGCATCCCGATTAATTCAACTAACTAATTATGGATCTTAACGTGCCTAGATAAAACTAATTCAGCGTGGTCTAACATTATAGTCCCCCGCCATATACATAGTTTAAGTAAAATAATTGAACTAGCACAAAACTGCTTAGTCGCACGGTTTTACCTATTCTTCTGCTTTATGAGGACATTTGCTTTGATTTTTACTCATGTGAGGCTAACAACTGTGAGAACTATGGGATGATTCTGCTAGATTATGTTGTAAGGACAGCCACACGTCCATCCAACAATAGGTTAAACAAGCACGATCAATAACTGTAAATCGTATACATTCATACCATTTAATTCCTGAAAGGTAACTAGTACTACAATTGACCACTTAAAATGACACCATATCTCTAAACAACCAATTAGTTACTCCGAATACATTTTACTGCGAAATCCAGTACACATACATTAGTGCTGTTTAATCCATGACAGTGGTTGCTGAGTCACTCGTCGGAAAACCGTCCCAACCTTCTCATTATTATAAATCAATAACAGGGATTTTCCTCTATCGATTACATTTGCAGTGGAATATATGTCGTGTGCATGAGATAAACAGTGAAGATATGACGTTAAACAGCTGCTTCTGCTCAATGTTTAATCAGGAAGATTAATGAAGCCTTAACATTTATCGAAAAATGTTTAAACATATCAGTGTAAATTTTGTAGCAATCCTAATCACTTTAGTAGGTAACCTATTTTTGTATACCTATTACATGTCATTCTCATTTGACCAGGTGTTTAGTAACCTGGTGCTCCTGTCTCCTTATCTAACTGTATTTTTTACGTTGTTTATTTCATGTAAACGTCTCATGTTTTGGTAGACTGGCTATTCTATTTCTAATTACTATGGTCTACCTGAATAAATGGATGTTTGAAATATACACTTCCAAAATACATTAATGCTCAACTTCTGATTTCTGTTAGCATTGGAGAAGTTAGGCAACAGAATACGTACGAAGTAAACAGAATATATATTTCATTCACCGCCAACGGATATAAACTTTGAAGTCAATATATTATCTAGAACCACTATTCAGGTCATAATCTCATCCTGAGCACAACAAAAGGTGTTTTTACACGACTCTTAATATGAAATAAGGACTTAAAATTAAAAAAGGCAAGGTAATGCATCGAAACTTACTGAGACGCTAGGGGAGCGGCAGGGGAATGAAACAAAAGACTGGTTATTATAATGAGGAATGCATGTGGAACAACAATGTGATTCGTTCGAGGTAAATAAGTTCCATCTCCCTGCACACTTCATAGCACGTTCTGACCAAGACATAGAACATGTGTTACGGCTCAACGGGCAGATGGAGAGGCGTTCAGCTAGTCCATTGCAATAAATAAGACACTTGGTTTCGGAGTATATCCTGGAAGACTATCAAAAATTAAGGACTGTGCTTATTGCTACCTGCATTCGGACTTTCACAACATCCAGAGGCGTCATAACAAACGCTGTCATTATGCCACCAACTGAAGAAGCGATGATCCGGTGAGTAAATGAGACCTTTAATAGCTTTTCATCACTTGACCCCATGTCACGATGTAAAACCCATTACCAGAAGCGCCGTTGTCTGTATGTTGGAGTGTGGGAACAATGTGTAACTGGAAAAAGAGACAAGCGAAGTGGCCAGGTGACTCCATAAACGCATATAACACACTTACGTCTAATGATGAAAACAAATGAGAAAACTCAGCAATGAGACAAGCGTAAGATCAAGTCAATTTGATATTCGAAACCAGGTATTGGCGCAGCGAGTTCCCGAACGCCTTACATCGTCACAGACCCTACTAAGCGCTTCCGTTCAAGGACAGAGACCAGAATTCTTAATCCAATGCACAACATCATTGTGATAATAGATTACAGGCCAAGCAATCCCTTTAAATTATCTTTTTAATAGTACAAAAAGAACTCTGGGCTAAAACAGGTCAATCGATTCATTATCTTAATTACCGAAGAATTCACTAGTGGTTCAAATGGTTGTGGACGGAGTAGAAGCTTTCGCTTAACAGGCTTCTCTGTCTAGTAGCAGTGGATCACCAATACCCTTAGGCAGGAACCTAGGTATATTAACGACAATAGAGGAAAGAAATAAATTGGTAGGTCATAATAAGATGTTATCCTTATTCCTTAAGAATAGATCAAGTCACCTCTTAAAGGACTCCTGGGAAGTTGCTTGGACTAGCTCAGCTGGCAGCAAATTCCAGCATTTGACAACTCTTAAGGAGTAGAAGTTGTGTCTACAGTCCATTCTGCTATGTTGTGTCTCCAATTTCTGAGTGTTACCACTTAGGGTAGTATTGGGACTGAGCTTAAGTGGGTGTTTAAGGGTATGTCCAGGAGTGCTAAGGATACTGCAAGGTCACCTCTAAGACGTCTATACTCTAATGGGTAAAGGCTGAGTGATTGGAGGCACCCTTCATAAAGTTTGGAATTTGTGTCCCCGAACTGATTTCGTGGTTCGCCGTTGGATACGCACTAAAGTGTCTTTAACCTTTTGGAGCGAGAGAGGAGATACTATGTTTCCGTACTCTAAATGGGGACGAATAAACTGTTGAAGATTGTGTGGAAATTTCTTCCGTAAAACTGGCAAAAAATGTGCTTCAATGTTACCAGTGCGAGGTTTGTTCGAAAGGCATTTTTGTCACAGTTAGTGTTGAAAATGCTACAGGTTTCCGGAGTTTGACAACGCTTTAACCAGTAACACCTTCTAGTATGAATCGTACCCACCAAGTGAAATCAAAAGACAGAAGCGAGGAGGTTCGAAGATATATTTGATAGGCTATCAATATATCGAGGATCGTCTGATCTAATCTGGCTAACGATTGCAGTAGCTGTTGAGCACGACGTTCCCACACGTGATCTGGTGTGGATGCATGACCGAGCGCCTTCAGCTAGATGAGTCCATTAAGACTAATGTGGTCAGTATCCAATGTCGAAAACTTACAGAGCTATTTATTTTGGGGATTTATCTACCACCACAGATCACTCCCCCCTAGTGGGGTAGTGATGACCCTAAGACGTGGCCAACCAGAAGTTTAAACCCAACGAGTCTGTCGTTTGAAAACAGTCTTCTAAAAGCTTGTCAGGATTAGCGGCGTCTGGTCATATTTCCTTATTATAAGGGACCATGAAGTACAATATATTAAAAAAAGAAAAAGTACAATGAAAATTTCGGTTCCTCGTAAACTTCATCGTTCTTTTCCAGCCGTCCTTGAAAAGAAAAACATGTAAGCGCATGTCGAAATACACTCGTACGCGCTTAAAAACACAAAGCGGGTGAAAAATTGGAAAACAAATTCATACTCACGTAATAGCGTAAAAAAGGATTTTAAAATATGGTTTTTTTGTTTTGCTTTTTTTGAAATAAAAATATAAATAAATAAGCAAAAATAAATTTTGGGTTTTTTTTAAATTATATATAGTACGAAGGAAAATCGAGATGATATAAAATGTAAACTTGTATCTTGCGTTCAGTAATCGTTCAAATGTTCTGAAAATCTTACTCTTCTTCCAGAACGCGTTGTTTCAAGTTTATTTTCAGATGCTGAAGAAGTATCATCGTGTGTGTAGGATTTCGGTTGAGGTATTAGAAGTGTAGGAGTCGTGTCGTGCTATTGTACCGAAGGAAAATCGACGTGGATAGGATTTCCTTCTAAATACGCTGCTTTGAGTCGATCGATGCTGATGCTATCGTTGGTTCCGTCCCTATCGACTATATAGTACATAAGTTGGCGTTGAAGAACTCTGAAGAGTCCTTCGTATGCTGATTCAAAAGGTCGTCGATGCGAGTCTCGACGAACGAAATTGTGTGTATTATATAGCGAGTCAGGTTGAACGAAAACAACAGTTGATTGTGGTCGAGTGGAAACAGGTTTAACTGAACGCATTGCGTTTCTAAGCCTGTTCGTGTAGGAGGTTAGATCCATATTCATTGAAGAGGATGAAGGATCCACGAATTCTCCTGGAAGTCGAAGGGTCGTACCATAAACGAGTTGAGACGCAGTGTATCCAATGTCAGCTTAAACTGCATTGCAAATACCTAGTATGACGAGTGGGAGAGCCTCAGTCCACCAAGAAATGTTTGCGGCCGATAGTGAAGCTTTTGGTTGTTGGTGAAAGCGTTCTACTAAACCGTTTGCTTGTGGGTAATAGGCCATCGCTCGGAAGCTAGCGATTCCTAATATTGCGGTCAAACAACGAAAAAGTTCGGATTCGAACTGGCGTCCACGATCTGTAAAGATTGTTTTTGGGCAGCCGAAGTTTGCTAACCATCGTTCGACGAAGGCGCGGGCCCCTGTTTCATCAGTAATGTCTTTGATGAGTACTGCTTCTAGCCATCGAGTTAAACGGTCTACGCAGGTTAAAAGATAAGAATATCCATTTGAGTCTGATAAATGTCCTACCAAATCCAAATGAACATGGTCGAAGCGAGCATCGGGAATTTTAAACGAGCTTGAGGGAATTTTTTATGTCTAATAACCTTAGATTTTTGGCAGCTTACACAGGAGAGTGCCCACTCCCTCACATCTTTATTCGTACCAGGCCAGCAAAACCGTTCTGCTATAAGCTTGATGGTTGCACGAACACCTGTATGAGAAAGTTTGTGCAACGTGTTGAAGATGTTGCACCGATAATGCTTCGGCACGATTGGGCGATCCCTACCTGTATATGTGTCACAAGGTAGGGTTTCCTTACCTGTTCCCGTCTGTTTGATGCGCAGTTTAAGTGTTGTTGACGATGACCCATGCTGAAGATCAGTGTCTTCTTTTTGAAGCTGGGCGAGTTTCAGAAGGTCGATTCCATGGAAACCGTTCAAGGAATTTATACGAGACAAAGCGTCTGCAACTACATTGTTTGCTCTAGAAATGTGTTGAATATCTGAAGTAAACTGCGAATTTTAGTCCAGTTATCGAAACTCACGTGGTGAGTACTTGTCTGAAGATGAGCTTAAGGAGTACCTAAGTGGTTTATGGTCGTTAAAAATGGTGAATTCACGGCCTTCGATATAGTGCTGAAAATGCCGGACAGCAAAATAAATAGCTAAAAGTTCCCTACCGAATGTGCTGTACCTCGATTCAGTGTCTAGCAACCGTCTAGAGAAAAATGTCAAAGGTTGCCAGGAGTGGTTAACCTGTAGAATTACGGTCTACTATGATATTAGCACTGCTCTAATAATAGACCTAATCCTAAAATTGTAGATTTATCATGATGTAACTGCCTAATCTATAAGATCTTACGAGGAAGTTACATCATCGTCTACACCGAGTCATTGCATTGTAACGATTACCAATACGTGATAGAGAACGAGCTTAGGCTAGAGATAGAATATATTTAATATGAATAGAAGACACAAGATAACATTCAGATGGGACCACGCCTGCAAGGCCGAGCCATGCCATCCGATGAACTCGGACACTTTCAATTTTTTGTTCCCGCCTTTCTTCATTGTTCGGTATTTCCCAGCGTTAAATGTTGAATGCCTATTTTTCGTATTGTCTTGTGTTAGGGCCCAATGCCACTACACTACTCTCCCACCAGAATCAACGTGACGTTGGTTCGATACCAATTTGAGTGGGGATTATCGCGCGCCGGAGGTTAGCAAGAATAACAAGAATCATCCGGGTATTGATGAACTGAAAGATGAATCAAAAAGAAGGAGGCAGAATCTGGTCGGGAAATACATGTAACAATTTTAAAACGTCTGGTTTAATGCCTAACACGCTTAGAATGAAAATTTAGGTAAAGATTATTTGAGCCAAACAAAGTGGGATTATAATAATAATAAAAGGATATTTTAATAAAGTGCCGTAAGATACGTAGTGATATCCGTAGGTTAATAACATTTCCTGTTTAGGAATATTAAAAACAGCCAATATTAGAGAAATGTTAAAAGTGGTATTATATTTGGTCTAAATTATAAAGTCAAATAACGTATGTGCCGGTTAGTTGTCCATGCGTTGATTTCCAATTGCATCTGTATTAGTAGGCTAACTGAAAGAACAAAAGTATAAGCGCGGAGAAGAATTCCAACTAGTGTTTCAGTTAGTTTGAAACGGTTTATTTAGATATGGGGAGATTTTCTCGACCTCATTTTTACTTGACCGTGATAGAATTTAGTAATACAGCTAATACATATGAATTGTTATCAAAAATTTTTAAATACGTGAAAAGTAATAATTATGTGGATTTTGGACAGATAGATAAGAGCAATTCGTTAAACATGAGTGTATCCGTTAGAGATATGCTCTAGACTCAATGTTCTGATTTGCCATAGACTATTTATTTATATTCATACCCATCGGCTGATGGTACATACAAGTTTAGTACAAGAAGGAATGCTGTTTCATTGAGACATAGTGATTATAAGTTATTGAAATCAGTCAGGCCTATGTGCCACGTTTTTAGGTGATGTGGTGCTGCAAGATGTGTTCGTCTAAATAAGTTTTTACAAGATGATTAACAGTGAGTTATGCTCATGGAATTACCAGGGAGAACATAAGTAGTAATCAAGGGGAGTACACTCCCAACTCATGTCTATGATAATGGCTTGAATTTTAGTCAATGTTGGGGTAAATTTGACATTTATGTTTTCAGTTTGCAGGAGATTCACTCGACTGCTTATACTGATTGTTTGCATGCATGATTGTGTCGCTAAACCTCCAATTAGACTGACAAGGTTTTGAGATATTTACTGAATGAGCAACTGATAAACATACAGTAATCGTCCTTAGTGAATGAAAAGAAAAGCAACATTACTTAATGATAATTATAAGTCGATTTACTGACCGATTTGTTAATAGTTTCGTCAACTTTATCAATCATATTACGTGATTGTCAAGTCATGACAATGCTTTATGACGATATCCTGAAACCATTATGTTAAAATAATTATAGTGTTGATTGAGGATAATCCAGTGAAAAATAGATGCTGTTGCTTTGTGTGATTCAAAATTATCAGAAATTCGTAGCGTGAACGAATCCGAGTTACCTGTTTATATTACTAATGGTAATTTAAATATATTCGTGTACATAATGTTAATTTTAATAATAGGCTTCGGAGATTTAATTTTAAATATTTTTTTGTCGAACATGAGAATTTAGTTACTAAATTAGTGCAGTATGATAATACCTAGATTTGGTGACTTGATTATCCCTTATATGTTCGTCTTTCTAGGCTACTAATACACTAGACTAATTCGTAAACCCAAATACGTATAGCAGTAATGTCTATGACGGGTTTATTGAAAATGTTAAAGGTGATCCAGATGATTTTTAAATTTAAGAGGCATAGAGATATAATGCAATGCAAGTACGGGCCAGATTAACATGCAGGTTGTTGAGATATGTGGCAAATTAAAAATAATAAACAGGGCCAAAATGAAAAATATTTTTCTAAATCAAGACGACTTATGGAATTTCAGTTAGGAATATGATAAGTTATAAACTTTACATAAGACGTCGCTATAGTTAACCTAGCGATATTTATAAATGTGTGCAAAGGGAACTAAAAATAAGAAATGCCTTTAAACAGCACGTTTACTTAGTAGAATGTTGTGGTATAAAAGTATTAAATATTTCTACTTAGTCCTGGGAGTGGCTCGTATGAAATACACAAAACCAGTCTAACAGAAAAAATCTAAGTTAAGAAGTACTTAAATCATAATAAATGAACCAGGAAAGGGAAAAAGTAAAACTCGCCTGGGTTGTTTTCGCTTCCAGGTAATGATGATTTGAATTGGACAGTAATTCGAATCTGGATTATACACGAAGTACTGTCGACTAAATTCTTGGATTAACTCAGCATTGAAAACTGGATTTGTGTAAGTTCAAAATTAATTTGAGCCAAATATGTAGCATCGCCTGACGAACAGTCTAAACGAGATCTAAGATTGCAGGAAATTTATAGTTCACACTCACCGTAAATTTCTGGCATTTGCATCCTGTTTGGCCATGGAACTCAGCAATTGGAAATTAGGCAGGCAGTGGTCGGAAGAAAAGATTTTGCAGGATAGTGTATAGTTTAAAAATAGAATGTGTTAAGTGAAGGAACACTAAGAATTAGATCCAGATAACTACTTAGTCATTGATTGCATTGTTAGCCAATGTATGATGAGGTTATTTACAGGTCATATTTGCTAGAGCTTGATGTTAAAACAAGTTTGTTTCGCTGAAGCATGTAAATGCTACTAAAGCTTGTTAACGAACCTTCAAAGCTACTTAGTTAATGTAGATGACCAGTTTTTATTATTGATTAAGCTAGTAAGTTATGAGTAATAATCAATATAGCGTTAAGATAATACATATGAGCGTTAATCAGAGGACTATTAGAATAATGGGTTTACATAAGTAAATATCTATCGAAAAAGTTAAAGCACTTTAACTTTCCATGGAAATATGAATGAAGAATAAGAGGTTGCGTTTCTTAAGTCGGGCTCACCAATGTAGAATTACGGTCTACTATGATATTAGCACTGCTCTAATAATAGACCTAATCCTAAAATTGTAGATTTATCATGATGTAACTGCCTAATCTATAAGATCTTACGAGGAAGTTACATCATCGTCTACACCGAGTCATTGCATTGTAACGATTACCAATACGTGATAGAGAACGAGCTTAGGCTAGAGATAGAATATATTTAATATGAATAGAAGACACAAGATAACATTCAGATGGGACCACGCCTGCAAGGCCGAGCCATGCCATCCGATGAACTCGGACACTTTCAATTTTTTGTTCCCGCCTTTCTTCATTGTTCGGTATTTCCCAGCGTTAAATGTTGAATGCCTATTTTTCGTATTGTCTTGTGTTAGGGCCCAATGCCACTACACTACTCTCCCACCAGAATCAACGTGACGTTGGTTCGATACCAATTTGAGTGGGGATTATCGCGCGCCGGAGGTTAGCAAGAATAACAAGAATCATCCGGGTATTGATGAACTGAAAGATGAATCAAAAAGAAGGAGGCAGAATCTGGTCGGGAAATACATGTAACAATTTTAAAACGTCTGGTTTAATGCCTAACACGCTTAGAATGAAAATTTAGGTAAAGATTATTTGAGCCAAACAAAGTGGGATTATAATAATAATAAAAGGATATTTTAATAAAGTGCCGTAAGATACGTAGTGATATCCGTAGGTTAATAACATTTCCTGTTTAGGAATATTAAAAACAGCCAATATTAGAGAAATGTTAAAAGTGGTATTATATTTGGTCTAAATTATAAAGTCAAATAACGTATGTGCCGGTTAGTTGTCCATGCGTTGATTTCCAATTGCATCTGTATTAGTAGGCTAACTGAAAGAACAAAAGTATAAGCGCGGAGAAGAATTCCAACTAGTGTTTCAGTTAGTTTGAAACGGTTTATTTAGATATGGGGAGATTTTCTCGACCTCATTTTTACTTGACCGTGATAGAATTTAGTAATACAGCTAATACATATGAATTGTTATCAAAAATTTTTAAATACGTGAAAAGTAATAATTATGTGGATTTTGGACAGATAGATAAGAGCAATTCGTTAAACATGAGTGTATCCGTTAGAGATATGCTCTAGACTCAATGTTCTGATTTGCCATAGACTATTTATTTATATTCATACCCATCGGCTGATGGTACATACAAGTTTAGTACAAGAAGGAATGCTGTTTCATTGAGACATAGTGATTATAAGTTATTGAAATCAGTCAGGCCTATGTGCCACGTTTTTAGGTGATGTGGTGCTGCAAGATGTGTTCGTCTAAATAAGTTTTTACAAGATGATTAACAGTGAGTTATGCTCATGGAATTACCAGGGAGAACATAAGTAGTAATCAAGGGGAGTACACTCCCAACTCATGTCTATGATAATGGCTTGAATTTTAGTCAATGTTGGGGTAAATTTGACATTTATGTTTTCAGTTTGCAGGAGATTCACTCGACTGCTTATACTGATTGTTTGCATGCATGATTGTGTCGCTAAACCTCCAATTAGACTGACAAGGTTTTGAGATATTTACTGAATGAGCAACTGATAAACATACAGTAATCATCCTTAGTGAATGAAAAGAAAAGCAACATTACTTAATGATAATTATAAGTCGATTTACTGACCGATTTGTTAATAGTTTCGTCAACTTTATCAATCATATTACGTGATTGTCAAGTCATGACAATGCTTTATGACGATATCCTGAAACCATTATGTTAAAATAATTATAGTGTTGATTGAGGATAATCCAGTGAAAAATAGATGCTGTTGCTTTGTGTGATTCAAAATTATCAGAAATTCGTAGCGTGAACGAATCCGAGTTACCTGTTTATATTACTAATGGTAATTTAAATATATTCGTGTACATAATGTTAATTTTAATAATAGGCTTCGGAGATTTAATTTTAAATATTTTTTTGTCGAACATGAGAATTTAGTTACTAAATTAGTGCAGTATGATAATACCTAGATTTGGTGACTTGATTATCCCTTATATGTTCGTCTTTCTAGGCTACTAATACACTAGACTAATTCGTAAACCCAAATACGTATAGCAGTAATGTCTATGACGGGTTTATTGAAAATGTTAAAGGTGATCCAGATGATTTTTAAATTTAAGAGGCATAGAGATATAATGCAATGCAAGTACGGGCCAGATTAACATGCAGGTTGTTGAGATATGTGGCAAATTAAAAATAATAAACAGGGCCAAAATGAAAAATATTTTTCTAAATCAAGACGACTTATGGAATTTCAGTTAGGAATATGATAAGTTATAAACTTTACATAAGACGTCGCTATAGTTAACCTAGCGATATTTATAAATGTGTGCAAAGGGAACTAAAAATAAGAAATGCCTTTAAACAGCACGTTTACTTAGTAGAATGTTGTGGTATAAAAGTATTAAATATTTCTACTTAGTCCTGGGAGTGGCTCGTATGAAATACACAAAACCAGTCTAACAGAAAAAATCTAAGTTAAGAAGTACTTAAATCATAATAAATGAACCAGGAAAGGGAAAAAGTAAAACTCGCCTGGGTTGTTTTCGCTTCCAGGTAATGATGATTTGAATTGGACAGTAATTCGAATCTGGATTATACACGAAGTACTGTCGACTAAATTCTTGGATTAACTCAGCATTGAAAACTGGATTTGTGTAAGTTCAAAATTAATTTGAGCCAAATATGTAGCATCGCCTGACGAACAGTCTAAACGAGATCTAAGATTGCAGGAAATTTATAGTTCACACTCACCGTAAATTTCTGGCATTTGCATCCTGTTTGGCCATGGAACTCAGCAATTGGAAATTAGGCAGGCAGTGGTCGGAAGAAAAGATTTTGCAGGATAGTGTATAGTTTAAAAATAGAATGTGTTAAGTGAAGGAACACTAAGAATTAGATCCAGATAACTACTTAGTCATTGATTGCATTGTTAGCCAATGTATGATGAGGTTATTTACAGGTCATATTTGCTAGAGCTTGATGTTAAAACAAGTTTGTTTCGCTGAAGCATGTAAATGCTACTAAAGCTTGTTAACGAACCTTCAAAGCTACTTAGTTAATGTAGATGACCAGTTTTTATTATTGATTAAGCTAGTAAGTTATGAGTAATAATCAATATAGCGTTAAGATAATACATATGAGCGTTAATCAGAGGACTATTAGAATAATGGGTTTACATAAGTAAATATCTATCGAAAAAGTTAAAGCACTTTAACTTTCCATGGAAATATGAATGAAGAATAAGAGGTTGCGTTTCTTAAGTCGGGCTCACCAATGTAGAATTACGGTCTACTATGATATTAGCACTGCTCTAATAATAGACCTAATCCTAAAATTGTAGATTTATCATGATGTAACTGCCTAATCTATAAGATCTTACGAGGAAGTTACATCATCGTCTACACCGAGTCATTGCATTGTAACGATTACCAATACGTGATAGAGAACGAGCTTAGGCTAGAGATAGAATATATTTAATATGAATAGAAGACACAAGATAACATTCAGATGGGACCACGCCTGCAAGGCCGAGCCATGCCATCCGATGAACTCGGACACTTTCAATTTTTTGTTCCCGCCTTTCTTCATTGTTCGGTATTTCCCAGCGTTAAATGTTGAATGCCTATTTTTCGTATTGTCTTGTGTTAGGGCCCAATGCCACTACAAACCCATTGTTGTAAGACTGCTCCGATTGCTGAGTCGGATGCGTCTACTGCGATACTAATGGGAGCTTCAGGGTCCTGATGAGCAAGCATTGTTGCTTGAGCGATATGTTCCTTAACCTTGGAGAATGCTTTTCATGCAGTGTCATCCAGACTGATGGATTTCGCATTTCCACGAAGTTGGTCGGTAAGGGGTTTCATAAGTAACGCGCATTTCGGTATGAACCGTCTATAGAAACTTACAAGGCCGTTAAACGTGTGTAATTGCTTGATGGCGGTCGGTTCTGGGTAATCCAGAATGGCCGCCACTTTTGTTCTAAGGGGTCGGATGCCTTGCGCACCGATGGTGTGTCCTAGGAAGTCTAATGAGTCAGTTCCAATTTGGCATTTCTGAATGTTTACAGTAATGCCATGTTTTTGTAGTCGGTCGAAAACAAGATCCAGATGCTGGAGATGAGAAGCTCTGTCCGGACGTGCTATTAGGTAGTCATCATCATACGCATGTACGAAGTTGAGACCTCGAAAAACGTCGTCTACGAAACTTTGGAAGTTTTGTGCCGCGTTTCTTAGACCGAAAGGAGTTATAATAGCGGTTTTCGGAATATCGTCGGTAGCCATAGTGATTTGGTTATACGCTTCAACCAAGTCGATTTTTGAAAAGACAGTTGTACCTTTCAAGATAGCTGTCAAATCGTGAATGTGAGGCAAGGGGTAACGATCGGGAATGGTTTTCGCATTCAGTCGCCGATAATCACCAGTTGGACGCCGATCGTTGCTGTCCTTTTTGGGGACCGTGTGCGACGGAGTTGCCCATGGGTTGTTTGAAGGTCTTATGATGCCTAAGTCTATCATGTGGTCGAATTCGTTTGTCGCCAGCCTTAAATTTTCGGAGACCAGTAGGCGTGCTTTAGATAATACGGGTGGTCCTGTAGTCGTGATGTGATTTGTAACGTTGCTGGTTACACACGGCGATTTCGGTTGCCATAGGCAAGCGCCGGAATACTTGTCGAGTAGTGGTTGATAGAATGGGTCTATAGTGTGCCTAATAGTGACTGGAGATAACCTGCAACCAGAAAAAAAAGTTACGCAAACAGATAAATTAGTATTTTCGTCTACTAGCCTCTGTTTGCGCGTATCGATGATTAAGTTGTGGTGCTGTAGAAGGTCCATACTAATGATTGGTATGGAAACATCCGCAACAACAAAGATCCAGTGAATGGATTTGGGTAAATCCACGTTAAGATAAACGTAACCTTTTGCCATACGTATCGATAAGCTTTCCGTTTGCCGCCTGTATATTTAAAACCGATTCGTGAAGCCGGTCGTTGGAATTCGCTGGGAGAACGCTAACTTCTGTGCCAGTATTGATGAGGTAGCGAACACTTATTTTCACATCTGTGACGTATAACAGACTGCTAAGTTCGCCGTCCAAGGGTGCCGTTAACGCGTGTCAGCTTGGAAGTTTCCCGAAACATTTTTCGTGTCGACCGATTTTGAGTTGGGAAAATTGCAGGGTTTTCTGCAATTTCTTGAGGACTTTAAATACTGGTCATGATACCAGCACCAGTCAGAATTATCCGTCTCTCGAGTTCTAGAGACAGATCGCCGACATGAAGTGCTTCTTCGCGGGATGTGTGACCGTTTAGGGTCGTTACGAAGTTTGAGATAGAGCGTAAGTGTATGACATAACTCTGTCATGTCATTCCGGGTCGTATGACGCTTTTCTTTGACTGAAAAAACCTCGGCATTAGATTTCGTGATTTCTAAGATGCGGTCGGCAGATGCAATCAGCTCATCTAGAGCATTGTTTTGAAACAAGACTAGTACAGCTTGCACCTGTTGGGGAAGTTTGGATAAGAAAAGTTGTTTGAACAGACCATCATTGAATGTTCTTTGGCCAATAACTTCTCTCATTCTTTGCAACATGTCAGTGGCAGAACGTGTTGCAGGTCGATGTTGTTAAGGCGTTGGTCTAACCTTTGTCCATTGGTTAGATCTCCGCGTTTAGGAATATATCGTTTAAGAGTTTCATATTGTTCAGAAACATGACTTGTAAACACACTAGGTGTTACGTACCTGTTGAATCCGCGCGGTAGTGCCTTGACTACTGCGAGGAATTGTGCACGTGTGTCCTTCACGCCGCGCTCGCAGTAGTCGTCTTCTGCGTAGCAAAACAAGGCTTCGATGTTGTCTGGCCAGAAGATCATTAGTATGAACGAAGGTAGGGACATAGTCTTTAACTTAAGTACCTTAGGTGTCTGTTCAGTCATGGTGAAATATCAAGTACGAGAATGAACGAGCGAGAAATATATATATCCAAAAACACGGGAAAAAATACCACAATATATAAAAAAGTAAAGTAAGGCAATGATATATAAAATTACAAAAAGAAACAGACTCACAGTTTGCAATTTGGTGTACCAGATCACGTCGGGCTCACCAATCAATATGCCAAAGGTATTCAGAGTTTGACAACGCTTTAACCAGTAACACCTTCTAATATGAATCGTACCCACCAAGTGAAATCAAAAGACGGAAGCGAGGAGGTTCGAAGATATATTTGATAGGCTATCAATATATCGAGGTGTAAAATGTGATCGATAAACGAACGCACCAATGATAAGGTGAAACGCCCACCACCACGTTAACTTTCTTTGACCTTGTATGACTATACTTTTTTTTATTATCCACCAATCATAATTTTATGTTCATTATAAAACAATATTCGCTTTGCTGACTCATTTTTCCTATTCTCTGATTACTGTTCGGTATGTTAATCGTCTCTGTTTCCCCTACGTTAATAGACTGTACTGTTTATTTTGTATACTAACGTAGTGTAATTTATGTTTTAGAAACAGATAAAGTTTATCAGGCCAAATAGCTTACTTGTTCTGACTTTGGCTAAAGCAAGACTCTGTGTAACGGAAAAAGAACGATGAAAATCCCTACACAGTTTTTTGTTGGACAGTGTTTTTCATTCATTTGTTTCTTCTCCCTGTTATATATTTCAACCTTTGTTCATATCTCGTTTCAGCTTTTATTATGTAATTTTGATTGAAAACTTATCTCTTTGTTACATAATTTTATTGCATGTTGCCGGACTATTGACAGTGAGGTCCTGTTTGACTAAGCTCAAGGTCGCGGCGTGATTAAGTGTGACTGCCATCCCTTTGACTGTCTGCTTGGGAGGATTTCTGGTATCCCTGCAGATAGATATTTTGATCCCGTTTGTTGGGAATATATTTGTTGATTCTCAGGTATTAAATTCTTTCGTGTTGACTGTTTCTTTTATTCTTTAGCGCACTACTTTGCGTTAGAGAAACTTCTGACTGTATAGCACAGGCTGTACCGTTTGAGGTATTTTGTATTCTTGATATAATTTGTTCTATTTCTTAAATTAGAACCGTATAAATTGAGCACGGAATTTGTGTTTTGATATAATTTAATACGAGTGTCTCAAAAACGCTTGGCGTGCTATAAGGAAGATCGTAGTCTGACCTATTCGAATACAATTTGGTTCGTCAGTCCTACGTTCGGTCGTTACACTCTGTATTCGACAGTTTAGAGAATAGCTTAGTTAAACCTGTAGGAAACTGTTTCCTACAAAGTTTCGATCAGTAATTTTCAATATACCTACTGAAATGACCTCCATTAAATACTACGATTCCGATGAGATTCCAGAGTTATCACCCCATCATTTGGAAGTTTATGACGAGGATCAACTTGAAAAGAACGAACCCAAAGACAATAGTATGATAGAACTAGAGTTAGCTAGGTTACGCATAACCCAGTTAGAAAAGGAAATTGAACTAGAAAAGTTACGTCGCCAGGGATGTAAAGGTTCTGGCCAATCAGTAAGCAACAGTGAGAATACAATATTAAAAAACCTGTATTTACCAAAAAGAAAAGTCTTAAGATTTGATGGTACACCGAGAAATTATTGGAATTTCATTAGAAATTTCGAAGAATGCATTGAGAATGAGAGTATTGGATTTAGAGCTAAGCTAAATTACTTGATTCAATATTGCGACGGAGAAGCGAAAGCCGCTATCCTTCATTGTACTATACTAGAACCAGAGATAGGTTATCGTCAAGCCCTAGAACTTTTAGAGGAAACGTTTGGCCAAAAACACGTTATAGCACGCACGTTTATCGACAACTTGCTAAACTTTCCCATTATAAGAAGGAATCAACCAGATGGTTTGAGAAGACTGTCTCGAGAAATGCAAGCATGTGGTTTGACTCTCGAACAGATGAATTACATTTCTGATTTGAACTCTTCTAGAACTATCGAAACTATGGTTCTGAAATTACCAACGCACATTCAACAAGAGTGGCTAAAGGTAGCTTATAAGATTATCAGAGGAGGTCGAGAGCCTGTGTTTGCCGATCTTGTCGAGTTTGTAAAGGAACAAGCTGATATAGCTAATACTAGATACGGCCTACTTGTCAACCGCGGTAGTAATAGTGAAAATAGAGATGTTGGTGTTTTAAAAGGGAGAATTAGCGGAGATTACAATGCAGCAAGGATATCTTACGCGAGTACTAGTGATGACAATGTTGCCTTACGTAGTTTGTCCTGGTTGGAGTGCTCAAGTAATCATTCTTTAGATCAATGTCAAAAGTTTAAAGACAAGAATGTTAGAGAAAGGAAAGAATTCGTCCTTAGACACAAGTTATGTAATGTTTGTCTGAAGGCAAGCCATGTAGCGAAAAATTGTCGATCACCGAAGTCGTGTAATGTTGAAGGGTGCGGTTGGAGACATCATACTCTGTTACACGAGAAGCGGGAAGAACAAAGAAATACTAATGGTGATGCCTACATTAATACTCAGCTTTGTACGGAGGAAGGCGTTAAGTGTATACAGAGACCAGTAGCATTTGCAGTAGTGCCTGTGTGGATAAAAAATGGTGAGAAGATTATTCAGACTTGCGCCTTTCTAGATAGTGGGTCAGACACCTCTCTCATAGTTGGTGATCTAGCTGATAAGTTAGGCCTCGAGGGGAACCCGAAAACGGTATCTCTAAAGACTCTTAGTGATGAATCGTCGTTGGTATCCAAAGAAGTCGATATAGAGTTGCACTCGATGGATTTTTCTTCATCCGTTAAGGTCCAGAAAGTATTGACAGTCAACAAATTGCCGGCAGTTTACAGGACTGTACCAACGGCGCATCAAATGGCATCCTGGCCCCATCTAAAAGACATAAGTTTTCCGAGAGTAGAAGATGAGAACGTCAAACTGTTGATTGGGTGCAATGCACCGGGCATACATGAAATGAAAGAGATAAGAACCGGAAAGACGAATGAACCGTCTGCTGTGAGGACTATATTGGGTTAGACGCTGTTCGGCACTTATAGAGAACCCCGTGCAAGCAACTGTGTACTGAATTACCTCTCGGCTAAGGAGGAATTAGAAGATAAGTTTGAACAATTGCATTCAACTGAATTCAAAGACTCATTTAGTCGTACTTCATCGATATCTGTGGAAGATCGCATAGCGTCACCAGAATCGTAAAAACCACTGGCTAGTCAGACTCATTGCTTCGCCGATGCCTCAGAATCTGCATGTGGTGTTGCGGAGTATGCTCGTTCCGAAAATGTCTCTCGTCAAGTTCATTGCTCCTTCTTATTAACCAAGTACAAGGTTTTTAAGCCAAAAAGCGAAGCACTATGTGCTAATAAACCCAAATCAACTCTAGGAAAGCCTAAGGAAGAGACGGACACCAAACTGAAAGTCAGGACTACGAAAAGACCGAAGGCCACTGTAACAAAGAAACCAGTAACTAAAACTCTGAAGAAGCATACAGCACATATTCGCCGTGGTATCGAGGATGGTGTCGAGAAAGGCGCTCTTGTACGAGTTGTGAATAAGACTAAGGGTGCATCTGGTAGCTTTACAGGAACCAATACTATTCTCAGACAGATCAAGTGTAGTTGCAATCGGAACAAGATAGCAGATGTCCTTTTTGAGAGAGGTTGTGAATGGCGTTTCAACCCACCTAGGACAAGTCGTCGAGGTGGTGGGCGGGAACACATCATAAGATCAATTAGAAGAATTCCAAGAGTGCTTTTATTTCAAAACGTGTTGATCGATGGAGCTCTACAAACGTTCTTGACCAAGGCAGGAAGGATACTAAATAATAGACCTCTGGTTAAAATGACAGACGATCCCGGTACCCTGGAGGCTCTTACACCGAATAAGTTGTTGTTGATTTATAAAGGATTATCATTCGACGGTGCTTCGGTGGATAAGACGTTATTATATAATAAAAGATGGAAAGAAGCTCAAAGATTAGCTACCGCATTCTGGAATAGATGGATGAGAGAATATTTACCGACTCTCCAAACAAGAGACAAATGGTTGAACGTACACAAAAACTTACAACCGGCTGGCCCAGTTCTTGTTAGTAGCGTCGAAACGAGTAGAGGTCTATGGCCTAAAGCTATTGTTGAACAAGTAAGCTATGGTCCTGACGGTCGAGTTCGTACGGCAAAGTTGAGAACCGCGAACGAAGAAATTGTTCGAGACGTACGAAGCTTATGTCTACTGGAAGAAGCCTGCTATCTAACGGCGACGACGACCCAGAACAATGAACGTGGTGCGCGTTTCGGGGGGAGTGTAAAATGTGATCGATAAACGAACGCACCAATGATAAGGTGAAACGCCCACCACCACGTTAACTTTCTTTGACCTTGTATGACTATACTTTTTTTTATTATCCACCAATCATAATTTTATGTTCATTATAAAACAATATTCGCTTTGCTGACTCATTTTTCCTATTCTCTGATTACTGTTCGGTATGTTAATCGTCTCTGTTTCCCCTACGTTAATAGACTGTACTGTTTATTTTGTATACTAACGTAGTGTAATTTATGTTTTAGAAACAGATAAAGTTTATCAGGCCAAATAGCTTACTTGTTCTGACTTTGGCTAAAGCAAGACTCTGTATTCGACAGTTTAGAGAATAGCTTAGTTAAACCTGTAGGAAATTGTTTCCTACACGAGGGTCGTCTGATCTAATCTGGCTAACGATTGCAGTAGCTGTTGAGCACGACGTTCCCACACGTGATCTGGTGTAGATGCATGACCGAGCGCCTTCAGCTAGATGAGTCCGTTAAGACTAATGTGGTGAGTATCCGGCTGCTATTAAACGCAACTCGATTTCATGAATGTGGCTGTCAGCTTAGCAACCAATCAGAATGAAGCGGAATTATTATATCCACCATCTTTGTAAGCAACCAGAGCAAAATTCTCAGTATAATCTAGTTATTTAATAAAAAATACATTATGAAATGACAAATTCTCTGGTTACATGAACGCAGAGATGACCGTTATTACACTGGGTGATACATTAGGCTTACATGGACACGTTGGGAATAAATCCACCCCAGTATCCAATGTCGAAAACTTACAGAGCTATTTATTTTGGGGATTTATTTACCGCTACAGTGTAATACTTCAAACCGTAGGACACGACGACTTCTTAATCTTTTTCGACTCGTGATAGTACTAGAGAGGAGCTTCTTAAGTTGTAACTTTAGTCTGCAACATGTCGCAGACGAACTACTTTGCACTTTGAAGTGTCAAAGGTAAGTACGTTATCGTCTGCCCAACTTTGAAGTCGAGTCAGACCCTCGTGAAGTGCCTGTACGTCCTCTTGGTTGCGTATCACTCTCGAACGTTTCATGTCATTAGCAAATAGTAATGTCTGACGATACAATTATCATTATTATTAATGGCTATATTCAATATTATATTTTTGGTACAATATAGAATTTTCAGCACAAAGTATTTCAACAAGTTTCCCTTTTTTATTTCTTGATCAGTTCTTGCGATAAATATTAAGTGGACGCCAGTTAAATGTCACCGGTTCAGGAATCGACATCTGATAAATGTATATCCTTTTCGATGCATATTGTCAATAACCATGTTGTCTCTGATTGAGCTCTGTTGTAACTTGTACAGCGAAATGTCGTAAACTTATTACAAACGCACCTGAATACGTTACGAGACTAATAAGCATAATGATATGTTAAAAGAAACAAGAAAAACAGATAACTTGTTGGAATATCCAGATGGCAGGAACAGGTAGCCCATATATTCATGCAGGCCGCCTTGTGGAAAAGGCTCCTATGTCAAAGTAATGGTCGGATCGTACTAGCTCTTAAACCAGAGTCATGAATTGAATCTAACGGTAGATTTAGCTTCGTGACGCCCATCTCTTATACAATTATTAAGCCCAAATAAACCCAAAAAATGATTTCAACAGATAACAAAAAAGATTTAAAAACTTTTTGGATGCAGAGAGACTTTGGAACATGTTCATTTGTACCGGTTCTAAATAGTTAAAATCTATTTTCTAGAATATTAAGGACGCAACAAAAGCCTTGGTGAATAAAAATGGCTTGTCCTATAAGAAAAAACTAGTCAGTGATCCCCAAGGCGGCTCCAGAAATATTGCAAAAATATTCCATAATGAATTTTTTCACCGATGATAGTGAAAGGCCAGTCGTTAGGTCGACCAATGATATATTGTTAGTAAATTTCATAGTCAATCAAAACTATGAAATTACGTTGAAGGCGATGTGTAAAAACAATATTATTATTTAAGTAACTGATATCACTATAGATTTATTGTCAGACATTCAAATTCTACTTAAATGGAAGACACTGGAATGACTTCACGGATAAACGCCTTGGCCTTCATAGGCTGCCCTGAACGTCAAGGTCTCTTGCACCTCTCAATTGGAGTAGTATTTGATTTGTAGGTCAAAGGCTTATAAATTGTAAGGATATTAAAGCTTCAGATAATTGCAACCTGCGGTTCGCTGCTTATGTATAAGCACAATTACAGATGTCTATCTCACTCAATTCATTAGGAATTATTTTGGGGCAATAGGAAATCAAACAAACTTTATCTGTGCCCGGTGATTCTTGATTATCTTTTGACATTTTCATACGTCTAAAACCAAACCAGGTCATCTAAATATTATTCAGAATTGCTGATAATGGCTGATATTTCGGCCGCTATGGAAAGGTCGTTTATATCCATGTTTGTACATCAGACCTTTGTTCCATAATGACAAGTCCTCTGATTAGTTTATTTCGTCTATTGTCAATTCTTCCACTTGCCTATAAATATCAATATCTTTGTACCTCTTTGTTAGTTCCATTTAGTCTGACAATTTGCCAAACAATAAGTCAGCACTGAAATAATGTCTGTTAGTGTTAACAATATCTGGTAGACATCTGGATATTTGGAATTAGTATGGCTAGATCTCCACAACAAAGGCAAACTAAATAAATGTTAGTACATAAACACAAATTCCATCTGCTGATACACTTCAAAGTGACACAAAAATGGAAATTAGCAAATGCGAACACAATTTACTAACAATATATCATTGTTCGACCTAACGACTGGCCTTTCACTATCATCGGTGAAAAAATTCATTATGGAATATTTTTGCAATATTTCTGGAGCCGCCTTGGGGATCACTGACTAGTTTTTTCTTATAGGACAAGCCATTTTTATTCACCAAGGCTTTTGTTGCGTCCTTAATATTCTAGAAAATAGATTTTAACTATTTAGAACCGGTACAAATGAACATGTTCCAAAGTCTCTCTGCATCCAAAAAGTTTTTAAATCTTTTTTGTTATCTGTTGAGATCATTTTTTGGGTTTATTTGGGCTTAATAATTGTATAAGAGATGGGCGTCACGAAGCTAAATCTACCGTTAGATTCAATTCATGACTCTGGTTTAAGAGCTAGTACGATCCGACTATTTCTTTGACATAGTACACTCACTGTTGGTGTTTTCTCGCTCCAAATTTTAGATAAGCTGGACATGATCATAAACTATGTCACAGGCTGTTAATATGAATGGTAAACTACATGATCGCTTTTGACAAATTCGTGATGGATCTGGATACATCATAGTAACCACATTGCTGAAATTCTGTGTTTACAATTGTTATTTATTTGAACACAAACATTGGTACAAGGGGGCACCAAATACATATGAGCCACACAATAACAATGAAGCCAGTAGTCATTATCATTGATTTGTGTGAGGGCTGTGATACTGCTCGGGTGCATGGGGCCCTTGATATAAAGGTCTAATGTACAAAGCAGGGGCAGCGTTAGGGGATGAAGTTCAATGGTAGCCGGTGACCAACAGTAGGTTCATACTCTATTTGTTCCTTTAGGACCCTGAAGTTTATATGTACCACTGGTTTGGAATCAGGGTTTACTAACTTCGCTAGATGGATCCTCTGTGTCCACTGACTAAGGTCATTCTATGATAAATAAAACTACATAAAGTTACTGAATCGAATGTAAGGTTGAACTGGAGTCGATTTGGTAGACAACACTCGTCACTGAGAGAAGGCAGTGAGTAGAACTTCCGTGGGAGTGGCTTTATACGTGTGGCCATGTGTGAGCATTTGTAGAGGGAGAGTGAACTCTCCCCACTCTCGACCGTATCAGGGCACTTAGTGGCAATGATCATTAAGTATCTGAAAAGCGAATGTTAGCTTTATTACAAGTAATTTTAATGCATCTTGGATATTAAGTTTATTTCTATATGACATTTCTTCTCAAAATATTCTTGCTCTCAGTCCTCCTCATAATTTGCTTTATCAGTAAAATTTCCACAAATGCACACCTATGTATTAGAATTTGTTCACTTTTGGAGCAGCATCTCTGAACCGAGTTGTTTTTATCTTGCTATACTTGGCCACTAAGACTAATATTGTTAGCTATTTTCACTATTAAATGAAGACTTCGCCAGTGGTTAATAAGTTTATATTTTTAGGCATCAAATTATCGGAGCTTACTTAAAATATTCCCATTTCGGCAAGTGGTTATTAAATCGGCGTGGTTCTTCTAGTTGTTTGATATGCCTACTGATTCTCTATCAGAAAACGAAATGTCGGTTCATAGCTCTGTCGTTTTTAGTTTTTCAGATCAGGTGACCTAGTGTATGTATCACTTAAATATAAGTCATTGTGCATAAATTTGTAAATCAATCCCCAGAAGCTTGTTCAAATCCGTTATTAGCTTTATAGAAGTTCCACCCAACCAAATATGGTAAGTAACAAATCATAAAAATTATGCACTGTTTCAGACTCAGTCATCATACTTAATGGCCTTTATTCGGAGTCTCATGGAAAAGTAAGATATTCCAATTCTCACTTAGCAAATTACTTTCCAGTAGCTCCATGGACATCCGAGAAAAGAAGAGACGTCAACTCGAAAAAGATTTCACAGAAACAGGAGCGGTGCTTAACATATGTCTCACTGGTTTGTGTTTTGTCTGCATAAAAAATTGATTTACATTTCTAGAAAAGTTTGGTGATGTGAATAAGATTTTGAACACTTATGGAATTGTTTCACAGCGTGTTAGGGGTAATTTTAATAGTTTCACCATAGAATATTTTTAGATAACAAGACGTCTGTCGCTAAAATACAAAGGGATCTTGTCGAGTGTAAAAGTTTGCTATATTGCAACAGGGAAGAACTAAGGAGACTGTGGCTGGAACTCGTTGAGCAGAGAAGATGCTTAGAGCTGGTAGATCAGTTAGATCGTCTACGTTCTACCCCAGATGCGTTGGGGTATTTAGTAACCGCTCGTGCGTGGTCTGAAGCCACTTCCTTAATGATCAACTCGAATTATATGCTTGATTCAGAAATTGCCTCAATACCCGCGGTTCAAACACTGAAAACTGACCTGGCACATAAAAACAAGGTAATGTTGGCTTTAAGTTTGTACAATGTACAATTTACACTGTTGGATTTACACAAATTTATGGTCATTTTTATTTGCTTCTTTGGAGTTAACTCACCATATATTCAAATTTATTCTTCGTGGAGTTTAAAGACTAGCTAAAAAGTTACTAGATCAATGGTCCTTGATTATCATAAAACTGCGATGTCCAAGAATCGATTTCTTGATGTAGAAGATGTGTGATGTATGTCAACAGACATAAGTAGTATGTAAAATAGATCCAAAGTGGAATTCCTGACAGAAAAAGGTTGACAACCGAATGTAAGAGAACTGGAACAGAAATTAGCTGTAATGGCAGTGAAGGGACGATGAAGTTTGAGACAATCGATGGAGGATTTGAAAATGAAGCATTTGATGCATGGCTTACACATTTCACGAAAGAACTCTGTAATTTTGTATTAAACAATAAATTGGTTATCCCCACGTAAATGTTCGTCCACAATAGATGTAGTAAGCTGGAGTTTCCCAAAAATTTCCTTTACAAGGGTGGTTGTCGGTGATATGTTGTTTAGAATGTTTGCCATACATCTGTTTTTAATGATTAGTTTCGCTAATCTCGCTATTCATATGGTCACCTCAATATCCAGATAGCTATTGATAACTAAATATACTGTATAATAGATCATACTTGTTTATTGTTTTACTGAGGCACCTTCAGTAAAATTTAAAGTGAAGTATTTTATGCATTCTTTGCAAACCATATTCTCTACGTTTGGTCTTCTCTTATTGATAATACTACTATTCCGACTTTTTTTTACCTATCTGGTTCGTTTCATCACTCTGTAGTAATGTAGCGCATCAACATGAATCAGTGTGCATTTTTCTCAGATCCTACGTTGATTATGCTTAATTGACTGGCAGTGAGTATAGTAGAACCATGGATATTTGGCAGTGTATCTGTGACACAATATTCAGGGGTTGTACAGGAACGCTTAATGGTAACTGAGTACAAAGTTTGTGTACTCGGCTTTGTGCTACACTGAAGAGTGATGACCTTACTTGTCTATCCAGATGGAAGTAGGTAGGGAAGAGCTAATGGTTAAAAGTCGGGAGCATTAACCATTAAGTCAATACTTCACAAACTTAAGTAGTGTAGTAAAGATTTCACTCAGAAATTCGAAGTGGTTGATGGGTTTTATGAACCTAAATCAGTTAAAATTAACATGTTTTGCACATTCTGGGCTATCATATGTTACCAGTACCAACGGACATTGGCTTCGAATAGTCAGATTCTAAAAGAAGAAAAGGGAACTGAGGAGTATGAAAAATTGACTATTTATTCTGTTAAAATTAGGAATCAAATGCTGTACTTATGACTAGCTTTTTATTTATATTTGGCTTCAGTTTCTTATTGATGAACTGAGAAAAGAACTGAACCGTTTGCTCTATGATAAACCGTTTATTTTGGCTTTGGATATGCATATCAGAAATCCTTCACGAGATAAATCAGTTCGCTTTCATTCTGAGTAAGTGAATCATGTTAAGCCAATCCTTTTTAATGATATTAACACAATGATGAAGTTAGTTGTTTTTATATCATATTTGCCTGCAATCTGACTCCAATTTGATGGTATGATGATGGAAACGAAGTGGATGCCCAGCCCACCCTCGTATATTTATCGACTTAATTAGTGGTAGTGAGTAGCGGAATAAAATAAGTCAAATAAGAGACTGGATTTTGGATACACATATTTCATGCACTTCTTAACACAAACAGACAGGAAGAGAAATGAAGCAGAAAAACGAATAAACAAAAAGACCTGGATAAAGACTCAAGAAAAATAAATTAATTTGTCTGTCCAAAAGCCAGGATAACCCTTGTAGGCGTGAGCTAGTACTAGATGCTGTTGTAATAGCGAATCGTGTTAATATATCTAAGTAACTCCGCAGTTCAATTTTTGAAACTTACTTGGCTTCAGTTAAGGGCATCTGGGATGACACACAATGTTATCACTAAGTGACCGCCGTGACTCATGAACTTATCATTGGTCGTAGCCTTGGCGTAATAGTTAAGGCTTTCGAATTCTGTTCATTGAGTTGTGGACTCCAAGCCCACTCTTCCTAGGTTGTTTTGGGGAACTAGATGTTGTCGCTTTTTGGCATCGAAATAGATGTGTGACTCAAAGACGAGCACATAAATCTGTACACAGCTACTAGTTCATAAAATAATAATGATTGCAGTTGAAGTAGATATTACTGGCATAGCTTTCTGTTTAGTAACCAGTGTTATACTATAGTTTTGGAATCTTATAACATTTATGGATCAAAGTTTTATAGTTTATTCATTAGGCTAAACCATACCAAATCTGAATGTATAATTCGAAAAGAGTCACTCGAAAAATTTATAGCCTTGTTTTAGGTTTGTCAGCATTCATCATTAGAAGGCTTGTTCAGAAAATGACAAGAACTCATACTCTTTCATATGTTCAACTAACTCTATTCATTGAGTTATCTGAAAGTATTGCTCTGTATCTATTCTCGGTTGACCAAACAAAACCTATATTAACGGAGAATAGTTTTTTTATTTCGGTTTTTGTGATACATTCATTTTGTATACTAACCAGTCTGTTGGTCGAATCAGTGCATTTTAGTTTTTTTAATCACTGACAATAAACTATCAATTATTTCGCGCTAATGAGATACAGTTTATAAAGGTGGCTTAATTCATGCTGTATAAGATTCATTTTGGAGAAATATTATACTTGGGCATACTGTGACGATTGTGTTCGTGTGCTAGAATAGAGATGCTCAGACTTGAATGAGACAGTTATTCTCTACTCATTTGTTTCCTATGGTTCTTCACTTAACTACTGTGCGCAGTGATGGTCTCGTTATTATTTTCTAGCCTGTGACTTGTAGGTCACCCAGTCATTGGCAGCGTAGAACGTGGCATATTTGTGTATCGGTTCAGGTTGCCACACCCTATTAATACAACGAGAAGGATATTGGAGGAAAAATGTCAAAGTAGTAGAAGTAGTGACCGTATCACTAGTGGTAGAAAACATTAAACATAGACAATATGATTCGAGAAGAAAAGATGGATTCACTGGATAAAAAGCGTAAAATAATTCTTAAACTCGACATGTTAGGAAAAACAGGACAAATGCATCAGCACCATCACAGTCCATTCTTAACCATGTTATATAAAGTTTCCAACTTTTGGACACCTGCGGGATATCCGAATGTCTACTGATTGTCAGATATACAATAAGAAAATCTTTTATTTTACCATACAAATAATAATCACTTTATTTAGTACTAAATATTTGATTATAGTATTTAACTCTCAGCACAAAATATACAATATTACCACAGATTTTTGTCTTATATTTATATTAGCTTTTGGTTTTCCAATCAATATGTATTTCCTTTAGTTTTTATGACGGGTAAACGGGAAGGAAAATATACTCATCACTTTGATCATTTGCCTAAATTTTGTATTGATCAACTAAGAGATACATTGCAAAGTTCTTATAAAATCACCCAAGTATATACGGTTAACATGGATAAGTCAGTCAAACCAAATTGAAAACAAGAAAATTTACTGTAATTTTCTAAAATTAAAAAAAAATCAATGACCCAAAATTTTCTGAAGTCCATCCTGATTCTTTCGCCCGACACCCTCAGTATCACAATTAAATTGAAACATATTTTCTTCCTGTTTTGCCTTGTAACTTTGTAGAAGTTAAATAAATCTATACTATATGTAGTTGTTATGAATTGTATGATCGTTGTTCTTTAACTGAATCCATCGAATACGAGATACGTCTTATAAGAAAACATACCTAATGCAACTAGCTAGGTCGAACGACTAATACAAAATAAAACTTCAACGAAGCCAACCGTGCTAGAATAATAGAGAGAGGGGGAGGGAGAGAAGATGCAACTTTTGAAAGAGCTTGCATGTTTCAACAAACGACAATTACATAATCGAACACTACAATATGTATTATTCAAATCAAAACATGCAATAAAAAATATTGATTACAAGGTATTGTCACATTACAGCGGTCATAATTCTTAAAGTTGTGATATGTTACAGCATTGTATCATTCGACTGAAGTTGTTCACATTGTTTGCAATGCTGACCAACTGCATCGAATCCAGGAGTTTCCTTTATTTTCCTGTTTATTCGGCTTATGAGTTACGCGTATTGGGTAGTCATTTTTGCCAAAGATTTCGTTTTTAGTGTCTGGATTGATTCTCAACTCTGCTATAAGCGTATCAATATAACCCATTCCACCACATTTGATGAAAAACGATTACAGTTAAGGTTAAGGCTCGAAGTAAAATCCTCAATACCAATAAAACTCATTCCCAATACTTTTCTCACCAAGTGTACCAAATAATGACTATAGAGACTAGATACACCATACTACTTACCTACTTATTTACGTCTGTTACTCGCAATGGCGCATAGGCCGCCGACAACATACAGCATACTAATTGAATATTTAAAAATTCGCAAATAACCTTGACCATTTTATTCATGAAACTAATCTGTATTTTTCTATTTTCTTTGTTAAATTTCACGCATATATTTATATATTCATAGTTTACAAAATGTCAATTCACTGAATAAAGCTGCTGTTACACATTTTGTTAGTTTACCATTATCTGATTGGTATAATGCATCAGTCAGTGAACCGGTAGTTGATGCGAATCTATATAAAGAACCTAGAACAGTGGCCACAGTGATTGCACGATCTACAGTAACAGCTTCACATCATGAAGATGACTCAGTTGATTCTCAACAACATCAACACAATAGTGCCTTATCTCATTCTGATTGGATACGTGAAATTGTAGCTGTAACACATTGTCTTATACGCTTGCAAAAATTACCACAGGTTAGGCAGATTATATTGTATTATTTTTATGCTAATCTTGGTAAAAGTATAATATACTGACGGTCTTAAGTTGACCGTTCGGAATTGAGATGACACCTCAATTATTTTGCGCAGAGTTTAAAGTACAGTGAGAGATAACGTGCTATTATTAACCAAGTGAAAATTAGCAATATTTAGTCCCTAAAACATTTGAAATCAATGAAAATATCTATTATACAACGATAAAGTGGATTTCAGATGGTGCTTAAGCTAAGTTACACGATGTGTGTGTTGAATTACCTAATGTCATTTATTACGTGGGCAGAAGACTCTGTACTTTGTAAGCGTCTTCACCATACAGAACTATATCATCTGTGTATTTTAAGTCAACAACTGAATCTCTTGGTGTATGTTTCAGGGATATATTTATATCAGTATTATTGACAACAAAATTATTAGTTCTATTCTTATCTCGTGTTCAATTTTGATTCCCATTCACTCACGCAATGTACAGCTCACTTTATTACCATTCGATAACCAAAGAAAATCAGTTTGACCATATCCTAGTAAATAATAAGGCTTTCCTTAAAATGCAGTCCAAAAATAAAGGATTTAAAATTCTCACCTGAATGAATTACTAACGAGAACCTCCGTAATTTGTATCTTTTTACCATTCAGAACAGAGGTTACCATGTAGTGATTCAAAGGTACGTCACTACAATTGAAAGTTGTACAAAACGTTTCGTACAAGTATCGAACTTGTTTTGATATCTAACACGTAACTAGTGCAAATATAACTCAAAATTGCACGTACCGGTATTAAATAGATCTTAGTCGATTAAACTGTGAATCATTGTTTCCATCTCTCATTATCATATGTAATAGTTGACATCATTTAATAAAGTTTATGACATTCCCTACTTTGCTTGAACCAATAATACCGACGCCTTAACTCAGCGACATGTTATACTAACGATTATTAACCTGACCCACGTAGAATTGTCTCCAAGCCCCAACCTGAACATATGGCAAGACGACCGATACTTCCTGTTACGGAGCAGGATAAACAGCTGTAACTCTAGCACAAATTTCGATACTATACACAACAACTCTCTTCTCGTTTACTTCTAACTACTCTAAAAGAGGAATCTTGTTAGGAAAGATTCGTTGGGTAAAACTAAACAAAAGTTTACACGATACTTTAGTGCAATTATATATAGATTATTTACAATGATGATTAGTCACAGAAACCATCCACTAAGGAGTTATCACTTAAATACATAACAACAGTAAATCTGAATAAAATTAATCGCATTTCTTATTATATGCTATTCAACACCCCTCCCACCAACGGGTCACCAAGCGACAAAGCTAAGAACAGGGGAGGGAGTTTATTGGGTCAAACTTAATCAAATGTGTATTCATTTGAAAATGAATTTATCCCTTGACCAATCACATGCATCTGTCATTCAGGAGATTTCTAATTGGTACATCATGGCTGTTGTGTCTTTAACCCCGTCTAGTTATCGCATGATTTATTCGTCAATCGAAATACGACTTATTCAATCGTAGTACTGTGCCAATCCAATGACATCCGATCGGTATGAGCAGCTTAGCCTTCTTATTGGTCCTTTGTTCTCCTAGCCCGTCCATTTGAGTCCAGAACGCCAATAATAAATAAACTGCACCATGCGAATCATTTATTTCAAACATACTTGATTTGTATACCAGTCATACTGACTGCAACACACCATGAAATAGGTAATAACATTTACACAAGATCAAGTCAAAAAGTGGCTGTGAACGTGAGAGACTAATCAATAAACTGAACATAAGAACAGTAAATCGTATAATAATAATCTATAGGTCAAAATGAAGCTTATAATAAGAGGAATACAGATATACACAGTCTAGTTATTGAACTATATATATGGTCGTGGATTAGTTGAAGTTAGACATAACACCGTTGGATGCCGGCTCAGTGGTCAAGTGCTCGCGCGCGAAACCAGTAGGTCCTGGGTTGGAATCTCGCAGGGGGCGAGGTCGTGGGTGCGCACTGCTGAGGAGTCCCATAATAGGACGAAGCGGCCTTCCAGTGATTCCAGGTTTTCCATGGTGGTCTAACTTCAACCGACTCATGATCTTAACCATTGATATATATAGTCCGTTAATAGTTCTCAGAAGTTACCCGTAATTCAATCTTCACAAGAATATAACAATGACCTTATTTGATGACTTTTGATTGGCTCACCTTGTCAGGATTGAAATTCAATGCCTAAGTTTCATACGGATGTCATCACTCTGATATCACCAAATGTACTTTACTAAGAAATGTGCAGTATAAATGTAAAAGAAGGCTTACTGTGTCTTGACGACAGAGCAAAATATGATATTAGTTAGTAAACTAAATGAAATAATTAAAGGAATATAAAGATCCTATAAACGAAGTGTTTGGAAAGTATACAGTAGTAATGTAAAAATACTTTCAAAGTTTGATAGTTTCATTTATTGTTTCATCATTTTATAACAAACATTTCAATATATTCTCTCTCCGTTCTAAATCTTTTTTTTTTCAATCAGTATCTAGGTGATTGGCGTCCTCAATCGTATATTTCGCAAATAGCTGGAACTGGTCATGTGTTTACAGCACCACTGATTCTAGGACAAGGTTTAATTGGTGAAATTCATCGTTCAATTGTTTTGAAATTAAGTAAAACAATTGAAAACAGGTAAGAAAACATAGGTTTATGTTTTTCTTTTTTTAAGAAAAATACTGCACCTGTTATAGTTTACTTAGACCTTAATCTCTTATCTTATTCCATGTGAAACTTATTTAATGTCTCGTCAAAAGATTATAAATGTTCACATTGGTGATGTAATTCATCCTGTATACATTTTTGTAGAGTAGTTTTCATTAAGAAGTAATATCACTGAACAACGATTATCAGTCATGGTGTAATAACCAATACCATAGTACTTACTTTACTTACTTACGCCTGTTACTCCTAGTGGAGCATAGGCCGCCGACCAGCATTCTCCGATACACTCTGTCCTGGGCCTTCTTTTCTAGTTCTATCCAATTCTTGTTCATACTTCTCGTATTTGTCTCCATTTCTCAGTGTAATGGGTTCTGTGGTCGTACCCTCCTCATTTGGCCTTGAGGATTTCAAGTGAGGGCTTGACATGTGACGCAGCTGGGTGCTTTCCTCAATGTGTGTCCTATCCACTTCCAGCTCTTCTTCCTGATTTCTTCCTCCACTTGGATCTGATTTGTTCTCTACCACAGTAGGTTGTTGCTAATAGTGTTAGGCCAACGGATCCGAAGTATTTTGCGTAGACAACTGTTAATAAACACCTATATCTTCTGGATAATGGCTTTCGTGGTTTTCCAGGTTTCGGCCCCATACAGTAAAACTGTCTTCACATTTGTATTGAAAATCCTGATTTTGGTGTTGGTAGACAGTTGTTTTGAGTTCCAGATGTTCTTCAGTTGTAAATATGCTGCTCTTGCTTTGCCGATCCGTGCCTTCATATCTGCATCAGATCCACCGTGTTCATCGATGATGCTGCCCAAATATGTAAAGGTTTGTACATCTTCCAAATCTTCTCCGTTAATTGTGATTGGATTGGTGCATGCTGTGTTCTACCGGAGAATCTTCATTTCCCTTTGTGTATATCGTTTTCTCCTGCATTTGTTGTTGTGTGTGCGATAGAGGAGCCAGGTCATCTGCGAAGTCTAGGTCGTCCAACTGCATCCTAGCTGTCCGCTGTATCCCGTGCTTCCCTTCAGATGTTGACGTGTTCATGATCCAGTCGATCACCAGGAGAAAGAGAAAGGGTGAGAGTAAGCAACCTTGCCTAACACCGGTCTTTACTTGGAACGACTTTGTTAACTGTCCTCCATGCACGACTTTGCAGTTTAATCCATCATAGGAATTCCGTATGATATTGACTATCTTCTGAGGCACGCCGTAGTGTCGAAGATGCTTTATCTTTGGTCTGATTCTATCGTTCAAATTACTATATGTTCGTTCGTCTAAATAATTAGACATCGTTTTCTTTTGATGGTATTATGCTCTCTAGGTTATATGGTTTAAATACGGAGCTTTTATTGTTCTTCTAGACATTATCATCGTCTACGTTACGCTTAATTAAGGTTTCCAGTTATTCCAAAAGTGTGTTATATTGATTTGTTCTGATGGATTCGTTTGTGATAGGTTGTCTTCGTAAACTTTGTTGTCTTTATATGTTCTTGTATTCGTGCTGATTTTTTTCGGTAGACCTTTTGTATATGTTGATATATTGGACTTATCGATGTATCTGTCGATTACTATCCTGTACACTATGTTTTAAAAAAGTGTTAATTAGAGTCAATCAATAGGAAGTCTTGAACCTAGGTTTCGTAATGATTGACACTAATCAGTCAGCTTGGGATATCTGTAGGCTTAAACAAACTGCTACTTCCCCTCTGACTTTAACAGGTTTCACCTGTAGATACTTACATAGTTTATGGAGACTAAAAAGGTCATTAGACTAATGGTTCTTCTTTGTTTGTCACTCAATAGTGTAAATATCGTACATTTACTGCACCTGTATTAAATGGTCCTTTTTTTCAAAATTTTCAGTTGGCGCATAAATTTCCTAAAAATGTTATGGGGGATTATCTATTTCTTCTCACTTATAATCGATTTAATGAATATCATGTGCAATGCTGTGTGCTTTAATAACTTGCTCATCATTACAGCCCCCAAATGCCCTGGTACGACCGAGAGTGAGGATAGTCAGCTTTCCCTCTCGAAATGCTCTCACGTGGCCACGTGCATACAACCACTACCAGGGAAGTCCTACTCACTGCCTTCTCGCGGCATTACTGTTGTTTACGACATTGAGAGGACGAAAAGCGAATGCCCGGCACTTTAACCCGATTGGTGGGCATGGAGAGTCCACTTAAGGGAGTTGGAAAACCCTGGATTCCAAACCAATTATGTTCATGGGCTCCAGTATCCTGAAGGAACAAATGGCGTATGAACCTATTGTTGATCACCAGCTACCATGAGACTGCATCTCCTTACGTTGTTCCACTGACATGTGGATCAGACCTTTAGGTCGAAGGCTCCGGGTGTGGCTCCCCAAGTAAACCATCTGCTTCTGTTTGGGCAGTCGGGCAGTATCCCGGCACTCGCACAAATCAAATGAGATTCGTGTGGCGCATATGTATGTGGTGCCTCCTTGTATGTTTATGTGTTTAAATAGATAAATAAAGTTTCTTCATAGGGTGATTCGTTTAAATTGGCTTGGATAAGTGAATGATTTAATTATCTTGCGCTGTTTATATCTGAATCTTCAAGGGTCTCGATTTCACAGTTGATTGACTTATCGCAGATGAATTCATACATTGTATTGAAATTCAAATAGTGATTGTATTGAAGAAATTTTGTAATACCCAGAACGATATTTAACACTAGGTTATGAAGTCTCTTACTATTTATCTGTATCATGTATGTAACTGATGATTTCCTTGTTCAAGTCAATTAAAACAAACTTTAATCATTGGCTAAATACTTTAGGGAATTCGTGATTTTCAAAGTAAATCGATTTTTATTATTCGATGTTTGATCTTTATCCTGTTACTAGTATAGGGTTGTGAAGATTTTTTGAATTTTGATTGAGATCACGAACCGATCAATGTTAGACCAATATTGAAAACCTGAAAGCACTGAACAGTTGTTTCGTCCTAGTATGGAACTCGTGTTGTTGTCGTCATCCTTTCAACTTACTAACTTATCATTATTTACACTACTTTAAACGTGTTTCTGTTGAATGCTACCGATTGCACTGATGTAAAATGTCATAATTCCAATCTTTATATGTTAGAATTTTCAGTTTGGTTTTGTTTTCTCTTTCACATATATATTTATGAATGTATTAAGCTTGTTTTTCTTTTTCACAAAAACCTTTTTTCCACACAGAGCAATTGCTCAAAATGATACTGTCCCATTGTCAGAAATTAATTCACCTAGATATTTGATCAAATTATTGGAATTAGTATTTGATGCTTTATTTATGCAAGCTAGAGCATGTCTTCTTGTTTTACGTACCTTGAATGGAGCTAAACAGGTGATAATTTTTTTTCTCGGTTTTCTTGCATTTTTTTGTTGGTTATCATTCATTTGGTTTATTTTAAATTTTATTTTACAAATTATTGATTGATGTCAAAGTTATATTATAACGGGAGAATAGGGATTTCATCGATGCTACGCTAGATACTAGGTATTCACCCACATGAGACACATTCTTGAATTCCAATCACCGATCAGTTACTAATAATAGCAATGGATAACGGTATAAATCTGGAGTGAAAACAGGGAAGACGCAAAGCCGTAGTTTACAAGATAAAACAATATATTATGTCTGTGACTTATACAGTTATGTCTGTTTATACTCAATAGCCAATCATGCCTTATGCTTGATAGACATATCACTTTCACACCTGGTTAACTATTGTATCTCGTTGATAAGTTGTGTAAGTTTTGTTGCATCCCACTTTTATTCAGTCGCAATCGGAAAATGAGGTTCTTTATCGAAGAAAAATATTTATGGTGAATAGAGCTGGGGTTTCGCAACTGAATAACTCGATTCTACAGATGGCGGTTTAATAAACTGTTATTATTTCTAATTATGTCACAACTGAGCATTCATTACAAATTTTATTAATCTCATTTGATAACGATTTATAGCCTCATCAGCTGATTTATAATTTCTTATCTAGGATCCTATGTTCAACATTTCATCATTTCTCACTTGTGTTGATTCCATTATATTCAAACAATTCTGTTTCAAGATATGAATATTTTAGTGTCTTATTGTTTACATAAATTAGTTTCAATACACTGTTGATCATATAAACAATCTTTGTTGATTATTTTCGCTTAGCATCCTTAAATACTTATTTTTATGCCATTCTTTCTCTTGCCAAGAAACATGTCAGGTTTTCAACAGAATTACAAGGTTTAACTACTCATTATATCTGGTCTTGTGTGCAATATGAAGTAAGTAAATAGCCGAATCATTTTCTTTTTGATCTGATTTTTGTCAGGTATGATATAAGAGGTTAAATAAAGCAGTAATAAATGAAAGCTTATATATGCGATTTGTACAATGAATGCACTATTTATATAGTGTAGAAAATAAATAACTGGGATCGTTTAGAGTATGATTTTAAGCTGTTTCAATGCGTTATTTACCCGTAGTTTCTTCAAATTTTCAGTGTCCACTATTTAAACAAGTATAATCAACAAACAGAAAAAAAAGACATTTTTAGTCAACTGACTACTGTTACAAAAAAATTAAATGGAATAACAGGTTAATTCGAATAATTATCTTAAATCCAAGTTAGTGATTTCTCAATCACCAGCATAGATTATGGCTATCATGTTGTTACAACATTTTGCACAGATAATACCACATTAGGAGATAGTTTTGTTGAGCGCTCAGAGGCAGTTGCCATGGGACCTTGAACCCTGCGTTTGCTTCAGGTTGGTATTCATCACAATAGGTTGTATCCACCATCTCGTATTAATTGTTTCTTCTTATTGAATTTAAATCCGAATCATTCAATGTCACAGTAAAATACATTATATGTTGGCGTTCATGCAATATTAAGTCAGTTGAGTAAATGGCCAAATTACAACTTAATTAGTAAGATTGAATATCTGTAATGAGTAGGCAGATAATTTTATCATTTTAAAACTCACTTCAATTGAAAACGTTTCTTATATTCCGGATCTCTTAGTTTTGGAAAACTTTAACTTTATCAATAAACTATTTGGTATTCAAGATACAGTTGTTCACATCATTTTCCATAAATTACACAATCAGTCAATAACAACGTAGAACTTCGTACGTACGTGCACAATAATCGTGCTTATTTCATTATTCTATTTTCTGTTATAGGTTTATTGTATTTTATTAACACATTTAAATAATATTTCACCAAGCGAATTAAATGAATTATCACTTTCATCAAATAAAAATGGTTTGCTTAAATTACAAGCACGAACTGGTAGAAACAGTATTGTTAGTGGAGGGGATATTACACCAGGAAGCGATAATTCCAGTGCTTCATTAGATCTGACAAAAGTGGATTTAAATGCATTAATGGGTCGTAAACGTATTGGAGCATTTAATTTTCCATCAATAACTACAAGTTCAAGTAATAGTAACAGTACTGCTGCTTCTTCTACTACCACTGCTGCCAATACTATTAATGCTAATTCTACCATTACTACTCCTGGAAATACTACTAATACACGAGATTCTCAGTCTGTTATTGGCACAATCTCAGGAAATGTTACGTCGAACCATATTGGTAATATTGGAAGTGGAAACTTCATTACTAATACAACTGCTGCTACTAATCAAGGTCAAAGTAATGCGCCATTATTTAGCTTTTCTAATTCATCACATTATCTTGGAATATCTACATATTTATCAGAAAGTCGTGCAATGGTAAGTCTACAAAGTGCATTGGGTTACTGTAATAACAGTTTAACTAAAACGGTTCACAAGAGTGATTCGAACGTGTGGTATGTTAAGTAATATTAGTGTCTGTTAGGAAAAATTCAAAAACCTAACATGCTTTTTGAGCAGTTAATTACATATCAGTAACTTAGTGAAAAACTCTCTCAAATTTGAATCACTTGTTTCTGAGTTCAACTTTTATTGTAAATATCAATGCTGTAGTCCAGATGTATCCAGTTGATAAATCAGAAATAAGACGAAATGTACTGTCTAGTTTACACTGCTATCTACTATACGAACCATTGTAAATGTTTGTTTTTAACTTATATCAAAATTCATATGGTTTTGTTTTCTCCATAAACACTAAATCAATTGTTAATTCATAACAATTGATTAATAATTTTAATAGTTGAGATCATGAGTCAGTTAAAACTAGACCACCATAGAAAACCTGGAAGCACTGGACGGCTGTTTTTCCACGGTGATCTAGCTTCAACTGACTCATGATCTAAACTATTAAAATTACTACAATCTCCACAAAATCCCTTCTGATTAATAATTCTTTGAAATCTGTAATTATGTAACTAGAATTTTATCTGTATTATTCCATGTTGTTTAAATGTTGGTCCATTCTTATTAGACAACAATGTAACTCAAATGCTAATTATTTGTAATGTATTAAATGAAATTTTATCAACAATAATCAATACTGAAAATACATGATAAAAGGTTATCAAGATTCATTCATTTGTAGATAGTAAACATGTCATGTGATAATAAGCACATTACATTTGAGCATCTTATTGTTCTGTATGTATTATACTGCTTCAAAGATACAGTGTTCATTATTCTCAACATGAAAAAAAATATAAATTAGTTGAAATGATCTATATTTAATTGTCTTGTATAGGTTCATTGATTGGTAATAAATAGTAACATTAGTATCAATTCTATTTGATATGAATGTTAGTTTCTGAAAACTCTAGGATTCGATTTAGTGTTAGGCGATTAAAAACAGTTCGTAAGATACCTTGGACCTAGGTTTCGTGCTAGCTGGAACTCATCATCAAGGCTTATTTGCAATTTTGAGGAAAATCGTACTTTCTGTTTGGTTTAACTCAGGTTACCTAGTTTCAAAGACTTAGATTTACTGGGGTCATAATTGAAGTCCTAGATTAGACTGAGTTATATGCATTAATTAATCACTGGATAGTGGCCAGTATTATGTGTATCTAGTCTTTCGTTTAATGCTCGAAATAATAAGCTCTCCGTCTATCATGAAAATCAATCCCATCACAATAATCTTTACTTTTTAATGCATTAAAATGGTTGTTTCTCAAGATGCTTTATTATAAGTAGTAAAGATAAACATAACTTTCACGAATTCTACAGACTTGTTTAATTCACAAAACCAATAAATTAAAATTTATTCTCAATTTTTACTGTTAACGGATTGTTTGCATTTAATTAAAAAACATTGAAGCAAACTTAGGTGAAGATTATGAAACCTGAAAGTTGTACCTCGTATCTTAAGATGAATATTTCTTAAGAGTCCCTGAATAAAGCAGGAAAATATAGATTAGCTACTACCTACACATTAGAGTACTAGCCTGTGAGATAGTCTTTCTACTCGAACACCAGTAGTTGAGTTAAAGGTCATGGGACACTGTCACCAGAATTAATATCATCAACTGTCGTTCGTTAGGGTTGTCCACTTTCCCTATTTTTATTTGAATTTACTATGGATATTTATTTTGAAATAACACTTTTGTCGTCTGACTTTTCTGGAACTGATCTCGTACAAGGCGATTCACGTGTTATGGACTTAAAATACCTATATGACAGTCTTGCTTGGTGAAGACGCTGACAGAATTCAAGGTCTCGTGATCGCCTTGGTCAATTGTGCTAGGATGTTTGACATGCTTTTCTCTCCCTCCAAGTCCAAAATGTCTCTTCGGGATTGATGTGCCTATTCCTAAACTGATGATAGATAATAAAGTAATTGAACGCAGCAACCGCGTCACTTCTTTGGAAGTTTCATTATGTCTGATGAGCTAATATCAAATGAAATTTCGACACGGATTAAAGAAGCGCGATTGGGTTTTTCCAAATTACGTTATTGTGGTGTCGGCGAGATATATCTGACAACTGAAAGACGGGTTTACTGCGCAGCAGTTCATTCTGTTCTTTATTCATGTGATACATGACCGACCTTTAAAAATCCTACTAATCTAACATTTTTCTTGATAATTTTAAATTCCCACGCCAATGTGGTCCGGTAACTTGAACCGATGCATATATATATGGCAGGCTCCACGTTGCTGCCTAGTTTCAGCTCATCAACTAAATGGAACACCAACTATATAGTTCAATCAAACAAAACCTTTTTAATTCATAGTTCTTAATCTACATTTATTTATCCAAAATCTTTAACTTGACTATTTTCTATTTTGATTTGTTTTTTCTAATCAGTCAGGTTTACCAGGTGTTGAGACTCAATCTGGACAAAATCTCACAGAGAAATCAGCTCCAATTTACCCGTTAGCTTGTCGACCATCTGGTGATAATATATTAAGTGTATACAAAATGGTTATGGAATTCATTGAAGCTGTTGAATGGGAAATGATCAAATATACTGAATTTTCTGATCTACATTCTGTGTCCTCTACTCCTTCGTAAGTTTGAATTATTGTTCTTCTACATTATATTAGTTTTGCACTAATTGGTGGTCTGTTCTTTTATATAGATGTATCTTTTTGATTGATAGAAATAAGGTAATGAGTCTAAAGGGGATTAGGCAACGGAACACCTGGATGAACATCTGTATAGCAGGGAATATCTGCTTGACTGTCAAAGAGGAAGGTCTTCTGCCCGAAAGCTTATTCAATATTATTTAGCAGTTTCAAAAATTTTTTATTGAAGTTAGAAGATAAGCATAGTTTACAAGTCTACGACAACTAATGGAGCAATCGATTTTCTAATACAAATACTAGGTGTATATTGTTCTGCAAAGATAATAAGCTAACTACTGAAGTGGTGAAATATCGTAGGGTGAATTTGTTCAAATATGCATAATGTATGTCCAATTACCGTATACTGACTGTAATAGGAGTACATTAGAAACCGTTTGAGGGTTTTCAAAGCAAAATCATGACAGCAATTCATGGTCTCTTTGAGTGTTGATGAGAGATCCTTAGACTACTGATAGATTATTGAGTTATAATATGTGAAATAAATGTAATCATTGGTTGAAGATTTTTGATCACATAGACTAAATTCAATCTTAATTATATAGTTGTAGTCCATCTTTACCAATTTCTTTATCTTCTGAATGTTCTAGTATTCAATTGCTTCATTTGTTTTTAGTCCACATTTTTGTTTACGTTAATTCCAAAAGGTTCGGTTGTGATACCCAATATCCGAGATTGTGTACTAATACATTATCTTTCTATACGCGAACCTGACTACTCCGAAGAAAATACGAAGAGTGAGAAAAGAATGATACATTTTTGAAATGATGTAACTGTCTCTGAACTAATAATCAAGTGTTTAAAAAAAATCAGAATGCTTCTGTAACCTAATCAATATGGGGCGATTAAATGGTTAACTCCATGTTGCACCTCGTAATCTCTAAAAAATATTTTTCTAATGTTTTTTTTATTTCACTTTCAGTGATACAGGCAATGATTACCGTCAACAATGTCAATTACGTACATTACTCAAAAGTTTCATTGAAACTATTTATCTACCTGGAAAACTTTCTTCTTTACGTAATAAACTTCAGAAATCACTTAATTGTAAGTTTACTGTTTTCATATTGTTCTTGTGCCAGTGTAAGTTGATTCAATTTCTTGTGATATTCTTGTTATATATAATACTTAATCGATAGATCTGAATCAGGAATGAAGGAGTAGACAAATATAATATTGGTCATTATTTAACAATCAATGAATTCTAAATATCTCAGTTCTGACAGGAGTTCAGTCAACGCCCAACTGACTCATTGGTGACATCTCGAAATGTGAAGCTAAGTGATGCAGGCTTAAATCAGTTCCTTCAAGTTCACTGACCTGTGCTAACTAACACAAAATTGGAGGTTCAAGGTTTTCTTCTAACCATCTAATACCTTACTTTACTTGGTTTTACAATGTTTTTGTCAGTCGTTAAGCCAATATGACACAGTCATTTTAGAAGGACACCACAACACGTAACACGGCTAATTTTTATCAGTAAGCATCAAGCAAACGCTTAGATACTCATGAAATATGCTTCGAACTCTTTCATGAATGACAAGCATATATACATGTAATTTTACGTGGTTTCTTATTTTGCATTCATTGGAAGGAAAAGTATCAACATGCTCTTTTGGTTGTCACCGCTAAAATTTTTCAAACCAATCTTCTCTACGTTAAATCAACCATTCTATCGATATTTTGAGATTAATCCCAAGTTGTGATTGATACCTATATAACCACTGTAGTATGCCGGGGCTACATACAGACTTTCATGATATTATCTTAGCAAATTACTCACTCGGAAAGTGATCAGACTAATATTGTATGGTCTACAGTAAAATATAAACTCGTTTGATTTTCTGCAAACGTTAGTATTTCAAAGAACTAATTATTTAATTGTGGAGAGTCCGTCTGGTTTCATTTATTTCTAAGAGTAATAGTGAAAGAGCTGGAGTTGAACTTCCATCAGAGGCATGTTAGCAGTTATCATTACTCTGTTTAGTGATGTTTATTATTGATGGACTTAAAAGGGAAGCTAGGTGAGTAGTGATTTTTTTCAACCTGAGATCGTGACTGCACAAAGAATAACTGGTTGGTATCTGATATGAATCACCTTTTCGTGAGTAGTTTCAGATATGATAACTCTATACTTTAAGAACCTTACCATAAACACCAGAAGTCTATGATGAAACATAGTGTTTTGTTTTAAGGATCGATTTTTCTAACCTCTTTATGTTGTGGTAAGGCAGTATCGTTTGAGAGTTTGGTCATTTATGAGGTAAACCTTACTTTCCAACATACCTCAGTATATAATTCATTGAGATTCCTCCTTCGGGTCTTAAATTCAGTGCTTTTGTTCTCATCGATCTCTAAACAAATCTTTGAACCTTAAAGAACAAGTGTTCCAGCTGATGTACCCCGCCTAGTTCGTCAAAAAAACCAACCTTGACCATCGCGTCAAGGAAGCAGCTAAAAGCTAAGAATTCAATACTGAGTTTAGTTTTATTTTGTCTGAACTTTAAAGAATCATTGGATCTTCTAAAACTCATTTGTGTTCTAAACTCGGATTTAATATTTTTTTAACTGTCACAGCGCCAGACGTTTTAACATCTGTTGTATCTCAACAAACTGAACGTGAACTGAATCTTAATAGACCGATTCTTTTAGTAAGTACTTTCTCATTCTATTCAACATTGTTTTCGCTGTATTTTTTTTTCGATCACGAACATATTCATATGTATTACATAAACTAAATTTTATATTGCACTCATTAAACGATTAGATGCATGATATTTTCCGATTAATTGTGAACAATATGATTTTAAGTTGTCTAAATAAACTCAAATTGACTTTCATCGAATCGCCATTTAGTTATTCAATTATCTGACTTTCAACAAGCTTAAGTTCACTATTGCGTTAAGCGTATCTTATTCATTTGTGAATATAAACCCAACCATGTAACTATTTTCACCACTTCATCGAAGGATCTATTGAAAGTACTGTGTGAACCTGACCAAAGTCTATATTACATTGTTTTGCAACAAATGCAAAGGATGGGACAAATATATCTTGCAAGTTACATATATCTGACTATCTATTCATCTTTCTGGAAAGTTCAATTAATTACCGTTTATTTTTTAGCTAGGCAATGCACAGTATTTAAGTCATGTGTTTCTTACTAAAAATTTACTAGATATCATGATGAAAACTGTAAACCATTGAAAACTGAGAACATTTGACAGTTATTTTGTCTTAGTTTGCAACTCTTCAGGCAATGGAACACTCATGATACTATATAGGATCAAGTTTAAGACTTTCAGATCTCGGTGTGTGAGGTTGACCCTATAGGCTAAGCCGTGTAAGTAGGTGCAGACTACCTGGTTGTGATCTGCGCAGTTGTCGTAACCAATTGCTGGAAATATTGACTGATATCGATCAAAATAGGTCGCAATGACGTGTAACCCTTGAATAATATTTTCTATGCTTTACATATCTTACTATCACTGACATTGTTGCTACTTCTGTTACTCTGGTTTTTCTCTTCACAGTTTTATTTTTGTACTAATGTCTTGTGGTAACTTAAACTGATTCAAGTGTGTCAGTTTTTCCAGTCGTTATTACTGACTAACTGACTGAGCCTATAAAATACTAATAGTAACATGTTCATACCACAAACTTTGGTGTCTTTAGCTTGCTTTTCGATAAAGTTTTTGGCACGTGTCTGCTAAGGATTCTCATGTTTCACCGAAACTCCTATCTAGTGTTCGATAATTCCCCATTTGATATAAATCGTCATGAAAAAAAACTCAGCTTCAACTAGTTTCCTGATTGTTAGTGAACACGATGAGCTTCAACCTAATACGATAAAATAGTGGTCACCTACTTTCAAATATTCCTTATTTTTTTGAATACTTTATGAATAATTATCAGTATAGTTTACTGTAAATTTTTGAATAATGGTGTTAGTGAAATATCTTTCACTTAATATTGGTGTTTGTTTTGTGACAACCTAGATATTTTATATGAAACTGTGATAATACTGAAAATGTTTACTTTCTTTTTTTTTATTATATAAATAGATCGTTTACGTCGTGGATCAGTGTTTAAATGAAGTAAGAAAAATGTGTATCGCTTTACCAGAATTTGCAAGTGGTTGTCTACACATTGGTCTAACAATTTTAGAAGATTTTATCACTGCTATATGGAGGATTTATAAAAGTAGGTTGTAGTTGTAAATCACTCAGTTATAGAATGATTTGTATAAATTTATGTACAGCTGATTAGAATCAAAACACTGTGATATATATATATATATATATATATATATATATATATATATATATATATATATATATATAATTTTAGTTTGTGAATTAGTACTAAAGCTTAAAGCTGCCAAACTAAGACAATATAGCAATCCATGAAGTCATTGACTGTTGGTCTGAATCATATCAGATTGTAGTGTACACGATAATCGTGAGCAATCTTTGGGGAATTCAGTTGGTGACGTGACTTGAAACCAGTTTCAGTGAATTAGTTACATTTATTCTCTGTTATCTCGTAAATTCCATTGGTTACTTTTTTGAATTGTATTTTTTGTTTGAATTTTCTAACCATCATATTGCTTTACATTAATTGATAATTGATTCGCTACCATCATGTTTTTCTAGTTCTCAATACTGATCAAATTCCACTGATAACTTCGCGATATGATCACTAGTCTAATTGAATCAATATCACTTGCACCATGTTTTAATATTTAGTGACTGGAGGTAGTCAGCAGGGAACTCTCCATTCATTAATTAATCAGTTGTAAATACCTCAGTCCGATTGAAGAGCAGTCACAACACAAAATACTCAATAGTATTATTTGAAACTGTGGGACTAGGTGATATCAGTTCGAATTTATCAAGGAGAATCAGTTTCTTCGAGATTGTAGGTATGGCTTCCTGACAAGTTTTAGTTTGCTCCAAGCCTAGATCAAGAGTTTGCTGCAAACTGTCTCCAATCAGCTCACATTATATCACTTCTACATCATTGCAATTCGTCTTGTTAGTTCTTTTTTCACTATGCTGGTGTATTACGTTATCTCTAGGTTCTCTTATGTTGTCGATGACTAAACTGTTGATCTGATAACATAAAACTGAGACAAGACGAAAAATACCCAGTTTAACCTAGTCAAACAGTTAATTGTTATATTAACCAACAACAATAAAGTTACAGTTTACTAAATCAACAAAATACAAAGCAATTGTATCAAGAAAAATCACAGCTACTCATCAATAAAATATATTTGTCTCATGTAAATCTCACAAATGGTTCCTATGTCAAGAGAAATAGTTTTAAAGCTAGTCGAGCTTGTCAATCAATATTGACTTCAATAGAGTAATGAGATGACGGAGTTGATCTGAAAAATGTGATACATTTATGGTATATATTTCGAACAAACTGGTCTCATATGTACTTGTCAGGACATTTTGTATGGAAATTAATAAACGTCAATTAAATGAAAGTTCAAGTAAAAAATGTTTCTCTCCCCTTTGTTACCTTTTTTGCTTGAACTTTCATTCAATTGACCTTTATTAATTCTCATATAAAATGTCCTGACAAGTATATGTGTGACCAGATTGTTCGAAATGTATGGCGCCAATACATCAAAATTTATAAAAAGGATTAATTGCTTTAAACTCAATATTGAGTTGTGTGTCACTCATCATATTGTTATATTTTCCAAGACCAATACTAAAATAACTCGCAGAATACACTACTTTTCATTCTTTTTTTTTGTTTCATTTTATATTTATGAAAACGTAAAAGTCTCACATATACTCCATGTAAATTAAAACTGGAGGTAGTTTAATACACATTATCGAATTTGGAATTCATTCACAACCTTTGTTTTTTCATTTTTTTCATCATTAAAAATCATATTATGGGGGCGACAAGATGGGGTGGTACGGGATTATGATCAATTGTTCCTTATGCTACATTGAGGTCTTCCTAAAAAGTTTTTTTCTGTTTATCTTCTTTATTTGAATGATAAGTAGAGAATTTTATAATCTGTTTACTTTATTTGTCTAACAAACATGTGAATATATATGTATAATAGGTATATACCTGATGTCTGTATGCAAGTTGATTAAATCTGTCGTTCTGTTACTTTCTACTGAACAACAATTGCATGCTAGTAGTATATATATAGTCAGTAGTACTAGACGAACTAGAGTTGTATTGTTAGTTTTTGTTTTCTATTAACTGAAGTGATTTTTTTATCTATATGTATGTATTATAAAGAAAAATGAAACAGGCAGGTAGTATAGTCGCCTTCCTTTATCTTTCTGAATGTTGTTTTTTTTGTTTCTCAATAAAAGAAACTTATTCGTGTTCATGTGTGTGTGTGTGTGTAAATTTTCACTGATATCATTTTATTAGAATAAGTTTGCTTTTTTTAAACAAAAAGGTGGTCTAGCCTAGATCGACTCATAATTTTAACTGTGAAAATTATATTTATATTGATAATTGTAACTTTAGGTTGATGAGAAACTCTTGAAATAGACTGATGGATTCATTTTATTCTACAAACCTTGTTGTTCTTTCTGTTTAAATTTATCAAGAGATTTGATTGTATAAAAAGTTATATTGAAACTTAGAGAAGAACCAACGATGGAAAGGAATTCATAATATCATATAGTGTCTTACATTTAACATAGCTTAGTGTTTACTTGTCTTCACTCACTGGCTAATCACATCTTAATTCCAATAGCAAGTTGACTTAAACTAACTAAACTTTCAGAATCTGTGTCAACATAAAACACTGTACAAAAGGATCTGATTGTACACTTTCTAAACTATATTAATTGGTAATATCTATCTATGATCCATATAGTTTTGTTAAGACTTGTAAAACTTTGTCATTTCAAATGACGGCGAACAGTGTTGACCCGTATAACTTTTTAACTGTTATCATTTTTGTTCAATGAAAACAACTCGACCGTACAGTAGTTTAGTCTAAATTACTTATCATTTTAATTCGTACATATTCGTTACATATTAATTTAGTCGTTTATATTATTTCAAACTGTTTGATTTGTCTATTAAAACAATTCTAAGTGTTGTTTCAATTAAATGAGTTCTTTATTATTTTTTATTTTATTGGCACTCTAGATATAGGTGAACTTGAAACAGGTCTTGCTTTGCCAAGTTCTGAATGGTCAAAAGATGATGATGTTAGTCGATTTTGGAAGTAAGTTTTTAATTCTTTTTGAGCAGATTAGTTACATTATTATATCGTTATGTATTTTTAAGGAAGTTTACATTCTTGTTATAACTACAGTTCTATTACTAATACTTGTTAACTGATAACCATTGGAATTTCTACGACACAAACAATGAGTATGGAGGATTGGTGCAAATGCAAATTTTATTGATCATCCAAAACACTTTATTTTTAACCAAAAATACACTTTTGTATACTGATTTGTTGCACACGCCTAGTGATATCACATATGGGAAAAAACATGTTAAATGTAGTTCACACTTAATTGACACAGAGAATGTAAATCTTACGCTGAAAAACGAAAACTAATTTTACACTGAAACTATTAAGATTTACCTCACTTTTTTCATCTGTCTTACTAATCATGGATTGATTTCGGCTAGAGATATCTGTTTATAACTTGAAAGTCATTGATTAACTGTTTTGTGAAAGTTTGAAACTGCTCTCAGTAGTTCGGATCAACAATCTTGTCAGAGATGGATACTTGAACCAGATAATTTATCTTTGATCCAAACTATCTTCGAGTTGAAAAATCTTCATGATTATCCTACCAATTATTTTATGATATAACCTAAGAGGAGAGGGCTTGTATTACTTCGAAAATAATCCATTATTGTTTGAACGTACTTTACAAATTACCAATTATCTTAAGTACTGGAGTTAAAACTATTTAGTTTATTGACTGATGTCAACTTTATTCGAATGGAATAATAATAATGACTTAAGGATTAAAGTACCTGACTATCAAAATTAAGTCCCTAGTTCAAATCCACTTCCAATTACTGCAATTTGAACAGCCGGGTGGTATCATTAATATTTACACAAGAGTATAAGCATGTATTTGGTAGATAAATTATTATTTGGATTATGTTAATAACTACTATACAATTTAAGTATCAATGCCAAGGTTGAACTTGATAGTTTCAAACAAACTGATCATTGGGTACTTACTTACTTACGCCTGTTACTCCTAGTGGAGGAGCATAGGCCACCCATCAGCACTCTTCATCCAACCCTGTCTTGTGCAATCCTTTCCAGCTCTTTCCATTTGTTATTCATCCTTTTCATATCTGCCTCTTTCCCGACGTAATGTGTTCTTTGGCCTTCCTCTTTTCCGCTTGCTCTCAGGATTCCAAGTTAGGACTTGCCTTGTGATGCAGTTTGATGATTTGCGTAATGTATATCCTATCCATTTCTATCGTCTTTTCCTAATTTCCTCTTCAGCTGGAAGCTGATTCGTTCTCTCCCACAGAAGGCTGTTGCTGATGGTATCCAGCTAATAGATGTTGGGTATCTTGCGTAGACAACTATTTATAAATACTTATACCTTTTTGATGATGGTTTTATTCGTTCTCTAAGTTTCAGTTGCTTACATTAGAACTGTCTTGACGTTCGTATTGAAGATCCTGACTTTGATACTGGTTGACAGTTGTTTTGAGTTCCATATGTTCTTCAATTGTAGGAATGCGGCCCTTGCTAATCATTGAGTAGAAAGTTAATAATAAATGTATTTTTCGTTATATCTTGATGAGTGGAAAATAGTATTTTTGACATTTCGTGATTTAATGTAAGCCACTTCTTCAGAGTAAATAAATTACTGATATCGGTTATCATTGGGATATAGATATTATTACAATACATTTGGTTATTGTTGTCTTGTTGTAGTATAGTTTATATTAATTAGTTACTAAAAAGTAACTCATATACAATTTTCATTTCACTTTTCGTTTCTTTTTTTTTTTGCAATAGAAAATTCCCATCATGGCAACGTATGGCTACACATGAAGCACGTTTATTAGCTAATAATACAATAATGGAGAAATCATTGGCTAAGAAAAAAACACACGAAACAAATTATAATCATGATAATAAAATAATGAATACAAATTCATTTAATGATATACAAATAAAACGATTAGAAGAAAAAGAAGAAATTGAAAAATTAAATTCTAAAGAGAAAATAAATGAAAGTGATACAATTATTAAACCAGTTTGTGCAATTGCTTTAGGCTTATATAATAATGATACAATTGGTTGTAATAATATTAATATACCAAGTATAATACCATTTGCTAATGGATTAAATAATAATTCCGATAATATAGATGATGCAGAGAGAGGTTTAGAATATATGGTATGTTATAATCAATGGAACTACTTTGTTTGTTTGTTCTTCTTTTTTTTTTGTCTTTTTGAAGTCGTTTTTCTTTTTTTTTCATTTTATAAAAGTGAAAAATGATTATCATCATAAACTAATGTGAGGTGGATTGAACTCTTTTGAAAAATCTAAGTAGATTATATATGGATCTTGTTTGAATTATATAAAACTTTTCAAAATGTTGCTTCAGGATTGCGTTGCATCGACACCCGAACTAGTGATAGGAAGTGAAGTAGTTGAGCGTGTCGACCGCTTCACTTATCTTGGAAGTCTCATCAGCCCTTGTGGTCTGGTGTGTGACGAAATCTCAGCACGGATACAAAAGGCTCGACTAGCTTTTGCCAACTTGCGTCATTTGTGGCGTAGGTGAGATATCCGTCTATCAACCAAAGGACGTGTTTACTGCGCAGCAGTTCATTCCGTCCTACTTTATGGCAGTGAAACATGGCCAGTAAGAGTAGAGGATATTCGTAGGTTACTAGTATTTGATCACAGGTGTCTTCGAAACATTGCTCGTATATCCTGGGACCACCGAGTAAGTAACTCAGTTGTTAGGAAACGGGTACTAGGTAAGGATGGCAAATCAATTGCTGAAGTAGTGAAACTTAATCAGTTGAGATGGCTGGGACATATGTTGCGCATGCCCGACCACCGACTCCCCCGACACGCGATGTTTTTTGATGTAGGAGTAGGATGGAAGAAAGCTAGGGGCGGCCAGAACAAAACATGGCACAAATCCATCAAGCCACTGACAAGTGAACTGAGCCATGTTGGTAGGTGTAGACTACTTGGTTGGGGACCGCGAGATGATAACAACCGATGGTTAGAGACCTTGAATGACATGGCTCAAAATCGTTTGCAATGGCGCAGGTGCATCCGTTCTCTGTGTTCTCTCAAACTCTAATCTTCTGAATTTTTCATGTCCTTTATTTTCTTTCCGAATCTATTCCACTTGACTATACTCCTTAAATAACATCATTAAACCTTAATGTTCCCTATCACTACTAATACTTTCACTACCTCTACTACTACGGGATTTGAATCGATAACTGAATCTCTGTGCTAATGTGGTATGGCAACTCGAACTGATGTACGTACATACGAAGTTCCACGTTGTTACTGACTGAATGACTTTCAGATGTATACACTCAATGGGTGTAATAATTCAGTAGTTAAGAGGATTGACTACTAGATCATATATTTGAACCTCGTTCCACTTGTAGCAAATAGTACTATTGTACCCTTACATGATTTATTCTTACTTTTGAACAAACAACTTAATCGAATCTTTTTAAGTTATTATGTATACATATATTTTACCTTGACAATTACTCACTTGTTTAGTTAATCGTTTTTCTGTGTATATTTCTGTGTTCATGTTTGTTTATCACTTATTCCATTCTTCACATATCTTTTAGCTTGCTTTTCCTGTCTAAGTATAAGTGTTGAGTCACGCTTCATAAAATTTAGTAGTCTAGGTAACCTTTCTCTATGTTCCACTCCCAACAGTCAGTTGAAATAGATGAATACCTGAAATAACTTCTGTTAACTCAATTTGTATTTGACTTCTATTACCACCGTTGCTCAACGGAGTCTGTCTAAATATAATATGTCAAATTAAACAGGGAATGTATATCCCATGATTCATTTGTTTGTTCAGTCTGTCTAATTGGTTTGTTGGAGGACAAGCTTGCTTGCGATAAACCTTATCTAATAATACTTTGTGTTGTGACCTAATTATTATTACATTGAAGTGAAACGCAATCGAAAAGATGTTTGCGTCAATTAACAGTACGGAGATAGTCCGGATAAATTGATAATAAGGAGCTCACAATCGGATACTAAACAATTCACACGTGAGATTGAAGTTCCTGGGTTCAGTCCCGCATACAGGTGCGTGGACACGCACTGATGAGAAGTCCCATACTGGCACGAAATGGATGTCCAGTGCCTCCAGGTTTTCAGTAGTGCTTTGGCTTAGGTCGGTTATTTATCTCAACCATGAAAGTTCCCGAAACCTTCACAACCCATTAGTGACAATTGCCTTCAGTCTTGACAATCAAGTACCACTACTAGTTGTCTGACTTAGGATGTGGCTCGAGCCAAGTAGGTTTATCTGGTTAATCGGTAAATAAAACAGTGAGTGTGCACTCAAAAACTCGTATGCGACCAAATCACCGATGATTTCCATGTCTTGCAGCATGCTTGCTTACGCCTGCTACTCCCAATGGAAAATACGATGCCGGCCAGTATTCTTCAACTCACTCTGTCCTGGGCCTTCCTTTCTAGTTCTGTCCAATTCTTGTTCATTCTTCTCATGTCTGTTTCCATTTCTTGGCGTAATGTGTTCTTTGGTCTTTCTCTTTTCCTTTGACCTTGAGGATTCCATGTGAGGGCTTGCCAAGTGACGCAGTTGGGTGCTTTCCTCAATGTGTGTCCTATCCACTTCCAGCGCTTCTTCTTGATTTCTTCCTCCGCCTTGCAGTATACACGATACCTTAATTTTATTTTTTAGGTTTTCTTCGTTTTCTTTACTCTAGCTGTTACTACTTATTTAATATAGGGAATTGTAGAACTTGTTAAATTTTTTAGTTTTACAGTACTCTTTAGCAGTAATTCTTAAAGTTCTAGTGAGATGCAGTGACCAGTGAATTCCAACCATGTAGAGTGTGAGATAAATATCGCCACATTCATTGGTCACGAATTGATTGGCGTTATCATTGTAAACCTCTCGACTTCAACTATGTCTTGTGAAGGTTAAGTCATCATATCGTAGTCGGCAGGTTCTAGGTCTGACCTCCGTCATGAATATGAACCGTTTACAAGTCCCATACTTGAACGAAATAGTTGTTTAATACCTCCTGGTTTTCAAACAATTGTCTAACTCAAGCCAGCCTCTTGATGTATAACTGCTTTTTGAATAGTACTTGACTAATTTTCATTTAAGCGTTTGGATGGTGATATATTGCACCTAACCCTCAGATTTAAAATGTAAACCACAACCGAGTACATTAACCTATACCTAGTAAATTAATTATATTATAATTAGTAATATTAGTATTTTAACTAACTCTCATTTTTATAATACGGTGCTGTAAATGAGTAACTATTATTGTGTCTAACTTGTTGAATGTGTATTCACTGCTATTTTATACATATTTATTTTTGTACAAAAAAATTTACAGCGTTTACATGGAATAATTCATGAACGTGAAGCGACAAGATTAGCTGTTGCTGAAACTGACCAATTAATTCATATGATAAGACATGAACTACCCGAATGTGAGAAAAAATCTGATCAAATTTTACCTACATTACGAAATATTCAATTAATTAAAGCATTGGGTCGATTAACTGAATCATTGGTAAGTTAGTCAAATTAGACAAAGTAATCTATTTTAAAATTATTAGACTTGGTAATTTACAGATAAATATAAGTAAGTGAGATGTCTATCTAGTGACACAAAGGGGCTAGCAAACTTTACATCTATTCCCTCTATGAAAATAGAAAACATGTGTTGACTGGAGGTTTTAAAATCATAAATCTCTTTGAAGCATTACCCATGAATCATGGAACAGTCTACTAAGTAACTTGGGCTAAGCCACATTGAACCCAGGGTCTACGTTGATTATAACTAAAGTATAGAGAACATAAGACCTGAAGAAAATGTATATCATTTATCACATCTTTAATCACTCAATAAGTCTAGGCATCAAGTTAGTACTGTTGAATGTTACTCATTTACCATATATGGATTTATGTATTTGGTGATATTTACCGTCTAGACCAATCCCTAAGAAGTCGAAACGAGGCTTGTACTTGTGATCTATTTTTTAAAAGCTAGTTAGCATCATTAAATGTCATATTATGTCTACTTTATATATATCTAGGTCACAAACTTTTACGCAGTTTTTAAATTAATCCTTGATTTTCCCTTTTTTTAATAATGGCTAGACTTCTCTGAATACTTCCAAATATACATATTTTCTGTAAATAAGCTAGTTTTCTTGAAATAATTGTATGAAACATCGTGAAGCGTTATTAGTGCACACTTTTGGATGCGTCACAGAGTTTAACTCAATCACACGTATATACACATCGTTGACGAGTTCTAAGTGTAACTACTTATAACAACTCACTGTTTCCTAGTAGCGTACTATAATAACTTATCTATCTGCAGACATGTATTTTAAGTGACATTTTCATATAGACTGTATATTAATGTCAAAGTAAATGAAAACTTCTATCATTGAAAGATTTTAATGCTTTTAAATAATATGTTTCTCTTGCCCATAACCTCTTTATCTTATTTCTGCATTGTTAATTGTGTGATTGAACAAATTATCAAAGTTACTAAGTCATTTGACTCGTTGTGGGGTGTTTCCCAAATGTTGAGTTTTTTTTATCTTGTTACGAATTTTTAAATTTAATAGTTAAACATATAGATATATATACATCTTGATTATGATACAATTTAACTGTGTAGATTCATTAACAGTATAATATACAGCTGGTGACATTGAAAACGTTTACCTATAAAGAGTCATAAGAAAATATTGATTGAGATCATTAACGAATCACTGTTAGACTACCATTGAAAAGCTGGAAGCACTGGATGGCTGTTTCGTCCAACATGGAACTCATCAGTGTGCATTCACGATCCCACATGCGAGATAACAAACCGGGACCTTCGATCTCGCTCACGAGCGCTTAACCTCTAGCTGGCATCTAACAGTGTTAATGTCTAATTTCAATCGATTCATGATCTTGCACAACCCTTCTTGCATTGTCTTCAGTGTGTAACTGCCTCACACCAGATCGAAGGTTCAGAGTTCGAATCTTGCGTGAGGGATCGTGGATGTGCAATGCTGAGGAGTCCTATACTGAGACGAAATGGCCAGTGCTTCCAGGCTTTTATTAGTGATCTAACACTGATCCATTCATGATCTTAATCAAAACTAATCAATCTCCACAACCCTAAACTGATGATAAAAGTATTTAGCACTTTATTGTAGTAGTCAATTATTATTCCGTTAATACAACGAGAAGATAGTTTTTCAGAATTTTGTGTGATTATATTATCACCATACATTTTGAACAATAATCTAACCACATATTTATATGTTAAGACACTTGTTTAAAAAAAATACAAGTTCTAACTAAACTAATTGAAATATAGGAACAACTAAGGTAATAAGGAGAGATAATCTGAATCATACAACTCCAGATAATAAATTAATATTACTACCAACTAAAGTGTAATGTTTATTTGTTCCTGTCGACACATAGTTAGTGGTTTCAACGAACCTTAGCGTTGGTATGTGGTTGTAGAGATAGTTGAATGTTACTGAAATCACGGAACAACTTAAATTAGCAAGTTATTAGAAACATGAAAGCACTGGATAGCCGTTTTGCTCTAGATTGGAGCTCTTTAGCAATGCTCATCTAACACCATGTAATCGGAAATCGAAACCAAGTACTTCGGCTTTGAGCTCAAATACTTAACCTCTAGGGCACTGAGTTAGGATGTAGTAGTGCACAAGTCTAACTGCCATTAGTCCTATGTGTATTCATTCTAGACAACATTTTATAAAAGACGATCATATTTATATTTACATATTCATTTTTCTATTTTCCAATATGTACTTCTTTTTTTTTAGTGTTGGCTCTGTTATCGTGTACTGAATTTAGACACATGGACTCAAGGTTCAAAAAAATATCAAATAAAATCTTCTGTATCTATTAATATTAATAGAAGCGAATCAGTAGTTGATGGAATACGTACATCTTCTGATTATTATTATAATTCGTTTGTTTCTTATGCAAAAGAATTAAATCGTTTCTCAGAAGCATGTCTTTTAATGACTTATTTAGAAGTAAGAATACAGGCATATAACTATTTCGGTACATTACCTGATGGTGTTACCTATTGGTGTCCATTAGACGATGTTGATGTTGATAAATATGTGACAGATTTTCTTGGATATATTGAACAAGTTAAAGATTTATCGATACATACATTTAGTCGGCATAAATTTCGGTAAGTCGTACTGTAGTAAACATGAAAACTCATATGGGTAAAACCAATTTATTGTTTTGCTCATAATTACGCGTTACTGTCGTATAATATGAATACCATACATTAAATTCATTATTTGCACATCTTCCTTCAGTTGTCCTATCCATACTTCGTTCTTCCAATTCGATTATTATTCCGATTCCTCTCTCTTTCCCTCCCTTTTCTTTTTATTTCAATCTTCTGCTAACAGGCAGTCCACTTCCGATTGGTGCTAATTACTACTTATATCTGTCTGCATAAGTAGCATGCACCATGTGCTTCCTTAATATTAATTTATATTATTTTTTCCTGATTGGATAATGTACTGTTGTTCTTGTTGTATATTGTCTGTTTTGGCCATAAATACTAAGCTGATTGTAGGATTAGTAATACTGTTATTGGTGTATTCAAAACTACATGTGTTGTGACGCGCAGTGTTAGAGACTTCGTACTGATATACACTTTTTCTACACAAAATTCTGGCTACTAAAAATAAGAGATATAGAGGGAGAAAGAACGTTTATTTGGCTAAATTAAATCCATTGTATCTGTAGTCCTTTTTATATATTTATATATGTCGTATAACTTGCAAGTGAGAACTATTTTATAACCAATTACATCCACTTATGATTCGGCGTGTCTTCATTGGTTTACTGTCAAAGAACTTGTTTATTTAAATTCTAGGTGAATATAATGTTCTATAAATCTCAGGTGTTTCAATCTTTTTCAGTTGACTTGATTAGTTTTCGAATACATCAAAATTCTACCGAATTTGCTATTTTTGGGCATATTTACCCTAACTTGGTTTTGTCCCCTACTCTAGTATATGTTACTGTTTTTACATGTGTTGTTTTGAGCAACCTTCTCATACATGAGATCAACTGTATTAGCCAATCGAATCATAATATTTGTTCAAACTCATTTGTCAATGTAGATCTGACCCTCAGAAACTTTTTAGTCAATCAAATATATCTCACCTCACCCGCACAATTAATTTAAGTCTTGAACAGTAGTGTTCACGGGTCAGTATTTCTCATTCATCATCTTTCATTCAACAGGTCATATGATGCCAATAAAATTACAATGAAATCAAGTCTAAAACGTACAGATTTCACAGTGTAAAAATCTCTATCAGAGTTTCTAATTACTGACCTATTCAATTTCGATCTATTGCCTGAACGTTAATTTTATAATCAATTCAATAATCTAATATTATTTAATTGATCACCAAAGTTGGAAGACAAAAAAACTGAAGAAAAAAAATTTATTCATTGAATTCTACATTGATTCTTTTTTTTTTCTCCATTCAATATCGTGTCACAGTGATAAAGATTTATAAAAACATAATATAAAACCATCGTAACAATTTATTTCTATATTTCAACACTCTATCCTGTTTGTTTTTGTATGTGTATGTCTATACTCAACAGTTGCTTACTTTTTTTGAATTTTCTGATTAGATTTATTTTCGATGGTCTTGGTGATTTCATTTCACAATTGTTATTACGTTTAATTCCACAAATTGAAAGAATGAATTCAAATGGTAATAAGAAAATGTGAGTGCTTTATGTTTATATTACTTCTTAGTAGTATAGTTATGCTATACGTAGATTTCACGTGAAAAGTATAGGTATTTGATTTCTTTGACTTGTCATTAATGATATAATAATAAATGAGATTTTACAATTCTATGTTAAACTGGAACATTAGGTTTTTTTATGCCTTTTAAGCTCAGTAGTTTCATTAACGTTCTGGACATCATCAGTGCTTACTTCACATGGAAGTCAGTTGTTTCATTAATTCACAAGTATTAAATCAACTTGTTCTGATCATTTTGTCGATGAATAGTTCACTTCAGAAGATTTTTCAATTGTTATTGTCCTTCTACTCTTACGGGCAATTTCTTCCATTAACCATTTAGCAGCTTCACTAGTTGGCATTTTCGTTATAGGTTGGCAAAAATTGATTGTGAATTGACCTGAATACCACTGTTCTTGAAATTCTCTGTCATTCTTTGAATCTCTCTGATCCATGATTTTGATTCTTTCGTAATTTTAGTTCTTATTTGTAGTAGTCGGTTCGTATTGTCATAAATGATGACATGTGTCATTTTACTGCCAGATTGTGTGAGTAGATGGAGGGGCATCCACTTTGTCCAAAGTAATTTTCGCCACAGTTGTCACAATTTATTTTGTTGTGTGTCTTTTTCACTTTTTTGCTTTTTAATCTGTATAAAATGGAAGTGTTTGTGTTGACTTGTGATTGACTTTGATTCCAAAGGTTTTATAATCCTTGTGGTGATTTCTTTGTCGTTTCTGACGTAAGTTAAAACGATTCACGTTTTGGTTTCTGGGGCTATTTTTAGCTGGTATGCTGAGTTTTCGATAATGTTGTGAGGATAGCCATTTTTCTTAGAACGGATAGATGATTTCCTTCGATTGTTTTGCATAAAGAGTGTGGTATAGTGCATTTTGTCTCTTCTGAATATATCCAGGAATGGTATTTTGTTAACTGATTCATATCCTCCTGTTAAATTATGTGTCTCCTAAGATACTACTTATCATTTTTTAAGTATTTCATAGTTCCTTGGTGTTGATATTTTCAATGAGTGTAAAGTTAAATAACCAACTCTTTTTATTGTTCTAATAGATCAGCTTGCGATTTTTCATAGATAACTGCTTATTGAGAACTGAAATAGGCATATCGACAGAGAAACTTTTTCTGTATAGTGATGAGACATGGTTCGAACGAAGGAATGGGTGATTGATTTTTCATTGAATAGTAGTAACCATAATCACTTTAGTCTAATTATATTTTTTTTGATGCCGATTGAATTCCCACCGTCTGAAATCTGAAGGGCTGGATCACCATGAATGTTGTCCGAAAAGGAAAAAAAACTATATTGCTATGTCTTTATTTAAATAATTAATGTATATAATAGTTTCCGGTTGGTTTACGATGCTTGCGGATTCAGGAACGGTTGATCTATATCCAATACGAATAATTCTATAGTGGACTCAATAACGAGACATACACACAGTACTTTAAAATTTCGCCGACTATACAGGAAGATGAGGAAGTTCAGGAAAAAACTCTATACTCAAGCATGGAACAACTTGAAATGGTATAAATCAGCATATATGATAATGGAAGCATGATTTCTAGACGTACAAAAAAATGACAATCGAAGAGTAATAGCAATCAATTGAAAAAAGATGAGGGTCATGTAAAAACTCGAAGTAGAAAAAATGCATTTACGATTACTGTCCCAATTAATACTTTAATATTATTAACAAAAACTGAGTAGTTCCATGATCACCTTATAAGATCTAAGATCGATGGTTTTTACTTATTTTTTTCTCTCATATATTTCGAAAATACATGTGCTGACTGTTATGATCCACCTATTAGAGAGCAGCGTATTATCGATCGGAACAGTGACGCATAAAATACAAGCGAGCAGCCTAGATTCCTGATTGGTCCTGCTTCCCTGTCTAGCCCAGCCAACTGAGTCCAGAACACAAGTCTCAGCCTCGGAGATATGAATCGTTATATTTCAAACATACACTGTTTATATACCAAACAAACAGACTACATCGTACCATAAATAGAAAGTAACATTTGTACAAAATTTAACCTTCAGGAAATGACACAAATAAATATTGACCAATAGGGAGATGACACGTTGGAAGAATATTGACCAATGGGGAAATGACACAATTTCTCATTCAGGAATAGCATTCGATAATTTCTGGGGTATTTTCTGAATACCCCAACACCTCCCCTTTTTTTGAAGCGTTAGAGATAATAATGATCCTTAGGATTTATTTTTATTCGATTAGGTTTCCGCCTGATGCGCTGCGACCTTCTTGGGAGTGTTGTATGCGTCTTGTTATTATTCGGGTCATTTTTAATTTCATTATCCGACTCAGTTAATATATTTATTGGTATATTCGACTTGATATCATTTCCTGTCTCCCGCTCCTGTCTGGTTGGCCGTATCTGGTTTGCGTGTCGCACCCATATCTTTTGTCCAACTTTTACTTCATAGATAACCTTCCCTTTTTTCCGTATTATCATGCCAAACTTCCAGGTTGGCTTTACTCCCGTGAAATCTCTTGCTATTACAGCTTGTCCCACCTTAAAGCTTCTGGGCAATGCACCATGCCGCTTGTTGAATTGCTGTTCCTTTCGTTTGTTCTTGCGGAGGTTGGCTGTAGATTTTGGTTTCATTTGCTCTATAGGTATTCTAATCTTTCTCCCAAAAATTGCTTCTGCTGGACTTTCTTGATTATTTGTTGTTGGGTTGGGTGTTGCTCTGTAGGTTTGTAGAAATCTTTGGATAATCTCTTCTGTTTCCCCTTCTCCTTCGGCTTTAAGCAGTGCACTTTTAAACGTATCCACGAATCTCTCGACTAGACCATTGGACTGCGGATGGTATGGGGGTGTCTTTACATGCCTAACGGCGTTGGAGACGCAGAACTTCGAGAGTTCGGCGGAGGTAAACTGTGGTCCATTATCAGACACCAGTACATCTGGACACCCAAAGCAGCTGAATACTTGTCTTAGTTTTTCGATAGTAGCTTTTGTCGAAAGAGACTTCATACAGTAGATCTCTGGCCATTTTGAGAAGGCATCAACAATCACCAAGTACTGTTTCCCGTTTATGGGACCTGCGAAATCCACATGTACTCTTGACCACGGATTTTCCGGTGTCCCCCAACTCTGCATTTCTGTCTTGCGAGGGGCTTTGATAGCTTTAGCACACGCAGAACATCTCTCAACATAGTCTTTGATCTGAGCGTCAGTATTCGGCCAATATACATACCCACGTGCAAGTGCCTTCATCCGCGCTATCCCTGGGTGTGCAGCATGTAGTTCTGACACCACCTTACGGCGTAAGTTTGTGGGTACAATTACTCGATTTCCAAACATCAAGCACCCATCCACAAACGATAGAGAATTTCGACGGTGAGAATACTGTTCAATATTTTTGTTGTCTATATGGGTAGGCCAACCATGTTCGAGGTATCGAATAATCTGCCTCAGCTCATCGTCTTCTTGAGTATGGTTTTTAATGTCTTCAGAGGATAACGGTGTTGCTTTTATGGCAACTTGTAGTATATGATGAATATCATTTTCCAACGATATCGTCGCGATAATAGAATCTTCGCTTTCCTGCTTCTGATTCGCAATTAATCTGGATAAAGCATCAGCTTGTCCAAACTTTTCAGTTGATTTATATAGGATTTGGAAATCATAAGCAAGCAACGTAATAGCCCAGCGTTGTAATCGATTCGCTGTATATGCAGGAATACCTGACTTCGATCCAAATATAGATAAAAGCGGCTTGTGGTCCGTTAAGAGAGTAAATCGACGACCATAAATCATTTTATGGAATTTCTTTACTGCAAAAACTAAAGCTAGTCCTTCCTTCTCAGTCTGACTATATTTTCTCTCAGCTGAGTTAAGAGTTCGGGATACATGAGCAATTGGCTTTTCTTTACCATCAGGAAAACGATGACTGATAACAGCTCCAATTCCATAGTTTGAAGCATCGGCGGCTACAATTATTTAAAGCTTAGGATTATAATGAGTCAGCAACAGTTTAGAAGATAAAATCCTTTTTATTTCATCGAAAGAATCTTGACATTCCTTTGTCCAGTTCCATGTTGCGTTAGCCATCAAGAGTTGATTTAATGGATGTCGTAATTTATACATATGGGGTACGAACATACTATAATAACCAATCATCCCCAAAAATGAGCGAAGGGTTGTAACCTCAGTCGGTCTGGGTATATTTTTGATGGCATTAATATTATCTGGATCTGGTCGACGACCATTTTTATCAAATATATATCCAAGGTACTTAACCGACTCGAGCTGAAATTCACACTTTTCTTTTTGTAACTGAAAACCAGCTTGTGATATTTTTGTGAGCACCACATCTAACCGACCCATTAATTCCTGCACAGAAGAGCCAACAACTATAATGTCATCTAAGTAAACTGCTACACCTTCGACGTTAGACACCATAGTATCCATTATTTGCTGAAAAATTGCTGGAGCTGGCTTAACACCAAACGGTAGTCGGTTAAATCGATAGAGTCCGCAGTGGGTATTACTGGTTAATAACTCCTTTGAATCTTCGTCAACTTCTACTTGTAAGTAAGCTTCAGACAAATCAAGTTTAGAAAAATAACGTCCACCGTTCAGTTTAATAAATAAATCCTCTGGCAGAGGTAATGGGTATGAATGATTTTGTAGAGCGTTATTTAGTCCTGTTGAAAAATCTGCACAGAGGCGAATAGCTCCGTTCGCTTTCTGAACCACTACAATTGGTGCTGCCCATGCCGAATAATTGATAGGTTGTATAACACCGAGCTTCTCTAGTCGGTCTAATTCTTCGTCGACTTTGTCAATAGCCGCATGTGGGACTTGACGTTTTGGACGGAAAACAGGTTTTGCATCCTGTCGTAAGTATAATTTCGCCTTCTCAATTGTGCAGCATCCCAGTTTATTCTGGAACAAGTTTTTATGCTTCTGCAAAAGATCTTCTATCGTTACGACTTTCTTAGTTACATGGACTGTGGGTGGATCGCTAAGATTATTTGCGCTTTTCATAGAGCATATTTCACTTAATGGTACATCCCATAAATTTAGTTTGTCTATCCAGTCTATACCATTAAGATCTAATTCATGTCTGTTCGTTAAGTAACAATTTCCCGTAAAGTAATTACCTCGGAATTTAACAGAACATTTTATCATTCCAACGAGTTTTAATATATCTCCGGACGCATTCCGTGCAGTGTGCTCTGTTGGTAATACTTTCGGACACCCAATTAAATTCCACGTTCGTTTCGAGATCAGTGTGATATCTGACGTTGTGTCCAATTGCAATCGAACAAGAACACCATTAACCATTAATTCCACATATCTTCTTTTATCCGCTACGCTTAGAGCCAGCGTGGAATATATACTGTTTATACATTTATTTTGGTACTGGTGAGGACGCCTGGTTTGTTTCGATCTCAAACTTTCTTTGGTTCGGCAGACTGTTTCTTTGGGGCCAACTTTATTGCATATAGTGCATTTATGATTTCTAAACCGACAAAATCTTGAGAAATGCCACGCACCACAATACCAACATTTAGTTGCAGGTTTAGGAGTTTTCGAGTGATATTTATGACTTTTGGTATTATTTTGTCTTTGACTTGTCTTGACAGCATGAACAGAATTTGATGGCGCTGCACTTTTGGTTTCCAGCATAGCGGTATCTTGTTTTAAGTTTATTAATCGTTGGCATTCAGTGGTGATAGTTTGTAACGTCATTTCATCATCATGTTCCATAAGGGATAACAATTTCATGCGAAAATCAGCATCAACAGGAGAGTTTAGACCAGAAATGAATAATAAACATTTAAATTGATCACTAGTTAATACATTTAATTTAAATCGTTCTGCTTGCAAATTTACTCTTCCGGCGTACGTAGTGTAATCTTCATCAGCCTCTTTAGTCAGCTGTAGACAATTATACCGGATACGGAATAAGGACGCCTGTTCACAAAACATTCTATTTAGGATGTTAACAGTTTCGTCGAAACTAACTTCTCGTGGGTGCTTAGGCAGGATATGGTTCTTATACTTTTGGTGCTCGTTAGGACCAAGCTTCTGTAAGAGCAGCCGGACTTTCTTTGCGTCATCCATAGCAGCAAATTCCACTCGGAAAATATCTTCAATTCTGCCAAACCATGCTTCAAAAGTGTGACCATTGTCTGCATCAAATATAAATTCCGAAACTGGATTAAGACATGACTCGATACTTTTATGTTCTGGAATATCTTGTTGAATAGATAGCTTCCCCAAAAGTGTTTCTAGCAGTTTCTGTCGAGAAGCTAAAATTTGCTGCTGTTGCTGTAATAATAACTGTAACTGTTCTAAAGTAATCGCCATACTTTTTTTTTTACTGCTAATAAAAATACTAATTCCAAAAAAAAAAATAGCACCGGCAATTATTACAGCTTATTTCTTCCAAGATCTGAGTCACCAATCGTTGTATTATTATTATTTTTTTTGTGCCAAAATCCCCGTCGCCAATTTGTTATGATCCACCTATTAGAGAGCAGCGTATTATCGATCGGAACAGTGACGCATAAAATACAAGCGAGCAGCCTAGATTCCTGATTGGTCCTGCTTCCCTGTCTAGCCCAGCCAACTGAGTCCAGAACACAAGTCTCAGCCTCGGAGATATGAATCGTTATATTTCAAACATACACTGTTTATATACCAAACAAACAGACTACATCGTACCATAAATAGAAAGTAACATTTGTACAAAATTTAACCTTCAGGAAATGACACAAATAAATATTGACCAATAGGGAGATGACACGTTGGAAGAATATTGACCAATGGGGAAATGACACAATTTCTCATTCAGGAATAGCATTCGATAATTTCTGGGGTATTTTCTGAATACCCCAACACTGACTAACTGAGAATACTTACTTGCTTACGCCTGTTACTCCTAATGGAGCATAGGCCGCCGACCAACATTCTTCAACCCACTCTGTCCTGGGCCTTCTTTTCTAGTTCCCCCCAGTTCTTTTTCATTTTTCTCATGTCTATCTCTATTCCCCGGCGTAATGTGTTCTTTTCTCTTCCTCTTTTCTTTTGACTTTGATGATTCCATGTGAGGGCTTGCCTTGTGACGCGGTTGGGTGCTTTCCTCAATGTGTGTCCTATCCACTTCCAGCGCTTCTTCCTGATTTTTTCCTCCACTGAGATCTGATTTGTTCTCTCCCATAGTAGATTTTTGCTAAGTGTCCGGCCAACGGATCCGAAGTATCTTCCGTAGACAACTGTTAATAAACGCATGTATCTTCTGGATGATGGATTTCGTAGTTTTCCAGTCCATACAGTAGAACTGTGTTGACATTTGTTTTGAAAATCCTGACCTTGGTGTTAGTTGCCAGTTGTTTTGAGTCCCAGATGTTCTTCAGTTGTAAATATGCTGCATTGAAGACTGAGAATACATATAGGTCTTTTTAGTCTGTATAGTAGGAAGCCTTATTATAACTTATCTACTAAGTTTAATTAATTTCAACCATTAAGCATTTGAATATGAACTGAACACACTACACCAACACTATATTTTTTGTTCAATCTTGTCTTAAGGTTCTTATTTTAGCTTGTTACTTTAAGTGTTCATCGTTTAGGATCGGTAAGAATTTATATGAATGAAATATTTAGAAGGCATTTCGTTTATATTCTTTGATAATCTAATTCATCAAATATCCAAATTACTACTAATATTACCATGTTTTCTTCTTGAGAAATTTTCATAAGTCACTTGACATCTATAATTATGAATTAACTTTGAAGTAAATCTTCCGTTATTATTTTATTCATGTTTCACAAGGCTATAATCTTGCTGTTTATGTTTTTGAATTCAGTTATTGTTTTGACAATCCAATGTATCTTACCAACTAAAAAGTCACTCTCATCTGGTTAAATGGTATTTTCAAAGTGATTTTATGCCTGTATTTCTTTTCATCGTGATGAACATGAATTTTAATGGTTGAATTCATGAGTCTATCTAAGCTAAACCAACATGGAAAACCTAGAAGCACTGGGAGACCGTTTCACCTTAGTATGAGACTCCTCAGCAGTGCGCATCCACTATTCAGCACGCGGGACCTCCGGTCTGAAAATAAACTAGAATATGTTACTTTTATTTGTGTGAATGTTTACTTATTTGTGATCTGACCATTAAAATTAACGTTTTTTTACTTATTATTATTTAGGTGTCGAAATGTTTATCGATTACAACAAGCATTGGCAACTTTAACTGAAACACATGAATCTGATTTAATTCGAGTGAAACAATTATATGAATTGTTCTTTTTAACACCTGAAGTAAGTATTGTTGATTACAGTCACAAAATCTAACATTTCATTAAGGAAAGTTTAATTCACAAGAATAATTATTCGATATATGGATTAAACAGCTGTCATACTCTTCTAAGTGTAAAATATAAAAAAACCCGTCATATTAGGAAGGTTTTGATATGTTAACCTGTTCAACTAACAGTTTCATATGTAACATGCTTAAATGACAGATGTAGATTCCTGTGTAATAAAAGTGTGCAAAGTTTGCATAAGGAATGAGAAGCCTGATGTTTAGAGCGTGTTTACAAGTTGAAAGAAGCAGCTTGCACCGTCGTGATATTCATCTGACTGTAAACCGTCGGGTTTAAAGCCCATCAATTAGAGGAGTTATGGTTTATACTTGCGAAACCTGTCCTTGTCAAGTTAAATATGTCAGGCAACTTTCTGTGTTTAATCACCGTTGTCTCCGAAGGATTGCTTACATCCAGTGACAACACCATGTTAGTAATGTGGATGTTGGTTAACGTGTATTTGGACACAGTGGCCATCTTGAAAGTCCAACTTCGGCGGCATGGATATGTACTACGAATATCTTTTCAATAAATGCCAAATCGTGCATTATTTGCCGTCACTTGGAAAAATTGGAGAAGTGGTCACGGTATATAACTTGGTATCATGGCATGAGTAGTAGTTATTAGTTATTGGTCCAAGCGGAGTACATTATTTTATATATTTTTAATGAACTATATTAATTTTCTGTGTAATGTAAATAATTTGTTCGGCGGTGATATTATAAATAATATAACAGATTTGAGCTAAAACGCTTTGAATTCTACTGTCTTCTATTTCTTTCCGTTTAGATGCCTGGACAATATTACTATCTCTTTCATTTGAAATGTAACTGAAATCTGATTACATAAACACATATTTCATAATTAAATTAGATTCACAGAGGGGTTTTGTGGAGATTGTAGTAATTTAATAATTCAATTCATGAGTCAATTGAAGCTAGGTCACTATGGAAAACCAAGAGTTATTTCCTGGAGTTCTAGTGAGAAGCCGTGACCAGTAGAGTTGGATGCCGGCCGGCTCAGTGGTCTAAAGGTCAGGCGTTTGCGCGCGACACGGTTACGTCCTGGGTTCAAATCCTGCGAACGGTATCGTGAATGCGCACTGCTGAGGAGTCCCATACTGGGATGAGTTGCCCGTCCCGTGCTTCCAGGTTTCCCATGGTGGTCTAGCTTCAATTGACTCATGAATTCAATTATTAAATTGGATTCATTAGTAGAAATAAATATATTCATATTTAAATCAGTTCAATTAATGGTCGAACTCCCATAAATTAGTTGATATTTCATCCGGATGATTGAATCTAATCAAATTGCTTCGATGAATCCAATCATCAATTAGTATTTTTGTATTAATCAAATATTTATGCGAACTGTCCCATTTATTATTTATCTTTAAGAAATCAAGGTAATAGAGTTGAGAAAAACTCTTTCTTTATTATTTTGCTTTAGTTTTCTTAATGCAATCAGGTGTTAACTGCATAGAATTTATTGTTTTGCAATAACATACAAAGTTTGAAATACTGAATAGTTAGGCGTCATCATGATATAACTACAGACTACTATTTTACAACATTACGACCGGAATCGAAATTTACGCTACTTGAACAATATTCTACATACAAACTGGTGGATCATATTCTACCAGTTACACGATTCACCACCAAAAATATAAAATCAAAGATAAATAAGACAACATTACTTTTATTCAACACAATTACAAATCATCTACACTGATTGAGTCTAGAATCGAAATCAATAGAAGAAAATCATATATCAAATAGTCAGTAATCTGTCTGTTCACACTCAGTGGTAATCATATTTTACGTTCAATAACCATATATTACATTGCCGAAAAGCGTTAGACTTAGGATATATATATATATATATATATATATATATATATATATATATATATATATAATGCGTTTTATTAATTTTGACATTTTACTATTTATCGTGTTTTCTTTTTGATGTCTTTTATTCATTTGATTAATAGGCAGTTGTGAATCGTTTAATGGAACATGGTATTGCATTTGATCATGCAGTATATGCTAATCTCTTTCATTTATATCAACGTAGTCATTCAACATATGCATATTCGAAAATACAAAGTTGTATTGCTAGACTAGCTACTGTTACACATAGTGGACAAATTTAAAAGAAAAAAAAAAAGAAGTTCCACGTTCTATCTCATATTGAATACAAAAAAATCCGTTGAATTCACATTCTCTTGTTGACTGTTTACAAAGAATAAAAATAATTTACTTTTTTTTATGATTAATTAACTTTTATTTTTTTTAAAATTTTTCTTTTTGTAATCAGTTTTCTTTTCTTTAATGGTTCTTGTTGTATGTATAAACATCAAATATTTCTTTTAATATTCTGTTCAACTTAATGTATAACCAGATATTTAAACATGCATAGTGTTTACCAAGGGTTGGCACTTGTCAATATAATGTGTCTGGAATGTTTTTTTTTATTAAAAAAATTAATGATATCAATGTAATTTAAATCGGAGTTCATCAGTGGCAGTATCAGAGATGTTACTATTAGTGTCCCCGGATCATAAACGACTGTGAAAATGAAATGGTCACTTTAACTGATCATGTATTTCTAATTAGTCGCATATTTGTTGGTTGCTAATGAAAATGAAACATGAACACTATTTTAACTGACTTGATATGGATGATAACGTGGTTAGAGATTATAATTGCCAATAGCCCTTGGAACTAGATTATGTTAGTTATCACTCATTAGCAAGGCAATATATACATTTTACACTGACAAATGACCTACCGGTTTATGTAAATCAACCTCAAAGGGACGTGTATCTAAGTTAGAATAGTTCATGATTACTTCTGTGTAATTGGTTTAAACGTCGTTGAAGGATAATTAACTATTTTCTAGCTGCAATCCTACAATAGATGCCAAATGCAACTCCGAAAATTTTCGCTTTTTCACAACTCTATTCAATAGTTTCATGTACACACTTCATTTTACTAAAATAGTGTTGTTTGCTAATTTTTATAGCTAGACAAGGAAATCTCACCCCCATATCAATGATATACAGTTGGGTATCATTTTTCTATTCTGTTTCGAGCGTTGGTAGACCATTGTAAGCTATAATTACATCTATGATAATCATCAATAATTTTGCATGTAGTAACATAAAACGTGCAGGTCTATTTGTTTCTTGTTACCTAACCGATTGGCAAAGAGTATCTGCTACACTGATTAATCTGGTGCTTTCCCAAAAGCTGCGTTCCCACTATTCATTGTCCAGAGGTTTCTAATGACTTAACATACAGACAAAATACTTTATTCTATCTTTGTAATGTTTTCTACACTATCTAGATCACCATATTTTAGTATTACGATTATTTTTTTAGGTTCATGTGGCCTTACCCTACAGTATTGCCATAAATGATCGAAAATTATCCGACATGGTTGTTTAATAAACTTTGAACCTAATTGCATGCTAATAGATAGGTCACGCGAATATTTTTTCATTTATTATTTTAGACAATACGATTAAGTGTTACTCAGTTCACTGTTGTTAGTGAATGTGACAAGTCTTGTAGATTCAAATTCATCAGCAACTATTTTCCTTGGGTTATCGATTGATTAGCGTTTTTTCCACTTACGTCGAAAATCACACCATGGTATACAAATGTATTCAATACAAGTGGTGTAGGTTAGAACTTTGTTGTTTTGATTTTAGTGTCATTTTATGCTTTTCATTCTTTTATCATATCCAATTCCCATGTTTGGCTTCTCTGGGTAATTATTATTCTTTCCTGACCCCTGCTTCTCATCTCTCATTAATTTCGTCTCGATGTATTGACGGAGTTCATAACAGCCTGTGGATACTTAGTACATCATATGTTGTCTTCAGCTGAATGAGAACTCTTCAAGATATTGGTTGTGAATAATTATTCATCAAAATTGACTGAAAGTCACTACTAGTGTCCGGTTGTTCGATATCCGATTTCGATGCGCAAGCCCAACCAGTCACTAGTAGAAGGAATAAGTGAGATGATAGTTTATTGACTAAACTGAATCGGGAATTTATGTACAACCATTAATATATATGTCTATCCCTTAAGAAATAAAACCACCAATGGCTTATATCTTAGGAATGCGAACTTCTTTTTGACTAATTTCGTACACTAAACTTTTGATCAATTTCTGATTGGTCCAACGTATCAATTAGGTCACAAATCTCGAATCCAAGTAAAACCAGTTTAGAAAGTCGTGATATCGCCAGCACTAACGGAGTGATTCAAAGTGAAGTTTCTAAAACTCAACTTCTTGAATGAATTACTATTGATTTTCATATCCCAAACATTTCCACCTGTGAGCTATTTTTATTCAATCCATCTTTTTGCAACCATTTTTGACTGAGCCTATTTGAAGTAATTTCTGAGTAGAAAATAATTTCCAACGCTAAGTACATCTCGCAACGAAATTAACCTACAAGTGTGCTTACATTGAATGATGTATATCATTTCTCTTACTGATATAAAAAGAGAATAAGTGTTTTTCTTTTTACACGAATATACTGCTGTTATCGATACGCTACACACAAACTGGTGGATCATGTTCTATGAGATACACGATTCAAGACCAAAAAGAGACTCAGAGTATAGGCATAAATGTCAGGATTTAATTTCAGCACGAACAAAAATAATAATCCCACGTTCGGTCATGATATGACATTAGGGTAATAATGAGCATATGATGATAAATTGAATCATAATGGAACGATCCGACGAATGAATCAATGAGAATAGTTGACATGATGGCAAAGTATCGATAAGATTATACGATTTGTGCATGTCCATCTCGTACTGCACGGGCTTTGCTGAGTGCGTTGGATTAGAGTTTGTGCTGGCTTCGCTGAATTTATTCGTCGAAATTATAGAGTGCAGGAGTTTCTTCATCGACGTAGCCTGATGCGTTGAGTTCGTCGGCGGCGGGCTCACAACTTTTGTGGGGCCCTTCCTATTTTGTATAATCGTTGACCCAGACAAACGAACGAGGAAACGACACGAAAAGAAGAAAGCGAAGTAAAAATGACGCGCAGTGGAGATTGCGGGTAAGCCAACTCCCCTTTAATCAATAGTTATAGTTACGCAAAAATAAGTTACAGACATGTGACAAGTAATGGGATAAGAAGTGTACACGCACCTACACGCTCATATAAAAACAGTGAAGATTGATAAGCGAATAATTAACAAGGTCAGAATGTGATTCAAGTAGAATGAACAGAATGGGCTGTCCGAAAGCTAGAATAAGGTGTATGCGCTTGACATAATAACAGACACTACACTGTCATTATCGATACGCTACACAAACTGGTGGATCCTGTTCTATAAAAATTTTATATTAACGCATAGATATGGGTATAAGGAGGCACCAAATACATACGCTCCACACAGATCTCATTTGGTATGCGTGAGGGCTGTGATACTGCCCGGGTGCTCAGACCGACGCAGGTGGTTTTCTTAGGGGACCACACCCGGAGCCTTCGACCTGAAGGTCTGATCCACAAGGCAGTGGAGTATCGTAAGGAGATGCAGTCCCATGGTAGACGGTGACCAACGATTGGTTCATACGCCATTTGTTCTTTCAGGATACTGAAGCCCATGTGCACCATTGGTTTGTGATCCAGTTAAAGCGCCGAACATTTGCTTTTCGTCCTCTCATTTTCGTAAACAGCACACGTGGTGCGAGGTAGTGAGTAGGATTTCCCTGGCGGAGGCTATATACGCGTGGCCATGTGAGAGCATTTCGAGAGGGAGAGTGGACTCTCCCCACTCTCGGCCGTACCAGGGCATTTGGGGGCCACGACCAAACAGAAACCCAGAGTGTAGGCTAGACAGTGCTAAACAATACTTTTATTCAACGCAATCACAAGGAGTCTACAATCGGTGAGCCCAGCATATAGAGAGGAAGACTAGGTCATTCACTATCTTGTCGTCATGTGTAATTACTCGAAATTTTTTCTGTATCTTGATGATAGAATTAATTAACCCATCATTAAAATTATTTAAAGATAATCAAATTTAAGTTATAAATTGAAATGAATCATTATTTGACATGAATTAGTTAATATTTCAATTGGTTATTATTTATTACTATTATTAAAGTCTATAAAGATTATCAAACACAAACAAGGTCATTCATTATTTAGTAATAATTGCTTTATGACAAGTTCATACGAGTTATTATTTAACTCAAATTCATTAACCCTATTATAATAACATATGAAATATGTAACTCAATATATATATATATATATATATATATATATATATATATATATATATATATATATATATATATATGTTTGTGTACAATGAATTTTGAAAGATAATTATCATCTGGAACTCAAAACAATTGTCAACCAACACCAAGGTCAGGATTTTCAATACAAATGTCAAGACAGTTCTACTGTATGGGGCGAAAACTTGGAGAACTACGAAAGTCATCATCCAGAAGATACAGGTGTTTATCAACAATTGTCTACGCAAAATACTTCAGATCCGTTGGCCGGACACTATTAGCAACAATGTTATGCACCCACAAATGATAACAACGACAACGTTAAAGAAAAGACCTCACCATTCTGATGGGAGATCTAAACGCCTAAGTCGGAAAAGACAACACCGGATATGAGAAGATATCATGGGACTGCATGGACTGGGAGAGAGGAACGAAAACGGGGAAAGATTTGTAAATCTGTGTGCATTCAATAAATTCGTCATAGGCGGCACAATATTTCCACACAAACGTATACACAAAGCTACATGGATCTCACCGGACCACACCAGAGAATCAGATAGATCATATTTGCATCAATAAAAAGTTCCGAAGGACAATGGAAGATGTGAGAACCAGGAGAGGAGCTGACACAGTTTCAGATCACCACCTGGTTGTGACCAATTTTAAAACTGAAGTTAAAGAAGAACTGGACAACAGCGCTGCAAAGGTTCAATACAGCCTTCCTTCGAGATACTAACAAATTCAATGAATTCAAGGTAGCTCTCAACAACAGGTTCCAAGCCTTACAGGATCTACTGAACGAAGAAACTACTATGGAGGATAGCTGGAAAGGTATCAAAGAAACATTAACTTCAACGTGTCAAGAGGTTCTGGGCCCCAAGAAGCATCATCATAAGGAATGGATCTCTATAGAAACACTGGACAAGATCAAAGAAAGGAAGAACAAGAAGACAGCAAGTAACAACAGCCGAACACGAGCAGAGAAAGTTCAAGCACAAGCTGGGTACATAGAAGCAAACTAGCGATTGAAGAAGAGCATTAGAGCCAACAAGCAGAAATACGTGGAAGAACTAGCAACGATGGCGGAGAAAGCTGCAAGAGAAGGAAATATGAGACAGCTTTACGATACAACGAAGAACCTAGCAGGGAAATATAGTAAACCAGAGAGACCAGTCAAAGACAAAGAAGGAAGGCCAGTCGCTGAGATTCAGAAACGGCAGAACAGATGGGCAGAGTACTTCGAGGAACTCCTGAATGAGCCGCCGCCAATAAATCCACCAGACATCGAAGCAGCACACACAGATCTTTCTATAGATGTCAATCCACCAACGACGGGGGAAATCAGAATGGCCGTCAGACAAATCAAGAGCGGGAAAGCAGCAGGACCTGACAATATACCACCTGAAGCACTGAAGTCAGACATCGAAATAACTACAAACATGCTTTATCTTCTATTCAAGAAGATTTGGGAAGAGGAACAAGTGCCGATGGACTGGAAAGAAGGACACCTCATCAAGATTCCAAAGAAAGGAGATCTGAGCAAGTGTGAAAATTATAGAGGCATTACACTACCGTCAATACCAGGAAAAGTCTTCAACAGAGTGTTACTGAACAGGATGAAAGACACAGTAGACCCTCAACTTCGAGATCAACAAGCTGGATTCCGTTAAAGACCGGTTGTGCACAGACCAAATTGCGACACTACGATTCATCGTCGAACAATCAATTGAGTGGAACTCGTCACTGTACGTCAACTTCACTGATTATGAGAAGGCATTTGACAGTGTAGATAGGAGAACGTTATGGAAACTTCTTCGACACTACGGAGTTCCTGAGAAGATTGTCAACATTATCCGAAACTCATACGACAGTCTGCAGTGCAAAGTAGTGCATGGACGACAGCTGACAGACGCATTTCAAGTAAGGACCGGAGTCAGACAAGGCTGTCTACTCTCTCCCTCTTTCTTCTGGTGGTCGACTGGATTATGAAGACCTCGACATCTGAGGGAAAACACAGCATACAATGGACAGCTCAGACCCAATTAGATGATTTGGACTTTGCAGACGATCTAGCCGTCCTATCCAATACACACGAACAAATACAGATAAAGACAGCAAGCATAGCAGCAGTCTCTGCATCAGTAGGTCTCAACATACACAAAGGGAAAACCAAGGTCCTCAAACACTACACGGAGAACACCAATCCAATCACTCTTGATGGCGAAACTCTTGAAGATGTGGAATCCTTCACATACCTGGGAAGCATCGTCGATAAACAAGGAGGTTCAGATGCAGACGTTAAGGCAAGGATTGGCAAAGCTAGAGCGGCATTCCTTCAACTGAAGAACATATGGAACTCAAAACAACTTTCAACCAATATCAAAGTCACAATCTTCAATACGAACGTCAAGACAGTCCTACTGTACGGAGCTGAAACTTGGAGAACTACTACAACCATCATTAAGAAGGTACAAGTATTTATAAATAACTGTCTACGCAAGATACTCAACATCCATTGTCCGGATATCATCAGTAACATCCTACCGGGAGAGAGAACAAACCAGCTTCCAGCTGGACACGAAATCAGGAAAAGACGATGAAAATGGATAGGACATACATTGAGGAAATCATCAAACTGCATCATGAGGCAAGCGCTAACTTGGAATCCTGAAGGGAAGAGGAAAAGAGGAAGGCCAAAGAACACATTACGTCGGGAAATAGAAGCGGATATGAAAGGGATGAATAAGAACTGGAAAGGATTGCCCAGGACAGAGTTGGATGGAGAATGTTGGTGAGCAGCCTATGCTCCTTCATGAGGAGTAACAGGCGAAAGTAAGTAAGTAATTTCTATTAGTTAAAGTGTTTATATCATCAAACTACCAAAAAAAAGAGAAAAAAACAAAACAAAACATGCCTTGTAACTTTATTTATTGAGATTTTTTTATTTTTCCTTTGTATAGATTCCATTATCCATTAAAATTAATATATAAATGAGAAATATAATAAATAATTAGGTAAATAACAGATAACTGTTTTTTTCAATTTAGTGAGACCATGTATGTATGTAGGTATGTACCAAAAATAATAAAAGCATGAACAATATATATATATATATATATGCCAAAAGAGAGAATAAAGAAATAAGAGTGGTATTAAATACAATGTCAAATAAGGATAAAACAAATCGTATGAACTTGAGTGTTGTTGTTATTGTTATTTTCTTCTTTTTTTTAATGCTTATCATTGAATCAGATCTAATATTTCCATAATAAAAAGGTATTACACATAATAGATAATTCCTATTTTATTACTAATTATTCATTCTAAGAGAATATATAATACGAGTTATTATTGATCATTAACAATAAATACCATTAGAGATCATAAGAAAGAAACAATCATTCAACAACAAAAAAAAGAAGAAAAAACAATGATGACAATATATTTTCAAACTATTAACATTTTGATAATATAATGAAGATTACTACAGATGACATTTTCTAAGGAAATTAAAGGAATCAATGGATGAGTGAGTGAGTGAGTGAATGAGTAAGGGAGCGATTGGTCACGCATATTAAAAAGGTATAATGAAATGTGTAAAAAATTTAAATAACATAATCTTAGTGATTAAAAAAAAAGAAACTGTTCAAGGAAATAATTAGAATAATATACAAAGAATACAAATATAATATTATGTATTATAAAAACGTATATTAGAGACTAGAAATAGAAGTAGATAGATAGATAGAATTACATTGAATATCACGAAATGCGTATCTATGTACACAATGATTAACTGGTTGGAAATGATAACCTCAATCATCATCATTATCATCATCATCATAATAATAGTCATTTAGAAATTCACATAATACGATAACATGATTTCAAAATTACAATAATATCGTTATAGAGATAGAAAAAGAGAAGAAACAAGCGAATATCACCCACCCACCCACACACACATAAAACAACAGTAAAACAATGGATTGAATTAAATGCTAAACTTAGAAAAAGAAAATTAAAATATAAAGAGAGAAATTATTATTATCATTGTTCTATTTCTTTTCTTTTTAAATAATGATTTCAATCAAAATCATCAACGATGTCTTGGAGATAAAATAGATAAAGATAGATAACCAATAAAATTTGTTGAATATTTGTTATCATCAAAAGAGGTAGATATTTTTATTATTATTGGTTGATTAATCAAATAAAAATGCATACATTAATAGAATAGAAATGAAACGACAGAGATTGGTTGCTCCATACACACATATACACACACACACACGCACACCTACACAAAACTATTCACTTGATAAAAGCAAAAATAAAATGGAAAACTTATTCAAAAAGTAAAGAAAAAGCAAATTACACTAGACAAGTGTTTTTATTTCTTAAATGTTCTCATCATATTTGTTTTACTAATTATTCTATTTTGCCACCTCCTCTTATAATTGTATTATGATGAACCGTTAGTTTGGACAAGATTTGGAATACGTACATTAGTACAGTTTGTTTGACGTCTATCATTACCACTAATGTGTTGATTATCATTATGATTAGTAGTACCAGTCGCCATGGTAGTAGTGACAATAGAAGGATGAGGAGCAGTAGTGGATGAAGAAGTATTGTTATTTTTAGTATTATTATGACATCCTATACCATTTTTTACAACTTTACATGATGGATTTGCATTGCCTGGGACCACTACTTCTGGTGGCTCAACATTTTCGTAAACATTAGTAGCAAGATGTTGAAATACAGCGAGAAGTTGAGCAAATGTTGGTCGTGCATCTGGATTATACGCCCAACAATCATGCATAATAGCAAAAACATCATCATTCGCTAAATGAGGCTTAGGCAGACGTACACCTTCTTCAATTTGACGTAAAACTTCAAAACTATCTTGATCTGCATATGGATGTTCACCTAATGAGAACATTTCCCATAAACATATGCCAAACGACCAGACATCACTAGCATGACTGAATGTTTTGTAATAAATTGATTCTGGTGCATACCATTTCACTGGCCATTTACCACGTTGTGTAGCTTTGTAATAATCGGATTCAACACCAACTGCACGTGACAGGCCAAAATCAGAAATCTTTGCACAAGAATGATTTGATAATAAGACATTACGACAAGCCAAATCTCGATGAACAAATCTAGCTGATTCTAGAAAGCTCATACCACTTGCAATCTAGAATTGCATTTTTCAATATGATAAGAAAAGACATTACATCATTAACTAACATTTGTAACAACCACAAGTGAGGATAGTAAAAATTCGACCGATATTAAAACTAGATCATACAGAACAACTTGTTCATTTCAGCTTAAGACTGATGCTAGTAAAAGTGTGAGTTAGAATCGTTTCTGAATAGTTCATCCAATCAAAAGTATTGTGAAATTTGAAGTTGAAGAAGTATGAACAGTCAAGTGGATCAGAATCAGTTACAACAGTGTAGATGTATTCTATCTTTTTATCTTCCTTTAAATCCTGAGTTTGAAAATCATCTTTTTACTATTTCCCTCCCTGTATCTCTGCCTAATCCTTATTTGCTATGACTTGTATCACTACTGTTTATAATAACTTGGTATTCATAATTATAATTTTATTTTACTGTGCTGAGTGTGGTATTGTAACTTGAACCGATATACATTCGTGTCAGATTCTTACCATGATTATGACCGACAAAATGACTGACTAAACAACCATTCGAAAAGTTTTACGACAGTTTTATCATCAGACGGTAAAATAACTGATCAGGTTTAGATTATTTGGGTCGATGAATCGATAAACAGAGTAATACTTAGAACCAAATGTGAAATGATACAATTTTTTATAATTCATATTAGGACGATGAGAGATGAAACCACAGAGATGAATAGTAAGACAAAATAATACTAATAATAATAATGGAAAGTATATTCAAAATGAACAAATGAAATCGCGAAACAAAAGGTATGTAATATCATTACAACTCATAATATAGAGGATGATAAATACTCAATACACCTGCGCTATTCCTATTGATTTGAAGTCGTGTCTTCTTTAGACAGCCAACAAAGAATTACGATATTACCTAGAATATGTTGAGATGTAAAGGTGATCGAAGTTAGTTGGCATGGAATGATGGATCTAGGTATTGTGTTAGTTGACATTCATTAATAAGGAGCACCTGAAAACTTGAGGGAACGAATGCTCCTAGTGAAATTCGAATCCACACCGTCCACCTTTATAGCTTAACATGTTATCACAAAAAGATAGATGGCGTGAGTTCCAATATATCAGTTAACATTTCAACATTATAAACTATAGGTTTGACTTTGTTTTACTGTATATGGAAATCCAATGAGTTGTTCATCTATACAAAAAACTTTTGCTGACCAAGAAACACATAATAAATAATCTATCAAGATGAACAGACTTTTTTTCAACACTAACTAAATAGATACAAAAAGGGAAGTAGATAAAAATGAACTTACTTGCATACTCCAATTGTACAATTCAGGTAGTTGACATTTTTCCGGATAATCCAATAGATAATCTAATAAACTGCCAAGTTCAGCTAATTCTAATATCATCATTAAACGTTTATTTTCACATACACCATAAATCGTTACAATATGTGGATGAGATAATTGCATCATGATTGTAGCCTCTTTCAAGAAATCCAATCTTTGCGATGGTTGGACAAGAACCTTCGAATAATAATAATAATAATAATAATAATAATAATAATAATAATAGACTACGAAACCGAAATTCGTGTATAGACATAGATAGAATGTAGCTAGCAATGGAATCCAGGACACGCGTTTCGTCTTATTTTGGACTCGTCAGCTGTGTGGACTAATTTAACAACACTACTTCATTAAACGCTTAGAGAGGACTTAGTGTTCTTGTTCATAACTTCTACCTCACATATAGTCAGACTAACCTATCGTATCATTCCAAAACCATACAGCTAGATTGGTTTTAAAGAACTATTTCTCAAGATTCTATCATATCTGACAGGTAAGTTGAAGAGCTGTAAGATGGAAAGTAGTAAATTCAAAGTGTGTGTGAATTTCTCAGAAAAATACCTGAGGTCTTCGTGGTCACATTTCAAAGACTCGAACCTTTAATACACACTATAGTTTTTTAAAAAAGTATTTTACAGTATAGGCATTCAGGAAGTATTCAATGGTCTTCTCGTTTGATAACTTAGCAGTTATAATACACATTTCATTACTGAATTGCAGGTTAAAACACTATCCCACCTACTTCGATGTTTGAGTTATTTATTTATTATTTTATTTGAAAGCATAAATATTGGTACAAGGGGGCACCAGATACATATGCGCCACATAATAATAATGGAGATGGGAAGAGATAAGGAATGTAAGGTGCGTGTAAAAGCAAAAAAACAATAACGACCACAAATTAGTGTATGGTAGTGAAATAATAGAAATAATGGGGGAAACAGAAAGATATAACCAGAAAGAATTCTTTCAGTTAAAGAAGGTTACAGCAGGATCGCCGGTGGCTTCTATTCTGAGCCATATCTGATAACGTCTCTAGCCACAGTGTCGCACCATCTCTCGGACCCCAACCAGGGAGTCGTGAAGGATCAACACAAGCCAGCCCTTTGCAGCTTTCTTTCATACCACGACACCATGTCACACACTGACCACCTCTCCGCTTTTTACAACCAGTTCCAGTGTCGGCAAATAATGCACGACGTGGAATTCTCTGGGATGACATTCGTAGAACATGTCCAAGCCACCAAATCGATGTTTCAAGATGGTGACACCAATTGCATTATCGTCTGTGTGACCGAACACACGATGCCGAACCTCCGCATTACTAACATGGTGTTGCCACAGGATGTTAGCAATCCTTCGGAGACAACGATGATCAAACACAGAGAGTCGTCTAACATCCACAACTCGGAGGGGTCACGTTTCACAAGCATAGAGCAAAACTGCTCTCACCGACGCGTTGTAGATCCGACCTTTTACAGCCAGACTGACATCACGAAGGCGCCAAAGATGGCCCAGATTGGCATAAGCCGCTCTGGCTTTCACTATACGTGCATTGATCTCATCACTCACGCCACCACCATCAGAACTTATTCAGCTACCTAGATACACGAACTTCTCGACTACTTCAATCTGCTTACCATCCAGAGTGAGTACATGATCAGAATCCTGCCAGTCTTGTAGAAGTACTTTGCACTTCGAAGGTGCAAAGCACATACCATACCTACGGACACTGATTGCCAACTGATTAAGTGCGGATTGCATAGCTTGGGCATTCTCGCACAGTAAGACAATATCATCCGCATACTCAAGGTCGAGAAGTCTTTCTCCAGGCAGCACGTCCACACCACCATTATTTAGATGTTTGAGTAGTAGGATAGTATCATTGTTCTTCACACACACACACACACACACAAGTATATCTAAAAGACTAGAACATGAATCTATACTTGATAAATATGTATGACATTATATTTAATCAAAACTAAATAAGCGAAAAGAAATTCATTCAAATTAATAATTTAAGATCAACGAATCAATGTTTAGCAAAGTAGACAGACAAAAATATCTTCATTATTTACCACTACATATCAAAATTATCAGACAGTATATTGAAGAAAAGAAAACTGTAGTAATAAAAGCTATTTCTGTTAATACATTAAATCAACTAGTCTATTTATCATCACTATGTAAATTCATTTAATCTAATTAACAAATAATTGAATGGCGTCTACCATACTTTTATTAATATTAATAATAACACTATTATATATATGTTATATAACATACTGTAATTGTACATTTCATGTTAACCATTTAAGAGTATCTATTAATCATATTACTAGTGTTCATACCAACAGTATATACATATATTATGAAACTATACTAAAGACCTAATAAGAAAGCTCAAACAATTATCTTCCAACAAATGAATTATGTGAATAAAGAAAATGATTCATCAAAACAAACTAATAGACTGGCATTTAAACAATGATTAACACTATATAATATTATCTACATACATACACATTAGATATTGTATATCAATGTAAGGAGATTTATAGAGATTGTTGAACTTGTTATAGTTTGCATCACGGACTGACATTAGTTATATAACCAAGTGAAAAACAAAAAAGCATTAGAAAGACGTTTTTTTCATAGTGTTAAAACTCCTAAGGAGTGCATATTCATGATCCACCACCTACTGTGGATCGAATTCAGGACATTTCAACCTATAAGCCGGCACTTAACCTTTAGACCACTGAGTCGGTATTGAGATGTTTATAATTTTAACTTCTAACGCAGTAAAAAAAAATAGTGAAAAGCTCTTTTGAGCACTATAAAGATAAAATACAAGGTTTCCAGATCTCATGGTGAAAAAATAATGAAAATTATCCTCGGAACACTTGAAATCTTTGCAAAAATGCTTAATATGATCCTCAGGAACAGAAACTTATCACAGCAAGACTGGCAATATGTTTTATGCTACGCTGATAAAACCTAAAGGATCCTCCGGCTACAAGAAGACAACAACATAGATCAGTTAAGAAGTGCCATTTTAAAGTAATAGTTTAGCGATGAATACAATGTAAGTTCGGATAGTGTAATAAGAAGACGAAGATTATCAGAACTATCCTTCACCAAAAGCCTAAAAGACGTGAGAACGATTGCGTCACATCCCATTGTGTTTACTAATTCAAATGTGTATGACCACACATACATAAGAAAGAGTATTCGTGGTCTCCAAATCAGAGTGTCTGAACATGTACCTGAATGGTTGCAAAAACAAATAAAATCAAATGACCCTAATAGAGTAAATGATAAACATTCTTCATCCTCTGTTGCCAAACATATAGTCGAAACAGGTCATAAGATTAATCACAACACAGCCTTTGTGGTGTTGTAAAAATGCGTATACTAAGGTTAATTGAAATTTAAGACATACAAAAATTCAACCCCCCTTCGTGTATCCGAAAACAGTTTGTTCTCATCTAGAGTCTATCCTGGGAATATTAGCTTATTGTCCAGCGCGACGAATTTTCACATTGTTTTTCATATTATTTTCTATATTATTTTTATCTCCTCTTATCCCCCCTTCATTTGTCTAGTCGATCCTTTATTTTTATGTATAAATGTTTTTAACAAGTATATGTATGCATTGTGCTAATATATTACGTAGTTCTGATAATCTTAGTCTTCTTATTACACTATCCAAATACAATGTAACCATTATAGAGATCCAAGTAACGCGAAACACGCGGTCTGGATTTCACTTCTAGATACATTCCATCTTTTCTAAATAATCGAGATAGTTTAAACTTCAATGGAAATAAACTAGCAACTAGGATCATGTGGACAGAGAATTAATGAATAATTCTCAAAACTCTTGAGTTCGCTTCATGGGTAAGAACTATTGAAAGTCAATAAAATTTAGTGAGATAGATATTTCAAACTATTTATTTAGTAATTTCAATGGTTCAGATCATGAGTAAGTTGAAGTTAGACCACCATGGAAAATCTGGAAGCACTGGGCGGTCGTTTCGTCCTATTGTGGGACTCCTCAGCAGTGCGCGTCCACGATATCGCCCCCCGCGAGATTCGAACCCAGGACCTATCAGTCTCGCAGGCGAGCGCTTAACCACTAGACCACTGAACAGGTATCCATCGTGGTCTAGCTTCAACCAACTCATGGTCTCAACCATTGAAATCACTATAATATCCACAAAACCTCTTCTGATATTTATTTAGTGTTTGTCAAATTTTCAGCCTTCATTTTGAAATACAGTTGTTGGTATTCCAAAAGTGGTTTGAATAAGAATTGCTAGAGTTCTTTACACTTGATTATTTGCGCTGCAACATGAAACTGAATCCATGAGGTTAATAAACATTATTTATCTCGCTGTAGATCATAACACATGATCTTTTTCTCATCGTCTTTAATAATTTATTTGTTTCGAGTTTCTTACTTAGAGCGATTAGTTTCATGCTTTTTAATTTTCCTCTTGCCGCTTACTCACCGATGTACTGATTTAAAACGTGATAACAACGTTCAGCCAATTAAATATCAAATTTGATCCTACACTTTGCTTTTAAAAAAACGACTTCCTTAGTCATATTTAAATACTTGTGTATAAAATGTCAACAATATTTGCATATTTGAAACTTAGGTGACATTTATTCACAGTACCTTGTGTTTTTTAGTAATACAAGAAAGTTGCAGGTTGAAAGGCCATCTTCTAAACGCTTTTTCTTTAGTGCGTGTATATCCGTGTGTAGTGTTGTTTAGAGTCAACCAATAAAAAACTAATTGAAACAAAAAGAACTACAATTGACCAGTCAGAAATAAGAAGACATTTGAAATTACAATTCAGTTCAGACTAACTAATGACAGGTCAGTATTACTAATACTACTAGTAGTAGTAATAATAATAATAGTTTATTCCTTCTCAAACGTGTTTATGACAATTTGACTTAACATATGTGGTCTGTCGTATATATTAACTAGGTATACCAAAAGGTCAAATAACAACAACAGCTAATACTACTACTACTACTATTAATCAATTACTCAGTTGAGACAAAGCATGAAACAAAGGAAAATGAAATAACGAAAAAAAAGAAACAGAATGAATTAAATTACAAACTGACTTACTTTCACAGCCACTTCTTGAACTATGCCATTATCCAAGTGTAGTCTGCCTCGATAAACTTCACCGAATTCACCTTCACCTAGTCTATACAATAGAATGACAGCATCGCTAGGAATTAAACGAAGTTCACCAGAACCACTTGTTGATCCGATGCAAGATGTCCCAGATGCAGTTAATTGTAGACCAGCTGCAACTGGAAGGAGACCACCACCACTGGACATACCAGAGACACCGGAACTCGATGAACTATGATGTTTCCCCTGTGAGTGATTAGTGAATAATTTAAAAAGACAAATAAAAGTGATCATTAGAGAGACGATGACAACTGATATGATAAGAGAAAAAACAACTCAATGTAAATTAAATACCTGATTTGATTTTTGTCCATGACGTGAAGCGCCTTTAGCAATTGACATTGACAAAGGTGCACCCATACGACCACCATGTAAACTGGATGAAATAGTTCTTAAAGCCCATGCATCACCACCAACGGTGGAAGATTCAATTTTCCTTAATTCTTGACCATGATTATCTAGATTGTGAGGTACCAATTGTTCAATATTAGTAATTCTACCAGATGGAGATATAGCATAGTGTAAACGTACAGGTATCCCATCTGCGAAACGACTATAATGTTCTACTAAGTGTTCTAAGGATAAATGAAGTGGACCCTAAAATGAAAAGAAAAGAGGTTACATTTAAACACAAATTAAATTAAAGAAAGCAAGTAGTTGAAGTATGCGATTAAATAAAAACGAAAAACTAGCCCAGATAGGATGCTCAAAGTTAGCTTGCAATAGGAATTAACTATCATTGCAAGAAACGAGGGAAGAGAATGATTCGATTGTTTCTGTTTCGTAATGACTCACGAACATGGAAGCATCGATGCACTTTATGATGTAACATAAAATATTGGTGTAAAACGAACATCAGAATGTGAACAGTCTAGGAAATCTGACTGCTGATAGAGTTTAATCGAAATAACTAGCGTAAAAGATATAGAAACGTTTGAAGATTTGTTCTTGAGAAAATCGGTGAAAATGGCAGAGTCCCCCGGAATGAGAGCCATCCAGAACATGTAGACAAAGTTCTGAATAGAAGTTCTATGCATTTAGTACAGGTTTATAATTCAGTAATTCCTTGAGAATTTAAACAAACATACACATCACTCAGTTTAAACCTAAACTGTCCACAGTTAAATTTTCGTGATGAAACATTTCAATGAATTATAGCAGATATGATGTTTACTTCTGACAGTCATACAATAACATTGTAATAATCAGTATATAATTTATAATCACCCGAATAGTTTTATCATTACATTCGATAACCACCTTTAAAATAACACTGTTTTAATAAACAAGAAAAATTCTATAGATTAGTAAGATAATAAAAAAAACGCTCATACTTTATCAATGAAATAAGCTTCTTTTGTATCCATATGAAATGAAAAATCAACTACTTCTATTTGATATTTTAATGTTTGATGTTGATAATATAGAACAAGTACAAATTTTCTTTCTGATTGTGATGATCGTCGAATTAGAAATGCACCATCTTTAATTGTGGAACAATTAGAAAATATTTTATCGGTTTCCGATTTTGATAATGAAGGATGATACCAATCGTTCTGTATGGAAATAATAATAATAATAAATAAAGGAAGTGGAGAGGGGGTGGTGGAAAACAAGAAGAACACATTGTCAAAGTTATATCTATTGAGGAATTTCTGATGGATTTTTGTAAAAATAGATTTTATCGATTTGTATCATATGTGATAACAATTATATGTTCATCTTGTGATTATTTTACGACTATGTTTCGAGTGCCATTAGAGGTATGAGGACAGTTACCACATTCCAATTGCTTACACGGTAGAAAGATATTTTTTCTTTAAGTATCTGAAAGGGAGACTGTGATATGTATAGTCTAGAAGGGTGAACGTAGTGCCTAAGGGTCACCTGTTTAAGGTTGGTCAAGTACAAACTTTCTGTGAATAATCTGAGATATGTTAGTTCCTTATTTCCAAAGCCTTATCACAGGAGAAAAAAAGCCATGGGGAAAGGTAAGTCATTTAAAAGTCAACGTTTTCCAGTCCTTTCCTTCACTGAGAAGTCAGCATCTCCGTAGGTTCTGGTTTTCTCTGGAAAACATCTTATTGACATCACACTTCAACAGTCGGTGATACGATTTCGCCCTCTGACTACAGGTTCGGTGCTTTTAGTTTAACTACACTCCAACCGGACTACCTGGCAAGAAAAAACCTCAGGAAAAGAGTATCCTAGCCAATAGAATTCAATTGGGCGATCATGACAGGTAATCCCGACCACCATATCAAGGTAGCGGTCGCAGCCGGGTTACAGCTGTGCTAGGGGTATGTATAAATTGGTAACAATATCATAGACATTCTCGAAGCATTACTTTTAGAAACACTAAGTGAGTAGTACTGATGATGAAGTATTTTCTTTTTTAAAACTCATAAAATATACTAAGATATTTATTGAAATTGTAAACTACGTATAAACATCAAATCCAGATAATGAGCAGAATATAATAAAAATTAACGCTTACTATACCCATATCTTTTTGTTAAGCGTCCACTAATTCTCACTAGTAGTATATCCATGACGTAACAAAATTTGCAGAGATACATTTTAGTTAATCTGAGCAGTGAACTTTTCGACATTTAATGTTACAGAAAAAAAGCCAACTAGATAATTTTCGATTTCCTTACAACTAAACAAGACAGTATAATCATTTTTCCTTTAATAGACGTATTATCGACAGTCTGATTTACGAATGGTTGTAATTTGATTACTGAGGTCGTATTTTTGTTTTAAAGATGAATTCCAACGTTCATATAATACTAATCAGCATATAATTCAGTTTTACACACTGAAAAGAAAAATCATAATGTCATTCCGACAAGTAAACTGTTATATAATCATACTTTTTATTTTTATACATCCAGTAATAATACTACCAACATAAATCATAACACGATGGCATTCTGACATTAGTGTTATTATTGATTTTAACACTTGGGAGGTCGGTTATCAATCGTAAAATACTCATGTACGTGCCGATCTGCGAAAAACAACCTATATACAGATGATATGCGATTGGGTATATCATTCATACTATTTTATATGCATTGCATTAATAATGATGAATCAATCAAAAAACTGTACATTAATAATAAATTTGACCTTATTCAGTGAATTATAAACAGAATATATATATATATATATATATATATATATATATATATATATATATATATATATATATATATATATTAGTTAAAGTTGCCAAAATTTACATCAATGTGGCAAGAGGAAAGTAAGATTTTTTCAATCTACTCACAACTCAACAATTCATGTTGTAATGGGCAGTTAGTTGGCAGCAAGCAATCGAAATCCTCTTATTTTTAGATACTATTCCACTGAAATATCCACTTGCGCATAGGTTATAAAGAGTAGATAAGGGAAAAACTAATCACTTTGCATACGCATATTCTTATTCACACCACTTAAAAAAATTATGATGTACTAGAGAAACGAGAAATTCATTCATCTATTTGGCTAAATAGCGCTTTGGAATTTTAGCTGGTCACTTCGCGATGAAAACCCTAAATCTAGTTCCTAACCCTAACTATCAACCTCAAATTATAAATTGAATTCCTCACACTGCTTTACAACCCTCATTTGGTCCTGGTTAGCAGAGGGATATTCTCAAGGTCACTTTAGCGTCACTCAAAGGTCATCCATGAATTATGGTCTTACCTGAGTGGCCTACAAACTAACTGCCCACAAGACTTTATTATCTTTATTTGGTGTTCACATTCTGTGTATAAGCATGTTATTTTACTCGACGGAAAAACCTAGTTGTTTGGCTAGTGGTCTTGTTTTCGATTTCAGATCATTCAGAGGCTTAAGCCAATAATTCGTTTTTGTAAACAGCCATCACTCATCCACATCATATTGTATTCATCTATCGATGACTATCCTATTCATTGATTTTAACAACCGAAAATTTTGTCTTATTGGATCGTCAAACGCCTCTATAAGAAGTACCTCCTAAATGCTGAGATCAAAGACAGTATTATTGCACCCTTAGCTAAACATGAAACTGGGATTAGTTAGTCATAAGCAACGTAGAACGGGACACAAATGTTCATCGGTTGGAGATACCATACATCGGTAGTTCTGGAAATGTTATTGTTATGATTTCTCTTATTACGATCCAGCTACTCTTATTGCTCAGTATTCTTTAGACACTAGTTTACTTGGCAAGTCCCCAAATCAGAACACAGTTGAACAAGAACGTAATTATATTCCAAATAATAAGGTTGGATAGAAGTAGGAACAAGAATGAGGAAAATGTTAGTATATTTATAATGTTTGCATAAAACTTCAGTGTCCGCCAGAGTTGATTGGTTAAGGAATAGCCAATCAAAGTGCCCCAATACAATCCTGCACGGGACATGCTCTAATCTAATCTATACCTTGCTAATAGTTACTAACCCATGAGAAAGCCATCATCGTGTTGATTAGCTCCATAATTCATTGATACACTCCTTTTAGCTTGATTCACTAAATGACCGTTGGCTGATCATCACTTGAGGACTTAAATGGGAGTGAACACAAATTCACACAGATAGCCATCATTGATTGTCAGGGTGTCATTGCAACTATTTTAAATAACATAAACCTTACTTATGTTTTACACAAAAAGGATTAATAAATTCGTGGTTAGATTTTTTGATAGAACACCTTAGTATCATTATCATGAGATACATTATCCTCAGTTTTTGCAGTAACATTTCACGTAGATATAGGCTGAACAAACAGCATCTTAAAAACCAACAATAATCTAATTCCAAGGGTCATGACATGATCCTAATAGAATCAACGGAACTTCTTGGATTCCACTGTTAGCCACTATCTTTTGCTAGAAATATCTCAAAGTCGTGTGTTCTGGTTTGGCAATCAACTTCTTAGGCGATCGCTGAGTGGTTAAGGAGTCTATACATTCACGTCCATACCTGAAATCAGCCTGATTTTCACGAGCTCTAGTTAGGCGTTGAACTGTTATTGAGGCTTATATTTTAGACACTATACTGGTCAAACTGGTTCCTGTTTGACTGTCACAATAGGATTTTCGTCCTTACTTAAAAAAATGGGACGATCAGAAATCGGGACCTGCTAGATGGGATTACCTAGTGCATTAGTCAATTTAAATTATAATAGTTCTCATTTTTTCGTAACAAATGTCCCCAATGAATTTATAAACAATACTCTCCCCAAGCAGTTTCATTGTTACACTATTGTTTACTTTGCTCTTTAATGCAGCCGTGTCTTGTATCAACTACATATACAGACACGTCGAATAATATTTATCTTCTCCTAGAGACAATAAAGTCATTTTGTAGAAGATAACCATTTTTGTCGTGTACAATGCTACATAATGGCTAAATTATCGCCGTATCGCATTTCATGCTCTTAATTGCAGTGGTAAGCTTCTATCATTCATGAAGTAAGGGCTTGGTCACAGCCCTACAAAGTGAGTGTGACAGCATATTTATGTATTCCCATAAAATTATGAACAGTAAATTTGAATCATCCGTTAGAGCACACTCAAATCGCAATATACTAGCCAGTCCTGTTCATTTAGTCATCAAGGTGTTGTGACAACCCTTACCAACCAATAACTACTGTACAGTTAATGTTAATCAGTAATTAAGCAGGTAAAGCTTTGACATGGACAAGTACATACAAAATTAGCTATGTAGTGGAGACTACACTACACTGTTTAGAATAAAGTTACAATTGAAAACGTAACCAACAATTAATTTAATGTTAATGTTTCCAACAGTACTAGTATGACGAGTCAAGTAATTTGCTTCTTAGTAATAATATCGACCAATAACTGGTATATAAGGACAAAAAAATTTTCACAAAAAGGTGAAAATACAATTTACCTGCATTGTAATTGCTGGAGCAGGTTTGTAACCGGCCAGAGCAGCAGCTAAGTCAGCAAATCCATAGCGCAGAGCTAATTCAAAAGGCATCTCAGCTTCAGCATTTCTTGCCCATGGAGCAGCATGGTAACGTAGGAGACAGTTTACACAATCAGCATGACCTAACATAGCAGCTTCATGAAGTGCAGTATTTCCAGAAAATGGGCACTTGATCTGAGGATTAGCACGACCGACTCTTAAAAGAGTTTCAGCAACATGTGCAAAACTTTTTTGACATGCACGATGAAGTGCTGTGAATCCACCGCAATCTCTTAAATTTACAGATGCATTGTGCTCCAATAAAAGCTAATTGAACAAGAAAGTACATTAAATAGAACTTTCTTAACAGGCACAATGATGTATAAGAAGTAATTATCTACACAATAATAGATAAATTGAGCACAAAAAGCAAGCTTGGGTGTACACCGAATAGTGAACTGCATCCACTGCTCCATTTCCTGAGAATTCGACGAAAAGGCATCACTGCTTGAAGTCACTAACTTCTGGTCTGAGCCATGTTGGTAGACGCAGACTACTTGGTTGGGGTCCGCGTAACTATCGTAACGAATGGTTGGAGACTCTGTGTGACGTGGCTCAGAATCGATCACAATGGAGTAGGTGTATACACTCTGTCTTCCCTTAAATTATGAGAATAAAATCGCTTCATATCTTTCTAAGTACTAATTCTTTCTTTCTGTACTATGTCCTTATATGCAATCTTTTTCTTTATATATTACCATCATTGAATTAATCACCTCCATGAATCCGGCTCCCATCTTGCTGTGCTAATGCGGTATGGCAACTTGGACCGATACATATATATGCTTGGTCCTACACTGTAGCTGACTGACTGAATTCGACGAAAGTCAAGTTAAAAGAAAGGAATGTTTAAGTCACAACTTCTATAATTTTAATTCACTGTACTTACTAGCATGTTCGTTCGTCATGAATTTTTTCTAATGAATAAGTCCCAGGAAAGCAATAGTTCGAAAAAAAACCGAAAATGTCCAAAGACTGCAATATGATAGGATGACCAACTATTCGCTTTACGAAATAATGACAATAAATATTAGTTATAAAGTGCATTAATGCCTATCAATAGCGATGCATGTGGTAAGCACAGGTCCAACAGTTTGCCGGGTAAAATCACTATTATTACATAAAACACTAGAAAAAACTGCATGAGAAACAATCGAATTACGGGTAACTACTATGAACAAGCTACAATTTGTAAGTTATACTTACCCGGACAATATCATTGGAGCCTGTTTTAGCAGCTTCGATTAATGGAGTAGCGCCACTGTCAGCTGATTTTTCATTCACATAATCCGATAGACTTGTTACTTCCATTGAGTTAACACGTGTAAACAGGTCACGAACACCCTTGCAAACACAAACGTAGACAAAAAAGCTTCACACATAGTCACAGTGTTCTTGATTAAGAATACTGTTTTAAATGGAATTTGTGACAAGACAAGCAAGTTACTGATTGCGGCATAAGTTATTTATGAAAACAACTTAAACATAAACATAAAGAGTAAGGACTAGCATGGAAATTTGTGTTACTCCTCTTACCTCATGATAGCGGTAATGAGGGATCATGGAAAGCAAGAAAAGACAGGTTGTAACATGGTCAAAATCTTCATTTAATTTGATTTCCAGTGGCTTTTGCCTCGACCCCCAGTTATATATATATATATATATATATATATATATATATATATATAATAAACACACCTGATATTTAACTTCCAGTCCCATGACTCCATGATACATCGACAAAGCTATAGAAATATGTTTGGTTGAATACTTGTGTCTTAACACTAACTACTATCAAATAGGCATGTTTAGTAGATCGGGAGAGGATTTGTACCGATTTATATAATGATTAACTAACCTTAAGATTTGCTTTTCTTACAGCATGATGCAAGTCATTGGTTACTCCATAAACAGTAATATGTGGAGGCGGCCGGAGACCTGGAGCAGGCTTCCCTAATGAGCAAACTATGCAGTTATTTGCACGCCTGAACTCTGATACAAGTAAGTCAATGCCCAAATATTTAGCATTTGTTCCATTGACCTGAAAAACAAAATAAAACCCAGATTAACGTTCAAGAGAGTAACACTAAGTTAATAAAGTTATTGAGAAGGCGTTATGCAATATAATCTCAACACTGACAATGTCGTAACCAGACGAAAGGAACTAACTAGTCTATAATCTTAATATCACCATACAAATCTTAAGGTCCACTGTTTTTTGGTGAGAACAACATGAACAAAACACACTATTATAAGACAGCATGGACAGAAGTAATTATAAACAAAAGTATGACCCGTTGCATTATGAAAACAACTTAGAATAACAAAACGTTTTGAAATGCAACAGGTACCTGATAAAATCCATCTGACAATTCTTCTATCGGATAGTGGTACAGCTGTTGATTGTAAATCACGCTCAGAACATACTTGTGAGTCGATATGCTGAATCTTATAAGAAAAGTCCCATTTTGTGAATGATGTTTCAGAAGTCTTTCAGTGTCCTCCCGACTAATATTTCCGTGAAACCAGTGACCAGACGGAACCATTTCCGGCGGATCGGCCACAGTTCGTACAGGCATTCTAGGAGTGACTAGTTCGAAAGGTGAAAGTACAACAGATGACGCAGTAATTGGGATTGGTCTGTGAATTACACGGGAAATTGGCTGGTTCAAAACGTTACAATTGTCGTTCACTTGTTTCCGGTGTTGTGGCATTACAATGACGTGTCGATACAAAAATATCCGTCAGGTAGTATTCAAGAACTTGATATATGTCTAACATGTACGACGAACAATTAAGAAAACCAGTACGACCCCGCCATGTGTTACTAGTGACCTTAAGATCAAAGTCAAGAAATTAAAACGAGGATATTGCTCCAAATCACATGTGTAATATGATTATTTACAATTACAGTAATATGTACAAATATGTTGGTGGAAAGTATTTAGATGTCTTAGCATAGTTTATCAGTCATTTGGAATCAAAGCACTTTCAAGTTTATGGGTTGAAATCGATAATCTTTTTTATTTACATTATATTATTTACAATGGCTTTAGACACTCTAGTCCTTCAGATGTAGGGTCATGAATTTGAAAAACCTTTAAGAAAAGAAGAGGAAGAAGAGGCAAACTAAAACGACCGCACGCTCCAAGAACGGGAGTAATTGCTTTGACTTGATTTGCATTTATCAAACTTTTGCGGCATGCTTACACAAACAAAGTACTACGTTTGATTCAAAGAATCTGCCCTGGGATGAACGATAGGTGGATTACGTTTTTGAGAGCTAACTGAGTTTTGGTTGAGATTACTATTCAGTTTCTTTGGTTTTTCACGTATAGGCAAGTTTTAAAATATCTCGACCGCTCATACTACCTATTTTTATCCGCCTGATTGTATTGATTAATCACTGTCTATAGGTTTTCTAGGGTTTTTTGACAACTTATATTTCACTACAGTCAATAAGATCACTTGTAGGCTATCTGAATTCATTTTAGCTGCATGCAGTGTGTCAAATGAAAAAGCTATTTTCACGAAGCATCATCATATGTTACAGTAACTGTTTTAAAGAGACTTACCGTCGTGTCGCTAGTGGGCAGTTGACACATATAACATGAATGATAAACATTTACGGGACAGTATCACTAGTCTCCTGACATGTCTGAAGAAAAAGTTTGTCAGTAACCCAAAAAACGTCCCGAAACGGATAAAAAAAGAGACGAGCCGTGCATTTAAGAAGGGCATTTTCGACAATACTAGTACGGATGAAAGTTATATCAACACTAGCGAGAATATTCCGAAACTATACATCGTCATAACATTGACAGCGATTGGCCCTCTGATGAATCTTTTTTCCTCCAGCGCAGACTCTGAGAATGCACATGTGCTCCCAAATACTTCTGCTGTAGACGGTCAGACCCCATTAATAGGATTAAAAGAGATCAAACTTCACCGTCAAACACACTGAACAGCCCAAGTCTTGCTAATCCGTCATGCGATCGTTTGAAACACTATCCCATCAGTCAACTAAATGCACAAGAACTAGAACTAGAATCGAACTACTAAACTAAAAAAAACCCGATATCAACGTACTCAAAAACCCGGGAGAGCAATCACCGTTAGCTATGATTCAATTATGATCACGGGCCTTGAGAACCGCTTTAAACCATTCAATCTGCAGTACAGATACGACAGGATGTTGATGTGACGGGTTGATAAGACAAAATTATATTTTTTATTGATTATGATTTTTTCGCTATATCACCTCCGCTTTTGATTTAATGTGATGATTATTCAGTGTGGCTTGGCATTTCGGTTAGCATATTTTTTTGCGTGACGATTATTTATTGAAGTGTGGTGTTTATCAAGGAATCGATATTCTTGTGTCGAATTAACGTGAACCATGCTCATCATGACATGTTGCGCGTGGTTTGTCATAAATCTGAGCATTTTTCACATAAATGATATTATTTTAATTAATAAAAGAAATGGGTGTGAAATGCATATATAAATGAGCGTATTTTCGGCTTAAGTCGCTTAGCTTTTTAGCTTAATAAATCTTCACTTGTACTATTCTTGATGTGTTTCACTTAGCGTTGTGGGAATCACAGTGGTTTCTCGATTTCCAAATGTAGGTATTAGGCAACGCCAACTTTAGTACGAGTTAAACAGGAAACGTAAACTTCCTAAAACTGAGCCAACATCAATTACATGGTTCACCTGACGGAAGGATACCACTGTATATGAAGGTTGCCTGTTCATTCATATAAGGCTCATCCAGAAAATCAGGAAGCTCACACCTTTCATATCGAAAGTAACAACTGCCTATATACGAACACTTCAAGTTACCTAACATAGTGGATGAATAATGTGAACCGAGTAGCGCTAATAAATCTCATCTGTTATGAATTCGAAGTATGTGCATCTTATCGAATTACGGTCCAGAAGCTAATAAAACTCGGGGTGTTGTTGTTTCGCGACGAAAAAGTCGGGAATGTGGAGGAAGAACAGAACTTACAATAGCGCTTAGCGATAAATCAAGTATGCACTCAGAAGTTTATAAACTTTGACGAACCTTTAAGCTGCTCAGTGAGGCTATCTAAAACCTCGAGATACCTAGTTAGAGCCGTCTACAGGAAGTGATCAAGCCGTCACCGGACAGTTTGAGATGAAACATCTTACTAACAACAAGAGTTAGAAATACAGACTGTTAAGTGTGTCATCTACAGGTCAATCTACAGCAAGTGTACTGAGAAGCTCACCGTCAACTTGATATGGATGCTCATTATGATTTCTTACTGCACACGATCTTATGTGCTACAAACGTCCGTCATGCAGATGGTCCCCACAAATTAAAGGGATCCTTTAATCATCAAGATCGCATTCCACGAGTGCTAATAGACAAAAGCGATACTGAGCGGAATATAAACAAAACAGTAACGAAAGCCCATAAAGGCGGTTCAAACTAGCAAGAAACCAATACATAAATGCCATAAGGAAAAACAGGCTTCAGTATCAGATAAAGCCGATCGATAAATTCATCTCTTATACAAAAAACATTATTTTGTTTAGCAGCCTTCCATCGACAAGCCAAAATCGGAGTTTTCCAGTTGTGAAAACCCAAAGGCCCAACGAACAACGACGGAGATGCCACCGGCTTTCTAGTAGAATACCGTTTTCAAACAGTCATATACTAACTATATTGACGAGAGCTTCTCCTGCAACTCAACTGGAATCTCGAAATTAAACATCAGAGCCGAAGTGATGTATCAGAGACTTTTTAGTCTAAACAAGAATATTTCTCGAGGTCCGGATATGATTAACTCTGACATACTGACCGAAGCGGCCTCAATTTTGATTGAACCGTTCAGCGTAATGTTTTCACATTCGTTTAGCCGAGGGGCAGTCCCAGAAAATCGAAAGCCGGCTCACATTGCAACAATTGTTAATAGAGGTCGAATCGACAAAAATTAAAGCCTCTGGCCGGTAGTGCGTCTCTCAATATCCTCAAAAGTTGCAGAGTCCCTGATATACGAAAGTCTATGTAGTTACCTATTATAAATTAACTTCCCTTCACTCTTATAGCACGGTTTTAGGAAGTGTATCTCGTGCACAATCAACTTGCAGACCGCGTTGGACGGATGGACAACCATCTACAACCAAAAGAAGGAAGGTTATGTTATGTGTCTGGTAACGACCGAAACAAGACTACGTGCCAATTAACCAAAAAGATCCTCGTGGACCAATATCAGAAGGCAGATAATAGTATTAGTTGAAATATATTTGCTGGCAATCTCGTGGTATCGAAAGAATACCGAGATCGTGCCAAAGGAATACAAATGCGATCGGCAAGGAAAGGTACGTGCGTAGTCACAAACTGCGCAGAAGTAATGGAGTACAATGGAAGACTAAAATGACTGTTTTTAGCACAGTTAAACAAACGAGCACAGTAAAACAGTCACTGGTACAATTGGTTATAATAATAATTGTTTTCATTGAACCAATCGCGTTCTGTTGACAAAAGTAGGTCACTACAGGAGCCTCCCGCTAGAAAGGGTTTACACTTTCGATAGTTAGCGGTTTGATTCGTGGGACTGATTGGCAAAAGTGCGGTTGTAGGACGGAGGAATTGTCGAAACAAGAAGCGATCGTTGATCCTCGAGTTGCCAACGAAAGTCTTTTGCTTAGAACAGTACCAGGAGAAGTGTGCTGTATTTGTTGCTCGAGTTAGCACACCACACCAGAGTGGTTTGTATCCAGGATCTGATGATTACGTTCGTAGGGATGCGAACCAGGAAACGCTGCATATGTAGGACGAAACTACGTTGAGCCAAGAAACCGGAAGCGACCATAACGACCAAGCGTATGCCAGGCGGATTCGAGACCAGATAATCGACTGAGTGCGTTGACTAGAGCGTGAGCGGCCAAACCAGCTTTCGCAGAAGTTGACTGAAGTCGACGTTACCAAACGGGCGATGGTCAGAGGCGTGGGCTCAGGATACAAAAAAAAATTAAAAAAAGAAAAGTGTAGCATGCGTGTAGTATAGGAATAATCCTACACCGTATCCGTTATTGACTGTGCGTTTAGTCGCGAAAACGTACGGGTAATCGTACTCGGCGACCGGAACGTGAGACGGTGGTCTCGTTCGTACTTCGTGAGCCTGCGATCTCATCCGAGGTCAAGGGCGGCGTGGTCTGCCGATCTGGACGTGAGACGGAAGTCTCGTCCGTAGATGGTGCAGAGGACGCGTGCTGTTGACCGGGACGTGAGAACGAGGTCTCTGATGTATCTAGCGTGGGATCCGAGGTAGACGTAGAGATCCCGCTAGAAGGTTTGATAGGTCTAGCATTGAGTCTCAAGTTATCGGGTAGGGCACTGTCATCGACGTGTGCTGGTTTGAGACGATCAATGCTGACGATCTCGACGCGGCCGTGTCGATCAACCTTGAAGGTCTTTTCGTGACGAGAGATCACGTGAAAAGGGCCTTCGTAAGGCTGTTGTAGAGGTTTGCGTACCGAATCTACTCGTATGAAAACATGTGAACAGGTAGATAACTCTCGAGGGAGAGCGACCTGTCGATGTTGTATTCGAGTTGACACCGGAGACAGCGTTCGCATAAATGCAGACAGTCGATGGACGTAGTCTGATTTACCGAAATCATTACTGCTCCGTGGTGTGAAGAATTCCCCAGGCAGACGCAATGTCGTGCCGTATACAAGTTCAGCGGCGGAACATTGGATATCTGCCTTCAAACTCGTTCTGATGCCTAAGAGAACGAGCGGTAAGGTTTCGTACCAATTGTCGTTTTCGTGTGCTCGAAGAGCACTTTTGATTTGGCGATGAAACCTTTCGACTAAACCATTCGATGCTGGATGGTAGGCGGTAGTGCGTATGCGTTCCGTACCAAGCATTCGGGTCAGTGAGGAGAATAATGCGGACCCAAATTGTTGTCCTCGGTCAGTCGTGACAGTCGAGGGACAACCGTACAATGCTATCCATCGTTCTACGAAGCGGTGAGCAACTGTCTCCGCCGTGATAGACGTGATGGGAATAGCTTCGGGCCATCTTGTAAAACGGTCAATGCGCGTGAGTATGTGATCTTTCCCTTGCGATGGTGGCAATGGTCCTACAATGTCTATATGAACGTGATCAAAGCGAGTATCAGGCGTAGCGAACGTGCCTGTGCACTTTTGATCGTTAACACTCTAAGCATTGCTTTACCCATATACGAACATGTTTATTCATGGACGGCCAGACATATCGTGCAGCGATGAGACGTAATGTGGCTGCGATACCTGGATGAGACAATCCATGAAGGGCATCGAAGACAAGACGGTGATAGGTAGAGGGTACGATGGGTCGAGGAAGACCTGTAGAAATATCACATAGGATAGTACCTGAGCTAGTAGCTAGGGGTACTTCCTGACACTGAAGGGATGAAGATTGTGGTGCTTCTGTACAGACAGGATCGTTTGCTTGTGCGGCGGCCATAGCAGGAAGATCGAGCACCGGTAAAGTAACTGCATTCGTCTGGATACGTGATAGAGCATCGGCAACATAGTTCGACTCGCCTTTAATGTGACGAAGGTCTGTCGTGAACTGGGAGATATAGTCCAAATATCTGCACTCTCGTGGTGAGTAGCGGTCAGACTTGGTATGCAGGGCATACGTTAAGGACTTGTGGTCGGTGAATAAAATGAATTGGCGTCCTTCTACTGTGTGCCGGAAATGTTTGATGGCGCAGTAGGCTTCAAGCCGTTCGCGACCGAAAGCGCTATATCTCGTCTTCGTGGGAGTAAGGCTTCGTGAGAAAAATTCAAGCGGTTACTAACTACCGGAGATATTCTTTTGCATAACGGCTCCTATAGCAAAATCCGATGCATCAACCGCTATACTAAGCGTGGTTGATGGGTCAGGATGAGCAAGAAGTGTAACTTCAGCGAGAGCCGTTTTGATCTCTGAGAATGCAGTACGTGCGGTATCGTTCAGTTCTAATTTGCGTGGATTACCGCGTAGTAAATCGGTTAATGGTCGTAACCGTTCTGCCGCGTGAGGGATAAAACGTCGGTAGAAGTTAACCAAACCGAGAAAAGCCTTCAGTTCCTTGATTGAGGACGGCACGTTGTACTCCTTGATTGCTCGAACTTTGTCCTCGCAAGGCAGAGTACCCTCTTGTCTGATGATGTGACCCAGAAATATCATTTCTGATTTACCCAATTCACATTTCTCTGGGTTGACTACTATTCCACTATCCGAAAGACGTTGGAATAATAGCGTAAGGTGTTGATAATGTTCATCTACGTTTGATGATGCGATCAGCAGGTCATCAATATAGACGTGAACAAAATCCAAGTCTCGTAATATGCTATCGATAAACCTTTGGAAAGTTTGAGCAGCATTCCGTAATCCAAATGGCATTCGTAGGAACTCAAACAGACCGAAAGGAGTCGTGATAGCAGTTTTCTCGATGTCTTCAAGAGCAACTGGGATCTGGTGATATGCTCGTACCAGATCGATTTTAGAAAAGATAGTCGTGCATTTCAGCGATGCAGTGATGTCGTGTATGTGGGGGATGGGGTAGCTATCAAAGCGCGTAACTACGTTTAATGCTCGGTAGTCGCCGCATGGTCTCCAACTAACCCCGTCCTTTTTGCGCATCATGTGTAAAGGAGAGGCCCAAGGACTGTGAGAAGGACGAATAATACCAGTAGATAGTAAATTGTCAAACTCACGTTTAGCAAAGGCTAATTTGTCCGGTGCCAGTCGGCGTGGTCTTGCCGTGACTGGTGGTCCGCGGGTGACTATGTGGTGAACCACACGATTGGTCACCGATGAAATCTCCTCGAGTGGTTTAGTTATTCTGGGGAATTTCTCGAATAAAGCGTGGAATTTATCGTCACGCGAATAAAAAGGATTCGGTACGCGTTTGTGTGAGCTGTAAAACCCATGAATTTACTGTTCGACGAAGTATCGATTAGCTGCAGCCTACGTGAATCGACTAGCAATTCATACTGCTGTAGGAAATCAATACCTAGTATGGCTGTGGGAACATCAGCAATGATGAACGTCCACAGATACCGTCGTCGGTTGCCCAGGTTGACCGCGAGTTGTGGTGCACCGTAGGTAGGAATGGCAGAGCCATTCGCAGCGCGTAGTCGAAGCATTGTAACTTGTGACTTGATGATACCTCGTGGTACGACAGAAACTTGGGCACCTGTTTCCACCAGGTACCTAGCGTTTGTGCGATAATCGTGCACGTAAAATAAACGGCCAACCGGAGGGGCAGGGCCGGCGAGTACGGCCGCTTTTACTCGCCCGCTTTGGAGTTTCCCGCCTTGTATGAGCACGGGGCTCGACAACGGCGGGCACCAGATCCGAAGGATCGATGAAACCAGCACCAACCCTCACTCGCTTCCGAAGCCGCCTTTTGGCGTGGCTTGGAAGATGCCCTCGTTGGGCGAGTGTTGACGGCTTTTCGAGAGTGTGGGCGGGCTCGAGGGGCGTAGGGTTGGGGTACGTTACAACGGTCTCGAAAACTAAGACGTGTGTGAATACATCCTCCCCTGTCACCTTGAGCCGAGAAGTGGCTGCCGTCGATATCGACTTTCGGACGCAACGCTGAGGCAACTACGTAGTTGTCTCGGTTGCCAGTCCTAGCCAGAATTTTGTCTGCTGTGAGGGCTACCTGTTTCAGTGGTGCGTCCTGGAGCAGGGCCGTAACTGTAGGTTGGATAAATGCTGGTAGAGATTCGAGCCACAGTTTCATTAACGATTTCAGAATCGGCTGTCGTGGGTCCTGCAAGAGATTGCAGGCACGTGAGGTGGTGGGTAACGTGCTAATAACGTCCTCAATCGTTCCTCCCTCGATGGGAGGAAATATCTGAGGATCGCCTCTTTGAGACGTTCGTAAACATTGAGCACGTTGGAATTGAGGACTACCTCACGGACAGCTATTAAATGGTCTCCCAGTAAACATTCGAGAGAGTAGGCGTAATTCTGCCGTTGGCCTGTAATATGACGGGTCTCGAATTGAGACTCTATGGCAGCGAACCAAACTTCGGGGTCGTGAGGAATAAAAGATACAGATCGAAAGTGTATAACCTGTACGTCAGAGTTTATTGCGTTAATACTATTCTTATCGTTATCCGTCATGTCAAATATATTATATATTAAAAATTAATATGAAAATATATGACAGACGTGGATAGATAAGCGATAGAATCACCGAAATTGACTTCTTTGGAAGGTTTGGTTGCGATTGCCAAGTGTTCGTAGATGTAGGTTCATCAGTTGTAGAAGATTTGACCGAAGTTGAGGCGTGTTCCAATATTTGGCCCACCAAATGTAGCGTGGTGTCGAGTTGAGCTTGACTATGAACACCGATACAAGACTAGGTGCCAATTAACCAAAAAGATCCTCGTGGACCAATATCAGAAGGCAGATAATAGTATTAGTTGAAATATATTTGCTGGCAATCTCGTGGTATCGAAAGAATACCGAGATCGTGCCAAAGAAATACAAATGCGATCGGCAAGGAAAGGTACGTGCGTAGTCACAAACTGCGCAGAAGTAATGGAGTACAATGGAAGACTAAAATGACTGTTTTTAGCACAGTTAAACAAACGAGCACAGTAAAACAGTCACTGGTACAATTGGTTATAATAATAATTGTTTTCATTGAACCAATCGCGTTCTGTTGACAAAAGTAGGTCACTACAGATGGAACGACCGAAATGCTTATATCCGCTTTGAATGCAGAACTAAGTAGCCGAAATTTATTCACTTAGACCAGAGTTCGCTTTTCTAAATGTCGCACAAAATGTTTTTGAATGACTTATTAACGATATGTTGCAAGATTGGTTCACTGTTTCGAGTTCAAATTTCAGGCAGGTGAATAAACGGTTGTATCGTTTTTCAACAACTCGCCACTTCCGAACGTAAAATGGTCCAAGATAGTCTATACCAACACAATTGAATGGTGGCGCAAAACCTACCAGGCGACATTCAGGCTGTGGAGCCATAATCTGTGTGCACGGCATACTGTCGAGTCTCTTGCATATGAAGCACTGTTTTAGGACTCTGCATAGAAGCTTGAACCTACTTCTCATTTTCTTAGATGGAGTGTCATTTCCTTATTCGAAAAAAATCCATCTACACTCCTCGGACTTTCTTGTGATTCACATGTTTCACCGTGCTCGCCTTTATGCCATATTTGCCTTAGTCTCCATCTCTATAGAAAATGAAATCATTTGATTTAATTTACTTATATTCTGCTTCGCAATATCAATTTCTTCCAGTCTCAATCTATCAAGAATGAACGGTCTTCTATCTAATCTCATCTTCATACTGTGGACGAACTGTTCGGTCCGTGAAACCACTCATTAAGTTTACTGCTACCATCTAATAACAATCCACACGATCCACAGGATTCTGTTTACTTTTAACATATATATCCATGGGATTTCTGTAGACGTTTCGCCAATCGTTGCGAATCGTTACGAATCTCTCAAAAAGCTTGGTTGTGTTTCTTATGCAATGAAGTGCGATTAATGAATCCGTCCAATAAGTGATAGAAGAGATAAAGGATACGCAATTGTTGTTCCATGTGTTTTCCGGTCTGAGCACACAGTACAGCAACTGTTAATTCCATTCTGGGAGTAACCGTAGGTTTCAGTGGGACAACCATGGACTTAGCTAATAGAAAGGAGCAATTAACTTGACAGTGGACATCTTCAAAAGGAGCATATTCCACAACACCATATACAAATCCCGAGGCATCGGCAAAGCACTGAATTTGAGTAGCTGGCGGTTCATACGATTCTGGTACGCGACATCTGTGAAGTAACAGTTTACTTAGGAGCCTCATACCTCTGAGCGGACAGTCCATTCTCATAAAGCGTTCTCTAGGAAGCTTTGAGTCCCACGCCAGATTTTCCTGGAAAGTATCTTGCATAATAAAATCAGCTAGTAAAACACCTAGTGCTATAAACCCTACTCTGTCGAATATAGAGACTACATGCGATAAAATGGTTCTCTTTGTAGGAGTCGTTTCGAATTCGCGCACTCCTAAGCAGATCTTATACGTTCGAACGTTCCACTCTATTCGTAGAGTCATTCCGTTTTTTTCCAAATATAAACAGATGTCTGCATTTTTTTCTATGCGGTCTTCCTCTGGAACAAACTTCATTAATCAAAAATTGTTGCTGGTCCATTTGGTTAGATTGAAAACCTTTAAACGTGACACTTCCTTCAGCTGAGTATATGTTAATTTAGCCTCTTCTAATGTATCAACACTGGTCAGTAAATAGTCGACACAGAATTGTTCCAATGATATCTGTATAATACACTCGGGAAACCTGGCCTCAATAGCCAGGAATGTTCTTTGTAGAGCAAACGTTGCGCAACTTCGTGAGGAGTTCGCACCAAACAAATTCTCTTTTATCTAAGGACATCACGATCCTCTAACGGGACAATCACTTGGTGAAACATATCCTCAATATCTGCCGTGAGTCCTATATGCCGTTGCTGAAACCTGGTGAAGACATATACCAGACTGGTGAACAAATGTGGACCAGAACACAAGATTTTATTCTGGAACGTATCGGTGTATCGGTGTTGAATACGAACTTAACTTATTAGGTTTTTTCGGATGGAAGACATTATGGTGCGGCAAATACCAAACCCGACAATTAATCGAGTTCTCCGTAGCCTCGTTCGACATGCTCTACCATCACATTAAAATAATGCTTATGCAGTCACTGGTCATGGACGTGCCGTTTCCCCAAGGAATTTAATATACTCATCTCTAGTTTTCGATTATTAAGTAGACTGTGTTGGTGACGTCAGGGCAAATCTATTTGGTAATGCTCATCTAATAAATATAGATCTGGACATAGCATCCAAGGATTTACGATCTTCAACCAACATGAGCACACGGTGATTCGGGTCGTCTTCAAAGTTTATCTTATGAAACTGGTCTAATCTTCCAGTTCATCTTTAGGCGACAGGTGATTTAGGATACTCATATTTTTCGTGGTCTCACGGTAATTCTTTGTAGAGTACAGTTCGATAGATTATCCCACTCTCTATTCTTTTGTCTCATGTGCCTCACATACATGCACCCTACCAGTACTTTGATATCTTCGCTGCCAACCCTTGGGAGGGTCACATAGCTCAAGTGAGATCATGATACCATCTGAGATGTCGTTGGTACCGTCCTACGCAATATAGGTAGTCTATCTAATATCCATACCTTTGAACTTCCTTCGACAGCATATGACCTCGGTGCTCGACAGTTTCTTGGTATGTGGTCCACCTTCAGATCGACATTACAAAACCTCTTTAGCACAAACTCTATCATATCATTATTATCTTTATCTCTGAACCATTCACATTGGTCTAAAGGGTGGTTTTCAGTACATTATAAACATGACAACTTAAGAGTGCTTGGTCTTACGTAGTAGCGAACGACACTCTCGCCCTATACTTTGAGTCAAGGTTTCTTTTAGTAACAACAGCGGACTGCTTTTGGTTGCGATTAGAGGGATCTCCATCGACGAATAATCCGTATCTGGTTTTAGCAACATCGGACTGCTCTTCCAAAAATTCAAAAAGGTCTTTAAGTAGAGGCTCTCTCTTCTGATTAGAGCAATGCACAATAGTAGCATTAGATTTACCATCACAATACTAAATCAAATGGTTTAACCTAGATCTACTTAAAACACATCGAAATTCCATATGAAACTCCAGTAATTCATGAGATTACCATTAAACCTTATGATTTCTCTCTTTGGTAGGTCTAAAGATTGAGATATCATTGTTATCCAGTCCTTCCCAGGAGGAACATCAACTGCACGTGAGGAAGATGTAGACTCGTACATCACCTTGTCAGCCACAAAATGTCTATGATGTCCTCTTCTCTTGTGACATAACCTTTCCAACCCAATTTCTCTTTATCTGAGCTAAGAGTATTCCAACTAATTTTAACTCTAATAAGGGATCTATTCGACAGCCGTTTTCTTCAAACTGGTTACCAGTATGAGTTACTGAACAGTGGGGAGACAATCTAGTTTTATGATTTTCTGTAGACATTAACAACACTCAACGTATGAATTTCTGATGAGTTGCTGGTCATAACATCGTAGGATTTAATTTGTCCTACAGATATACTACTAGAACTGTGAACGCAATACCTTCGACCCCAGAGTCTATGTGAAAGCTATAGTCAGAACAAGGACAACTTAGCTTTAAACTTTATCTGTTTCAAAATTTAGAAATAACAATTTGATTAGTACAATAATTAAAGTAATTATAATCATTAAATGGAACGCACAAACATACCGACCAATATCACGTGTCTTATCGAAATGAATAAACATTACGAGTCACACTTATATAATAATGTCCTTCAATAGGCAGGTTACATGCAACAGGGATAGTTTACAGACATATCAGATCAAATCAACGTGGTGGGTGCTTAATCAATGATTTGATGAATTAATTATGGATATAACTAACAATAATGTTTTCACAAGTGTATATATGATCAGATTGTTCGGAATACATTGGGTAAAAGTATCATATCTGATAACCTTTATCTCACCATCGAATTATCCAAATCTATCAAAGAGACTGATTGTTTTAAATAGATTTTATATTAATTTAAACCAAATAACAATATTGATGAACTCTAAACATTGAATATCTTTAGTGAAAAAAAAACATATGTGAAAAATAGAATTAAAAAAAAAATGAAATAACGTTTTGTCATTAAAATAAGCTGTTTATGCAATGGTTTCTTTCTCAAGATATGTAAATATACAAAAAAAAATAATAATAAGTATTTATGAAGTCAGCGATAAAATTAAGGAATAAATATATAGATGTGAGAATTAGATTAGGCCATCAAGAGATATATCACACTAATAATTAACAGTAAAATTGTAATAGGCATTACAAATACAAGGTAAGATAACAAAGGTATAGGAACAATAACAGAGAAAGACTGTTGACTGTTTATATTTCTGAAGTTATTGCCTTTTGGACAATTGAGTATAGGATGTTTAATTTGAGTAATATATATAGAATCATCATTAGTGTTATCAGTTTTTGTTGATGGAAGACTAAAAAGCAAAGAAATAATGAAAGTATGAGATAGATAGAACAGGAGTTAATTTAGTTATAAACGCTAAATGACTGAATATAAATATGAAGTGATATTACAATGGGAAATCGGTTCGAACCGGGGTTGAATCAGTCAAACACAATGTGTCAGCTATTAGATGGCAAGCACAAACCAAAGTGTAGTAAGTGAAATCTTGTATGTTAATTGGATCACATCAACAATAATATGGATTTTGCATACACATTATGACATGTAATCGGTTTAATTAGCCTAGCTTCTATAAGGATGAATAACAGAAGTGAATAGTACTGAATACATGTTGGTAAACTTATGGTATCAAGTTATCATAGATACACAGTTATTTTTACTCATCATCGGACAAGATTTGATAATCAGATCTTCATTCTACTGATATTTAAGTGACCTGTCAAGTCTGTATCTTCCTGTCGTTTGAGTTTTAATGTTTAATTTTTTGTTTGATATTTCATATATAAATGTGAAATTTTAGGAAGAAAATCCTATTTCTCTGATTAGTGTCGTTGATTCTGATGTCAAATCATTTTGAGGGTTTGGGTTGATAATCCAATCTCGTGAGAAATTATCACTGAATTTCATCTAATAAAAGGTATTCTATTTGTTTATTTTAATAATCGAAAACTTTTAAAATCAAATATTACAATTTTAATCTATAACAATAATGAAGTAATCGCCTATGAGCCCAAAGCTTTCTATGATACCAAGTGATATTACTCGAATTGGATAGCAGTATAAACCTGCAACCAGATCTTACAGAGATTTCACTTATCGAAAAACTCCTATGGCTAGGTGACAACAAATTTTAAGACATCTAGAGAAACAGGGAACTATAAGAAGCTTGAATTGTTGATGTATTTATAAAAGTTGCTGGACATAATCAAAAATGAATTATGTTGTGAATGTTTGACTGAAATATAAAATGGTACAAGGCATGATTCTTAATTATTAGAAAGGATGACAAACTTAAATCTAATACTAGTGATTCGTACTTATCGTCACGTTAATAACGACATAATTATAACCGAACACTACTAAACAACATTACAGCAAACAGATATTTGTGAATTAACTATGTTAAATGATTGAAGGTAGTTGTAGGAAAACTTGTACCCAGGTTTCATATTGACACTTGTCAGCAAGGAGTACCTAAAATATTGATGGGATTGATCTTTTTAATGGAATTCAAATATGTGTCACCTAGTTCGCCAGTCTGATACATTACCATTGAGGTATTCGGGGCACGGTTGACTTAATGTAGGACAGATATTTACGATTGACTGATCATTAAATAATGACTTATGCTGTGTTTGTCTAGCCAATTCGTGCCGATAAGACTCTATGGATGAAGTTCCATTGTGTTCACTAGTTTAAATGAGTTAACATCATATGTCTTATGTTGAGATGCCAAATGGTTGAAAATAATCGATAAAGTTTATCGCCGAACATAACATGTTATCAGAACTGATTTAATAAATGAATACATAAATAAAACATACTGATATCGTAGATGAATAGGTAAATCTAAATAACTAATTGATTGATTTATCCCCAGTTGATTAATATTAAATTTGAATGTTAATGGTTTAGCAAGCCATTCTGGAGCTTCAATATCAACCAAATTATTCTGAATAATTAATTGTTTACTTTCATCAGAATGATCGGTATTTTTCTTATCCAACTTAGAAATTGTAAACCAATTTACAAATTGTTTAATGGTATCATGTAATTTTTGTTGTGTTTCCGATTGACTAATTGAAAATTTTAAGTTCGGTTGACTAGAAGTTAATTCATATGGATCAATGAAAAAACCTGAAAATGAGTTAGAAATTATCAGTTAATTTGTATTAAACAGTGAATAAAAACGAATATAATACAATGAAATTTGGAAGCGAATGACCTAAAAGCAGAGAGAAGACGTCCATTTTGGTGAAGTGTTGTTCTCTGAGCTGGATGGTTTAGTCGTGGAGCTTTCATCGTTCTTCTGAACGACATCATCAGCACCTGACGTTTGTGGTGATGACCACAACCAAACCATCCAACACAAAGAACAAAACTTCACCAAAATCATCCACCTGAGCTACAAATCTTCTCTTTCATCTCAAAGTCGTCCATTTTTTTGTATATTTATTTTAGATAACTCGTCTCCCATTTTTTTGTAAAATACGTTAATAGAACAAGATTACAATCGGCTAGATTTACGAGACAGTCCTTATTTACATATTTATTAATTAAACACATAGACATTGATACAAGAGGGCACCAAATACATATGCGCCTCATAATTCATTCGATTTGTGTGAGAGCTGGGATACCGCCCGGGTGCCCAAAACGAAACAGCTGGTTTTCTTAGGAGGCTACACCCGGAGCCTTCGACCTAAAGGTCTGATCCCCAAGGACGTGGAACAACGTTAGGAGATGTATTCCCATGGTAACCGGTGACCGACGATTGGTTTATACTCCATTTGTTCCTTCAGGATACTGGAGCCGCTGTGCGCCATTGGTTTGGAATCACGGTTTTCCAACTCCCCTAGGTGGACTCTCCATGTCCACCAACCCGGTTAAAGTGCCGGACATTCGCTTTTAGTCCTCTAAATTTCGTAAACAAAACCCGTTTTGGGACAAGGCAGTGAGTAGGACTTCCGTGGCAGTGGTTGTATGCACGTGGCCATGTGAGAGCATTGGGGGGCTCTTATTTACATAACAGTATGTGTGACAAATTTACAATCTTCTAGATTTCTTTTTCAGATTATTGCAATCTCACATATTTGTTATTAGTAATTATTATCTATTGCTTTCCTTCTTGAGTGTAAATGCATACTTTAGGCTTATTGAGTCTTTGGATCACTTTTTTGTTATTCTGCTATATTTAACATTTTTTCAAACACATTACACGATCTTCAGTAAATAACGTACTTCTAAACTACACGTGAACCGCCATATTTGAGTCTCATTGGGAGGTTTACTTCTAAGACAATTACACATATCTGATCGCGTTGCACAATGAAATACATGAACATATGTAGGTAAATTTAAGATAGAAGAAAGTTGGCTGAACTTGACATTTTTGTATCATCAGTTTCTCTTTTTTAATGGGTAACCAACAGACGTCTAGTTTTAGTAGACCTTAAACTGTGAAGCAAGTGATTTGATGAACTGAGAGCGCTGACCTCGTTTAGACACTCTAGTTAGTGGTATATAAAAACTGTTTGTCTCAAGACAGACTTCATGCTTTAGCTTTAAAATTACATCAACATGTATCCACGGTAAAATGCAGAGTCTAACCTAAGACTCTGAAATATCTTTGGTAATAACTATATTTTCTGATCACTCAACCGTAAATCAATCGTTAACATTTCCAACGAAAGTCGATTTATAACAAGCGCAATCTAACACTGATTCCAATTGAGTTATTCATTTATTCTATTGTCGATTATTGTACGAAGAGTAACAATGTGAAAATTCTCCACATTTTTAAAAAAAATAACATTATTGATAAGAGTATATAACATAAAATACAACATCATAAAATACCTGATGGTAAGTGTACATGAAGTTGACAATCCTCCAGTAAACTAATTGAAAAATCATAGAAATCACAATGCAATCGAAGATGAAAACCACGTTGAGTCATATTACAACTAAAATAAGGCTGTACAGTACTAACCGAATTATTCAATGTAATAGTAGTAGTAGTAGTAATAATATCAGCGTAGGCAAATGACAGAATTGAAATTATACATAGTATTACCATTTGAATCATCATTGCCTAATTCAAATGAATTACAAATGAAAAATAAAGGTATAGATATAAATATATCATATCCTGAAAGTTACTACTTTAGACTACACGTCAGTTTACAAGAGTGACAGCAGTTTAATCAAATACGCTACGTAATGATAGTAAAAATAAAAATTACTATTTACTGACTGTATAAGTATGAATTACAAGTAAATGCTTTTAGGTTAATTTTAAATTATTGGATATTCAACAATAAATGTGACGAGAGGTGTAAAAGTCTGAGTAAAGTAGTTGGTTTTACAAGTATATATTAGAGGTGAAGCATCATAAATTCAATATATAGTAATCACAAATTCCTTTATGCAGCACATACTTCAAGTCATATTTACTATACAGTGAGCTTATGATACAGTTGGTATTGGGTAATATGATGGATGTTTTGACTTTGCTTGTACATGTTACTTATTTCACCACGGAAACTAAAAAAGACTGTTAATATCTCCTCCAGAAAACCGCTATACAACCACAATAACAACACTATGTAATAGGTATAGCTGTTTATACATATTTCCCATTGTAATGATGTATTCGTGGCAAAAGTGACGAGTAGGATGACCGATAAACAATTATTTTAAAGTGTTAGTGTGAATGCCAACCTTAAAATAACAACTTTGATATAAATGTAACGAAGTACTTGAATGTTTATTGACTCATAGGTTTCTCTTTAACTGCATGAGCTTCCATTATCCATAAGATGACGCACTGGCTTAAGGTTCAACTAAAAATTTGACGTTTCACATCACAGACTGACTTTGGTGAGTGTATTATTCAAAACCAGGAAATACTGGACAACAACCTTCGTCGTAGTATAGCATTTACTGGCAGTGAAAATCCATGACTACATCAATATTGAATATTAACTGGAATTAGAAATGTGAATTCTCCGAAGTCAACTTCGTGAAATAAAATCGAAGAGCTCACAGGGATATCGGAATGTTCAGAGTTCGATTCCTGGTGAGATCATAAATATGCAATAATGAGTCACATATTAGGACGAAATAGTTGCTGAGTTCGCAATGAAAACCATGAAATTCAACAGTCAAGTATTATTCATCGAATTTAGTGAGATTTTTATGTACTTATCGTTTACTATGATGTAAATAGTTATCGAAGAATCCCAACGGTGAAAAAATAGTTTTAAATTGGAATTGTTTCATTTCAGGTTTTAATTTATTAACAAATGGAGGACTAACTGATTTAACATTAATAAATTGTAAAATAACGACAATAAGCATGTTGGCTTCTGAGATCATATACTTTCAGAATGATTGTATGTTTTGGACAATTTTATACATCTATCAGGATGTTAATTAAGAAACTAATTTAAATAGAAAGGAATTCGAATTAGATAATAGCTAACTTAATAAAAAATCTAATGTAAAACAAGGTCAGAATTAGTATTACCTACATTAATAATCCATAATATGATATCAGTTTATTTACGACACATTGACATGCTAAATTCCGAGTAACTTTAGTTAAAGGTAACTCTGAGAAGAATCACCATTTAAGCATACCATATAAGCTTAAGAAAATTAAAATCTAAATATCTGGATACCAAATAGTTTAAGTGGTTTATTAATTACAGTTTTATTTACTCGGGTTCGAGGTATACTTTTTGTATGAAGGTTAGTAATGTTAACATCAAAAGCTGATTGAATTACGTAGAGTGGGACTTCAGACAAGCAGCTTTGTCATTTGAAAGCTCTAACCGTTAAGCCATTGCTTCAGACAACGGGATATAGAATACACAAATGGGCAGTACTGAAATAATACATGCAATAGTAATATTCTGAAAAGGAAATAACTAAATATTATAAAAACGACATCCTGTTATTATGCTGCAGACATATTAACAAAAGTGGTTCTTATTATATCCGAGTTCTCCGAGATAGAAATATTACACTGAATCTCTAAACAATCCATATCAGGTGGATAATGGTTCTTTCACACAGGACTTTTAACTTACACCAACCGGGGTGAATACAATACGAATTACACAAACAGCCGCTCTCTAAACATGTGAAACAAACTGGTTTCGGAACAACTCAGTAGATGATCAAGGATAAATAAGAACCTCCATCCAAATTAGAATGAATGGTTTTACAATAGTTTCGTGCTAAACATGTGGAAAACCGAAACCGAGATTTAGCACGGCAATATTTAGGGAGATAATCAAAATGATCAAATATAAATAGTGTTACAAAATAACCGTTTAGTTAATAACTATCTAATTATGTTAAGATATTGAATATGAATCTTTAAAGCATTAATATATGAATCATTTAATGTGTAAATGTGCTCAAATTGTAGTCAGTGAAGAAGCTTCAATATATCACATTAAATGAAATATATTTAATAAAACATCAATCAACATGGCATCACATTCAATCGGTAGTTGTAGTCTGATGTGGATCTGGAAACTTTGAAATGAGTAACATGGGAATACACTGAATATTGGTGTTTAGTAATGAAAGTGATCTGTGGGAAGAAGTTGAGAAGAGAACTAATTACAGATAACACCACATAGACGACTGAGCCGATCAGATTATATTACGCTAGTTTGATATGTGAATTTTAAGATTTGTACACATAAGAGTTCAAACTTACTAAATGGAAGAGTAACCAATAACAAAGTGATCCAACCTAAGAATACATTCAGCGTATTTGAATACAACACATTCTAAGTGTTATGAGTAAACTAAGCATTGGAATAGTGAAGTGGATTTTACTTTGGAGCTGTGACTTCGACTGAACAAAGCATTAAGTAGTCTAGTAGTCATTCCCTTTAAAATATCTTTCATATTCTAACAAGTTTATGAAGAAGATAATGTTGAAAAGAAACATGCATATCAGTTCTGATTAGGAACAAGAGCTTCTTAAATTTTTAAAAAATCAGTTAAGTTAGATGTTAGGAGTTCAGGAATCGACATCTGAATAATGTTCATTCTTTTCAATTTATATTTCCAGTGTGAGAATGGCCCATGGGCAAACTCGAGGAAGCTCTGAGGAGCGCAGAAAGAGCTGAAGATATTCCAATCAATCATCCTTTGAAGGGATATTCCAGAATCTCGACGTGTACCTTCCCTATTGGACAAATGCTAATAACCCCCTGTATGTGGATTGAAGGACTATAGTGATGATTTCGTGATTACTAAAAACTATGCCTGACAGTTTTGTACCATAATTGACACTGTTTGGAGTAGCATTCCCTTCACTTATCTTCTGTTTTCTCATTTGAAACCTGGAGGATTCTAGAGTTCGAGTGCTCACGTTTTACGCCGTATAATAAGAAACTAAGTTTTAGATATAACATGTGACGGGGTTAGTTTATCAAGATGTCATTTACCTTTGACTAATTTGAAGCCTTGCTGGAGCGTCAAGAAAAACGTTACGAACAGTTCCAGATTCGTATTCTAGAAGCTCTAACCCAGCAAATGAACCTAAATCGAAAGGGGCTTACAGATGATCCTTTGAAATCCCATGTCGACCACATCCTTAATTTTATCCACGAGTTTCATTTTGATGGTTTGGCTGGTGTTACATTTGAATCGTGGTTCAAGAAATATGAATATGTATCCAAGGTCGACCTAGAAAAATTTGATGATGCCGCAAAGGTCAGAGTACTGGTACGCAAACTTAGCACAGCTGAACATGAACGCTACACCAATTTCGTTCTCCCTAAGAATCACAGAGACCTTCCATTTGATACAACGGTTGTAGCTTTATCGCAAATCTTTGGTGAACAGTTATTTGTTTAATATTCGTTAACAATGTCTGAAGTTTGCTAAAGCTGGAGACAATGACTGGGTGCAACATACTGGCATAGTAAATCGTGAGTGTGAGCGTTTCAAATTATCATCAACGACAGAAGACCAGTTTAAGTGTCTTGGTTTGTATGCAACTTACAGTCACCTGAAGATGCCAACATCAGAGCTAGAATTCTGAGTAAAATTGAACAGTATTCAAATATAACGCTACAAGAAGTGACTAGTGAATGTCAGAGGTTGATGAACTTAAAACATGACACTTCTATGGTTGAAAACAGTGTCTCTAATTGCACTTTTTTGTAACTATAAAGCGAAATGTCGTAAACATCTCATAAACGCGCCTAAATAGGTTATGCGATTGATAGACATAATTATGTGCTAAAACTTGTTAAAATATCTAGATGGCAGGAATAGGTAGGTCATCAATGTCTAAATCCATTTCCGATGATTATGTTACCTATGCCTGTGGAGAAGATCTGTAGCTCAGGTGGATGATTTTGATGAAGTTTTGTTCTCTGAGTTGGATGATTTGGTCATGGAGCTTTCATCGTTCTTCTGAACGACATCATCAGCACAAACTTCAGGTAGAAATGAAGTGTTCGAATTTGTGCACAGCTTGTCCTGTACATCTTGATGTTGATTGGTTCTTTTTGTTGTCATTGTGGGATAAAACCAAAACAAGAAAGTAAACAATGACAAGTTAAAGGTCAACAAGAACCAATCAACATCGAGGTGTACAGGACAAGCTGTGTACAAATTCGAACACTTCATTTCTACCTGAAGTTTGTGCTGATGATGTCGTTCAGAAGAACGCTGAAAGCTCCACGACCAAACCATCCAGCTCAGAGAACAAAACTCCATTAAAATCATTCACCTGAGCTACAAATCTTCATCATCTCAGAATGTCAATCATGTTAAAATAACCAAGGATAATTGTTGAAATATAATCATCCTATATCAAATTATACAAACATAAGTAAGCAAGAATAAAGAAGTATATCAAAATTCATCAAGTAAGCGAACAAAATTCAAACTATTGACATACATGCACATAGTAAACTCTTTTTAGAACATCGAAATATCTCAGTAACATGAAGTTAAAACTCAATGTTCACTTCTTAACAAATAATTTATTTGTTTACAAAATCTATTTGGGGTTAACTATACAGGTAATGCCTATATACATGTAAAGTCATGTTAATAATATACAGTAAAATTATGTTGTATTATTTCAATTCAGCATTTCATTTGTTCTTTTTTTTACGTTTACTCTTCGGTTTCTTAATGTTTTGCATTGATTCTTCCGAAACAATTTTGTTATTATTTTCTTGTTTTGAAAGATCATTGATGTATTTTTTATCTGAAATCTTTAAAATAATTGAAAATAAATTACACTAAGTTGAAATACTATTACCACTACCGGATACTAATGGTTAATTATGAATCACCAAATGATGTCTATGTGATTGGACAAGAAATGTTTTTCTTTGCCAACGGATAAGATATAAACCATTGATAAGCTTGATTGTCTAAGAGACAAATGCAAACACATAAATGAGACCATATACAACCGATTCTCCGTCTCATTTTCTTGAGTTGCTACGCTCGTGTACAGAAAACGTGCATCAATACCAAGCCTCAGATACTGTGAGTCAGAATAAACAGGACTCTATACTTCATGAGGTTTTACGGAGAAGGGGTGTTAGAAATGACTTAATATCCCCAAAACTGCTTGTGTTAGTAAGTACATTATTAGTTTCTGTAGTTTCAAGGTTACGTTTCAGTACTGAGATCAAAAATGCTTTTTTGCCTACTAGTTCGTACCTTTTTTAATATACTATCCTTAGCCTTACTTCGGAAGGCGTCGTAAATGTGTGGGAACATATTGACTTCATTATGAAGGATGTTGAATAAACCGTTTTACTTAGTATAGTTTACTTAGGCTAACCCGGTTTAGGAGACGGCGGCATAAAAAATAGCTAAATACGAACCAATTTGAAGAAAATTATTCCGATCATTCCTTTACTCAGACCGTAAGAAGCGCAACATAGGGTAAGGCTTCTTAGATTACTCAAGCGTGACTCAGCATCTATAGGCATGAAAGATGCAAGCAAAAATAAGACATACATATGATTATAAACATGTATCAATATCACATGTATAAATGATGAAATAAATGGAGGTTCAGACCAATTCAGCTGTCCATAAGTTAAGATAAGTCGCGTAAGCGTGTCATAATAAAAATCTACAACAAGTGTATTTATCTATGAACATTAGTTGCTAGCCTGGTTAATTTTATTTATATCATAAATAGGCGTTTTATTTACAAACTGACTTTTCAATTAATTGAGGTGGGTGGACAGAGATAAGGATATGTTTGTTATTTCAAGAACTCGTAGCTAAGATGATCTCATTGTATTGTCAAGCTATATCATGAAGGTAAGTCAACTTATGAATTGATGACCATGCATTGACAATCACAGATCATATATATATTGTCGATTGCATTTTACAATTTCCTTTTATGCATTTTTCATGCCTATAATTTAATCAAACCGAACTGCCTTTTAAAAAAATGATTTCAAAAAAGAAACAAATTTAAAATTCAACATTAATCTTACCTTTATGCTCATTTCATAATTCCTTAAGGCAACCTGATATTCTGCATTGAAATGTGACCATTTACTTTGATGAAATTGTAATTGTTTAATTTTTTTTCTACCAGCAAGCTTGAGATCTTTCTTAAAGTGATAGAACTAATAACAATGGCAACAATCAATAACAATTAGGAAAAAGGGAATTAGACAAGAATGAAAAACAAAGAAAACGAACATAAAATTAATTGATCACTACTCACGAACAGTCAGTTGTATATATCTTAGTCCTGCAGGAGATTAGTGGAAGCCCGAATAGCTCGGTGATAACATCTTAAAGTGTGGGGCGGGGTAATACGAGTTTGAATTTCGCAAGAAGTGAGTTTCGTTAAAATTGCTGGTACGCCTTGCTGACGAGTGTCAATTGGCACGACACCTAGGTCCAAGGTTTCTGATACAACGGATGGTTTAAAATTTCTCTCTCTGTAGCATTAATCAGATACATAAACGGTGCACAACACAGAGACTAGATCACTTGATATCAGATACACGATCCACGAACAAGAATAAAGAACTAAGGTAAACACTAGGCAGCAGTTTATTCAACAAGCAATGTAATGCAAAAAATTACCCCGAGACAGATGTAGTTCACTCTGATGAAACATAATCTATTATGTAGGCACAATATACGAAGTTGGCATTCAGTAAAAGAACTATAGATATTCAGAACACTTAAGGAAAAAAAAGTAATTTGCTCACCTGGTTAGTTGACAATAAACTGTATGCAGTTCCTTTCTTACCAGCTCTAGCTGTACGCCCAATTCGATGAATGTAGATTTTGATACTAGGTGGTACATCATAAGATACGACACATTCCACATCATTAATATCTATGCCACGAGCCAAAGAATCTGTGCAGACTAGAATCTGTATATGTTTTGGAATATTTACGATAAAAATGGAATATGTAATAAAACAAAATGTAAATTCTTATATCAAATTATTTAAATATGTAAATTATTTACAAATTCTTTTACTCAGTTTGGACTGTTTATTTACCCTAAAGTTTTGTTTGGAAAGTATTTTATTGTCTTACCATAAAAGCTTTATCATATTTCACTGGCAGTTTTTCAAACAAAAAATAATCAAACTTACCCCACCCGAACTATCTAAAGGATATGTCATTATATCAAAAATGACAAACTGTAGGCACAGTGTATTTACTACCCCATGAGGAATCGAACCCAAGACCTTCATGTCTGAACTCAACCCATATATATGCATCACACAAAAAGATAATGAGATCATGAGGAGGTAGAGGAAGGATGTCAAGTATGATTTTTAAAAAATGGAAATGAATAGAAATTAGTGTATGAGGGTAGGGTTCATAGCTCGCAAAACAACAAACAAGGCAAATTTCTTTTTATATATTATCTTGTAAAAATAAGAACTTAGTATTTATTCTCCCATAAAATAACTTTAATCGATCTCTTTAGTCCCCTGACGATTAGATGACGTTTATGTTTGTCAACATATGATTCTAATCCCAATGACCATGCACACAGTTACTGTCCCGTCATATTAATCCTTTTTTTTGCGGGTCTGGTAAATTTTTGATCAAAAACTATTTCTATTTCCAGATTGTGTGTGGTTACGGTGAAGAGAAATTGGCAATCTTCAGTTTTTAGGAAATGATTAAGTCGGATATTTAAACTGTATTAGTTAAACGAGAGCATAGGTCCTGTTGGGTGATATACGCTACTAGATGAGAGTTGACAGGCGTAGGTAATTAAATAAGTTAAGCAACTGACGATTTTTTAACTCCACCTGGAGTCCCTTTCAAGGGGCTACTGCCGGTCCCAAGCCCGGCTAAAGGAGGAGGGTTGGGCATGGGGTTAGCGACCCCATCCCGTAGAAAACTAACGCGCTAAAAAAACGCTTACCAGAAAAAATTATTCAAACCATTTAAACTCTGCCCTGGGAGTCAGGAGGTCTTCGTTTAGAAGAATTATGACGCCTCATAATGAAAGCCGAGTTTCTTCGGAAGTCACGAGGCCGATGCCCCTTCTGACAACCAGAGCAACCATTTATTTAGGTACATGGAATGCTCGCACAATGTGGGAGACTGGGAGAGTTTTCCAAATTGCTGCAGAAATGAGGAGATACAATTTAGAGGTGCTTGGTCGCAAGTCGGACAAAAACGACTAGCTTCAGGGGAGCTGCTGTTATACTCCGGACATGAAGAAGAAAATGCCCCACATACACAAGGAGTTGCATTGATGCTGTACAACAAGCACAAAATACACTTATAGGATGGGAATCTCATGGACCATGGATCATCAAAGCCTCCTTCAAAACAAAGAAAGAGGGCATTACAATGAACGCCATCCAATGCTACGCGCCTACCAACGACTACAATGAAGACTCTAAAGATCAATTCTACGATAGGCTGCAGTCAATCGTCGAGAAGTGCCCAACAAAGGATCTGACCATTCTGATGGGAGACCTAAATGCCAAGGTTGGAATTGATAACACCGGATATGAAGACATCATGGGACGACACGGACTCGGAGAAAGAAACGAAATTGGTGAGATTTGCAAATCTAGGTGCCTTCAATAAACTGGTCACAGGCGGGACTATATTCCCACATAAACGCATCCACAAAATCACATGGACTTCACCGGATCACACCACACAGAACCAAATCGACCATATCTGCATCAACAAAAAGTTCAGGAGGACGATGGAGGACGTGAGAACCAAGAGAGGAGCCGATATAGCGTCAGATCATCACTTGCTGGTAGCCAAGATGAAATTGAAACTCAAGAGGCACTGGACAACAGGGCGGACAATATCACAAAAGTTTAATACGGCTCTTCTTCGGGATAATGACAAACTCAACAAATTCAAGATAACCCTCAGCAACAAGTTCCAAGCCTTTCATGATCTACTCAATGGAGAAGGAACTACTATGGAGAGTAACTGGAAAGGGATCAAGAAGGCAATCACTTCAACATGTCATGAGGTTTTGGGCCAAAAGAAGCACCATCACAAGGATTGGATCACGGTCGATACACTGGATAAGATTCATGAAAGGAGGAACAAGAAGGCAGCAATCAATACCAGTCGAACAAGAGCAGAAAAAGCCAAGGCACAGGCTGAATACACAGAAGTAAACAAGCAAGTGAAAGGGGAGCATCAGAACTGACAAACGTAAAAATGTGGAAGATTTGGCAATGACGGCGGAAAAGGCTGCCAGAGAAGGAAACATGAGACAACTGTATGACACAACAAAGAAACTCTCTGGAAATCACCGTAAACCAGAACGACCAGTGAAAAGCAAGGAAGGCAAGATAATCACCAACATTGAAGAATAACGAAACAGGTGGGTAGAACACTTCAAAGAACTCTTGAATCGACCAGCCCCACTGAACCCACCCAACACCGAAGCAGCACTCACGGACCTCCCAATCGATGTTGGCCCACCAACAATTAAAGAAATCAGTATGGCTATCAGACAAATTAAGAGTGGTAAAGCAGCAGGACCAGACAACATTCCAGCAGAGGCACTGAAAGCAGACGTGGCGGTAAATGCAAGGATACTCCACATTCTCTTTACAAAGATTTGGAATGAGGAACAGGTACCAAAAGACTGGAAAGGACTTCTGGTCAAAATACCAAAGACAGGCGATCTCAGCAACTGTGACAACTACAGGCACATCACTCTTCTCTCAATACCAGGAAATGTTTTCAACAGGGTATTGTTAAACAGAATGAAGGACTCTGTAGACGCCCAACTTCGCGACCAACAGGCAGGATTCCGTAAGGATAGATCGTGCACAGACCAAATCGCAACACTACGGATCATTGTGGAACAATCAATTGAATGGAATTCATCACTCTATATCAACTTCATTGACTACGAGAAAGCATTTGATAGCGTGGACAGAACAACCCTATGGAAGCTTGTTCGACACTACGGTGTGCCTGAGAAGATAGTCAATATCATACGGAAATCCTACAATGGATTGAACTGCAAAATCGTGCATGGAGGACAGTTGACAAAGTCGTTTGAAGTAAAGACCGGTGTCAGGTAAGGTTGCTTACTCTCACCCTTTCTCTTTCTCCTAGTGATCGACTGGATCATGAAGACGTGAAGATTTGGAGGTAAGCACGGGATACAGTGGACATCTAGGATGCAATTGGATGATCTAGACTCTGCAGATGACCTGGCTCTTCTATCGCATACGCAACAACAAATGCAGGAGAAGACGACCAGTGTAGCAGCAGTAGGTCTCAATATACACAGGGGGAAAAGCGAGATTCTCCGATACAACACAACGTGCACTAATCCAATCACAATTGACGGAGAAAATTTGGAAGATGTAAAAACCTTTACATATTTGGGCAGCATCATCGATGAACACGGTGGATCTGATGCAGATGTGAAAGCGCGGATCGGAAAAGCAAGAGCAGCATATTTACAACTGAAGAACATCTGCAACTCAAAACAATTGGCAACCAACACCAAGGTCAGAATTTTCAATACAAATGTGAAGACAGTTTTACTGTATGGGGCCGAAACCTGGAAAACCACGAAAGCCATCATCCAGAAGATACAAGTGTTTATTAACAGTTGTCTACGCAAAATACTTCGGATCCGTTGGCCGGACACTATTAGTAACAATCTACTGTGAAAGAGAACAAATCAGATCCCAGTGGATGAAGAAATCAGGAAGAAGTGCTGGAAGTGGATAGGACACACATTGAGGAAAGCACCCAGCTGCGTCACAAGTCAAGTCCTCACTTGAAATCCTCAAGGCCAAATGAGGAGGGTACGACCACAGAACCCATTACACTGAGAAATGGAAACAGATACGAGAAGTATGAACAAGAATTGGATAGAACTAGGAAAGAAGGCCCAGGACAGAGTGGGTTGGAGAATGCTGGCCGGCGGCCTATGCTCTATTGGGAGTAACAGGCGTAAGTAAGTAACTGACGATTTTCGTTACGAATATAAACTATCTTAACGAATTTATCAAACTGGACAAATTATGGTAGTCAGTGTATGTAACGCATTTCAAAAAAGTAGAAATAATCCATAAATTCTTTTTTTCGAAACAAATAAGACAATGAAATAAATTTAAAGGATGTTCGAAGTCTGTTACCAGAAAAAAACCATATGAAAGTTTTGGAATTTCTGTCGCCTGAAATACTCTTCATTTGTATTCACGCTAGTATGTTGATAATGAGTATATAAAGGCCTATCAAACCTTCCAAAAAAAGTGATCAATTATCGAACTTATAATCTTCAATCCAGATGATATCAACAAATTCTTGAGTACTATTTAATATTTAACAACAGGAAGATATTTACAAAACATACTCAGATTTTTATTTGATTTATTCAGACCTTACAGCTTTTCAGCATCGAATGCGTTCAACAGAACAATCTTATTCGTGCACTCTGATTTATCAAAGGACCACTAGGTACAAAGTCAATCCTACAAAAGTCATGAATGAACAGAACCATCTCTATCAGTAGGTTTGTAACACAACTGACATCTCTCACGATCACTAATTGTTATTTCCCACCTCAATAACAATGAAGAAGTATAGTCATTTACCAGGTACGTATTCATGTAATCGGTTCTAAGGCATATTGTTCGTTTGAGGATTAGTGATATTAAATTGGTGTCCATACTGGAGTGTCTAAAGTGAGGTTGGAGTATGTGGTCACTTTCTGTTGAGTATTGAAAACTTCAAACAATAAACCACCAGTTCAATTGTGTATAGGCAGCAAAGACCGACTTGCACTTACACTACTCAACCAGTACAGCAGAGATCGGACTAATCACCCACTCTGTTTCAATCTTGATTGCATGAGAAGAGAGATAGACTTGAATTTACAGTGAGATTGTGGCACTAGAGAAAAACTTTTGGTGCTTGAATGGACTCGTCTGGAAGAGAGAGCCAGAGAGTAGGCAAAAAGTGTGCTGTAATCAGTGCACAGGGTTTTACACTAAGCCTGATTGCATGTAATGTATACTAACAACAAAGTCCATCTATGCCTATATGCATATCACTGAAATATGTATATCTGCATTTGAACATTGCATATACAGCATACTTGGGGAAAGTTCTACGCTTCTATACTGATGAACTCATTAATAACTCATCAGCGCTTTTGGTTTGCATAAAAGCTTGAGAAAGTGTAGTGTAGGCTAAAATTAATATGTCTGCACTACAAAGTATGGGACAAGTTAATCCCTTATGCTACTGATATCATAATCCCTTTATACACATTTTCTCCAGTGTTCAGTCGCACTGTCTTTGCAAAGTTCTCTCCTCGAAGATCTATGGGTTTTCCCCACTATGTTGGGTGGGAATAACAATGACGAAAAGTAACAATTTTGTATAAAAATTTATACAATTAAATATATTACAATAGAAGGTACTTAGTAGTGACGAAAAGTTCAAATGGTAATAAATTTGCCACAAAGAAAACAATTACATCACTTACTTGACACAATCCAGAACTGAATAGATTTAATATTCTTTGACGTTTATCCGGGTGTAAATGACTTGACAAGAATTTACTCTTTATACCTTGAAAGCTAGCCAAGAGCATATTTAAGCGTTTAGCACAATCTACTGTATTTGCAAAACACAAGATACGTTTTTTATGTTTCTGGCGCACCAAATAAACAAGAAACAATACACGGATATCCGGTTTCGCAGTTACAAGAAATTCCTTTAGTTTAAAATAAACAAGTAATGAAAATCATTTATCTTTTCAGTTTTATACTTTTAACAAATGTAGACAGTAAAACTGAAAAATAAAATGTATAGGAAATCTTGAATACATCAATTGATCAATAACAATGATCACAATACATGGAAATATTATTTTATACAGTTACACAATTGAGTGACAGGTTCTATTAACAAAACGACTCAAATGTTCATATACTTTCTATGAAAACTACTGTAGAAATACCAACAATTAGAATACACGATAAAACGGAAGACTTAAATAACTAAATGCAGCTTAGCATTGTTGGAATATCTTGATAATTCATTGGAATGATCCCCAAAAATCTAGGGGAAATGATGATATTACTCCGATCAATAAGTGGTTTTTAGAAACTTTCAAAGCAAATCTAAAAAATAATTATGCTTTCCTTATTCTGATTAGATTACCGAATATATCATCGCTTTTGGCGTCTTTCGTAAAAACTTCTAGAATATCACGGTTACTCACAAACCCACGAATACCATCGTTTATGCACGTAATTTAACCTTCGAAGAAAAGCTTTTTCTGTACTTCATCTTTGGAATTAAAGGGTTGGACACTTTTAGAGACTGTGAAACGATTTGAAATTCAGTATCTAGGCACTTAAACATTTATTTATTTATTTATTTATTTGAACACATAAATATTGGTACAGGGGGGCACCAAATATATATGCGCCACACAAAACAATGATAATTTGAAGAGGAGAAAAAAAAATTAATGAACGTGGGGAATTATAAAAAAAAAGGGAGGGAGAGAACAATGGTGGGGGAAACGGAAAGGTACAATCAGAAGAGATCTTTCAGTTAAGGAAGATACAACCACTTTTTATGAAGAAAGTAAGAGGTTACAGCACGATCGCCACTGGCTTCTATTCTTAGCCATATCTGATAACGTCTCTAGCCACTGCGTTACACCGTCTCTCGGACCCCAACCAGGGAGTCGGGAAGGACCAACAGAAGCTAGCCCTTTGCAGCTTTCTTTCATACCACGACACCATGTCATATACTGACCACCTCTCCGCTTTTTACAACCAGTCCCAGAGTCGGCAAATAATGCACGACGTGGAATACTCTGGGACGACATTCGTAGAACATGTCCAAGCCACCGAAGTCGGTGTTTCAAGATGGTGACACCAATTTCATTATCGTCTCTGTGACCGAACACTCGATGCCGAACCTCTGCATTACTGACATGGTGTTGCCACTGGATGCCAGCAATCCTTCGGAGACAACGATGATCGAACACAGAGAGTCGTCTAACATCCTCAACTCGGAGAGGCCAGGTTTCACAAGCATAGAGCAAAACTGCTCTCACCGTCGCGTTGTAGATCCTACCTTTTACAGCCAGACTAACATCACGAAGGCGCCAAAGATGGCCCAGATTGGCATAAGCCGCTCTGGCTTTCACTATACGTGCATTGATCTCATCACTCACGCCACCACCAGCACTTATGAAGCTACCCAGATACACGAACTTCTCGACTACTTCAATCTGCTCACCATCCAGAGTGAGTACAGGATTAGAATCCTGCCAGTCTTGTAGAAGAACTTTGCACTTCGAAGGTGCAAAGCACATACCATACCTACGGACACTGATTGCCAACTGATTAAGTGCGGATTGCATGACTTGGGCATTATCGCACAGTAAGACAATATCATCCGCATACTCAAGGTCGAGAAGTCTTTCTCCAGGCAACAGATCCACACCACCATTACTTACATCCGTCAGAGCTGTTTCCAGAATGTCATCGATGGCAAGGTTGAAGAGGAATGGTGAGATTGGGCAACCCTGCCTAACCCCACTGCTTGAATGGAATAATGGAGAAAGGTGGTTGTATGCCCTCACTCTGCCTGAGGTGATTGTGTATAGGGCCTTTAAGATGTTAATAAACTTCTCAGGCACACCCTTCTTCAATAGACAATCCCAGAGAACAGTTCTGTCCAACGAATCGAAGGCAGCCCTGATGTCGAGAAACACTACGATTGTTGGCCTTTGATAAGTATGGTGGTGTTCTAACATTTGGCGGAGGGTGAAGATATGATCAATACATCCTCGACCAGAACGAAACCCAGCCTGCTCCTCGCGAGTCAATCTTTCTCGGGTTCTGAACAACCTACGAAGTATGACGGAAGCCAATAGCTTGGACGCAATCGGAAGTAGACTTATCCCCCGATAGTTGTTACAGGAACAACGTGAACCCTTTTTAAAGATAGGGACAACTATCGACTCATTCCATGACGTTGGTACACTCTCTAGTTCCCAGATCTAAGTAAACAACGTCGTCAGTCCCTTAGTCAGAAAGTCACCACCATCTTTAAAAAGAGCCGGAGGTAAGTCGTCTGGGCCCGGTGATTTGTAACGTTTCAAGAGTTGGAGTTCCTTGCGGACTTCCGCCTCATTTGGTGGATCAGTCGTCACCGGCCAAGGAGGGCAGGACAGTCTGACCGATGTTGCCGGAGCAGCAGGCCAGTTCAACTGCTCTTCAAAGAATTCTGCCCATCGTCCAAGACGTCGATGGATGTTAGTGATTGGCGTTCCGTCATCCTCGCAGATTGTTTCGCTCACACCAAACTTCTTGCTGCCAGTGGCTCGGATGAGTTGGAAGAGCTTCCGGTAATTACCAGATGCAGCTGCTGCTTCCAACTCACTGGCACGCTCCGACCACCAGGCTTCTCGGTCCTTACGCAAGCTTTGCCCGATTTCATTACGTAACATCCTTCGTCTGTGGTCAAACTCACGGTCACCCGGAGTAGACCGACGGGCTTCAATCAGTTGTAAGGAACCAGAAGAAACCCAGTGCTTGTAAGCGGGACGTTTCGCAAACCCACACCAGACTGTACCCGCCATTTTCATGGCGTCATGCAATTTCAAACAATGCTCATCTATACTTTTCGGTGGAATGGTAGCTAGCCTAGAAGCTAGCTCGGTTCGGTACTTACTAGCAACAGAAGTTGCAGCCAGCTTGCTAACATCAATCCTTTAGTGGCGGTCACTTCGTTGTCCACTGAAAAGTAAGGTAAGATTGGCGCAGACCAGAGCATGGTTAGATTCCAGATAGGTACTTCAAAAGGAGCGGCAGTCTTGTACACAACCACGCCAGCGGTAGCTGATCGCGATGTGATCAATCTGTATCCAGGCTTGAGATGTAGAAGGGGGACGCCAGGTGGCACATCGGCGATGACTGTGCCGAAATTTAGTGCTAGCCAGAAACAGGTTGTGGTCTGTGCATAGCTGCAGTAGACGTTCCCCGTTATCTGTCGTGAGACCAACAAGTCCCCATCGGCCACCTAAACGACTCTCTTCTGTGCCTAGACGCCCGACCTGAGCATTCAAGTCTCCAGCTAGTACTACAATATCTGTCGAACGCACTTTCTGGAGAAGAACAGTTAACTGGTGGTAAAACTCATCCTTGATTGCATCCGGGATGCAATCTGTCGGGGAATAGGCGGAGATGAAGAAAAGACATCGTTTCTCACGCCGATTTCTTCTCACTTTGATGGAACTTTCTAATCTAACAGCACATAACCGACTGTTAATGGGGATCCAGTCGACTAGTGCTGCCTCAGCTCTTGCGCTTAGTGCGACACCAACGCCAGCAAGACCAGACGAAGATGCCACAGGGTCCCCGGATAAACGCACATAAAACAAGCTTTTTGAAGTGACAGATGGAGAGCGAATTTGTAGTACTTCACCAGAGTCTTGAATTCGGGTCTCGGATAGACAACAAACGTCAATATTAAGACTTTCCAAAGACATAGCCAGCCCTATCTGTTGTCCGACCTGCATAAGTGTGCGAACGTTGAAGGGAGCCAGTTTGAATGGTGCGCGTGGTTTCAGAAAGACTGCTTCAGTACTCATATTCGATGGTAACATACAATTTTCAACCAGGCAGTGACTCGAGAACGTTTAGATAAAGCTGAATTTTCACCATAGGCGAGCTGCTGTCTGAGTCGAAACGGATACAAAAAGTAGAAATAGAAGATAGTGAATAAATGACGTAGTAAATAATAATAATAATACCAGTCATTTCAATGTTAGTCGGAGAGAAACGAATATTTTCTATAAGCAGATAGTTCATCATAGTTTTAGTGTGTGGGCTGAGATACTGCCCGGGTGCCCAAACCGAAGCAGGTGGTTTTCTTAGGGGGCCACAACCCGAGCCTTTGACCTAAAGGTCTAGTCCACAAGGCAGTGGAGCATCGTGAGGAGATGCAGTCCCATGGTAGCCGGTGACCAACGATTGGTTCATACGCCATTTGTTCCCGCAGGATACTGGAGCCCATGTGCACCATTGGTTTGGGATCCGGTTATAGCGCCGGACGTTCGCTTTTCGTCCTCTCATTTTCGTAAACAACACCCCCGCCACGAGAAAGCAGTGAGTAGGACTTCCCTGGCAGAGGCTGTATACGCGTGGCCGTGTGAGAGTATTTCGAGAGGGTCGCTGTAATTTTACAGTAGAATGGCATGAGTGGAGAACAAATATACCTAATAATGAAATGCCTAGGGTTTAAAGGAAGATGAGTAGAACACGTGGAACGGCTTTGCGTTATATCACTTAGGGACTTGAAACGCAAATAACTAACAGCTAAATCGGTCAACTCGTAGCTTTAATTACAGACTTACTTTCTCTGCCAAAAATTTTGTTTGATTTCAACGATCAAAACTTGAGAAATGTTTTGAAAATATATATGGTTACACAATTGTATCATAATTTCATCGTTAGGGAATAAATCTCAGAACTGAACAAAATTAAACCTCGGTCATCGGCTTCCTTATAGATGTTCCAGAAAAGGTAAAGCATAAGATCATGATTTATGTTCATCTGACTTTTATTAAGTATAACATTAAAGCATACGAACTGTGTGATAATTACCTCAACTAATAATGTATATAATAGAATGAATTCAAAGCGAATTAATCTTTTTTAGTCCCTACTGAACAAATCTTCCTTACAAATTTTGTCTTTTGGAATAGCTGGGGGTATCAGAGAAAAAAGGTGTGGAATCATGGTATCGAATTGTGGTTCAGAGTTATCACCATTATCGTATTACTATTTGTCAGAATAAGTAATTAGTGATGCTAAATTGTTTGAAGCAGTTCGAGCCAACAGTTAACAACTTCCTGAACTGATAGCATAGATTTGGCCTGGTCACCCCTAGTCTTCTTTAAATCTGCCATAAAATTACCTACCACAAGTCTTAACCAACTCAGTTGATGAATGTTTAACTAATTTACTACTTGGTAGTTTTATCAGACAATAGGAATACTTCGAAGACCTCAATGAGTAAATACTAACATCTGACATGTTTTCAATATTTTGTGTTGTGCTCCACATCTATTATGTAAGATATACTGAATTTTTGTACAGCATAAACATTTGATTAGAAAACGGGTATACCTTGTCACCAACATATGTGGCGTCCCTTACCAAAAATTGATTTCCGTTTTCATATCCGTGTCCAGAATGTATTTCTGTCTTTATACAGAGTGTAAATGTTCAAATGTAACCCACCATACAACATTTAATCAGATCCATTTTATTCAAAAATGGTGTGCACGTCGACAAAGCCACATAATTATTGAGTGATTAGTTAAAACTCAAAATATTTGAATTTATCTTTTAGATTCTCTACGTATAAATCGTATTTCACTAAATAGTTATTCCTGATTTTTTATAGAATACAGTTAAACTACAAGTGAAAAATAAATGAATAAATCACAAGGAAATGATTGTAAAGATTACCTCTAAACTTTCAGGGACTAGAAACTGACCAACACCCGCAGTCGTATGATTTTCACTTGATTTCAACTGTGAAATAACATTAGGGATTTCTCTATTTTCATCATTTTTCACTTGCTTTTTTATTTCAGACGAATTATTTTCTGCGTTTTCTTGATCATGTAAAACTGTATCAAGATTTTTTCCATTGTGGTGTATTCGATTTGAAGTGAATAAAATAGGGAAGTATAAATTAAACTGTTTCAATGGTTCTGGATCATGAGTCAGTGTGGCAGAAACAAGTATCTGAAGTTACACCAGAAAAAGGGGAAACAAAGAAAGGTGGGATAAAATGTGAGAAATGACATTGAATTATTCAAATTGAGTGGGATAAAAGAATGCTTTACTGTTTCCCCTAATTAATTTTATTTGTTGTGTGTAAATTATACTACTTGTTTCATCATTATTACGTTCTTGCTTAATTTGTATACATTAATGTGCTGTATTTGTAAACTATTTACTTTGTTAGTGGTTGTTTTGACCCATCTGATAGTGAATCAGACTAACAAAATTTGATCGCTTATTCGGTCAGTCATAAGCAACGAAAAACAAGACACGTCGGTTCAAGTTACCAAACCATATATCAAAACAGCGAGATAAAGTATTCAAGACAAATTCCAGAGTAGAATCAGTAAAAGTAAAAGTAGTAGTAGGAAAGTTTCGCGGAAAAAGTACAAGATACGCTTAATACATAAGACCTAAGGAATGAAAAAGGTTTCTTATCGTTCTCAATATATTCATAAAACTGAATTTTTAAGTTTTTGGAATGTAATTTTTTGGCTCCTAAAGTTCCATTTATAGAATTATGAAATTGTTCCAATTGGATTCTGAGGTTTATGCGAGTCACATTCATTTGAACTTGATCTCAGTGAATGAATTTTAAAGCTACACATAAGGAGGCAAAAATCAAGAAAAATACCTATTTGAATCGGAAATGATGCCTGAAGCTAAAAGAAGTACAATTAACTCAATAGTCTGTATGTTATAATTTCAGTGTTTCCTTACCAGAGATATGTATTAATCCTGTTACAATTTAATTTTAATGTTGAAGCGTTTCGCTCAAATTTTGTATCAGAAACGAGATTCTATCATAGTACCTCTAAATCTCAGATTTTATGGTCACAACCAATCGTTCAACTTTACATAGAACAAGTGATGGACAGGGTAGGGAATAAAATGCGTTTTCACTTTAGAAGGATTTTCAAGAACAATTAAATTTAGCGATGGTCCGCTACTCTTATTATTAACTGACTTCCATGAGGTAAATCTTCGAAAATCTCGCCAGCAGTTAATTACTAATTTAAAAACTGACATGAGTAATCACTAAGGATAATCAAGTATGTCCTACCACATAATATCATTTGCTAAAAAACGTCAGCAAACTGTGTTCGTGAGCTAAGAATAGACTACTTACTATTGGATTTTAATCATAATTTAATCTAAGGTAATATACAAAATGGTCCACACAGTAACCATTAGCACATCTAGACACCGATCCGTATGAGTGAAATGTCTTTTTAAAATGAGAAAACATGGTGAAACTATGTAATTATTACAAATGTAATGAGTATAAGAGCAAGTTCATAACGTAATAAAACCATTAACCTTTTGTAAAGTAATATCAGCACTCCTGTCATAATGATAACCAACGGTTGGTATAGGTCTTGAACGTTTGCGTACAGATACATTGGACCAACTATTCTGACTAGTTAAAGATGTGTAATAGTACAATACATCCTCCAAAGTATGGTACCAATTTTGTTTTTCTTCAACTATCACTCGATCGGCTTCATCGATTACCTAACATACAATATAGTAAACAGATATTATTTAATAAAATACCACCAGAAGACTTCATAGTTAATTGTAAATCAATCCTGATCAATATGTACACAATCTAACAATATTATATCCGTTGAAGCCTCTGCATGTGAGTAATATAATACTAAATATAACAAACGATCTCATACGACAAACAAATACATCTAAAATAATAATTTGTTCAGGATTTAGCGAGTGAAATGGTAAACTGCCAGTTTTATGCTAGTGGCATCGATTTCAATCCATATTCGAATTAATTACTGATAAATTCTTTGACATTTTAATAGTTATATAGGAACTTCTTGTACGAAAATCATTTTGATAATTAAAAAGAATGAAGTCATGGCTTTTTAAGGTGGAATTTGTCTTTTCACCACCCAGTTCAGGGGTTAACATTTAAATCTACAAATATTGATTTACCAAGTGCAGCAGTACTAAAAATTATAAATACTTTAGAAGCAATTTAACAGTAGATTTAAATGTACAGCGTCATGCTTAAGGTCAATAATACTATTGGTTGCTCACAATTTAATATGTGGAATGTGGTTCCAATATTTGCTACTGAACAAGCAGGAAAATGGATATACAATAACAGGTAGATTGACGAGTCAATTCAAACGTACCAGGATTCTTAAACGTTCCATACTGAAACCAGGAGTATTGTACAAATGGTCTACTAAACGTCCAGGTGTAGCTATTACAATATCAACTTTGACAGAGTAACTTTCATCTGTACTGAAATTGGTATTCAATCTAATAATTACAAAACTTACAGGTTTATGATATCTTCTTGTTCTTTACTAAAACTTTTGATGCCAGCAAGAACTCCAACCTATACATCCACTCAAAATATAGAATACACTTCAAACCTGAATATCTGTTCCATTAACCAGCTGACTGAATGTTTTGTACACTTGAACAGCTAAGTCTCTAACTGGAACAATGATTAAAGCTCGAATAAATCTATGGACCCTATTAAGAAATAGCTTATTTAAGTGAAAATACAAAAATGACGAATGGTACTTGGATGATTGGCACAGCATAGGCTAGTGTTTTCCCGCTTCCTGTCGGTGCGCATATACATATATCTCTTGGCCGACATAATGGCCGATGTTTAGATGTGACGTAACAATCTAATATGTAAGGGATTACAGCAGACTGAACTATAACCGCCAGCTGATGATTAGAAAGTTAGCTAAGTACCAGGAAAGAAATGAGTGATACCAATTTCACTTAGTCGCAGCCGTAAAAATTGACCAATCTTAGCTACTTCATTGACAGAAAGAGATTGTTTAAGATCAGATGAGAAAAGTTCAGGCTTTGTAATCCAAAAGGGGAGAACTTCTTGGACCTATCGGATATACATCAAAACTAACATATTCAGTGCACCTACATTTTGTACTTTGGATTTTGCTTTCTCATTTATAACTGTAAACCCTCCAATAACACTATCTTTTGTTGCAGTATCACAATTCATAATCAGGAAACTGTAAAACTATTGATGCAATCCCGTGTTGACATAGACAATTCAGCTAAAATACAAAGGTACGTGTAAATCACAAAGTTTATTCGTTAAGAACAATAAACATATTCAAATAAAGATCAAATTTTTTTGTGTCAAAATTAAAAACCCAATACGTCTCAACCAGGTTGAGAAAATAACCTTCAGGCTTATTAGTATGTTTCAGCAATCACCTCAAAGTGATCGGTGAGTCTGTTATAGTTGACCATGTCAACGTTATCTCATCATAATCGATCAAATCGATATATATTAATATCCCTTCTGATCTGACCAACAACTAATATAGGTAGATGGGATGCCCAGGCACTGTGGGAGGCAGGGAAAACCATTCAAATAGCATTGGAAATGAGAGTATAACTTCACTATGCTTGGGATTATGAAAACTGATTGGAGACAAGCTGGGCAGGAAATACTAGTTTCCGGTAAGATGTCGTATTTTTGTTACGACGAAGAAAGTGCCCTATACATGAGTTGAGCTGCTGCTGTACAAAGCACGAAAGTATTTACAGGATAAAAAACGCATAGATGAAGGATCACTAAACCATCCTTCAAAACAAATGAGGACATTACAATGAAAGTCATCCGGCGTTACACACCAACCAATTGTATCAGCGATGACAAAAATTAGTTTTATGAGAGGCTGTAGTTCAGTGTAGAAAAATACCCAGGAAAGGAATGTAACCTTCCTGATGAGAGGCCTAGACGCTAAGGTCAGAATGGACAACATCAAGTGCGACGATGTTATGGGACAACATGGACTAGGAGAAAGAAACGAGAATGACGCAAGGCTGGAAAGTTTATGTAATTCCAACAGCATGCTCATAGGTGGCACCACGTCCCCAACAAACCCACACATAAAGCTACATGGGTTTTACAGGAACACACTAAAGAAAACAAGACCAAAATCTCCATCAATAAAAAATCCAAAATGTCCGTAGAAGACGTAAGGAAAAAGAGATGATTTGGTCTCAGATCACGAACTGACGGTGTCCAAGCAAAAGAAGCGTTAGAAAATTGGACCAGCAACACCCCAAGCCTTACAAAACTTACTAGAAGAGAAAAACACTATAGAGAACAAGGACCAATAACGTCAACATGCCAGAAGGCGCTGGACCACAAGAGGCACTAACACAAGGAGTAAATCTCTATCAATACACTGGGCAAGACTCGAGATTGGAAAATTTTTTCAGTTATTTAAACATAAACATTGGTACAACGAGGCATTAAATATATATTTTATTATTTATTTTAACACATAAGTATAGGTACAGGGAGGCACCAAAATACATATGCGCCACACGAATCTCAATTGATTTGTGTGAGGGCTGTGATACTGCCCGGGTGCCCAAACCGAAGCAGGTGGTTGTCTTAGGGGGCCACAACCCGAGCCTTCGACCTGAACGTCTGACCCACAAGGCAGTGGAGCATCGTGAGGAGATGCAATCCCATGGTAGCCGGTGACCAACGATTGGTTCATACGCCATTTGTTCCCGCAGGATACTGGAGCCCATGTGCACCATTGGTTTGGGATCCGGTTAAAGCGCCAGACATTCGCTTTTCGTCCTCTCATTTTTGTAAACAACACCCCCGCCACGAGAAGGCAGTGAGTAGGACTTCCCTGGCAGGGGCTATATACGCATGGCCATGTGAGAGCATTTCGAGAGGGAGAGCGGACTCTCCCCACTCTCGGCCGTACCAGGGCATTTGGGGGCATTAAATATATATGCGCCACGCAAATTATTTTATTTGTGTGAGAACTGGGATACTGACCGGGCGCCCAAACCGAAGCAGGGAGAAAGGACAGATTCCGCGTTCGAGGACACAGTATGTCGCCAACACACCTCCGCGGCCACAAGATAGGAAAAACAAGAAAACAGATATCAACACCAACAAAACGAGAGCAGAGAAAGTCATGACACAGGCCGGGTATACAAAAGAAAACAAACGAGTGAAAGAGAGCAAGACAGCTGACGAACGGAACTATCTAGCACACCTATCAACGACAACAGAGAAAGCTGCAGAAGAGAGTAATATGAAAGAGCCATATGGTGCAACCAAGAAGCTATCATCAAAATATAGTAAACCGAAACAATCAGTCAAGAACAAAGGCAAACTAATTACTGAAGTTTAAGAGCAGCAAAACACGTGGGCAGAGCACTTAAAAGAGCTTTGAAAAAACTAACCCCACTGAACAGACCGGACAACGATGTACCACAGAAAGACCACCCTATGGATGTTACTTCACGAGCAATCGAAGAAACCACCAAGGCCATTGAAAAGTTAAGAATGCCAAAGCACCAGGAACAAACGGCATGCCAGCCAAAGCATTGAAGTCAAGCATAGAGGCAACTGCAAAGATGTTCTACGCCCTGATGTCAGATAAGGCTGTCTACTTTCATCCTTTTCTTCTTTTGGTTATGAATTGGATTCTGAAGACCTCCACATCTCAGAAGTATGGAATACAGAGGACATTTTGGACCCAGTTGGACGATTTGAACTTGAAAGATGACGATCCTTTTACTACTTGTACAGAGAAAAATAGCTAGTGTACCAGCGACCCTCACAATAGTAAACATCAAACAAAAACCTGCATGAACCTAGAGATTTCCCGGAAATATCCTAAAAACCTTTGGCATGTACGCATTAATTTAGCACATTTGTTGATAAAAGGGTTAGTTTTATTGTTACAACTGAGCATTGCAACTTAGCAGCTGCCAAAGGTTTCCGAGCTTTATGATCGCTTCGCCGAGAATTCAAATGCTTTGAAGATATTTTTCGGATTTTATATCCCCTTTATGTAAGACCACACCTAGAGTACTGTATTCAAATAGCCGGTCTATGTCTTATTAAGGGTACTGACACACTAAAAGGGACAAGGTTAGTGAAGGGTCTTTCCAAACTCCCCATGATGAGCGCTTGGAACACCTGAACCTCTTCTCCTTATCGCATCGTAGAACGCGAGGTGACCTTATGTTGGCATTTGGTATCTTTAAGGACTTGGGTGTTAATGTCTTATCATTTTGTTCTCTCGCCCCCAAATGCCCTGGGACGGCCGAGAGTGGGGAGAGTCCGCTCTCCCTCTCGAAATGCTCTCACATGACCATGCGTATATAGCCTCTGCCAGGGAAATCCTACTCACTGCCTTCTCGTGGCGGGGGTGTTGTTTACAAAAATGAGAGGACGAAAAGCGAATGTCTGGCGCTTTAACCGGATCCCAAACCAATGGTGCACATGGGCTCCAGTATCCTGCGGGAACAAATGGCGTATGAACCAATCGTTGGTCACCGGCTACCATGGGACTACATCTCCTCACGATGCTCCACTGCCTTGTGGGTCAGACGTTCAGGTCGAAGGCTCGGGTTGTGGCCCCCTAAGACAACCACCTGCTTCGGTTTGGGCACCCGGGCAGTATCACAGTCCTCACACAAATCAATTGAGATCTGTGTGGCGCATATGTACTTGGTGCCTCTCTGTACCTATACTTATGTGTTAAAATAAATAATAAAATAATTTTGTTCTCTCCAGCACTAATATTCTTCGAAGTCATAGCAAAAGGTTTCACAAGTCGCGGTCCAATAAACTTAAAGTAGGGTTCTGTTTTTCTCATCGAGTGGCCAACGACTGGAACACCTTACACGAACAAGTGGTATCAGCACCATTTTTGAACATTTACAAGAAGCTGAACCTACACTGGAAGCAAGCTGCAAGAAATAATCCAACTTCACCTGTTTCGGTTAGGGCACCCGGATAGTGTCCCAGCCCTCAAACAAATCGAATGATTTATGGTGCCTCCCTGTACCAATGTTTGTGTGTTTAAATAAATAAAAATAAAAAAAAGAAATAACACATGTCCACCGACCTATCCTTATTATTGGAGACTGAATCTACTTGGAAAAACACTTGTGTGTGGTTTGAACATTTTGTAACCGATTGCATTAGTTAACTATTTGCATGTTGATTATGGATCCAATAAACAGTCCAAAAATAGGTCACCATGACCTGATGACTAAGTAACCAACTGTAACCAGGCAACCCAGAAATCCTCAACTTGACATCATAGAAGCGACGCTACAACCTCAAATATGGAGTTTAAAATTGTTATTAAGGAGAACAAATGGAAGTGGATTGAGAGTGTACATCAGTTTAAAATGAAGAAACTCGGACAGACTGTAGACTGAGATAAAATTGAAGAACAAAATTTGACACATGGGTAAACCATAAGAAGTCAAAACGGATATCCCCACAGCTTATCAATAGTCATATTCCAAACACTAACTTTTAATATATCGTTCTGTAAACATTGACAAATATCCGCAGATTTTTCTTGGCTTAAACCAATAGTGACTGCGTATCTTGGCACATGGTTAACTTCCAAAATTTTATTTAGACGACAAAAGGTAGAGGGCCTTTCCCTTTTTCGTAAAGTTCTGAGTGTCTGCTAATCTCTTAAATCTGTCAGTCAAGGGCGAGTACATCAATTTTTCGGGCAGTTAGTCTTATTGGCTGATTACTTTGAGGGAAAGCCAGTACGCTACTGATATTTTATTGAACTTTACACTTTAACATCCCTTATTAACTCAGTGAGTTGTTCCGACCCCGTTAGAAGAGGAGTAGACACCATGAGCGAGTTTATTATTTAGCACTTTATACACCCAGATTAAACCACCTCTTAGCCCGTCGTAAAATTAGGTAAAGTGGTCCAACTTCATAAACAAAAATGAAGATGGTAGACGACCCAGGACTTTATTCCCCGTACTTTTTCTTGGTTATCTCTCAAGCACGTGCTTGCCGCAAATGCGTATTTTTGAACAAAACTTCCTTAGAGCTGTGTAAGCCATGATGAACACATTTGTATCTAATTGAGTAGGAGCTCACTATAATTATAGTGATCGTTAGGATCCTCGTACAGTTCTAAACCATTTAGCAGAAACCGGGCGGTATTAAGACCTTATCTTAAGGCGATGGGTAAATCTTATCTATAGATCATTATGGGACAAGACTAAATGCACTAACGCTTTACCTGTCATAGTTATTGCAGTTTGCGTGTCAATATGTATACTGATCCTCATATCTGTTAATAAATTAAATCATTCAGTGCCACAACCCTTAGCTTTCTTGTGCAGTTAACATAGGTAAATTTAAAAAAATATACACCAGCAACGTTTCTGGTGAGAAAATGTAAACACACCCAAGCCTTGCGTGTTGCCTCATAACCTTGAGATTTGTTAACTGGCAAGGACGAATTGGACACGAAACTCAGTGTTCAATAAATCCAGTCTTCAGTATTAAGGAGGTTTATCTATCTACATTATTCCATGTGGTTTGTTGCATTGCGAAATCTGAACCTCGTTTTGAACATATTAACATAAGGTGCTGATATTACGCTTTGCGTTTAAGAATACCGGCGATTCACTCCAGACGCAGACGATTTGATCCCGGTTCTAGAATGTCCCCTCCAATTATCAGTCCAAGACGAAGGAAGAAGATAAAACATATTAATACCAAGGTCATTGTTCAGTGTACGGTAAGCCGATATTAGATCACCCCCCATTCTACGGTACGATAACGGAAATAAGTTAAGGTGTCTCAGTCTGTATTCATAAGATAGGCCAGATAGACCTTTAACCATTTTAGTTCCTGGTTGCTACACTCGTGTCAGCACACCAGCCTCATACTTCGAACAAGGACTAACTGCTGTTTATTATGACTCCTAAATTTTCATAGTGCATTACTTTCGGTAACACAAACCTACGTATTGTTTACTGATACGAATAATAATAATAATAATTATATATTTCTGCATGAGTAGGTACAGGCCATTTTTACAGACATGATTTACAAATTACAACATTTTTTAGCTCACAGCATGCTTCCCAAATAAGGTCGTTAAGTAAATGAAGTCGATAAAAGTGAACAGAAGTTCATTCGTGGAGATGTCTTACAGTGATAATGATTAGATTTATGCCTTGGTAGTACACTAAGTACAGTCTTCAAAATACTTTCCATCATAGTTGTTTAATTCCAACACCGCGCCCTTGTTAAAACTTACTTCTAGTGGCCACCCGCACATCCTATGCCACCAATGAATTGAGATCATCCTGTAGTACTATTCTATCTGACATAATGTTTATGGATCCCTAAATCTTTATTTCATGGGCGAAGAGCAGAACGGTTGATTTTTTGCTGCAGTTGGTAGTTCATTTACATAAAGTGAAAGAAGAGGACCAAGGATAACGCCTTGGGGAAAAATTAAAAAAAACGTGGATTGATTCGTGTGGAACTCCACTTTTTACAGGTTTTCACAATGAGAGAACTCCATTTATCCTTACCCTTTGTCTCGTGTCACAAAGAAAGTCACTATTTATTTATTTATTTATTTGAACACATAAATATTGGTACAGTGGGCACCAAATATATATGCGCCACACAAAACAATGAGAATTTAAGGAGAAGTGGAAAAAGAGGTAAGGAACGTAGGGAATTATAAAAAAAGAGAACAGTAATTGGGGAGACGAAAAGGTACACTCAAAAGAAGTCTTGCAGTTAAGGAAGATACAACCACTTTTTATGAAGAAAGTAAAAGAAGGTTACAGCAGGATCACCACTGACTACTATTCTGAGCCATATTTGATAACGTTTCTAGCCACTGTGTTACACCATCTCTCGGACCCCAGCCAGAGAGTCGTGAAGGACCAACAGAAGGTTTTCACGATGAGAGAACTCCATTTACTCTTACCCTTTGTCTCCTGTCATAAAGAAAGTCACTTATCCAGTCCATGACATTATAATGGATTCCAAAGCTTTCCAGTTTTAATTGAAAATCAGAATGAGAGGCCTTATCGAAGGCTTTATTTAGATCTATGGAAATCACATCTATAGAAATATTTTAATGTTTTGCCGCAACCCAATGTTCTCTTGCACTGAGCAGATTTGTCAAATATGATGGATCATTCTGAAAACCATGTTATTCACTGTTAAAACACTATGCCCTTCCACATAGTTTATTACAACCATCCGAATAATCTTTCCTATTAGTTTTACAACTACACTGGTTGGATTAACGGGCCGATAGTTACTAATCAGGTCTTTGCTTCCCACCTTATACACCGGACTAATTACTATGTCATTCCAGTTTTTTTGCAGTCCGGACTTCTTCAGAGACATATCAAATAGCATGTCCATAGGTTCAGCAATTACATTAGTATGAATACCAGGACCACTGGGCATATGGAGTTTGAGATCTCGTAGTCTTAAGGCAGTATCTTTCTCAATAACTAAAGTGTCCGTCAATAAGCCGCTACAATCACAAATAATCATTGGTCGTTCCTTATTAATGATAGAAGACAATTCACTGAAATGTTCTGATAAAGCTTCGGCCTTTTTGATATCATCTCTTGTCAATATTAACAAATTTTCTTGTATCAAAAGTGATGGGCTTTCATCACTTTTCTGAGTTCATCTTTTTGTATACGAGAATAACCGTTTCGGACTATTTTACAATCCCGAACCGATTATTTTTCATACAACTGTCTAGCAAGCGTTTTACAAGCATTCCTAGTCTCACAATAACTGGATATGTACTGTTATGAGCCACTTAAGATGAACATATATCGATTCTTTTTCCTATGTCCAAGAAGTTTCTTGACTTGCTTAGTTGTCCATGATGGACAGTTATTTCGTTTACATGGTACCAGGCATGATGTAAACGAGGACGTAACTGAACTAAACTTGCCTTTACATGTAAATCATGCTTCTCCAACTGATGAGATAGTATCTACTGGTCAATCTGTCTTAGCAACGCACTTCTGAATGGCTGGTATGTTAGCTCTCCATACATTTGGGCGAGGCTTAACCTCATAGTGTATCATGTCACTGGCTCTAAACGTGAATGACAAATCGGCGTGATCGCTGTTCAATAACGTTGAAAGAATATTTAGGTTGGACATATCCTCAGCCGCATAAGTGATTGCCAAGTCTAACAAAGAAGAACCTTGATTTGAACCAAAACGTGTAGGTTTGGATACATGCTGTACTAATGCACCCTCCATCACCGTTAACAAGAACATGCTATCAAAGAAGTTTATCAATCTTACAGTAGTCATCTCAGTCTAACTAGTACAAGGTGCATCTAGGTCTCCTAATATCAAGAATCTGCTATTTACACTCCATAACTGAACGTGCTCTAAAATAAAGTCATCAGATATACAGGTTGGGTTGCGATAGATGACACAGAGCATAAATGCAAACATCCGATTGTGAGCTCACAGCTAATGACTTCACAAGTTTCACTATCATGGGATTAGGAAACAAAGGAGAGGATACTTATAGTATTGATTATGTATAGATGGACGCCACCTCCTTTCCTACATCTGTTTCTGTGGTATCTAGATAATTCTGGAGTAATTTCAAAGTTTTAGACTAATCAAGTCCTCATCAAAGCTACGATCAATGTTCTGAATTTATTCACCAGTGCCGAAAACCTTGAGAATTATGGTATACTTGGTTATTAATTCCAATGTTTAGAACCTGATGAAACCCCATACCTGTTTTGTCCATTCACGAGTATCTTTAACATACCTTTTTCAACTAATAGCATACCGAAAATGTGGAGAAAGCTAAAAATTATCACTATGCATAAAAAAGTATCTGGCTACAAGAAAGAGAAATTTAGACCGATAGCAATAATTTTGACTGTTCTTGAAACAGTGGAAAAATTGATGATACTTCTGCTTCAATCTGCTCTAAAAGAGAACATAGATCCTTATAAGTTCGCTTACAAATGCAAAAGGAGCACCTTAGATGCTTCTATTGTTCTGCATCATAATATAGCGTTTAGCTTGAATAATAGTAAGAAGTATGTTCGATGCGTTTTCGCATGTTACATTTCTACCTTTGACTCTGATTCAAGACAAATACTAACACCCTAGAATCTCATGCGTTTGGTTCCCTTTGAGTATATTTAGCTACTTGTACCAATAATATCAATTTTTCCAATAAATCCTGGTATAATCAAGAAGTGTGTGGCGTTTTTTTGAGTATATTTTAGGAATGTTAAAGTTGATCAGCGCTAGTGAGTGAAAATTTTAGCTCAAATGCTCTACCGACCGCTTATAAAAATTAATAGTTCGTGAGCTTCGGTTGATCGATATCACGCTTTACCAGATACAAACCTGACTTGCCCGACCATAACCGTAATGTCTCACTTTGTTGTTCTACGGACAATAGTTTCTTACTATGAGTGAAGAATAAATCTATATCTTCAAGTCCACATATATAAAATAGCTGGAAATTATTAAGGCAGATTTTCTCGTCAATTATATTGTTGGTTGTCCAGATTTTTCAGAATTCCCTTGTGATTTGGTGTTTCTCGTGCTCAGCAATCAGAAACAACAAAGTCCCTCAACTTTAAACTGTTCAACAAACTTTCCCAGCTGGTATTGGACACCATTACTTATAACGTGGCGATTCAGTAAACATGTGTGGAAATCAATATGTCACTACACGATATGCAAAAAGAAGATTGATAGGAAGAAGTCAAATTTTATCTGGTTAAGGAGACATTCCAGCCTATGGACTCCTACTAAACGGTTATTCGGTGCAATATCTATCCAGCCTCTTTGGGACAAATTTATATTGTTCCGAATTATAAGTGAGCAAGTTGGCCGTCGTCTGATTTCCTAGTTCACGTGATTTTTGGATTACCAAAGACACCCCACATCTCCAGTATGCAGACACCTAATATTACGAGATGGATGTCTTACAGATTAAGGACCACGAGGCTGATTTTTTTATGTTTGAGAACTTCTTTTAAGTCCATAAGCAGGATTCCAGAATCAGCCTTCCTTGTTCGTCCCCTTGTCTTGTTTGGAGTGTAACTGAATACTCTGATACTGAATGAGCAGTTTATGTATGGACTATGTGGTCCTTACAATTCATAGTTTTAATCAAGTCTTTATCACCTTCAGCTTTCAAGAGCTATGGTCTAGGATTGCAACAATCTGAAAACTAGTTAATTTTCTTGCTTCAGCTATACTCTGCAAACCTGAATATAACCTGCGGTCCGAAGCCTACTTTCTGGGCATTATAATCTTCATGCCCTTGTATTAGATGATGAAACTTTTTGAGGGCATGTAAGGTCAGTAAAATAACTATCTGTGGGCACAACTATGGAAATCCTGACATCTGAAACAAACTCGACGTACACGTTTTCCCAAGGTTGTAGTTCACACCAAGTGCTCTACAAGTCTACTTTATAAATACTGTAAACCTAAAAAGTTGCATTGCCTAAATACTTAGCACGACCAAAATCCTAACACAATTATGCCGAGATTGAATCTGTTGTGTAACGTGGATGCGATGCCGCTTTGGAAAATATTTTGAAGACTAGTCAGTACATCAGATCGAATGAACTGATATTCACTTCCATAAATTATATTTATTTAACAACCCTGCTTATGATACATTTTGTGAACAATTAAATGTTGTAATTTGTAGATCATGACTGTAAAAATGGCGCGTACCTGCCCTCACAGAAATATATTATATTATATTAACTGTGAACACCATACCCATTATCATTTCTTTGTAATTATGGTCTGAATACAGGGTGACTTCTTTTGGATTAACATGTTTAATGATGGTTAGCGATGGTAGATTAACTGATCACGTATAATCAATAAATACAGAAGCTTGATCATGCCCTATCTTTTTAATTTCATCATTAAATACGCTTTAGATAGCACTTTCATTTCAATATTTTGTAGCTAAGGGATATTGGCGCTGCATTTATCAACCGAGAAAGTCCTCGAGGACAAAATATTAAATGGAAAAGATACCCTGGACAGTGCAAATACACTGCATGACAAAAGCGTAGTTGTAAATGACCCCCTAAAATAAATGGTTTTGGGTTTGTTCGTTTAAGCAGATAATTTTAAAGTTTATCATTGACTGACAATATAAGCAACATTTAGTGTTCGGTGTTACGTCCAAGTTTTTGCTCCTTCCCGTTATTGAAGTACGGTATGTCGATGTATTTGCAATTTACGAACCCAAATTAACAACAGAACCAAACTCCAAATTAGGTAGGAAAGTTTATTCGCAAATTACAAGTAGTCGACCCAAATGTCGTTCTAACAACAATAATTATAACAATTACAAAACAAACCTTCAATTTTGTAGGTTCTCGGAGCAAAAACTCCCTAATACCAAACCAAATAAAAAGAGAAACCAAAATATCCGAAAATGATGATATAAACAAACAAGTTCAGAAGTTTAGTAAAACAAATACATCCAAAAAACACAGGGAGATTAGTGATATTTAATATAAAGGTTTTCATCATTCAAACGTCTTCAGTTCTCCCGCAACATTCGGTTATATTTGAATTTGTTTGTACAGCATCTATCACTTCTTCTCGAGGGAGATATTTCGGATCTACATTTTTCTTTTACTGTGTAGATATCTAAAAACTCGAATGTGGTTGTTGTAGGCCTATACAAACTATGGATTGTCATGATTGTCAGCTAACTCATGGCCTCCTAACTTGGACTAATCCAGATATTATTTTCAAGGATTGATGTTGATTATCGTGCAGAACAAGAGGAAGGATAATTTGGAGTTAAATCTTTCTGTATTGTATCTCCAAACTTTATTCATCTAACGCCATCAGCATTGTTTATGAGTATTTTTCCAGTTTATCACTGTTGTTAGGTGAACAGACCTAGTTCTAATCCGAGTTCTTCTTGGTGCAAGCTATTTACTGTAACGTTACAAGAACTGTAGCGTGCTAATTCTACCGCACATTTCCATCCTGATCAATCCCTACGTGTGCAGATGGCTTTTATTATTGTGATTCTCTAAGTCTAGAGTCTGTATCTTCACACAGACTACAGGAGAAACTTCTTCATTCTATTGAGTTGGCCTTAAATTTTCATATTCGTCTATCACAGACTACGATCATACGCATTATTTAATGTCATCTTTTTCTTCGCCACCTCTGATGTACCGTGCTTCATTCAGTTTTATGTCTGGGCTACCCCAAACTACTACGTATCTAGAGTCATTTAAGTCATGCACGACTGAGTACTGATTCAGCTGAAGCTAATCGATGTCACCAGCTCTGTTGACTGTAAAACTCAGTAAAATACATTTGAAACGTTGCTAGTGATATTAATATGTAACGAAAGAAACTTTTCAGTTCGTTAATAAGGACTAAGACTTTCAGCCAGGAAAAATTTTCTTTCCACGACATAATTTTATCTAGTTGTGAAATCGTATTGATAGGGATTCATGTGTGTTTTCTTGTGAGAGGTTTTTCAATTCGCCATCCTTGATTCAAATAAGTTAATGTGTCAAATTAAATAGCATCAGCAATTCTAAAAAAGCAACAAACCGAATTTTACATTTCGAAGGGTAGATTTAAAATATTTGAATTCCATAGGTTTCACAACATCCATACTACCAGTACGCTTAAATTTCTGTCAGCGCTCAGAAAAATGGTACTGTTATATATTTCCCTGCTAATTATAATGTGACAAGATTGCCAATGACAATACAGACTTATATGACCTTTGCACTAAGCCAAACCAATGACTTATCAACCAATAGGAGTCAACTTTGAGTCCTTTCTGGTTCTTCTTGCCTAGACCTGACCATTCATGTTCAGGACTCAGTTCCGGCCTCTACTCTTATTCTTCGGCATCCACCCCTTCGTACCGTAACATATCATCTCACAAATTATGCAGTAAAGAAAATATCCTATCGGTTCTGAGCGCCTACAGAAACTTACACTGTAAGTTATTCGTCATTTTCTATTCAAACACGTGGGATAGAATCCCAGTGAATCTTCATTGCAGTTAGGCTAAAACACGGTTCAGAAGTCTCTTTGATGACTTTCCTTTCGAAAGTGGTTTGTTCGTTTATTTTCTTTCGTTTCTTTCTTTTCCATCCAGTTATCCAAATTCTACTGATGTTCATATTTATGATTATCATTGTTACTTTTATCATCATTCATCCCCAACACATTAGATATGCTTTTCGACCCTTCCATTTCTTCCCACTCGCTCTTTGCCTTCTAAACATATTTTATTCCTAAACATCAAAAGTTTATAACTAGAAGCACATTACATGAGTTACACCTAAATAAATCAATTTCTTCAGATTCATTTTATCTGTAACACATAAATGACGCATACAATTTGATGTTTGATTGTCTTTTACAATCAGTTTTGACTTTCATAGCATAATTATGAACCATCACTATACAAACTATTATTCTATCATAAAATCTCACTGTAATGATGACATATTTCTACTTGTTTATTTTTCTTTTTTATTCGTTTGCCAATACGTATGCCATCTTTTACTTTTAGTCTACTTTCACTAACAGGGCTCTTTGTGACTGATAATAGGTCAATAAATCAGTGATAATGAGGTTGATTTCCTACGCTTATGATTAGTTATTCTTTTAGGAAACCCGCAACATGAAAACTAGGCCTGTGTGGCTGGCATCAGATGGAGAAAAGCTCGAAAGCTTCAGACGATAAAATATATAGTTACTAGTTGTCTTAACATTTTACTCAATCGATGCAATTTCCGTCCTAATAAACAGCCTTCTCATTTCCACTTCCTTTCCATCATTTGAACCTACTCCACCTTGTTAAATATCATAACTCATTGTCCTTTACCACTGCATTCTCTCAAATCGAGGTTCTAAACACGTTTCACAATAACATTAATAGCTGGTACGATTTTAATCCACTATTTCATCATAACTCTGTCTGTTCCACTACAAAATTCTAAACATTGTTTAGCACTCATATCCGAGTGCCTTGATGCTCCATTGTTTCTCATTTTACAGAGTCGCAATCTCAGGACAGCTATGTGGCTTCCAACACCCGGAACTGGCTTGGCGTACGCGTTTTCTCAAGATTATAATTCACATCAAACGCTTTTAAATCTACTTTATAATAACCACAAACTTAATAATTTGCATTGTATGAATGCTTAGCACAACCAGAATTCTAATACAATTATATCGAGCTAGGATCTGATGTGTATTGTGGACGCGATGCCACTATGGAAAATATTTTAAAGACTGCACTCAGTTTAATACTAAAGCGTAAACTTAATCAATAACACTCCAAGATATCTGCACGAATGTACTGTCATTTAACATTATCGATTTCATATATTTAACAACCTTACTTTGGAAGCATACTGTAATTAAAATAATTCTGTAATTTGTAGATAATCCATGCCAAAGTGGCGCGTTCCTGCCCTGACAAAAGTATATTTTTATATTGTTATCATTAAATTATTTTCATATTTAACGCTTATGATCTTCTGTGAGGACGGTCCATGGGTTAACTTGAGGAAGCTCTAAGAAGCTCAGAAAGTGCCGAAGATATTCCATCCACCAACTTTTGGAAGAATATTCCAGGATCCCTACATGTAGCTTCCTTATTGGAGGAATGCTAATAACCCCCTGTATGCTGATTGAAGGACTATAGTGATGATTTCGCCATTACTAGATACTATAAATACCTGACGGTTTTGTACCAAAATTGACACTGTTTGGAATAGCATTCCTTTCACTTGTCTTCTTATTTGCGACTTGGAGGGTTCTATCGTTCGAGCGCTCAAGTTATAAGCGGTATAGTAAGAAAATTAAGGTGTAGACGTAATAAATTTATTTTCCCTTTATTTTTCATTTTCCTTCTTTATAGTCAACCAATTGTTCTTTGTAACTCCGCAGAACCCGTTCCAATATGACAAATATTATGCTAACATTATTGAGCACTGCGAATTACTTTATCTCTTAAAAAAACCTAAAATGGTTTCTTCACAACACTTATGTGCTAATAAGCCGTTTATGAGCAATATTAATAATATTATTACTAATGTGGTTCACATATACGCAGTTTTTGTGAAAGCAAATCATACCAAATATGGAAAATAAAAATTACACAAGATCAAGCCAAAGGTACCTGTGTATAAGAGGCTGTAACTAATCGACTGAGAATAACTTGAGGACAGTAAATTTTATAACAGCAGTCAAAAGGCCAAAAGAAAGGAATACGAATAAGTACACATAGTTTAGTTACTTAATAGTTATCGAAGACGAACACATGTAATAACAGATCATAAGTCATTCTTAGTGGTTACCATTCATTTATTCTTCGCTAGGATATAGCAGGTACATGAATGCTTTTGGTAATATAATTAATCAGTTGAAAATATACTACAGAGCATATAAGACAAATGAATCCCTGAATTTCACTGCATCCCCTTCCTTTATACATACTCGAGTGAAGTGGACATATTATTCATCGCTTGTAAGTTTGCACTCGTATTTGACAGTCCGCTTGCTTTTACAGCATTTGTTAAAGTTGCCAGTGCTTGCTTGTTTGTGCATCCAACAGAAGCACAAAACCATCTCCATCTTGACAGAGCAAAATAGCCTTGGAGCGTATAATCTTTTGGTGCTAATTTTCTGCACACTTCTATCTGTGATTTCGGTAAGCATGCAGCGGTAGATGGTTTGGGATTCTCGTCGTCAGTAATAAGTCCTTGTCGGAAAACATGCTCCCAGCGGTCGCTAAATTCCGTCGCAAGCTGGAGCAGATGATGGTCACTTAATGGGTATATTTGTTGAATTGTTTGTGCCATCGATATATTTTAGATACTGATATGTGCGATTTGACCAATTATTATCAAAGTGTTAAGCAGTCACTTTATACATCCTTGACCTGAAGAAGTGAAAAGCCAATCTTTAAATTCGTTGCCAGGGCAACGGCACAACTGTGTTGCCAACAAGGTCACCTGATATTTATTTGGTTAGGCCAAAAACACAACAAACCGCTCGAGATTTGACACAACATATTCTCCATTAAGGATTTTTCCGTTGACAATCCTGCATTTCTTCGTCACGCTGATGTAATTACTGCAAATATTCATCTTTTATCTTGTTATCGAAACCGTATTTATTCTTTAGAAGTTCTTACAAAGTATTGCCACTGGCTTTTATGGAGATTTAATAATAGTGCACTAGGTTTATAAAACTCGCAACGTAAATAAGATAATTAATACCAATTAAAGACCTTAATACCATCAATGTCCTAAGGGAAGATGAATTCATCTTGAAGGTTTGCATGAATGTGTTTAGTCACAACAACTTCACATGGGTTGATAGCATTGGACAATTCAGATAAGAAAATCTTCGACAATTAGATCAAGTATATATAAAAGGTTGAAAAGCAAAGCCTAACAATAATAATTGGAACTAGTTTTGGAGCCTTTAAACCAGAGCCATTTGGAGTGATACAGAAATAACTACTTTTAAATATGATGACATCGCCAATTTTAATCTCTTTAACGAAGTCCCACAGCTACGTAATGCAGAACGTACAAAGTATTTGATTAATAAATAAACTTTAAAGGGTTTTGGACGGTTGTGACAGAGGACCGACTTTATTGGTGACCGCAACAATTCATTCTAGTTTGAATATTGCTGCGGCAAACCTAAACCTTTCAAGAAATACCATGTGTTTAGATAACTGGCGAATTTCCTAATGACGAACTATCATCCTGCACAGGGTTGAGAATTGTTTTCCAACAAAAAATAACGGCACTTTCTGTATCAGGTATGTGACTAGAAAGAATCTGTTTTTACTTTTTTTGTCAGCACCGAGTTACATAAACCATGCCATTTGTGACGTTTCCCTGCCGTTCGTTCTCAAGATCTACATCGTTCTGTAACAGCAGTTATCACTTACCGGGTAGAACAATGCTCCAGCAGAACATGTATGATGAATCGTGACAGAATTTGCAATCCCAATATCCAAGATCTAATGCATATTGGATATGCAGATGAACAACCTTGAAGCTATCATATAGACGATCATGTCTTAGGTCTATTAGTTACGTTTTGACCTCAAGCAACTAAGTATATGTCGACACAGCACAGCCCAGCTATCCAGTCAGTTTCCTATTTCCTATGAGCATTACATTTCCTATTATCGTACATTGGAGATTGAGAACCTGTAGTGTCTGTCATTATGTTAAGCCCAAATACCTTATTATTCCAACTTTCGGACAGCCCATTCTATTCATTCTATTTGAGTCACATTCTGACCTTGTTAATTATTCGCTTATCAATATCTTGACTGTCTTTGTATGAGCGCGTAGGCATATGTACACTTCTTATCCCATTACTCATCACATGTCTGTAATTTATTTTTGTGTGCTTATAAATATTGATTAACGCTTGGTTAAGGGGGAGTTGACTTACCAGCCATCTCCACCGCGCGCCAATTTAGCTTAGCTTTCTCATCTTCGCATCGTTCCTCCGTTCGTTTGTCTCATCAACAATTATACAAAATATATGTGTTCGAAACTCCATCCTCGTTATTTGACTTATTTAATTCCGTTATTATCTAACGCGATTTAAGTCAATGATTATATACGAGGATAGACGAGAGCAATCATTCATACGATCAAATTGAAGTCAGATCTCGGGCCACCAAAAACCCTTGTGTGTTTGAACAGGTAACCCCTTGCTACACTGTGACTGTCCTGCGAGCTAAATAAAGACATTCACCACCAATTTGATTTCTTCTATCAATAGAACGAGGGTTACCTTCAAGCACGAAAACTCTTTTAAAAGTTCTGTGTGGATGTATATGAAAACCGCTCCGTGTACCCACTTTCGTAAAGTAACTTGTTTCCTTATTTTTATATATGAATTCATCTTTGATGACTTTTTCATTTGCGCATTACGTCAAACTTTCGATCGTAGATGAGACTGTTGATATCTATGTGTTGTTGTATTTTTGCTTTCCTACGTTTATAATGAGTCTCTATGATCCTCACTAACTATATGGACGTCGCTTTCCTTGAAATTTCCGTTATAGTGGCTGTCGTGCTAATCATATACCGGTAAATAAATCCTGGAAATGATTTGCTCCGTAAGCCTTCGACATTGATACTAATCTCATCAATTCTACTGAAGCCACCCTAGTTGTAGAAGTACGTTCACTCAGACCACCATTGGGTACTCTACGAAACAACCCTTTGCGACAACTAACCGGCTTAGATAAGACATTTCTCAACGTTCCAAATATACGTTTGAACTCATCCATTCACGACTTCTGATTTAACCAGGTTTATGAACTCTCGATTATAAACGTGTTACAAAAAAGCTTTTTAAAATTCCGAAAATCCAAGATATTTTGATATGATCGTTCTTTGATTTTCTTTCTCAAACCGATTGGAACTGAGTATTTATTGATTGTGAATTTTGCCCTACTTCCATACCTGGCGGCAATCATGGTTGCAACAAACCATTTTCATCGTTTGAGTTTTTTGAATAAGTAGTGGTTAACTAACTGGGTGGCAGTATTTTTTTAGATAGCAATGTTCATGATAAGAAATTGTTTGTTATCCAATCACTTCGTTTTGATTTTCAACTGAGTGAAGTCACGAGTGTCCATACTAACATGAAGTTATCACCAACCTCAGACGTTTTTCTCTTGAAATGAATGACAACACAAGGTGGACTCAGTGGTAATTTTCAGACTGCCTTACGGATGAACAAAACATGGAAGATTCACTGTCACCCCCGAGATTGCAAAAAATATAAACAGACAGATTATTTGCAAATGAATTAATACTGTAGCTGGAATCATTTCATGCATTTACAGATGGAACAGAGTAATGAGTGCCATCTGGTAAAGCAAAAAGAATGTAAAGTGAACGTGAAAAAATTGATCACAAACATGACCATAATATGTTCTTTGGGACATGGCATATGATATGTCGAGAACAAATTATTAGATTTAAGAAATCCTAGGGTATTCAATAATTCACATCACATTTTAGTATTTCCATGTTATATTGACAGCTTTTGTTTGATATGCAGTTATCAATTCACATTTATTTGAACCTTATTCAATCTATATTTGCTAGTTTCCATGAGTACTCCAACACGTATATCTGCAACCAAATTCTTCAAATTGCATGGCACAAATGCGCCAAATTTTTCAGATTCACTCGTCTTCTCATTGATCTGTAGTATCAGAAGAAACCTTTTTGAGTGCGCTGTGGTGCAATATGAAAAGCGGAGACCAAGTGCTAGAAGTTGTTAGTTTATGGGAAAAGGAAGTAGCAGTAAGTCATTGTAGGGTTAAGCTCTGTGAAAAATATTAATTCCCAACCAGGAGGATCACGTGAAATTAACTCGTACTGTTCAGATGTTAAAGAACTTAAAAAGTTGACTGTTATTAATAAGTAAAAGTGTGATTAACCTAGCGCATCAAGATGTCTGAGAGGCTCCAGGCTCGGTAAAAATCACTTAACCACGCTAAACTTGCATTTAAATAGGGAGATTAATATTAGGTGTTGAGTCAATAATCAGGTGTTGCCGAAGTCGATATTGAAAAAACAGACTGATAAATCAGTAACATTGAATAGGCAAGTGTGGTAAAACAGCTGCCACACTTGCACATTGTGGCTCCATTCTCTCTGTATCCAAGTATCCATTCCTTTGGTGAGACTTTCCATGTTGTGTAAAAGAATGACTTGGCTATTAGGCTGAGGACCCTAAAGTTGAGAGATTTCGACTTAAAACTAAATAAGTTGGAGAGTTACAGCACACCAGTTCCACAACGCTGGGTTGCAATTGTAATCTAAATATCAATCTGACCGTGTGGCTCATTTTCGGGTGTGAATATAAATGTTTCATTCATTTAAAATAAAGGGTTAGGCGCTGTTTCACATCAGAAAGGCGTGTGAATGAAACGTGCTCAAAGAAAAACGACTAAAAGTACTCCAAATAAAACCTAAGCGCTAATCGGGTTATCTGGAATTTCTTAACTCACAGTCAACTCAGAAAGGGGTGGTTGGGTGGCATATAACCATGTTGTATTATGCTTTTCGTAGTTCTCTCTGTTCAAACAGACCACTGGAACGTTTCATCAGTAGGTTACAATCAATAAAAGCCCCACTCAAGACAGGACATCAGAAGTATTACGCAAAATTTCGTGCGTATTTTTCCTTAGTTTGATTCGTTAATACATGATATTCTGTCCTGGAATCTATAGTAACAATATGTTGTGCAAATAGGCTTCAACATTTGCTTAATGAGTGTTGAATTCTATTACCTTAGGTGACACTCCTCAGTTATTTCCATTAATAAGTAACTTAATAATCCTTTCTGTTTCAAGAAGAAACATTATATCTCCAAGACCAAGAACGATGTCAAACTTCTAGATGTAGACCGCAAGAAAGGGACAGATTTCTCTAATTCTATGCACCAAAGTTTGATCCCACTAGAAGAATGTGTAGAGGTGGATCCTTTCCTACGATCATTTGAAAAAAGTTCAGATCAACGCAAGGGTCTCAACAAATAGGATTACTATGAGCCTCCTAGCAAATATTCATGCAACGATACTGGAAATTCGTTTGTGATGGATCCCAGAAAAAAAAGACTATTCAAGATATAACAGTACATAATGTCATCAGTTATATTCCAAAGAGAATTAACTTTACAAACCTAAGTATTTGATTATGAGTAAGCAAAAGTTAAGAAATTACATTTAAAATATAAATGGTGCATTAAACAACAAAATGGTGACATTTTGTTATGAAGTGATTATTACTTGTGACCTGCCCTCCGAAACAACAACAACAAGTGAGTTCACTTGAGTAACAAACGTTCCTATTCAAGTGGTGGCACCAATGGCGTAATGCGAAAGATTAAATCCGACAGTATTATTTATTAATGATCCGGACCAAAACACCAGTATAGTGTGGGAAGGCCTAAAAGAGCGTTATAAAATTATTATAATCTTCAATCAAAGGCAGTGGTCAATGAAGCAGAAGAACAAACGGCCAAGATAGCGTTTGTATTTCAACAACCGCGGTAGTGTGTGTGTATATATCCAAAAAATTATATGCGTTTTTTTCCTATTGATGCAAATAAACAATAGAAACTGTATATAAATGCGGTTATATCTAGAGTGTGATAAAAAGGAAGAAATGTGGTTTTTATTTTGTCTTTACAAACTCGTTGAATATACATGTTTCACAACGTTTAAATCAACGCTCTATAGTAACACGAAGTGGTAAACTTTGAAAAAAAGTCATCACAAATCGTGGATAACAAACTGAATTTTTAAGTCCACAGTCAACCGTATTCTTTATTTTTGATGCTGTCAACAAATGTGATCTGTAAAACCAGTCCTGTTTGCATATCAGAAGAACTAAGACGTAAATCTTACTACGAGATATATTAAAACTCTTAATAAAGGATTGGGGAGGAAACATTTCAATCAGGCACATAAGAGGACTTCATTATTCGGTTCGGAAAACGAGCCACAATATTTTGAGAATCCATTTAGAGAAAATACCGGCCATCCGATTTATAGATGTCTTAAGACGAACAATCGTTTCACTGACGAAATCGCAAACAAACAATCTGCTTCATTTATTCAGACCAGACAAGTAAATTGCCGAATTAACCACCTGTAAATACTTATATCCTTTAGGTGGATAATACCAGTGTGAAACATTTCCCAAAACAAATAATCCGCGAATTTGAACATGTAACATAAAATCGTTTGTGACAGATATTTAGACTAAATCCCGTGATGACGTTCTTGAAAGTGAAAATTCAGAGTTTATGGAAGGCACTCATGAAATGGCATCCACAAATGTCTTGCAATCGAGAGAAGGTTGGTAGTTTTTCATTTGGGTCAAATTTTAATTAATTAAAAATAGAGGACAATGAATACACAAATTCTCAGGAAATTAAAAATTTAGATGGAAATCCTCAAAATCATGCTGACACAGTAAGTCTTGCTATTGCAGTGAATAAATTTACACTTGAAAACTCATGACACAACGAGTGCTCTAGATATTGAACAAAACTACGTACGAGACCAGAAAGTCTGGATAATGGATGCTACAATCGTAAACTCCAACTCTAAGAGTGACATTTTGAATGAAAGAAAAGGGCGAAATATATCATTATCAAATTCGCCTTTAAATACAGGGAAATTAAAAATGTTATTTATAGTTAGCATCAAATTGAAACGTATTTAGCTTAAATATATTAGATATAGAGATGTAAATGCAACTGTAGGAAAGGGATTTAAGTAATCTAAACATGGAATTTGTAAAATGATAAGTGAGTCAATAGTCAATTTTTATTTGAAATATCCAAAGAGTAGAAAGAGTAAGGACTTGTATTGCGTATGTGATGATGATGACATGACAACAATTGCGATTTTCGCTCGATGTTAGAGAGAAAATAAGTAACAATTTCTGGGTGCTTATTTGAATATTGGGCATATAATTAAACGTAAACCAAAGCATTACATAAATCCGAATTTTTTAGAACACAGAGAACGACAAGGTGGATTATCTGATTCAAGCCGCCGAGGAAAGAGCCAAAAGAAGAGAACTCAATAAGCAAAACAGTAGTGAAAATCAACTGTTGTTTGATGCATTGCAGAAACCCAAAAGAAATTCAGAATACCAAAGAGGGCTATTAAACGCGCCGTGGTATACTAATCCAGAAGAAGGAATAGGTTCTGAAGATGTGCAAAGATATTACTCAAAGTCTGTGAAACCAGCATTAAACTCCTTACAGAACATTTCAAAATCTAAAAGTACAACCCAACAAGACTTCCCGAAGTACTCCTTACAAGAGCTAAAGGTGGGTAAATTAAGTTGTAGTAAAAGTGGTAAAGGACGTACGTTTTTAATTTTACTTACTCCTGTTACTTCCAATAGAGCATAGGCCACCAACCAGCATGGTAAAGGATGTGCATTATTATAAATACTAAAAGCATGTGAAGATTAAAGAAGAATAACTTAAATCGCGTGACTTTTTGGTCTGTCTAGCTCGGCTAGTGGTTTAATCTTTTTAAAGTCACAATCTCCCTATTTTGGGGATTTCCTCCAAGCCTGGGGAAATTTTGTGCCATTTTTCTATTGCGTCTTCCCGAAAACGGACAAAATTTCCCCAAGAATAGGTAGGCTAGGACTCCATTACTGGCAATTTTAACCGAAATTTAAATGAAATTGTTCATGAACATAATAAGAAGTTCTATATAATTGTTATCTGATTGTTTGGCATCGGTATGTAGCCTATCGAATGGGACTACCCAGTGTATTCTGAACACTTATGTCATTTATGAATTAATTTATTTATGCTGTGGGCAGTTGCTTGTTCACGCTTAGTGGATTGCTTTATTTACTTTTAAAAAACAAAGTACCGACGATTCTTACTTAGGGCCTGTATTGCTAAACCACCTATTAAATTCTATGATAGTATCTGTATTAACAATTGATCATATATACCGATGTTAACCCACTAAGCCTACCTACCATTTGAGTGGACGTTATAAATCTATAATTACAAGAAGAGATACATGTGAATAAATTGTTCCAAGGTTTTGAAAATTTAACTTAATAACCCATACATCAGTTCGTTCACATGATAAAAAATAAACGTATGCCCGTTTGTGATTGTTCGTACCTTCTAAATCTGCTGATGATAGTACCTGTGTAGTTTACTTCATATGTAAAGGAGCTGATTTCATATCTGTATCTTTCGTTAAGAATGCACAAATACAAAGAAACTACTTATTTATTACTCGATATAATAGAATGTTGAGCAAAGCTACTTAAATTTAAGCTGTAGAAAATTTAAAGTAGTTTTATTTACTTTGAACTTCCCAGGAATGTAGGCAAAGAAGAAATTATAATGGGAATAAAGAGTCATTGGACTGGCCTTTTAGTGAGACAAATGGTAGTATTAAAAAAGAAGATGAACTGGGAGGATCACAATACCATAGGTCCTCAGCAGTAATTGGACAAGGTTTTCTGGAGAAATTCGGTCAAAAATCACCATCTTTAAATAAAGAACTGACGGTAAGTCAATGCACCACTAAGTACGAAGTAGATAACTGTTTGACATAAAAAACTCCTTAAGCCTCTTTTGTATGCTGCAAATGTAAATAATGTAACACTAGCTCATGAAGTCATCGAAGTTCGATCTAAACCAAAAGATAACCGTAACTAATCACTGGAAACAGTAGACAGTACGGTTTAAAGTCAAACACGGTTGGATTTCCTGCTTGTACACCTTTAAATCTAAACTGTTTTGTGGTCCTTATACTACAATTTCAGTCATCGCTCCTATTGGTCATCCATCGAAATAATATGTAGAAGATGAGGACAATGTGTGGTTTCTAAATAAAGCAGTCAGCATATTATTCCAAATGACGGAACATTTAACCAATGAGACCAACTATGAACGTAAACATACCGAGATCTAGTTGACTGATATTAAGATGATGACTTGCGTTTTCAGTTTGATTTATTTATGAATCGTACTTTTCATCTATTCCTTTTGTTATTTTGGGTTTAGATTCATTGAATTGAGGCATTTGCTCTCCGATTTGTTTTGTGCTTTTTGATTTGGATACTTAGGTTATGTCTACATTACACACAATATACAGCATAAGGAGAAAACGAACAAGTACTTGACTTTTCATTTGACACTTGTGTAGTTAGATCCAGATACATATCCCGAACCCTTTATTACCGATCTACAGATGGCTGAAAATCGTCCGGAATGCTGAGAATACACTCACTTTTGTTCTCGCTTAAATTTCGAGTTCGAAACCTACCTTTTTCTATACCTGACCATTCTCACTACTAGTGATATCATTACATTTATTGATCTCTGCCTTGATAACTTCATCTCGTAGTGCTAATGTTGTGACTCAAGGCAATCTACATATGTTAGATTTTACGTTGCAAATGACTGACTGGGATTAATACTTGTGATCTGAGTATCTTGTAACCTTACCCATCGTCTGATGAGTAAGTTCAAAAAGGTGTTTCATGTCAGAACTTTTAGTGTACGACAATGTCAAATGTGTTTCTTTTTACATTCAATTTTCATCTGGATAACCACATTGTTTGTTTTGACATGATACTACGTACGATGTTAAATAATTGGTTAATAATGACCAGGGTAATCACTTACCATATATTAATAAATTATGGATAGTTTACCTGTACTCTAGTTCTGATGAATACTTTCATACCGTAGAACCAACTGAACTATGTAGATTATGTAAATAAAACGAATGCTGTCCTAGTTTTTAATTAACGGTATTTTTATTCCAGAATGATCCACCAGTAGCGGCGTCTATGCTACGAAACAGCCCATATGCGTTTCACGGATAAATGGACTAAATGCTAAAACCAACTTTAAAGTGATGTTCACAAATATTTTAATCTTTTTATTAGCTTGCTTCTTATTATAAATGCTCGGTACTAAAAACTCCTTCTATCATGTCATAATATAACTAAAACCATTAATTTACCTTATTTGTTTTATGTAACAGTTAATTCCAATTTTTGTAATATTTTAACATTATCATAGTACATTATTTCGTGACCGGTTTTAAAATAAATAAACTCATTTATGAGTAACATAAGGCAGAAAAATTGTACAACCTTTCTATCATTGATCATTATTATTGTTATTATGACAATCATTGAATATTTACCATGAATGTTTTCATTAAAAATAACCTATGATTGGGCTTTTTCCTGCCAATACTTTACCTTAAGGCCAAATTCTAACTTTTAAAAAAAGTGATATATTTTAAACATGTTTTCACCTATACGTAACATAGCATATATCTGTATTTTTCGAAGGTTGGTATGAAGTCGTCTAGCGCTATTGTTACTAAAGTTAGAGATTTCTACAAAGACTACTAGATAATTGAAGCAGTTAGTGTGCCAATAATTCTGATGACAAATCGCCAAAAGCTAAGATATAGTTTCAAGTAAACAGCTTTCACAAGGTTTATGTACTTCTTTGGTAAACGTTTTAATAACAAGAGCTACCTCAACAATTCTTGGTCAACAGAATCGACTGTCACATTCAGGTCAAGAAATACAACTGTAGTCAGACGTTCGTAAGTAAAACCATGATTCGAAACCGGACGAAGAGTGAACATTTGATTAGCATATCTATGTTCAGGTTTGAAATGAATCTCAGTTTTGCAAGTTTTTTTTTATGAGGCCTAGTAAAGCATCGTGGGGTTATTAAGGCTAATATTCTAGGCACTATGCTAGTCAAACTAATTTCCCTGTGTCTATCACAAGATAATTTTCGTACTTTCTTGTAAACTGAGACAGTCAGTGACCGACATCAGTGACATTAGAACACATACAGTCCCCAGAATTTAGCTATTGATTATAGAAAACATATCAGCATTGTTTTTATTGAAATGTATCTATATTTTGCAACAATTTTCGTAAATTATCCGTATCCATTGGAATGAATATGAATTCCGTGCCATCAGGTCCCTGAAATGAAAATACAGATGTAGAAAACATACAATATCATACCAAACACACCACATATAGTTAATAGAAAATAATGAAGTCATAATGAAAAATGTTAACTTCTACATATTCACATCATAGGAAACAATAAGCCTGCTGTTAGTTTCTATAAGAAAAAAGTCTAAGAGTTTTGAAACATAAACAAATCGTAATATTTTAAGAAACCAACATGTTTATTGACTTATATAAGACACAGAAAGTTATACGTGCTACTTTTCTGAATGTTATTAGCATGCATATTGGTAATTACGTATAACTTCAGTTATTAGGAGGAGAGTCGACGTTATCAAGAATACACAAATAACAAATACAACAATGTGAGGAAGATTAAAATGTGTATCGCTTCAAGTTGCGAAATCGCCATCAGCATAATGAGACAATCCATATGAGTAAAGAGAAAGGACTTAAAACATTACCAACAGTAATCGAAAATGAAGATAAAAAAGCAAAACAATTGGATGGAAAACATGGGATACGACGATGTTCGAGAATGAATTCATTTGAACTAATCAGATTGCTTTAAAATCAACATTACCGAATATTTAGTCATAAATCACGGTTATGCTATGAGATCCAAAAATAAGGACTTCACTTATCCATAAAATTCAGATTAATAGTCAATGGTTTCATGAAGCAATGACACATTTTAGCATACCTAGTCTTAACAAACCAGTTTTTATGCTAGTAAGCACTATTTCGGAGTGGTCGATGGTGTTGTGACTTTATATCCGGCTAGTTATCACGTGATTTATCCACCAATCAAAATATGACTTATACAATCTTAGCACTGTGCCAAACCAATGACGTTCGACCGGTATGAGCAGCTTAGCGTCCTTATTGGTCCTATGTTCGCCTAGCCCGTCCACTTGAGTCCAGAAAACCAGTACCAACTTCCACTAGGCGAATCGAATCATATATTTCAAACATCCTGTGTTTATACATCAAACAAACAGACCGCAACGCACCATAAAATAGGGAATAACATTTGTACACAATAAAGCCAAAAAGTGGCTGTGAACGTGGGAGGCAGCAGTTAATAAACTGAACATAGCTTAAGAACAGTAAATTGTACAATAATAAATTATAGGTCACAACAAAGCTTATAACAAGGGGAATATATACATAATCTAGTTACTGAATATTTATACCATGAGAATATATAAATAATATTAGTTCATTAATAGTCCTCGGGAGTTGCCCGTAATTTGATCTTCACTAGGATATAACAGATGGCTACATATATATGCAATATTTCCTAATCGCTCTAGTCAATGGGGGTTCACAGCCTTATCATGCGATTTAACACTTTCATTCAGTAGTGTCTATCTAATATGAACGGTGTGTTCACTCGATGTAACTTCTTAACCAAGTAAAGGTCTAAGCCACATTATGTCTAAGATTTAGTGATACTACCCGGCTACTCAAATTGAACTAAGGGATATGAGTTTCAAACCTGGAATCTATTGTTTCGAACACAAATTCTCTAACCATAGAGCAATTGTTTATCGATCAATAATTTCAGCATACGTGGACAATGGTGGATAGCAGTTTGACAAATAAGATAATCATTTGTCTGGTTCAAGTGAATGAAAGTATCTCGATGTAACAGACCGATCCTTAATAAATTGTATGAAAATGTTATAATTGCGAACAAATCTATGATAAACATCAGTAAAATTAAGACAAAAGTGAACAACACAGACGGCTAATTCATGACACAACCAATTTAGACTGGGATTCCCCATAGATTGACTATAAGTGCCAAAAAAAAATAAGTGATGTAGAAATTAAACATCACATCGATCGAACTGAATCGAATGAACGAAAAGACTTTAATTTATGTAATCATTTGCGTGAGCATTTAACAAACCATTTAGATGGATAGTTTACCAATTAGTATAGACCAACCATTAAATCTTTCAAGCTTAATATTGCATTAGTTTTTTTGACCAATACTACGTAACAGGATACAATACGTCAGTAATACCGATTGAATGATCATTCATTATCTCATGTCGAAAAATGAGAATTCTTTAAATAGTGGTTTCATAAATAATCGGCACATTAATGTCAGTTAAATATTGAAATAAATGAGTAAATTTATACAACAAGTTGTGTAACAACTCTTCAGCGACTTAAATCCACCATTCTTTGGAAACATGAATAACAGTCAATCATAAAGCTTAACAGATATCAGTGAAGAATTACGTAGCTACTGGAACATATGCTATGCATTAAAAAAGTTTCATTGATCACTACAATAAAAATGATTGAGAATACTGAATAATTAGGTGAAAAACAAGTTGAGAATAAAACTGACCTTCTTTATTTTAATTAATTTATGATCACGAAATTCAGTTAATTGGGCTTTTAAAGTTGTTTCATTACTTGTCAGAAAAGCATCACGACAACGCCAGTATAAATCCTCCATAGCAATCCCTTTAAAGTTAAAATAATAATAAAACAAAATTAATTCCATATACAGTTAAAGCGTAAATGAATAATTATTAACTTAGGTAAGTTTAAAACTTGGGAGAATGAAATCAATTGTTGATACATCCAACTAACGAGTCTTAAATAGGGTGAAACATGAGTCTTAAATTTCACTGAAAGCCACATATCAATTATTTACTGAATAAAGTTGTTGTATATCCATAAAAACTTATATAAACCAGATTTTACTTACCATTTATAGCCCCTTTACTATCTTGAAATGGTGTTTCTAATTGATATTCGACAATCATACGAAATATATCACGAGCATTTTGTGTCAATGATGAAGCCACTTGGCGTAGACTAGCAAACATTGCACCAACACTTCCAGTAGTATCTGATCCACTTCCAATACCACCAAGAATATTCTGCAAAATTTGACTATTTGCAAAACTGCTCTCTTCTGTATAATTATAAAAATTAGTACAATCTTCCCAGATCCAAGAGAATCTAGCCAATTCGTTATGAGACCATACTGTAAAAATATCATGAAATAAAATCATTAGGTAGGTAAACCACGGATGTGTGGAATTTGTACTAACTAATAACTCCTTTGTACTGGATTGCACTCATTACGAATTACAGAAAATATTATGTCCAGTTGAGCTATATCCTTATATGCAACCTTTCGCTTACATATTACCACCACTGAATTAACTACTTCTATGAATCCGGTGTTTATCTTGTTGTGCTAATGCGGTGTGGCAACTTGGACCGATGCATATATGCGCCTGTGCCTACGTTGTAGCTGACTGACTGACTAAGTTGTGCTCATTTAGTCCTACCTGCCTCAAATTGCACTATTTCGGAAATTCTTAGACAGCAAATTAATTCTAATACTTCTGATTATCGTAATATGATAATTACCTTTGAAAATACAAAATAATATGTTAGAAATACAAACTGATAAACTTCCTTTCATGGCATGAATATACTAGCAAAAGGTTTATTTTTAAAAGAATTAAGTTATTTATAGCTGTCTGTGCACTACACTCAGTGTAAGCAGGCGGAATATCTTACATAGGATCTCTAATTCCGACAGGTGAGGAAGTATTGGAGGTCCTCACAACACCTCACCATTACCATTTAAAATAATGCTGAGGATTTGATTCGTAGATTGGTCACCTCAAATGATGTATATTTACTTTCGCTTTTACTAAAACAACATGTTTTACCAATGTGCACTTGATACACTGAGGTAATCAGACAAAGGCGAACAGTACTGGTTAAGATTTGGCTTCACTTTCTGAGGAAATTGACATATACTGTTGGCTAAGAATGTGGCTTAATCTCCTGAGGGACATGTATTTATATTTACAAATGAGCTCTGCATATATTCTTGATTCTGCATTCCAATAAAAGTCTCGCAAACACTCTTGGTTTTCTCGCTATTTTAGACATGCATATAGGAAGTATTTGTTATCAACATCAGAGTTGGACGACTGCAAAACGTGACAGAGCTATCATCACGTTTATCATCCATTTTACCGAAAATGTAAACTTATTGTGAACCTTAAATGAGGGTACAGCTAGCAATCAACTTCCCGATATGTACCATATTTGTGTAATTTTGCTGACAATAAAAAGTTTCGACGTATTCTTAATTGATTTGCTGTCGAACTACAACTAAGTTAGTTAACAAATTCATTCCTGACAAGGAAGTAGATATATGATTGTAAGTAAGTACGCCTTACTAAATGAAAAAATAGAACTTACAAAGAGGCATGTTAGCATGATCTAATGAAGCAACTAAGTGGATATGTTGTATTTCCGCTAACCGAGCTAAAATAGCCTGGGCTTTACCATTGCGTAATCCCGGACCATCAATATTGTTTAGAAGGAGAAATAATGGTGACTTTTCAGCTTCTAAATTATACAAAATATAAACAAATTGATAACGTCGAGAAAATGAAGATGAATTTATATATATATATATATATATATATATATATATATATATATATATATATATATATATATATATACTCTCATACAGTGATTAAAAAAGCTTTAGTAACAAACATTTAACACGGATTTCATAAGTAGTAATACTTGAGTAGATGAATTACAGAATGCTCTATTCTTTTATTGAGGGAGTACATATTCGCATTTATGTCAGCAAGTTTGGCATAATACCGTGGAAACCTGTAAAAATCCTGTACGAATGTCAAAAAAGTTAATGAAATATATCTTGCAGAAATCATGTCTATCCGAATTTTAAATATCACGAGGGACACACACACATGTAACATTATTGATTCTATCTGATCACATATCCCAGGACTAGAGTAGAGCACATAACAAAGGTATAATGTGTTATATGATCTATCACCGAAACTTACAGAATATGTTGCCCCAATTCAGTGGTCTTGAACGCTGTTAGAGGTATGAGGGCGGTTATCACTTCCCGGTTGCCCACACCGTGGAAGGATTCTTCTGGAGGTACCGATAAATGTTTCCAAACCTTACGTTTAAATATTATTGCAGACCTGAAAGCCACAGAAATACAGCGTAAATGTTCAAATAACCCTGATAGATCTGAAAGGAGAACTCATTCCGTAAAGAAATATTTATCGTTCTTGGTTCTACATTTCCCTGAAGCAATATAGATTTTATAAAGTATACAGAAAACTGAAATAGAAAGATATCATCAAAAATAATATATTTATGATAAAGTATTTACAGGGAAATCACACATGTTTTATACGTTATACTTTGAACTCTGCTTACCATCTTTTTTGAATAAATCGTATATTAATTGAAGTTGTTCAGTTGGGTTTTTACAGCTATCTGCAACATGCAGAAATTCATGACAAATACAATTAAGTATCTAAAAATTCAACAGAATAATATAACACTATAAATAACTAGTAGATATTAGAGATTCTTATTTAAAAACAGAAACCAGCCAAAGCTTTAATGTTTTATTTCAGAATAATATCAGCCAGTCAGCTGTAACGTACAGTCTAGGACAAATATGAATCGTCTTAAATCGTTATACCACATCAAAACAGAGAGATGAAACTGTCAAAATAAATATCACAGTAATAGAAGTAGCAGTGGTAGTACCAAAGGTACTAAAAAAACAATCACAGAAAATATGATTGTTGAAGAATAAATGAATTCACAAATGAAGAGTATAAAGTAATTTTAGAATTCAGGATTTAATGGAGGAAGAATAATGAATGGACCTGTGCTAATACGATCGAGTCTGAGTTAGGTTACCCAACATCTCCAATCTTTGGTCACAATAACCAGGTATCATGGATAAACCAATATGTCTCAGTCAAATAGTCAATGACCTTATGGACTAATACTACATTTTAGTTTGGCCGCCACTAAGTTTCTACGAACATACTTTTACACTAACATTACACGTCGAAGTGAGTGGCAGCTGGACACATATAACACATGCCCTAGTCACTTCAGTTAATGTAGACTAACTAACTTACCAACAAATCCACTGTCTTTGCCTAGAACACTGTGTTTAACCTTAGCTTTGTTTACACAGTTGTTCTAAGATGCTTCAAAAAGACCTGAATTCCAATACTACTAACCTAAGAATCTCATTTACTTTCAGAATTTGTTTGATAGACATACAGTGTTCCATAGCAAACTATTGAGCAATATACTCGCTTTTTGGTAGTCAGATGGACATCTCGGCTACACAATAAGTGATCCACATTGACAAAAGTCGAACGAATGTTGACATTTCGTCAGATACCAGCACATTAAGGCTAATTAAACCTCCGAGATAAGCGAAATGTTCAATGTACTCAATTACTTTATTCCCTATAGATTAATCTTGTCAATGACACAAAGTAGTCAGTCCTGAAGCAATTACAAAAAAAGGTAACGGTTTGATAAATATAGAACTCATATGTACTCAGAAACCATTGAGAGTTATGAGTTATAAAACTTGATAAGATAGTAAACATAGTGAATTTTCGTTCGTGACAACATTGCTCGACAAATATACTATAATAAGAAACAATTAAAGTTCGAAGGTCAATTACCTATGATGTTAGGGTCTAATATGCCCATAATAATTATTTCCAATAATCTCTGAAAATTCTTACTTCGACTGAAGAAAACAAAACATACATACTACTACTATGCTTTCTGTTAAAAAGTTAATTATCGGCCTACAACATTCAATAATGAACATCGTTGTCTGGTTAATGATCAATTTGGTAAGATTACCACTACAAAACAAATTGTTAACAAAGAAACTTTGAAAAACCAATTTCATTCAAATCTTGTATTAATTTCAACAATACAACCAATACTATCACTTTTGACTAGGAGAAATAACTGTGTTAGATTCCTATCAATACAACAATTACGATAAATAATGGTTGAAATAGTTATTTGAAATATTACAAAAACCCCTTAGTCATTTACTTGATATTATATTATATTTACTGGATTGATACACTGATTTATATTTATTTATTTATTTTAACACATAGGTATTGGTACACGGAGGCACCAAATACATATGCGCCACACGAATCTCAATTGATTTGTGTGAGGGCTGTGATACTGCCCGGGTGCCCAAAACGAAGCAGGTGGTGTTCTTGGGGGGCCACAACCCGAGCCTTTGACCTGAACGTTTGACCCACAAGGCAGTGAAGCATCGTAAGGGGATGCAGTCCCATGGTAGCCGGTGACCAACGATTGGTTCATACGCCATTTGTTCCTTCAGGATACTGGAGCCCATGTGCACCAATGATTTGGGATCCGGTTAAAGCGCCGGACATTCGCTTTTCGTCTTCTCATTTTCGTAAACAACACCCCCGCCACGAGAAGGCAGTGAGTAGGACTTCCCTGGCAGAGGCTATATACGCTTGGCCATGTGAGAGCATTTCGAGAGGGAGAGCGGACTCTCCCCACTCTCGGCGCTACCAATCAGAGATCACCCGAATGATAGGCGTATGCGATTAGGCAATAAATGACCTCACTTCTAAGTGTTGATCCCGTTTTTTTTCAATAAATTTCCTTTCTCACTCGAGTAAGCGGTCAAGCTCAAGTATATGAAGATCAAGTATCAGCATCAACTCATAGACAATGCACTTGACATCATAGATGACATGTTAACAACCATATTAAAATTACCATCAAAAAACTTTTAGACTTGGACTCGATCATCTTAGAATTATTTATTCTTTAGTCTGTGAAACACATACAGAAATTGGAAAAAGATTGCAGAAATAAGCAAAAAGAAATAGACAGTAAATATTTATTAGAAATAATACAGTTTTGAATCAATTCCTCCAAAGGAGCTGTTTAAAATAACATTTAAGAGATGTTTTTCATTACGTCTTGTTGAAATATACAGCGGACAAACTCCTCACGGATAATTTCTAAACATTATACCTGAATGACTCAAGTGCTGCGGAACACATCCTGTCACATCCTAAGATAAATTTTATTGTGAGCTTAGTTTTAAATTGAAGTTAACAAAAAGATAATAATTATGTGGAACGAAAATGAATAAATGAAAAAAACACTGAAAACAAACTTGTCTTATATTTGTCGAGGGATCGTAACCTGGAATAACGATACAATTTGCTTTAGATAGATATTGCTTTCGAAAATCCTCCATAATATACCGCTTGGATCCAATTCCATACAAGAGAATATTAAATCCTTCACTGGAATACAAGAAAATAACAGATTATTTATAGTTTAAGTTCAATATAACAAAATTATTAGAATTTATTTGAGCAGTTTAAAAACAGGAGTCATACAGGGATACTAGGAATATAAATTTCGAAAGTAACCAGAGCAATATAAGCAAAGATGGTGGCTGACAGTGGAATCCTGGACGCGTATTTCATCCTACTAGGGACTTATCAGCTGAACGCACTTTCACCCCAGAGTTGATGTTCATTTCATGACTCGAACCCAGTATCGTTCACTTCAGACACCACCGCGTTATCCACTTAGCTATCGAGTCCAGATAACCACTAGCAGCTACCAGAGATTATCGCGAGGGAGAGCGATTTCTCCCCACCCATGGCCGTACCACTTTATTTGGGCATTTTTGTTGATATTAATAGCTGTTATTTATGTTTTGTGGTATGTATACAGCCACGTGAACCAGTAACTGTAAACAGTGCAGAATAATATGAGGTACATTTCTGGTCATCACGTTTTAACTGGTAGTTTTGTGAACGGATGAGAGTAATGAGTGAACTATCGATAGCTTACCATACTAGCAGACTCGTAATTAGTGGGCTTAACTGAATGAGAATCAAAACAGTTACAACTAACGCAAACATATTAAAATAAGACATGATCTTCGATAAAACAAATATCAAGGAGTAAATAAAAAAGAAATTAACACCTACCGCAAATAAATTCTCCAATTATCAAACAAGCGTGTGCCTAATTTTGACCTCAATTTCTCCAAAGTAGGTAACTGTTTGGGCTTATAGGAATTACGAAATTGCTCAAGAACGACGGGATCAGGTAATCCTGGATGATTTCCAACGCGAAGTTTGGACAGGGTATGATTACTTGTTTTACAGTTGATAGAATTACCATGTTGTAAGAAGTAGGAATCTAAGGTCTCTGACTGATTTGTGTGCAATACAAAAATCGAAAAATAATTAGTAAAAATTAAAGCCAGACATCAACAGAATTCTATGCCAGTTGAGTGGTCCAGAGGATAAACGTTTGCGAAAGAGATAGAAAACCCTGGGTTCGATTTCCGGATGCGGGATCCTGGATGCTTGTTGCCGAGGCGTTCCGTGCTACGACAAAACGCCCGTTAAATGGTTAAGGTTTTTAAAGGTGGTCTAACTAAGATTAGTTCGTGATATAAACTGTGAAAATTCTGTAATTTCCACAAATCCCCTATACTAATTAAAAAATTTCGAAATTTCGCAAATTTATGTAATACTTGTTATTTGATATTGACTACTGGGTGAGTTTATGAATTACATTACGAAATGACTTGAAAATAAGGGTGGTTAGCATAGATTATCCTTGGTCAAGCACACGGACTTGTCATTAGATTTTTGATTGACATAACAGATCATTTTCACTGTATCAGCTATCATAGGCATTCAGTCAAAGGCAATGTAGAACCTGGTACATATGTACATCGATTAAGTTGCCTTATTTCATTAACACAGCGCAATGAAATTGTTATAGCGAATCCCAGAGAAGTAGAGGTAGTAACAGCAATAGTGATGATAAAAAGATGATGAAAAAATATGAATTCAGTAAAGCAATCGAAAAATTCATAGGGAATTTAGACTGGAAATCTTACATAGTTGGAGATAGCAAACTTTACTATTTTCTTTCTAAAACGCGCCGTCAGTTAAAATTCCGCTCCATTACAACTTCAGCAGTAGAAAAGCATTACTAACCCTCATTCCATAAATAGTGAGGCATAAAGGGGAGTACATAAATCTGTACTATGTAAATGGATAATTTGGGTATGGTCAGTCAGTCACAATGTAGAAATTGTACTTATGTAGATCCGTTCAGGTTGCCATACCCCATTAGCACACAGATAAAGTTATTAGGCAAAATCTCAAAATATTAGAGGTAGTAACAGTATCAGTAGTAGTACCGCACTAGCACAGCAAGATGAACAGTGCTGGTAATGTATAAAAGAAAGATTGCATATAAGGAGATAGTACAGGAAGAAAGAATTAGTTCGTAGAAAGAAAGATATGAAGCGATTTTAATCTCTTAGTTTAAAGGAAGACAGAGAGTGTATACACCGACGCCATTGTGATCGATTCTGAGCCATTTCACCAACATTCTCCAACCATTCGTCGTTACGATAGTCACGCGGACCCCAACCAGGCAGTCTGAATCTACCAACATGGCTCAGACCAGAAGTTAGTAACTTCAAGCACTGATGCCACGTTTTGGTTTGGCCGCCCCTAACTTTCTTCCAATCATCCCTAACACCGGTTAGCATTGTGTGTCGTGGTAATCGGTGTTCAGGCATACGTAACACAGCTTTGAAATGATCATTGTCTTAATGGTCCCAAACCAATGGTGCACATGGGCTCCAGTATCCTGAAGGAACAAATGGCGTATGAACCAATCGTTGGTCACCGGCTACCATGGGACTGCATCCCCTTACGATGCTCCACTGCCTTGTGGGTCAGACCTTTAGGTCAAAGGCTCGGGTTGTGGCCCCCTAAGAAAACCACCTGCTTCGGTTTGGGCACCCGGGCAGTATCACAGCCCTCACACAAATCAATTGAGATTCGTGTGGCGTATATGTATTTGGTGCCTCCCTGGACCAATATCTGTGTTAAAATAAATAAATAAAATACGTAACACATGGCCCAACCATCTCAGTCGATGAAGATTCACAACCTCATCAACTGATTTATCATCATTCCATAATACCCTGCGTCCAACCTCACTATTACTTACCCAGCAGACGCTAGCAATATTTCTAAAGCATCTGTGGTCAAATACTAGTAGCCTGCGAGTATCTTCTACTCTTAATGACCATGTTTCTCTGCCGTAAATTAAAACAGAACGAACTATCGCGCACTATACTCGTACTTTTATTGATAGACGGATATCTCGCCTTTACCATAAGTGACGTAAGTTGGCAAAAGCCAAACGAGCTTTTCGAATCCGTGCTGAGATTTCGTTAGACACCAACTCATTAGGGCTGATCAGACTTCCAAGATAGGTGAAGTCGTCAACGCGTTCGACTACTTCATTCCCTATCCTTAGTTCAGGTGTTGACACAGACCAGTCCTGAAGCAACAACTTGCATTTAGAGGGAGAGAAGCGCATCCCAAACATTCTGGCGTTGTTGCTCAGTGCTGCCAGAAGACTCTGCATTTTATCAGCGTCTTCACCAAACAGGACTGTGTCACCTGCGTATTCTAAGTCGATAAGTGGACCTCTTGGTAAGAGATCAATACCCGAGAATTCAGTCGACGAGAATGTTATTTCTATCAGTAGGTCTATGATGAAGTTAAACAAAAATGGAGAAAGTGGACAGCCTAGAAATGGTCGACCCTAAAAGTGTCACGCCTCGCCTTATCCCACGGATTTCTGTCTCCGGCGGTAAGTTCTTTCTAAGTGCGGAGCTAACTCGGCAAAAACTCCCCATGAAAAAGCCATGCGCGTCGACACCTTCACTCATTTTAGAATTCTGATCAGTCCTAATGGGTTGGTGTCTGACGAGATCTATAAACGACTCGAAAAGCTCGTTTGGCTTTTGACAACTCACGTCACCTATAAAGGAGGCGAGATATCTGTCCATCAGTTAAGGGAAGAGTATACTAAGCAACAGTTCGTTCTGTTTTACTTCATGACTGCTAAATGTGGTCATTAAAGGTAGAAGATACTTGTAAGTTACTAGTATTTGATCACAGATGTCTTAGAAATATTACTCGTATCTGCTAAGATCACCGAGTAAGCAATAGTGAGGTTGGACGCAGGGTATTAGGGTATGATGGTAAATCAATTGATGAGGTTGTAAGCCTTTATCGATTGAGATGGTTGGGCTACGTATTACGCATGCTCAACCACTGACTACTACGGCACGCAATGCTGACTAGTGTTGGGAATGGTTGGAAGAAAGTTAGGGGCGGCCAAACCAAAACGTGGCATCAGTGCTTGAAGTTACTAACTTCTAGTCTGGGCCATGTTGGTAGATGCAGACTATTTGGTTGGGGTCCGTGTGACTATCGTAACCAGTGGGGAGACTCTGAGTGACAATGACTTAGAACCTATCACAGTGACGTAGGTGTATACACTCATTGTTTCCCCTCAAAACGTGAGATAAAAATTACATTATACATTTATTTCTACGAACTAATCCTTTCTCCCTGCACCATATCCTCATATGCACTTTTTTATATGTTACTACCATTGAAGTGACTGGTTCTATGGATTTGGTATTCATCTTGTCGTGCTAATAAGGTGTGACAACTTGGACCGATGCACATATGTACCTGGTCGTATGTTGTAGATGACTGACGGACTTGAAGTATACATGATTTCAACTCTTACATGAAAAGTATGTTCTAGTCAATCTATTGCAAATCAGTCAGATGTTGGTTAGGCCACGTGCTGCGTATGCCTGAACACCGATTACCACGACACACAATGCTAACCGGTGTTAGGGATGATTGGAAGAAAGTTAGGGGCGGCCAAACCAAAACGTGGCATCAGTGCTTGAAGTTACTAACTTCTGGTCTGAGCCATATCGGTAGATTCAGACTGCCTGGTTGGGGTCCGCGTGACTATCGTAACGACGAATGGTTGGAGACTGTTGGTGAAATGGCTCAGAATCGATCACAATGGCGTCGGTGTATACACTCTCTGTCTTCCTTTAAACTAAGAGATTAAAATCGCTTCATATCTTTCTTTCTACGAACTAATTCTTTCTTCCTGTACTATCTCCTTATATGCAATCATTCTTCTATATATTACCACCACTGAATTAACTACTTCTGTGAATCCGGTGTTCATCCTGTTGTGCTAATGCGGTATGGCAACTTCGGCCGATGCATATACGTGCCTGGTCCTACGTTGCAGCTGACTGACTGACCGACTGAAATAAGGTTATTAAGTTTATTTGGCAAATAACTGCAACTTAACTATACATAGAAAACTTACATCTTCAATCGATTTCTGATCACACTTGCTGGACACCGTATTGGATGCCTCTGTAAAGAATTAAACACAGAACTTTGTGACGATAATAAGCCAAATGAAGTAAAAGCCCAAGACTAACAAGAAGCTTTAAGCCCGTTCAGTATATAAAAATAGCTCACAACAGAACAACAAGCATATTTCAGCATGGGTTTATGGATTTACGTTGGACAACCATTGGAAACTTGGAAACACTGGACTTCCTAGTATGGGATTCAGCAAAGTGTATCGACGACCAAGGTTTATATACCAGTGGATCCCAGATCAGGGGTACAAAGTCTAAACATTAGCGCGCGAAACCTAAAGTTTTGGGTTTGGTTCTCGATTGTGGAGTTGTGAATGTTCATCGCTGAAGAGTCACATACTTGGACCTGACGGACATCCAGTGCTTCCAGGTTTCCAACAGCTTTCTGACTTAAATTGGTCTGTGTTTTTAATTAAACATAAATATTATTTCAAGGAAATGACAATATAGGCGTGGTACATCATCTTCAAGTGATGAGATCGTAAGATGCGCTACCGATAAGCAAAAGATTTAACGTTAAGGAAGGAGAGTATATCGTCGATTTTTAAAAGAGCCTTGTAATTGTGCAGCTAAGTAAATAAGTAACTATGAAGCAATCATCCTAATAGATAGTGGACACATACATAGTACCGATTATTAATTTTAAAAATTTAATAACAATGATTTAAGTGGAATACTGTGAATTTATTTTGTAAAATTCTCATTTACTTATAATTTGTAATATTTCCGAATTAAGACTTAAAATACAGTTCAAAATACTCATAAAAGTGAAGTTTGTAAGGGTTTCGTGTCCCAACACATAACCATGGTAAAAGTATGAGCCAAGTGAAGTTAACAAGACGTTGAGTAAAATGTTGCAAATATGAATATAAAGTGAGAAGGTTATAGAGCATTGATTAGAGTTGTAACTAAAGATCACAGGGATTAGGATTGGAACACAAGTTTTCAAAACGATGAATATCTTGATGCTGTATCGCACTTAATCTTTTGAGTTGTATTAACGTCCCAGCCCTCACACAAATTAATTGATTCGTGTGGCGCATATATATATATATATATATATATATATATATATATATTCGGTGCTTCCTTGTACCAATGTTTAAGTAAATAAATAAATAACCAAATAAACATCTTAATCAGCCTGAAAGTGACCAATATGCTATCAATAACCATGTAAGAAATATGGTGCGGAACAACTTAATAAACTTACTTTTGAAACTGCATCTTTTCATCGCACGTGCTGGAAGTTTTTCAATATTCTCCTTTTCTTCAGAAATATTCAATTCTGAGAACTCTAAACATTGAATAATACAAAACAGTGATTTAAGATTATGCAAAAAGTTAGCGAAAACCTAAACACCAGGTTCGTCGAACTACATTCAACAAGTCTTGTATATAGTAAGGAAATGCCTTGTCAACAACGCCATAAAAAATTGACTACGGAGCTTCAGAAGGTATACTTTTTTACCGTAAATTTCCGTGTCGTAATCCCCAATATCAGACTAACGAATAATCATGCTTTGAAGTATTTAAGTTAATACATGGTCTTTCAAAACCTTCCATAAGACTCATTGAGTTTAAGTAGTAGATTTTACTCGCTTCTAAAGAGAGATACTTGACCATCAAAAACAAATGACACAAGGCGTGTACACACTGTTTTTGGATGACCGACATCAACAAATTTTAGTGAACTTATGTAATAAATCTGAATCATAAAGATATGCAGTCGTTGCGATAATATCAGTATAGGAAAACACAGAGGTGGTACGATTATACAAAGAAACGACGCCAAGAACTTTTCTAGTGAGGTAGTGCAGACCAAATATTTTTTGCGGTTGTAACTTGCTAAGGATTGTCTAACGATTCAAAAAACAATAACTTGACAAAATCTTGGTGGTGTTACTCACAATTAGAAAACAAAAGTAGCAAAAATTAAATGATCAAACCTGAAGCAATTCCACTTTCTAAGAACTTTGACATAGATATTTCACCCGGTGAGTAGAATGTTAGCTCGTACTTTTAGATATGCATTCAGCAAATAGTGAACGGCTAGCTGGTCAAAATTGTACAGCCTACAAGGTATAAGCGGAGAAGATGATATCAGGTGATGTCCATATGCACAAAAATAGTAAAAATTATGCTTAACAGCATTAGTGCAGATGTGTTCATTGCAGGGAAAGACTATACAACAAGCTTGGTAGAAACTGATCAGTGGTGTCATGCAGTAAATTTTAACCCAAAGGACTATTTATAACGATTTACTTGGAGTTCTTTGAATTATGGGCAATCTTTGTACTGTCACTGCATGTTTTACCGATATTGTTTAGCTATAACCCTATATACGGTACATTACTTAGAATTCCAAAAGGCTTCGGTAGAAAATCAAATTGTCATTTATACGTGCAAAATATACAGCCAGAGGACACTTGTTAATGACTCCTCAAAGTATATGTTATTTTCCTGGTGTGTTCTCTTTACACAGAAAGGCATCAACACAACTGCTGCAGCATATGGAAATAATTAACCAGGTTCTTAGGAAGTCATCAATGTGGCAAAAAACGGGCATGGAAATGTGGTGAAAAGGCATCGTTTTTTTACTATTCGCATACAAAATGTCGTGTCCGGTAAGAGGAAAAAAGCACATTCATGCGTAGTGTAAATCCACTAATATCGGTGCAAAGAAACGTGATTTATATGGATAGTAACGCAACGTTTATAATTTGGCAAGGTAATGTTTATCCTGGAGGTAAGTTATGTGTTGGGATAGTGTACACTGACCAGTATATCGTCCCCCGATCGGGGGGACACACGAGTGTTAAAATTCTGAAGGCTAGGGCGGAAAAAAGTGGGTCAACAACAAAGTCAGGATATGAGGTGAAGTTGCTTTAATTGGTGACGAAAACCGACAACAGTTAACGGTGATAGGGATAAAATTAAGACAACCTGTCAACTAAGGTACAAAGTTGACAATTGCAACCCAAATCTGAAAATAGCGCTTATTAGAGTCCTTCAAATATCGCTCTTCCTATTGTGTAATTACATTTTGCAGCCGTATAACAAGTCCACGTAGTCAAGTTGGGACTCAAACTTCTATCAGTTCCGAATGTATTTTACCCAAAAGTCCAACATCTACAAAGAGTTTTTCCATCATAATTCCTTTCGTGAAAGAATGGCGTAAAGGTAAATCCAAACGTTATTTAGCACATGAACAGCTATCTGTTTTACTTGGGATTTTCAAATATAATGGATTATTATTCAGACTCTACAGAGCATGTCCCATGTTTTAGACGCTTCACTAACCTGAAGGGCATTAATATCAGTAAGTAGTTGAGCGAGGTTACTAGAACAATTACACACTGTCCAACTTAACTTGAACACTTACTAACTTACGCCTGTTACCCCTCCTCCAGGAGCATAGGACGACCACCAGCGTTTTCCATCAAAACCTTTCCTCGGCAGTCGTTTTAGTGATTTCCGATCTTTATTCATGTTTGCTTCCAATTCCCATCACAGTGTGTTCCTCGCTTTTCCTCTTTACCGTTTCCCTTCAAAATTTAAAGTAGGCTCTTGCCTCGTGGTGCAGTTCGGTGATTTCCATAATGTGTCCTATCCACTTCCAACGTCGTTTCCTAATTTTCTTTTCAGCTGGAAGTTTGCTTGTTCTCTACCACAGTAGGTTGTTGCTGATGACATCCGATCAACGGACACTGAGTATCTTGTATAGACAATTGTTTATAAACACTTTTACATTTTTATGATGGTTGCGGTAGTTCTCCAATTTTAGCTCCGTACAGTAGAACTGTTTTGACGCTTTCGTTAAAGATTATGATTTCGATGTTGGTTGACATTTGTTTTAAGTTTCAGAAGTTCTACAGTTGTTGGGATACTCCCCTTGATTCCTAATCACTTGCATTTACGTGTGTACCAGATACTCCAAGTTCATTGATGATTCTATCAAGGTACGTGGAAGACTCAAACTCTTTCAGAATTTTTTCCCCAAATGTGATTGAGTTGACGTCGCGTCCGCTTTACACACCAGATCAAATCTCGGCATAATTGTGTTAGGGTTTTGGTCGTGATAAGTATTTATGCAATGCAACTTTTTAAGTTTGTGGTTGTTATAATGCAGACTTGTAGAGCACTTTGGAAAACGCGTACATCGAGTTTTTTTCAGATATCAGAAGTTTCATAGTTGTGCCTCCAGAGCAAGATTGTGGAAAAAAAGATTAGCAGCAAGGCGCTTGGATATGAACGATAAAGAATATTTAACATTTTGTAGTGGAACAGACAGAAGTATGAAAAAAGCTAGAAAATTTCGGACAATAAAATATATAGTTACTGGTTGTCTTAACACTTTACTCAATCGATGCGATTTTCGTCCTAATAAACAGCCTTCCTTATTCTCAGTTCCACCTCCTTTCTGTCATTTAAATCTACTCCACCTAAATAAATAACGAAACTCATTGTTATTTATTACTTCATTCTCTCATCTTGAGGCTCTAAACAAGTTTCACAATAGCATCAAGAGCTGGTATGATTTTAATCCATTATTTTATCATAACTCTGTCTGTTCCACTACAAAATGTTAAACATTGTTTAGCGCTCATATCCGAGTGCTTTGCTGTCCCTTTGTTTCTCGTTTTTCCCGAATCTCAATCTCAGGACAGCTATGTGGCTTCCAACGCACGGAACAAGCTTGACGTACGCGTTTTCTCAAGATTATAATTCACATCAAACGCTTTTTAAATCTACTTTATAATAACCACAAACTTAACAATTTGTATTGCATGGATACTTGGCACAACCAGGATTCTAGCACAATTATGCCGAGCTTGGATCTGGTGTGTATCGTGGACACGATGCAACTTTGGAAAATATTCTAAAGACTGCACCCAGTTTAATACTAAAGCATAAACCCAATCAATAAGGCTTCAAGATATCTTCACGAATGTATTGTTATTTAACATTATTGATCTCATCTATTTACTAACCGTGCTTCGGAAGCATACTGTACGCAAGCTAATATTGTAATTTGTAGATCATACCTGCAAAAAATGGCGTGTATGGGACGGGCTCGCTGACCCAATGTCCAACCTCCTTCCTTTATCTGGTCTTGGAACCGTTAGTAGCCCTAGAAAAGCATCAGGCGGAGTTTTGAAAGTTAAGGCTTTTCAAAACTCATTTCCACTGATTTCAGCGTATATCTTTACTCATCCCACAGCTTTGCAGAATACATTTGGAGGTACTGTTTGGTCAGCAATGTCAATTTGTTTAACAAAATTTTGCCAATTTATTACGACCACAAAAATCATTTCGACCATTAAAACTCTAACCTATGAATTGAAGGGTCTTCATTAAAATAGCATTATGAATAAGTAAATACGTCTTACTATGATAAATGGAGGCGTCTGAATTGATGAGCTGACTGAGAATTCCAGAAATAGTACAATTTAAGGCAGGTAGAACTAGATGGGCACAACTGTACATATTATAGTTTGTAATTCAATGACAAACCAATGTACTAACTAGGAATTCCCAAAAAATAGTGCAGTTTACTTCAAAGGATGATTTTGTTACCTATTTCATCTTTCGAAACTGTTCGCTTTACGACACATATCTGCATTTATCTCCAACCACTAGCGTATGAGTCCATCCAGGAGTTTCATTTTTTAATTACCGAAATATCCACTACGAAGATTATCGAGGACAGATTTACCTGATGAAGAAAGAATAATAATACGATCATTCAGACGAAAAAGAACATCGAGAGTGTTAGATTATACACCCCACAATGAAAAATAGACAGGAATGCTACGTTTTAGATTACCACTCGAACTTTTTATAATGGCACTGAGTATGCATCAAAAGTTTCTCCAATGAGATCTTGACGTCCCACGAGTAAGGGTTGCACTAACAAATGGTCTTCAGTATTAAAAGGTTTATTTTAATATGTGAGACCACGAGTCAGTTGAAGCTAGGCCAACATGGAAAATCTAGAAGCACTGGACAGCTGTTTCGTCCCACTGTGGGACTTCTCAGCAGTGCACATCCACGATCCTGCTTCGCGCGATTAGAATCCAGGACTCACCGGTCTCGCGCGCAAGCTCATAATCATTAAACCGCTAAACGAGCATCCAACTATTAAAATTACTACAATATTCACAAAACCCCTTCTGATATTAAGAGGTTTATTCTGTAATGATCGTCGAGTTACCCAGTATGTATGCTCACTAAGGGAGTAAGTTCCGAGAATAGCATCACTTTGAAGAAACTTTAGTAGTTTTGGTAAGCATGACCATTGTTCCTCACCCCATTTAAGTGAAATCGACGTTAAGGTTTGAAATAAACGATTAGCATGAGATGCGAAATTAGGAATAAAACGAGAATAGTACTGAGAAGCACTCACCAGAGAACGTAGATCTGTGGAGCTAGTCACTTTATATCTGGTTTAAAACAGTTACTATCAACTAGATATCCAAGGCATTCCAAACTCGATACATAAAATGTATACCTATTCTGATTCATCGTACGCAGTAAAGTACTAAGTCTCTGATCCTGGAAGTTGTATTTAAACAGGCCGAAAGAAGTGTTGAATATCGTCAAAATAGATAAATTTTGATTTGAAGGAATTTGAAGATGAATATAATTTCACTGAACTTTCGAGAACACCTTAGAGCCATGAAATCGATTGAGGATATCTTCAGCTTCCACAGTCGTACACTTTTGCTTCAGCAAACGACAGTTCATTGTTAATCTATAATCACCAAATATTCTATGGGTTTCGCGGTCGAACCTTAATGTTGTAACAATAGGGGTACCCCATGCTAAGGACTGAATAGGTTCAATTACACCTTTTTCACATGAATCGTTCAGTGTGTTGTGTATGGCTTCTCGAAGGTCATAGGTAATTATTTGTCTCTTAAAAAAGACTTGGTCACACTGTACTTGAAGTTTTATAGGCTGCGTCTTCATTCCTCCACTATACTTATCACACGCAGCTACTAAAATCTTATTCATAAATCAATAAAGAAAGCTCCAAGCTCCTTCAACTTTTTCGAACCCATTATTGACGGTCCTTTTCCACCAAATAAAAGACGTATATTATGTTCTAAAATCTCCAATCGGCAATTCATGGCATCATCGTATGGACAGTTTGTATCCAGTAATCTCCGACACTGAGACTTCAATGGGTCGTACCACAACATTAGATTTTGAAGATTTCCACATTCTTTAATGAAACAATAGACTTCATACCACATGTGCCAACACTAAAGTCATGGAATGAAACAAGGGACGTATATAATCGCTCCTGAATATGGACAGTACCTTCGAAATTGCGGATAAAGACAGATGGTCATTAAAAACACACAACCGGATAAAGTTCGAACCACAGGGTTTATCACTATTAATGGCAAAACGGATAATAGCTCTAAAAACCGAATTGATGTGTCCCACTTTACCTCACTTAAAGCGATTGGGATGATGAAAGACACATGAATTACGTAAGTGAAATTTATCACAGAATAGATATTTACCGAACCCATGCTCACTTATCTAAACTTGTTTGCAACTCCTTGTCAAATCACTTCACATTTACACGAGAATAGGGACCGTTATTAAACAAACGCAAGCTTGAGCGACTTCAAGAGTACAATTCTCCCCAACGACTAAGTATTGAAAATTTTCACTGACCAAAATTCAAGCTTCTTCACTGTCCCACCATAAGTTCATGCTGTTTTAGTTTCTTGTAGTGAACGCTTAGGTTTTTGAGTTAATTCGCTTTTTAAATTTGAAATATTTATACCAGTAACCAACCGATCACGAAGTTGAATTTCAAATTGGTCTCCAAATTTCACTTCGCGGCCTGTTTATGTAGTTCAAGTATAAAGTGTTTAACTTTCTGATCATTTTGTTGCATCATTTTATGAGACTTCGACCTCTCGCTGCATTTAAGGCCAGGATACTACACATGACTAAGTAGTAATTCATTGATAGATTCATATGACAATGAAATTGGTTTCTCCGGAAGAGCCAGGTTTTTAGCAAATTATAAACTTCTTTGCTGATGAACGCCAAGAAATAAGCTGTGAATTTGTGATCTTTGTTATCTTTTCCAGTCATGCACCAGATTTTGAACCGCTCCATTTAGTCTTCGAAGTTGTACTCAGTTGGATTAATATCCGACTGTTTAAGATTTGGCTCCATCGCAACGCTAAGATGACGATTGAAAGTATTCATGTTGATGCACTAACTGGGAATTCCCGAGATTTTGTAATCTACAGCAAATAGAACCACATGAGCACAAATGAAGGCATATATTTGGAATTCATGATCAGCGGGCAATCAAGTGCAAAGAAATTTCTAGCTAGTACAAATAACACAAATTCCTAATAAGCGTGAGATCGAGCAAAAAGAAGTCATCAATTAGTACAAATACCACACATGTATTTAAAATAAAGGAAGCTGATTAGTTAAAAACTGGACGGACGAGTTAAGCTGATGGTGACCAAAGCACGAAAAGAGATAATTGGATGAAAGACCAATAGATTTATGATCAAATGTTTGGTAAACTTGGAGAACTAGCAAAGTCTCGCTAGAAAGATATGGGGGTATGTAAATAGGCATCTACGTAAGATGCTGCATACTGACCATTGATCATCAGTAATAATTTAGTCTGTTTGAGAACAAACCAGACAAATGTTTAGCTCAAATGGTTGGTCTAGGTGAAGTTTTGTTCTTTGAGATGGATGGTTTACTCGCATAAATTATTAGCACAATGGTTAAACGAAGATTTTGGGGATGTAATACACATACAGGTGAGCCGAGTAAAGTTTGCTTTCAAAAATAACTTTTGTTTAGCTGTTTTTCTTCGAACCCGCTCTAACAATGTAACAATTTCCCTGAAATTAGAGGACAAATAATTGGTTTACTCAATCTGAGGTCTTGTTCACTACAAAACAAGTATAAACAAATCCGTTAAAGTTAATACTATTCACAATTATATTTTTATGGTCGGTTAAATACTTTGAGTTCCTATCGTAACGGATACTACTAAGAAGCTATTTTCTAAATATAGTTTAAGTTTAATCTGAAGAGAGTTGTTACTAAGGGCCTTATGAATACGACACACAATCCTACACACAATATAAGAAGACCACGTTTAACACGTCCAAACGTTGCTATGCAACCAGATTGACTGATTAAAAAGTTTATTTCAACATCAACTGTTGACGATAATTCGCTAACCAGATTAAAAGCATAGGTGTCGCTAAAGATTGTCGCATGAACTCTGAGAAATAACAAATAACTGGTGGATTACGTACCCCAATTTACATAACTTCTACTCTTCGTTTTTATTCCGCCACAATCAGTTTACGGAAGCCGATAAAGAGCCAACGTCTGAGAGCGAAGCAAAGCCAAAATGATGTATGTGCCAACCAAGCATAAATCAAAATAAGGGAATGAGAAATGATAGTTCCGACTAGCCAATTACCTTGACCAAAGTTGTGAACAATTAACGGTCAAATATCTATAATTTACGGAGTGAAATTTCATGAGATTATGTGCTCTTTTGGATGCAGAGTTCCAACGAATGTAAGCACTTTGAGTTTGACAAATAATCAGATATCAATGATGTAGTTAGGGATAGTAGAATCACATTAGGAGCACGAAATAGATATCTCACCCTTATTTAATATTACAATTTCTCATTTCCCTGTTTTCTGGAGATAAAAGCATTCCATTTGCTTAGACGATCGTTCCGTTCAAGTCACTTGTAGAGTGTTGATAACCGCGGTAACTCTTATACCCTTTTAAGCCAATTGAAAATTTAGTTTGAAAGAAATTGTAGCAAGCTGTTTTCAACCATATACACATACAATCTAACTTGCTATCTTTTGGATTGACATCAACAAAATCACACGACAAACGTAAAACTCTAATGTTATAAGTCATTTTGCATACCTTATCCTTGGTAATTATTCTCGTTTATAAGTATACGATTTGCATGTGTGTTCTTTGTTTTTATGTGCCTGTTTACCTACTGATATTTTATTTATCTCGGATGCAAGCACAGTTGCACTTAACTTGATGGAAGTCGGAGAGTGATCAAACCCAACTAATCATTTACTCATTCATCATTTTCTGCCCGCACATGAATGCATGAAATAAACTGCTCCTGCACAATCGGTCTTTATTACCACTGGCGATCAATAAAACTGGCCTAATTGTAATGCAAGGAAATAGTTGAGGGCTTGTATCTGATGTCGACCATCGTATATGAAATCACTTAATGAATACAAGAGGTTACATAGAAGACCATGAACTTTAATCATCTCCCAATACTTACAGCTTTTATCAATAAGTCAAGAAGCATATAGTTTACTGTACCGAATCATTAACGTACATCTGGAAAACTTATATGCAGAAATCAGTTATTTTCAACTGATGGATCAAGGAGTTCAGAGTGTCCATGAGATTAATTGTTGTCAATGTAAAAAAAGAAAATCACTGATAACCTCTTTAAAAATCATTGATCAGTAAAAGATGTTATTTTAGTTAAATCACGTATCTTATTGAATGGTTTGAATGATTTTTTATGGTTAGCGTTATTTTTTTCATAGCGAGTTAGTTTTCTACGAGATGGGATCACTAACCCTATGATCAACTCTCCTCTTTTATCTAGGCTTGGGACTGATGGTAGTCCCAGAAGGGCTCCAAGCGAAGTTCTTATTGAAACATATTACTCATCAGTTATCATATATTAGAATGAAAAATAAAATACATCATTATCTAGTATAATCATACTAACTCTAATCAACCATTAATTCAGAGTTCTTTTTCATTTAGATCCAAATGAACAAACTACTTTACTGTTTGATCAATTTGAACTACATAGTTCAATTAGCTAAATAAAAAAAAGTGAAATAAAAATAAAAGGATATAAAAATGTATATAAACTCATGACAATGAAATTACTTTTATTCACTTCACTCTTTATACTTACTTTTTTAGTTTTGCTAACATGCTTACCTACGTTAATAACATAATATATAAAGTGTACTGAAGCAAATTAGAATTGTTAACTGTAAAACTTATAGAGGGTAGAACTTTCAAAGTCTTCAGAAAAAAAAAAGATTCTTCATGAAACATTGCTTGAAACTACCACGATTCTTCTCTTCTTTTACTTTTTTGTCTCACTTAATCTTCGATGTTACAAAACAAAAGGAGATTTCTTAGACTGGTTTTGTAGATATGTATATGCGTGAGTTAGGTGTTTCGTGTTTACACGAGTACTTGTATTAAATTCTAATGAAGTGTTATTCCCTTTTTATCTCATTATCATCATTACCAATATTATTATCATTACTATGATTATTATTAACATTACAAATAATTACTCAAGAGGAGAGGCTAAAAAGAAGAAAGGGAAAAAGGAAAACAAGTCGATGTATTCTCAATTAAAGCAGTGAAGTGAATTGACTGAAATGAACGAACATTACTAATGAAAAAAAAAACAACAGTATATCTAACTGGTTCAATTTATTTTTATGCTTGATTAAATTACACTGTACGCCTAATTAGATCAACATCATCAACATCGTTGTTTAACAAGTGGTTAGAGAATGATGAGGATGATGATAAAGTTAAGTATAAATGGACATTAAACAGTCTTTTATCAAATAATTCCCTTTATCATTTATTATTCTTGTTGATTGTGTATGTATATCTATTTGGTTGTATTCGTCTATGTCAGGTAAGAAAAAAGTAAGTAGGTAAATAAAATTAATGTTTTTATTAATATTAAAGTGTTTATCACATTTAAATTAGTTGTTATGACCAACTGAACCAGTAAATAAATTATCTGAACTAAACAGTAAAGAAAATATTTTTATACTCTATTAAGTTATTTACAAAATCTTCATATTTTTCACATCAAAATCACGAATAATATTACTTACTTACTTACTTACTTACTTACTGACTTACTTACTTATACCTGTTATCCCCTCCTAGAGGAATATAGGTCATCCACTAGGATTCTACATCCAACTCTGTTCTAAGCAATCCTCTCCAGTTGTTTACAATTGCTATTCATCCTTCTAATGTCTGCTTCCAATTCTCAACACAGTGTGTTCTTTTGTATTCCTCTTTTTTCGTTTCCCTTAAGGATTACAAGTTAGTACTTGTTTCGTGATGCAGTTTAGTGATTTCCTCAATGTATGTCTTATTCATCTCGATCGTCTTCTCCTAATTCCCTCTTCAACTGGAAGTTGGTTTGTTCTCTCTCACAGTAAATTGTTGCTGATGATATCCGGTCAACGGATATTGATTATCTTGTATAGACAATTGTTTATAAATTCGTGTATTTTTGATGATGGTTGTAGTAGTTCTCCGATTTTCAATCCCATGGAATTGAATGTACAAAACAACGCTCCATGGCGTTTGTGTAAAATGTTGAAACAAATAAAAAAAGACGTAAACTAATCCTATTATTATCAGAAGAGTTTTTATGGAGATTGTAGTAATTTTAATAGCTGAGATCATGAGTCAATTAAATCTAGACCACTATGGAAAACCTGGAAGCACTGGACGGCCGTTTCATCCTATTTAGCTACCCCTCAACAATGCGCATCCACGATCCCGGCTCTCGAGATTCGAACTCAGGACATATCAGTCTCGTTCAAGAAGACTTAACATCTAGACTACTGAACCGGCTGGCACCCAATGGTGTTAATGTCTAACTTCGACTAATCCACGAAATTCAGTGAGTTACTATCTCACTACAGACCTGGTTGAATTCCACTGATTACTGTTTCGTACTAGAACTCCAAGAAATACCTCTTGAAACCAGTCATTAGTGAGCATATGTTGGTTAATATCAAATGTTTTTCGTGGATATTATAGTAATTTCAATAGTTCATGAATGCGCACTGCTGAGGAGTCCCAAAATAGAACAAAACGGCCTTTCAGTGTTTCTAGGTTTTCCATGATGGTCTAGCTTCAATTGACTTATGATTTCAACTATTGTAATTCTATTATTCATTAAAACTCTTACTTTCAATAAAGGTGTACATTTTTAGTGGAGTAATATCAATTGTTTTTTAATTGGATGGTGATTGGTTTTTATCTATTTACGAATACTTTGGATTTCTGTTTGAAGACATGATTTTTTATTGTTGTTGACTGGTTAAACATTTAATAGATTCTCTTCCAACTAATTATGAGTAATAACTACTCCTTTTAGTAATGATAGACTGTTTATGTTTGTATTTTCTAGTGAGTCCTATCCGAAGAATATAAGTCCATAGTAAGCAATATATTCAATCATCCTAGAGGTGTGTAACACAAAAAAAACTAACCGAAATAATATATGTGTTCATCTATGTTAACAATGAAAACAGAGTATATCTAAGTTACTATTTATGTACAGTAGTGAAATGGAAATGAATTTTTCTAGAAACATTGATATTCTATCGAGAAAGGTAATTAAGAGCTAACAGGTTTAATTATTTAGTATGTTCACTAGGCACAATCAAGTGTCCATGCCACTAACAATAAATGTATTATAGGCAAACATAGACAGTGGCTAGTAGTGGAATCCAGGACGAGCGCTTCGTCATATTTGGGATTCGTCATCTGGATGTACCTGCGTCTCAGAGTTGATTCTTCCTCTGGAACTCGAACACAGTAGCTAAGTGGATAACGCGATGGCGTTTGAAACAAACGGTACTGGGTTGGGGTACCGGAGTAAACATCAACTCTGAGATACTGGTACACCCAGCTGACGTGTCCCAAATAGGACGAAACGCGCATCCTGTATTGCCCTGCTAGCCACTATCCATCTTTGCATATAGTCCTTGTGAATTAAGGCACTATCGAGGCAATACGCATAGTATGCATATATACCAATAAAAGACTGATCAATTACAGTTCTAAACATCAATGTGAAGATTCAAGTAAACAATACCAAGTGAATCAATGTATTAATTCTATTACTATTTTCGTTCCACAATATTTATAGAATACGAAAATGTTAATAATCTTAAGCTTCTAGTAAGAAAACCGAAAGGCCAGAAGAGTGAGTACTTTTTTTGCATAGATTCATGTAGTACACGATTCTGTGGGTAAAAGTCAAACTTTTCCACAGCCCACAAATCATAATGGGTATATAATCTATACACATGTGACAGAAGGTCCTGGGATTAAACCAAGGAATACTGCTAAAGTTGAGCAGATCACATATGACCTTGAAATTTCGCAACCATTTTAAGTCATTAACAAAATAGGTCTCATGATAGCATAATTATTAATACAAAGTAAAAAACATTTAGGAAGTATAGATAGTTTGTAAGACGTAAATCCGGGTTTATTGTGCTCGGAAAGGGTTTCACAGTGTTGAAATCAAAGAATGTTTGTTAAACTACTTCACCTATGTGATTTTCATGTTAAACCTTTAATTAGACCAAATTAATTTGTAAACCTTCCTCATTCCACTAAAAGAACCTACGAAGTGTTCTTGGTATATAAGAACTTCAAGACATCTGTAGCTCTCAAGTAGTCAGTAAACAAAGCGTTTCCTTGATGAAAGTACTTCCAGATTATAAGAATAAGAATAGATGCCTACAAAAATTTCACTTTCAAAAATCCAAAGTCTGGTGATTTCTGACTCTACACCCGGAAAACAAAACATATAGATATAGTTGAAATCATGGGTCAATTGAAGCTAAATCACCATGGAATCCTGGAAGCACTGGGCAGCCGTTTCGCCCTATTATGGAAATGTAACAACATGGATACATAACAGCCTAGATATATAATAAGAAAATACCAAACTTAATAATTAAACTCAAAAGGGGTTTTGTGGATATGATAGTAATTTCAGTAGTTGAGATCATGAGTCAATTGAAGTTAGACCACCATAATAATAATAATAATAATGATAATAATAATAATATTTAAGGCCAAGGTAGCGATAACGGTAAGACGTACTTCTTTTGTACGTATAGTTCTGGTTTAAGCTCATGGATGGTAAGAGCTTCAGCTATTTTTAGTAGTTGGATACGAAGAAATCTAGGTAGATATGAACGAATCATATAAAAAAACCCTTAAAATCAAACTGTAGATCCGTAGAATGATTACAATCGACTAGGTGTTCAAGTATAGAACTTCTAAATGCTTTTCTTTCACCCTTGTAGAACAAAACTGTGATTTATTTTCATGTCCGGGTTGAAAGCGAGCTCTGGCTACGGCTTATGTACCATACTCCACAAGACCAAGTGAACTGGTAGATGCACATAAAGGCGACAAGACACAGAAGCTTATCTTTCATGGATACAGAAAATAAGTTTCTATTAATAAAGGTTATTCTCAGTTTAACCGCATTCAATGTTCTTTGATTCGCTATTGTAACACGATTTTCGATTACATCTAATATTCGATCACCTTAAAATTTTTAGACTTATATAAAGATTCTTCTTTTTGGAACGGAACAACTAAAAAAAGTTAACATTCATTTCAACAAAAGAAACATACTACTTATTAATTAATGAATTAATTAACTAACACATATCATATCCTGTTTTGTCAAACGTGATTTAATCAGTTTTGTTTTATTAGGTATGTTCTCTTCTCTTCCCTTTTCTTTTTTCTTTTTTTCTTTTTTTCTTTTTTTTTAATTCATAGACAAAATTTAACAGCTCACAAACCTTTTTTTTTCTTAAAAAACAACCACTGCACATCATTATGTCGTGTATAATAATAATAATAATAATAATAATAGTATTAGTAATAATAATAATAGTAATAATAATAATAGTATTGGTAATAATAGTGATAGTAATAATAATAATAATAATAATAATAATATAATCATAATAAGTTTAATATTAGATTAAATTCAGGAAGAAAGAAAAGGTGTTATTGTTTTGTTGTAATGGAATGAAAGATAACAAAAAAAATGTAAGGCGGAAAATAAAATTCAAAGTGCTTGGGATCTGTGAATGTACATTGATAAATATTTCGTTGTTGTTATTGTTGTTGTTGTTGTTGTTGTTGTTGTTGTTGTGTATTTGTTTTTGTATGTTTGTATGTACATATCCGTTTATCAATTTATCATTCCATAGTAATAAATGCATAAAATAATTTATACAAATAGTATATGTGTGTGTATGTATGTGTATGTATATGACCTTTAAATGTGTGTATGTGAAGTTATACACATGTAATGTATGGATTGAAATGGAGTTATAAAGCTAAACAGTAAGTAAGTAGTATGGATTCATCAACATTATACATACATGCCTGCACACATAGATACATAGATACATACATACATACATACATACATAGGCACATGTAAACTCACAAATGTATACTCAAATATAAACCGTGTTAAGATGAAACATGATTGATTTTCATCAAAATTAATTACATGTTTTTTCTCTCACTCTTGTCGTTAAATTCTAACTGTTTCTAATAATTATGTAATGAGGAATAGAAAACAAGTTTTAATAAATTTTTCTTTTGGTTAAGAGAAAAAAAATTTAATATCTTGTTTTCATTGATGTTCGAGCGAGCGAGCGAGCGAGAGAGAGAGAGAGAAAGAAAGAAGAAAATCATAAACATGCATACCCTATTGAAATAAAAATGTTGATGTATTGGTTATATTGAGTAAAATTGATTATAAATAGTTGATTTCATGAGTCGATTAAAGCTAGAACACTATGGAAAGGCAGAAAGCACCAGATAGCTGTCTCGTTCTAGTATTTTTTGAAGTTTTAATAAGAAGCTGTGACTAGTGGAATTCAACTGTGTCTGTTGTAGAAGCAATTACTCATTGAAGACAATGGTGGATGGACGCGCAATATCATGGATTAGTTAAAGTTAAACATTAACACCGTTGGATGCAGGCAGACTCAGTGGTCTAGTAGTTTAGCGTTCACCCGTGAAACCAGAGATCTTGGGTTAAAGCGCTGCGTGAGGGATCGTGAATGCTCACTGCTGAGGAGTCATATACCAGAACGGAACGGCCTTCCAGTTCCATGGTCGTCTAGCTTTAATCAACTCATGAATTCAACTATTAGAAATTATTACAATATCCACCAAACCCCATTCTAATAAAAGTGATTAGTTCCGTATCTAAATTGGTTACATATTATGTAAGACAGTCCTTGTGGTTATTTCCGGGATTTACATAGAGTTTTCCTGTCACTTGGTTTTAAAGATTGTCACCGGCTGGGAAATCATTGTATTTCAGAAGGGATTGTATAATTGTTTTATTTTAATACAAGAATTCCTATAGAAATGTGGAGTGACGATTTCACCAAATACAGAACTCAGGACATCCATTTGGTAGCGACGACATAACCATTAAACCACTGAATCGGCAACAAATCGTTCCTGTTTTTGTCTACAATCAATCATTAGTATAACTGGACACTAATCCAGAACAATCACTGGTAAAGTGCCTAAGTCCTATTATGATCGAACTCCTCGAGTGATGTTAATCTGTAACGAAAAAGCTTCATATCCCAACAGTAGTTCTTACCTTAGTAATTTGGAATATTATGCTAATATTGTCTACTGAATGTCATATCCAGGTAATTTCAAACCGAAGTGCCGCATAATTTGAAATTTGTGGATTCGAAAAACCAACCGATTTGAACATAAGCATGAACAAAATGTTAGATGAACAACTTGCATTGGCAATATATATAATGCATTGGTATGTTTGACTGTACAATCATTGTTACCATGATTCTTACACACTACCAAATGCCATTAGGTGGTAAAGTTAATGATATCTCGAAGTACATCATGTCAATAGAGTGCCGTAGGCTTAATTTCGTGTTAAGTGTTGATAATTTAGCATAACTTTACTAAGGAGTTGAACCAATAGCTACATTAAAAATGAGCTTGTGGTTTCAAAACATTGTTCCCAATCAAATAGGACAGACTCTACTTACATCAAGAGTTCTTCTCTAGAAAAATCTATGAAACATGTGCAAGTATAATCGTTTTCGAACGTATATTCATTTGTCAAGGCTTATTCTCACTTCTTTTATTCTAATTTAAGGAAAAAATGTTTCTTTCTGTATTCTTTTCTGTCACAACATTCTTAGTTTTCATAGAATTCACTTCATTGTTTGATCCAATTGATGAAAAATCTACATTGATTACTGTCAGCCACTTTAATACTTCACTGTTAAGTTGACTTTCCAAGAACTGCAACAGAGCCTCCGGAGGCCCTGAAGGAGCCGAAGAGTCTTAGCCAATCAGAGCATGTTGGAGCTTTCTAGAATACCAACGGGACGTGCTACTATTGGTCAGTAGCATAATATGTCTTTTAGCGGATTGGCCAAAATATGATGTTGATTTAACAAATGTTAACATCTATAAATACCCGTGTTTTTCAATACAAAACGAACTTTGGAGTAAATTACTTTATCGCATACTTTGCGACTTCTCTCTCGTGTTCAGATTGCTGGATAGTTCTAGCTTGGGGATCTCAAGAATAGCTTAGGAAGCGAAATAAGCGTTTGAATTACAAGACTTATCATTCACAATATCGAGTTATTGACAAAATATTTTTTTCTGTTTTTTTTTTTTTGTTAACAGGAAGTACAAAAACATATTGTATTAATCAAGTGTTTTCTTAGAAAAAGATTGCGCTCTTATAAATTATAATCGGAAATATCAATAAAATAATCCTATCTATTTCGTGTTAATAAAATGTGAAAAAAAAGATGATTGTGACGGTGAGACTATAATTTATGGATGAACCAATCAGGTATAAGATAATAGGTTTTGAATTTTAGCGCGAAATTCACTCATTCATTTGAATAAATAAAGGTTTGGCATTATAGTTGATGAAAACCTTAAATCTAATTCCTAAACTTAATTATTAACTGTAAATCATAATTTTAATTCTTCACACTGGTTTATAACCTTCATTTGGTTCTGGTTATTAGGTGGATACTCTTAAGGTTAGTCTGGCGTCGCACAGAGACTATCCATAAATTATAGTCTCATCATTGTGAATAATTCTTTTTTTTTTTTCGCATGCTGCCGGAGATGACAGAGGTACACTCCTGTATATTTCAATCATGAGATTAATATATTAAAGTTAAAGTTGAAACTGTTGAATAGAATGATCATATGAGATAATTGATTTTAAGTAGTACTCTAATGAATTTGAATAAATCACTAACAAAATTAATGATTATTTCATTTGTAGATTGTATTCGTCAAAGATTTTTTTCCAGTTAGGATATCATTGAAAGCTAGGGAGTATTGAACAGCTATTTCATCTTAGTTTAACGCTTCCTGATAGTGTGTATCTAGTCAGTTCATTAGTGATTGACTTTCAAAATGTTCTTGAAGTTCTAGTGGGAGATCTTCATTGATCGGGTTAAAACATAACGCAAAAGAAAATGTTGTTATCAGTAGGATTAAGTGATTATTATGATATATCGCGAATTGTACTATGGGACATCGACCCAGTGGTTTATTTTCTATGATATAGTAACCTTAATCAAAATTGATATCAGCTTACATAAGCAACATATTTCATATTAGTAATCATAAGTAAAATTCTCTGTTAATTGAACAAGCACTTTTTCGTTTGTGAAAAGGTGGAATAGGTTTCAAAGTAACCACTTTACTAAAACATTAAATGTTGTGTAACAGTCGTAGATACTAGATTGTTTCAATGAGATTACCAGAGATAGATATCTATTCATAACAAAAAAAAACTAATTGAGTTGTATATACTGAAATTATGTAAAGTAGGCCTGAAAATGTACAAAATTCAGGAGTAAATAATGAACGAACTGAGCATTAGGACATAATATGGTGGAGAAGGTTTGTAGTTCAGGTAGATAATTTTGATGGAGTTTCATTCTCTTAGCTAAATTGTTTAGTCGTAGAACTTGCACAGTTCTTCTGAACAACATAATCAGAACAAACTTCAAGGAAAAGTAAAGTGTCCGAGTTTTTCCACATATAACTCACAATTTGTCCTGTCCACATCGATCTTGTTTCATTATTGTTCACCTGTAACCTGTCATTTTCTACTTCTCTATTTTGATTGTATCTCCATTTGATCTGATCATTGGTCCGACAATCGTCCATGATTTTTCTGAATGGTTGATAAATTGCATCGGTTTCGACGTGTTTATTGATTGACTGATTGACCTGAATACTAAGTATTTAAAAAAATCCTCTGATGTTCTTGGTATACACTCCTTCAAGATTTCAACATTTTTCCAGTGGAATGTGTGTTCACATTTATCTACATGCAGTGATATAAGTGAAGATGTGTCATGGAGTTTGATTACTAATTGATGTTCGTGTAGTTGAAGACGAGAGGGGGAATTCTGATGGAAATTTTTTCTCTGAGCTAGATGGTTTGGTTGAGGAGCTTTCATCATTCTTTTAAAAAACATTATCAGCTCAAACTTTAAGCAAAAGTCCACTTTGTCTGATATAATGTTTTTCGCATTTAGAACAAGTTATTTTTGTAGATAATATTCGATTTTTCTTCTTTCGTTATTTCGTCCTTCGGTTTGCATGGGATTGATTAAAGTGATTTTGCTGGTTTGTGTAGCACACTTATTCCAAACAGCTTCAATAATCTTGTAGTAATTTCAGATGTCTTTTATATATGGTAGAATGATCCGTTTCAGGGTTTTCATACTTGGTTTTGTCTCTGAAGATGAGTTGAGTTGATATTTTTTTTTGATGAAGTTAATTGGGTAACCGTTCTTATGAAGTATTCTCATTAGATATTTTTCTTTATTTTTCTGTGTTGCAAGTGTGCTGCATCGTGTTCTCAACCTCTTGAATAAAATTTGTATACAGTTAGCTTTGTGCTACTGTAAATGGGTTGGCTTCCAAATATACATGAGCTTCCTATTTTTCTGTGTCGGTTCTGATGATCAATACATCTAAGAATAATAGCTTTTGGCTCAACTCCTTTTTCATTGTGAATTTTATACCATCGAAGACGTTGTTGATCAGATTATAGGTGTTTTCAAATTCGTTCTTTTTGATGACGAATTTGGTACTGATGATGTTATTCAGTAAAACAATCAAACCTCTACGACCAAACTATCCAGTTCAGAGAATGAAACTTCACCAAAAGTATTCAAATTTTCGTTGTTTATTTATTTGTACAAACACATAGCTCAACAATAAACATAATCTATATTCATTATTAGACATTATGATAAGGCTGTTTGACAACAAAGATATAATAAACAATAATGGTAAATTTAACTATTCAGCACTTGTACATGAATTTATTAAAGGAACAGTTAGATTAATAACAAAAATCAATCAAACTACAATAGTGATTTCAGGTGTATTGAATTTCTTCACCATTTCATGTTCTAATATATTATTCATTATTAAAAGTTTGTATTTAGTTAGTTAAAATTATCAGATATTCCCTTCGAAATCAACGATTCTCGGTAATGAACTAAACCAGTATATGTAACAAAGATTCTAACAGTTTTAGATATAACCATAACAAATATGGAGGATGACTTTAATTGATTAATTCATATCCAGCCATATATGCTTGAGATCATTTTATAGTGTGACACGTTAGTCTAACTCCAATTTGGATGAACAGATAATGATGTTATGAACATAAATATTCTATTTATCTTCGTATACTACCTAGTCTAAACCCATTTTTATGACAGAGGTGATAAGAAGGCAAATACAAATGGAGTTGAATGAATTTATTTCAAGTACTCGTTTATCCAGACAGAAATTCAGAGTAAGGACCGGGAAAGCGAAGCAAAATGGAGAAGATAAGTGAACTAACTCGATTTGATCAAGCATGACTCGATATTTATAGTCAGACAAAAATAAGCTACAGATATGCGATAAATAGGATAAGCAATACACACACATACACTCAAATGAAAACATTTAAATTTAATAAGCGAATAATTGACAAGGTAAAAATGTGACTTAAAAAAATGAGTAAACTGGTCTGTTCGGAAGCTAGAATAACCCATATGGGCTTGATATAGCATTAGACACTGCAATAGCGTTGGTACTCCATGATTTCTTTAAGTAGAGACAAGTGTCCTGGAGAATAATGACTAAATTTATCAGGATACACACTCGATCTTTTTAGTTCCCAATTATCACTAATATGGCTTATTTATAAGAGTTGGATGGATTATATAACTCTTAGAAACCAATAAATATATCATGAGTCAAATGAAGCTAGACCATCATGGAAAAGCTAGAACCACTTAACAGCCGTAGCGTCATATTGTTGGACTCCTCAGCAGTGCACACCCACATCGCGGGATTCGAACACAAGACTTATCAATCTTGTGCAAGAAGATTGAACATCTAGACTACTGAACCGGCTGGCATCTGATGGTGTTTATGTTTAACTTCAACTAATCCAAAAATTGAGCGACACATCCACCATTGTCTTCAGAGAGCTACTATCTCACAACACACCCAGTTTAACTTCATTGGTCACTGCTTCTCGCCAGAACTCCAGGAATTACTTCTTGAAACCAGTCACTAGTAAGCATATGTTGATTAACATCAGAAGGGGTTTTTTGTGGATATTATGTTAATTTCAATGGTTAAAATCATGGAAAACCGATAGGTCCTGGTATTGAATCTCGTGAGACGGGATCGTGGGTGTGTACTGCTGAGGAGTTCAACACTTGAAAGAAACAACCATCCTATGATTCCAGGTTTTCTATGGTGATCTAACTTCAATTGACTCATGATTTTAACTATTAAACGTACTAGAATATCTAAAAAAAACCCTTTCTGATACCAATAAATATATATATTAAAGTATATTCTAATCAATCATCCATTATACAATAAATAGACTATAATATAACACTTTCATTGAATAGTTTCTGTCAAGTGTTTATATATTTATATTTATAATTAATAGATTTTTAATACAAAATGTGATTTCATTTATTTCTTCAATTGTAATCTTATTTCTTTCTATTCAATATGAGTTGTTGTTTTTAAATCTTCAATTGGATTGTTATGATTGTTGATATTAACTAAACACAATATAATCAAATAAAAAATGGTTCATTAAATGAAAGGTGTCATTTCCAATTATCTATCTCAGTAATTATCCTTTTAATGAATATATATATATATATACTTATAGAATAAGAAAGAGAGTAAGAGAGCGAGAGATGTTTGTTGAGAGCACTATACTGACAATATACTGATATATATATATATATATATATATATATATATATATATATATATATCATCTTTATTGAAACAGATCTAATCTAATAGTATACAATTTATATACAATTACCTCTATAAGTGAATGATTATTTTGTGTATCCAGCATTTCAACTAGAATGAATAGGAAAGTTTAGTTGTAAAAATTCAATTGTTAAAGTCTTAAACAGTTGAATGCATGATGTTTCAGTATATATATATGATCTTGTATACTTGTCTTTAGCCATTCATTCATTTGTTCCTTTAGTTTTTGGATATCTAAGCTGATATTTCCTAAATAATAGGGAATAGAAACCTGAACAAATGTTAAACTTCTGAAATTACCTGTAGGATGTAAAGATGATTTGTAGTCAATTAAAATTCAAGTGATATAAAGGATCAATTTTGTTGTATAAACTTACTTACTAACTTACGCCTGTTACTCCTAATGGAGCATAGGCCGCCGACCAGCATTCTCCGATACACTCTGTCCTGGGCCTTCTTTTCTAGTTCTATCCAATTCTTGTTCATACTTCTCGTATCTGTCTCCATTTCTCAGTGTAATGGGTTCTGTGGTCGTACCCTCCTCATTTGGCCTTGAGGATTTCAAGTGAGGACTTGACTTGTGACGCAGCTGGGTGCTTTCCTCAATGTGTGTCCTATCCACTTCCAGCACTTCTTCCTGATTTCTTCATCCACTGGGATCTGATTTGTTCTCTTTCACAGAGTAGATTGTTACTAATAGTGTCTGGCCAACGGATCCGAAGTATTTTGCGTAGACAACTGTTAGTAAACACTTGTATCTTCTGGATGATGGCGTTTGTGGTTTTCCAGGTTTTGGCCCCATACAGTAGAACTGTCTTCACATTTGTATTGAAAATTCTGTATTTTGTGTTGGTTGCCAATTGTTTTGAGTTGCAGATGTTCTTCAGTTGTAAATATGCTGCTCTTGCTTTTACCAATCCGTGCCTTCACATCTGCATCAGATCCACCGTGTTCATCTATGATGCTGCCCAAATATGTAAAGGTTTGTACATCTTCCAAATCATCTCCATCAATTGTGAATGGATTAGTGCATGCTGTGTTGGATCGGAGAATCTTGCTTTTCCCTTTGTGTATATTGAGACCTATTGCTGCTAAGGCTACTGCTACACTGGTTGTCTTCTCCTGCATTTGTTGTTGTGTATGCGATAGAAGAGCCAGATCATCTGCGAAGTCTAGATCATCCAATTGCATCCTAGCTATCCACTGTATCCCGTGCTTCCCTTCAGATGTTGATGTCTTCATGATCCAGTCGATCACCAGGAGAAAGAGAAAGGGTGAAAGTAAGCAATCTTGCCTGACACCGATCTTTACTTCAAACGACTTTGTCAACTGTCCTCTATTCACGATTTTTCAGTTTAATCCATCGTAGTAATTCCGTATGATATTGACTATCTTCTGAGGCACGCTGTAGTGTCGAAAAAGCTTCCATAGGGTTGTTCTGTCCATACTGTCAAATGCTTTTTCGTAGTCAATGAAGTTGATATGGAGTGATGAATTCCATTCAATTGATTGTTCCAAAATGATCCGTAGAGTTGCGATTTGGTCTGTACATGATCTATCCTTTCGGAATCCTGCCTGTTGGTCGCGAAGTTGGGCGTCTACGGAGTCCTTCATTCTGTTTAACAATACCCTGTTGAAAACTTTTCCTGTTATTGAAAGAATGTTGTATAAATCAATAATGATTTAAGGTTAAAAGGTAGGGTTGGCAATTTAGAATCAGAAGATAGAGTTGCAACTTAATAATAATGGTTAAGATAAGTCTAGAAGAATGCATTGTAACCATATGGCTGAATACTGATACGATTGGTTCTTTGGTTTCAAATATCAAAAAAATTTAAAGTCATCTTTATAAATTTATAAATCATGGTTCTTATTCTTTAGGTTCCCTCTGTTGATCAGTTTTAAGCGTTTAGTTAGTTTCTAATGAGTTACAAGTTATCGGTTATCATCTTTTCAGTATTGTGTGAATACAAACTATGGTTATCTTAAATATTATTGGTTCATTAATGAAGTATAATTTAACATAATCTTTTTTATAGGTTGTATTAAACATATTTGAAATGTGGAGACGGTGTTTGTGTCAGAATAAAATGTTTAACGTATAAACGCTTGTTTGAAACACAACACTTAAACTTGCTTCTATTTTCCGACACACTATGTTCTTTGGTCTTCCTCTTCTCTGTTTCTCTTCAGGATTCCAAGTTAGGGCTTGCCTTGTGATGCAGTTTGGTGATTTCTTCAATGTATGTCCTATCCACTTCCAACGTCTTTTACTAATTTCCTACTCAGTTGTAAGCTGATTTGTCCTCTCACAGAATGATTTATTGACGTTCGCGTTGAAATTTCTTGCTTTCATATTGGTTGACAGTTGTTTTGAGTCCTATATGTTCTCCAACTGTAGGAATGCTGTCCTTGCTTTAACAATTTTCGCCTTTACGTCTGCCTCCGATCCTCCTTATTCATTGATGAAGCTACGCAGGTAAGTGAAGGATTCTACTTCTTCCAGAGTTTCTCCATCACATGTAATTGGGTTGATGTTTTCCGTGTTGTATTTTAGGATCTTGCTCTCTCCTTTCTGTATGTTGATTCGTACTGATATAGAAGCTGCTGTTACACTAGTTGTCTTCCTCTGCATTTGTTAGTGTGTATGGGATAAGATGGATAGTTCATCTATGAAGTCTAAATCTTCTAACTGATACTGAGCTGTCCATTGCATTCCGTGATTTCAATCAGGTGTGTAGGTCTTCATAACCCAGTCAACCACCAGAATAAAGAGGAAGAGGTAGAATAGATAGCCTAGTGTAACTCCGGTCCTTATTTGGAATGAATTTGTTAGCTGTCCTTCATGTATGACTTTGTACTGTAGTCCGTCGTATGAGTTCCGAATAATGTTGACAATCTTCTCAGGAACTCTCTAGTGTTTAAGATAATAAATTTAAGGTATTATTTAATCTGAAATGGATTGATTTGTAGCATATTTTAAAGGGGAAATTTTCAGTAAAGCAATTGTAACAAATCATTGGTAATAATTATTGATTAAGTTTGTAAATGACAAATATTAATCGATTGTATTTGAAATGGAACATTTAGTTAATAAAACCAGGTTTCATGAACTCAATAGAGTTCTATATCAAATGAAATTAAAATAGAAATAGATTTGATCATGAACTAACATTAAAATCTAGAAATCATTGAATAGAAGTTTCGTCCTATTTCGTTCTTTTTCATCTCTGAACATTAACAAAAGATCATCCAAAGTCTATTTCAGTAACGATACATTTCCATAAACTTGATGAACAGAATATGTTGTAATGGAATTAGAAAAGTTCTTTTCACATCTATGGCTATATGTACTTTTGGTTGTACATAGAAGTTAATAATTGAAATGAATCTCTAAATGTCTTTTATGAAAACTACCTTTAGTAAATAAAATCTAATGAATTCATATCAATCAGTTTAAGAGTTGTACAGATTGTTAAGCTTTTGATTGAGATCATGAACCGATTGATGTTAGACCACCATTGGAAACCTGGAAGCAGTGGACGGCCGTTTAGTCCTATTTTGGGACTCCTCAGCAGCGCGTATCCACGATCCCGCTCGTGGATTGGTTGAGGTTAGACATTAACACCGTTGGATGTCAGCTCAGTGGTCCAGTAGGTTAAGCGTTCTCCCGTAAGACCGAAGGCCATGGGTTTGAATCCCGCGAGCTGGATCGTAGATGCACACTGCTGAGGAGTCCCACAATAGGACGAAACAGCCGCCCAGTGCTTCCAGGTTTTCAGTGGTGGTCTAACATCATTCGGTAATGATCTCACTCAAAAAAGAATTCAGATCAAGTTATTTCATTCTATGAATTTCACTAATAATATGCGATGTCTTATCGCTATGCTTTAGCAAAAGAATAGTTGTTCTTTTTTTTCATTAAGCTGTAGATTATGTAATCATTATTCTGAAATGATTAATGTGACTGAGCTCTAACGTTTTGCATAAATCAAATTATTGACGTGAAATATCGTAAAGAACATATAACAGGAAATACAATAACTAGTTAGTAAATAAAGTCGTCTCATACAACATACAGCATACATTAACATATCAAATGTTTAACACAAAATAAACATAATTAAATAGTGTTAAAAAGTATGAATCACTATTAGATTTATTTTGTTATAATCGATTTTATTGAGATCATAAACTGATTGATGTTTGATCATCATGGAAAATTTGAAAGTACAGGAAGGCCATTTCGTCTTATTGTGGGACTCCTCAGCGATGCACATTCACGATTCGTATTGTGAGACTCGAACCCACGACCTATTTGTCTCGCGTAAGAACGCTTAACATCTAGACCACTGAGCCGGTATTTATGTCTGAATTCAACTAATCCACAAAATTGATCGACACATCTACCATTGTCATCAGTCTGTTATTATCCCATAACAGATCCGGTTGAACTCAATAGGTCCTGTCTATTAAATTTGTTTTTTTCAAGACTATGTCAGCTACTCAATTGATTGTCATTTCAATAGTCATGAACTCAATATATCTATCTATCTATCTATCTATATATATATATATATTTATGTACGATTTTATTAAATATTCTTGCCATCATGTTGATATGAAGTAGGTGTATGAGGTTTGCCCACTTTGGTATGGAACCCAGAACTTTTAATCTTTCTTGCAAACGCTTAATATGTAGACTACTGGACCAGTATCCAACAGTACTAATGTCTAGCTTCAATCCATTTGATTTCCACGTGCGTATGCTCATTGTAGAGAAATCCTATGTCAGGATGAAACATCTATCCAGTACTTCCAGTTTTTTAATGGTGGTCTAACTAAGATCAGTTTGTGATTTAAACCTCAAAGCATATTTATTTCACCAAGATATTCTTTTCAATGAAAATTCTTAGATTGGATTCTCTGAAATTTAGTATAACCTGAACCAAAGTAAACAATATTCATTTAACTAGTATTAATAGAAAAGGAGAAAACAGATTGTTATTGTACATTTACAAAATTGAATAAGACTGAAACCTGAGTGTCTATCAATTTCGAATGTTATCTGTTAGGTTCAGTCATTCAACCCGTAAAATTCATTTGTTTCATAAACATGAAGTATTATTTGTGTTTCTAGTTAACTGTAATAAAAATTCTAAGCAAAGATGGATAGTGGCTAGCAGTGGAATACAGGACGCGCGTTTCGTCCTATTTGAGACTCGTCATCTGAATTTATCTACATCTCAGAGTTGATATTCACTCTGGGACTTGAAACCAGTACCGTTTACTTCAAACATCGTCGCATTATACCTTTAGTTACTGAGTCCTGATAGACAATTACTTGTGCAACGTAGTGAAGTTTAAATTCACTTGATAGTGTTTACTTGAATCTTCCCATTGTTATTTAGGATTGAAATTGATTAGTCTCTTGTTGGCATATATAGAAACTGTGCTCATTGCCTCGATATTGCCTTAGTTCACAAGCATTATAAGCAAATATGGATAATGGCTGGGTTCGAGTCCCAAAACGAACATCAACACTGAGATGCAGGTACATCTAGCTGACAAGTTCACTACTAGTCAATATCCATGAAGTCACTGACAAGTGGACTGAGCCATGTTGGTAGATGTAGACTACCTGGTTGGGATATGCGAGATGATAGCAACCGATGGTTAGAGACCTTGATGACATGGCTCAAAATCGTTTGCAATGTTGTGCTCAGGTGCATCCACTCTTTATGTTCTCCCAAATCCTAAACTCCTGAATTTTCCTTGTCTCTCTTTTTTCTCTTTCCAAATTTATTTCACTGGATTATACTCCTTAAATAACATCATCAAACTCAAATCTCTCCGATTACTGCTTGTGCTATTACTACCTCCTCTACTAAGGGATTTATATCGACAACTGCATCTCTGTGCTAATGTGGTATAGCAACTCGAACTGATGTACGTACGTACGAAGTTCCACGTTGTTACTGACTGACTGACTGAACTATAAAGCTTGTGATGTCAGGCAATATCAAGGTAATACGTACAGCATGTATATATGCTAATAAGAGACTGATCAATAACAGTTCTAAACATCAATGTGAAGATCCAAGTAAAACAATATCAAATGAATTTATAATAAAAATGATTTTTCACTAATAAATGTTAATGTCTTTTTTTTTGGAAAAAAAACACTCCAAATTAAGTTACTCTCAATGAAGTTATATGTAATTACTTGATATGTTTCTATTAAATGTCATTGAAATTATAAATTACATTGTTTGTGTTGTTTTTGTTGCGTTAATGTTGTAACCGAAACTGTATCCATGTACTTTATAATCAATAAAAAAATTTTTCTAATTCATTTTGTACTTTAAACGTTTTCATCTTACATAAAGATCACACAAATGACGTTGTTAGTAAAAATAATACCAGTAATGATAAACTGTACCATTTTCATTTAATTTTAAACATAATTGGCTTTTTTTTTTCTCCTAAAGTTGTTTATTTGTTAGAATTATGAAATGTGTGTGTGTGTGTACTTTGTAAAATGTATTCGATAATAATGTGTAGTGTCGGTTATTATGTGAAGCCTATATACCCTTATTCTAGCTTTCGAACAGCCCATTCTATTCATTCTACTTGAGTCACAACGTTCTGACCTTGTTAATTATTCGCTTATCAACCATGACTGTTTTTATATGAGTGCGTAGGTGTGTGTACACTTCTTATCCCATTGCTGATCATATGTCTGTAACTTATTTTTGTGTAACTATAAATATTGAATAACGTTTGGTTAAATGGGAGTTGGTTTACCCGCCATCTTCACTGCGCGTCGTTTCGCTTCTCTCGATTCTATTTGCTTCATATACAAAATATAACTCACATTAATTTCAGTCAAAATAACGATGAATGTGCAATAAACGAGTTGAAAAAAGAAAGGGTCCAATTACTTGTCAACGAATATTTTTCAAGTAGTTTCTGGTTCAATACCATCCTATCGGTTCAGGCTGTTCTTGTTCGCTTATTTGATGATTTTGATTTTGTTTATTACCTTGAAAAAGTCCAGACAAGTTTGTTGTACGAAACGTTGGAATTATTTTAAATCTCAATCGCTGAGATTATTTCAAATATAATTTCACATATAATGACTTTAGTACTCTATTTTTCTATCCTAATGCCCAGTTTGGGCATAACTATGTTTTTACAATAGCTTGTACGTTGTGGCTATGTTATGTCATCTATTTATTGATGTGTTCAATCCGAATCGAAATTGGGGATCGAAAGCCGGAATAAATCGAGTAATGTTCCATTTAGCTGGTCTTCTTTCGCTTGTCAACCAATCAAGTGATAGAATAGTTCTCGTTTCTTTAACCAAGTTAGTTAGTTTCAATTCGGACTCACATATTCTAGTCTCAAAATTAAGTCAGTTAGTCTATCGTGTCAAAGTTTTAATCTAGATCGAGATAACTTCTCTACTGTATATTATTAGGTAGACGGATCAAGGAAGTAACAACTTGTAACCTCCTAAGATTAATTTATATTACACATATGTATTTCTTAACTGATAATCTTTTTTAATAAACTGTGTCAACAGACTATAATTTTCCAAAGTTCATGGAAAAATGTATTAGGTTTATATAAAGTGTCAATTTTTTGTAACGTTCAAACAAAAAGCATAATCAATTCACTTTCTTTTGTTTACTTGAATCTTCTCATTATTATTTACGACTAAAATTGATTAGTCTCTTATTGGCGAATTGCCTCAATACTACCTTAGGTTATAAGCATTATAAGTGAAGATGATTGGTAGTTAACAGTGGAATCCCAATACGCGTGTGTCATTCCAAATAGGACTTGTCATCTGGATATACTTGAGTCCCAGTGTTGATATTCATTCCGTGACTCGAACAATAATATTTATGATCGTTCTAAAAATAAACTTTCAAGAAAACGTCAGCATTAAGGTAACATGAACATTATTAGTGAATAGTTAAAAACAAATTTATCCTAAATTCACTTAATGTTGTTTACATGTATCTCCCCATTGTTATTTAAGATTGGAATTGATCAGTTTCATACTGACGAATGTGAGATGGCATTTGAAGTGAACGGTACTGGGTTGGGGTCCCAGAATGAACATTAACCCTGAGATGCAGGTACACCTAGCTGAAGAGTCTCAAATGGGACGAAACGTGCGTCCTGGATTCCCCTGCTAACGACTAGCCATCTTCGCTTATAATTTATTCTAAAATTTTCAATATTAAAAATTTGACGTGTAAGAATGCTTTGTTCTATCAGTAAACAAATATTTCTATTGTATTGATAGCATGGAATTAAAAGTGTAGATAAATATTTTCAAAAACTTATCATAAAATTTCACATATATATTCTACATAGTAGATTTAAACTAATTCGTATAATCCATAGTTTTAATTTCTACCATATTGATGACATCTACTGATGTTTTCGCAAGGTACTCAACATTCATTGGCCAGATACCATCAGCAACAGCCTTCTGTGAGAGAGAACAAACCAGCTTCCAGCTGATGAAGAAATCAGGAAGAGACAATCGAGTTAGTGTATAGTACTTACATTACGGAAACCCTAACTTGGAATAGTGATGGGTAGCGGAGAAGAGGAAGGTCAAAGAACACATTACGTCGGGAAATAGAAGTAGATATGAAAAGAATGAATAACAACTGGAAAGAACTGGAAAGTATTGTTTGGGATAGGGTTGTATGGAGAGTGTTTGTTGGCGGCCTATGCTTCTCGAGGAGGAGTAGCAGGCTTAAGTAAAGAAGTAAGTAAGTACTGATATTGCTTTTCTAGGAGATTTGTTACCTTAATGTTCTCTTATTTCTTTCTGTTCTATAATATCCAGATTTGAAGCTTTATAATATTTGTGAACTTTTAAACCCACTGTTCATTAGTATTTCTACAAATTACCTAAAAAGACTAAATGATTATTAGACTAGATGGTTACCTTTCACTATTAAGTAATTAGAATGCCTTACGTAAACTTACCATAATGTTTGTTAAGACTTTCTATTGAAGTGCATACAATATCTGAGTTGTTGAGTAATTAAACACAGAAATATAATTGTATATTATTACATATCTAGTTTACAGTAAAGTTATACCATAAGATTAATTTCAGGCAATTTGAAGTGAAACTATACTCCGTGATCACTTATTCACCTATCAATACATTAGACATCTTACTCAAGAATATATTAGCTAAAATATAAGTTCTATATGAACTGTAAGCTTTTCAAGGTGTATAACCGAACTTTTCTATCTTAAAACAAACTATTTTCGATAAAAAAAATATAAACTAATTCATTTTGGGTGCCTAATATTATCATGAACACATTTGTAAAATAACAAAATAAAACAACCCCATACATTTCATTGAAGAAGAACAAGAAGAATGAAGGCAAATTATCAAATAATGATAAGTCATGTTAATTGATTCCTAAGCTTTTCTAGTAATTCACAGGTTAGATCTATACAGCAACTTGAACACAAGAGAATAAGAGCGAAATATGTCAGAAACACTTTATTCCAAAGGTTCGTTCATTGTATAATACTATTGTGCTTGGTCATTCATTCAAGTAACCAAGTAACCAATATATAAGACATGTAATTACTTTATTGAAATACAATCAATTTACATTTTATTTACAAATAAAAATTAAAAAAGAAAACAACCTTACTCATATCTTATTAATAAACAATATATACAGCAATAAGTAATACTTCAAATCTTAATGACGTCATAATGTAACATTGTTAATAACATTATATATGTTCAATTGTTAATTAAACATAGCCTAATAATAATAACAATAGGGTTAATGATGAAAATTATAAATGCAACAAAGATATTAATTAAGTAATATATTTGTAATATTCCATATGAGTAAAAAAGAAATTTAAATTTTCCAATGTTTCGTAACTCAATATAAGCTACTTCTTCAAAGAATAAATAATCCGTTAAAAATGAATTCAAGTTTAAATAATACAAACGAATCATTTTATATAGAAATTAGAAGCTTTAATAGATCATCTAGGAGTTTTGTTGTTGTTGTTGTTATTGATTCATTCACGATATTTTTCAAGTAAATATATGTATTTATGAATGAGTTCTTGCAAAATTTATTCAAGATGAACGTTGAAATGTTTGAACAGATTACTAGAACAGTTTTGAAGGTTTTACAAAATAAAAATGATTTCAGGATAATATTGTCTTGTAAAAGAAATAAATGTTGGTTTTTTTTATATCTATACAAGTAATTAAAGTAAAAAAACGTTTATATATATATATAACTTAGGCCTGTTACCCCTCAAATGGAGTATAGGCCGTTGACCAGCATTGTACAACACTTTGCTATATTGGTAATTTTGATTATTACAATATAATACAATACGATAATAAACAATATTTTTAATTTCTATGTAGTAAATAATTACATAATGGAATTATTGAAATGTCTACATTTTTAAAATGGAATCTCTTTTAAAAAATTTTTATAATCATATTAATGGATATATATATATATATATATATATATATATATAGTAACAGCTAGAAGTAATTTTTAAATTTTACGCATTGGACATTGAATCGGTGACGTGTGTAAATTCAAATCGATTTCATTTAAAAGAACGAGAGAATAAAAAAAGAGGGAAGATGAGCTTAATGCAATAGGTGTATAAATTAGTGCGTGTGTGTATGTGTGTGTCTTTTTTGGGGGTGGAGGTGGAGAAGTAAAATGAAGAGAAAAAAAGGCATTTTTTTTCTCTTTTTAAAAATTGCATTTCTAATTACATAATTTTATATTTAAATATATATATATATATATATATATATATATATAAAGAAAGAAAGAGAGAATGAATAAACCTAAATAAAATCATTATCATTTTGTTACTATGACATTAAACAAAACTACCTTCAGCATTTAATGATTTATTTATATTAGTATTTCCTTTATTATCATCATATAAGTTATGCATTTCATTCATATCATTATGATTATGATTATTATTATTATTATTAACTATTACTGATGAATCTTTCTTTGGTGAAATCAAAGTAACCATTTTTGTTTGACGTGTTGTTTTAATTTTTTTCTCTTCTATTAATTTATTTGGTGATTTATTTAAATCATTTGTAGTAAGATTACAATTTGATAGATTATTATGTGTACATTCCATGGTTGTTGGATAATGTGTTAATGAATGATTATTATTGAATATATTACATTTATTCAATGTAGGCATTAGTTTATTATTATTATTATTATTAGTATTACTATTAGTATTAGTATTGTTAGCGAATAGTATATCGTTATTATTAACACATTTCTTATTGGATTTGATTGTCGACATGTAAAAATCATCCGATTGACATAAATTCTCACATGATGGTGTATCATGATTATCAGTTAATTGTGAATGTGTCAATGGTTGTAATTGAAAAAATTCTGGGAATATAGTATGATTGTTACCATTGTTATTATTATTATTATTGTTGCTATTACCACCAGCACCAGCACCACCACCACCACAGCCGCCACTATTATTATTAGTTGTAGTAGTATGATTTTGTTTCCCACTATTATTATTATTATTATTTGGTTTGGATGATTTCAATTGTGTTTTACAATTTAATTGATCATATGGATTTAGGAAGGATTCAATCGGTTGTTGTTGTTGTTGATCAGATTTTATCCAACTACAAAATAATGGTGATGTTTTATTTAAATGTCTATCATCATCACCACGATGAAATGATGTTAAAGTTTGATATTCATTTCTAGATGATATAGGTATATTGTGCACAGGATCATTTTCATGTAAATCACCTTGTGCTAACTGGAAACGTACTAAACGACTATCTATAAGATTATTAAAAAAATATGTGCAATTTAAACATGGAATAAATATGATGGATATAATTCAAACTTCATTTTTTAAATGTAATTTTATATAATGAAATTAGGAATTAACAATCATAACTTTCATTGTAAATAAGGATTGACCGTTCCATCCCAGTGTGGGTCTTCTTAGAAACGCACAACCATAATCCTTTATGTAGGAATCGAATTCAGGAGCTACAGTCTCACACGCAAATGCAAACGATAGTTCGCGACCATATTCTACTGACTATGGTGGATAACTGTCTCATAATGAACATGGTTTTACTCCACTACTGACATGTTCTAGACTAGGATAGAATGATTACTGCTTTAAAAATGTTCCATTTAGGATCATATAAGGAGGGGATAAGAGAAATATACTTCAAGGAAGCGACGTATGACCAGAAGAGTAAAAACATGTTTAAATAAAATACAGTATAGAAGTGAAATTTTTTCATGATTATGATGATAATTGTAGTAATGATCACAATGAACATGCAATTGAAAACGTTTGATGAAAACAGTCAGGGCAAAGATATATATACATATATGATGTTTATATAAAAATTAATTTTACTATGTTATAAACAGTTGATTTTTAATATAGACATTAAGATGACTTGAACACCAAGAGATTACTAGAAATCAGTGATTTGAGAAGATTTGCTTCTTCGTGTTCAGAAACAAGTATAGGGTTTAGAGTGTATCTTATTTGATCTTTCAGTTGTTATCTCAAATATTGTCAAATAAGATTTTCGAATTAAGGAAATGATTGTCTTTGTGACAATTGGTTTAAAATGTTCGCTACAAACCTAAAGATTAATGTAGTCATCTAGAAGTCATTACAAATAGTCTGGAACAGACGTAAAACATATAAGATTCGCTACTGTTTTCCTAGATGGAAGTTAATCTTTCTTCGGTTTAAACACTAAAATGTAGCTATATTTCTTATAAAATTTTCATGTAAAGATCTTAACAATGTTAAAATCTATACAAATGTTAAGAATTGAGACAATTATTGGGAAGGATTAGAAATGATAAAATAAATAAAAAAAACGATCAATTATGGAAGATTGAAAAGAAGGTTAAGTCTACGGAAGAATTAGGGATTGAAAATAGCCTTTTTATACGCAAAGGTTTGGCTTAAACTGGTGGACAGCAATAGCTTATGCTACACATAAGTTTTTTATTTATATTCCTATTAAGCCAACCCTTCTGACTATATGCATGATTTTGAAGAAGGCTTCTGGTGAAGCTCTAAGAGTGAACTTTTGATTGACTTCTGTAATCCTTCGGAGAGACAGATAGGTTAATGTTTGGAGATGTATTGTCAAAAACTTGCTTTGTGCAACATATATAACCTGCTCCACATGAGCAAGTAAACTGATAGACGCACATTAATTAGAAAGGATGTCTACTTAAAATCATGTTTGACAGAAAATGCTAAAGTTGGTCAAAAAACTAAGAACAAAAATGTTTCATATGATTCCCAATCAATAGTTTACGGATTGTATAATATAAATTTAGACAAATATGACTTTAAGTCATTATTAATGAATGTTGAACAGTTAGCAGTAGAATTTAGTTTGTACGATTGGTTCTGTTCTTCAGACTTATTAGTTAAATGAATCTACATATCAGGGTTGATGCTAAATTCCATATTTAAACCAGGTAACCTTAATTTTAAACACCAACGCATTATCCCTTAGCTACAAAGTTCGGACAGCTATTCACTTGTGCAACCGGCACGAATTTAAATTTAATTTGTAACGGTTTGGATTATCCCATTTACAGAGAAAAGTACTGGGTTCAAATGTCTGGGAGGATATTAGCTATGTGATGTAGGTACATTCATCTGAAGAGCCTTGAATAGGATGAAACACCTATTCTGAATCCTATTACTAGCCATATCCCATATATTCTATGTAAACTTATGTTATTATGGCTACACGGGACGTATAAACTATAGCTAAAACTAACCAAATCTTAATTAAAATATTGGCGACTGGATACTCTGAAGCATTTACAATTTAGACTAATTAGGTTTCTCACTATTTCTGGAAAGTTTAGTGATGCCCATGAAGTCCTAATCACTGCCTTCTCCCGGTGGTGTTGTTTACGAAATTGACAGGACGAAAAGTGGATGTCCGGCTCTTTGACTGGGTTGATGGGTACGGAGAATACACCTAGGGGAGTCGGAAAATCCTGATTCCAAACCAATGGTGAACATGGGTTCCAGGATCCTGAGGAAACAGATGGCATATGAACCTACAGTTGGTCACCGACTACTATAGGACTTCATCTCCTAACGTTTCTCCACTGCCTTATGGACCAGACCTTTAGATCGAAGGCTCGAAGCATGGCTCCCTAAGAAAATCACCTGCTTCAGTTTGTGCGTCCGGACAGTATTTCAACTCAGTGACAGAACAAACGGTAATTGATACAGAGAAAATTACTATTGCCTCAAAGTTCATTCAGATAAATCACATTCACAATCATTTGGTAACATTCGTTCTCACTCTCTTCTATTCTCACCCTTATTTTTCAAGTTATACAGCAATCCACATATAGTGGAAACCCTGTTCTATCTAAACGATCTTGAGTCACTCTATGGTCGAAATTTGAATGCTACCACCGAATACGAATACTGAAACAGTCTTTCTGAAACCACGAATATTATTCAGACTGACTTCCTTCAAATGTTCGCTCACTAATGTATATTGGACAACAGTTGGGGTTGTCTAAGTCTTTAGAATGCCTTAGTCTCAACGTCTTTTATCTATCCGAGACCCGTAATCAAGATCCCGTGAACCGCTACATATTGGCTCTTCATCTTTTGCTTTGAAAAACTTGTTTCACGTGCGTTTATCCGGTAACCATGTGGCATCTTCGTCTGGTTTTGTTGGCGTTGTTGTCGTACTAAGCGCTAGAGCTGAGGCGACACTGATCGATTGGATCCCCATCAGCAGTCAGTTATATGCTGTTAGATTAGAAAGCTCGATCATACTGCGAAGAAATCGGTGTGAGAACCGAAGTCTTTTCATCATTTCCGCTTACACTCCGACAGATTGCAGCCCGGATATGGTCAAGCATCAGTTTTATCACCAGCTAACTGCTTTTCTATAGATATTGTAGTACCAGCCGGAGACTGGAATGCTCAGATCGCGCGTCTAGACACAGAAGAGCCATTTAGATGGCCTATAGGGACTTGTTAGTCACAAGTAACCGTTTACTGAAAATTTGCGCAGACTATATTGTTTCTGGAAAGCACTAACTACCAACACAGTCATCGCAGATGTGCAACAACATGTTAGTAATGCAGAGGTTCGGCATCGTGTTGTTATCAACCTTAAACATCGATTTCGAAGACTCGAGTATGTCTTATGAAAGTCGTCTCAGAGAATCCTATACCGTTCATTAATTGTCGACACTTAAACCTGTTGGAAAAAGAGGAGAGGTAGTCAATGTATGAAATATTGTCGTGGTATGAAAGAATTCTGTACAGGACTGTCTTCCATTGGTCCTTTGAGATTGGCTGGTTAGAATCCTAGAGATGATGTAACACAGTGGCTAGAGATGTTACCAAATATGGTTCAAAATAGAAACCAATGGTAATCCAGCTGTGATTTTATTCATAAAAAAATGAATGTAACTTCTATAACTGAAAGATATCCTTCTCGTTATATTTTTATCAACTGAATTGCTTTTTTCATTATTATTACTTCACACTCATATACTTATTTTCGTTCATTGTTGTTGTTTATTTTCTTTCTTCTATTATATTCACTTTACATTCTCTATCTCTCTACAATTTCATTGTTACTGTGTGGCACATATATATTCAGTGCCCCTTTGTACCAAGGATTATATGATCAAATAGTAATAAATACATAGTTTTTATCAAGTTATTGCCGTAGAATTAATTCGATGAATATTAATCTATAATTAGCATTACTATGAATAGTTCTTTTCTATTATATTTGAATTATATATGAAGCTAATTATTTATTCTGTAAAAGGAGAAGATACATACAATTGTGAAATGTTTTCTTCATTGATTTTCATATACATTTATGACAATGGTATTTGGTGTTTATACACACATGCTGAGTGATTTTTCCATGTTTAGCCATGTTTAACTTATCGAGTTAGAATACGCAGATGATAAAGTCCTGTTTGTTGAAGACGTTGATAAAATGCAGAGTCTTTTTCTGGTAGGACTGGGCATAAATGCGAAAAATGTTTGAAATGCACTTCTCCCTCCTGTAAATGATTTTCAGTATAGTTTTGCAGAGATTATTGTGTTTTTGATGAAGATCATGAACCGATTGATGTTAGACCATCATGGAAAACCTGGGAGCACTTGATGGCCGTTTTGTCCTATTTTAAAAATCCTCAGCAGTGCGCATCCATGAACTATTAAAATTACTATAATATCCACAAAAAACCCTTTCTGATATTAATCAACATGTGCTCACTAGTGACTGGCTTCAAGAGATATTTCCTGGAAATCTACTGAGAAGCAGTAACCAGTGGAATTCAACCAGGTCTGTTGTGAGATAATAATTCACTAAAGACAATGGTGGATGTGTCGCTCAATTTCGTGAAGTAGTTGAAGTTACACATTAACAACGTTGGAAGCTTACACAGGGGTCTAATGATTAAGCGTTCGCACGCGAAACTGATAGGACATGGGTTAAAATCTTGCGAGGCAGGATCGTGGATGCTCACTAATGAGAAGTCTCACAATAAGACAAATCAACTTTCCAATGCTTTCGGGTTTTCCATAATGGTCTAGCTTTAATTCACTCATGATCTCAACCATTGAAATTACTATCGTATCCACAAAACACATTCTCATATTAATAATAAATACATAAATAAATTATTTATATATACTTTCATAGTTTACTATCAAGTTACTACCGCTGAATTAATTCGATGAATATAATCTATAATTAGCATTACTATGAATAGTTCTTTTCTATTATATTTGAATTACATATGAAGCTAATTATTTATTCTGTAAAAGGGGAAGATACATACAGTTGTGAAATGTTTTCTTCATTGATTTTCATATACATTTATGACAATGGTATTTGGTGTTTATACACACATGTTGAGATTCATTTCATCTATTAAAACGATGCATAAAATAAACAACAATTGGATAGAATTACAAAAAGGAAGACCCAGGACAGAGTGCGTTAGAGAATGTTAGTTGGCGGCCTATATTCCATTGGGAGTAACAGGCGTAAATAAATAAATAAATATTAAATGATGAATAAAATTGAACATTTATTGTAATCATTCTTTTTTTTTAAAAAAAATTCTGCCATGTTTAACCAAGGTCATTTGAATTGAATCTTTTTCTATTTATTCGTTAAAGAAAAAAAATGTTTTAATTAAAATACAAAAATTTATGGTAAATTTGATTGGTTCAGTGGCGGTTTCATTATGTTCAATAATAACTGATGCTGATTAAAGTATTTCAAGTAAATTAAAATTAAATATTCACTTTTCTGTCTATTCCAGAGTTGTTAAGCTATTGATTTAATACCTGTTAGTAATTCATATATATTTATTTCATAACAAATAATTGATTCCTTGGCTATGAATGTATAAAACCTAGTGGTTTTAATGGATTTAGTAATTTTTAGTGAATAGGCGGCCTACTTGAATATCTGGGCTACCTGTTCCTGCCATCTGGATATTTCAACAAGTTATCTGTTTTTTGTTTGTTTTAACACATCATTTTATGCCTATTAGTCTCATAACCTATTCAGGTGCGTTTGTGAAAAGTTTACGACATTTCGCTGTACAAGTTACAAAAGAGCTCAATCAGAGACAACATGGTTACTGGCAATATGCATCGAAAAGGATATACATTTATCAGATGTCGATTCTTGAACAGCTAACATCTAAGTGGCGACCACTCAATATTTATTGCAAGGAACTGATTGAGAAATAAGAAAGGGAAACTTGTTGAAATACTTCGTGCTGAGAATTCTATATTGTACCAAAAATATAATATTGAATAAAGCCACTAATAATAATAATGAGTCGGTATTTTAAGAGAAAGGTATTGAGTTCAAGACTGAATGTGCTTATCATTTATTAGGACACTTGAACATCTAACTAAATAGTTAGTATAGTTTTGTGAAAATTATTAAGTTTTCGATTCAGATCATGAAGCGATTGATGTTAGATCATCATTAAAAACTTGGAAGCACTGGACGGCCGTTTCATCCTATTGTGATTGTGAAACAGTCACATTATTCGTTGTTTAAGTTTGTAGTGTCTGTCATTATGTTAAGCCCAAATACCTTATTATTCTAACTTTTTGACAGCCCATCCTATTTGAGTCACATTCTGACCTTGTTAATGATTCCCTTATCAATATCTTGACTGTCTTTGTATGAGCGCGTAGGCGTATGTACAAGTCTTATCCCGTTACTCATCACATGTCTGTAATTTATTTTTGTGTGCTTATAAATATCGATTAACTCTTTGTTAAAGGGGGAGTTGGCTTACCAGCCATCTTCACCGCTCGTCAATTTTGCTTCGCTTTCTCATCTTCGCATCGTTCCTCCGTTCGTTTGTCTAATCAACAATTATACAAAATATATGCATTCAAAACTCCATTCTCGTTATTTGACTTATTTAATTCCGTTATTAACTAACGCGATTTAAGTCAATGATTATATACGAGGATAGACGATAGCAACCAATCATTACGATCAAATTGGAGTCAGATCACGGGCCACTAAAATGATGAGCCCGCCACCACAAGCGAACACAACAGGCCTCTAAAAGTTTATTAAGGAGAAAGTTTTCAAAAATTGAAAATTAAACAAAGTTTCACATTTTTAAATATGGAACTTTATTGTAACCCTTAATCTTTGCTATTAGACGTTTTATTTATTTATTTATTTATTTATTTATTTATTTATTTATTTATTTATTTAAACACATAGACATTAGTACAAGGGGCCACAAAAAGATATGCGCCACATAAATAATTCGATTTGTGTAAGAGTTCGGATATTCCTAGGGTGCCAAAACCGAAACAGGTGGTTTCCTTAGGGGGCCACATCCAGAGCCTTGGACAAGAAGGTCTAATCTACGAGGCAGTGGAGCAATGTTAGGAGATACAGTAACATGGTAGTCGGTGAACAACGATTGGTTCATACGCCATTGGTTCCTTCAGGATATTAGAGCCTATAGGCACCATTGATTTGGAATCAGGATTTTCCAACTGCTTTAGGTGGAATCTCCGTATCCACCAACCCGGTGGTTAAAGCGCTGGACATTCGCTTTTCGTCTTCTCAATTTCGTAAACAACACCCTCACCGTGAGATCACAGTGAGTAGAACTTCCTTGACTAATTATACTTTTAATCGTCATTATGTTCAAAGTTCAATAGAAATACTTAACTTTCAATTTGATTAATAAGAAAAAACGAATTCTTTTATAAAACTTACAATTTTTAGAATTTGTTTCATCTTTGTAATCATTGATCTCTTCAAGACTAATAGCTGTTCGTTTTAATGATGAAAATGATCTTATCATATCTGTTTCAGGTAATTTATTTTGACAATGAAGATTATTCGCTAATGATTTTGAAAAGATTTGTTCTGATTTAGGATTTTTCAAATTTTGTCTTTCATCATTAGTTTTAATAGTTTTATTATTTATTTCATTATTTGGTGTTATATCATGAAATATTCCATTACCTTCATTATTATCATCATCATCATCATCTTCATCTCGTAAATTATAATTTTGAAGAATAAAACCATTAGGTAGTCCAGAGAATGATGGATTTACACTTGAAACGGGGGAATCGAATAGTCGATTATTTCCAACACCAACACAACTACTAGTAATACCAAATGTTGGTAATATTCTAAATCCATGTGATGGTGATGAATGATACATTGTAGTTGGTGTTTGCATACATTTTCGTTCATTTTCATGATTAGAAATAGGTGATTTACATAAAGTAGTTGTAGGTGACCAACAAGCATTAGGATTTGCTATACAACCTCTTGAACGGTTAACACCTGTATTATATATAGTGGGATAGTTACATGGAGTTGGGTAAACAACTGGTGATGTTGAACCACGAACCCAAGGAGCTGTAACAACCTATATTTTTTAAGTAGAATAATATAGGAAATATTAATTTATGTTTCATAATTATTGCAAATTAACCTCATAGAATACAATAACTGTAAAAATATTCTTACGTAAAGAGTCAATCAGCTTTCTGTTTTAATCAATGATTCCTAGATACACAGTGAAGAAATTTGATTACTATGAGAATACTCGTTATATCTCACTTACTTACACTTGTAACCTATCCTCGAGGAGCATTTGCGGTTAAAAAGGATCCTCCATCCAACTTTATTCTAAGCAATCCTCTCCAGTTGTTTACAGTTGCTATTCATCCTTCTAATGTGTGCTTTCAATTCTCAACACAGTGTGTTCTTTCGTATTCCTCTTTTTTCGTTTCCCTTCAGGATTACAAATTAGTACTTGTTTCATGATGCAATTTAGTGATTTCCTCAATGTGTGTCTTATTCATCTCGATCGTCTTCTCCTAATTCCCTCTTCAACTGGAAGTTGGTTTGTTCTCTCTCACAGTAAATTGTTGCTGATGATATCCGGTCAACGGATATTGATTATCTTGTATAGACAATTGTTTATAAATACGTGTATTATTTTCTTGATGGTTGTAGTAATTCTCCGCCTGTAGCTTGTCTAAGGTTACTGACAATCCAAAGCCCACACAAAACAGGAGAGTTGGACGTGGAGTCAGCATTTCCATCCCGTAGAAAACAACTTTGTTAGAAAAACAACACTAACCTGATATATTTAATGAATAATAAATAAGAATTTGCACTAATTTGTAACTCTATTTTATCTCTGCTGAATGTAATTCTTTTAATTTAACAAGCACAAAGGAAATATCAGTTTTTTTTAAGCATAATGCTTATTTACTTGAAATATGAATGCCTATAACAAGTGATCTACATTTCAAGTCTTTTCGTCTGAAATAATAGTTTGGTATTTCAGATGAAATATGGTCTTATTTGTATAGTCTAAAATGAACCATACTTATAAGTAAGTGTTTATATCTATTTCAATTGTGAATTGATCATTTATTTATAAAAGAAAATAGTATGGTTAGACAGAAATATATGAGGGTGTTAGCCAGCAGTACTTCATGCACAAATTCATAATGGGGGGGTGGATAGTCTAAATGATCAGAATGGAAGCATTATTCGTTTGTTCAAACATATTCTACTTGTACTTTATTATATTGGCTGAAATTGTATTATTACCAAATAATATCAATTTACTGTCGTAGATCAATTTTTGACTATTGATAGCTATGCAGCTCAGTAAGATTTACGGTTCTGCAGAAATGATCATATTTAATATTAATATAATGTGGCTTAGTGATTATAATAATTACTACGAAGTGCATACTGAATCACTTAATGGAACCCTGGTAGCTTAATTTATAATGATTTATTTAAACTTGAGTGTTAATCACTTAGTTAAATTTTCAATTGGATCATGAATTATCATGACAGACTAGTCATGTTTGATTATAAATATATTAGTATAGGGATTGTGGAAATTATGAACCGATTGATGTTAGGCTACCATTGGAAACCTGGAATCACTGGATGGCCGTTTCGTCTCACTGTGGAACTCCTCAGCGGTGCGCATCCACGATCCCGCTCTCGGGATTCGAACCCAGAGCCATCAGTCTTGCGCGCGAACGCTTAACCTATTGGACCACTGAGCCGGCATCCAATGGTGTTAGTGTCGAACACCAACCAATCCATGAAACTGTGCGACCATCTTCCATTGTACTGAGGTAGATACCTGATTGAGATCATGAATTGATTGATGTTACTTATTATTTATGTTATGTGAATGTATGTCTATAACTGTTTATCTACAATATTCTTTGCCTATTTTCATACATGTGCTCCTATTGATTATGCACTACCAACTTCGAAGATATTTTAGTTTTGCTCACCGAGTGTATTCTTAACATTTACACTCTAATTAATTATTTATAATTCCCATACTATTCACTTTGTATAAAGAGTAAGCTACCTACTAATAATTAGCTTTTTACAGCTCCTTCTATCTACGTCTATTGGCTTTTCATATTTACTCATTAATTTTGTACTCTCATTCAAGTTTCTGATATACATATATGTCTAAAATTCAACTCATAATTGACCATTTATTTCTACGTTTTACTAACGTAATTAGTCAACGGAAGTGATACAAAGTTAAATAGTTTACATTATTTCACTATTGTAACAGGCGTAAGTAAGTAAGTAATTTCACTATTGTCAACAATTTGCACAGTTTAGTCATTTTTTAGATCCTATTTCGACTAACTAATGTAATTCATTTGTATTGATTATCTGAATCTTTCCATTGATGTTTAGGACTGCAATTGATTAGTCTCTTTTTGACATGTGTGTATCTCATGAGGACTGCTTCGATATTTTCAATACATCACAAGCGTTCTAGACAGAGATGGATGATGGCTAGCATCAAAATTCAAGATGCGCGTTTCATCCCATTTGAGCACATCCAGCTGACGAGTCTCAAATAGGATGAAACGAGCGTCCTGAATCCCACTGTTAACCACTATCCATCTAACCATCAAACTTTTCTGTTTATAAACTAATCTAATTGCTTCAAATTATATGAAAGTGATTAACTGAGACTGTCTCTTGTTTTATATTAGCTCACTTTATCCTAAGCATTCCATAATTCAAACAAAATTATTCAACTGATGCCGAATCATTTGTATTACTATCATTGTCATTATTACCGGGGCAATGTATTATTGAATAGTGTTTTCAAATGACCTCATTAGTTATATGAAATTCATTAACTTGAATCTTTTGAATTAAGAAATGAAAACATCCATGAACTATTGATTTTCGAAAAGAAAACATTGTTGACCTGTATTTCATTTTTGGACAAATCGTTAAGCCAGTTCGTTTGAGGCAGCATTTTCATCATTGTAATTAATGATAGCACAAATATATATATATATATATATATATATATATATATATATATATATATATATATATATATTGTACTGAGGTAGATACCTGTCTCTCTCTCTCTCTCTCTCTCTATATATATATATATATATATATATATATATATATATATATATATATATATATATATGTAAGATTTAAACTTACCTCGGTGAAAAACCCGTTGAAACCATTCAAATTATTTTGAGTTGGACTCATTGGTTTACCTGTTAATAGAGAAGAAAAGATAGGAATTCGGGATGAAATATGAACGGATTTACTTTTGTAGTCCTCTTCTTAATTTAAACTTTACTATAAATAGTAGGGTGTTATCTAAGTTTCATACAATTGTAGTGAACGCGAACACAATGAGGATAATCGAATTACAGAACTAGTTAGTAAAATCTAACAACCGTATATTAAATGTTCAATTTGCAAATTGTTCATCAATTGTCTCAAATGACTCAGAATTCCTTTGTTCTTGCATTTTCATACAAATTGCATTCTTTCTTTATTCTTTGTTGTTCGATCTTTTCGTCTCTCTGCTGCCAGACATTCTATTCATGACTCACGTCATATACTACTTATGTCTACATATGTAGCACACACCACACAATGATGGACTTTTGATTCAAGTATTTCCACAACTTCTTTTCAGAACAGGTTTGCAAACAAACTTACAATTCTCAAGGACTTTTAAGTTGTATACTTCGTAACCATCATTACAATGGTTCATTTATTTTAAATATAAAAAGTACATGCCCAAACACTCTTAGAATACAGTACTTTTATTCTTGGTAGTGCTTGTACAAAGGATAAATTAAGGTTGGAATATGTTCAGTGACGATTTACACTTCACATTCTTGGGAATGACTGTACTCTAAGCGACACCTTCTGTTGTCACTCACTTAGATTTATGAATTTATACGTATTTGTGTTAATAATCAGGATTAGGACTAGAAGGAATTTTCCTGTTAGATCTTCTGAACCCTTTCTAGAAGACCTATGTTTAAAAATTAGTAAAATCTTTACTTTTATAATCTTCAGGCATGTGATAAATGGTGAAGTATAAAAACCCAAAACCACTAAAAAGCAACCAATTTCATTTATACTTCATTTTCATCTCTTACGTAATTCTGTCAATATGTTTTAAGTTTTAATCATGTCGGGTAGTTATGAAATGATTTGTTATTTTCGCTAGGATTAAATAATTCTAATGTCTCTTTATTATTATTTCTAATAACTATAACTTAACCTATTCTACTCTGCATTATAGAATATTTCTAACATGTAAATACACGTCAGTCTTAATTGTGTTTAATCAAATATTATACGTCTTGTTCTTCTTATTAAGATTTTTGGTTTTATTTTGAACATCCATCTTAACTTTATTCATAAAATTATGACAAACCTTTGTTTTTTTTAAAAATTTGATTACATTAATACCAGAGTAGAAGATATTCGTAAGCTACTAGTATTTGACCAGAGATGTCTTAGAAAGCTTGGTCGTATCTGCTGGGATCATCAGGTAAGTAATAGTGAGGTTAGACGCAGAGTATTAGGGAATGATGGTAAATCAGTTGATGAGGTTGTGAATCTTGATCAACTGATATTGTTGAGTCACGTGTTGTGTATGCCTGAATACCGATTACCACGACACACAATGCTAACGGTGTTGAGAGTGGTTGGAAGAAAGTGAGGAGAAGCCAAACCAAAACGTGGCATCAGTGCTTGAAGTCACATGCTTCTAGTCTGAGCCATGTTGGTAGATTCAGACTACTTAGTTGGGGTCCGTGTGACTATTGTAACGAATGGTTGGAGACTCTTGGTGACATGGCTGAGAATCGATCACAATGTCGTAGCTATCTATCTTTCCTTAAACTGTGAGACTAAAGTTGCTTTATATCTTTGTTTCTACAAATTAATTCTTTCTTCTTGTACTATATACTATGCAATCTTTCTTTTATATATTACCACCATTGAATTAACCACTCCTATAAATCCGGTGTTCATCTTGCTGTGCTAATGAGATATAGCAACTTGGACCAATGCACATATGTGCCTGGTCCTACGTTGTAGCTGACTGACTTAAGACTGAATATCAGGAAGGAGTTTTGTAGATAATATAGTAATTTAATGGTTGAGATCATGAGACAAATGAAGCTAGACCACCATAAAAAACCTGGAAGCACTGGACGGCTATTTCGTCATATTGTATGTCATTAATTTGTGGCTATCTGTAACTGATGAAAAGCCTTGAAAAAAAAACAGACTAATCTCATTTTAGTCTTCAAACTTGATTTGTTCCATTTTTTCAAGGGATCAAGTTGTGATCCATCAGTTTTCCACAAAACAAAAAACCAACAACAACTACATTTGGTATTTTATTGTAATTATTATGGGACATAAAGAACACTATACATAGATCACTTTGAATATATCTTGTTTATACAAAGAAACAATTCCAACGAATTCATTATTGTGGGAATGAAAATAATGATCTGTATACAAATTGCAAAAATTGTTTGCTGTCATTTATGATATTTTGTAAACATATTGGTAATTATCTATTTGAATATACTGGATTTTGTTTAAATCTAACCTATGCTTCCCATAGATCACATTTCAAGTAATTAAATATGGATGAGAGGGGTAGGGGAGGAGGAGGAGGAGGAGGAGGAGGAGGGGAAAAATTACATTTCTACGAATACAAATTGATCCTTGTCAGTTACATTAGTTATTTGATAATGATTAAATATAATATGCATGATTTTCATTAATCAATAATGAAAATAATGCTTTTAATTAGATCTTTCCCATTATTTGGTCAGATTTTTAAGTTTTATCATGTTAGAAACGTTTCTAATAAAGCACCATAACAACTACCAAACATTGTAATAATAATAATAATATTAGTTCTAAAAATGGATTTTACATTTTAAACTTTTCTTGTCTTTGTTAAAGTTACCTAAACTAAATGATAAGTTAACATAACTGTAGGGCCTACTACAATGTCATGCCTACACATGTTATTCTGGCTTTTAGACTGGCTAGTTAATTTATTCTTCTTGAGCTACAATCCACATATTTTGGCCTTATCGATCATTCGCTTATTACTTTGAATGTTTTTATGTGAACGTATATGTGTGTATCAATTACACCATTCATCACATCTCTTTAGCTTAATTTCTACCTGACTACAATAATAAGTCATGCTTTGTCAAATGGGCTAGGTAAACTTACCTTCTCCGCTTTGCTTTCCCGATCTTCATTTTAATATCTGTCTAAGTAAACAAGTGTATGAAATAAGCTCAACTAACCTAATCCATATTTAGCATTTTATTGACACCGTCTAGGTGTAATAGATGAGATTAAGAGGAAGATTTATGTTCATAACTTATTCATTTCGGTCGCCCGATTGGGAATGACATCTCGAGCCACTAAATAACCAACTGAAATTAAAAGCGGATATAACTATTGCTGCTTTAATTGATTTTTACATAAAATTTGATTGCTGATATATTGATTTGATCACTGATAGTGTGTTGTTTACATTGAGTAGTAGGGACTAGAAAATTGAACTAGGTTTGTTACTGATATGTGGGCGAGAACGATCATGATTGGTTGTCTGCTTAGTCAGACATGTAGACAGTCTGACAGGTGTCAGATAAGTTATATATTTCCTTATCTTTATTATTGGGACTGGCACTTATTATTGATTGTTCATTATTGTGGATTGTGTCGGTTTTTGGTGTGGAAATATATTCACGTTGTGGTCAGGCTAAGTACGTGTTCTTGATCTGGGTTGAAGTCCTGTGGAATAGACACTGGGAGGGATCTAGTGTAGATAATCGTTTAAGCGTTATAACATTAGACGAAGTAATACTGAGCGTTATAACAGTTACAATTATTAGTCAAAATAGTATTCGAGTTATTCTATTAAGATTTTAAATTTTAACTGTCTACAATTTTCTCGTTAAGCTGATGCTAAGCTTAGAATGAGTAAAAGTGAGCTATACATTAACCATAATTTCATTTATGAGTGTTGATTTACTAAACGAAAAAGTGTAAATGAGGGGAACACATCCAACTCGGAAATATAATATTGGTCGATAAACAATTTGTTACTATTTCTCAGGGTCAAAAGATATACAATACAAGTATAGTATATAAGTTAGTAATGAAACCGGTTTTGACATTCACACATTGTTCATTTGAAGAGACATAAAAACAACATCAACTGAAAAAGGAGTTAATTATTATAATTATGTTATCAGGAGGTTAGTTTTTGAGTTTATTTAAATCTCTTTAAATAGCATATAACATTTTGTTATCGTACCCATATTATCTGCCATAAGGTTCATATCATCAATGTAACATTATTATTAGAATGGGGTTTCATACAATCTCCACAAACCCTCATTATGATAAGAATCATCACGTGCTCACTAGTGACTTGTTTCAAGATGGATTTCCTGGAGGTCTAATGGGAATCTGTTAACAGTGGAGTACAATCCGTGTAGGGTTTAAGACAGTTATCCTCCTCAGAGAGTGGATGAAGCGTTGAACAAGATCATGGATCAATTGAAGTTGTACATTAACATCGTTGGATGCCAACTGGTTCAGTGGTCTAGAGGTTAAACGTTCGCGCATCAGACTGAAGGTACCGGGTTTGTGTCCCATGTGCGGGATCGTGGATGTGTACTGCTGAGGAGTCCCCTACTAGGATGAAATGGCCGTCCAGTGCTTCCAGGTTTCCCATGGTGATCTAGCTTAGATTGAATCATGAATTCAACTATTAAGATATATTATTAAGTAGTAGATATAATTTCAAATGTTCTGTTAAATGGGTAAACGTACAGTTGTTGTTTGAAAGTGAGAAATATGGAAAACACTATTCACTCGTTTCATTTTAGTGTCAAACATTAAACTTATTTCACCTATCTTACACTTAAGTTTGTTTACATTTAATTTTGTCAAGCCATCCAATTAACTTATTTAACAGACAATAACCATCCTATACCTTGTTATTATTATCATGTTCAGTATGAACATGTAGGTTTGATCGCACGTGACAGCCTACGCACATATCCCTTTTTCCTAGTTTAAATGTTAGTTGCTTAAATAGCTTGATGAATCATTCGCTTTCTTATATAAATGTGCTTGAATCTTATTAATTGATTCAAATCTTCATTTGATTCTTTATTCGACTTTTAATTCACCACTGTATTCGGTTGCTAACATTAGCCTTTTAAATTCACTTACATTTTACAGGCTAATTGAATTGTTTCTTTGATTTCAGTTTTCTTTTCCTTTTTTTCTCTTCGTTCAATTCATCATAAAGGTTTTTGATATGCTCTTTTTTTCTCACATAATTAAGACAAATATTTTGTGGTTTCTCTTCTTACCTGATACTTTGTGTTAGCAACATGAAATTGAAGTAGTTATAGTGTCGGTTATTATGTTAAACCTATATACCTTATTGTAGCTTTCGGACAGGCCAATCTATCCATTTTACTTGAGTCACATTTTGACCTTGTTAATTATCAATCTTGACTGTTTTTATATGAGCGCATACGTGTGCGTACATTTCTTATCCCACTACTTATCACATGTCTGTAACTTGTTTTTGTGTGACTATAAATATTGATTAACGGTTGACTAAATGGAGTTACCTTACCCGCCATCTTCACTGCGGGTCGTATCGCTTTGCTCTATTCCATTAGCTTCTCCGATATTTTGTCTGGATTAAAGATTGTATGAAATATACGTATTTGAAATTCAATCTCGTATTTGACTAACGCGATTTAAGTCGATAATTGTATACGAGGATAGGCGACATATATATTTCAACAGCAATGATTAATACGATCTACTTGGAGTCAGATCCCGGGCAACTAAATAGTTTTTGTTAAGATAATTTTATTGTTTCTTTTGCACACTTTAAGTGCACCGTGTAATCACTATGATCATTTCTAATATTTGATCACTTAATAAATTCATACATTTAAACTAGAATATTTCAAAATTTATTTTGAAGGTAGTTTACATTATGAATTCATATTAGTTAGATCAACATTGAAAATTACGAAGTATTTCAGACTGTCAGAAGCCGTGACTACTGAAGTCCAACTGTATCAAATCTGAGATAGTTACTTACTACAGACAATCGAAAATCGATTTACACGATACTAAGAATCGAGACATATGCACCGTTAAATGCCGGCTTAGTAGTCTAAAGGTTAAGTGTTTGTGCGCTAGACTGATGATCCTAGGTTCATGTCCCGTTTGAGTTGTGAATGAGCATTTTTTTGGAGTTTCATACTAAGACGAAACAGCTGCTCAATGCTTTATAGTTTTCTATTGTGGTTCAGTTGTTGTCATACTATGGTAATTGGATAAACTCCATAAACCCCTGTATTCTAATTATTTTAGATAATTAAGAAATGTATGTTACCCTGATTTTAGTTTCTAATGAAGCATAATATCAAGTAATAATGTATTACTCAATAGTTTTCTATAACGTATATCATGACTTATTTGCACCTTGTTAGTTCCATAAATACACAAAGTGAGGTACTAGTGTTGATAATTACGAAAACAAATAAACAAACGAAATCTATGAAGCACTGAAAACCGTTCATGAAGATGACGCATTGATGAAAAGAACTCCTTTTAGAATACATCAAGCGTTTCATTGAAGGCCATGAAAAAATTCAAAATTATGTAATTTCAAGATAACTGTTAAACTTCAGTGCTCATCAAAAAATAGATGACGTGAGTCATCCTATGATTATCATTTGCTAATTTATTTTTGGGTAACTGCTATGGAAATGAGTTTGAAAAAACACCGTTTGTTTATATTGTTTCACCAATACATCTTATTTTGAAAACGACGATGCAGCTGATAGGCCTCACCTCAAGGAGGCTATCCGTGTTGTTCATAACAATGCAAACGATTGTAAGTGTATTACTGCAAGTTGGGATTATTTTAAAGAGAAGTATTCTGTATAGTATGGTCTTATGGCCACTGTTTGTGTGTTTATTGGGCAAACTATCATTAAAAAGCAACATTTTTGAAAAGCTTACTAGTGTTAGATAAATAAGTTAGTATCACTCACCTATTGCCATTATTGAATTATGTACTTAGCAAGTACCTAACATAAGAATTAGTCCTGTGTGTTATTGGAGAGTAGAAGTAATGTTTGTTGTTTTGACTTAATTGGATATAAGTGAAAAATGGTACAAAGAATTAGTTGTAACTGAAAAAAATAATGCCTCACATGTTCATGGTGAGTAAAATGATTGTCTTATACATGAATTAGCTTTATATTATTGTTTTCAACTAACATAAAACTTTGATCTATAGCTTCCTGAAAACTATATTCAACCACATATATTGATCTAACATGACAGTGGTTTCCACTGAGTGGTCAATCAACTAGACTATAATGTGTTTTGAGTCTAGATCTGACAAATATATCCATTATTTATTGAACTATTATGATCTTAGGAGATCAATATTTCAAGTTATATATATGGAACTGGATTTTTTGTGCAACCAACACTCACAAAGTTGTTATATGTTAGTTAAGAAAAATTCAATAAATTAATTGAGCTTACCCACAGCAAAACCTTCATTTGCTTTTGAATCCGGACCATCACATGCTAAACTTTGTTCTAATGGAATATTTCTTATTAATAGACGTCTATAGCGTACAAGTAGTAGGAGAACAATTGTTGTAAGCAATAGTAAAACAAATACAGTTGATAAAATAACAACCATTGTTTTATCAGATATTCTTGCATGTCCTGCTGATGTCCATGTTCCAACTTTAACATCTGATTCAGAATCATGATCATTTGATGGGAATAAATATTGTTGTGTTTCTATTCTTCCAGTCTGTCGGTATTCTTTAGTATTAATTCGATTTGAGTATAATATTCCATTTGACATATCTACATTTGTTCCTACTTGACGAGCTACACGAATAACTAGAGTTGTGTTTAAACTATCAGGTTTTCCCAAATCATAGGCTAATATACGTAGCATATAAGCTCTAGGACCATCAACATTTAACGGTGGTAAGTTCTCTCGAAGATAGCAAATGCCTGCAGTTCGATCTACAGCAAATGGATAGTCAACATTTGAAGATTTACTTTCTTGGTTCATTTGTGAATTCGTATCTGTAGTATTTCTATGATTTACTTGACTATTTCTTTGAACAGATTCTGCAAAATTCCATGAACCTAGGTCATCTTCTACCTGAAGTAATTTGTATTCAATTGTACCATTTTCACCTAAATCTGGATCAGTCGCACGTATTGTAAATATCGTATTTCCAGCAATTAGCTGATCTGGGCTTAGCATAAACTCTACATGATTCAATGGACTGAGTATTCTAGGTGCATTATCATTGTGGTCTAACACAGTTATTAGAACTGTTGCTGTTGCTGTGAACTGAATAACTTCATTTGTTGTTTGTCTTTGATATCCAGCTATTTTAGTCGGTATGGATCTAGGATTATCCAACGCTAGAACCACGAATTCATAGTGTGCTCGTCTTTCACGATCTAACCTTCCCTTTAAGTGAATAATCCCACTTCTTGGATCAATTTGAAAATGAGTGGTAATCTCAAGTGCTTCATCGTAAAGATTCTGATTATTAGAGGATTTTGTAACTTGTTCTGCAAAATTTCCATCATTTATTGGTTCTTTAATTCGATTATTAATTCCAACTGCTAGACGATAGGAAATACGTGCAGCTTCCTCTTGATCAGCATCCAAAGCCCAAACTTGTCCAACTTTAACAAGATCTAATCCTTCTTCAACTTCAAAATGATAGTTAGTTTCTTGAAAAACAGGAGGAGAATCATTTAGATCATCAATAATTATACGAACATTAGCAGTTCCTGTTAATCTCAATGACTCATCACATTGTTGATCATTAGTTCCATTTGATGATATACAATCTATTGCATATACCTGAAATACTAATTCATTTATAGTTTCACGATCAAATGGTTGAATAGCATAAAGCATTCCACTATATTTATCTATTTGTATTGAACCAGTTGGATTAGAGATTAATTTATAATTAACACTTCCATGAATTCCTTCATCTTTATCATTTGCATGTACTATACCAATTGGATATCGTTCCATTTCAGATAGATTAATACTATGTTCTAATTTTATTTTAGGATAATTTTCTGGTAAATGAAATGTATATTCATTATGATCAAATATAGGTGAATTATCATTTGTATCTTCTATTTCAAGAATTATATCTGCTTGTGATGTTAATGAACCACCAGGTAATTCATTATGTTGATTATCAATACAAATAATTGAAAATTTTATAAATGATGATTGTATATTATTATTATTATTATTATTATTATATTCTCTATCTAATGATGATATTGACATTAATTTATACATTTTTGTTAATGGTTTATTTTGATTATTCCATTCAATAAAATTTGATTTTAAATCAATATTGTTTCTAGGCCAATATAATAATGATAAATCATTTAATCGATCTATATGATTATTGATTTCTTCTAATAAAAATCGACTATCATTTGTTTTACAAATAATATCTGATTGGGTATAAATTGAATCTTTATCAATAACAGTTATTTGTGCTATCATTGATCTTTCTAAATTTTCTATTATTTTACCCCATATTTGTCGTCTATCTTTATTATATAAATTTAATTGATTAATTGATTGTGTTGGTTTAAGATATGATATAAAAATTTCTGGTGGATGATCATTAACATCAATAATATGAATAATTACAGGTACTTTAGTTACTAATGGAGTTAAACCATTATCATATGCTTCTATAAAAAAATGTAGTTGATCATTGTTATTATTATTATTATTAGATGATATATCATTATTATTATTATTATTATTGAATTGATGATTTAATGGAATATTAGATCCTAATTTTGATCCGATCATCATTTGATTATGTCGTGCTATTTTAATAGCTTTAGATGTAGCTTGTTGAATTTTATCTTTTGATTGACGTTTAATAATAAGTCGACCATAAACAGTACTATTATAAAAATTTTCTTGTATATTTATTATATCATTTGATTTATCATATGGATATTCTATAGAAAATAATTCTGCAGCAATTAATTGACTATCTGTTAAACTATGTCTATCTCTTTGACCATTAATATCATTTAAATTTGAATTTTGATCAATTTGACCTGGTATACGAAATTTGATTAGACCATTCTCTTTTGTATTATCTTTATCTCTAGCAGAAAATTCAAAAATAATATGACCACCAGGATCATTTTCTGATATTTTTCCTATATAAAATTCTTGATTAAATTCTGGTGAATGATCATTAATATCTTCAATAATTAAATGTATAGGAAGTTTACCTATTCTTGATGGTGATCCACCATCATATGCAACTAAAATAAAATGATAATCACTTTTTTGTTCTTTATCTAATTCACCATTATTTATAATATCTGTTATTCCACCATTATTTCTAATTGGTACTAACCATAATCGATTAGATTTATGATCTTGAAATAATCCAACTTGTTGAAATTCTTTATGAATTTGATAATTTATATCATTATTTATTAATGGACCTATTTCAAGTCGAAAATAATATGCATCTTCACCTTCTAATCGATAACCTTTAATACTATTTACTCCTTGATCTGGATCTATAGCTGTTGGTAATAAAATTCTTATTGGTTTATAATCAGTTCTATGTTTAATATTTAATATATCATCTTTTTTATCAATAAATGTTGGTGTTTCTGGTACACTAATTATAAATTCATTTGTTTTACTATCTAAATAAGTTTGAATCTCTTTAAAACTTGGTGTATGATCATTTATATCTTCTAAAATAATTGTAATCAAATCAAATGAAGGATTTGCTGATGAACCATGTATAATTGATAATTTAATTATACAATCATTATTATCAATATTATGATTATTATTATGATTATTATTAATATTATTATGATTATTATTATTATTCATTTGTAAATTATAATTTGATCCTGGATTTAAATTATATTCTGGAAATTCAATTCCACCATTTGTAATAGATACAGCAGTTTCTGGTAATTTTTGATTATTTGGACATAATATATCACGATCTGGTGATATTTTTACATATAAACTATATTTTTTATTATCAATAGCAAACCAATTAGCACCTTGCATAACTGAATTACCAATAGCTAATAAATAATCAATATTTTTATCTTTTTTATTATATTCATATTGTTCTATTGGTGAATAATTTTTTCCATATAAAAAATGAATTAAATTTGGTATAATTACAGTACCAATTGGTATATTCTCTTTAATACGTATAATCCGTGTAGTTTGAGCATGAATATGATAGATGAATTGATTTAAATAAATTGTAAATAGAATAGTTAAGATAAATGATTTATAAATAGATTGATAAAAATCAATCCAAATTATTCGTTGCATTATAAATTTGGTAAGTGAATTATTTGTAATAATCTCTCTTTCTCTCCTTACTCTCTCTCTCGCTCTCTCTCTCCCTCTCCCTCTTTTGGTGTGTGTGTGTGTGTGTGTGTGGTATTGGGATTAATTAATGGATAAACATTTTTTTATGACTGAAATAAAATATTAGAAAAAATTAAGTTAAGTTATTAAAATTAATTTTCACTAATATTGAATTACATAATAATGATAAGTAAATTGTTATAATACAATAAGGAATAGGAATATCAGAGGGGGGGGGAGGGAAACATTATAATCTATTTTAGAAATTACATAATCCGTCAATAAACACATTCGGTTTGTCTGTTTAAATCATCTTGTTCGATAAATTGAGATCAAGTAGAAAGATAAATATTTTTTATGAAAGATTGTTTTATATTTACTGTATATCCTATCTGAATTAAATGGGTTAAAATGGAGCTGTTAATCATTTTGACTAAACTTTTGCTTAACCATACTGAAAGGTGCTCATGAGTTTGAATGTACAAATTCCTAGAACATTTGCCAATATAACTTACTTCACAGGTGTAGTTGAATTGATAGATACAGATAAATATTTCAAAAACACAAAATAGGTCTTGTATTCTTTTCAACTACAGTAATTCATGATCAAGTTTTATATATATATAGATTTTCACTAATAATACTTGTATTAATTCTCCATATGGATGTAGTTTATCATGTAACTTTGTATACTCGAATATAGTGTAGCGGTAAATAAATTCCCAAAATAAATAGCTCTGTAAGTTTTCGACACTGGATGCTGACCACATTAGTTTTAATGGACTACTCATCTAGCTGAAGGCGCTCGGTCAAGCATCCGCACCAGATCACGTTTGGGAACGCCGTGCTCAACATCTACTACAATCGCTAGCCAGATTAGATCAGACGATCCTCGATATATATTGATAGCCTATCAAATATATCTTCGAACCTCCTCGCTTCTGTCTTTTGATTTCACTTGGTGGGTACGCTTTATATTAGAAGATGTTACTGGTTAAAGCGTTGTCAAACTCCGAATACCTGTAGCATCTTCAATAGGATGGAATTTTTAAATGCACTATTATTTCTCTCACCTTATCTGACCCATATTTATTCTGATAGCGAATCTTATAATTTCGCTTAGTGTATAAGCCAGTTCATGTCAACATTACATATCTAATAGATGTTACCTTCAAATTGAAATTTTATGAAGTCGAGAATTTAGTTCATAGTGAAAACATTGAGATTTTAATAATACATTAATTATCATTCATATACTTTAATTCGTTCCTATTCACGATAAAATTTTCTCAATTTGATTTAAAAGTCTGGAATAACTTGTGATATATAAGTCACCAAGTATGAAACCAAAACTAAGTAACTATCCAGTACTCCTCAGTAATAACAGACAACTCATCAGTTAGTATATGTTGGTAAAAAAGATAGGCTATTTATTATAAATTTATTGAATACACAAATCTGACTTGGTAAATCTCATATTCACAACCAAACACACAAACTTTATTAGCATAGATGGATAGTGACTAGCAGCGGAATCGAGGATGGTCGTTTCTTCCTATTTGGGACATATTAGTGCGTTATCCACTTAGCTACTCAGTACTGATAGCCACTACTAGTCACTATCCATCTTTGCTTATAATACTTGTAAATTAAGGTAATATCGAGGGAATAGGCATAGTATGCATATATGCTAATAAAAGACTGATCAATTATAGTCAAAAACATCAGTGGGAAGATTCGAATAAAACATTATCAAATGAATTTAAACTCACAAACTGATTTTCAATAAACACAATAAAATAAGTATTCTTTAATATAATACTTATCTAACAATTCAGTTTATTTTTAATAGTTGAGATCATGAGTCAATTCAAGCTAGACCACCATGGAAAACCTTAAAGCACTGAGAAGTAGTGACCAGCGAAATTCAGTCATGTCTGTTGTGAGATGACAATGGTGGATATGTCCCTCAATTTCGTGGAGTAGTTGAAGTTAGACGCTGACTCAGTGGTCTAATGATTAAGCGTTCGCGCGCGAAACTGATAGGACATGGGTTAAAATCTCGCGAGGCAGGATCGTGGATGCTCACTAATGAGAAGTCTCACAATAAGACAAATCAACTTTCCAATGCTTTCGGGTTTTCCATAATGGTCTAGCTTTAATTCACTCATGATCTCAACCATTGAAATTACTATCGTATCCACAAAACACATTCTCATATTAATAATAAATACATAAATAAATTATTTATATATACTTTCATAGTTTACTATCAAGTTACTACCGCTGAATTAATTCGATGAATATAATCTATAATTAGCATTACTATGAATAGTTCTTTTCTATTATATTTGAATTATATATGAAGCTAATTATTTATTCTGTAAAAGGAGAAGATACATACAATTGTGAAATGTTTTCTTCATTGATTTTCATATACATTTATGACAATGGTATTTGGTGTTTATACACACATGCTGAATGATTTTTCTATGTTTAACCATGTTTAACTTATCGAGTTAGAATACGCAGATGATAAAGTCCTGTTTGTTGAAGACGTTGATAAAACTCGGAGGCTTTTTCTGGTAGGACTGAGCATAAATGCGAAAAATGTTTGGAATGCACTTCTCCCTCCTGTAAATGATTTTCAGTATAGTGTTGCAGAGATTATTGTGTTTTTGATTGAGATCATGAATCGATTGATGTTAGACCATCATAAAAATACCTGGAAGCACTGGATGGCCATTTTGTCCTAGTATGAGACACCTCGTCGGATTACAATCTAGAGCCTTATGAATGCCTAACTTCTATACCATTATATATACGCACTACTAAGGAGTTCTCTAGCAGAACGATTTGGTCGTTCAGTGATTTCAGGTTTTTCATGATGGTCTAACTTCAATTAATTTATGATCTCAACCATTAAAATTACTATAATATCCACAATAACCCTTCCTGAAATTAGGTTTATTCCAACCTATTAAACCGTATTATAATATATATATATATATATATATATATATATATATATATATATATATTTGATATTTATCTGAAGTATGAATTGTGATTTAGGTTGTCAACCCTTTGACTGAATTTTTTTTCTGTTTTAACATACAGACTATTCACTATTTTTTTTTAAAAAGTATCATTTCAAATGTCATACATTTAAAAAAAATAGACAAATAAATAAATAAATAAAAATTAAATCTTTTCACTATAATAATATTTTATCAATAATATTCATAATAGTAACTGGGTGATATTCCATCATTTTATTTACTTTACTTTTAATGATCATCATTTAGGTTATGGTCATTTCTTCAATTTATAATGGATATTTATTTGTATAAATTTTCAATATATTCAGTGTCATTATGATTGTATTGTCACGAAAAACGACACTATTTTTTAAAATTTTTGTTTTTTTAATTTTTTTTGTTTTTTAAAATTTTTTTGTTTTTTTATTTTTTTTTGTTTTTTTTTAGTTTATATTTTGTAGTGATTGTAAATTACAATCCGTTTTTGTATTTTTATTTTTAGTTCTTTAACATTCTATTGAATAAATTTCTATTTCAGTAGTATATAACTACTTATATATATATATATATATATATATATATATATATATATAACCATATACGAAAAATTAAGCTACTGTCCATTCAATACAAAAATGTTGACATTTTTAAATATTTGACATTTTAAAACAACAACAAAAAATATGACATTCAGTTGTTCTTTTTTTCACCTTTCTTCTTTTTTTTTCTTCCTAATTTGACATTTAAGTATAAACAATGAATATTGAAAGGGTGTACAATGGAGAAAACTGTTGTTAAATTTTTGTTGTTGTTGTTGTGAAAGACATCAGTTTAAGTACATTTATGTTGTCTAGGATATGTGTAATGTCAGAAAAAATTAGTTATATACTTTGAATGTATTACAGAACGATCGAGTTCATTATAGTAATCGGTGAGACTGTAATTTATGGACGACATTTAAGCAAGGCTAGACTGACTTTGAAAGTGTTCACCTGATAACTAGGATTAAATGAAGGTTATAAATTAGTATGAGGAATTTGAATGATGGTTTACAGTTGATGGTTAATTTTAGGAATTAGATTTAAGGTTTTTATCATGAATTGATATCAATTATAATGCCAAAACTCTATTTAGTGAAATGGTTGAGTGAATTTCGAGCCAAAATTCTAAACCTGTTATCTAATATCTGATTGGTTCGTCCATAAATTATTGTCTCACCTAATTCTTCGTTTAATAGTATTGTCTTAATTATTCTTTGGTCGTTACAACTGAAGAAAAGGACTTTATCAACATCAGTTAGATTATAAATAATGGCTATAAACTTTCAATGGTACTTCAAAAAAAGGGAATGAAGTATGAAGTAGGAATGTTGAGACATATAGATGTAGAATATCGTCTTATTATGATTTAGTTCTATATTTTAGTTTCATATGAGCCATTGCTCATTTCATTACGTAAAAATGTCTATACCGCCTAAATTTAGAAGTGACTATCTATAAACTCGTGTGTTTCAAAAATATGACTGTATGTTACATAGATGAGGGGGAAATTACAAATGTATGAAGAATATTCAATTAAATTTTACTAATTAATATCTCATATTTGTAATAAACATCAACCGACTGCATTTGTTATTCTCTCTAATATAAACCACAGTAAACTAATATGTATTCAATTGACTTGGTGTTGTTTGCTTATATCTTCCTATTGTTGTTTAAGACTGTAACCTATCAGTCTCTTGTTAGCATATATATATATATATATATATATATATATATATATATATATATATAACACTATTTCCGTTCAAACGATTTAAATTTTGATTGTACAGTTAAGTTTAGCATAATGATTATAAGAGGAAATGACTCTTTACAAACTGAATCATTAATTATAACTGTAATATGTTGACAAATATATTCAGATCATACATCTAAAGAGAAAGTACAGAATAGGAAATTAGATATGAATCTATAAAACTATTTCCGATGCGAATATTAAGATTTATTTTATATTTTTATAAATTCACTTAGTATTGTTTACTTAAATCTTTCCATTAATGTTTAGGACTGCAATTATTCAGTCTCTTATCAGCATATATCCATCCTGTGTGGATTGACTCGATATTGCCTTAAGTCACAAGCTTTATAGACAATGATGAAGAGTGGGTAGCAGTGGAATCCAGGACGCATGTTTCGTCTTAGTTGGGACACGTTAGCTGAATGTATATGCATCCTAGATTCGATGTTCAAATAAGATGTAGCAAATGAGACGAAACGCGCATTCTGGATTCCACCGCTAACAGCTTTCCATCTTTCCTTATAAACTACTATGCATCGTGATGAAAATCTATTTAGTTAATTATCCTTTAAATAATCGGACTTATCTCAGTATTTCAAGCTGCTTTAGTTAATTATTATTTATCAATTTAGGGGATTTATGGAGATTGCAAAATTTTCAAAGTTTAATTTACGAGTCAATTTAAGCTAGACCAACACTGAAAACCTAAAAGTACTAAACAACCATTTCATCCTAGTATAGAATTCGTCAAAAGTGCACATTCATGATCCCGTACTCGGAACATGACCAAAAGAGCTTCACTTTCCCGCGAAAACACTTTATCTCTAGACCATTGAGATTAAATGAATTTATATCACAAGTGTTTGTTGCTAAACGTATTCATATTTACACAAATACAAACACATAAGTACTTTCATATGATCTATGCATATTATCATGTAAATCCAATGAATGTCTAATATTTATTGATTTCATTTTAATTGTTACTTTACATTGAATTTACGTCAATTCAAAATGGTTTACCTTATTTGTACAATGATGAAAATGTTCAATTCTCTATAACATTTGTTCAAAATCAATTTCTTTTAATTTTAATTCAGATTTTTTTTTAAAAACAAAAATGTTAAATTAAATTAATTTTCATATGTCATTGAACTAGCCTTCTGTTATTTTTACACTTCATTTATAATTCAAGTAATTCTATGTACAAATTGAAGATCAATTTACGTGCTTTATTAAATAATGAATGATTCTAGTTGAATTCATAAGTCAATTAAACCTAGACTATCATGAAAAACCCCGGAGAACTGGACAATTAAATCATCCTGTTATGGGACACCTTAGTAGTGTTTATTCACGACCCCACTCGCGGTATTCGAACTCAGAACCTATCAGTCTCGTGCGTAAGCGCTTAACCATTTGACCACTGAGCCGGCATTCAGCGGTGTTAATGTCTAACTTCAACCAATCCACGATATTGCGCCACCATAATCATTGTCTTCAGTGAGTTGATATCTCACAGCAGACCTGATTGAACTCTACTGATCACAGCTTCTCACTAGAACTTCAGGAATGTTTCTTGACGTCAGTCAATAGTGAACAGATGACTCCTCATTTATTTGATTCGGTTTATTAAAAATTAATTATTTTAATGTTGAATTGGATTTATTTAATCACAAACGTTATGATTTGTGATAGCTTGTAAAAAGTGAAATTGACATAATTTGATAATGAATGAAAATGTAACATTTGCTGATTTTATGTTTGAATAAAAATATCACAACAAGTTGATCTGTAGACAATGTCAGCAAAAGTTGAACATACTGAATGTCGGCCATGTATATTGTAGGATACAGTATAAAAACTTAATACTTTCCATGTGACTTTAATTCTGTTCATTTACATATGAATAAAAACGCTCGTGTGACCTTCAGAAGATATTTTACGGTGATTTTGGTCAGAAAAAAAAACTAGACAACCGAATAATATTGTGTAAAAACATACATTTTATGCTTATCAGAAAACATGGCATTTTCCATATCGAAATTACGATTTACTAACTGAAGTACAGTGAAAACTTGAATTTAATTAATATAGAGTTACGGTAACCTTATCACAGTAGTTACCAGGAAACCTTGAAAAACAATGTTTCTTTCTATTTAAGATTTTTATTTCATAGAAACATAACCCTAATGCATACAAACATCAGACTGTCACTTGTTTAGCTGCTTAGTAATTATGTTAACCATTTAGTGCAAAAATAAAACAAGCATTTCTGATTTTGCTAATGAAACCTGAATTAATCAATCTCTCTATTCATTTAGGCAGTATCACGACATGTTTTCAAAGAGCCTATATATTAATGGAGGATGACCAATTCAGATTTAAATCTCAATAATGAGATTACTTCAATTCGTAATTAGAAAAATGTTCATATTATTTATGAAGCAAAGTGAAATTAACAAAGGCAACATAATACCGAGTTGAAAAAAAAACATAATTGTGTATTTAAACTAATTAAAGTATGCTAATAACTACATACTTTAAGGTATCTACTTTAAAAGTGACGACTGTATTTCACTTATCATCAAAATGATCTGTTTTTAAACTTATACTTTTAAAACATAGAGTCAGTAGAGAAAATTTGTAACTCAAGTGGATGGAGAAAACGTCTATCTAAAATTTATGCTGATGATGTCGTTCAGAGGAATGATGAAAGCTTCATAGCCAAACCATCTAGCTCAGAGAACAAAACTTCATCAAAAACATCAAGTCTTTGGGAGATTCTCTTAGTGATTAATCCACAAAAATAGGCAGGTGTTTGTTGACTATTTTGACAGTAGTGGAAACAATTTTAATGGTTGATATTATTCTGAACAGTTTCAATAGAGAATTCATTGTAATCTACCAAAGTACTGACCATCTTATATATTTATCAACATAATTTTGTTATGACAATATTTCTACCGTAATACAACCATAGAATATAACACTAATGATGCGTTTTACTTCTAACTATTAAGAATTTCATTTTGTTGCAACAGTTGAGATCACGAGTCAATTGAAGCTAGACCACCATGGAAAACCTCAAAGCATTAGATGACTTTTTCGTTCTATTATGGGATTCCTCAGCGATGCGCATTCACCATCCCGCCACGCGGGGGATTTTTGTTTGATAAGACATGATTTTACAATATTAATTATAAAATATTTAACTTCAAATGATATTCAATAGAATGATAAATCTGTATATAAACCAGATCATTTCATATTAATTGTATAACATTTAGCCAAATTCAATTTTTCATGTCCTATTGAGGCTTATGTGATACTAATGTCAACAGATATAAGTAGTATATATCACCAATCGAAAGTAAAATGCCTGGTGGCAAAATGTTAAGAAGATCGAAGAAAAAAGAACGAGAACAGAGAATAATTGGTGTGGAAACGAAAGAACAATAAAGCCTGAGACAATTGATTGACATTTTTGCAAATGAAATATATATTATATTATTCACAGATTTTACTAATATTCAAATACATTCGATTGTTCCCATTTGTGTTCTCGTTCACTATACTATGAACAATATGTGTTTGTATAAAGTAGAACGGTATAATTTGGCAACCATCCTATTTTGTGGTTTCTCAGCTGTATGTATTCACGATCCCACCTAGTGAGGGATTTTTGTTTAAAACTAAAGTCTATCCTTGTCATAGTATGATTTTACAATATTAATTAAAAAAATATTTCTCGGTATTGATCAAGTGTTATATTTGTTTATTTGTAACGATTTTCTTTAATCAGTTCTGGTATGAAATCGGTTTTGTTTCTTATTCTCTAAATAGCATTTAGAAGAAAGATATACCTATCATCACTATGGTTCTTCATGTACTTAGGTTTAATCTTCAGGAAAAATGGATGAAAAGCAGAAAAAATTAATTTGATATCCGAAAAAGTTGAAAAATAGGTACCACTGAGGTTTAGGCAGATTGTTGACAACAATACAGCTAAAGTGAAAAAAAGTAAGAAGAAACCATGTTCTATTCACATTCCTTGCAAGTGATTGATCACTGAATAATTGTCAAAGTCATGTAAGTTTAGTCTTTTTAATTCTGATATGAATCTGTTTATCAAGTTACAATATGGCTATTAGTTTAAGTAATTTGACATCACTTTCATTTTCATGACATGTTAAATGATTGGAGGTAGTTGACAGGAAATTAAAAAAATCTACGTATCGTGCTAGCAAACAATCATCAACAAGGCATACCTGTACATGAATAGCTTAATTGAAAGGCTTCAGATTGTGAAACTAAGTGATGTGGACTAGAATCCCGTAGAAAGTATCAATTTCCTTAAGATTAAAGGTACCTCAAACTGATAAATACGAAGCAGCTTAGGTCAGAGCCTTTCCATAGACTACCTCCAACCACTTAACATTCTTAATTCCTATTCTAGACATAAGTCTACATTTTATTGCTTCTAAAGCAATAATGATCAAATGTCAGTTATTAGATGAGTGAAGCAAGCTTTGCAGTTTTATTCCCTTTATAACTTCATAACTATATATTTGGATCCCACGTCATAAGTGACTGCTTCTAGTATTATTGTATGGTTCATAAGTTGTTTATAAGAAGCTCTTGAATATTGTTGAATTCTACAACACACATTAATAAGTGATTTTTGTTAGGTATCCATTGAAAAACAGCAAGCACTAGACAACTATTTCTTCTTAATCTAAGACTCTTAAGTAGTATACACTGAATAATTCATCAAGGATCAAACTTAGGATCTTTTGTATAGTGATGAATGTTTAATTAATTAACTACTGACTACTAACCTGCTATTTTTAGTGGTATACATTATTTTCTTTGAAACTGAACTATTTTGTTCCAAGTACTTTTTCAACTGTATAATACTATAATTGTAATACTTTTTCTTCCACACAAAACTCAACCTTAATTGACCAGTGTATTTGTTAAAAATTAAAAGAAAAATAAACGTAAAGAAAATTGTGAGAAAAAAAAACAAATGAAAATAAAACAACAAAGTTAGTAGTTTGTTGTTTTGTTTTAAATAATTGGACATTGAAATATTTTAGAATATAAATTTAATTAACATGAAATTTGATCATTGATGATTAAAACAGAATGACAAATAGGTTTTGCTATATTAACTATCAAAAATTAAGCCTATAAGAAGTGAATGTGAAAGGAAAATAGAGTGGAAAAACAATATGTAGAATAATCTAGCTTTATGATTATTGTTAGTATTCTTATTAGACCCAAATGACTTCGTATGTCCAACAGTGTAGAGAGTCAGCCCTCTCTCTCTCTCTTACTCTCGAAATGCTCTCATATGGCCACGTGCATACAATCACTGTCAAAGAAGTCTTACTCACATGCTTCGGTTCGGGCACCCGGGCAGTATGCCAGCTCTCACACAAATCGAATGATTTATGTGGCGCATATCTATTTGATGCCTCCTTGTATCACTTTATGTGTTTAAATAAATAAATAGGTATTGATATTGTTTCAACATCTTTGACGTTTTATCTTCCTCTTTCCGGTTCGCCTTATTCTCTCATTCACTTTCTCCATATTATATACACACATAAACACACACACACACAAAATAAATATAGATGAATGATTTCTTGAATAAAGTTTATTTATTATTTCCGAATTCGAACAAAATTATTATCATTAAATACCAAAGACCAAAGAAAACAACAAAAGTGACAATGTATAAAAGAGCAAAAAGGAGAGACAATGAAAACTAGTACTATTTGTAGAATGTAATCAGGTCATGCTGAAAATAAAAACAACAAAACCTAATTTATAACACGAAGAGTGTAATAAAAGAAGCGCATGCCAGCATCCAGCCCATCCTCACCCCCCACACACACATTCTGATAAACAACTTAATACAAAATAAATTTATAACTGTTTATTAATTTATTACTCTTGTAATTTGTGCTTTTCTTTATGCATCCACTCAATTGTTTATTTCCTTTTACCGGTTGTTATAATTACTTCTTTTTATTTCTTGTAAAATAACAGGTTTTCTTTTTCTCTTCTTATTTATATTCAGATATCTTAGGAGTAAACAAAGAAATGAGTTGGTTGACATTTTTTTTCTTCTCTCTTTCTCTTTCTCTCTCTCTCTCTCTTTTTGCATACATTTAATCCCTAGTGGTTTAATTGATGAACTAATAATTGTTAGTGAGTTTAAACATAAAAAAGAAAAGCAAATACAGGCAAACTAATGATTGTATAATTTAAGGTTTAACATCAAGTAAAGTTAGTAAGTAGGTAAGGATAAACCAAGTGTTCGATGATTTGACTACCTCACTCATACTTACAGTTTCCTTCAGTTTATTACTGTCGTATATATATATGTCCATATTGTTAGCGTGTAAGTTCTTCAAGTTAAATTGATGTATTGATGTATAGAAACACATGAAAATTCCTAAATTATTCACTTACTTTCGATTTCTCCTTCTTTTGTACTCTGTTTCTCTTATCTTTCTGTTATTTACAGTCTAATTTTCTTTAGTATCAGAAGGGGTTTTGTGGAGATCGTAGTAATTTCAATAGTTGAAATCATGAGTCAGTTCAAACTAGATCACAATGGAATACCTGGAAGTACTAGACGACCGTTTCATCCATTATATATTAACACCATTGGATGCTTTCCAGCTCAGTGGTTAAGTGTTTAAGTGTTTATGCTGAAGACCGATAGTTCCTGGGTCCGAATCTCTTGAGGCGAAGTAGTGAATGCTCACTACTGAAGAGTCACACAATAGAACGAAACAGACATCCAGTGCTTCCAGGTTTTTCATGGTGGTTTAATTTCAATTGACTCGTGATCTCAACTATTTTTTTTAAATATATCAAACGAATATCAGTATATTCACTTTGACGATCTTCTTAAATATTGTGATCATATATATGTATCGTTTTATTTGAGATCTCTCTTTGTTCTGTTTCTTTACCATCTTTTAAGATTCATTTTTAATTTAGATATAAAATTTGGATAATAAATTATTGAATTAATCATTTTAGAAAATAAAAAAAACATATAAAATTAATTTTTAATCATTTTGTTCACAAAATAAAAATCTAATTAAACAGAGATAGATAATGACTAGCAATAGGATCCAGTAGAGAGTGTTTCGTCCTAATCTAGGACTCATCAACTAAATGTATTTGTATACAAGCAAACAATATTAAATAAATTTAACAAACTAATTATCATTATATGATATTAGTTAAATAGTTTAATTATTGTTGTCATTTCAAAATACAAAAGATTTAATTGATAAGGGATAATGAAAATATGAAGAAAAAAAAACAAAGAAAAACTATGACAAGTAATGTTAATTAGAAAGTAACAAAAAAAACCAGGGAGAGAGAGGGAGAGAGGAAGAGGGAGACATTGTCAATTTTATCGTTTTCAAGTAAATAACCAAAAATAAAAAACGTTTTTCTTCTAGATTGTTCTCAACATATAGATCTTTGAAATTTTTTTATTATTTTTAAGATAATTATGTCATTTGTTTATACGAATAAAGATGGGTAGAATAAATTCTCTATGAATTATAAGTAATTATATAATAAAATACTATAGGAAATAATGATTGTATAAAAATGAAAAGGTTAGGCTTGAAATGAAATAAACAGAGTTCTACTGGGAATATCTGACAGGTATGGTTGAAATCTTTGTTTTTTTTCTGAAGTTATTTAACATATATAATTACTTATGCCTTTTAACCTCAATGGAGAATAGACCACCGATCAGTATTCTCCAACCCACTCGGTCCTTGGCATTCCTTTCTAGTTCTATCCAATTGTTGTTCATTCTTTTCATGTCTGTTTTCATTTCTCAGTGTAATGTGTTCTTTGATCTTTCTCTTCTCTTTTGGCTTTAAGGATTCTATGTGAGGGCTTGATTTGTGATACAGGTGAGTGCTTTCTTTAATGTTTTTCTTATCCACTTCCATCACTTTTTGATTTCTTCCTCCGTTGAGATCTGGTTTGTTCTGTCCCACAGTAAGTTGTGTTGATAGTGTTTGTCCAACGGATCCGAATTATTTTGTGTAGACAACTGTATCTTCTGGATGATAGCTTTCTTAGTTCACCAAGTTTCCACCCCATACATTAGAACTATCTTGACATTTGTATTATCCGGGCTTGGGACCGGAAGTAGCCCTAGAGTGGCTCCCAACTGCGTCACAACGCAAGCCCTCACATGGAATCCTCAAGACCAAATGGAAAGAGGAAGACCAAAGAACACATTACGTTAATAAATGGAGAAAGATTTGGCCTAAATGAACAAGAATTGGATAGAACTAGAAAGGAATGCCGAGGACTGAGTGTGTTGGAGAACACTAGTTGGTGGCCTATGCTCCATTGAGGTTAACAGGCGTAAGTAAGTAAGTAGGTAAGTAAGTAAGTAAGTAAACCTTCTTTGACAAGTGTGTTTTGATTGGTGCATGTTGTGTTGTATCGGAGTATTTTGCTTTCCCGTATGTGTTGAGATCTACTGCTATTGCTACACCGGTTACCTTCTCCTTCATTTGTTGTTGCGTGTGTGATAGACGAGTCATATCATCTTATTGTAGGTAAAAAACGAATTCTCATGTCCTGACAAATGTTTTGAAGCTTTTTTTGTTATCAACTTAGTTCACAATCTACCGAAATTAATTCATTTTATATGGTGACATAATGACAATTATGACGTAATCTTCAAAGTGAATCATATCAATTAGAAAGAATAGAACATTAAGCAAACTGTTTATCATTTTTATCTATGTCTACCAATTTTATTCATGCCTACTGATAACCAAGGGCATGAACTTAATTGAGGAAACCTGATTATTATGGATTAACAGAATAAAAAATTATAGAAATTTTCAAGAATTTCGGTCAATTTACTATCAGTATACTTTGAGACATAGACTTCAAAGAAAGGTCAATATAACATATAATAAAAAGGTCATGCAAACGAGTTACAAAGTCAACAATCTAAAACAGAAACTTATCCAAGTAGATTGATTTAGAATAATTTGGAATAATTAAAACCCTTAAATGAATCATTGATTGTTTTATCCAGAAAGATAATGAAGCTTTACAACCGAACTATTTAACTCATTGAAAGCAACAGTACAAAATGGAATTGACTAGTGGTGTGAATGAGACAATTTTTCTTTCATATATAGACAAGTTGATACTGTTTTCTAAACGATATTCAAGCTTACGACATTAACAATCGTAGTAGATAATAATAATTGTTCTCGGATTAGATTCATGATGTATTATTAGCCTAAGTAAATTAGTTCAGATAATCTGCATTGATTATTCTGTTCCATCATGTTATGGATATAAAATGAAATAAGTACAAGGCTGCTAGTGAATATTAATGTTTGTAATAGAAATCTAGTTATGAATGTCTAAGGATTTATTTACCTAAAAGGTATGTAGTTAGAAATTTGTCTGTAACAGATTAATAAAAATCGGAACTCGTTACCTTGTAATGGATGTAGGAAATTGACGTTGAAACACATGTTGGTATTATGAGGATTTTCAAAATAACTTAATTGATGAGGAGATTTGATATGGAGCCATTTGGTTAGCGATTAAATACTAATGAATCATAACATCACAGAGAATATAAGTAGTTTGGTTTATTTGATTAATAAAATTCATTATTCTGAGCAACAATCAAATAAATTGAGCGAACAAGAAATTCTAGACGGTAGTTCTGTCCATATTTTAGATCACCCTCTATAATCACCTAAGATAACCATTTTTTTTAAATTTTGGTTTGTTCCCGAGACATAAAACAGTCAAGAAGAGGTACCTTTGAAACTTATTTAAAAACGGTAAATCATGGAATAATGAAACAATTCTAAGGTCTCAATTTGTAGGACATTTGCGAATGTTTTGAATGATGGAAACGGAAATAGTATAAATGGATCGCCACATGTAGGGTATATATTGGATGAATTCAGATTGCTGTAAGCTGAAAAGTGTAAACTAAGAGGTTTTTTCAACCCCAAATGGCATATTAATTAGACAAACTAAGTAACTGTCAGGAATAATGTATGTAAATGTTAAATTTTACATGAACTTAGTATCCTCATAACCAAACTGTATTTGCAGTTAGCATGGTTAAAGTTGAAACTCAGTAACTTTATAAACATTTGTAGAAACATCATTTATGGTTAAACCGTTCATTAAATAAGCGTCCATGTACAACAACATAACTTATATAAGAGACATGATAAACTATAAAATGTACTTTTGAGATATAATGCTATTCATTTTCTTTTTCTAGTATATCTATTTAGAATTTCTCTGTATAACTATTGAAAATTTGTAACATTTGAATTCATGAGTCGATTAAAGCCAGATTACCATTGAAAACCTGGAATCATTGAACGGCAGTCTCGTCTTAGTATGAATCTCCTCAAATGTGCGAACTCATATGACACTCGAACACAGGACCTTCGGTCTCGGGTGAGAACGCTTCACCTCTAGACCACTGAGCCTGCCGGCATTCAATGATGTTAATGTTTACCTTCAACCAATCCACGATATTGCGCGACCATCCACGATTGTTTTCAATGATTTACTGCCTCTACAACAGATACGGTCGAACACTACTGGTAACAGTATCTCTATAGAACTTCAGTAAGCTAGTCACTAATAAGCACATGATGATTATTATCAAAATAGTGTTTTGTGGATATTGCAGTAACTTTTAGTAGTTGAATTCATGAGTCGATTAAAGCTAGACCACCACGGAATACTTGGAAGCACTGGACGAGTCTCGTATGCAGGATCGTGAATGCACACTGCTGAAAAGTCTCATGCTGGGACGAAACGGCCGTCCGGTACTTTCACACCTAACTTTAATCAATTCACGAATCCAACTACTAACAGAAATACACAAAACCCCAAGAAAAAATTTATTAATTTATTGATAATCATTAACTTAAATTACTAACAAGGGACTTTGATCTTTAACAAACAGAAACTAACAAACAGGTTGACAATGAAAAAATATATTTTCTAAACCTGCATATTATTAAGTAGGAACTTCCGTCTAAATTTGATCGAATAGTTTCATCGTATCAAGTTGATGTGAGACATTAAAGAGGATGAGTTTGAAGTAAATCTAAAATTTTGCCTAGCAATCTGATCCAAGCTTTTTCAAAGAACTAACATATTTCAGTAGTTGAAATCACGAATCAATTGAAGCTAGATCACCATGGCATACATGAAAGCACTGGGCGACCGTTTCGTCCTAGTATGGGACTCCTCAGAAGTGCGCATCCACAACCGCGAGCCCCGCGAGATTCGAACTCAGAACCTATCCGTCTTGCTTAATCATTAGACCACTGAGCCGGTCGGCATCCAACAGTATTAATGTTTAACTTCAACTAATTCACGAAATTAGGCCACCGTACACCATTGTCTTCAGGGAGTTAATATCTTACAACAGACCTGGTTGAACTCCATTGATCACGGCTTTTCACTAGAACTTTAAAAAATACCTTTAGAACTTAGTCACTAGTCATCAGATGTTTGACTCATGATTTTAACTATTGAAATTCCTAAAATCTCCACAAAACCCCTTTAGATGAAAATGTCATATTATTAATTTTTTTCTTAATTCAAACTGATAGAATTTCACAAGTCAAATTTATTTATTCTCCTGAGATGAATGTATCTTAATGATAGATTCAAGATATTTTACCAAGTTCATTCATATAACTAACAATGTTAATTACACTATAGTAGGTTAGAGCTTTTGTTTATGGTTGGTTATATAACATCGATGGTATATAGATAATAATATCAAACCTGATGCTTCACTTACTTACTTACTTAGTTAGTTACTCTTGTTACTCCCAATGGAGCATAGGCCACCGACCATCATTCTCCAACCCACTCTATACCTTGTATATATATATATATAATTACTCAGTGACTTACATAATAATTTGATGTCAAAGCCTATCCAAATGTATTAAGAATTCTTTTGACAATAGATTATTTCAATATTCATTTGTAATCTGATATTGAATAAGTAGTTCAATTGATTACATTATATGACTTACATGCAAAAAATATGAGTTATTATTAATATTTTTTGATGGAGATCATGAACCTATTGATGTTAGACCACTACTGAAAACCTGGAAGCACTGGACGGCCGCTTCGTCCTAATATGGGACTCCTCAGCAGTGCGCATCCACGATCCCGCTCGTGGGATTCGAACCCAGGGCCTTCAGTCTCGCGCGCAAACGCTTAACCTACTAGACCACTAAGCCGGCATCAATAAAAAAACTTAATAATCTCCACAACCCTAATACTGGTTATTATTATCTGTTTGTTTGTTTGTATTAAAGCAAAAAGAAGGAAGAAATGCATCATTCATTGAAATATGTAAAAACAATAAAAAAGGGCCCACTTCAATAAAACACACAAATCCCATCAAAATTTTTATGGTTCCGAATTCTAGTAAAATTGAGCTACTCATCTGACTAGAGAAATAAAAAATGATTTTACTACTGATGATATAAGTAATTGAAAACAGTGAATTTTCATAAGTTTATTGATCTCTATTGATATAATTATCGTTTAAATGAAAGTATTGTCTTAAAATCATTTGATATTGTTTACTTGTATCTTCTCTTTGTTATTTAGGATTGTAATTGATCGAGTTCCAGAATGAATATCTACACTGAGATGTAGGTACATCCAACTGACAAGTCTTAAATAGGACGAAACGTGCGTTCTGAATTATACTATTAGCTATTATCCATCTTTGCATATAATCCTTGTGAACTAAGGCAACAGCAAGGCAGTCTTCACAGAACGCAAATATGTTAATACGAGACTGATCGATTGCAGTCCTAAATATCAATGGGAAAATTCAAACAAACAATATCAAGTGAATTTAAACTTCACTACATTGCACAAGCAACTGGCTACCAGGAATAAGTAACTAAGTGGATAAGACGTTGTCGTTTGAAACGAATGGTACTGAGTTCTAATCGCAGGGTGAACATCAACACTGAGATACTAGTATAGTCAGCCGACGAGCCTAAAATGGGACGAAGCTTGCTTCTTGTATTCCACTGCTAACCATCACCCATCTTTGCTGTGAAAGTACTGTCTTTTTGTAAAATTAGCAGATTATTATTTATTCAAATAAAGTCAGATAGAATTCGCAGAATTATCAACTTCATTTGTTTTTTGAAGTTATAAAATATCAGAATGGGATTTGTGATGATTATTGAATTGTAACTGTTGAATACATGAGTTGATTTAAGCTAGACCAGCATTTAAAACCTTATGCCATTAGATAACCTTTTGATCCTAGTATGGAACTCTTCAGCAGTGCATATTCAAGATGGGTTTCGTGGAGTTCTAGTGAGAATCTGTGACCAGTAGAGTTCAATCCGTGTAAGATGTGAGACAGTTATCCTCCTCAGACAGTGGATGAAGTGTTGAGCAAGATCATGGAATGATTGAAGTTGGATGCCGGCTCAGTGGTCTAGGGATTAGGCGTTCGCACTTGAGACCGAAGTTTGTGGGTTAGAATCTTATGTGATGGATTGTGGATGTTCATTGTTGAGTAGTCGCGTACAAGGACGAAAAGACCTTCCAGTGCTTCTAGGGTTTCAATAGTGGTCTAACTTAGATCGATTCTTGAATTCAACTGTTATAAAATATAACCAAAATTTAATTGATTCACAGTTATTCCTTTTGATTAATTTACATAATTCAATAAGAATATGAAATTTATCCGATTTATGTGATGTATTTGGTCAATTAATATTGTTTTTTCACTGAAGACGTTGATTGTTTATTGTCCATATGTGTAATTTACTGTAGCCTTTCAATATGTAACATCATAAATAAACCATATTTTCCAGACTTTAGAACATCAACAAACCAAATGTATAAACAAGTTGTCTACGACAATGTTCAGTTCTGTATCATAAGTATTAGATTAACATTCCATATTATGAACAATCAAGTTAAAATATATATTGAATAAAATGGTCCTAGCCGATAATTAAAATAAGTCCAAGAATTCAAATGAAGGCATATTTCTTAACTCTTAGATATTACAATGGTTAAAATCATAAGTCAGTTGAAGCTAGACCACCATGTAAAATCTGGAAGCACTGGACGGCCGTTTCGTCCTATTGTGGGACTCCTCAGCAGTGTGTATCCACTACCTCACCCCCTGCGAGATTCTAACCCAGGACCTACTGGTTTCGCGAGCGAGCACTTGACCACTACACCACTGAACCAGCATCCAACGGTGTTAATGTCTAACTCTAACTAATTCACAAAATTGAGCGACACATCTACATCTCAGAAATTAGTTGATTAATATTGTCTTTATACAGGATGACTAATAAAAATCAATGGATTTCAACTATTTTCAATGATAATCATTTAAATTCTGATTTTCTGTTGACTATCTTGAACTATTATCTTACTTCATCATAGTGCATACAATGTCAAGTTACCTAGACTAAAAGCTACATTGCTACGTAGATCAATAAGATTCGATCTACACTAAGAAGGACCTGATATACATCACATTGATCACTACCTAGTGATTAGTCAATAGTAAAATGACATTGTTTTATGTAAAATATTGGTTACTTACAAGTTGGCTTTAAATTTACATTTATTTACACAGTTATTGAAAATATATTCATTTTTCAAACACACACACACACACAGAAATAGAAACTTTTTAATAGTCGAACGTTTCAATGGATAGAGAATGAAACTATAGATCGATTCACTTAACTACTTATATACATTTTTTTTAATGTTAAGAGATGCATATTGTCTTTTCTGTTATGTATAAAAGTGATAGAAGAGAGCATAGAAAAAAAAAAACAGAAGAAGAAGTGATTATCTGCTTGATTAAACATTTAAGCTTATTAAACAGATTGAAGTTTTTCTCATTCAGTTCATACTCAACAACTACTTGAACTTCAAAATGAAATCATTGATGAAGAAGACAACAACAAAAAAGAAGTGAAGGAAAGAAAAAAGAAGAAAAAGATCCTAACGAAGAAACAAAAAAACTCTTTAATATGTCTATACGTATATATGTTGATGTAAGTATGTATTTCAGTTGCAATAAGTTACTTCAGTGAACTGATATTTATGGAATATTTCGAAAAGAATGCTCAGAAGTCAAATATTAGTTTAATAGTTAGTGTGTTACTGCTTGTTTTCTCGCTCTCTCTCTCTCTATCTATCTATCGAATTATATCTGATTATTTGTCCCATTCAAGTTATGAAAACTTCTCTATTCTTCATGACCATGTATTCATCTAAATAAAATATAAATGTATATGGTAAAACTTATTATAGAAGAATAGGGAAATTGAATGAAAAACACCATTATGTTCAATGTATGGTAAACCCTGCTTTTTTTTATAATAATATAACTCTACCGGTGCTTACATGTTTAACACAAACACTAGTTCTTTTCTTCCATCTTTGGAATGTAAAACCCAACTCACACATCTTCATCGTACCTCCTAGATATTAGAACTTAGTCCCATGAACTAAAGTAAATGGTAAACCAGATGAAAGCAATCAAAATAATCACCCACTCATTTTATACTCATAACTGATTATAAATGTTACAAAGAAAACGAAAGCACAACTTTCTCCTTCTTCAATACTCTTAAATCATAAAGTAAACATCTCAAGTGTTTTTTTAATTTGACTTTCTAGTTTCTGTTTCTAATTGAAAAGTTGTATTGTTCAGTTATTTTGTTATCATTGAGAAAAAAGGAGAAAGCCAAAACAAATAAATGAGGAATTAAGAACTTGTTTAATCTATTCTGTACTTTATTATTTATCTTTCATCTTTTTTTTGTGTGTGTGTCTGTATGTTTGAAGATTGAAAAATAAAAAAAATTAAGTTTCTATGATTAAAATACTTAGAGATTGTTCTATTCTGTGAAATATTTACAGTTGTTAAACAGGGAAATTAAACGAATAATTTAAATCTACTTGGTAACTGATTTACTTAATTTTTAGATGATTAATAATATAAGCTTATTAGTGAGTAACTTTCAAATAAGCTGACTAAAGTTCTAGTAAGAAGTTTTGATGATAACCTTCAATCGTTTTGATACTGAAATGTACATTATGAGATTACTACTTGAAAGTAGCCTGTTACAAGTAAATGTTCGATAAAATAAACATTCATCAATTATCTCAGGAGTAGTAGTAGTAGTGTAGTGAACAAAAACACAAACAGAGACAATCGAATATATTTGACACAAAATTCCAGGACTTATTAATAAAATCTAACAACCATATAGTAAATGCTCAATTTGCAAAATGTCCATCAATTGTCTCAAAATGATTCAGACTTCATTGTTCTTGCATTTTCATACAAATTGCATTCTGTTTCCAATCGTTACTGTTCGATTTTCTTGTCACTCTGATGCCAGACATTCTGTTCACGACTAGCGTCATATATTACTTATGTCTATGTAAGTAGCACACACCACACTCGTCCCTCCCTGTAAAGCAGTCTTACTTGTGGTGGTTCATGCTGGCCGTGCAACATTCTTCTTTTCTACAGTCTGTTCTACGCCCTCCGTCAAAATGTCGAGTCTGCGGCGAGCTGATCTCCATAGCTCCGTCGATCTGTTCTTTAAATGATTTTAGAATTGGTTAGAAATTGGATATTAATGAATATCCAATGAGATCCAAGACGATAATTGGATCTAATAACAGTAATATAATATGTTTCAATAAGATTTATGTATTACGACTCAGAATAATTAATTTTACCATAAACATTGAATGAATGATGTAACATTTAAGATTTTATCATTTTTGAAATAAAATTCTATCAACTTCAATGACTAAATAGTCTGAGATGATGGACACTATTTATAGCTTAAATGGTTGATTTTGATAGAATTTTATTCTTCGACCTAGATGATTTGGTTGTGAAACATTCATCATTCCTTCTAAACAATTTCATGTAGAATTCTGAAGTTTATTCTAATGAAATTGTTCAAAAGAATGATAAACTGTTTCACAACTAAACTATCCAACTCAATGAACAATACTCTACCAAAAACTAAATCACCTGTTTATAATGTAATCACTTTTAAAGTAATATTAAATATTTAACAATATTCCTGTTGAATGAAAACAAGTTTTCTTAAAAGAAGATACTGAATAGAATATATACATATATATATGTATGTATGTATGTATTGTCGTTATTGACCTTAAACTTTATAATAACTGGTAATAGCTTATTAGTTTATTTCTCTAAAACACCGTTTTTTTTTTGTTGTTGTTGCTGTTGGAGGGGGTTGGGGTGGGTTCATAAATTCCTGTAAATGAGTTTAAATAATATTCAAATGCTCATTAACTGTTATGGCCCAATTTTTTATTTATTTATTTATTAGAATATAATATATAACTTGCCCTAAGGCAATTTTTTAGTCGTTGGCCTATAATATTACTATTCATATAACTTTATCTGATTCAGCTAATAAATGCTACTTCTAATAATAATAATAATAATAATAATAATAATAATAATAATAATGACTATTATTATAATGTAACATTCTGAGAATTTCAGAATTTTATAGATTTCTAACTAGTTCTAGATGAATAGTTTGGAGTTTACTATTCATTATTCAACAGTTTCATTAAAAGAAAACACAATTGATATTTCACAAGTAAACAAATGATAAATCGTATATTTCAAACTGTTTGAAATTATATTCATGTGGTATTATTAATTTGAAGATTCCCATTGATGTATAGAACTTCAGTTGATCAATCTCTTACTGGCATTCAATGCTGATTGCTTTAATTTGCAAGCATTACATGCAAATATGGATAACAGCTAACAGTGGAATCCAGGACGTGCGTTTCGTCCTATTTGGGAAGATTCAAACAAACAATACTAAATGAATTTACACTTCACCCTATTGCACAAGTAAATGTGTTGGGGTATTCAGAAAATACCCCAGAAATTATCTAATGCTATTCCTGAATGAGAAATGGTGTCATTTCCCCAATGGTCAATATTCTTCCAACGTGTCATTTTCCCGTTGGTCAATATTTATTTGTGTCATTTCCTGGAGGTCAAATCTTGTACAAATGTTACTTTCTATTTTACGGTACGATGTAGTCTGTTTGTTTGGTATATAAACAGAGCATGTTTGAAATATAAAGATTCGTATTGCAGAGGCTGAGACTTGCGTTCTGGACTTAACTGGCTGGGCTAGGCGAAAAGCGGGGTCAATCAGAACTCTAGGCCGCTCGCACGGGTTTACGCGTTCTTGATCCGATCGATAATTCACTGCTATCAGAACCCACTAGCTAAGTGGACGACGTGATAGCGTTTAAAGCGAGCGGTACTGAGTTCGAATCCCAGATTGAACATCAACACTGAGATGCAGGCACATTCACCTGACGAGTCCCCAATAGAACGAAACTCGCGTCCTGGATTCCAATAGTACGTACTATCCATCTTTGCATGTAATTTTTGAAATTATGTTCTTTGAACACCGATATTTAAAGATTTTATTTCATCGTAAATATATTGGTGCGACTACAATTTTAATGAAATTTCAATCAAATATAATTGTAGTTTATCGGATAATTTTATAAAAAACGTTTACTGAAATTTATGAAATGAAACTTAGTTACAAATTCGTTACATATCGACAATAGGTGTTCAGAACCGATTGATACGATGTCATTAACATTGGTTTCATTCTATTCGATACCTTTCAGCAAAATCTATTTGCAAACTTCATGTAAATGATACATTCTGTAGGATTTTAATTGACGTCAGCTAGTGTCATAGTTAAAGTTAATACAGGTTAATTGTTTGTAAAATAACTACCTTTTGTAGATTTAAGGTTTGTCTATTAAGTTGATATAGATTCATATAAAAATATCATGGTTATCGCTTTATTCAATGATCAAAATTAGTGGAAATTCCATGAAATCATATACACTATCTATAATACTACAATTTAATCAACAAAATTCTCTTAGCTATAGTAACTAAGCAAATATTGATCACTCTTCACTTTTCGGGTGTATTCTTTGATAATAAAGCTTAATGGATATTTTTATTGTGATCAGATCTAGATTTTTAAAAAAAGCCACCTACATGGTCCACCGAAAAATTAGTCATCGTGTCAAGAGTTCAATTCCTTAAACAAATATTTAATTTGTATACAATTAAATGAAAATATTAAATATGAGTATAATAGTTTAATAGTTGAATTAATGAGTTAATTAAAACAAGACAATCATGCAAAACCTGAAAGCACTAAACGGCCATTTCATCCTAGTGTAAGACTCTTCAGTAGTATGCATTCACAATCCCACTCGCAAGATTCGAACCCAGAACTTATCGATTTCACGTGTGAACACTTAACCTCTAAACCACTAAGTCAATCAGCATCCAACAGTGTTAATATCTAACCTCAACTTATCCACAATATTGATCTAGTTTTATTCGACTCATGAACTCAACTATTAAATTTTTATAATCTCCACAATACCCCCTTCCTTTCTGACAATAAGTATAAGAAATTTCAATGTTACCAAATCATTTTTGCCAATAATAAAAAATAATCTATATTTTTTTAAAAAAAAAGATAAACCAAATTTAAGACATGACATTTAATCAATTAGATCTATACATTAAAAGAAAAAAATAACCAAGGATCAAATAAAAGTCGATCAGACAATAGATCGAGTAACTTCTATGTCTCATATAAGTAAATGATCTTCATATGTTTATATTCATAATGGAACATAATCACCAAAGTATAGGTATGTTACACAAAAGGGATATATATATATATATATATATATATATATATATATATATATATATATATATATATATATATATATATAATACCAAATGATACCTGTCATGTATACATAACAGAAACCCTTAATTATTGTCAATTTATCATTAAATGAGATGTAATACATGCTATAATGATGTCATTAAAGAGGGAGTTTTAAGAAAGGAAAGAAAACAGTTACTTAGAGTATTATATAATGTTTGTTTTTTTCTTAATTAAACATTTAAATAGTTGAAAGGATATTTGCGTGAGTTTATTAGTTTATTCAATGTGTAATTTGTCAAATAATCAATAACACAAAACTCATGAATGAATTCATTTGGCATTGTCTATTTGAATCTTCTTATTGATATTTAAGACTGAAATTGATCAGTCTCTCTTATTGGCATATGTGTATACTGTGTGTATTGTCTCGATATTGCTTGAAATCACAAGCTTTATAAGCAAAGATGGATTATGGCTAGCAGTGGAATCCAGGACATGTGTTCCGAATTATTTAGAACTCCTCAGCTAGATGTACCTGCATCTTAGTGTTGATGTTCACTCTAGGAGTCGAACTCAGTATTGCTCGCTTTAAACGCCATCGGGTTATCTACTTAGTTACTGAAATATTAAATCATTTAGAGATAATCTAAGTCTTCATCAGACATCATATTTTATTCAGAGACTAAACGTTAATGTAATTTGTACAAAAAAAAACAACAACCCATAAATATTTATAATAATTTCTGTTTACATGACTCTAACGATATATTAAAATGACTTAGTTACGTAGTAGGAATTCCGAAATTCAGAAACTAATAATGAAATTATTATGATCTAAAAAATGTGTACGCGAAATACTTCGGATCCGTTGGCAAGACACTGTCAGCAACAACCGACTGTAGGAGAGAACAAACCAGATCTCAACGGAGGAAGAAATCAGGAAGAAGTAATGGAAGGGGATAGGACAAACATTAAAGAAAGCACTCAACTGTATCACAAATCAAGCCCTCACATGGAATTCTCAAAGCCAAAAGAGAAGAGGAAGATCAAAGAACACATTACACTGAGAAATGAAAATAGACATGAAAAGAATGAACAAGAATTGGATAGAACTAGAAAGGAATGCCGAGGACAGAGTGGGTTGGAGAATACTGATCGGTAGCCTATTCTCCACTGATGTTAAAAGGCGTAAGTAAGTAAACAAAAAGTGAATGATTTTCAATGTTACAATTTAATTGATCACACAACCAGTAAACCTTTTAATTTATATATCATTTATAATTGTGAACAAAAGGGAAATATATTTCTATACTCAATGAATTTGTGTACTACAATAAAATCTTGAAAGTTAATTATGTGTATGTTATCAGTTGAGATGAAAAATTCTACGTTACATTTGTGATATTTGTCAATCACCATGTAAGTTTGAAACTTAAATTCATCAATTAATTATTGTCAATCAATATCAGATCTGATCAACTTTTAAAGAAAGATCCAATTTATTTCAAAATTAATACAAATATTTTCTAAATTTTTTTTTATTTATGATTTAACAAACTACTCATTAAGCTACTTATTAAGTTGTTATGAAGGTTGTTCAATTCACTGATTGATTTTAATTAAATAATGATTAAAAACTAAAATACATTGATTAGATTATTGATTCTAGTAATGTACACTTCAGTAGTATACATTTCCATTTCCATATAGGATTCAACTTATAATTTTCAGGCACTATGGCAACTACTTTACTATCAAACTAGTAGTTTACATTAAATTTATTTAATACGTTCTTGTTTTCAATGGTTGTGTGATTAAAGTTAGTCAGTGATTTAAAAAAGCTTAATAGATTTTCTCAATAAATAAATAAAGAGATATATTTTTGATTGAGATTTATCTCAGTACAATGGTAAATGATCGCAAATTTTTGTGAATTGGTTGAGGCTAGACATTAACACCGTTGTGTGACGGCCGGCTCAGTGATCTAGAAAATAATCGTCCGCGTGCAAGATTGACAGTTTCTAAATTCGATTCCTGTGAGAGGGATGGTGGATGCATACTGCTGAGGAGTTCCACAATTGGACGAAACGGCCATTCAGTACTTTCAGGTTTTCCATGGTAGTTTATCTCATGATCTCAATCAGAAACGTAATAATCATTATAACCCTATACTGATAAATAGATATGTTGTTTTTCATACCATTAATTGTAATCAATCCATTATAGCAATTAATTTCAATCTATTAATTAACCATGTGATATTTTAATTAGTTTCTATTCAAATTAATTGGTTACTGTTTAAACAAATGAAATTAATCACACTTAGTTAACATACTGATCTAGGTAAAACATTTTTATATTGTAATTTATTAAATGAAATAAATTTGTTCAAGGTATCAATACCAAGTTTCAATGAAATTGAGCATTGAGTAAAAAAAGTTAATTATAAATATAATTTTCTTTTGTTATATACTAATGAGTAGACAAATTAAATTTTCTGATGTTTTGTAACTCATTGTAAGTTACTTTATCAGAAAGAATTTGGTTTATGTATTTACTTTGAAGAAATGGTGTAGTGTCTGCTATTATGTTAAGACCATATACCCTTAATTCTTACTTTCGGATAGCTCAATCTATTCATTTTACTTGAGTCACATTCTAAGCTTGTTAATTATTCACTTATCAATCTTGACTGTTTTTATATGGGCGTGTAGGTGTGTGTACACTTCTTATCCCATTACTCATCATATGTCTATAACTTATTTTTGTGTAACTACAGATATTTATTAACGCTTGGTTAAATGAGAGTTGGCTTACCCGCCATCTCCACTGCGCGTTGTTTTTCTTCTCTCTATTCCATTCGCTTCACATACAAAATATATGTATTTAAAAGTCCATTCTCGTTAATTGACTTATATAATTCCGTCATTGATTAACGCGATTTAAGTTGATGATTATATACGAGGATAGTCGACATATATATTTCAATAACAAACATTCATAAAATCTACCTAAACTCAGATGTCGGGCCACTAAAGTGGAAAGCCCTTCGACAACATCATACGATCTGAATGACGACAAAATAAAAGGGCTCCACTACAATGGCTTATATTAGGTCATGAAACATCAGTAATACAATTTTTCTACTCATTGAAATATAAAGAAATCATATTTAATGTTAGTATTTACCTTGTCTAATTATCAAGTAAAGTGGTTGGTTGTAACTGATTATTTTTATGAGTTACTTTAAATTAAATATAATTACTTAAATCTGTTTAAAATAGAAAAAAACATACCGGAGTTATTGTTGACTTATGTTAAAAGTTAACAATAACATGTAATTGTATCACTTAAAGGAATAAAAAATGTTTAAGTACTTTGATTAAACTGAAGTAATATAACTAGTAATCGAATCGATAACGTAAGTTTCGTCCTATCCAGAACTCATCAACTGGGAGTAGCTATGTTTCTTTGTTTATGTTTATACAAAAGCTTGAACTCATTAATTTTTGTTTCAGTCAGGTAATGTGTTATTTGTTGATATAAGAATCCAATAATTTACCTCTTTTATTGATAATGCATAATGATTTCATCTATGCATCTATTATCAGTATGAAGCTGTATCGTTGGTTAAGCTATTATTGATATCATAAACTGATCACTGTTAGATCATCATGAACGGAATAGCCATCCAAAGCTTCCAGGTTTTCATTAGTCGTCTAACATTAATCGATTCATGATCTTAATAAAACCTATTTATCTTCATTTTTCACCCTGTTTTCTTTACAAATTCTAAAACGATAATTATTAACATAATTGAAAAATAGAGAAAGTCAGGATTCCTCTATAAAACACTAAATATTCTAAAGTCTGGTTAAAAGATGTTTCATCATGAACTAAATAATTCTTTCAAACAATTAGAAACCTAGAAACAGTCAATCATTAATGAATATTGGTAATGAGTCATAAATCAAAATAAAATACCAGAAGTGGTTTTTGTGGATATTATGGTAATTTCAATAGTTGAGATCATGAGACAATTCAAGTTAGACCATAATGAAAAACCTGGAAGCACTTGACTCCTTTTGATATAAATCAGAATAAACTCACTAGTGGCGGTCTCCAAGAGGTATATCCTAGAATTCTAGTGAGAAGCAGTAATCATTGGAGTTCAACTGGGTTTGTTGTGAGATAGTAATTCACTGATGATAATGAAGGATGTGTCGCTTAATTTTGTGAATTAGTTGAAGTTAAACATTAACACCGTTAAATGTCGACTAGCTGAGTGGTCTGGAGATTAAGATAATAGGTCTTGAGTTCAAGTTTCGCAAGGCAGGATTATGAATGTGCACTGCTGAGGAGTGTCATATTAAAATAAATCGGTCGTTCAATGCTTCTAAGTTTTTCATGGTGGTCTAGCATCAATTGACTCATGATCTCAACTATTGAAATCAAAATAAACTAGGCATCCACTTCTATTTGATTTTTAATCAATAAACTGTTAGATTCATATCTTTAATAAAACATTTTTCATAATTTTATTCATTTAAGTTTTTAACCAAATAACCACAGAATTCTTAATCACAAAACTTGAATAAAAAATATATAATAGGAGATAATTGAAAGTGAAACAAAACTATTGTCAAGAGGATGATCCATTATTGAAAACCTAATATAAGACTAATCAACAATGTGCATCCATAATGTTGAACGTAGAACTCAAACCAATGATCTATGATCTTACATGTAAATGTTTAATCTCTAAACAACAAAATAACTGATATGACTAGACAAATCAGTACAAACTTTCTGTTTATTCATTACTTTACTATACTAATATAATATTTACATCAGTTGTAATAATATTTCCACAAATTTATCATCTATAGCATATAATTACATATTCTTTCATTATATATCCTAGATAGATATAATAAATCGTCAGTATAAGAGTACATTTCCGCCCCCCCCTCCCCTCCGCTTTTTTTATTTATGCTGATATATTCAGACATCATTCATACATGTATATTCCTATATATACATGCACATATTATTATGTTTTTAATTTGATGTACCATTGCCAAATGTTTTTTGTTTATTTTTATTTTTTTTGAAAAGAAAACAAAAATCTTTAAGAATATATAAAGAGAAACAAATTCTCGAGAAAAAAAAAAGAGAAAAAAAATCGATATTAAATTGACATATTTCTTCTTTTTTTTTTTCTATCATTAATTTATTTTCATCACGCTTTTATAACTTATAGTTAATAATTATTTGTTTTATTGTTGATTTCTTCATGATAAATATTGATTTTTTTAAAACATGAATATAAAACTGATCATTTTGTTTTTGATGATGATGATGATGATGGTGATGGTGATGATGATGATGATGATGATGATAACCTGTATAGCAACAAAGATGAGATCTCTATAGAGATATCTATAGAATATTGATTTGACATTATTATTTTTGTTTCTATCAATTATCAATGATGTTACTATATGCCATTAAATCAATTTATCATTTACGTAATCAATTTTATAAAGAGAAATATTTAAAGTTAATAAAAAGTAGTCATCATTATATATATATATATATTGAATTCCCTAGATATTACTGATATTATCTTATTAAATGTTATTTCTATTGTTTTAAAATGGATTAGAAAAAAAAAAGAAAAGAAAAGAAAAAAAAGATAATGTAAGAATTATTCTTGAAAATTCGTTAGTATCTGTCGAATAGATGTGATAGTAAGAATAAAAAGGTTTATCATCAATGTTGTATTGTGTTGTATTCACTGGATAAGTTTTATGTCTTTGATAGACAAAACTAATCTTAATATTTGTTTTTGTTGAGACTATCTTCAGTACTTGATCATTTGTACTGGTTAAAAAAAAAAGGAAATATTAATTTAATTGATTGTGTTAGTTCACTTTAGACATTAGTTATTTTTGTTTTTTAATAGTAAGATTCATTGTCAGAAGAGGTTTTGTGGAGATTTTAGTCATTTCAATGGATTGGTTAAAGTTAGACATTAACACCGTTGGTTGTCGGCCAGCTCAGTGGTTTAATGGTTAAGCGCTTGCTCAATAGACTGATAGGTGTGTGTTCGAATCTCGCGGCGGGGCGAGATCGTGTATACGCACTGCTGAGGAGTCACACACTAGGACGAAACGACCGTTCAGTGCTTCCTGGGTTTTCCATAGTGGTCTAGATTCAATTGACTCATGATTTCAACTATTGGAAATTCATTGTGCCATAATGTAATGTTAGTACACAAATATGATAATCATTTGGGATGTTTGCTTTCATTTAGTTAGTGTACGTCAGTTTGTAATAAAACCTGTCTTACATTTCATATAACACAGAGTGATAGGATTATGTTCATAGATTTGATGTATTTTAGGTAGTCAAGTTGAAATGAGTGTTGATAGTGGAGTCAAGATTTAAATTTAAAAAAAATCTAAACAATGTATTATTAATAAACGTAGTTGAACGTGATGATAATTTCTATATCTTTTTTCGATTGAGACCATGAACCGATTGATGTTAGAACACCATTGAAAACCTGCAAGCACTAAATGCCCGTCTCATCCTACTGTGGAGCTCCTCAGCAGTGAGCACCTATAATCCCTCTCACGGGATTCCAAACCAAGGCCTTCGGTTTCACGTGCAAACACTTAAACTTTAGACCATTGAGCCGGCCGACATTCAACGGTGTTAATGTCTAACTTCAACTAATACACGAAATTAAGCCACATGTCCACTATTGTCTTCAGTGAGTTAATATCTCTCAACAGATCCGGTTGACTCATGATCTCAACTATTGAAATTACCATAACATACAAAAAATCCTCTTTCTGATATATGCACACTAGTGACTTGCTTCAAGAGGTATTTCCTGGAGTTCTAGTGAGAAGCAGTGACTAGTGGAGTTCAACCGGCTCAGTTGTGAGATAGTAACTCACTAAAGACAATAGTGGATGTTTAGCTCAATTTGATGAATTAGTTGAAGTTAGACATTAACACTATCGGTTACCGGCTTAGAAATTTATTAGTTTACCTTTAAAACTGATTCTGTACTTAAATATTTTGAGTAAACAATAAGTTTAAATTAAGTAATTCAATTTTTTAAAGAATATAATAAATGCAGTTTAATCCAAGGTCATTATATGACATATTACAACTTAATCAGATACAAAATTTATTTTAAAACTTAATTCCATGTAATTAAAGTGATAAGATAATCTCCATAACCCCAATAATGATAATTAACATGTGCTCACTAGTGACTAGTTTCGTGATCGAATTCTCGGAGTTCTAGTGAGAAGCCGTGACTAGTGGAGCTAATCCGTGTCGGGTAGAGACAGGTATCTACTTCAGTACAATGGAAGATGGTCGCGCAACCTCGTGGATCGGTTGATGTTTGACACTAACACCATTGGATGCCGGCTCAGTGGTCCAGTAGGTTAAGCATTCGCGCGCGAGACTGAGGCCCTGGGTCCGAATCCCGTGAGCGGGATCGTGGATGCACACTGCTGAGGAGTCCCATACTAGGACGAAACGGCCGTCCAGTACTTCCAGGTTTTCAACGGTGGAATAACATCAGTCAATTCATGATCTCGATCAAAAACTTAATAATCTCCACAACCCCAATAATGATGATATGATTATGTCATCATCAACCATTAATTTCTTTATTTGTACCATACAAAAATTAAGTTAATACTACTATAGGGACTTAGTGAAGAATGTTTAATTTTCATAGCTGATATCACAAAGTGATCTTAGTTAAATAACTACTGAAAATTAGGAAGTCCTGAACATTTAATTCATCCTAGTGTAAACCTCTTGAGAATTGAGCATCCACGACTCAATGTACTTGATGGATAATAAATACCTTACACACGATATGATTGAATTCCACTTGTCATAGATTCTAATCATAACTCTGAAATGACCTCTTGAAGTTACTGAATAGCAAGCATGTTGTTCATTGTTAAATAACTTGAAAGTATATATGATTTCACTTCATTGTTGTTAACATACTATGTTGTATTTCAGAAAACATCTGCTTTCATTCATATATGTAACTTCAGTCTAAATTATGTATACGTTTACTGCTAGACAAAGTTTTTAAATTATATTTTGCTAACTAAAAGTACATATATATATCAATGAAAAAGATGAATTTACTGAGTTAATAAATTTTCATTTACAGACGAAATGAAATGACAAAAGTATAATTTATTAGTTTATATGTATACAGAATTAATTAAGCGTTATCTTTTTTTTACAATGGTTGTTAGCTTTCAAAGATGAGTAGTGGCTATCCATGTAATCGGCCTTTTTGGGACTCGACATATAGATGTACCGGCATCCTAGAGTTAATGTTCACTCCGGGACTCAAACCCAGTACCATTCGCTTCAAATGAGTAGATGCAATAAAAAAAACGCTACCATGGGAAACCTGGAAGCACTGGACACCTTTTGATATAAATCAGAATATGCTCACTAGTGGCGGTTTCCAAGAGGTATATCATAGAGTTCTAGTGAGAAACAGTTATCAGTGGAGTTCAACATGGTCTATTGTGAGATTGTAACTTACTGAAGACAATAATGGGTGTATCGCTGAATTTCGTGGATTAGTTGAAGTTAAACATTAACATCTTTGGATGCTGGCCGGCTCAGTGATCTAGTGGTTAGGCGTTTGCATGCGAGACCGATAGGTCCTTGGTTCGAATCTCACGAGGAGCGGGATCATGGATGTGCACTACTGAGGAGTCCCACAATAGGATGAAACAACCATCCAGTGCTTTGAGGATTTCCACAGTGATCTAGCTTTAATTGACACATGATCTCAATTATTGAAATTACTACAATGTTCACGAAATCCCTTTCTGATACAAATAGTTTATTATTTAGATATTTATTTTTTATAACACCAGGAGTAACACATTGATGTATCAGAGTATAATAGTGGATGATTTTTATCTTTTTATCATTAAAGGTATAAAAACTAGTAGTCAACAAACATGTTATTGGTAAGCAACGCTTTTCCAACTAGAAATAATAGGATATCATATGATCAAATATAAAGGAAAATGAGCAAAGTTTTACTGGGTATAAATATAACAAGTTTATTTAAACTAATGTTGTTTAGGTATAAATGTTTTAGGTTTCTTGTTATTGATAGTAAGGAGTGCTTTTGATCAATCTATTTTAGTATATGTACATACTGTATCATTTATTTCAATATTTCATTTTAAGCACAAATTTAGATTTTGGTTAGAAGTCTAATCCAGAAAATATGTTTTGTCTCATTCGACACTCTTCAATTCGATGTACTTGGATTGTAGTTTGATGTTTACACTTGAATTTGAACTTCGTATGTTTCTTCTCAAACATCTACATATTATTTATTAGGTTACTTAGTTCAGATAGTCACTAACGTATTCAGTGGGTATGAAGTTATGTATTTGTATGGGCATGAGAAAATATAAACCCTAAGTAAACAGAAAACATGCGTCTTGAATCTTAATATTCAGCTTTACCTGATCTATATGATTTATGAATGTTTACTAAAAAGATCAGCATACAATCATACTTACTCCAGAATGTTATGAATTCAATGGTTCTCAAGCCATCAATTAAAGTTTGTCATCATTATATTTCCTTTTCAACTATATCTGTAAACTATGAAATTGATGCTTTCAAATATCATCACATTCTGAACTCATTAAAAGATGGTGGACATTTACAGGTTATATCAGTTGGTAGATTAGATGGTGGTTAGAGGTAGTCGACAGGAAACCGTGAACCCGGGTTTTGTGCTACTTGGCACTCGTCAGCAAGGTGTACCTGTAATGTTGAGGGAACTGGTGTTCCCTGACGGATTCAATCCCGTGTCATCCAGCTTCACAGTCAGAGACGTTATCACTGAGCTATCCGGGCCGCGACCGACCTCCTGTAGGACTGAGATGTAATCACAATTGATTAACTAGACACATATGACATTGATCACCACCCAGTGATCCATCAATTGTGATTACATCAATTGCTTTCATTTATTAACAATGCTTGTATAAGTCATTATTTTATGATGAATTTCATAAGAATCTATGTAATTTCCATCACTCTTCTATTCTATTCAAACACTATTTATTCCAAGTGGACAATTCATATACATTAAGTGATATCTTAAGCATAGGTTTACCATTTTAAAATTCTATTAAATAATATGATGATAAAAAAATCGAACACATTTTTGGATTATGAATGAACACACTATCATCAATAAGTTACTGTGGGAGTGAACAAACCAGATCCCAGTGAAGAAGAATCGCTGAAATTGGATAAGACACACATTGAGCAAGGCACCCAACAGTGTCACAACTCAAGAACTCAAATAGAACCCTCAAGGTTAATGGATAAGAGAAAGATCAAAGAACACATTACACCGAGAAATGAAGACAGACATGAAAACAATTAACAATAATTGAATAGAACTGTAAACAAAGGCCAAGGACAGAGTGGGTTAGAGAATGTAGGTCGGATGCCTATTCTCTTTTGAGGTTAAGTAGGTAAAGTACATAATTTTACAATTCATATATTCCTGTCAAAAGCTAATGAATATAATACCTATGTTAAGGAGAAAGGAAATGGTTTTGTAAAGATTATTTTAATTTAAAGATGGTAGTCGTTTAGGATTGATGTCATTTGAATACGATAGAAGACCAGGGAGGACTCTTTAATAGTTCTCTCAAATACTATTTCAACAAAGGTCAATTTCAGAAGAATACCACTTAGCTACTTATATTTATATATTTATTTGAATACACCTAAATTTTCTAAAATGGTCTACGTCTATGTTAACATGAATATATATAAAGGAAATAAAAGGAGATAGATGGAAGCAATCGAATGAGAAATGTTTATTTGGTTATGAAAACATGAAGAAGCAATTCAGTAACATTTTTGTGAACGAATACTCAGGTGAGGAAGTTCAGTTTATTGTTTGATACGAATTTACAGAAGTCATTCTTAAAATTTGAAAAACCATATATTAAATACTTTATTCGTAAATCTTTCATCAATTATCTTAAACTTCATCCTTCATTCATTGCTATTACAATTACTCTTTGTTTACATTACCATTCTATTCAATTCAATCTCCTTAAACTTTTGCTGCAAGGCATTCCACTTCAGATTTATGTTACATACTACTTATGTCTGTCGATATAAGTAGCATTCATTACAACATGAAAACACTAGATTATAATTGACATAGTTTGCATCAAACATTTGATCAAACAGACATAAATTATCATTCAATAAGTGTTTTTAAGTATTGTTACATTTTCTGAGTAGAATCTAAGTCGTTTGATGTTAGCATACCGTATATTCATGGCTATATCTACGATTAACCTACTGATTATAAAAAAAAGCCTATACACACAGGTAATTATTTGCTGTTGAAATTCACCAATTCTCATTCATAAGGTTTAAACATCTAACACAAAAATATGATCATAAAACCACATGTTCAATTACTTAAATCATAGTAAACTTGCCAAGTCCTTTGTGCTAGAAATTCCCTTTGAAATACGGAAGATCTGAAGAAATCAATCTTCAATTGGTAAATGTAAGAATTATATACAAGTTTTTACTAGCTTCTATAAAGCTGATTATGTGAGTCAAAAGAAAATATTGGTTTCTGTATACATTTCTAAACAACATACTGTTTATCTAAGAATTATAATATACAATACAAATGATCAAGTCATCTTTTAAATATTTATAAATTAATATCATGTTCTAATATGATTTACCTAGTTAAATGAATGAACTGTTGTTCACTGAAAGTAAAAGTATAAATAAACAATAGGACTAATTCATAGAATGATATTAATTCATTTGTTTTATATTCTTCCTTATAACTTTTGTAGTGGCTATGCATCGTTAACCAATCACCTCGTTAACCGTTATAATATAAATTCTCAATGGTGATTAAAATCAGAAGGTAATCAGAAACGGTAACTATAGTTTATTAGCCGATAACACAGATCATAAAGCTATAAGCACATCATACGAATTTGAAGCAGAGAGGCGAATATGTCAATAGGAACAGATACATAGGCATATTTATAGTCAAATTGTATAAGGGAGCAATAAGGCAAAGTCAAGACATCGGGAGAAAGCTAAACCATCGAGTGATATTTAAGCAATCAACATTTTAACGAAAGTCTGTCATGTGATTTAGTGATCATAATAGTACAAAGAAATAGACGAATTGTTACTATTCAAATAATATTGTCTATTAAGTAAGTTATTATTAAAAGGGCTAAATCAAAATAAACTATAATTGAAATTGTTTGTAGAATAGTTGCTATACTGATATATTAACAGATTAGTTTCATTCATATGAATCTGTTAGTTAAGCATTCTAAACTCTTATACCCATCTATTTTTAATTTGGTTCAAATCAATACTGGGTAGTTTAATTCTACTTAGACAGTTCAGTTCAAAGAAGATAACATCATTAGAATTCTCATCTTGATCTATCAATATTTTTCATTACGTGAAAATTATTTTATTTTTGGAAAGCACAATGGTGACGTAATTTGGTAAATGTTCATTTCTATGTCTCAAACATTTCTTATCCACACATCTTACCATTGTCACTAAGGTAATTATTATCTTTATCATTATTATTATTAAACTTGCTAACCTTTTTGAGAAATCTATTCAGCATCCACCCCTACCTACTACTGATTGCCTGAATAGTATTATTATAAATACTACGTAATTTTCTATTTGTAATTACATTATTCTCTCTCTCTCTCTCACCTCATGTTGACCATAGTTATTCTGACCATGATTTATCTCACAATTTCATTTCACTTATGAACTGATTCATGATAACAACTTCATATTAAAGCTAGACCACCATGGAAAACCTGGAAGCAGTGGACGGCCGTTTCGTCCTAGTATGGGACTCCTCAGCATTGCGCATCCAAGATCCCGAACCCCGCGAGATGGATGCCGGATCAGTGTTCCAATGGTTAAGCGCTCGCGTTCTGGACTGACAAGTCCTGGGTTCGAATCTCACGAGGGGAGCGGGATCGTTGATGCGCATTGTTGAGGAGTCCCATAATAGGACGAAATGGCCGTCCAGTGCTTCCAGGTCTTCCATGGTGATCTAGCTTCAATTTACTCATGATTTCAACTATTGAAATGACTAAAACCTCTACAAAACCACTTCTGATAACTTCATATAGGTCAGCCCCAACATCAACGATTTGACCTGATTTTATATGACAAACAACAATCTTTGATTAACATATTACAATTTTAAATGATGTACTCTGCCTTAAATCTGGCCAATTTTATGGATTATTGAAAAGAACATTCTCCGTTTATGTAATTATGTTTTGGATATCATGGGAATTTTACAGAGATGAAAAATATAATATTTTAACACAACGATTATACCCATCTATTTTTAATTTTATTCCAATCAATACTGCATAGTTAGATTGTACTTGGGTTGTCCAGTTCAAAGAAGACAGACTCTATAGAATCCTCATCGATTCTCATCTATCACATGAAGATCATTTCATTTTTGTAAAAAAACTTAATGATTATAAACATTTTCTCATTAATTAACTTGTAAATTATTTTTTTTTTAAAAACATTTATTGGTGTAAAAAACGTAGTTGTGAAATTTGATGAGTCTGCATACTGTATTATGCATGAGCATGAAAAAAAAATTAGGAACCATAGTAACATAAGACAGAATACAAAATATAAATGAGTTAGGAATTTAGCAAATAGTTTTGAATTTTGTGGATTAGTTGAAGTTAGACATTAACACTGTTGGATGCCAGTTTATTCGAGTGTGAAACTCTTCAGTTGTGCTCATCCACGATCTCGCTTCATGAGATTTGAACACAGGACCTATCAGCAGAGTTCGACTGGGTCTGTTGTGAGATAATAACTCACTAAAGACAATGGTGGATATGCCCCTCTTTTTCGTGGATTAGTTGAAGTTAAACATTAACACTGTTGGATGAACGCCAGCTCAGTGGTCTAATGGTTAAGTGCTCGTGCTCAACACTGATAAGACCTGAGATCGAATCCCACTAGGCGGGGTCATGAATACGCATTACTGAGGAGTTCCACGATAGTGCGAAGTGGTCATCCAGTATTTCCATGTTTTCCATGGTGTTCTAACTTCAATTAACTCATGACTTCAACTATTGAAAAATATATATTTGTACTCAATGTTTCATAATGATTTTCTTAAGTATTATTGTCTTAGATATAAATTTGTAAACATTATAATTTGTACAGCATAACTGTCCAATAGTTTACTACTTAAGATGTTGTCTCATGTTTAACTTTGGATAATATATTCTCCTCAGAAATATCAATGAAAATTTGGTGAGACTATAATATATGGACAATCTAGAGAATGTTCACTTACTAACTAGGACTAAATGATTTCTATGAATCAGTGTAAGAATTCACACTTGATGGTTAGAGTTAGGAACTAGATGTAGAGACTTCATCATGAACTGACATCAGTTAAAATGCCAAAACTCTATTTAAACAAATAGATGAATGAATTTTGTGCTAAAATTCAAAGAACTACTATCCTAAATCTGATTGGTTCATTCATAAATTATAATCTTGATCATAAATTTAATAAAATAAACTTGGAACTTATGATACCCAACGGTATTATTATTATTATTATTGCTATGGTTATTTATAATTTACTCAATTACTGATATGATGTAATGAAATCATACTATTGGTCTTTTTTTACGAATATGGAAATTATTATTCTATAAATCATATGAATATCATTAGTAACGTTGAAGGGAAGAATGATATCGCAAAATAATGATAAATATTTACTTTAATATTATCTATTTAGTGTGGTACGAAGTCCTTACTACTTCAACAAGTTCATGTAGATCTTCATAAAGCTTACTATATATACATAATAGTACAAAATCTCTGAGATTCCATCATATCCTAGAATAAAATCAATATTTCGATATTTAGGATTTATTATAAAATCATCTAAAATAGACCATTATTCAATATGGTCTAAACACTTATTCATATCAAACTAGTTATATAAGAAAATAACTATCATATTTAAAGTAAGATTATCCACATAAATAAATGATTCGAATTATTTTCTGGTTAGTGTTTTGTTTAGTGAGCTAGTTTTCTACAGGATGGTGTCTCTAACTCCTATGCCTAACCATCCTTCTTTTATCCGGAGCTTAGAACCGGCTGTATCCCCAGATAGGCTCCGTTTAGGTTGGAGAATACTGGTCAATGGCCAACGCTCCATTAGAAGTAACAGGCGTAAGTAAATAAGTAAGTAAGTCAACAAGTAATTCATCTACTTAACTAAAGTTTATTTTTTTATTTAATCAATTTATTATAATAATGATATTGATTAAAGGGATATAAAATGTTTTCTTTGACCTGACAAAATGAATTGCTCAATAACGTTTATATATATATATCCATATTAGCGGTATTTACAATTCATTTTACTAATCTAACAGTAACAACTGACTATTTTTTTTCTTTTCTTTTCTTTTTTTCTCTAAATGGAACATATGCGCACGTATTTGGGTTTTAATTTTGCGGTAATGAGGAATGTACTTCTAAAAATACAACAGTTGTTATTGTAAATGCAAATTAAGATTATTATTATTATTATTATTAATTGCTTACTATATACTATTATTATAGAAGAGTAGTTAATTAAGAATGAATTTAAAGAGAATAAGGTAATTGATTATGAAATTTGGTAGTTGGGATAAAGACAATATACAAATAAGAATAGATAATACATTTTGTTCTTTTCTTTTTTGTTTTTTTTTCTTTTAAATATTACGTTTGTTTTATCAATGTAATGTCCAAAAAACGAATTATATATATACAACAAATGACATAGCTAACATATATATGTTTGCTTACAACATACGTAGAAATTAGTCTCTTTATAACGATACTATTACATTTAGTGAAACATTGAACATTGAACAATTTTTAAATATGTACACCATATGTTTACACATATGATTGACATTGAATACTTGAATAGTTAAAATATTTTACTTAAATAAAGGTAAACTGAAACAATTTAAAGTAAATGAATAATTTTATATCAGGGAAGTATTGTGTTGTGTCATTTAAGTGGTAATTAGATTATTTTACCTAATATGAATGAGTGTGATAAGTCTTGTTAATTTGAATGGTTTATTAAGATCGCCAAGCTATTCTGGTAACCTGTAAGCTAGAACTACTCAGTGATTTGAACATGAGAGAAATGGCACAAAATAAGCGGAAAACACTTTACTCCAAAGGTTTATGTTTGTACAGAAAAACATGGGTATTTATAGATTATTAGCATTTGTCAAATCAACATTATATTTTAGCCAATCTGCTAAGAGACATATTATGCTCCCCCATGCTCTGATTGGCTGGAACTTTTCGGCTTCTCTAGGGCCTCTGGAAGCTCCGTTGTAGTTTTCGGAAGCCGACTCAACAGAGTGAAAAATAATAATTTGTTTAAATCAAAAAGAAAATTATAACACTCAAGATTGGGACTACATTAAATTTCCAGGTTGTCGCAATTAGTAAAAGTTACACCAAGTTTATTGATTTACAAATTAGTAATTTTAAATGTAAAATAATCACCATATTTGGTATGTTTGTAATTGTTGTATATTCATTTGACAATATCTAATGTTTTCTTAATCTTGACCGAGTAGATCTTACAAGTAAGTTTTAGTATAATATGATGTAGTATGAAAAATGTGATAAAATAATAAAAGTGTAATTCATTAAGTTTTAGAACTATGCATTAATTTATAATGTTATTCATGTTTATCTTTGTATTTGATCCTCAGGTCAGTATTATGTTCATAGATCTGATGGGATTTCAAAGTGGGAAAAAGCACTTAGTTACCTAGTGATCCATTGTTTTAAAAGTTCTTCAATAGATGTTGTTGTGAACGAGACCACTAGTGGGGACAACTAAATGTATATTAATGCAAAATTACAGAATCACTTAGTGAAATCTGATAATCATACAATAAATGCTTCATTTGCAAAATGTCATTCATTCGTTTCAGACTTGATTGCTCCTTCATTTCCACATCAATCATTTTCTGTTCTCAGTCAATTTACTTCTATCTTCTTAACATTCTGACACCAGGTATTTCATTTTCAATTATTGATACATACTACTTATATCTTTCGACATCAGTAGCATACACTACAATAAAAGTTCTTGGTGGGATAAACTTTCAAAATTTATAGATTGTCTCAATAATTTGCTGAACGTATCAAGCATAACACTAACAATGTATGTGAGAAGTAGTGATCAGCGGAGTTCAACCTAGTCTGTTGTGAGATAGTAACTCGCTGAAGACAATGGTGGATAGTGGTGCAACTTCGTGGATTAGATGACATTAGACATTAACACCTTTGGATGCCGGCCGGCTCAGTAGTTTAGTGGTTAAGCTCTCGCGTGCGAGACCAATGAGTCCTGGATTCGAATCCCGTAACGTGGGATCGTGGATGCGCACTTCTGATGAGTCCCACAATTGGACGAAATTACCGTCTAGTGCTTCCAGGTTTTTCATAGTGGTCTAGATTCAAGTGGATCATGATCTCAATCACTGAAATTACTACAATCACCACAAATTCCATTCTTTCTACTCCTTCTGGGATATCTACAAATACATTAATTTATATATAATTTTAAAAATTGTTAATAATAATAATAAGTTCAGTCAAGTCGAATATTGAATAGTTTGTTTTAATTTAGCATAAATTAAGTAGAGTACATTTTTTAAGTGCTTTTACAGTTCTTTGTAAGCTAACTTTTTACAAGTTAATACTGAAATAAAATAAACCTCAGACTTTGTGTTTACATACATGGACAAGACATACAGAAGATTTTCGTTACTTTACGGGTGATGAATAGTAAGTAGGGTACACGATTGATTAATATATATAGTTTTAATAATTGAGATCATGAGTCAATTAAAGTTATATCACCATGGAAAATCCGGAAGCATTAGTCAACCATTTCATCTAATCGTGGGACTCTTCAGCGGTGTGTATCTATGATCCCACGTTGCGAGATTTCAAAATTGAACCTATCGATCGTACGCACGAACGCTTAACCTCTAGACCACTAGAGCCGGCCAGCATCCAACAATTTTAATGTCTTACTTCGACTAATGTACGAAATCGAGCGATACATCTCCCATTGTCTTCAATGATTTACTCTCTCAAAACAGACCCAGTTGAACTCCACTGGTCACTGCTTCTTCTTTACAAACGTATTTTTATTAGTTAAACTTGATACAATTAGTTATATTTATGTGGTTAAAACAATCTTATATCTTTGTAATTTGTAAAAAGAAACTCAACGTCAAATAATTTATATCTTGATAATAAGTGAACAGCTAATTTTTATGTTTTGGCATCAATCCCATTTTATATTGATTATCTATTTTTTTAGTATTAAAAGTTTCTTTCTCTACACAAACCTCGTATCAAGAAGTATAATGTTAAAATTGAGTTTGTCCAAGTTATTATCACCACTTAAAGATAAATAGTTACTAAATTGTTAGATAATATTACATTCAATATGAAACATTAACTTACAAAGGTTAATTATCTCTTTGAAGGTTAATAATAGTATCATTTGAATAGGGTTTATTGAAGATTAAGGGATGGTGAACGATCATTCCATCCTGGATAAAATCTTCAAATAACTGTTTGTGTTAGATTTTAAAGAAAACAGTCTTTAATGTAAATAAGGACTAGGAAACTACTAATTCAAATAATGATTTCAAAATTTTTACTTATCTCATATTATTTGTACTAATATGTAACCGTATATAACACGGATAATGACTTAACATAAGCTGATTGCAATCATTGCAAACCTTTTGTATCCTGATTCACTTTCAAGACTAAATAATTTTCACAACTCACATCTTTGATTTACCAATAAATAAAACAATTGAATGATAATTAATTTTATAAATGAATTCATGAGTTGATCTAAATTAAACCACTATGAAAAATCTGCAAGCATTGAATGGTTATTTTTATCCTAGTATGAGACTTCACATACACAATACACATCTACAATCCTATTCGCAGGATTTCAATCTAGGACATTTGATCTTATGTGCGAACACTTAACCTCTAAATCACTGAACCAACATTGAATTAGTTTTATTACAAAATATTAAATAAATTAAACATCAATTATTTACCTTGTATAAAGAATCATGAATCCCATTAGATGATAAATCCGTTTGTTTTGTTTATGAATTTTAAAAGTTTATTAACATAAAATCCATCTATAGTCCATGAATAATAACAATAGTAACATGTAAGATTATGTTGTATATAATGTAATTTGTAGACAATATACTACTACTATTACTACTACTAATAATAATAATGATAGTTTAGATAGTAAATAGGTCGTTTATTATGTTCCATTCTTAGATTCAATTCATATTAAATTTTTATTCCATTTATTTCATAGTGATTAACTCAAACATCTTGAAAAGGTTAATAGCAAATATGTTGTTGCTGTTGTTGTCGTGTGTATGTGTGTACGTGTACGTGCGTGCGTACGTCTGTGTGTGTGTGTGCAAAAATATCACTAATTTAAACAAAAGTCATTCAATAGGATAACCAATTTGATACGGTTTTCTTTTTTTTTTTTAATTTTAATTTTAATTTTTGGGTTACTATTCAACTGTCTTGAATTACAGTAATAATGTTGAATAGGGGTAAAAATGTAAAATGAATAATAATAATGAGAAGAAGACGAAGAAGAAGAACAATACAGAAGAAGATTTCAGACAGGCAGAAATAGGACACAATCTCAATAATAAATTTTAATATTTCTAGATCATTTAATAGTTTTCAGTTTGGTTCTTGTTGTTGTTGTTGTTAGTGATGGTTCAAACAATCATTAAAATTGATAGATTGTAACAGTAATGTCTTTTAGTATAGACTAATAGTAATGTTACTTTTGTTTAGCAATATATATATATATATATATATATATATATATATATATATACATACATATATATTCCTGTAATATTATTTGTCTAATATCTACACCCTACTGTGTTGTTACTTTCTTCTATTCTAAACTATTTACACAAATCATATAAGAAAGAAAATATATAATTCAACCAATAAATTAACCAATCAGAGATAAGTAATTTGAAAATGGCGTTTATTTAAAATAATAATGGTATTTAGTAAATATTCTAGAAAAAAGTTTATAGAAAGAAAAAAATAATAAAACAAAGAAATGACATTTCAAGATCAAATGACATCAAAAAAAAAAGAAGAGTAAATGAACTTTTTCTTTTCTGTTACTTGTCTGGTCCATATTACTTGATAGAAGATTGATTGTATCTTTCTATTGCTGTTTAAGACTATAATTGATCAATCTCTTATTGGTATATAGGCATCTTGTGTGAATTGTCTTGATATTGTCTTAAGTCACAAGCTTTATCATGTTTTCGAATTCAACTGTTATTATATAAAAATAAATTTATGTTACTTCTCATGATTTAAGTCAGAATAAGATTTTTAATGAGTTGATTAAATCTAGATCATCATAAAATAACCTAGAAGCATTAGATGGTCATTTCGTTCTAGTATGGGATCCTTTAGAAATGCATATCTACGATCCTTCACTCTGCACTTGAACTTAGATCCTTCAGTTTTTGTGGATGAACAACACGATTTCTTAGACATTAAGTAATAATGATAAAAAAACAGCTGATGAAGTCATATTGTAGTGAACAAGAACACGAATGGAGACAATCGAACGTAGTTGATATGAAATTACAGAATATCTCACTAAAATCTGAGAACCATATAGTAAATAGTTAATTTGCAGCATATCAATCCATCGTCTCAAACTTGACTGTTCCTTATGCAAATATCAGTCCATTGTCTTAGATTTCATTGTTCATACATTTTCATACCAATCGCGTTCCGTTTTTATTCTTTCCTTATCGATCTTCTGCTGAAATACATTTTATGCCTGACTACTGTTATATACTACTTATATAGAGATAAGTAACCCACATCATAATATTAATATGAAAAGTCTGTTTTGAATTTACCTACTTATAATTCTTAAACATTATAATAACATCTAGTTAATTATCTGTCAACATAATCACTAAAATAAGGTCATACTCCTTTATAAGTTAATAAATGGAACAATAGATATCACTTATTAAATTGTTCAACGATTCTTTGTTATTTATTTTTTACAAAGTAAGTTATAGAGATAAATTATGTTCGTTTATAGACACAGATGAACTAGTTTTATTCGAAGTTCTTTATAAAGCTATGAATTAATTAATTGAATATCAGTCAGTCTTTGGTAATGAAGTATTTGAACAGTATACTTCAGTAATTTAAATATTGACCTTCTCATTTACTTTGGGAAATAAACAACGTGATACTTTACATCAAAATCAATCTCTTCAGTCTAGAATTAATCGATTGATTTCAAGTTGCTTTAATCCATCTTCAATATTATATGCGTTCATCTAAAGCTGCAATACAGTCTCTGTAACAAGTACTTTATTCGGTTATACTTAATAGATCATCGGAATATGTGAATGTAAAAAGCTTTACCTCAGAAGCAATTAATTGTAAACCTTGCAATGCCATTCAAACTAAAAACGTAGTACCTTATTTCATCAATATTTCAGCAAATACAGGTGTAAGTAAGTAAGTAAGTAAGTAAGGGTGAAATATCTTACAGAAATATGAACATTCCATCCAATGTCGGTGGTAATCGATCTCCTACATGATATTTTAAAGAGGATAAATAATAGAAGGCTCTAAGTAGCTAATCTAACATTAACACTTTTTAGTAAAACAGAGACGTTTACATAAATAAAGGAGAAGTAATCTGAGTTTATCTCTTCAATGTGCATCTACAAATCTGGCCGTTTCTACATAAATAGATATATTGCACATATTATTAGACAATTTAACAGAAGAATGAGGGAAAATTTCTTAAGTCAATCAAACGAAAATAACATGCAGCTCCATCTTGGTACATCAGGTTGACAGTGATCATATGGTAGATAAAATCAAGTCATTATGAATGATGTATCATATAACTTTGTTGTTTCCCAATGGGGTTTAATCCAGTCTCGTATATGTGACAGAAGCTATGCGGATTTGAACTCTTAACCTTAGTTTCAATGTGCAGAAGAAATTTATGATACACTTGTCTCTTCCTTGACCAGGATACCACTTAACTAACGGTTAAACTGACTTGTAACATCTCATGTTTGTTTGTCTTTCATCATCTCCTTCTGCTTATATTCCTTATCTGTACAATCTTGATAGCGTAATTTCGATATTCTTTTATTATTTCAAAACCTATTTATCCAAGTTTGACCTATTTTTCTTCTGTTGAACTGTTAACTAATAATTTCATTATTTCTTATTCTGTTATTCTCATCACTGCTAGTACACCTATCTTCTTACAATCCGTTTGTACTGTTTATGTATTTTATATAGTTAAGCTAGATGATAGTCTAATAGAAAACAAACTAATTCGTTTATGTGTTATGTTTATGATCAGAATGTTAAAGAAGTATGTAACATCATATGGATTAATAGTTTGACTGGAAATCAGATCTCAATACATCACAAAAACTTTCAATCTCTTCACTCTTGAATATTTTGTCAATATATACTAAAGCTTAGGAGTCCCACGGTAGGAAGAAACGGCCGTCCAGTGATTCCAAGTTTTCCATGGTGGTCTAGCTTCATTCGACTCATGCTTTCAACTATTAAAAATACTAAAGTTCCCTGAATGGTGACACACGAAAAATTATTCACATCAGGAGTATGATACATTTACTCCAACGGCAAGTTGTGAATGAAAATAAAGATATTTATTAAGAAAAAAATTGAAGATGTCACTAGATTACTTTATTTATTTCGAGAATAAGTAATAAATTCCTTTTTCTACAGTACAAAACTAACCATTGCACCATTGAATATATTTTCGATTATCTAGATTCAATGACTCAGCAGATGTACATGTTAAGAGATTAGAGTGAAATATTCTGGATTAGGTGCACAAATATGAAAATCGACATCCAGCTGAATACTAAATAGTCAGTCCGTCAGCTACAACGTGGGACCAGACACATATGTGCATCGGTTCAAGTTGCCATACCGCAATAGCACAGCAAGACGAACACCAAATACATAAAAGCAGTTACTTCTATGCTGTTAATATATAAAAGAAAGAATGCATAGTATATAGTGCAGGAATAAAGAATTGGTTCGTAGAATGAAAGATATGAAGCGATTTTATTCTCTTAGTTTAAGGAACGACAGAGACTGTATACACACACGCCATCGTGGTCGATTCTGAGCCATGTCACCAAGAGTCTCCAACCATTCGTTACAATAGTCATACGGACCCCAACCAACTAGTCTGCATCTATCAATATGGCTAAAACTAGAAGTTGGTGACTTCAAGCACTGATGCCACGTTTTGGTTTGGCCGCCCATCACTTTCTTCCAACCATCCTCAACACTAGTCAGCATTGTATGTCGTGGAAATCGGTGTTCAGGCATACGTAACACGTGGCCCAAACATCTCAGTTGATGAAGACTCAAAACGTCATCAACTGATTTACTATCATACATTAATACCCTGAGTCTAACCTCACTATTACTTGCCTGGTGATCCCAGCAGATGCGAGCAATATTTCTAAGGCACCTGTGGTCAAATATTAGTAACTTACGAGTATCTTCTACTCTTAATGACCACGTTTCACAACCGTAATGTAGAACCCATCAGAGCTGATCAGACTTCCAATATAAGTGAAGTTAGATCTTAGATCCCATTGTTATCCATAATCTAACTATTATAAATACACTCATTTGTGTTTCTAGCATAAAAACAACTTCATTTCTTCTACATAATATAACATTTAATACATTAATAATGATAATAATAGTTTATTCATTTATCAATTTAATATAAACATTGTTAAGGAAACTAGTTGAATATGATTTTTTCGTTTCGAAGCCTTCTCCTTATTCATCATTCCATTGAATCTATATGGATATTTTCATAAACATTTCACCCTAGTTAATTATTTGATTGAAATAAATAAATAAATAAATAAACGAACAAGAAGTAATTTCAATATAAATTCATGATGTGAACAAAATGCCCCCTCCCCCCCTCATTTTATTGTTGAATAACTGAACATCACGTAGATTAATACTTAGGTCAATTGAATTTATGATTATTAAAATTCGAATGAAAATAATGATGATAATGAAGAAGAAGAAGAAGAAAAAGAAAAAGAAGAAGAAGATGATGAAGAAGAAAAAGAAGAAGAAATGATCGAAATAGATTGAAAAAAAGAGAAAATTTGTTTTTATGGACTAATTGTTTTGTATTGTATGTAAATCTCATTAATTTAAAGTTTTGTTTATTGACTATTTAAAGGTCATTGATAATATATAAGTTAATGGTGTACTTTTGTAATTGTTTATATAGATTTATTTTATAAACTTTTTAGTTAGTTGTCTAATATATTCCAAGATTAAAAGTTAAAAGTTAACATGATAAGGCATGTTGAGATCAATATAAATTGAGAAATTATATTAATAGTATATTAATACTATCGTTTGTTAAGCCTGTAGTGCCTGTTACTATGGCAAGACCACAAGCCTTATTCTAGCCTTTGGACAGCCCATTCTATTCATTCTACTTGAGTCACATTCTAACCTTGTTAATTATTCGCTTACTAATCTTGACTGTTATTTATATGAGCGCGTAGGTGCGTAAACACTTCTTATCCCATTACTCATTACATGTCTGTAACTTAATTTTGTGTAACTATAAATATTGATTAATGTTTGGTTAAAGGGGAGTTGGCTTACTCGCCATGTCAACTGCGCGTCGTTTTGCTCGGTTCTATTCCATTCGCTTCATATACAAAATATATGTATTGAATAGTCCATTCTCGTTATTTGACTTATTTAATTTCGTTACTGACTAACGCGATTTAAGTCAGTGATTATATACGGGGATAGGCGCATATATATTTCCACAATGATCATTCATACGATCTACTTGGAGTCAGATCTCAAGCCTCTAAAAGCCTAACTGTTTATTTAGTTATCATTTTAGAAATAGTAGTGTCTTTGGCATTGAATCATATTGTCTACTGTTTAAGATTTACCTTTAAATTTCCAAATGTGACATAATATAAGGAGATCTGAGGGTTATGATCTCGATCCTATCTGTGATCGATAATGAATACTGGTGATATTACACGAAGTAAGAACAAGGTATACACTGGAAAGTCCTTATTTCTTACTGGTTTCATCAAATATTGATGTAAACCGTCTTTGATCAATCTATGACAGTATAGTTAATTTTGAGGTGAGTATTTACATAAAAACAAACATACGATCCTAACTGACAAATTTCACTGCAGAAAATTAGATAGAAAACGCATTCTCTATAGTAACATAACACACAGATTTTCATTAATAACAGAAGATGGAACCTAATCTGTGATTTAACCAATCATTTACATCTTTATTTACATTTTATAAGATGGAGATCGGTCATTACGTACAGTCACATCATGTAAATATAGAATTATTAATTGAAATTTCTGATACATTGATTATTAATCAAGTCTGTGGATACTCAAATCAGATGTCACATAACGAAAGATATGATAGTGTTAAGAACTCTTTTAATTTAACTTTGAAGACTTTACCAGTTTACGAAATAGAATTCAAAGTATCAGGTGTTTGAACAACACACTATTATTTCTTCATTAAACTTTATTTTCCGAACTAGATCATATCATACTGATTTAACTAACTAGAAAGTGATGTTGGAAACCAATAACACCTAATAAAATCCACAAACAACTATGTATTGACTAAAGTTAGACATTTAAGTAGTTGAATTCTAACACAATCACCCTATAATATGTTATTCAGTGTATTGTGATGTGACCAATACTTGATTGTGTAAATGATTTGATGTTCCATATTAGTTTCGAATCACTTTACCGTTTATATTGATTCACAGAAAAGATATTTACAAAAAATCAGTTTGACAAAGAATGAATACATTTTAACAAAAGAAATTTCCTTTTGGACTAGATCATTTCCTTAGACTGTACTATGATAGCTATCAGTAATTTCACATGTGGTTATCTATATTAAGATTGAAGAGTTTAACAATATCAAACAAAATTATGAAAGCTAATCCAGTATTGAATATAAGTTTGTAAAAAGTTAAGAACAGATGTTGGATAATTTAATAAGATGGTCAATGTTATGGAGAGATCTCAAGCATTGAATATAACAATCTATAGATACATAAAGCATTATTGTATCGTTTAAAAAAATAATAAAAACTAACAAAAGTTTGTGATTTAGTAGTTGAATTTATGAGTTAATGGAAGTTAGTCCACCATAAAAAGCCTAAAAGCAATGGACGGCCGTTTCGTTCAATTGTGAGAGTCCTCAACAGTGCGCATCCAAGATCCCGCCTCCCGTGAGATTCGAACCCAGGACCAATCAGTCTCATGCGTGAGCGCTTAATTACTAGACCACTGAGCCGGCATCCAATGATGTTAATGTCTATATTCAATCCATTCACGAAATTGCGCCACCGTATACCATTGTTTTAAGTGAGTTGATATCTCACAACAGACCTGGTTGAACTCCACTGGTCATAGCTTCTCACTAGAACTCCAGGAGTGTCTCTTGATGTCAGTCACTATTGAGCAAATGATTATTATCAGAAAATGGTTTTGTTGAGATTTTAGTAATTTCACTGGTTGAATTCATGAGTCAATTGAAGCTAGACCACCATGGAATATCTGGTAGCACTGTATGGCCGTTTCATCCTATTACGAGATTCCTCAACAGTTCATAACCATGATATATAATGCATAAACTTAAAGTATTGCATCATTTGACAACATTTTCATTCTTTCTTAATAATTCAATTGATTTTATTTGTTGATTTTAGAAAAGAAAATCACATTTGTTTTACAATATTATTCATCAGTTTCAGTTTTTCTTTCAAGAATCATCTACTTCTATAATAGAATGCTAATTTATTTCTCTCACCATAAGGGAGTAGACTATGATGAATAGTGTTAGACTATTGTTTCTATCTTTTATTATTATTATTATCATTTAATAATAAAATTTTATCAGTTATTAACTGATAGCTTATATCAATCTATAATTGACCTGTTTTTCACTTATCATTATTGAATATTGAAGAATAACCTGATTAATTAAGAGTTTGAATATTTTTTTTAATAAATAAGACATTTCATTTATTATTAAATTACTCCTCCTTCTCCTGCTCCTCTTCCTCCTCCTCCTTCGCCTCCTCCTCCTTCTCCTACTACTACTACTACTAATACCATTAGAACAACAACTACTGTACTACTGATAGTACTGATACTAATACTATTACTACTACTACTACTACCACTGCTAATAATAATAATAATAATAATCATATTAGTCACACAAACAATCTCCTGACTACCAAATGTGAATTCAATTAAAATGGTAACATATATATACATATTCAAAGAATCTTAAATTATAGGCATAAGATTAGTGACCTAAAAAAAGAATAATGCTTCTACAAAATCTGAGTATTCAATCATTTGCGTGACTAAATCTATAAGACATTATTATTATTATCATTATTACCATTATTATTACCATTATTATTATTATTAGTAGTAGTAGTATATAAAAGTAGTATTATTAAACCTGATGAAAAAATTTATTTCCCCATAATTTTTTTGGTTTATTTTGTATTAAAAACTATATAGCATGTGATCGAATTCATAATCGTTTTTTTTTTATTTTTTATTTCTTTTTTTTTTTTATGTTACTCGCCCATTTATTCTTAGACAAGACAATGGTAAATGTTATGAAGATAATATTAAATAGTTAGAAAGTTAATATATGATGACACCCAATAAGGTTAGTTAATGTATAAATAAGGTCTGTATGAAATATTGAAAAAATTATAATTGTCATTTTTAATTGTTGAAATAGCTGATCATACGATAAAATGCATCTATGTATAAGTTTGTTGTTTACATTAGACTTGTAGTGAGTGTTTAATTAAGTAAGTTTATTGAGAATTCAAAGTGATTGAAGTATAGAAAAGGGAAAACTATGAACTTTATCTTACTTACTTACTTACTTACTTACTTATTTACATCTGTTACCCCTCCTCTAGGAGCATAGGTCAACCACCAGCACTCTCTATTCAACCCTGTCCCAAGCAATGCTTCTCAGTTCTTTCCGCTTGCTATTCATTCTTTTTTTTAATATTTGCTTTCAATTTCCAACACTGTGTGTTCTTCGGTCTTCCTCTTTTCTGTTTCCCTTTATGATTACAAGTTAGCACATGCCTCGTGATGAAGTTTGATAATTTTTAAAATGTGTGTTCTAGACACTTCCAATGGCTTTTGTTAATCTTTTCTTCAGTTGAAACTTCGTTTTTTTCCCCTACAGTAGGCTGTTGCAGATGGTGTCTGACCAATGGACATTCAGTATCTGACGTATACAATTATTAATAAATACTTGTACTTGTAGTAGTTCTCCACGTTTCAGCTCCGTACAGTAGAACTGTGTTGACATTCTAAGCAAAGATAAATAGTGCAGCCCAAGACGAGCGTTTCGTCTTATTTGCGACTCGTTAGATGGATGTACGAGTATCTGAGATTTCATTTTCACTCAAGGACACGAACTCAAACACCATCGCGTTATTCCACTTAGCTACTAAGTCCTTATAACCACTTGCTTGTGCAATGGGGTGAAATTTAAATTCACTTGGTATTAAATAAGAACTATCGTTTAAATTTTAACGAATATTTCTACAATATTTGGACGCCGAGTTAATGCGAGACATTAAAGAGAAAGAATGTATTTGTAAAATCTCAGCAAAAGAATTTGAAGTAAATCAAACGTTTCACCTGGCTATCTGGTCCAAGCTTTTTCAAGGAAAATATATAATTTGGGTTTACTTCAAATTCTTTCGCTGAGATTTTACAAACACATTCTTCCTCTTTAATGTTTCAATTGGTATTGTTTATTTGAATCTTCTCAAATAGGACGAAACGCGCGTCCTAGCCACTACCCATCTTTGCATATAATGATGTAATAGTGTAGAAGTAGGTTGGAAGAAAGCTAGGGACGATCAGATCAAAACATGACACAAATCCATAAAGTTACTGATAAGTGAGCTGAGTCATGTGGATAGGTGTATATTACCTGTTTGGGATCCGCGAGAAGATAGCAACCGATGGTTAGAGATCATGAATGGCATGACTCAAAATCGTTTGAACGGTGTGCACAATGCATCCAATCTTTGTGTTCTCTCAAATTCCATTCTTCTGAATTCTTCACGTCGTTTTATTCTCTTTCCAAATTTATTTCACTGGATTGTACTCCTTGAATAACATCTTCAAACCCTAATCTTTCTGATTACTGATTATACTTTTACTACCTCTACCACTAAGAGATCTAACTCGACAATTGTATCTCTGTGCTAATATGGTATTAGCAACTCCAACTGATGTACGTACGTTCAAAGTTCTACGTTGTTACTGACTGACTGACTGAATGACTGATGATTGTAAATAATCATTTTACCATTACACTAGTATAATACATATCATTTTACTAGAAATATTAATATGCTTGTTAATGTACTATTAATAATTTATAAAATAGACTTTTGATTAATAACTTTAATAATAATTATTCTTGTCAATAGTAATGTAAAAGTTATTGAAGTTTATCAATACTTCTGTTATGTAATATATATATAAGGAACAAGTGTATTATCCACATGAAATACCGGAACTTATAAATCTACACAGAACATATTATTGATAAATTATATGTATTAACTAGAAGATTTGATTACTTAGTTACTTTCACCTGTGACTCCTCGTGAAAAAGTATAGGCCGCTTACCAGCATTCTCCATCCAACCCTGTCCTGGGCAATCCTTTCAAGCTCTTTCCAGTTCTTATTCATCCTTTTCATATCTGCTTCTATTTCCCGACGTAATGTGTTCTTTGGCCTTCCTCTTTTCCTCTTCGCTTCAGGATTCCAAGTTAGCGCTTGTCTCGTAATGCAGTTTGATGATTTCCTCAATGTATGTCCTATCCATTTCAATCATCTTTTCCTAATTTCTTCTTCCGCTGGAAGTTGGTTGGTTTTCTCCCACAAAAGGCTGTTGCTGATGGTCCCCGGCCAATGGATGTTGAGTATCTTGCGTAGACAGCTATTTATAAATACTTGTACCTTCTTGATGGTGATTGTTGTAGTACTCCACGTTTCAGCTCCGTACAGTAGAACTGCCTTGACGTTGGTATTAAAGATCCTGACTTTGATGTTGGTTGAAAGTTTTTTGAGTTCCGCCTGTAGCTCTCATAGAGTTACTGCCGGTCCCAAGGCCGGATAAATGAGCAGGGTTAGGCATGGGGTTAGCGTCCTCATCCCGTAGAATCCTAACTCGCTAAAAAAACGCTAACCAGAAGATTTGATTGAAATAAGATAATGGTTAAACTTTGTTTTAGTTATTTCTTCTTTTCTTTTTTTTCTTTCCATTTATTCTTACATAAGAATATTGTCTATAATAAAGAATGGTTAGACTTTAGATCAAAAGGGTTTTTTGTGGATATTGTAGAAATTTCATGAGTTACCCAAGTTCGTGGATTGGTTGAAGTTAGATATCAACACCGTTGGTTGCCGGCTTTCGGTCATCCGATTCTCTGTTTCTCTTCAAGATTCCAAGTTAGCTCATGTCTCGTAATGCAGTTCGTTAATTTCCGTATTGTATGTCCTATCCATTTCCAACGTCTTTTGGTAATCTCCTCTTCAATTGTAACTTGGTTTGTTCTCTCTCACAGTAGTCTGTCGCTGATCGTTTCCAGTCAAGAGATACTAAGTATCTTGCGTAGGCAACTGTTTATAAATACTTATACAAATTTGATGATGTTTGTAGTAGTTTACCAAGTTCCAGCTCTGTACAATAGAACTATCTTGATGTTCGTATTGAAAATTGTGACTTTGATATTGGATGACTGTTGTTTTGAGTTGCATATGTTCTTCAATTATAGAAATGTCACCCTTGTCTTGCCTTTACGTCCACATTCATAATGTTCTCGTATACACACTGTCAAACTCCTCGTAGTCAATGAAGTTGATCTATAGTGACGGGTTCCACTTAAAGGACTGTTCAACAATGATCCGTAGCTTCGTGAGTTGGTCTGTGCTCCGCCAATCCTTACGGAATCCAACTCCAATTGATCATTAGTTTCTTATTGGCATACTGTGAAGACTGCCTTGATATTACCTGGCGGTAGATTCCAGGACGCACGTTTCGTCCTATTTGAGACTTGTCAGCTGGATGTACCTGCATCGCAGAGTTGATGTTCACTCGAGAACTCGAAATCATTACCGTTCGCTCCAAACGCCATCACGTTATCCACTAAGTTACTAAGTCCTGATAGCCACTTGCTTGTTCCATGCGGTGAAACTATATTCACTTGGTGTTGTTTTACTTATATCTTCCCATTATTATTTAGGACTGTATTTTATCAGTCTCTTGTTTGCATATATACATTCAGCTGACGAGTCACAAAAAGGACGAAATGTACATCATGGATTCCACTACTAGCCACTATTCAATCCTTGTCGTTATTATTATCATTAGAATCGGGAAATAATGATGCAATAAATTATCAATAATAACTGTTCACAAATATCTATTCACTTATATACAAATGTAATGAGAAACTATACAATCATCAACCTTAATACTGAAGTAATCTAATATAAAATACATAGAGAAAATTGATATGGTTAATTGGAGTTTATCAAAGGTTTCTTATTAAATAATCAACCTAAAGTCCGGAAATACTGTCTGATATCAATTAATTCTATCAATAAACAAATAGAATGAATAACATGTTAATTAGCTATAATAAAAAGCAAACAAACACACAGTAAACGGATATTTAAACAATTAGTATTTTCATATGCCTCATATGTAATAATAATACTACTAATAATAATACTACTAATAACAATAGTTGTAGTAATAATACTGATACTACTACTACTACTAATAATAATGATAGTAATGATAGTAATAATGATAATAATAATAATAAACTAAATTCTGTCATTAATGGGTAATGAAACGTGCCAGGATATCAGTTGTTTTTATTTTTTTTATTTTTAATATTACCGAATTTATGAAACGGACTAGAAATGTAAGTTTTAATTTCTTATTGGCATAAGAATAATAGATGAGTACCTTTAGAAGATTAAATAAAACATAAAGATATTACTTATTCATTATAAAAGCAGTTAATATGCATTCTGATCTTAGAGAGAAAAAAAACTAGTTATATATATATATATATATATATATATATATATATATATATAACAGCCAGTGTTGTTGCAAGGACCACATTCATACAATTGAAGAACATATGGAACTCATAACAACTGTCAACCAATATCAAAGTCACAATCTTCAATACGATTGTCAAGATAGTTCTACTGTACGGATCTGAATCTTAGAGAACTACTATATCCTTCATGAAGAAGGTACAAGTATTTATAAATAGTTGTCTACCCAAGATACTCAACATCCATTGGCCGTATACCATTAGCAACAGCTTTCTGTGAGATAGGACAAACCAACTTCCAGCTGATGAGGAAATTAGGAAGAGACAATCGATTTAGTGTATAGAACCTACATTACGGAAACCATCAAAATGTATCACAAGACAAGCCCTTATTTGGAATCCTGAAAGGAATCGGAAAAGAGAGAAGTTAAAGAACACATTACGCCTAGAAATAGAAGCAGATATGAAAATGATGAATAACAACTGGAAAAAACTGGAAAGTATTGTTTGAGACAGGATTGGATGGAGAGTGTTTGTTGGCGGCCTATGCTTCTCGAGGAGGGGTAACAGGTTTAACTAAGGAAGTAGGTAAGCCAGCGTTATTATTTATTCAGAATGTTCTATATAGTGGTGTTTTAATTTGAAAATTAGATGAAATTTCATTTCAGTTAACATCTTCAACACCTATATTTTGTAGAAATAAGCTTTTCATTTATTTCAAAATTTTTATATTAGTTCATTTTGACAGTTCGAAGAAATAAACAAACTGAAAGACCCAACACCAAAATGGCATAAACTCAACATTACCGACGAAATAAATTGAAATAAATGTATGAAGCATTTCATTAGAAAGAGTGGAACTAATTCTTATCTACACGTAAATGAACATAAATTAAAAGTGATATTAATATAATTGAACAATAATGAATCATAAAATGTTGAGATTCTCGAGCAGGAAAAGTTTACGAATGCCAATTAATTCCTAGAAACATGATAATCATATCGATTGTAACTGAATAAGCATATGAATTTGGGTTCATTTCACAAATTTATACGAAAGAATAAAATCGTTTACAAGACCGGAAACCGACTGCAAAAAAAAAGAGTAAATATGAATAGAAGAACAAATATAAACAACAAACTTTATGAAAACAACCAGTCACAAATACAAATTATCATTACATACTGATATAACGCTTGTGGAATAAGTTAAATGCTCATTTTCACATGAATTAGATATTGAAAATGTTGTTCAGAATGATAATAAATGCATTATACTTTGTAGTGGCTTTGCTTCATTAATCGATCATTTCGATAACCGTTATAATATAAATCTCAACGGCGTTAAAAGTCAGTTGACAATTAGATAGTACAGATCACAATGCTATAAGCAAATCAAACGAATTTGAAGCAGAGAGGCGAATAAATATGTATGAGCAATGACATAGGCGAATGGACAGTCAAGTTGCACAAGGGCTTAGTAAGACGAACCAAAAGTTAATAATAGGATTTGAGTACATATATACATGAGGAGGAGTATGAATCATCAAGTGATATTTAAGCAATCAACATTTTAGCTAGAGACTGTTATGTGCTCTAGTGATCATAATGGTACAAAGAAATAGACAAATTGTTACTGTTCAAATAACATTTTCTCTTAAGTAAGTTAACAACAAGGACTTAACCAAAATGAACTATCATCTAAATTAATTGTTGAATAGTTACTATAACTTAAATCATCGAACTTATCAATCATAACACTATCAAAGACATCCATCCAAGTTGTAAATCATTTCAATTATTTCAAAACCTTTAGCTTTATAATAATTGTAGAATTAGATACATATTAAGGAAAGCACTCAACTGCGTCATAAGTCAAGCCCTCACATGGAATCCTCAAGGCCGAATAAAAAGAAAAAAGATCAAAAAACACATTACACCAAGAAATGGAGACCAACATGAGAAAAATAAACAAACATTGGATAGAACTGGAAAGGAAGACCCAGCATAGAGTGGATTGTAGAATACTGATCAGCGGCCTATACAACATTGGAAGTAACTGTCGTAAGTAAGTAAGTAAGTAAGTAAGTAAGTAAGTAAGTAAGTAAGTAAGTAAGTAAGTAAGTAAGTAAGTAAGTAAGTAAGTAAGTAAGTAAGTAAGTAAGTAAGTAAGTAAGTAAGTAAGTAAGTAAGTAAGTAAGTAAGTAAGTAAGTAAGTAAGTAAGTAAGTAAGTAAGTAAGTAAGTAAGTAAGTAAGTAAGTAAGTAAGTAAGTAAGTAAGTAAGTAAGTAAGTAAGTAAGTAAGTAAGTAAGTAAGTAAGTAAGTAAGTAAGTAAGTAAGTAAGTAAGTAAGTAAGTAAGTAAGTAAGTAAGTAAGTAAGTAAGTAAGTAAGTAAGTAAGTAAGTAAGTAAGTAAGTAAGTAAGTAAGTAAGTAAGTAAGTAAGTAAGTAAGTAAGTAAGTAAGTAAGTAAGTAAGTAAGTAAGTAAGTAAGTAAGTAAGTAAGTAAGTAAGTAAGTAAGTAAGTAAGTAAGTAAGTAAGTAAGTAAGTAAGTAAGTAAGTAAGTAAGTAAGTAAGTAAGTAAGTAAGTAAGTAAGTAAGTAAGTAAGTAAGTAAGTAAGTAAGTAAGTAAGTAAGTAAGTAAGTAAGTAAGTTGGTACAAATTCATTGAAATGAATATTCTTCATTCATCTATATCTAATTATTATTTCTTGTTTTTTTTAAAAAAAGAAAAAACTTAATTTAATCATATTTGGATACAAAATGATTAAAAGTGTTTATATTCATTGAAATTACAAATTTCTTTATCATATGGGTTACAATAATAATAATAATAATAATAATAATAATAATAGTATAACTGTATTAGGCATAATGTATTACTTCTGTAGAATGTATATATATGCTTATAATTCAATAAAAAGAAAAGAAATGATACAATGTTCTGTGTATAATGTTTTGTTTTTCTTTGTTTTTCCTTTTTTCGTTTTTCTTTTTTTTTTTTTTTAAAAAAAAGAAAGTACTCCCTTATTTCCTCTTGTTACTTTCGTTAATTAATTTTACTTACAAAAAGAAACAAAAAAAACATTCTTCTAAATTGTAACAATAATTGATTCTTTTAAACATTTAACATTTGTGGACATTTTGATTAGTATCTATGGTTAATTATTAATAGAATTATAGTATACTTATCTTAATCATCTAAAATGATATACAAATATGTAGTAAATCAGAATATTAAAGATTCTATAGTCTATTTGATATGATAGAGAAGATTTGTGGTTTGAATATCTGGTGCTCTAACCCTCGGGTTGGTGGATACGGAGAGTCCACCTAAGGGACTTGGAAAATCTTGATTCCAAATCAATGGTGCGTATGGACTCCAATATCCTGAAGAGACCAATGGCGTATGAAACAATCGTCGGTCACCGACTACCATGGGATTGCATCTCCTAACGTTGCTCCACTGCCTTGTGGATTAAACCTTCTGGTTAAAGGCTTTGGATGTGGCCCACTAAGGCACCCGAGCAGCATCCCAGCTCTTACACAAATCGAATTATATATGTGGTGCATATCTATTTGGTGCCCCTTGTACTAATGTTTATGTGCTTAAATAAATAAATAAATAAATAAAACGTCAAATAGCAAAGATGTAGGGTTACAAAAACGTTCTAAATTTAAAAAATTGAAACTTTGTTTAATTTCAATTTTTGAAAAATTTTTCTTTAATAAACTTAACGAAGAATGAGACTGTTTCATTGTTATGAAAAATTAGAAATCTAAAAGCCGTAATACTTTTGGTGGAGTTTTATTCTCTTAGGTAAATGGTTTGATTGTGGAGGTTATACTGTTCTCTTGAATAACATTATCAGCATAAAGGTCAAGGAAAAGTGAAGTATTTAAGTTTTTCCACATATGACTCACAACTTGTCCTGTTCACATCGATCTTGTTTGATTATTGCTGATCTGTAACCTATCATTATCTATTTCTCTACTTCAATTATATCTCTCTTTGGTCTGATACCTGGTCCTATAGTTGTCCATGATTTTTCTGAATGATTGATAAATGGCATCGATTTTTGCGTGTTTATTGAGTGATGATTGACCTGAGTGCCAAGCGTCTAAAAATTCTCTGGTGTTTTCAGAATTTCCTCAATTCAAGATTTCAACATTTTGTAGTGTCTGTTAATATGTTAAGCCCAAATACCTTATTCTAACTTTCAGACAGCCCATTCTGTTCATTCTAATTGAGTCACATTGTAATCTTGTTAAGTATTCGCTTATCAATCTTAACCGTTTTTATATGAGTGCGTAGGTGTGTGTACACTTCTTATCCCATTACTCATCATATGTCTGTAACTTATTTTTGTGTAACTTTACATATTTATTAACGCTTGGTTAAATGGGAGTTGGCTTACCCGCCATCTCCACTGCGCGTTGTTTCTCTTCCCTCTATTCCATTCGTTTCATATACGAAATATATGTATTCAAAAGTCCATTCTCGTTATTTGACTTATTTAATTCCGTTATTGACTAACGCGATTTAAGTTGATGATTATATACGAGGATAGACAATAACAAACATTCATATGATCTACTTGGTGTCAGATCTCGGGCCACTAAAGTAGAGAGCCCCTCGATTAACATCGTCCGATCTAAACGACAATAAAATTAGGGGCTCCACAATTTTTACAGTCAACTTTGTGTCCACAGTTGTCTAGATGCAGTGATATAAGCGAAGATGTATCATGAATTTTGATCGCTAATTGGTGTTTTCGTAGACGAAGATAAGGAAGGCGTTCACTCTGTTTGATGCGATGTTTTTCACTGTTGAAACAAGTTATTTTTGTAGATTATATTCGGTTTTTCTTCTTTCATCACTTCGTTCGTTGGTTTGTATGTGATTGAGTGAAGTGATTTTGCTGATTTGTGTGGCACATCGATTCCAAACAGCTTTAATAATCTTGTAGTAATTTCAGATGTCTTTTATATATTGCAGAATGATCCGTATGTTGGTTTTGATACTTTATTTTGCTTGTGCTGATGCGTTGGGTTGATATCTTTTGATGAAGCCGATTTGGTATTCGTTTTTTTGAAAAAATATCTAAAGACTATAAGAAATCAACAAACACATTGAAATCGATTCAATCGATCAACCAGTTAGAAAAAATTCAGGACAAATGCAGGACAAAGAATCAAATCGATGAGAGATACAATCAAAATGAAGAAATAAGCAGTGGTAGGTTAAAGGTTAATAGTAACCAATCAAGATTTCATGCTAGGACGAGACGGCTATTTAGTGCCTCCAGGTTTTCCATGGTGATCTAGCTTTAATCGACTCATGAATTCAACTATTAAATTATTCGTGGAAATGAGAACTATTATCTAGGTGGCTTATGGTGCTTATTATATATTCAATTTATATAATTTCCCATTAAATTTTAACAGCTTCATTTCAACTGTAAATAAATATGGGTAAACCAGTCAGTCAATCAACACCAAAGTTATAATTTATACTACAAATGTCAAGACAGTTCTACTGTATGGGGTGGAAACTTGGAGAAATACGAAAGCCATCATCCAGAAAATACAAATGTTTATCAACAGTTGTCTACGCAAAATACTTCGGATCCGTTGGCCAAACACTATCAGCAACAGCCTATTGTAGGAGAGAACAAACTAGATTCCAGTGGAGGAAGAAATCAGGAAGAAGTACTGAAAGTGGATAGGATACACATTGAGAAAAGCACCCATCTGCGTCAAAAGATAAGTTCTTACTTGGAATCCTAAAGATCAATGGAGAGGGGAAAGATCAAATAACACATTACGCCGAGATATGAAGACAGACATGAGAAGAATGAAGAACTACTGGATAGAACTGTAAACGAAGGCCCAGGACAGAGTAGGTTGAAGAATGCTGGTCGGTAGCCCATGCTCCATTGAGTTTAAGAGAAGTAAGTAAGTAAGTCAGTGTTCGTTTCATTCAATATTTAATTATGTCATATTTGAATTCAATTACTTTTTTTAAATCAATATAACATGAAAAACATACATTTTCCTCAAATTTAAAACTACAGTGATCAAAATGATGTCTCAGAAAGAAACTTAAATTATATATAGAAGACAAAACGGTCATCCAGTGCTTTCAGGTATTCCATAGTGGTTTAGCTTCAATTGACTCATGATCTTAACTATATGTATACTCATTAAAAACATACATTCACACTTAAATCATTTCCGTTTTATTCATGTTCACAAACAGTTTAGGTCAATGAATAATTAGTGATTTCGTTCGTTTTATTTTTTGAAAAGTTTTTTTTTTTTTTTAGTTTTCATTTTTGATCAGAATAAACAGAATATTCCATAGTTTTTCAATAACTTTTAATTTATATGTTACTTCCAACAACAAAATATTCATTTCTTGATTCGATTGAGCTCATCAATTGATTGATGTTAGACTACCGTTGAAAACCTGGAAGCATTTGGATGATAGTTTTGAAATAACTGTATGTCAATTTTACAGATTCGTTAGATTGTTGCCTCCATTTTCAATAAATGTGTTAGTTTGGTAAACATTCAATGTCATTTATTAAGTCGTCTTCAAGTCATAGTATGTTTGTTTATGAATAACTTTTGATTGTGCCTTCTGGAACTAGATCCTTAATTTTGATTCTTTTTGATTATCATTCCTATTACTATTGATACGGCTCCTGTGTTACTTATTCCAGTTGATTTTATCTTGTCAATTTGATGTGTTAATGCAAACTTTGGTTAGCAGGAAACAATTTCAGGCTTTACATTAGATAAGATTAGTTAACTGACTGATTTTGATCTATAGAATTGTATTACCAGTAAAGAAAACACATACTTGAGATTGATCACTGTCCAGTAATCAATGTCAGTACTTGAGTTATCTTTAAATCAACCATTTTATCATTTAATTATAAACAACTCAGTACATCATATCAGTTCAATGAAATAATATCTGACGGAAGGTAAATAATACTAGCATTATTCCTAGCAAAAAATGAATTATAAAATTTCACAAATGTATCTCCAAGTCTATCAATTAAGGGGCGAGTATACTGCGCGGCAGTTTGTTCTGTTCTACTTCACCGCTGCAAAACGTGGCCATTAAGAGTAGAAGATACTAGTAATTGATCACAGATGCTTTAGAAATGCTACTCGCATTTGCTGGGATCACCAGGTAAGTAAAAGTGATGGTAAATCAGTTGATGAAATTTTGAGTCTTCATCAACTGAGATAGTTGGGCCACGTGTTACGTATGCCTGAACATCAATTTCCACGACGCACAATGCTAACTGGTGTTGGGGATGGTTGGAAGAAAGTGATGGGCGGCCAAACCAAAACGTGGCATCAGTGCTTGAAGTCACTAACTTCTAGTTTGAGACATTTTGGTAGATGCAGACTACTTTGTTGGGATCCGCGTGACTATCATAACCAGTGGTTGGAGACTCTTGGTGACATGGCTGAGAATCGATCACAATGTTGTAGGTGTATACACTCTCTATCTTACCTTAAACTAAGATATTAGAATCACTTCATATCTTTTGTTCTACGAACTAATTTTTTCTTGTACTATGTTCTATGCAATTTTTCTTTTATATATTAGCAGCATTGAAGTAATTGCTTTTATGTATTTGGTGTTCGACTTGCTGTGCTAATGCGGTATGGCAACTTGAACCGATGCACATATGTGTCTGGTCCTACGTTGTAGCTGACTGACTGACTGACTGACCTTTCGGTACGAGACAAACGAAATAATATTAGAAGTCAAGATTCAAGAGCAGATGATTAATGGAGAGATAGATATGTCATGAATAGAAATTAAAGTTCATGAAAAGAGTTAACCTTAGCTCTTCAAAGTGTAAAAACAGCATGAAATTATATACTGAATACAAATGATAATTCAGAATGCTTTACCCTAAGAAAGAAAAAAAAACAAATTTACAAGGATGTTAACAATAAATATAATGGATAAGCAGTCAAAACAAAAAGCTTACATCCATACTCAAAATTGGACGTCAACTGAACAACATGTTTTAATTAAATATCGGTAACAAATGATGTTAATTTATCGAAACAAAAGTTTACATTCAGTGAAACATTTAATCAACTCCTCCTGTAACCCCTATGTAACTACTGCCGGTTCCAAGCCGGGATAAAGGAGAAGGGTTTGGTATGGGCTTAGCGACTTTATCCCGTAGAAAACTAACTCGTCAGAAAAACGCTAACTAGAAAATGCTAGTCGGCGGCCTATGCTCCATTCGGAGTAACAGGCGTAAGTAAATAAGAAACAATTAATCTGATCAGTGACAAGTTTTCTAGTGAATTTCAATGTTTAGAACAAATTACACATTTATCCTTTTACTAGGTTGCATTCCTTTTCATACACAAACAACGTTAGAATATGCTCACAAATACAACCCAGATTCATTTAAGATTTAAAAGAAGTCCTATATATATTCTAGCTTCATTACATTTTTAGTTGATGCATCGACTAGACTTATTTGCATTTCATATTGGTTTTTATAGAATATTCACTTTATCTATTATTGAAGTGTCTCTTTGTATAGTTGAGTTAAAAGTAATCAAGATATCACAACAACCTTTAACATGACTTATGAAGTCAATTATATTCTTATCCAATATGAAGACAATGTAGAGACAATAACATTTTTATACAAATGGAATGTTTTCGAATTGTCTAAATACTTTCACGTATGCAGGTATTTAATCATTCACTACTTAAAAATATTATCATTAATTCATTTTATATTGTTTGTTTTAATATTCCCATTGATGTTTAAGACTTTAATTGATCAATCTCTTCTTGGAATATGTGCATCCTGTGAGAATTGCCTTTATATTGCTTTAAATCACAAGTATTATAAACAAAGATGGATGCTAGCTAGTAATTGGTACTGGGTTTGAGTAACGAAGTGGACATCAACTCTGGAATGCAGGTACAGTCAGCTGATGAGTAAGATAAAACACGCATTTTGAATTCTAATGCTGGTAACTACAATTGATTGATCAATAGGTGGTGATCAATGTCATGTATGTCAAGTCCTTATTAGTGCAGATCGAATGCCATTGACCAAGTTTTTATTTATTTATTTATGGCCTTATTCAATACTATATTTTGGTACAATATAGAATTCTCTGCAATGTGGCCACTAGTTTAGGTGACTCGACACTGCGTGCACTATGTTGAGATAAGATGGTGACTGGAGGTAGTTAACAAGAAACCATGGACCAGGGTTCCATGCTACTTGGCACTCGTCAGCAAGGTATACCTATAATCTTGTGGGAACTGGTGATCCCAGACGGATTCCATCACGCAGCTTCACAGTCAGTGGTGTTACCATTGAGTTATCTGGGCAGCGACCGACCTCCTGTAGGACTGAGATGTAATCACAATTGATTGATCACTGGGTGGTGATCAATGTCATGTGAGTCAAGTCGCTGCCCGGATAGCTCACTGGTAACATCTCTGACTATGAAGCTAGGTGATGGAATCCGTCAGGAAGCAAAAGTTCCCTCAACATTACAGGTACACCTTGCTGACGAGTGCCATGTAGCACAAGACCTCGGTCGTCAGGGTTTCCTGTGACTATCTCCAACCACCATCTGGTACTGGTAACAATTCATCTCTGTTTTTATTATCATTAATTTTAATAATTTATTAGTCTGATAACAATGAGAATGATAATAATAATAACGAAAGGTTTACATAGACAATCAGTGGTTATTTTGAATGGAAGATGGTCATGTGTTTTCTATATAAAGATGACGAGTATTCAATTTCAATAAAGAATGAACTTATATACAAACATTGTAGAATATTTTAAATAGATAAAATACTTGCATAATAAAAACAGAAGAAGAAGAACAACAACAACAGCAACAACAACAATAACAAACTATACAAACCAATTAAAAAACTTAATATTCATATTATTTTTCTTTGTTAATCATTTGGCATTGTTTAGTCACGCAAAGATTCACCTGTGGAAAAAGAAGGAAAGCGATTGTAGGTGAAAGATATGAGAGAATCATCAAAAGAAATCTGAATGAGTTCATATATATATATATATATATATATATATATATATATGCACATTAAGTAGCCAGGTTTCAATAGCAAATCCTAAACAACAGCAACAACAACAACAACAATAACAACCATAACAGTAAGAAAAAACGTGAACGAAGAAATTCTCTACTAAAATTGACCCAATTTCTTCTGTTTCATTTCATTCTTTATTATATTGAAAATAAAACATGCTTTTTTTAAAAAAAAAAGAAAAACAAAAAGAAAAATGAAGCGGTATATTTTAAATTAAGAAGAGAAAAAAAAATTATTTCTTGTATATAAAATAGAATAAATTGAAGAAATTTCCAACCCCCACCCCCAATTATTTTTTGTCTATAATTTACTTTAAATAAAATGTCATTATAAAATGGTTTCCAAAATGAAAAAAAAACCAAAAAAAAAATAAATAAACGAAGAAACAAACAAATAAACGAACAGATGAAACTATGAATAAGGTAAATGTCTTCTATTATACAATGGATAATAGTTTCTTAAGAATAGGTGGATAATTATTATTCTTTTTCTTAAATAATTGAAAGTATATTTTTACTCTCTTTTTTTTAAATTTTCTTTAGATGAGCAGTAAACGATTTTTTGTTTTTTTCGTTTTTTGTTTTTTTTTTCTTGTTTTTCTTTTTTTAAGAAATCAGGAAGTTTTAGACAGTCTCTTTTGAATATTCTGAAATTTTTAAATTAATTTAACACTATGAATGTTTAAATTCACTTAATGTTGTTTTACTTGTATCTTCGGAGTTTTAGTTAGGACTACTTAAAAAGCTTGTGACTTAAAGTTATATCAAGGCAATCCGCATAAGATGCACATATTCTAAACAACAATGAGAAGATACAAGTAAAACAACATCAAGTGAATTTAAAATTTCACCTCATTGCACAAACAGGCGGTTATCAGGACTCACTAGCTAAGGGGATAACCTGATGGTGTTTGAAGTGTATGGTACTGGGTTCGAGTCCCAGAGGGAACATCAACTCTGAGATCCAGGTATATCCAGCTGACGAGTCAGAAATAAGACAAAACGCGCGTCCTTGATTCCACTGCTAGTCATTATCTATTTTTGCTTAAAAACTATAAATGTATTTTTTTATTTCTGTGTTGTTATGATTATAATGAAAGAATAATATGAATTTCCAAATAAATTCTTATTTCAGTGCTTTTAGGTTTTCCATGATAGTCCAGCCTCAATTAACTCATAATCTCAATTATTGAAATTGTTATAATCTCCACAAAATCCTATAGCAACTCATGTGCAATTGAGTTTGTTCACATTTATTTCGGTTAAATCATTTTGTTAACTGATTTAAAGGATTTAGTGTAGCAGCAACCTCTGCATCAGCAAGCATCAATATACACAAATGAAAAAGTAAAATCCTCAAATTCAACATGGAAAACACTAACCAACCCAATCGCAATTGATGGGGAAACTCTGGAGGAGTTGAAATCTTTCATGTACCTGGGAAGTATCATCGATGAACAAGGAGGATACAATGGAGACCTAAAGGCAGTGATTGGTAAAGCAAGGACATCATTCCTACAGTTGGAGAGCATATGCAACTCAAAACAACTGTCGACCAATATCAAAGTCACAATCTTTAAAACAAACATCAAGATAGTTTTATCTTACAGAGTTGGAACTTGGTAAACTACTACAAACATCATCACATTTGTACAATTATTTATAAACATCTGTCTACACAAGATTGATACACAATATCCGTTAGCTGGATACCATCAACAACAGCCTATTGTGACAGAGAACATACCAGATTCCAATTTAAGGGGAAGTCAGGAAGAGGCGTTGGAAGTTGATAGAAAATACATTAAGGAAATCACCAAACTGCATCACAAGGCAAGCCCCAACCTGGAATCGTGAATGGAAACGGAAAAGTGGAAGGTCGAAGAACACACTCTTTCGGAAATTTGAAGCAGTCACGATAAGAATGAAAAGGAAAGTATTCTTCAGAACAGAGTTGGATGGACAGTGCAGTTGGGCGGCCTATACTCCTCGAGGAGGGGTAAAAGGCGAAAGTAAGCAATGAAGTACGTAATTTGTGATGAAAGAATTCATATAATTCTTTTTAAATGATTTCTGTTGTTGAGTAATCTAGTCTCATTCTTAAGTTTATTCATTATATATTGATATCATGTGAGAGTGCTGCTGGAGAGACTATGATTTATGGACGACCTTTGAACGAATCCTAAGTGACCTTAAGAATATTAGTCAACCAGCAAACAGTCAGTATAGAGTAAAAATATATCATACAAAACCAAAGAAATAAAGTGAATACACTTCTTATACATGGTTCAAAAACTTGTCAAGGTTAGAAAGAGGTTTGGAGGTTCTAAAATCGTAATGCATCCAGCAGAGGGAATCATTCATATGGTTACAGAATATTTGGCCTCTGGAGCCATGATAACGTGGCAAAAAGTCTTTCAGTCTCGACCACATAGCTTCAATATTGTGCGTGTGTACTCCGGCTGTTGAGTATACAAAACGCCACTGGTGGATAATGACATGATACACATAACCAAGTCTATGACATCAGTCATAATGCTACAACTCTATTTAGCAAAGTCAATGAAAGACTTCCACGTTAAAATCTGAGATCCGTTATCTTATACCTGATTGATTCGTCCACAAATTATAGTCTCACCGTTTTATTTGTTATAGTCGCTTAATTATCACGTTTTGTACAAAATTCCTTGTGAACCGATCGTAAGTTAGCATTAAGCACTGAATTTGGCGCCGTAACCTTGAAATCTCTAAAACGCTTCTGATTGGCTCGTCCATAAATTAAAGTCTCTCCGTGCTGCTTTCAAAATTCTTTAGAGTTTTATATTTTAATCTAACCAACAAAGTTTCACAAACAATTTAAGCATGTTCACCACAAAAATAAAACAAAGAAGTAATTTTTCTCTTAAAGGTTATTCACTTTCTATAGGCCATGGAAAAGCTGTAAACTGAGATAAAAAATTTACAGATAAATCACATTTGATTCTACTAGATAATCAAGATTCAATAAGTAGTAATATTCTTCACTTTTTGAATGTAGGGATTACTGGTTAATACATATTGAAATGAATACAATCATACAGAAGTATCAGATCTATTCAATGTTCAATAATATAGTGAATCCAGTTAGCCGCTAAAATTGTACAGAGGTTTCTGTTATAACTTGTGGCCTATGTGCCCTGTTAATATATAACATAATGATATCGCCAATTAGAGAGCAGTAAATTATTGATCAGATCAATGACGCATAAAAACCCGTACGAACAGTCGAGAATCCTCATCGGTCCTGCTTTCTGCCTAGCCCAACCAGGTAAATCCAGAACGCCAATCTCAGCATCTGCAATATGAATCATGTATTTCAAACATACTGGGTTTATATACCAACCAGACAGGCCACATCGTACCATAAAATAGGAAACAACATTTGTACAAGATTTAGCCAAAAGTGGCTGTGAATTCGGGAGGTATTAATCGATAGACTGACCATAAGTCAAGAATGGTAAATCGTATGATAATAGTTCATAAGTCAAAATAAAGCTCATAATAAGAGCGACATGAATATGTTTAGTTAAGTTATTTAACAATTATACAATAAAAATATACGCATAGTATTTGTCCATAAATCGATTCCAAAAGCCACCGTTCGTTCATGATTCTGGCTACTTATGAAATCACTTTTCCCTCGGCTGATTTCGGTTTTCTCCGTATAGTTAGTGGGGCTGAAGAGTCTTAAATTAATTTGACTTGTCCTGACGTTGTGTTGAATATCTTCGTTCCGTTCTCCATTTCTAAGTATTAACTTTTTGAATCCTCTCGAAAAATAGTTCAGATGATCAGAAATATCCCTATACACTAATATTTGAGTACATAAATGAATTAAATGATTTGGTTTATATGCATTAGTACAACGGAAAGAACACAAACGGTAGAATAAATACTATACAGAAATAAGTAATGTTTTGTAATGACAGTATAAATAGTCAAAGCAATGTAAGCAGAGATAGATATTGGCTAGCACTAGAATCCGGGATGCACGTTTCATCCTCTTTAGGACTTGTCAGTTGGATTTACCTGCATTCCAGAGTTGATGTTCACTCTGGGACTCGAACTTAATACCGTTTACTGATCGATTATAGTGATCGATTGCAGTCTTTAACATCAATGGGATGATTCAATACAAAAAATTAAGTTTTAAGATTTCGTACATAACATGTAATTTTAACCGCAAAAATCACACGCATTCGAAAATAAAGTAAAATAGACACCTATGTGTGATAATAATCACAATTTGGAATACATCGGTTCAAAAATATAATGGACAGTAGTCATACCTTTCGCTTCTTTGTCTGTTTGTGACTTTTGAGAAGACATAACACTTTTAATTGTATGTTTAATAGTTATCATCCCTGCACACCCTTGTTCAATAAGTTTATTCCTTCTATATGTTATTAGTTGAGCTCATAATTTCTATACCTTGCAATTGTAATCACCATTAGTTTAATTTGACTGTAATCAGTTTCTAAATGATAAAATAAACAATAAATGAATCTTAAAACATTAGTTTTAGTAGTCAACAAGTAATTATACTAGTAATTTTCATCAAGTAATTATCTCTATTGTTTAACACATTGATTTCGTCAATGTAAGTACCATTTAACTGGATGATTTGTTTGACGGTGGTTTACATTACACACTGATATCAGTTATAGAATTGTTGAAAGTTCGATGGTTGTTTTGATCTAGTCTTAAACTCATTAATATTAATGAATATTCACAACAATAAGACTATGAATTTCATCTGTTGTTGTGATCACAACATCTTCAAGCATTCCAGTCTATCTGAATGGACTTACATCACGTTTCATTGAATGTAGTTCATTTAAGACCTAGTTAGAAGTAAGTACACAATAATAATTGATAAAAGGTTTTCAGGAACTTCGTAGAATTAGAAGTTAGTTTAATGTTATCAAATAATAATGGTTTTGAAATATACTTTTTTTTGTCAATCGCTCATGCCAAGTCACTAATACAATAGCATATGAGCATAGTTTGTAATTGGCTGCATTGTACATTCAAAATGGAGTTTCATTTTCTATTTACATATATCATATATGTCATTGTAGTATGTCTCCACAGTAATATTAAATTCTTAATTAAAATAAATTTAATAAATATCATTAATTAGGTTCGATTAGTTACTTTATCAGGTTGATATCGTCAAAGCACATGAAATTGTACGTCGTAACACATGTTATATCACATAGATTCACGTGAATTAACGAATCGGAGAATATTTAAGCACCTGAAAAATGATATTCGTTTTGTAGTTTACACCATAAACTAACTGTATTAATTCAACGATTGAAAACTAGGGAGTACTGAGTAGTTGTTGCATCTTAATATGGGACTCTACAGAACCGCCTATCTACGATCCCTTCAGGGAATTAAAATCAATAAATTCAAGCCATACATTGGAGGCCAAACATTCAAACCACTGAGTTATTATTCAATAAACTGTTTTCTTAATTTCATTCAATTCGAGGTTTTATACGACACTCATTCAATCTCATTAGTGAGTATTGTCTCACTTCTAATATAGTTGAACTTCAATGGTTATAGACTCACAAAAGAACTCGGAAAATCCATTCTTGAAATTAGTCACTAGTGTATACAAAATCATTACTGATGTGTAAAGTTTTATGTTGACTTAAATTATACTTAAATTTTACTTCAAGAGAATATCTGTCACAATTGATTGATCACTGGGTGGTGATCAATGTCATGTGTGTCTAGTCCCTATCATTGGTGCAGATCAAATGCTATCGACCATGTTGCAATGCGGCCACCAGTCTAGGTGACTCGACACTGCGAGTACTATAGTGAGATTAGATGGTGGTTGGAGGTAGTCAAAAGGCAACCCTGACGACCCGGGTTTCGTGCTACTTGACACTCGTCATCAAGGTGTACCTGTAATCTTTGAGGAAACTGGTGCTCCCTGACGGATTCAATCCCGTGTCACTCAGCTTCACAGTCAGAGACGTTACGACTGAGCTATTCGGGCCACGACTGACCTCATGTAGGACTGAGATGTAATCCCAATAGATTGATCACTGGGTGGTGACCAAGTAGCACGAAACCCGGGTCCAGGGTTCCCTGTCGACTACCTCCAACCACCATCTAGAGAACATCTGTATTTGGTTTTCAACATTTTAGCTACAATCAGTTGATGAAACAAACTATCAAACTCAATAATCTTCACAAAAACCGTCTATACAAACATAATCTCTTCCGTTAGATATTGAAAATGGTCTATTCTGATAAATAAAGCGACTATTTTCTTTTGGTAGAATACTAAGTACCAGCTTCTTAGTTTAAACTAATCATTGAAGATAAAAAAAATACTTGTCACTAAATTGACTTTCTCTAAACAGAGTAATTTATTTCACTTCATATTGTTTACTTGATTCTTCCAATTGATGATTAGTACTGCAATTGATCATCAGTCTTTTATTGGTATATATGTTCATCCTGTATGGATCACCTCGATATAGACTTAATTCACAAACATTATAAGCAAAGATGTATAGTGGCTAGAAGTGGAATAATAATCAGATCTAAATATTCATTTGCATATGATAACATGTTTTTTGCTTCTGTTATTGGTACATGTCAAATAAATGTGTTTAATGAACTCTTAAAAAAAAACAAAATTTAGATGATATTCAATTGATTGCAGGTTAAATAGCAGTTCATTTATATAAACAAAATATGAAGAGATTATACTTATTAATGTTTCTTTCATTTATTCATTTTAAAGATGAAGTAGTATCTCTAGATTACAAAAAAAGTTAGTAATGACTTTCAATATTTGCTATACATAGTTCCGTTTATCAATTTGAAAAGTGCAAGAACAAACATTCTAACAGAATAGTATGAATTCATTCTATTTCCTTTGGTTCTCGTCAGCTGCTTACAACCTGCGATATTTAAAATCATAATTACGTAATGGATTTAAATTACTTACATGAAAGTGTTTGGTTAGAAGTTATATTGAAGACATATTAGTATAGTATAACAAGGGTGTAAATAAGTGTAATAGACTGAATATTGTAAATATACATACCTTATGTAAAAGAATATTCTAAAAGATTGATTGTGACAACAGTTCAAACGGCTAGAAACAAGAGATTACGTATTGAGTAATCTAGTAAAAGTAAAGATCATGAAACGGATGCTTGTCAACCATTGATTGAGTTATTGAACATGTTGTTTTATAGAGAATTAAAAGTTTAGCCAACGGATAAGTTCTGGTTTGTGCAGTGTTTAGTCTTCTATTGATTATATATGCGACATCATTACCTTTAAAGTTAAGATTTATAGATATTGGTTTTTTATTGACCGTAATTCTCTCCGTTTTGTTTTCTTTGGGCTTTTTATATTTGTCAATAAACTTATATTGGTAAAAGTTTGTAGTGCCTGTTATTATGTCAAACTCATATACCTTAATCTAGCTTTCGGACAGCTCAATCTATTCATTCTACTTGAGTCACATTATGATCTTGTTAATTATTCGTTTATCAATCTTGGTTGCTTTTATATGGGCGCGTAGGTGCGTAAACACTTCTTATTCCATAACTCATTACATGTCTGTAACTTATTTTTATGTGCCTATAAATATTGATTAACGTTTGTTTAAAAGGGGAGTTGGCTTACCCTCCATCTCCACTGCGCATCGTTTCCCTCCTCTCTGTTCTATTCACTTCATATACAAAATATATGATTCAAAGTCCATTCTCGTTATTTGAATTATTTAATTCCGTAATTGACTAATGTGATTTAAGTCGACGATTATATACGAAGGTAAGCGACATATATATTTCGACAACGATCATTCATGCGATTTACTTGGAGTCAGATCTCGAGCTACTAAAGTGGAGAGCCCTTCGATGAACATCGTCCGATCTAAATGACGACAAAATAAAGGGCTCCACAAGTTATCTCTTAAGCATTTTTCCACGTTCATTAATTCTTCTTCCAGTTTGTCGGTGGTACATATTCTTTCTACCCTATAAAATAGTGTTTTACCTAATGCCTTCTTGTAATTGATTGAACGAAAACTGTTGAGATTCAGATAAAATCTATTCCACGTACGTTTTTTGATAAACCGAACGTTGGACTATCCCGTCTCTCCTACGTTTGCCTATCGAAAACAAATTTCATTCTAGCCACCATCTATCTTTGTTTATAAAACTAATGACTTCAGACAATATCGAAACAGTCCATACAAGATGCACATATGCCAATAAGAGGTTGATCAATTACTATAGTAAATAAAAATGGAAAGATAACACCAAATGAATACAAATCTCATGAATTATCCTTTACATCCTTTGTTATTCTTTCAATTCTCAATTTTTTTCTGCTTTCATTTTTTCTTTCATCAGTTCAATCTTCTCAACGTTCTTTCGATAGACATCCCATTTCTAGTTACTGTTACATACTACTTATATCTGTCAATATAAGTAACATACATCATAGTATTATTGTACTGATTTGTATTCAATTCTGTATATCCATTTAACTAATCATATTCTAAGGTTCAATTCATTTATATTCTTTAATGAGTGATTAATAGATAAGATTTTATATCGGGATTTTGAAGGAATATATTGATAATATCAATAATTGTAACAAAATAATTAGTGGACAATGAAAAATTATGTTCATCAACCAGGTCCGGAAGTATTTGTGATTACAAAAAAAAGAAAGAAAGAAAGAAAAAAAAGAAAGAAAATTGTGTTTTTATTTGTTTGCATAGAGTAATAGAGTAATTATTGAGGAAGTTACAGCTATTTATTCATAAAATGCATCATTTTTGTTATTGGTTAAATCACACTGAAAATACTAGAATTAGAATGATAAAGAATTTATACATTGAAATTTGTTTTCTGTAATTCTATGTGTAAAAGGTTCTATTTAATGTTCAGTCTACAAAGTGAATTAAACAAATGGATTACATAGGCAAAATCACTAAATAGATTATTTTGATTGAGAATCATGAATCGATTAATGTTAGAACATCATTAAAAACCTGGAAGCATTAGACAGTCGTTTCGTCCTATTGTGAGACTCTTCAGCAGTGCGCATACACGGTCCCGCGGTCCCGAGATTCGAATACACGACTTTCACTCTAGCGTGCGAACATTTAACCGTTAGGCGATTGATCCATTGCTGTTAATGGCTAACTTCACACAATCCAAAAAGATTGCGCGACCATTTTTCATTGTACTGAAATAGTTACCTATCTCTACATGACAAGGATTAGCTCCACTGATCACAACATTTTATTAGAATTCCGAGAATTTTCTGACGAAGCTAGTCACTAGTGAGTACATGGTAATTATCAGTATGGGGTCGTGGAGATTATTATGTTTTTGATTGGAATGTTAGACCACCATTAAAAATCTGGAAGCACTAGAAGACTGCTTTGTCCTATTGTGGGACACCTCAGTAGTACGAAATACTTGAGAGGTATTGGTTGAAGTTTCATATAGATACCTCACTGTTACTAACTTTCATAAGAATTAAATTTTAATGATCTCATATCAAGTGTAGTTGATCCTCACCATCAAAAACTCCAGAAGACATATCAGTGGTGACGGCGTGAAAAAAAGAGCCAAGACAATCAGCATACAGAATTGTCGTCGGTGTACTTGAACGACATTGGTGGTTAATTTGTTATACTGTATTTTTTATTACCGTGCTGATTCATACAGAAACAGAAAATAGCTCTGTCTTCCGATCAATTAAAGTTGCTATTTCAGCGACATCAGCAGCTTTTTAAAAAGTATCATTTGGAATTTATGGACATATTACACACACGGCTGCTGAATCATCCATGCATTGGACATGTGACGGGAGTTAATGAACTAATATCTTAACTGCGTACAGAACTGGAAAATGATTGCAGAGTGTATGAATGTATCGATGAAAGCCTCTATGAATCCTTGACAAGCAGTAATGTAAGAGAAGTAGTAGCATTTATTCATGATCCGCCCAGTGGTTCAGAAACGTCCATTTCAGAGACATGCCTTGTAATGGGTTCGAATCCCATTTTCCCCGAGACACAATGTACAAACACTGACCTGTCCAGCTCACAGAAAGACGATATCTTGTTAAATGCACATGAAATTGTTGCAGTACCGCGCACGATGAAACAGAAAATGAAACAAGCAGCGTAATGACGACAGTTTCATCAAATGGAGCTCATCATTTTGCGGCTAAAGTTTCTGATGAATCTACTTATCGGGGTTCTCTAGTTGTTTTACCAGACATAAGTTATTTTAATAACTCACATGTTCTTGATCAAATTTCTTACAAAAATGAGAAAAATATGTCGGATGTATCAAATGATAATCAAGATCGTAATGAAATTTTCATAGGTACTGATTATTCTAGTGATCCTTTATCTATCAATGAGATTTTCAAGAAATTTGATGAAAATCTTTCAGAAGAATTAAACCTTAATGACCACACATTAAGTGCCATTGATCATCACCATCTAATCAGTTCTAGGGAACTCTCTATTTAATGCGGTAAATATGTTTTAAATAGGGTTACACTAACTGCAACTTGGGAATATGAGAACCCGAAATTATTTCGTGGAAGAGGATAAAGTCAGGATCTAAACTATGAGTCTTCAACAAAAAGAAAAGAAAGTGATATGACGGGAAGAAAGGTCAAAATTCAATTGATTTACTCATTATGAGTTTTGTTCAACATTACTTCCGTTTTGATTCAATGTAATGATTACTCAATGTAGAATTAGGTTTTCTTTTCTCGTATGATATTTTATTTTGTATAATATACGATATTCTTGTATTCCGTTGACATGAACTATGCTCAGTATGTGTGCTCATATATATGATTTCATCCTAATTATTATTCAAAGTGTCTGTAGAATCAATATATAAATGAATGTATTTTCGATTAGGGTCGTCGTCGTCGTGTTTTGGGGTTAATAAATATTGACTTACATCAATCTTTGTGTTCTTACTTTTGCATCATGGGAATTGTGGAGGTCCTTCGTTTCGAGTATAAGTAATAAGCGTTTCCAACATAATAATCATCGACGAACAGATATAACAAGTAACATTTAAACAACAAGATATATTACTAACCATTATTATCAAAATTGTTTGACTCACTCGTTGTCGTCATGGAATCTTCAAATGCATAAATAATTTGTTGTTAAGAAATGATAGGTATCATCATAGATTATCTTACACAATTTATCAATCACTTTCGTTTCAGAAATCCGGTCTAAAAGTTGGTAATTTTAGCTGGAATACTGAAAATTGATGAAATACATAGATCACCTTGAAATGTCTATCTATTAGGAATATCTTGTCGTATTTAATATATATTAGTAAATTCAATAAACCAGAATTTATGCTGTTAATGTTTATACACATTTATACCTAGTACTCATCTCTTTGAATACAAGAGTAATATCCTTTAAACCGTTACATCGTACAGAATTTTCAATAAAAATGTTAAGACAGTTCTACTGTATGGGGCGGAAACAGGAAAAACTACGAAAGCCATCATCCAGAATATACAGGTGTTTATTAACAGTTGTCTAAGCAAAATACTTCGGATCCGTCGGCCGGAAACTATTAGTAACAACCTACTGTGAGAGAGAACAAATCAGATCTCAGTGGAGGAAGAAATCAGGAAGAAGTGCTGGAAGTGGATAGGACACACATTGAGGAAAGCACTTAACTGCGTCACAAGACAATCCCTCACATGGAATCCTCAAGGTCAAGGGAGGAGGAGGAAAGGAAGACCAAGAACACATTACTCCGGTAAGTGGAGATAGACATGAGAAAAACGGACAAGAATTGGATGGAACTAGAAAAGAAGGCCCAGGACAGAGTGGGTTGGAGAATGCTGGTCGACGGCCTATGCTCCATTCAGGCTAACAGGCGTAAGTAAGTAAGTAAGTATCGTATAGCAAATATCATACTATATACTAACTAGGAATAATCACATCCATTCTTGTATATCAATAGAAGCTTACCAATCCTTATAACTGACAAAGTATTGTATTATAATATTTTCATAACACACATGAATACGTCACATTTTTGTTGAATACATTTTCCTTAATGACTGCAAAAAGAACTCGTAGGGAAATTAAGTAATCTAGATAATTGGTTCAGTTTTGAAATATTCAGTGATAAATTCAGTTTTCAATTCAACCGTATGTATCTAATTAACATTCCAGTTGATTTTAATTCACTACTAAAAATATAAAGCATCACAGACAGCTGAAGTTCAATTTTGATTGTAAAAAACAAAAACAAAATACAAAATGAATTAAAACTTCACCCGTTTGCACAAGCAAATGGCTATCAGAACTCAGTAGCTAAATGGATAACGTGATAGCGTTTGAAGCAAACGTTACTGAGTTTTAGTCCCGAAGTGAACATGAACTCTGTGATGCATGTACATCCATCTGATGAGTCTCGGGTAGGACGAAACTCTTGTCATAGTTTCCATTCCTAACCATAAACTTTCCTTGCTTATAATAACTGCATCGGATTTTTACAGAATACATGGTTGTAAGAACACTGAATATAAAGATAAATATCTTCTGAAATAATTTTTAAAAAAGAAATCATTTGTATGTCAACATCACAGCTAAGTTATGTAAGGAATATTGTCAAAATTTACCGCCAAAAGGAAACAATCACATAACACTTTTTATTAAAAGTAAACGGAAACGAATAAAAGTTCCAGTTACACCATATTTATATAGAATAATCATCCTTAACAAAACAAACCCAATAGTTCGCTATTCAGATGACAAATAGAATTAGATATTATTGAAACTTACACTTCATCAACGTTTTCTAGTTCTGTTATGAAAAGTGGAGTATGATTACATTATCTTTTTGCCAGTATCCATAATTTGGATTGTTTAGTACTGTATTGTAACAATTGAACGTTATTCAAGAAATTTTGTTTTAATGGAGTTTTATTAATGATTTGACGTGTCAGTCGTCCAGTTATATTGTATCACTTGTGTCTTTTATTACTTCGTAAATATCTTCTTGTATTTGTGAAGAAGTAACATTAGGATAACTACTCAAGGTGTTCTTTAAAGTTGATTTATATTTTTGTATATTACGAAAACTAGATATGTAAAAGTGGCTGAACACAGGTCAATGAATGTAAAAGTAAATGAATCCTAATTCCCTATCAGCTTCAGACATTCACCGGATACAGATCATGTAGTAGTTTCCAGTAGTGATTTTCTACATTCGGTAGCAGTAACATCATAGATGTATACAAAAGAAGTATGTGTTTTAGCCGATGATACGGGATAGTCGATTTATGATTATCTTTTATCTGTTTTTGTTTAAAGAAAATGATATGACCTTAAATTTCAAATACGTTTATTTGAATTATAATCTTTATAAACATTCTTCATCTCTTCTATTACCTTACATTTAATTACAGTGTTCACTTCAGTCAAAATTTCACCCTTATTTATGATCATGATTACAGCTGGCTTTCTTATTGTTAAGATTATTCAATAAGAACTATGGTTCCTATCGATTTATCGGTCTAATTATTTATATATTCCCTACCATCTCTAACAATTACCATTATTGGTGAGGATTTTTTTGTTGTTTTGTACAATTTGTAATCGCTGTTTATTACTCATTGATTTCAAATACGGTCGAACCCAGGACCTTCAAGACTTGCTGAGCCACTAAAACATTGAGTGAACATCAATGATATAGACTTTCATTACAGTAATACTCTAACCGAGGTTAGTCAATGTCGACTATCATATGTATATTACTTATTCTTCATTCATAACATCACCAATTTTATGATTATCTTACTACTGAAGTTTTGGGTAATTAGCAGCAATGCTACCAGTTTTGCTTATCATTGTTGTAGATTTTCAACAATTTCAGTTTATACTTATTTCAATTATTATTTTTAAAATGAAGATCTCCAATAAAGCTTTAGGTGCTTTAAGTGATCAGGTATTTTCTAAGAGTTTTATACTGTCTATACAAAAACTAGTGATATTATTCGATTGTGTAAACGTAAGTAGGCGATGTTATGTAATAAGCCTGTAACTTAAGATGGTAGTTTGAGATAATTAACAAGAAACTCTGGATTTAGATTTCATGCTACTTGGAACTGGTCATCAAGGTGTACCTGTAAATTTGATGGAACTAATGATCACCGACTGATTCAATTCTGTGTCACCCAGATTCACATTCAGGGACTTTACCACTGAGCTATTTGGGCCACGATTGACCTATGCCTGTAACTTAGTAGTTGATAGCCAATATGTTATATCCAGTAATTTACTAAATATATGAATAACTGAATTATATTTCAAACAGGACCACTAGAATTCTAGTCGATTCTTTAACTATTCATTAATGAATAAATATTTATCTTTAATATGTTTATTATATAATTAATTATATACATTATTTACATCAGAAAAACAATAAACAAATGAAATTCATTTTACCCTAAAGCTAAACTACTTCATAAACTGTTTATTAATAATGTACAATCATTAATTCATGTTCAAAACATTCCGATTCTAACTTTAACTAAATTCTTTTATTATTAGAAGGGGTTTTGTGGATATAAAAGTAATTTGAATAGTTGAATTCTTAAGTCAATGAAAGCTAAACAACCATGGAATACCTGGACGCACTGGACGACCGTTTCGTCTTATTGTCAGACTTTTCAGCAGTGCTCATCCACGACCTCACCTCAAGAGATTCGAGCCCAGAACCTACTAGTCTCGCTCGCAACCGCCTAACCACTAGATCACTCAGCCGGCCGGTATCCAATAGTGTTGATGTCTAACTTCAACTAATCCACCAAATTAAGCGACACATCCACTATTGCCTTCAGTGAGTAACTATCTCATAACAGACCCTGTTAGACTCCACTGGTCACTGCTACTCACTAGAACTTCAGGAAATACCTCTCGAAGCCATTCACTAGCGTGTATATGTTGATTAATATCAGAAAGGGTTTTATGGATATTGTTGTAATTTCAGTGGTTGTGATCATGAGTCAATTGGAACTAGACCACCGTGGAAAACCTGTTGTGGGATTCCTCAGCAGTGCTAATTTACAACATATGAATCCCTTTTGTTTATATTTACATATTACTAAACCTAATGGTTTATCAAGAGCATACAATAATTTAATTCAATTAAATCCACGATCTCACCTCGCGAGATTCGAAGCGCAAAATTACCATCCAATACTTCCAGGTTTTTCATAATAATCTAGCTTCAATTCATTCATGATCTCAACTATTAAAATCTTTTGTCCTAAATATTTTTTCTTTTCAAAAAAGAAAATTTAATCAATATACAAAACTCTTCAACCTGACATTTGTTTTCTTTACAAAAAAAAAACAACAAACAATCATACTACTTAATTAAAATGATAAAATAGAAATTTTAAATATTTCATTTGTCAATAAAGTGAACATTGATGGGAAACATATGCTACTGCTTCTACTGCTGCTACTGTTGCTATTGCTATTGCTATTGCTGCTACTGCTGCTGCTGCTGATGATGATGATGATAATTGTTTTGTTTTATTTTTTTGTGTAAGAAGAAGAAAAGGCCAATTTATTTAATTATTCAATTGAACCAGAAAATTCAATCACTAATCCAGTTCAAAAAAAAAAAAAAAAATAATTAATTTAATTTAACTGGGAGAAAACAAAAACATGTATTGATTTATGATGAGATTTAATTGGAAAAAAAAACAGATAGGGGAAGGAGAATTTTTGCGTTGTTATAGTTATTGATGATAATAATAATAATAATAAAGAACAAGAAGAAGAAGAAGATAAAGAAGAAGAAAAAGAAAAAGAAAAAAAAGAAACCAGTGGGTAAAGGAAGGAAGCAGTGGGCAAAGAAGATAAAGAAAAAGAATAGAAAGAAGAAAGAAATGTAAAAACAAACAAGATATTTTTGTATTAAAAATAAATTAAAAGAGATTTTTTTTGAAAATTTTAAATAATTTTGTGTTTAACTAAGGAAGGAAACTAAATATTTAGGAGGACAACTGTAATAAATCGTTAATGTTATATATTAAATAACAATTAATGATATCATATTGTCAGAATGGGTTTTGTGGTGATGTTAGAAGTTTCACTGGTTGAAATCATGAGTCAATGAAAGCTAAACAACCATAGAATACCTGGACGTACTGGATGGCCGTCTGGTCTCATTGTGGGATTTCTCGAAAGTGCGCATCAACGTTCCCACCCCACCCTCGCTCCCAATAGTGTTGATGTTTAACTTCAACCAATCCACGAAATTGCGCCACCGTACACCATTGTCATCAGTGAGTTGATATCTCACAACAAACGTGGTTGAACTCCACTGGTCACGGACGAAACGACCGTCCAGTGCATCGAGGTTTGCCGTGGTGGTCTAGCTTCAATTGACTCATGATTTCAGCCAATGAGATATCATATTTTTTGATTAAATTATATTGATAATAAAATAGTCAATGAGATATATCACAAAGCTATAGGCAATATAATGATAGTAAATAGAATGAAGTGATAGAAATGTCAATATGTCAATCAGCTGATTTGTTTAATTTTATCTTCATAATGTGATTTATGTTATACATTCAGTTTTAATTTGAAACTAGATAAACAAAATAATTCTATAATTGAATTTATAAGTTAATTGAAGCTAGTGTGCATACACATTCCTTTTATGCGAGATTCGAACTAAAAACCTATCAATCTTGTACGTGAGCGCTTAACTTTTAGACCATTAAGCCGGCTAACTTCAACTTATCCACGAACTTGAGCCACATGTCCATCATTGTCTTCACAACAGATCTGGTTGAACTCGATTGTTCACTGCCTCTCATTAGAACTCCAATATATACCACTTGAGATAGTAACTCCCTAATAACAGTGGTGGATGTGTCACTCCATTTTGTGGATCAAATGAAGTTATACAATAACACGATTGGATGTAGGCCTACTCAATGGTCTAGTGTTTAAGCGTTCGCAAGCGAGATTGATACGTCCTGAGTTCGAATCTCGTGATAAAGGATCATGATTACCCACTGCTGAGGAGTCCCATATTAAGACGAAACAACCATCCAGTATTACCAAGTTTTCCATAGTGTTCTAGCTTCAATTGACTCATAATGTCAACTATTAAAAATTACTATAATCTCCACAAAATTCCTTCTGATTATAATACACACTTGAAAATTTTTAAACTGGTAAACTGAATTATTTCAATCTGTCACAGTCATCTTTATTGATTATCAAACAAATTATTCGGTTACATAGATATTAGATATAATAAAGTAACTTCTGTTAACTGATTTCTTTTTGTTTCTTGAAGGAAACATTTTGTAATCTATTTATTTAATTCAATATACATTTTTGTCTATCTAACTAAATAACATGGTTATATATATTGTATAATTGACAAAATTACACAACTGTTCCATGTTACATATAAATGAAATAATAACAGTATATAAATGTATATACATTTATAGAGATACATACAAACATAAGCATAGATACAATACATAATATATATCAGTGGTTATCTATAGTGTTCTAGTGTAAATGGTAATTTCTTATTTTAACAACAACAACAACAATAATAATAATAACATTAATAGTAGTGATTTCTTTCAGTTGTTATGCAATTAGTATTATACACATAAGAACAAACTAAAGAAAAGTCAACCAATGATGTGTATTATATAAAAACAAAAAACTCTTTTCAATGTAGAGAAAAACAATTTTTTTCTTCTACTTTTTTTTATACTAAACAGAATTATTCATTAGAAAAGCTTTATTCACTTATATGTGGAAAGACGTTTCGTTCTAGATGGTGATTGGAGGTAGTCGACAGGAAACCCTGACGACCCGGTTTTCGTGCTAAATGACACTGGTTAGCAAGGTGTACATGTACTCTTGATGGAACTAATGTTCCCTGACGAATTCAATCCTGTGTCACCCAAATTCACATTCAGAGATATAACCACTCAGCTATCCGGGCAGCGACCGACCTCCAATAGGAGCGAGATGTAATCACCATTGATTGATCACTGAAATGAGTCAGGCAGAATCACTTCCCTCAACATTACAGGTGCACCGTGCTAACGAGTGCCAAGTAGCACGAAACCCGGAGTCATTAGGATTTCCTGTTGACTACCGCCAAACACCATCTTATCTCAACATAGTGCATGCAATGTCGAGTAACTTAGACTGGTGGCCACATTGCAATGTAGTCAATAGCATTTGATCTGCACTAAGAAGGACTTCACACACATGACATTGATAACCACCCAGTGATCAATCAATTGTTAAGTTTCGTTCTATTTGAGACTCGTCAGATAGATATATCTGTTTCTCAAATTTGATGTTCAATCTGGGACTCGAACTCAATACCGTTCGCTTTAAACACCATCACGTTATCCACTTAGTTACTGAGTTCTGACAACCAATCACTTATGCATTGCTGTTTTACTTTCTTTTCTTTTATACTGAACAAAATTATTCATTTGAAAAGTTTTATTCACTTTCATGTGTAAAGAAGTTAAAATGTAACAACTAGTTACCAACTACTGAAATATATATTCCTTCATTGAAAGAACATAGACTAATGACCTTGATGACTGATTATATTTCATGTTGGTATAAAGTCTAATGTTAAATGTAAGGTAATAATGGATAGAAACTAATATTATTCACATAACAAATAGTTTTTTACAATGGTGAAACGTTTACTATCAAAATGCATTGGCTTACATGTCTGATATAGGGATAAGCGACAAGTAAGCATAATAATCGGATTTACATTTCACTGACTGATATAGGATGTACGACCTTATTGCTCAACATACATTTGCTTTTAAAATTAAACTCTAATCATGATTATTTTTATATGTAAAATATTTTAAATATAAGCATGTAGTGTATATAACTTTTGATTGTTACTAACCGGTTCCTCTATCTTTTGACAGTAACCATTATTCATTCATACTAGTAATATCAAATTAAGCCGTAGGTCATCCAATCAATATAATTTCTAAAAACAATTTCTCAAACCATATATAGTCTTTCCATTAAAACCGATTGATGAGTAAATCCTCCTATCTATTGGTCACCACTACTCTTTGGAATTTAGGCAATCTATTTCCAAGCTAATCACTGGTTCACTGATTCTTTTACAATTATTTCCGTTCGAAGAAAGATTTTATAATGTATAACTAAACGACACAGTCTTGAATCAGGTCTCGTATATGGAACTGTGACAATATACTGCTAAATAAATCATAAAACAAGTTGATATAGTCATTTAGTCCTTCTTTTCTACAACAGTCATCAATCTGTGACCTAATACTATCTTCCAGTTGAACTTATCATTAAAACCCACACAAGTTGATACTTGAAGCAATGTGACTTCATTTTACAGATTTAACATTATGTTGTTTATTTCTATACCTGTATATTTTATCTAAATTACTACATTTTCATACAAAGTATTCATACACCATTGTAAAAAAGTATTTGTTATGTGAATAATATTAGTTTCTATGCATTATTACCTTACATTTAACATTAGACTTTATACCAACATGAAATATAATCAGTCATCAAGGTCATTAGTCTATGTTCTTTCAATGAAGGAATATATATTTCAGTAGTTGGTAACTAGTTGTTACATTTTAACTTCTTTACACATGAAAGTGAATAAAACTTTTCAAATGAATAATTTTGTTCAGTATAAAAGAAAAGAAAGTAAAACAGCAATGCATAAGTGATTGGTTGTCAGAACTCAGTAACTAAGTGGATAACGTGATGGTGTTTAAAGCGAACGGTATTGAGTTCGAGTCCCAGATTGAACATCAAATTTGAGAAACAGATATATCTATCTGACGAGTCTCAAATAGAACGAAACCTAACAATTGATTGATCACTGGGTGGTGATCAATGTCATGTGTGTGAAGTCCTTCTTAGTGCAGATCAAATGCTATTGACTAAGTTGCAATGTGGCCACCAGTCTAAGTGACTCGACATTGTATGCTTATCCCTATATCAGACACGTAAACCATTGCATTTTGATAGTAAACGTTTCAATGTTATATTATGATCAAAAACAATTGAAATCTGAAATTCCATCTAATGTTAACACAATCTTCTAACATACTCCAGTCTTCAATGAAAGCTGTTTTAGTTGATAATTATTCATTATATATTCACAATGTCATCCTTTACTACTCAGTTTAGTGCCTATTTCTTCTGATTTTAATGAAGAGTATAACTAAATATAGGTTAACAGGAAAGAATAAAAGTAGATGATAGTCGTTAAATAATTTATTGAATTAGTATATTTGGAATGTGGCTAACAGTGGAATATTGGAAGAGTGATCAGGCCTAGTAGAAATTCATCAGCCGCGTATACCTATATTCTATTTTTGATCCTCATACTGAAGAAAAGCCTATCCTAGATTTCTTTGTTGAACATGATCAAATACATTAAAACTTATGATATAATAATATAGAAAAGCAATCAACTTGGTAAGCACATGAGCTAATCAATACTGGTTAAATATAGTTCTTTATCTTAACAACAGGAAATTTAAAACCATTGAATATGCCGTGAGATAGTAACACACTGAAGACAATGGTGGATGTTGCACTCAATTTCGTAGATTGGTTAAAGTTAGGCATTAACACTGTTGGGTGCCGATACAGTGGTTTAGATGTTAAGCTTTTCTGTGCGAGACCATTAGATCATGGGTTCGAATCTCAAAAAGCAGGATCGTGTATGTGCACTGATGAGGAGTCCCACAATCGAATGAAACGACCGACCAATACTCCTAGGTTTTTCATAGTGGTCTTGCTTCAATTGACACATAAATTTAACCATAAAAACTCATTAAATATGTACAATTTATGGAATTGTTTCAAAACATCATTTCTAAAAGGTCATAAAAATTGGTTGGACACCAACTGTGAGGCATGATGCATATATATATCCCTTAAGTATAGATAATATGACCTTAGTTTATATCATTCCATTTTGTATTGAGTGTATTGATAATTTCTATTACGAATAGTTTACAGTGAAAACATGTCATTTAAAACATTGAAAATAACAATGAATATTTCATGTACATTTACATTGATATAACAACAAATTGTTCTTATTTTATTGACATATGAATATTCATTTAATGTAATTAACATTACTATCCACTACTTAATGAAATAAGCCTTTAAAGTACATTTAAAATGTTTAACAATCTACTAATTTGTAAAGAAATTTTATTTAAAAAATAAGAAGTTATTATTTTAGTAAAATAACTCATTATTTACTCCTGTTAAACCTTTTCGAGGAGCATAAGCTACTCAAAAGCAGTCTCTAATCCTTTTCAGTTCTTTCCAGCTGTAAGTCATCCATTTCATGTCTTGTTTTAATTGTCGACTCAGTATATTCTTCAGCCTTCCACTTTTGTGTTTCCCTTCACGGTTAGGGCTTGCCTCGTGATGAAGTATAATGATTTCCGAAATATCTGTCATATTCACCTCCAATGTCTTTTCCCTATTTCTTTCTCAGCTGTAAGCTGGTTTGTTCTATACCATAGTGCGCTGTTGTAAATAGTTTTTAGTCAACAGATATTGAGTATCTTACGTAGATAACTGTTTATAAATACTTGTACAAATTTGATGATGGATGTAGTAGATCACCAAGCTTCAGCTCCGTACACTAGAACTATCTTGACGTTCGTATTGAAGATTGTAACTTTGATATTGGATGACAGTTGTTTTAAGTTGCATATGTTCTTCAATTGCGAGAATGCTGTTCTTGCTTCACCAATCCTTGCCTCCAGGTCTCCACTGTATCCTCCTCGTTCATCGATTATGCTTCCTAGGTACGTGAAAGATTCCACCTTTTTCAGTGTTTCTCCATCATGTTTGATTGGGTTGGTTAGTGTTTTCCATATTGAATTTGAGAATCTTGCTTTTTTTATTTGTGTATATTGAGGCCTACTGATGCAGAGGCTGCTGCTACACTGTTTGTTTTGACTTGCATTCGTTGATGGGCCAGGTCATCTGCGAAGTCCAAATGTTCTAATTGATTCCGACGGTCTTAATGTCTAACTTCAACCAATCCACGAAGTTGCTCAGTGGTCTAGTTGGTTAAGCGCCTAGCGCGAGACTGATAGGTTGTGGGTTCGAATTTCACGGGGGGGCAAGATCTTGGATGCGCACTGCTAAGGAGTCCCATACTAGGACAAAACGGCTGTCTAGTACTTCCAAGTTTTCCATGGTGGTCTAGCTTCAATTGACTCATGATCTCAATTATTGAAATTACTACAATCTCCACAATACTCTTTCTGGTTCTTAATTAATTCCGTTATTTACTCATACGAGTTAATATAGATAATTATATACGAGGATTGACAATATGTATATTTCATCGTACGAAATAGATATTAGGTCACAAAAACTTAAAGTTATAATTAGTCCAATTGATTTCTCACAAATGTCTATATACAAATTTGTTAACTAGAAAACTTTTCAATTTCACTTTTGCAAGATAACAAATCTTATGTAATACATTCTAACTGGTTATACTTATCATTATGTAACAATGTATTGTGTTCCTTCTATAAGAAAGAATATTATCCAGTGTATAACTTGATGAATATAAAGTTTACTTTTCATCAATAGGAATCTCTTCTTTTTTCTTAAACCTTAAAAAAAAAAAACTGATTCTATTTAATCGTGAGATAGATACAAGAAACTAATTTAATAAATGACTAACTTGGCTCTCTTTCTCGCTCTCTCGCTCGCTCTCACTGTCTCTCTCTCTTTCACGCTCTTTCACTCTCTTACACTAAACGAATACATATCCTTATACAATTATCATATAATATGTATTAAATACAAACTATGCACATAAATCATAATACCAGACATTACATTAACAATAAAATGTCAAATGTATTATATATATATTGAAGTGTACATTTATTATATAAATCGAGAACATTTTATAAAATAGGTTGATTGAAATTGTATATTCACTTTTGAAATGACTTACATTTATACTGTATTTTTTTCTCTCTATATATATATATATTGGTATATTTTAGATATTGACAATGAATAGAAAAATTCAGATTAGTGATTCTCTTCTAGCATATTTTATTAGATCCGTAATGCATGTAATCTTGAATAGGGTAAACTAATTTATTGTTTTAGATAGAATCATACACTGAACTACATTGAATATATTCCTTGAATTGTTACTTACTAATTTTATGGTTCTTCAATTTCTGTTGCTACTTCGATCGGTCTAATATTGTCTTCTCATTTTTCTATTCTTTTAGTAATAATCCTACTTTTAATTCATGATACATACTACTTATATTTCAGTAAGGATGACAAATCAATTGATGAAGTAGTGAAACTTTGTCAGTTGAGATGTCTGGGACATGTGTTACGTATGCACGACAACCGACTGCCCCGACGTGCGATGTTTTATAGTGTAAGAGTAGGTTGCAAGAAATCTAGGGGCGGTCAGACCAAAACATGGCACAATTCCATGAAGTCACTGACAAGTGGACTGAGCCATGTTGGAAGGTGTAGAATACCCGGTTGGGATCCTCGAGGCAATAACGACCGATTGTTGGAGACCCTGAATGACATGGCTCAAACTCGTTTGCAATGGTGTGCGCAGGAGCATCCACTCTTTGTGTTCTCTCAAATTTTCAACTCCTGAATTCTTCATACCACTTTCTTCGCTTCTTTCCAAATTTATTCCACTGGATTACACTCCTTAAATAACATTATCAAACCCTAATGTTCTTTATTACTACTTATACTTTCACTACCTTTACCACTACGGGATTTGAATCGATAACAGTATCTCTGTGCTAATGTGGTATGGCAACTTGAACTGATGTACGTACGTACGAAATTCCACGTTGTTACTGACTGACTGACTTATATCTGTCCGTGTAGGTAGCACACAGCATTGGTATACCATTTAGTTTTCGTTAACGTTTATTAAATACAGATGTGTTCATCAGAAACACATCGTAAAAAACCAAAATTTTATGTTCTTAAATTCTTGCTTACAACGCTTCTTCAATAATCAGTTTAGTTTAATGTTTTTTCCAAAAATTTACAGTAGACTCGGACTTTGCTTTTTAGATTTAACTTATTTAAATGGTAATTCTGTTCTCGATAGGACACACATTGAGCAAAGCACCCAACTGCGTCATAAGGCAACCGCTCATCTGGGATCCTGAAAGCCAAAGGAGAAGAGGAAGTCCAATGAACACATTACTCGAGAAATGGATACAGAGATGATAAGAATGAACAACAATTGGATAAAGGTAGAAAGTAAGGTCCAGGACAGAGTGGGTTGGAGAATACTGGTCGGTACCCTACGCTCCACCAGGAGTAAAAGTCGTAAGTAATGATTCTGTTCCTTAGAGAACGGTTTACACTATAAATTCACTAGTTGAAATCATGAGTCAATTGAAGCTAGATTACAATGGAAAATCTGGAAATACTGGACAACCGATTCGTCCTAGTATGGGACTCCTCAGCAGTACGCATCCATGATCCCGCCCCCCCTTTGCGAGATTCGAACCCAGGGCCTATCAGTCTCGCTCGCGAGCACTTAACCACTAAACCACTGAGCCGGCATCCAATTGTGTGGTCTAGCTTCAATTGACTCATAATTTCAACTAGTGAAATTTCTAAAATCTCCTCAGAACCCCTTCTGGTCGCACTCTAATTGACAAACTAAATATGAATAATATAGTCAAGTGACTTTCATTAGTTATGATTCTCAAAACATTTTATTATGTGATGTATTACAAATTTTGTAATATAACGTATTTGGTTTAACTGTAAGCAGTTCTCAAATGCAGCTTGATAAAACAGCTACCATAGACAATTCCCAATGCATTCGGGTTCTACATGGTGACTTCAATTGACTCATGTACTCAACTATTAAAATTACTACAATATCCGCAAAATGCACATCCAATATTAATCATAATATGCTCAATAGTGAATGACTTCAAAAGGTATATCCTGGAATTCTTATGAGAAGCAGTGACCACTGGAGTTAAACCAAGTCTGTTGTGAGATAGTAACTCACTGAAGATAATGGTGGATATGTCGCTCAATTAATTTTATTAGTTGAAGTTAGACATTAAAACCGTTTGATGCCGGCTCAGTAGTCTAGGAGTTAAGCGTTCTTGCACGAGACTGATAGGTACTGAGTTCAAATCTCGCAAGACGAGATCTTAAATGCACACTACTGAGGTGTCCCACAACAAGACGAAACTACTGTTTTCGATGGTGATCTAGCTTCAAGTAACTCATGAATTCAACTATTAAATTATCAATGAAAATCTAATTTGAATATCAGTTTTAAATTAAAAAAAAACTGAGAGAAAACCTACTATAAAAGTGAATTCTTTATTTAATTCAATGTTTTATCGTTTTTTTTTCTTTTTTCTTTTTTCCTTCTTTTTATTTCAATATTTCCAACATATAAAACACAACAATATAATTCACATTCAATTTTGTCTCTGCTTTATTATTCTCTTTTAGTTTTCTTTCTATCAAACTGGTCATATTATTTATAGTGTAAACTAACCAGGTATTGTTAACCTCGTTTTTTTTTTTTCGAATTTACTTTTTAGTACAATCATCTTGATAAAATAAAAACAAAAAAAAAGGAGATGAATGAGACAGTTCATTACTTTATTTATTATCATCTATTTATGTTTATTCAATAGGAAAATTATTAAATAATAATCATTGAATATTGAATAAAATCATTGTTGCGTTACAAAATAATATTTCATTTATATTTACTATCAATTATTTCCTTGTTTGTTTGTTTGTTTGTTTGTCTATTTGTTTGTTTGTTTTATTCGAATAATATTCATTGTTCATTTTATTGTCATTATTATTTTAGTTGTATCGAGTTATTGTTTGTTTTTTTTTCTTTTTTATTCTTCTTTCTTTTAATGATGTTCTCTGAAGTTATTTTGTCTTTTCATAACATTTTGATGGTGATGATGGTGATGGTGATGATGATGATGATGATGATGGTGATGATGATAATGTTAAAACCAATAATTTTCCGCATGACTTCAAAGTCATCGAATATGTAGTAAACACATGCATACATTTATATTGTTTTATTCTATAAAAATTACAATCAACTTGACTAGGTACATATGGATATTCTTGTATTTTATTTGTATAAATCTATTTCCTTTGTTACAGTAAGCACAAAAAAAAATATGTGGTTGAATTCACTAAATGTATAAATAAAAGAGAGTATTAGATAATATTATAAAGTTTTAAATTGTTTTTTATTGTGCATGTATATGTTTATGTGAATAAAACCACTGATAGGCATCCTTCATTGATATATATATATATATATATATATATATATATATATATATATATATATATATATATATATATATATATATATATAATCGGAGAGGGGATTTATGGAGATTGAAGTCATTTAATGATTGAATTCATCAGTCAATTGAAGGTAGATCACCATCAAAAACCTGGATGCATTGGGTGGCAAACTCGTCCTATTGTGGAACACCTCAGCAGTGCGCATCTATGATCCCGCCTCAAGAGATTCGAACCCAGGACCTATCTGTCTCGCGCGTAAACGTTTAACCTCTAGATCACTGAGACAGCCGGCATCCAACAGTGTTAATGTTTAACTTCAACCAATCCACCAAACTAAGCCACATGTCCACTATTGTGTTTAATGAGTTAATATCTCACAACAGACCCGGTTGAACTCCACTGATCAATGCTTCTCACTAGAACTCCAAATAATACCCCTTGAAGTCAGTCACTAGTGAGCATATGATAATAATAATTATTATTATCAGAAAATGGTTTTGTGGATTTTACAGTAATTTAATGGTTGATTTCATGAGTCAATATATATCTGCTTAACACACACACACACACACCTCACATGTATCTCCCAAGCACACCCAAACCCTATTATTTTCACACTAAACAAACAAACAATTAAAGTTAAACTCATAAAAGATAAATTTCGACAGTTAAAATACGAAGTGTGATTATATAGTTCCAACTGGATTTTTTATTCATTAATACAAGGACACATTAAAATAAGACACCAAAGTAGAGAATTTAACTGAGTGTGAATATGTAACTGATTAATTGAACCAGAAAGGGATAAACAACAATGAAAGTTCTTTTTTTTTTTTAGCATATAAACAACCGATTATAGAGAAAACTGATTTTTCCTTTTGAAGTAAAATGACTATTAATAATAGATAAAATAGATGCTTGACAATGTAAGAAAAGAAAATCGGTTTATAGGAGTTTACCAAATATCATCAAACTGAGTTATTTATTAAAACTTATTTATACAATCAATAAAATAAGAGTTAATTTGACTAGATAAAACTCTAAGGTAAGGTCTATTCTGTTAACTATGGAACAATTTCATTGAATACTCCTTATTTATATGGCTTAACAGTTATGTTATGATCAATAGAAAGATTTGTTTGTTTGATTGTTTGTTTGTTATTTTCTGAAGAATCACCTTGGAAATAAAGACTATGTTTTATACAAATGAGCTTACATTTTACTATATCAATAGTGTTTGTCAATGAAAGGAGTATCAAAGAAGTACATTGATCTTATAAAGGCTCTCTACTCGAACACAACTGGTCGAGTGAGAGCTTATGGCGAACTGTCATCAGAATTGATTACCTCAAGTGTTGTTCGTCAAGGCTGTCCACTCTCTACATTCCTGTTTAACTTTGTCATTGACGTACTTTTAGAGATAACGCTTTCCACATCTGCATTTCCAGGGGTTGAACTTCTACCGAAACATTCACTTGTTGACTTAAAGTATGCCGATGACATAGTTCTATTTGGTGAAGACGCTGAAAAAAATTCAGGGTCTACGGACCACTCTAAGCAACAACGCAGGCATGTTCGGCATGGGATTCTCTCCCTCGAAGTGCAAAATGTTGCTTCAGGATTGGGATGCACCACCACCCGAACTAGTGATAGGGAGTGAAGTAGTCGAGCGTGTCGACCACTTCACTTGTCTCGGGAGTCTCATCAGCCCTTGTGGTCTGGTATGTGACGAAATCTCAGCACGGATACAGAAGGCTCTACTAGCTTTTGCCAACTTGCGTCATTTGTGGCGTAGGCGAGATGTCTGTCTATCAACCGAAGGACGTGTTTACTTTGCAGCAGTTCGTTCCGTCCTACTTAATGGCAGTGAATTATAGCCGGTAAGAATGGTGAATATTCGTATGTTACTAGTATTTGATCATAGGTGTCTTCGAAACATTGCTCGCATATACTGGGAAAACCGAGTAAGTGACTCAGATGTTAGGAAACGGGTACTAGGTAAGGATGGCAAATCAATTGATGAAGTAGTGAAACTTTATCAGTTGAGATGTCTGGGACATGTGTTACGTATGCTCGACAACCGACTGCCCCGACGTGCGATGTTTTATAGTGTAAGAGTAGGTTGGAAGAAAGCTAGGGGCGGTCAGACCAAAACATGGCACAATTCCATGAAGTCACTGACAAGTGGACTGAGCCATGTTGGTAGGTATAGACTATCCGGTTGGGATCCTCGAGGCAATAGCGACCGATTGTTGGAGACCCTGAATGACATGGCTCAAACTCGTTTGCAATGGTGTGCGCAGGAGCATCCACTCTTTGTGTTCTCTCAAATTTTCAACTCCTGAATTCTTCATACCACTTTCTTCGCTTCTTTCCAAATTTATTCCACTGGATTACACTCCTTAAATAACATTATCAAACCCTAATGTTCTTTATTACTACTTATACTTTCACTACCTTTACCACTACTGGATTTGAATCGATAACAGTATCTCTGTGCTAATGTGGTATGGCAACTTGAACTGATGTACGTACGTACGAAATTCCACGTTGTTACTGACTGACTGATACCAATAGTTTCTAATCATTAGAAATAACAGGAATGGCTTAATTATCTAACTTACATAATATCATAGTTGAAGCTATACTGCATGATGATTCCCTAACCTAGAAGTTAGACTTTTGTACCTCCTAAAAACACTTGAAGAATAGATACGATTTTATCTACTATGTAATTTATTTAGAAAATTTTGTTGGCAAATTATAACAGATATAGTTTATAGTCAAACTACCACTTTTATCAAACTGATAAGTGGTAATAAGATGGGATCTTTATAACTCAACCTTTCTGATTGTTACCTGGTGTAAAAATGAAATATATTTTACAATGTTTATTGAACTATTGTAGTACTGTGGTGTGTGCTACAGTATCATTATAATTTTATTGAAAACAAGTAGTAGAATATTCAAGTCAAGAATCTTAAATCAAATTATCGAGACATTATGGGAATTATTGGTTAGATTATAATTTATAGATGACCTTTGGGTGACACTGAACTAACCTTGAAACTGTCCATCTAAGAACTAGAACTAAATGAGGGTTATAAACCAGTGTGAGGAATTAGGACTGCGATTTATAGTTGATGATTAAGGTTAAGAATTAGATTTAGAGTTTTTCATTATGAACTGACATTAGCTATAATGCCAAAACACTATTTAGCTAAATCAATGAATGAATCTGACGTCATAATCCGAGACCTGTTATCTTATACCTTAATTGGTTGATCCACAAATTATAGTCTCGTCGAATTATTCATAAGACGGTGTATTATTATGAAAGCCCAGTATAATATGCATAAACTTATATGAGAATTTTAATTTCTTTCAAATAACAAAAGAAATCCATTATGTCATCAAAGAATCTATAAAGACATTATAGTGAACAAAAGTTCCAATGCTGTTATTTACTGAAGCTCTACAGTAATGTTTAAAATGATCTAACAAATATTTTTTTCAGGAGTTTTGTGGAGATTTTAGTGATTTCAATATTTGAAATCATGAGTCAATTGAAGCTAGACTACCATGGATAACCAGGAAGCGCTGGACGTCCATTTCGTCCTCATGATTTCAACTATTGAAATTGCTGAAATCTCAACAAAACTTCTGATAATAATGATCACATGCTCACTAGTGACTGACTTCAAGAGGCATTTACTGGAGTTCTAGTGAGAAGCCGTGGCCAGCGGAGTTTAACCAGGTCTGTTGTGAGATATCAGCTCACTGAAGACAATGGTGTACGGTGGCGCAATTTTGTGGATTAGTTGAAGTTAGACATTAACACCGTTCGATGACGGCCAGCTCAGTGGTCTAGTGGTTATGTGCTCGCGAGCGAAACTGATAGATCCTGGGTTCGAATCTCGCTGGGGGGGTATCACTGATGCACACTACCGTCCAGTGCTTCCAGATTTTCCATTGTAATCTAGTTTCAATTTACTCATGATTTCAACTATTGAAATATATGTATTTGTTTATAGAAGAATAATAAGAGATGACATCATCACATAAAGTTAGAATAATAGTTTAAATGTTTAGGGAGAAATAATGAAATGAAAATATCTTGAAGATCAGAAATCTGAAAGGTTACTGTACCTCCCCATTGATAGATATGAAGTAACGAAATACGAAAAATTGGTAGTAACAATTGAATGATAGTTGTGTAAAAAAAATAAGGAAACAGCAATAAATAATTACTGACTGAGAAAAACTAGAAGTAATGTTAAGGCTATAGGAGAATGACATTGTATGTAATGCTTTTGTAATCAGTGGCATAGTTGGAATCGTTGAATTACTAATGCTTCCGTAGTGCACAAACGTTTCTCATTTATACTGTCATTGATAGTACAGATGATTCTGAGGAGTAAATCTGTTGTTGAAACATGACCATGATCAATGAAGTTTGTTAAAAGCCAATTGTTAATTGTTCTCAATATTGTTTTGAAAGATAAGCAGGTTTATTCTTTGAAATAAGCTGAAGAAGCGCTTTTTTTCTTGATAAATCTATGATGCCATACAATAACAGATAAACTAAAACACGCACAATGGTGTGGCCTAAAACAGATTTCTCTCTTAACACATCCAGGAATTATAACGGTTTACAGGAGTAAATGCAAAGCTCTATGGAGTGGAATTTGGAATTATAGAAGTGCTGCTATAGTATCTCCTTTAAATTTAGTATCCAATAAATAAGATATTGTTTATATAGTTGGCGCAATTTTAAAATTAAAGATATAGCTTCAGATGACTGTCTATGAAACTGGTAGAAAAGCCATTTTCGACAAGCATTTGGAAGAATTTAAACAGTTCGTCTTCAGTCGTATCATCGGTACATATTTTTCCTGTCCTGTAAAATAAAAAGTGAATCGAGTTCCATTTTGTACTCAATAAGACTCAATTAAAAGAACCTGTATATTTTCAGTTTTAAATTAGCTTACTATATACGGATGTTTGTAAGGAAACATGTAGCTTGAAAAATTATACATGACTATCTTCGAACTCATTTATGTAGGGATTAAACAAGCAATTAAACATCTCCTGGATTTTAAAATAAATTTACCAGCTTGACGTCATTCCATTTTAATTAGATTGCAAACAAAATTTTTTTCTGGTAAGCATGCAGCAATCAAACGACACTAGACAAAGAAGCTTAGGATCATGTAAAAACCTTTACACATCTGGGCAGCATCATTGATGATCCAGATATAAAGGCGCAAATCGACAAATCAAGGGAAGCATATCAACAATTGAAGAACATTTACAACTCATAACAACTGTCAACCAACAACAAACTCATAATTTTCAGTACAAATGTCAAGACAGTTCTACTGTATGGAGCGTTAACACGAAGAACTACGAAAGCCATCATCCAGAAGATACATGTGATTATTAATAGCTGTCTGCGCAAAATACTTCGGGTCCATTGGCCAAAACACTATCAACAACAACTCACTAAGAGAGAGAACAAACCGAATTCCGGCGGAGGATGAGATCAGGAAGAAGCACTGAAAGTGGATAGGACACATGTTGAAGAAAGCAGTCAACTGTGTCACAAAACAAGCCCTCACTTGAAATTCCTAAATCTAAACAAGAAGAGAAACATCAAAGAACACATTACACTGAGAAATGAAGACAGATATGAAAATAATCAACAATAATTTAATAGAACTAGAATACAAGGTCCAAGCGTGAATGAGTTGGAGTATACTGTTCGGTGGCTTATGCTCTACTGAGATTAACAGGCATAAGTCAACTTTAAACAAATTATCATTCTGTTGATTTCTTCTCATAAAAAGAAAGACAAATAAATTTAAATTGAGATACAAAATTTAAATTTAAAATTCTTTATCTTCTTTTACTTCCAATGAACCAATCTTCATTTAACAAAATATCAATGTTCAATGTTCAAGTTTTTCAAAATAAATATTTTTTTTGGAAAAAAAAACAAACAAACAAACATTAATTATGTAAAATATTTAACAAAACTAAGTAATTTAGTTAGAAACAAATTTTTAAAAATTATTTTATTATTATTATTATTATTCAATTTTTGTTTTAATTTTATTACCGGAAGTTAATTATTTTCAATCATTCACTTTTATTTTTATTTTTTTTTCGAGGATGAAAATGTAAAAAAAATTTTTTTCATTTAATCCTCATTTATGTTTTACTTTATTGTTGAATATAAGTACAATGTGAATATTATAAATTCTAATCCCATGTCTCCACCCTTTCCATCTCTCTCTCTCTCTCTGTATGTGTATCTCTCCCTCCCTCCCTCCGTCTCTCTCTCTCTTTCTCTCAATAAATATAAATCACTTTTTTTGTGAAATGTTCATAGTTTTGTGATGAGATTGTGTTGTTTTTTTTCTATTTTTCCAAATCCCCCCTCTTTTGTTTTGTTGTCGTTGTTGTTGCTCTTGTTGTTGAACAAATCAATAAACTACTTACAATTCTATCCTATTCATAATGATATTCATAATGAATATAGAATTTTAATAAAGTACAATTATTCATTTTCATAATAAAGTAAAAAAAAAAAAGAAGAATTTGACAACTTACCTCTATTGTCTCCATTCTATGAAAAAAAAATTGTACATTTTTACATTTGTAAATTTCTAATTTTTTTTATTCACAAGCCAAAAATGAAAATTATTGAAAAATGTCATCCTAATTCCGATGCTGTTTTGTTTGTTTGTTTTCTTTAAAACAAAAACAACATTCATACTAAACAGTCTAAAATGACTACGCACTAGTAACAGGTGTATTCTATCAAATTCATATTCGATAGAAACCAGTTTGGGGATTCTTTATGTCATTATTATTTGTTGTTGACTTTAGCATTTTTTTTAACATGCATCGTTTTTATTATTATTATTATTATTAAAAAAAATGTTCACTTTTTTTTCTAAAAATGAAAAAAAGAAAATTCAATTTCAATTTATTGTTGTGCATGAATGTGATGATGAAATGGTGGAGAAGATTTGTAGTTCAGGTGAATGATTTTGATGGAGTTTTGTTCTTTCAGTTGAATGTTTTAATCGACTAAATCATCTAGTTCAAAGAATAAAACTCTATCAAAATTAATGTGATGACTACATATAGAAAAAAATAGATAAATTAACATTCATATACAGACTAACAATCATTTACTATCATATGAAAATCAGTATTCATATATGTAATGTGGTATTTTATTATTTAATGTATTTCTGTGTGTGTGTGTGTGAATCTATGTATACATATGTGTGTATGTATATGTGTGTGTGTGTGCGTGCGTGAGTGAGTGGCCGAATGTAAAAATTCGAATGTGTTCCTTCAACTACAAAAAAAAAAGAAAAGAATTCTGAATAAAATTAAATTTCAGACGGAAAATCTGTGAAAAAGGAAAACATTTTTTTTATTTCTGTCAGATTTAAATAAGTGATTCAAATGAATAATGAACAAATAAACAAAATATGGACTCATTTTTTTTTATTTCTAAAAAGGAACATATAAATGAACAAAGTGAATAAAATAGATTAAAAGGGGTGGTTTAAATTTCTATAATATTAACAAATTAAATAAGTTTTATAATATAAAATAATATGATAAACAAATTATAGATATTTCCTAAGGGTAATTATAAAAGATGATTCAGATTAGAATAGTTCTTTTGTTTTGCAAATAAAACACTTTAATATTAAAATAGTTTTGTGGAGATTATAGTAATTTCAATGGTTGAATTGATCAGTCAATTGAAGCGAGAACATCTTGGAAAAACTTGGAAGCATTGGATAGCAATTTTGTCCTAGTATGAGACACCTATTTGATTATGATCAACATATTCTTACTAGTGACGGTTATCAAGAAGTATTTCCTGGAGTTCTGATGATAAGAAGTGACCAGTCCAGTTCAACATAGTCTGTTGTTAGATAGTAAATCACTTATAGCAATGGTAGATGGTGGCATAACTTGGTGGATTGGTTAAAGTTCGATATTAACACCGTTGGATACTGGCCGGCTCAGTGAGATAAAGATTAAGCACTCGCAAGCAAAACCGATAGGTCTTATGTTAGAATCTCTTGAGGCGGTATCATGGATATGCACTGCTGAGGTGTTCCACAATAGGACGAAACGACCGTTAAATGCTTTCAGCTTTTCAATGGTTGTCTATCTTCAATTGACTCATGAATTCAACTTTTAAATGAAAATAAATTTAGCCAAAAAATAATTATGAACTATGACTTTAGAATAGTTTGTTTCTCAAGAAAAACAAATCAGATCTGCATATATTCATGATATTTATGACAATTTTGAAACTAGGGAAAAGTAGTTCTATAAAAAATAACAGCATACCTAATAAAGGAATGTGATTGAATATAGTTGATAGGAAATTCATAATTAGATTAGATGAAATTCTTTTCCATTAAAAATATTTAAACTATTTTTGAATTTGTTCCATGTTTGTATTTTACATATTTACATACATTCCTCCTATGATTCCTACATCACTACTATAATATTAAAGCTTTCATCAAAATATTTTATTAGTTCCTTCTTTTTTATTAAATGTTATGCAACGTAGCAACTACCTAGTTTTTCTAATATTTTTTTTTTCAATGGTTGAGATCATGAATTAGTTGAAGCTAGACCACCATGGAAAACCTGGAATCACTGGACGATCGTTTCGTACTATTATTGGACTCCTCAGCAGTACGCATCTGCACCCTACCCCCCCCTGAGAGATTTGAACCGAGGACCCATAAGTCTCGCGTGACAGGGCTTAACCACTAGAACACTGAGTCGTCCTGTATCCAAAGATGTTAATGTTAAACTTCAACTAATCCACCAACTTGACCGACACATCCACCATTGTCTTCAATGAGTTATTATCTAACAACAGACCCTGTTGGACTCCACTGATCACTGTTTCTCACCAGAACTTCAGGAAATACATCTTGAAGCCAATCACTAATGAGTATATGTTGATTATTATCACAAGGGGTTTTATAGATATTGTATTAATTTCAGTGGTTGTGATCATGAGTTAATTAAAGTTAGACCACAGTGGTAAACCTGTTGTGGGACTCCTCAGAAATGCTAATTTAAAACATATGAATCCATTTTATTTATATTTACATATGATGAGTTCTAATGGTTTATCATGAGCATACAATAATTCAACTCAACTAAATCTTTAAAAAGCTATTAGTTAAGACCTAAGTGACAAATGAAATCTATCGTTCAATATTCTTTTATTCTTACCAAACAAATAATTTAAGTAATTACTGGTTCACTAGAAGTTATCAATTTATTTTAATAAATTTTACAAATAATTACAGTTAATAAGATGATATTTAAAATTTTAATAGTTAAATTCATGAGTCAATTGAAGCTAAACCACTATGGAATACCTAGAGGTACTGAACCTCCTCTTCGTCTTAGTATGAGATGCCTCACCAATTAAACACGGTTAGATGTCGGCTCAGTGGTTTAGAGGTTATTCATTTGTGCGTGAAACCGATTGGTCTTGGGTTCGAATCTCACGAGCTGGGCTCGTAAATGCGCACTGCTAAGGTGTCTTTTACTAGAATGAAACGGTAGTACAGCTCTTTTAGGTTTTCCATAGTGGTCTATTTTCAAATGACTCATGAATTCAACTATTTAAATCACTATAACATTCACAAATACCTTATCTGATAATGTTATTGATAATTCATCAACATAAATTCATTTTATTTAAATTAATTCAAATGTGAACAACAAAATTTCGTATAAGTATATTCAATATTATCTGTCATTTTTTACATTTTTACTTACTCCTGTTACTCCTCATGAAGGAGCGTAGGTCGCCCACCAGTACTCTTCATCCAGACCTGTCTCAAGCAATTCTTTCCAGCTCTTTCCAGTTGTTATTCATCCTTTCCACATTTGCTTCTATTTCCCGACGTAATGTGTTCCCTGGCCTTTCTATTTTTATGCTTCCCTTCAAGATTTCAAGTTAGGGCTTACCTCGTGATGTAGTTTGATGCTTTCCGTAATATATGTCCTATCCATTTCCATCGTCTTTTCTTAATTTCCTCTTCAGCTGGAAGTTCGTTTGTTCTCTCCAACAGCAAGCCAATGGATAACACTAATCACACAAAAAAATATTACACATTTCTATTCACAGTTTAAACGATATCCAATTCCAGAGATTATTATACAATTTCGAATGATTTATGCTAAGAATACTAGTTATAAATAATAAAAGTAGTTCAACATAAATGCAAAATAAAATAGAAAAAAAAAGAAGAAACTTTCATCAACATTAAATTTTTGCATGATGCAAATAATTAATTAAACAACTTAATTTTGCTCTCTCTCTCTCACTTTCTCACTCTCACTTTCACTCTCCCTCTTTCTCTCTCTCTCTCTCTTGCTCTCCTTCAATATTTAACGACAATAATAGTGATGATGTATATTATTAAATCAAAAAAGTGAAGAAGAGTTAGCATAAGTATACAAGAGTAAAAAGAACGTAAAATCTAAAAAACAATCGATTAAATTTTGTTTTGTTTTCTTTGAATAGAACTTAATTTATGCATTGATTTTTATTGATTCTTCTTCGATTTCCCTTAAGGGTAAAACGTTATGACTTTTAGTTTCAAGCATTAAACATTTCCGTTAGTATGATTATATTTGATTATATTACTCTTCAGTGTAATTCATGAAAGCAAAAAAAAAAAAATAGAAAAAGAAGGGAACACAAAGAAGAAACTAGAAGAATAAGAAGATAATAACAATAACAACAAACAAACAAATGAATGAACGAACGAACGAACGAACGAAAGAGTCAACAAAAACGAATAATGATTATTAATAAGAGTTCAAGTGAAATTCTGTTATTTGATTTAATAATTGTTTTAAGATGATGGATGTCTCATTATCATCATCATCATCATCAGCATCATCATCATCATCATCATCATCATCAGCATCATCATCATCATCATCACCATATACAATTACAGGAGGCCTGTTTGAATATCTGGGCTACCTGTTCCTGCCATCTGGATATTTCAACAAGTTATCTGTTTTCTTGTTTGTTTTAACACATTATTTTATGCGTATTAGTCTCATAACCTATTCAGGTGCGTTTGTGAAAAGTTTACTACGTTTCACTGTACAAGTTACAAAAGAGCTCAATCAGAGATATCAGATGTCAAATCCTGAACCGCTAACATCTAACTGACGATTACTCAATATTTATCGCAAGAACTGATCAAGAAATATGAAAGGGAAAGTTGTTGAAATACTGTGTGCTGAAAATTGTATATTGTACCAAAAAATGTAATATTGAATAAAGCCACTAATAATAATAATAATAATAATAACGACAATCATTAACATTACCACCATCTTCATTGTCAATTCTAATTCTCAAGATTGTTTACTTATAATTAATAGTAAGAATTAAATACAATAGTAGTAATGACAATAGGGTACCTAGCCTCTTTTATGCTCTGATGGTGTTCTCATAACTTTCGGGTTGCTTGATCTGCCAAAGGCGATGGGACAATCCATGATACTATTGCTGTACGCTAGATGTATTCAAATCCGTTCAGTTATTGTTACTGTTGTTGCCCTATAAAGACAATATTCATATTTTGACAATGAATAATAATGATAAATTAGGCAATCACAATAGTAGTATGTGATAAACTAAAAATAAAGGTGTAAAGTATTAACTCCATTGATGAATTACTCCGTAGGTTCAGGTAGTTTATCGGATAAGCAGCAAAATCAATAATCAGATCAAACCTGTCAGTCACCATAGGTATATAATATATCAAACTTAAAATCATTTATGTTTTGTATAAATCTCAGTCACTTACAGTTCTACTTATCAACATTAAGAAAGTACAAAGTTTTAAAAAAGAAAATGCATTGTCTTATGCACATCATGACACAACAGCTCAGTAGATAACGCGTTGGCGTTTTAAACGTGTAAATATTTAACACTGAGATATAATTATATTCAGTTTGCCAGTCGTATCTAGAACGAAATCCATGTCCTAGTTTTAGACTTTAGTCACTATCCTACTTTACTAAAAATCGTCTGTAATTGTTATCATGAAATAAATGTTTTGATTGTGATATACTGAATTATTTAGTATGATCATACTCACGATATCCTTTTAATACGGATAATCTTTAAATTCAAAATGGACTGGTTTCAGATTTGAGAAAGACTGATCACTTAACTGAATTATTATACAAAAATCATTTCATTGAAATTATTCTCACATAAAAAGTAGTTGATAAAGAATGAAAATGTAAATCATGAAATAGTCAGTCAATGAATAATCTGTAAGTATCATTTATCACAAACTGATCTCCTTTGGGATACCACTAAAAATTAAGCATTTAGTCCTAGTATACAATTCTTAAATAGATTGTATTCATAACCCAATTAAGAATCTTAACCACAACCCTAAGGTTTTGTGTAGTTATTATGTAACACTCAATAAAAAAACATAAAAGTTCAAATAATATGACTTTCATTACAAAACGTGTCGCTACATACTTTGCTACTAGTTGAATTGTAAGTGAGCATTATTAAATAGATTCATACAAGGATAAGTAAACTACCTGAATGTTCTCACTTTTACTACAAATCCGATCAATATTTAACATATATTATCTGCTTGTTAATTAAATTTTATAAAATCCCCTTTCTTTTAAATCATGAAAATGATCTTCCATTTTTATTCACTTAATTTTATCACATCACCTATTCATAATTCAATTAACATTATTAGGAAATGGAAATATAAAATATATTTCACAACAATAAAAAAACGACCACATTTTATACATGATTAATAAATTGATTGACAATGAGAATATCTACCCATCTATATCTATATCTACTTATCTACTCATCTGCCTATCTATCTATCTACCCATCTATCTATCTATCTATCTATCTATCTATCTATCTATCTATCTATCTATCTATCTATCTATCTATCTATCTATCTATCTATCTATCTATCTATCTATCTATCTATCTATCTATCCACACATCTATCTATCTATCTATCTATCTATCTATCTATCCATACATCTATCTATCTATCTATCTACCCATCTACCTACCTATCAATCGATCTATCTATCTATCTACCTACCTATTAATCGATCTATCTATCTATCTACCTATATATATATATATATATATATATATATATATTCAATATTGAAGAAATCACTTATTTAATTGCAAAATTTTCATGAAAAATAACTTAACTTATAAATATTATTTTAGTTTCATCAAGAAAAGATCATATGACAAAAGTTTTCTTTTTCCTCTTTTTTTTAAGAAAAAAAAGAAAAAAGAAAATAAAAGAAAATTCAATAAATTTTTATTTTTCGATTTCACACAATATTGAATTTTAAATTAATAAATTTAATCTTAAGATTAATAGATAATAACTGATTGTTTTTTTTTTCATTTATAATTTAAATTTAATATAAATAGTGGCTAGTAGTGTAATTTAGGATGCATGTTTCATCCTGTTTTAGATTCGTCAGATGAATGTATATGAATTTTAGAATTGATTTTCATTATAGTACTCGAAATCAGTACCGTTTGTTTCAAAAGCCATCACGTTATCCACTTAGCTACTAAGTCTTGATAGCCACTTCCTTGTACAATACGATGAAGTATATGGAGTGTTTGAAGCGAACGGTACTGATTTCGAGTCTCAGAGTGAACAACAACTTTGAAATGCAGGTACATCCAGCTGATGAGTCTCCAATAAGACGAAACTTGGGTTCTAGATTCTACAGCTGGCTATTATTCATTTTTGCTTATAAAGCTTGTCACCTAAGGCAATATCATGACTGCCCACACAGGATGCACATATTCCAACAAGAGACTGATCAATTACAGTCTTAAACAACAATGAGAAGATACAGGTAAACAACACCAAGTGAATTGAATATTTGATATCTATAACATTTGAACTCCTTTACAGACAGTTTTAGTAACTTGTAAACTTTTTTAATTAATCGATTGTACAACGAGTAGATGTCGCATAGAGTATACTTTGATTGTACCATGATGAATATTAACTGGAAAATAATTAGTTCTTAAATGAATCCCCTTAATTTTCAGAAGGAATTAACGATATGTGAAATTAATTATTTTGCAAGTGAGGTGACGATATTTTGTGAAAATAGAGCTATACAGTAAGTTGAATCAAATAAGCGGAATACTTAATCCGAATCTGATTTCATTGTGAACTTAATCGATGGATGGAAGTTATTGAAATTGTCTAGGATGTAGTTGTCATTGATAGTTTTGTCACAAATAAGTATCATTTAAATAACTTTTGTGCAAATAGAAACTGTCAATTGTTGGTTTAATTACAGAGTTCTTTGAGGTTGCTAATGAAATAGTCATATAGAAATGGACTGATTAATGACTCCATTTTTACGCCTTCAGTTTGTTCGTAGAACTCATTATTCATTTATTTATTTGAACACATATATTTTGGCATAAAGTTGCACCGAAAACATATGCGGTACGCAAGTCGCTTGATTTGTGTGGGCTGTGATACTGTCCGGGTTCCCAGACCGAGGCGGATGGTTTTCTAAGTGAGCCACTCCCTGAGGCTTCGACCTGAAGATCTGATCCATAAGGCAGTGGAGCAACGTCAGGAGATGCAATCTCATGGTTGCCCGTGACCAACAATTAGTTCACACACCATTTGTTCCCTCAGGATCCTGGAGCCCATGTGCACCACTGGATTGGAATAATGGTTTTCTGAATCCCCTAGGTGGACTCTCTGTGTCCACCAGCTCGGTTAAAGCGCTGGAAATTCACTTTTCATCCTCTCAGTTTCGTAAACAACGCCCCGACCGCAAGAATGCAATGAGTAGGATTTATCTGGCAGTGGCTCTATATGAGTGGCCATGTGAGAGAATCTCGAGACAGATTGTGGACTCTCCACACCCTTGGCCGTACCAGGGCATTTGGGGATAGAGTAGCGGATATGTCATGCCTTTAGGAGAGTGGGCATCAGATTCCCTATCCGACCTTGTGCAGGGGACCGTCACTCGCCTTTCCTTTTATGATGCACTCATTATTAAATTTGAATTGGACATTGGATGTGTATCGAAGAGGTAATTACTTTTTATAGTGTATCAGAATATCAATATTGAGTTTATTGTTTCAAATATAATCACACTGTAAGCAGATAATTTAGTGAGAGGTATTATCTAGTTATCTTTCTGGTTAGGTTGACACCTGAGACTGAATCAATAAATTTGAAGAAATTAGCGGTGGTGTATCTATTGAGTTGATTTACGACTGGTTATAGAATCTCAGCTAACCATTTAGCGATAACATGATATGGCAAGTTATTCAGATTTAGTTTAGGACGTAGAGGAATATCTTTTCAAAGTACTTTAGAGAGTTCATATAATCATGGAATAACGGATCTAGTTGGGCTGAAAGTAAATTATCTTCACTAACCAAAATTGAACAAATTTATTTCTAAATTTTTAAAAGTTGAACAATAAAGCTTTTTAATTAACAGTTATCGAATGATAAACTTAGGAACATTGAATAATATTAGCTTGGCGGATTATTCTCTAAAGTTCAAAGTGTCAGTGCAAACAACAACACAAGGAAACAGATGCTTTCTGCTGACAAGTTCCAGATTGGAACAAATCTCTTTCTAGATTCTACTGCTAATTTGGTACCATTCTTAGATTTGCATCCATCTGTAAACGATCGAGAGTTTTAAAAAAAGCCTTAAAGGGGACAACAAGCTGTTTCGCAAAGAAAGGTTTAGTTTATTAGTTAATACAACAACTGAATATGGATTATTAAGCGTTAATCAAGAAATATATATTGACATTTAATACCTTTTTGACTTCATATTTGTTTTTTATCAAACTAATATAAATATAATTGAAAAGCAGAGAAATACAAAACAGTACTAAATTCACTTTGTTTTGTGGATAATGCCATGGTTTCGAGTCCCGGTGTAAACATCAACTCAGAGATGCATGTAGACCCAGCTAACAAGTCCTAAATAGGACGAAACACCCGTCCTAGATTCCACTGCTAGCCATTATCCATCTTTGCTTAAAAAAAAACTCAGGACTATTAATGATCTTTCGTATTTCTTCATTTTATTTCTCAAATATTTATTTATCTTTCAAAACAAACAATCTTTGCATTGAATATTGAATATCAGTAAACAACAAGATAAATAAATGATTAGGAGGGTGTGGAAATGACAAAAATCTATGTTTAGTTTCATGATGAAAACAAGACCTAAACTTACAGCAAAATCTTTTTTTTTTAGATAAATCTAAGCAAATATTGAATTCTTGTGTAAAATTAATGTAAAACGTTTTATCTTAAATCGGTTTCACCCATAAACTTTGAGGGGAAAAAAAATGCCTAAATACGAAACCATAATGAGTCAATATTTGGAAGAAATGTCCGTAAAAGTATGAAATAGCGACTAACCAATCAGAATCGAGAAGTACATGTGAATACTGTTCAAACTGTTTCAGATGATGATGAAAAACTATTTTTCGACGGCATAGAGTAAAAATAATAGCGCATAATGTACCAAAGCCTCTCTTGTGTTTCTGTATACTGTACATAACAAGCAAATAGACACTACCTCTAGCTTCTAATCATAAACACTTAATGTCGAAATTAATCTTAACGTAATGAGACTACATTTTAAGCATGAACTAATCAGATAGCTCCTCTCTGATTTTCGAGTGAAATTCATTCACCCATCCGATATCAGTTTGTGATGAAAACTCTAATATGTAATCACGACCAACACTCTTCCAGATCTATTTGAATCCTTATGACGATTCGAAATGAGAAATCTATATCGATAAGGATAAGCTTTTATACCGTTGCTTAATTCAATCTACAAGTAAATTAACCTGAAAAAGATATTGACAGATTCCGTAAATATATAAAATCTCTTCACATCTTGCAATACTGTTTACTTTTCTAATAGCTATCCATTTACAAAGGCTGTTTTTTGACTGCATGAGAACTGGCTAAAAATTCTTTGGGATTGTTTTAAATTCGTCCCTGCATTATACCTTATTCCAAATATCTGAATAATAATGATAATTTTTGAAGAATAGAGTCTCAGCATGAAATTATAACTGACGGAAATTACCTTAAGTTTTGAGCGACTGTATGGTTATACTTCGATTATAACTGACAAAGAAAACTTCATATATTTCAAACTTACTTACGCCTGTTACTCCCAATGAAGCATAGGCTGCCGACCTGTCCTGGGCCTTCTTTTCTAGTTCCATCCATTTCTTGTTCATTTTTCTCATATCTATCCCCATTTCCCGGCGTAATGTGTTCTTTGGTCTTCCTCTCCTCCTTCGGCATTGAGGATTCCATGTGAGGGCTTGTCTTGTGACACAGTTCGGTGCTTTCTTCAACGTGTGTCTTATCCATTTCCAGCTCTTGTTCCTGATTTCTTCCTCCACTGGAATCTGGTTTCTTCCATCCCGCAGTAGGTTGTTGCTGATAGTGTCCGAAGTAATTTGCATAGATAACTGTTAATAAACACATCTATCTTCTGGATGATGGCTTTTGTAGTTCTACAGGTTTCCGCCGCATACAGTAGAACTATGTTGACATTTGTATTGAAAATTCTGACTTTGGTGTTGATTGAAAGTTGTTTTGAGTTCCAGATTTTCTTTAGTTGTAAATATGCTGCTCTTGCTTTGCTGATCCACGCTTTCAAATCTGCATCAGATCCACCGTGTTCATCGATGATGCTGCCCGAATATGTAAAGGTTTTTACACCTTCCAAATCTTCTCCATTAATTGTGATTGGATTGGTGCATGCTGTGTTGTATCGGAGAATCTTGCTTTTCTTTTTCTGTATGTTGAGACCCACTGCTGCTGAAGCTGATGCTAAACTGGTTGTCTTTTTCTGCATTTGGTGTTGCGTGTGCGATAGGAAAGCCAGATCATCTACTGATAAACTATACAGAATCTTCACTGACAACGATATTGACAAACTATTAAAGTGATCTTTGTGGAAATAATTATTGTCTCTCATTACGTTCAGTTAAACACAGACTGCAGTATCTAATTCTAAAGTGAATTCAATTTTAAGATAACATTCGAATTGTACAACAGTTTGTTTCTCGTAAAATAAAACCATAATGGTAAATGGAATATTTACGATTGCGAATTTTAGAAAAAAATCAATTTTTTTATATTTCATTTCTTTCCAAATGATCTTTGTTTTTACCTTCTCATACTTTAGTTACTCACATATAGTACTGATTTGACGAAATTTTCAAAGAGAAAAAGCATTTACACGTAGAATAAAGTAGTCATCATGTAAGTTTGTCCTTTAGTTTTACCAAAAACGGGAATGATCTTAAAGTGACACAACATTTTGTAAACTTGAACTTTGAGTAAATGATACTTTTTATAGTCAGTATATAGTCAATGTGAATAGTGTTTAACTTGTAATCAATATCATGGATTTACTTTATCGATTCAACAGTGAAAAGTCAGAGAATACTGAAGAATTGTGTATTCCTAGTGTGAGAGTCCTAAGTCTTGTGAATCCACAATTCTACGAGCTGTCTCCGATCTCAATGCATGCACTCTACCAACACCCATCTGACATCTTATCATTAGCATTGTTAACTTTAGTTAATCATTTCTGCTATGTAACTATCATTCATTACTACCATTAAAATCAATCATATCCCCAAAATCGTTGAAAGTTACTCGTGACGCCCCCAGGTCTTAGTAAATTAATCTTGCTGCAGGAGAAATCTAAGAATGTTATGAAATGCTTGAACTTTCCTATTACTAATTTAGTTCACACCCTTCAATTTACATTAAATTTTCCTTTGCTCTCATGTTGTACACCTTCACCAAAGTAATAAAATTCCGGTCAGTATTCATAATCCATTTGGTAAATATTGACATTTCTTTTAACATTTCACCTTGTAGTTTTAAATAGAAAGGTTTTATGAATGGATTATTAGATTGTAAGGTGAATGAATTGAATCTTAATCAATAAATGATATGTAATTATACGGAATGATCAAACGATAGATGATAATAAGGCAGAATATTTGACTTGAGCTCTCAGTTTGATAGATATCGAAAGAAAAAATAGAGGCCTAATAAAGTAGCATTCTTATGTGCAAACTACTGAACATAAGGGTAAACGTTACTAAATGTCATCATAGATCGGAGGAACTGAATTGTTTGGTCATTCACTGTCCAACAAACTAAAACTTACCTGATTACATCAGTAGAATAGTTTAAATTACACTTTCAGAGTTGAAATGAGTGTGTAGATTTATGTAGACCAGTGATTTTTCAAATGTTTCCAATGTTTCCGAGGTGTCCTGATGATCCATATTTGGTTTTGTTGACTTTATCATTCGATTATTCATAAAAACAATCTCGTTTATAATTTAATTCAATAGAAAGTTTAAAATCTATTTCATTCATACAAAAGTGATAAACCAAGTTAAAATCCATTTCTTTATCAGGAAGATTGAGTTGTATCGATTTCATCTCATTATGAATCATTAGTACTTACTAATTAGAAAAATAAAACACATAATTAATTAACTTTTCTTGAAATTTGTTAAAAGTCTACCAGATGAAACATAATCAAACAAGTCTATAAGCAAACAATTCCATTGAGTTTACTTTATAACCAGAAAAAAAAACAGTTTAATTGTAATTATAAATGGGAGTTCTAGTGGGAAGCAGTGACCAGTGGAGTACAACAGAGTCTGTTGTGAGATAGTAAATCATTGAAGACAGTGTCGCTCAATTTGGTGGATTAGTTGAAGTTAAATATTAACACCGTTGGATGCAAGATGGCTCAGTGGTCTAGTGGTTAAGCGCTTGCGCGTGAAACTGATATGTCCTGTGTTTGAATCTCATAGGACGGTATCATGGATGCGCACTGTTGAGTAGTCCCACATTAAAACGAAACGATCATCCAGTGCTTCCAGGTTTTCCATGGTGGCCTAGCTGATGATCTCATCTATTAAAATATTTACTTATTTCACAATCAGAAAACTATTTCATTGGACGATTTAACACTATTAAACAAAACTCATTTGCACTGATAATTCGCATATTGACAAAAATTTGGTTGTTACTATTAAAAGTTTGAATTGTTATGGGCTGTAGAATGCTAAAAAACACTTGACTTGTGACTGAGACGAAATTACATTAAGGAAACCCACTTTTATACTTAATTTACACAAAGTACAATTGTAATGATTAAGTAATTAAGTGAATGGTTGTGAATGATCGAATAACATAATCCTTTACACAATTTAGTTATTGTGACCAACAAACAGCGTTAACCAAATTGTGAAATAGGAACATTTCTATCACACTAAATAATGACATAAAATGTTGATGATTAATTCTACTGCTTCCTATTATTGACAATTTTCAATGTTACGTAGATTATAGTTAAACTATTAGTAATAATAATAATTCAGTTTTGTATTGTTTGTTTGAATCTTACCAATGACGTTTAGAACTGTAATCGATCAGTCTCTTATCCTATGCGGATTGCCACGATAATTCCTTAAGTCTTAAGCGCTGTAAGCAAAGGTGGATAATGGTTAGCAGTTGAATCGAGGACAAGCACTTCGTTGTATTTGAGACTCATCATCTGGATGTACCTGCATCTCAGAGTAGATGTTCAATACGGGACTTGAAATCAGTAATTCTCGTTTCACACATCATCACGTTATCCCACATCAATAAAGAAATCAAAACAAACAATAAAAATAAGTTGAAACATCACCCATTACACAAACAAGTGTCTATCAGGACTCAGTATCTAATTCGATAACACGATGGAGTTTGATGCAAACGGTGCTGGGTTTGAGTCCCGGAGAGAACATCACCTCTGGAGTGCAGGTATATTCATCTAACGAGTCTCAAGTCGGATGAAATGCGTGTTCTGGATTCCACTGTTAACCACTATTCATTATCAAACATTCACGTTACTTAAACTTACTCGATAGAATTCAATCAATCCTAAAAAGTACGCAAACATTTTAGTTAGTGTTGTATAGGAAAATAATTCGAAATTCATCATAGTCAGTTCAGTGATTTTATTAATTTTCTAATGAATAAAACAATTGCAAATGATAAGTTAAAACTAGAAGTTTTTCTTCACAATGTTTAGTTGAAATTGTTATGTAATAATGATTTTAACATTTCAACTACATAAAACCATAATTGAACTTAGTGACTGTTATAACTTGTGACTGTCAATAAGGGAGCAGTAAATTATCGATCGAACCAATGACGCGTAAAACATGAGCAAGCAGTCTAGATTCCTTATTGGTCCTAGCTCAGCCAGTTAAGTCCAGAACACAAATCTTAACCTCTGTGATATGAATCATTTATTTCAAACATACGAGGTTTATATACCAATTAAACAGACTACATCGTACTATAAAACATGAAAAAAACATTTGTACAAGATTTGGCCAAATGTGGCTATGAATGTGGTAGGTAGTGATTAATAGACAGGGAATAATTCAAGAATGGAAAATCATATAATAACAGTTCATAGATTAAAATAAAGCTTATCATAAGATAGACATGAATATGAATAGTTTAGTTAATTAACAATCATACGATAAAAACATACACATAGTATTAGTCCATAAAGGGATCCCAAAAATTACCAATCATTATGTATATCATGACCTAACAATGACTAACTTGGATCTATTTAAGATCCTATAATGAAACTGATCAAGGTTGCTTATTCTTCATGAATATACAAAAGAATTAGTGAAAAAAATTTTCCAGAAAAAAATATAATCGAACCTAGAAACAATCCAATAAATGAAATTTTACACAACTTTGATTGAAAGGAAAATATTATGTAAGCATCGATTTTCTTTTCATTTACATACACATAAATTTTATTTAAAAAATCGATACCTTGGTAATGTTTTCTGCCTCCTGAATGGTTGTGATATTCATAATTCCATGTTTGAAGTTATACATGTCTTGGATTATTATTAAATATCATCTGATATTGATCAGATAGATAATGTGATGTGTGCTACTGATGTCTATAGATATAAATAGTATGTATCATCAATCGAAAATGAAATTTCTAGAGGCGGAAGGTTAAGATCAACGAAAAGAGAACGAGAACAGTGAATGATTGGTGTGAAAACGAAAGAACAATCAAGTCTGAGACCAGTGATTGACATTTTTCAAATGGAGTATTTACTGTATGGCTCGGTTCTTTCTGAGTTCCTTAGACCTTTGTCAAGTTCACCCATGAACCGTACTTACAATATTGAGAAATAAATAACATCAGAATGGGTTTTCTCGAGATTTTAGTAAGGTACACAGTTGAAATCATGAGTCAATTGAAGTTAGACCACTATGAGAAACCTGGAAGCACTGGACGGCTATTACATTCTACTGTGGGACTCCTGAGCAGTGCGCATCCACGATCCCGTATCGCGAGATTCGAACCCAGGACCTATCAGTCTCGCGCGCCAGCGCTTAAGCATTAAACCACTAATCACTAATATCAGAGGTTATTTAAATGATGAGCTGTTAGTATATTCAAATGATCAATAACACATAGAATTAAGCTTGAATTCTTCATTTTAATTCTAAACATTAACTAAATATATAACTTAATGAATGTTTTTAAAAAGACAACCTACTTTCAAATAGATACATTGACTTTATAGATGTTACTTTGAACCCATGAATATTTTAATCATTCTTAAGTACATAAATTAAATATAGATCAATTAAAAAACTTAATAAATTGATGAACAAACTAATTTAAAAACTTGCGGAATTAAATAGTTAAATTGAAAAGTTAAAAAAAGTTTTGTTGTCATAGATACTATAATTTAGAACATTTGGTTTTCCATAGTGATCTAACTTCAATTGACTAATGATCTCAACAATTGAAATTCCTATAATATCTACAAAACCCTTCTGATAAGAAATAAGTTTTTAATTGGCTATAAAATATGCGACCTTGTAATTTGATTCGTTCAAATTGAAATAGCATCAAGCACTTTGATTGGATGTGAGCATTTGTATTTTTACATTTGAATTTTATTTCAACTAAATAATTCTTTTTGATTATTTCATCCAAATTTTGATAAAAAAATTTTAACTTCTGAAGAAAAATACACCAACTCTATTTTATTACCTTGATATACTACTGTCAATGAATGTATATCTGGAATACATCTTCTCTTGTTATTTTATTTATTTGTTTGTTTTTTAGTAAAGATGATAATAACAAACATTTATACATGTTTTAACATGTTACATTCATGAATATACCGTATATATAATTCATTCTATATTTATCCTGTTGACATTAATGATTAAACATAATAGTATATAAATATCAAATCAGTCTAGACATTAAAAAATAATAACTCTACTGAACTCTAATAGTTGTTACTAAAGGATCATCATCCACTAGCATATATATATATATATATATATATATGTATATATATATATATATATATATATATATACAACAATACAGAATATGAATAGTATGCATTTGAAATAACATTTTTGTCTTGAAAATGTCATGGTAATTATGAAAGAGGTACATTTATTTTAAAAAAAACTTTTACAATCTTTACTTACATTTGATACTACTACTACTACTAGCTAATTAAATCTTTCCACAATTTGTAGTTGTTTTTTTAAAAAAAAAGAAAAAAAGAAAAAAATAGAAAAAGAAAAGTATAAAAGGGTTTTCTTGTTTTTTTTAAAAAAAGTGATTTTTAGACATTTCATTTTCTTTATAATGAAATTAATTTCTTTTTCTTTTTTTCTTTTTTCAAGTGACATAATACTATCTGTCGTTTTGTATGATTTTTAAATGTTTATCATTTTGTACAAAATATACATACATACATATACATGTTGGTATTTATGAAATACAATTTTAAGAAAAAACAAAGAAAAAGAAAAGAAAAGAAAAAGGAAAGAAATGAAAAAGAAGTTTCATTTTGAAAAAATAAAAAAAATTTTTTATTATTGGGATTTTCAGAAATTATTATTAATTATTTATATTTATATTTTTTTTCTTTTAACATCTTCATTTTTGACAAAATTCATTCATGTATACTTATAGAATAATAGTAACATTTAGTTGACAATTTTAAATGTATGTTACATTATTTTACAGTATTTTTTTGGTTTCTTATTTTTTCTTTAAAAAAAGAAATCAAAATAGCACAATATTGGATATGGAGGAAGAAAGAATTGTGGGATATTCAAAGGATACCTAATTGTGTGTATGTGTATGTGTGTGCGTGTGTGTGGGTTCTTTTTTGAAATGTCACACGATATTATCAATAGTAGTGTAAATATTTTTTTATGTTGAAACGGGACATAATTTGAAATTCACTTGGTATTGTTTATTTGAATCTTTCCATTGTTGTTTAGGACTGTAATTATCATCAGTCTTTTATTGGCGTATGTAAATCCTGTCCGTATTGCCTCGATATTGCCTTAAATCACAAAATTTATAAGTGAAGATGGATTGTGATTAGCAGGGGAATCCAGGACACGCGTTTCGTCCTGTTTGGGACTTGTTAGCTGGATATAACTGCATTTTAGAGTTGATGTTCAGTCTACCACTCAAACCCAGTACCGTCCGCTTGAAACGCCATCGCGTTATCCACTCAGCTACTGATTCCTGATAGCCGCATGCTTGTGCAATAGGTTAAAGTATATGGAGAGTTTGAAGCGAACGATATTGAGTTCATATCCACGATAGTACATCAATTTTGAAATGAAAGTAAATCCAGATGACCAGTCTCAAATAGGACGAAACGCGCATCCTGGATTCTACTGCTAGTCACTATCCATCTTTGCTTATAGGGCATAATTGTTTTAAAACTTTGTTTAGAAAGTTAAAAAAAAAGAGTTCTGAAAATACATAATATTTGTTTATGTTTATTCCGCAAAAAACCCAAAGAAACTGACGAAGATATTTCAAGTTATTATTTTTAATTATATTTGGATCTTAGAAGTGAATCAGATGTAACTATGACGCTAATCAACATAACAAAACAGAGTTATTCAGATAAATATCACATGGTGATATACTAATTAAGATGTTTTGGAGTACAAAATGTACTATGATAACTAGCTATACATCATAGCTTTGCAAAGAATATATCAATAAAGTTTGTAATTATCAATGAAATTTGTATTTCATAATGATATACTTTGATAATTTTAGGCAGATAGAGTAGTTCTGTTATTTAACAGATTACAATTTAGTTTTCAACATATTACATATAAGTCAGAAGGGGTTTTGTGAATGTTGTAGTAATTTCAATGATTAAGATCATGAATCAGTTATTGAAATAAAAGTGAATAATTTGATTAATTGGAGACCTGCTTGAATATCTAGGCTAGCTGTTCCTATCATTTAGACATTTTAACAAGTTATATGTTTTTATTTGTTTTAATACATCATTATGTCTATTAGTTGCACAATCTATTCAGGAGCGTTTATGAAAAGTTTACGAACGTTTGCTGTACAACTTACAAAAACATACAATCAGTGACATTATGGTTGCTGGCAATATGTAGCGAAAAGAATGTACATGATTTCGATATCGATTTACTGGACACTAGAATTGATTAATCAGTTAATTATTGAAAATTACACTTTTCTATGGGAAATAAGAAACAGAAATTCCTAATAAAGACGAAATGAAAAAAGTTAAGGATAATTGCTATTTTAGAAATAAATATGTGTTCTGGTTTACAGTATGATAGTATTCTATTTGTTTTTCTTTCACTCCGTCCATTAGTCATTTGAATTTAAACAATGCCTTCAACTACTCCATCGTTTCATGAATTGCTTAAATGTGTCTTGTAAACTATTATGTACTTACTTACGTACTTACACCTGCTACCCCCCCTAATGGAGCTTAGGCCACCGACCAGCATTCGCCAATAGACTCTCACCTGGGCCTTCTTTTCTACTTCCATCCAATTGTTGTTCATTCTTCTCATGTCTGTTTTCATTTCTCAGTGTAATGTGTTCTTTGGTCTTCCTCTCCTCCTTCGGCATTAAGGATTCCATGTGAGGGCTTCCCTTGTGATGCAGTTCGGTGCTTTTCTCAATGTGTGTCCTATCCACTTCCAGTGCTTCTTCCTAATTTCTTCCTTCACTGGAATCTGGTTTGTTCTCTCCCATAGTAGGCTGTAAATTATTATTTAATAATGGATAATTTGAATTTAATTATTTTACTGATTACTAACAGCAATCATTTCGCGTATAGTACGATGTTTAGAATAGATAAAGAGATTTCCATCAGTGTTTTCTAGAAACATTCTGACACAATCATATAACATTTAAACATTATGATTGACTATTTCGATTAGCATTAATAAAGAATATAACTAAATTTGATTTTATTAAAATGATTCGAAGTATTCCAATACCTAGAAAACCTACATAGATCTTACCATTCATAATCATTTATTTCACCTTCTGTGTCAGTTAAATGGAATTACAGTTCTCTACAGATCTACATATAATACCATATTATATATATATATATAATGAAATGGCAGACACTAAGTACGTTTCATGGTTTTGTCAATAGTTAATCAATTCTGCTGATTCTAACAAAGTACTGACTACACGATTAACTCTTATTTTTAACTGGGGAATATGATACCTGTTTCAAAGTGAATATAATTGATTTGGAAATTTCCAATGTTTCCATATATAAATTTAGATAGACATTATGATATTTTCGTTCGTTATGATATTTTTCATTCTCAAACTTGTGCTTTTAAAAGACGTATTGTACATTTAGTTCAGATATCTTTATAATATCATTTTATCTCATATTACCAAATCTTAATCGTTCATTTATTGTGAAGCTAGATGACAAGGATCAGAATAATACATGGAGCAAGCATTTCGTCAAAGTTAAAGTTATGCTTCATTGACAGATGTCAACCAGACTGAAACCTGGTAACATGACATCCTGACAATTAGTTTTAACTGCCTAACAAAATACGGGGTGTTCTTATTGACTAGTGTTCACAAACTCATTATATATCTTTCAGTAGAGAAAACATGAACATAATATTTTTATAGAATACAGAATTACATTGAACAAGTTCATAGATCACCAGAAATTTTTCCAAAAATAAAAATTTCACTAAAAAATATTCATTTTTGTTTCTGTGCTTCTTAAATAACCAAATCATGTAACTAAGTAAGCGCAGACAAGTAATCATTAGGTAAATGTCAATGAACAAATTATTAGCTAAATATAAGATTAAAATATTGAAACTTTGATGAGAACTAATTTTAGTAACTGAGTATTTTGGTTGTCCAAACTGTTAACTATAAGAATTTTTAGTGGAAACAAACGTGAACCTATTGAACAAAGTAAGTGTACTTGTGTTTTTTTTTAATAGATAAAACATAACCATGAGTAGTGAACAGTAAACTGATGACAGAATGAAATCGTTTCTACTTAGAATTGCTTAGATTCAGTAGACTCAGCTAAAACAATATCAGGATATAGTACATATTACTGAAACATCAAGATGTAAATCATCATGATAACAACAAAATTGTACTGAAGAGTTTAGCAATTGTTCGTAAAATATATTTAATTCAAAATTATTAATTCATTAAACTAGTTCTTTAAAACTAAATGTGCTAAAATGAACGCATTTAGTATCGCTTTAATATCATATTAAATAATGGTTATGATTTTGTAGCCCAATATCTGACTCCAGTTTGATAGTATGAAGATGCTATGAACACGAATCTTGCATTTAACTATGTATATTACCTAATCTAACCTCATTTGTGTGACGGCAGTAATAATGAGTCAAATATGGGTTGCATTGAATACTTTCAAGCACATGTATATCTAGAGTAAAAAGCAGGAAAGCAAAGCGGAGCATAAATCGATATATATATAATTAAACAAAAATAAGTTACAGATCTATGATGAGTAAGATAAGTAATGCACACACTGGCTCATATAAAAACAGGGTTGATAAGCGAATAATTAACAGGGTCAAAATATGACTCGAAAACAATGAACAAATCGGATGCTAGAATAACCCATGTGGACTTGATATAGTACTAGACACTACAATAACATTGTACTAAAAACAGACTAAAACTAGAAATATACACAATTCGATTCAACCTGAATAGCTTAAAAATTACTGGATATATTGAAAAAACATTAAAGTTCTTAATTTCATAAGTCTTCAATACAATCGTTAAAGTATACTATAAACAAATCCTAAACACGAAGAAAATGACTGAGTGATACTTTCTTGTTATAATTGCTAATAATCACTAATTGTAAAGAAAATACTTTTAATTTAACGCTAATAGTAACTCACTGAATACAATATTTGATATTTCGCTCAATTTTATGGATTCGTTGAAGTTAGATATCAACACTGATAGATACCGGTTGGATCAATGATCTAGAGATTAAGCATTTGTACTTGAGGCCAATAGGTTCTTGGTTCGATCCTCGCAAGACGGAATCATGAATACTCAATGCTAAAGAATCCCATACTAGGACAAAACAACCATATAGTGCTTTCAGGTTTTCGTTGATGATCTATCTTTCATTGACTTATGACCTCAACTATAATATTCATAAAACCCCTTCTCAACATATTCTTAATGACAATAAGTAATATTCAATTGTATTCATTTCTTTTATTATAAAACATTAACCTATATTTGTATATAATTGATTCTTGTCATTTAATCATTAATTATTCAATTAATTATTCATTTTCTATAATTATCTTAATAATAAATCAGTTCATTTTCTTAAATATAAATCTATGTAATGCATTAATTATATTATTATCATTATAAACTTTCTGTTTCTTTATAAATTCAAGATGTAATAGATGATATCATTGGAAATAAATGATGATTACACCATTAAGCTAATTGATATATATATATTGGGGAGAGGCTAGGTGACATCATTTTTAGATTAGACTTTTCGATTAGATATCTGCATATAAAGGTATTTTCAAAGGTCATCTTCAAGTTTATATACATATATGATTTGTTTTAATGAAATAGATGATGATATCAATAGCTGAGATTATGAGTCAATTGAAGCTAGACCACTATGGAAAACCTGGAAGTACTGGACGGCCGTTTCGTCCTATTGTGGGACTCCTCAGCAGTGCGCATCCACGACCTCACCTCACGGGATTCAAACCCAGGACCTATAAGTCTCGCTCCAGGAGCTTAACCAACTAAATCACTGGTGAAATGTTTGATAGTCTTAGAAACTTAACACAGAACTATTAAATTAATCTTGTAGTATAAAGAAATCACCACAGAATATTAGTCGCTTACCTCTTGGAAAGAATAGATATTTAGAAGATAATGGGAGAAAACAAGTAAAGTTATTTGATTGAAATAATAATATATCATTTAAACACTTGGATAAATGTATAATGAAATTCTGAATTTCAAGATGACAAAAATGAATAATTCATAATAACGTTTTTATTCAGACTAACTCATACATCTATAATGTTAGCATACGGAAAATCAAGTTGTTTACTAAGTAAATGACATTTATTAAATGACATTTATCCTGAATAGATCAGTTTTAGACCACCATTGAATACTTGGAAGTATTGAACAGAAGTTTCGTTCTAGTATGGAACTCCTCAACAGTGCGTATCAACGATCCCACATGTGGGACATAAACCCAGAACTATTTATGATATTAATCTAAACTCAATAATCTTCACAACCTTAAACTGTTATTTATCTTTTAATTTGTGTGAAGAAATATGAATAAATATATTGTCATTCATAAGTATAAATTTGATAATTGTGAGATGATATAGTGCTTAATCCTACTGTTCGTAATAGAAAAGAAGGCTTCACCATGCTTCCTACTTGAACTATCTATCCTATTATTCACAATTCACACTATTATCTTACAAATTAAACTCTATTCATTCTCACCATAAAAGTCATACAATTTTTATCCTTAACATTACACAATTACATATACACAAATCTACATATATGTCGCTTATGAATCACCTTGACCAAAATGACATGAGATTGATTTGTTCAGACCTGTTTTTTCTTTTTGATTGATCACATAATATTCTTGTTGTTCCGTTGTACTATTTAAAGTTGGTTTAATTTTGATTTAGTTATTTATTCTCTGAAGAAGTGGCTTACACTAAGTCACGAAACGTCAGAAAATCTAATTTTTCTACTGATTGAGATATTACAAATATATTATTTATTATGAGACGATTTTTGTAATTTTCAGATGTTTGCTATCACAGTGTCATTATTAACATCAATTATCAACACTGGGTAAACAATGTTCAATTGAAAGTTAATGTTTGGCATATAACTAAAATTTATTTAAGCATAATGACTAGTTATAAACAGAGATGGCTGGTAGCCTGCAGTGGGATCCAGTAAACGCAGATCGTTCTATTCATGACTTGTCAGCTGGATATAAGTGTATCATAGGGTTGATATTCTCTATGGGACTCGAACCCGCAACTGTTCGCTCCAAATGCCATCGTGTCATCTACTTAGCTACTGAATCCTGATGCTTACTAGTTTTTGCAATAGCATGAAGTTCCTATTCCTTTTGCTATTGCTTGTTTGAGTCTTCCTAATAATGTATAAGACTGTAACTGATTTGTCCCTTATTGGCATATGAACATCTTGTGCGAATCGCCTCGATATTATTTTCAGTCACAAGCATTAAAAACAGAGACTAATTGATGTTTACATGAGATTTTGAATTTTTAATAAAAGATGCATGACTTTTATTTTCCTTCGTTTTGACGAACATTAGGCTACTAAATAATTGATACTGGTAGTATCGATGTGCCATAATAATAATAATAACATAAATATATAATGTTAAATCTCTGGAGAGTAGAATGGTGTACATATACACTATAAGGGCTAAAATGCCAACATTTCTCTGGCTTTACACCGGTTGAAGAGATTTATTGCTTATTCATACTATATTAGTGTTTCATTAAACAAAGTGACTTCATATTTAACTATGTATTTTGTCTAAATATGTTTAATCTAAACAGTAATGTAGAATAGTTCATCATATCCTATTGCATCTTCCATTTCATATGTGTGTGTGCATATACTATATAGAGACCGAGTAATCCCAAAACATTTAATAATCATCGATCAGTAAGTTGTACGTAATGCAGAAACTGATATATTTAAGCATTGTCTCACGTTTACTCACCATGTTCGCATAATGAGATGTAATTTTCAAGATAAATCTCAGAGTAGTTCTAATGGTAACCGTAACATTGGCAGTAGAAAACTTTGAACGCGAATATCATAATTCTATATGAAATAATGAACTTGTAGAAGAGAATATGTATAAGATTATCTTGAAATGTAAGATATAACATAAGAAGAAATGTAAACCCATCTATGCGATTGTGATCGATTCTGAGACATTTCATCTAATGTCTACAATCATTGCATACAATACTAACTAAACATTTATCTAAATGATTGTAATACTAATAATTCAATTATATACATGAGAAACATTATTCTTTTGTCCATTAATTAGATAAAATAGGTTATGATGATATTGATTTTGTATTTTTCAATTGTAATCTAGTATGGATACTGTCATTATTGCTACTATTATTATTATTATTATTACTACTCCTACTACTACCCATTTTTCATTATTCTATTAAAATTTGTTTAGTTCAACACCTTTTATTTTTGTTCTCATAGAAATCTTCTTAACCAGTTAATGTGTGGTCAGGTAATTATTTAAAATTTATAGAACTGATATATATATATATAACAAATACATAATATAATATCTGAGATATTTCACGCACAAACTAAACTATTTGTGGGATCATTATCATATAACTCTTTAACACTAGTTTTGTTGTTGTATAGATGGCCTGTATAGGATTTTCACATTGTTGTTTAAAATAAGATTCCTTTTCATGTTTACAAAACTAACACATGTGGATACATTCTCACTAAGTTATATTATCATCCTAATTAATGAAAGGTATACATATTGAAGAAAGCATCCAACTTCATCAAAAGGCGAACTCTCACTTGGAATCCTCAAGGTCAGTCAGCTACAACGTAGGACCAGACACATAATAGCATCGGTCCACGTTGCCATACTTCATTAGCACAGGAAGATGAACACCGGATCCATAGAAGTAGTTAATTCAATCATGGTAATATATAAAAGAAAGAATGCATAGAACATGGTACAGGAATAAAGAATTAGTTCGTAGAATAAAAGAAATGAAGCGATTTTAATCTCTTAGTTTAAGAGAAAACAGAGTGTATACACCTACGACATTGTGATCGATTCGCAGCCATGTCACCAAGAATTTCTAATTATTAGACACAATAGTTACGAGGACCCGAACTAGGTAGTCTGCATCTACCAACATGGCTCAGGCCAGAAGTTAGTGACTTCAAGCACTGATGCTACGTTTTGGTTTAGCCGCCCATCACTTTCTCCCAACCATCCTCAACACTAGTCAGCATTGTTCAGCCATACGTAACACGTGGCCCAGCGATCTCAGTTGATGAAGATTCACAACCTCATCAACTGATTTACCATCATTCCGTAATAACATACTTCTAACCTCCTTATTATTTACCCGGTGATCCCAGGAGATGCGAGAAATATTTCTAAGACATCTGTGGTCAAATATTAGTACCTTACGAGTATCATCTACTTTTAATGACCACGTTTCGCAGCCGTAAAGTAGAACAGAACGAACTGCTGAGCAGTATACTTGTCCATTAATTGATAGACTGATATCTTGTGGAGCCCGTTAAGTTCGTTGGCGGCGGCGGGCTCACAACTTTTTGTGGGGCTCTTTTGTTTGTTATCGTTTAGATAGGACGATGTTGGTTGAAAGGGCTCTTTACTTTAGTGGCCCGGGATCTGACTCCAAGTAGATCGTATGAATGATCGTTGTCCAAGTACATATGTTGCCCATCCTCGTATATCATCATTGACTTAAATCGCATTAGTCAATAACGGAATTAATCAAGTCAAATAACGAGAATGGACTTTTGAATACATATATTTTGTATATGAAGGTAATGGAATAGAGAGAAGCGAAACAACGCGCAGTGGGGATGGCGGGTAAGCCAACTCCCATTTAATCAAGCGTTATTCAATATTTATGAGCACACAAAAATAAGTTACAGACATATGATGAGTAATGGAATAAGAAGTGTACACACACCTACGCGCTCATATAAAAACAGTCAAGATTGATAAGCGAGTAATTAACAAGGTCAAAGTGTGACTCAAGTAAGATGAATAGATTAAGCTGTCCGAAAGCTAGAATAAGGTATGTGGGCTTAACATATTAACAGACACTACAACCTCGCCTGCGCCATAGGTGACATAAGTTGGCAAAAGCCAAACAAGCTTTTCGAATCCGTGTTGAGATTTCGTCAGACATCAACCCATTAGGGCTGATCAGACTTCCAAGATAAGTGAAGTTGTTCGTCTACTTCACTCCCTATATAATCCTCAAGGTCAAAGGAGAAGAAAAAGATCAAAGGACACATTACACCGAGAAATGGAGACAGACATGGGAAGAATGAACAACAATTGGACAAATGTAGAAACAAAGGCCCAGGACAGAGTTGGTTGGAGAATGCTGGTCGGCAACCTATGCTCCATTGGGGTTGACAGGCGTACGTAAGTAATGAATCATTGCATTTTGTATAAATTAACCGATATAACCAATATGAAATCCATTATTTTGTATAATTCCAACTTTAAATTCACTCACGTTTATGGAATTATCTTCCATATGAGATAGCTGGTTAGAATGATAATTTACATAGTTTGAAGAATTATCGACTAATTGCATTAAAAATAGGTTAGATAAGCCATAATAGTCAATTTGTAATTCGTTAGTAATAAACGTTATTTAAAATTGATAATATATTGATGTTTTTAGTTAATGAATGAGATATAACTGCCAATAGAATGATTATAATGGTGTTGTGTCTACTCAGCTGGATTGTTTAAACATCTAGCTTCCACTTTTTTCTAGAATATATCATAAGTACAGATATTATAAAGTCATAAAAGCAATTATCATTTCCCTACAAATGATTGAAAAGTTGTCCTATCCTTATAGAAGTTAACTGATTACTAGCAGTACTTATGCTGCTAAAATTCGCACACTTCTGAGTACTACTTCTTATATGAATTTATCGCTAATCACATACTTCATTATCACTTTAAACGATCCACAAGATGCATGTCAATATGTCTGAAGGCCAGTAAGTGACATTAGTTCCTACGTGCTAAAATTTTTTCACTTTTTTTTGTCAACTTGTTTAATATTTCAACTTCTGTCCAAATGAATTCGTGCCTAAAATTGTCTACTTTCAATTATATGTTATGAGCTTCAAATGTTAAAGAATAGATAAACCATTTTTCCAAAGAGATTAATTCTCGCTATTGTGATAGCTAAATACATAGACGATATGCTGGAGTTCCAACCTTTAGAATAAAGATTGGCAGCTATGAAAAGCAATAAATTATCACCAAAATTAATGTGTGTACCAATCAAACTATTGACATTTTGAAAGCTCGAGCACGAATATGAAGTTTAATACTATTAGACTATAACCCTTTTATATTAATCATAAATACAATTATTATGTGCACATATTGCTTGTAATTAATTCCAAGATTAATCAATTAAAATATAATTAGGAATGAGGTATCAAAATGTTTATGAACATTTATAGTTTAGAGATGTACTACTGAAAAGTAGTTCATATTTAAACCGAAAAATAAATTCGGAATTGAAATAAGTTCAGTGAGCTGTGTTCAGTGGAGTTGAACAGTGTTAGGTGTGAGGCAGTTACCTACTGAAGATATAAGTAAATGGTCGTAAAATATAGTGAATTGGTCAAAGTTACACATTAACACTGTTGTATATCGGCTCAGTAGTTTAGATGTTAAGCGTCTACGTGCGAAACCGAACGTCCTGGGTTCGAGGTCTACGTGCAGGATCGTGGATGAGCACTTCTGAGGAATCCCATACTAAAACGAAACGACTGTCCAACGCTTCCAGGTTTTCAATGTTGATCTAAAATTGATCGATTCACGATCTTAATCAAAACTGGATTAACTTACGTAAAAGTGTAGTCAATGATCGATGGATAAATGTGATTCAGTCATTCTCATTTGTATCCTCTACTCTGATTGATTCTGCAATGATTTTCAGCTGAGAAGAGTTTCTAGTGAAAATTAAAGTTATACATAACTAGTTGGATACAATAGTTATATTTATTTTAGTGTTCGGACGATTTTTATGTATATATAGTTATCTAAATTATCTAAATTATACTTCAACTTCAAAAAAGTATTCTAAAAAAATCTAGGTTAATTGTCTCTTAACGACAATTTGAAAAAAACAACAATACGACCTTAATTTAACCACAAACTTGTTAATTAAAGACTTTGATAATATCAAGTTGAACACGCATTGATGATCATATTACTAATATACATTCTTTAACAAATATTAAGTATATTAAATAATGAATGTACCTTTTCATCGACTTCAAAATGAACTTCTGTTAAGATGTAAAATGAACGTGTTAATTCTTTATGAAATAAATATGACCTTAATATACTAATATTTCAATAATATTGAATGATGAAAACAGATAGAATTCTTTTTTTTCAATAAAATGCATAGTACTGAATATATGTTTTAAGTAGTATCAGTCAATCAGTAACAACGTGGAACTTCGTACGTACGTACATCAGTTCGAGTTGCCATACCACATCAGCACACAGATTCAGTTATCGATTCAAATCCTACAGTGGTAGAGGTAGTGAAAGTATAAGTAGTAATCAGGAACATATTATATGGTAAAATTATATATAGAGCAAATATTATTCTTGTATCGTTCCGTTGTACTATTTAAACTTGGATTAATTTTAATTTGATTATTTATTCTCTGAAGAAGTGACTTACACTAAGCCACGAAACGTCAGAAAATCTAATTTTCTACTCATTGGGATATTACAAATATATTATTTATTTATAACAATCAACCCAATGCTCAATTTATTCGAAATTATCAAATCAAACCTTGGTAATGATACCTACAAACTCATTATATATAGAGTCTCATGTTAAAGTTTTTTAGATAATGTAATACAATTAAAGAAGAGGTGAGATTATAATTTATGGACGATCTTTGAGTGACGCTAAAGTGACCTTAAGAGTCTTCACCTAGGACTATATAAGGGTCATAAACCAGTGTGAGGAATAAGAATTATAATTTACATTTGATGATTAAAGTTAAGAATTTGATTTCAGGTTTTCATCAGGAAAACTGACATCAGCTATAATGTTAAGACTCGATTTACCCAAATGGATGAGTGAATTTGATGTTCAGTGATCAGGCGATATATAAATAGCTTCAGATAAAGAATGTCGGGATTATAATTTATGGACAAATCAATAAGGTGTAGCACAGTGACCCTTGGATTTTGGTCAGAAATCCATTCATCCGTATGGCTAAATAGGATTTTGACAGAATATTTTTGCCGTATAGCTGATATTAGTTAGTGATGAAACCCTAACTCCTGACTCTAACTTTAAATCCTTTTTTGACCCTAGTAATTGGTTGGACGTTCTCGTGACCACTTCAATATCTCTCGAAGGTCATCCATAAATTATTGTCTCATCAAGATTCGACACAATACTTTTAAATGAATTGAGCATGAAGTGGATGGTTTATAATAATGAAGGTAAAAGTACATTTATAATATTTCAATGTGGCGAAAACTGAATTACTGATGTTTAGGGTTTTCATCACGAATTGACATCAGCTATAATGCTAAAACTCTATTTAGCCAAATAGATGAGTGAATTTCGCGCCGAAATCCGAGATCTGTTATCTTATACGTGATTGGTTCGTTCATAAGTTATAGTCTCGGCGAAAAAGTTTATTAAGTCATACTGAACAGATATTATTATATAAACAGGCTTAATGTTTTTACCATTACTAAATATTCATTTATAAAAATCACAAATTCCTTTATTTTTCCTTTTCGCTATGATATAGAGAGTGCTAAAGATAATTAAGAAAGTATTCGGTACATCATTAAATGTAATTATGAATGTTGTTGTGGATAGATAATCGCAATCTTCGAAACTACTAATTATTCACTTCATTTACATTTTTTACGTTGTAACTTCTCTGAAAAAAGGTGATGTTGATATATTAAAGTTCATTCATGTAAGCAAAAGTAAAAAAGCACTACGATACTGTATCTAGAATATTTACTAATTGTAAGAACTTAATTAAAAACTAGTATTCTTGAACATGTCCTAATTCACAGTTATACAGATTATTATTTCAACAGTTGGAATCATGAGTCCATTAAAGTTGGACCACTATGGAAAACCTGGAAGCATTGGACGGCCGTTTCGTCCAATTATCTGACTCCTTAGCAGTGAGCATTCACGACCTCTCCTCGCGGAATTTGAACCCAGGACCTATCAGTTAGACATTAACACTGTTGAATGCCGGCCGTTTTAGTGATCTACTGGTTAAGCGCTCATGCTCGAGACTGATATGTCCTGTGTTCAAGTCTCGCAGGGCGGGACAGTGGGTGAGCACTGTTGAGAAGTTCCACAATTGGATGAGTTGGTCGTCCAGTGCTTCCAGGTTTTCCATCGTAGTCTAGCTTCAATTGACTCATGATCTTAACTATTGAAATTCCTACAATCCCTACAAAACCCCTTTAGATGATTATTAAAGTTTTAGGAGTACTCGGTCGCAGATATATTTTGTGAATAAAGAAAAATAAGAGTAACTTGTTGATATATATTATGCTGAGAATTTCATAATGGTCTAAACATATAATAATGAATGAAGCTATTATTATCATTATTACTAATATATATATATATATATATATATATATATATATATATATATATATATAATGCTAGAATATCCCAGCAAAATGCATTGATAGATGTACTTATAATCTTGCGTTTCTATCAATATCCACAATACACATGACAAAATCTTTTCATGATATAATCTTATCATAATTAATCTTTCTTATAAACTGATAGGAATTCTACAATCATTTTGACAATAAATGAATACCGTTATCCATTTTGTCTTGTTATACATTAGAATGAATAGATTGAAATACTCTTGTAACTACTGCCAATCATATGTGACTTATCTTCTGTTGGCTATACTCAATAAAATGTTCACTTTCACAAAATTCATGAAAACAAAAATAGCTTTTGTTTCATAGTGGATCAATAATATCTTCCAAGTCATAACAAGACTTTAACATGGAAAATGGAGAGTATTATAAAATCTTGGTAGTAGTGTGGTGTGTGCTACTTATGTGGACATAAGTAGTATATGATGCTAGTCGTGAACAGAACGTCTTGCAGCAGAGAGACAAGAAGATCGAACAGTAAAGAATGAAAACAGAATGCACTTTGTATGAAAATGTAAGAACAATGCAGTCTGAGTCATTTTGAGACAATTGATGGACATTTTGCAAAATGAGTATTTAATACATGGTTGTTACATTTCATTAACATGTTCTGTAATTTGTTGGATTGTCCCCTACTGGGGTTCCTTTCATCACAGTAGGATCAAACATTAATCTTGGTGCAATTATAAGCAAGAGATGATGTGAGAAACGTTTCCTAGTCCAATGCAAGATTTTACTGTAAGATAAATAACAAAAAAATACAAATTCATGTGGGTTTATATTAAAACTGTTACGAGTGATTCTCACACCTTGCTGTTTTGATCCAAGTATATGAACACTTACATCATTTGAAATAATATCTCTATAAATAAGAATGATAACGTTATTTTGGTTCTTAGAATATTCAGCATGTTTTGTGACAGAATCTATCGAGATAATTTTTTTTCGAAAACATAATTTGAGTCTCAGATGGATGAAACTTCATAAATGTTAACGTAAGTATTCGGTGGATACATCATATCAATCATCCAATATTATCTATAGATAGCAGTCGAAGAAAACAACTTGACTAACTCAACACTTCATAGCTATCTGTTTAAACCTTAAGAGGTTCAACTAGAAATCAGTTATCAGTGTGTTTTCATGAAGATTCTTTTTATTTAGAGAACCAGTAAAATTTAAAATGTCGGTTATCTGTTTTATATGCATAACTGAGTTGCCCGCTTAGTAACACACACAATACTTCATATGACATTGAAACAACTATTCACTGCTCCATAATATATATTCTATTTAATAGGTAATGCCTTTTGGTTTTCATTGGTTATTTAGCTATTCTTAATCGTTGATAAACTCAGTTACCAATATCATACATACTTAAAAAGTAAAGAAGCCTGAATTAAACACACACATACACACAAAAAAAATAAAATAAAACTTTATTACTTCTTTTTTCGATTAATTAATCAAACAGAAAATGTTAGACATGTTAATTTACTTTCTATTGGGTTATGAGAAGAAGAATAAGAAAAAAAAAACATTTTTCATACAAATCAAAATCTCTACTGATTTTCTCGGATTGAGTTTTCAAAAGGAGGGATATGTCTTGAAAAATTGAATCCTGTGTTATATATGTATATCTATAATGAGGTTGATCAATTAAAGTAATCAGTGGGAAAAAAAATTCAATTAGATTATAGAAAGTGTTCAAGATTATTAACTAACATTCATTAAATTATTAGATCTTTCTTTGCACCAGTAGCTAGAAATAGACGACCTCCTCCATGTGGTCGATTTTTTGTAGTGGTAGTGGTAGTAACTGATGTTGTTTTAATTGTATTGTTTAAACTATTAGTGTATTTAGATGGTTTTAAATCTATAAAATGTTCTTTTGGATACACTAATGTATATAATGTACTATGAGTTGTTTTCTCTTCAATATATTCTTTTTCTGTAGTGAATGGTAAATCATAATTGTCTGTAGTATTTTGTTTATTTTTGTGTGGACTTTGTGTTGCTGAACGTGAATTTTGTTTATTATTTGGTAATACTGGTGAAAAACTTTTCTGAGGATGATTGAGACCAACTTGATTAACTGAAGGTGTTGATTTGGAAAGTTGATTCACATATCTTGTGTGTGTTTTATTTGAAGTGTTGATTGGTAAGTCAACAGGAGACCATGATCGTGAAGATGACTTCGTATAATGATAGTTCATACCATGATGATGATGTTTAATTGGAGATCGAGAACGATTTGGTGTGGGTATGGTTCGCATGTTAGTTACTTTAACCAAATTAGCTGTAACTAAACCATCTAAACTATCAACTTCAGTACAATCTTCTAATAGTGAATATGATTGTCTAGCATTATCTAAATTTGTAATTGGTGATTTTCGACAACTTGATAAATTTACTCTGAATGATTTCACAAACATTTTCTCTGGAGGCGGTCTAGGTGTATCTTTAAGAAGGACAGGCTTTGAGCAAGGTTTTCCGGCGTCATTATCTTCTACCATGTCATCAGCATCATTATTACCTTCATTGCCTTCCAAGTTCTCTTTACAATTCGTATCAACATATAAATAACTTTTAGTCTCCAATGATTCTCTACTTGAATGAGCAGAATTGTGAAATGATCTATTCTCCACAATCTCAATTTTCTCCACTTGTTTCCAAGAATTAACAGTTTTACGATTTTGTTTTAAATCAACAGCCATTAAACAAGCAAATATTGTCATTATCATTTTATGTTTTAATTCCATTAAATCTTCTGGCATTGCATAAACTGTGGCACCTATCCGTCTAGCTAATGTTATAGCATATTCAGCATTGGTGAGTTGTTCCTGAAATATATATATATGTATATATTTAAGATATAAGTGTCTTATTTAATATCAAATGAATAAGCTCTAACATTGATAAATAATCCAAAAAGGTTTATATTATTAAACACAGAATAACAGGAAAAATGTAATAATAAATAAGGTCGGAATATTGAATCTATCTCTTCTTGAGGCAATAAACTCATTATCTAACATTATTTGATTTGATTGGTACTTATTCTATTTTTATTTTCTACTCTATAACAAGTATTTCACCATGCAGTTACTCTTTTGAAATGAATACTGGATAGCTCAGTGGTAACGTCTCTGACTTTGAAGCTGGGTGACATGGAGTCGAATTTGTTAGGGAGCACCAGTTCCCTCAAGATTACAGGTAAACCTTACTGACGATTGTCAAGTAGCACGAAACCCGAGTACAGGGTTTCCTGATGACTACCTTCAACCACCATCTTATTTCAACATAGTGCATGCAATGTTGAGTCACCCAGACTGATGGCCACAATGCAACTTGGTCGATAGTATTCGATCTGCACTAAGAAAGACTTGAAACACACGATATTGATCACCACCGAGTGATCAAACAATTGTGATTAAATACCTTTTTCCAATTTTTATTATTTAAGACATCTGATTAAAAGCTTAAATTGATAAACAAAAAGGACTTACAGTTTTGGAATTTCCTGGAAGTACTAAATTATAATCAACAGTATTTGGTCTTATAGCTTCAATTAAATCAATAACAGCATGAGATGTTTTTAAATTTGGATCAGTAAATCCTGATGAAGTTGAAATTTTTGTAAATTTTCCAGCATTTATTAATTTTTGATTAGCCCATTCAATAATTTTCATTTCTTCTATTGGATAAAATGTACCATGATTCGTATGAGTTAATTTTCCTGATATAGCAATTTCAGCTTCAGTTAATTGAGTTAATAAAGATAATGTATAAGCACGCATAAGTTGCCATAATAATGCTAATGTCATTGTACGTTTACCATCATGTAAATCAGCTCCACCAACTCCAACCAGACTAAATCCAAATTGTCGTCCCAATTTAATAACATAATTACAGTTTTCTATACATAATAAAATTGTATGAAAATAAATAGTAGTAAATAATCATTAATGTAAAATAAATTTATGTGACATAAAAAGTTCACTTATATTACTCAAAAATAAATCTTAGCATATTCAATCAACCTATCAAAGTGTATTGACTAATGTGACGACTAAACTTTATCAATCCTATAATGATGAATAATGTTCAGTTACATTACGAAACAGTTTAGTTGGAATCACTCTTTAAGTCTTCATATTTCAATTCTTAATTACGTTTAAATAGTGGTTAACCTTCTTAGTTAGTTCATTTATAGCTAAAAGATATAGAACTGTAAGAATAGTTTTACTGTCTAGTTCATGTTAATTTACTGTATAGACTATATAATTTAACATTTCAGTAGTTAAATATTTAATAATAAAATATTATAGTGAACAAGAACATCAGTAGGGACAACCAAATATAATTGAATACAAAATTACAGAATATTTCAATAAAATTTTAGAACCATACAGTAAATAGTTAATTTGCAAAATATTAATCCATTGTCTCAAACTTAACTGTTCCTTTTGAAAATATCTGTTCATCGTCTTAGATTTTATTATTCATGCATTTTCATACCAATTACTCACTGTTACCGTTCTTTTCCTTTCGATCTTCCATTGAAATACATTCTATGTCTGACCATTGTTATATACTACTTATGTGGATATAAGTAGCTCACTTCACGATTACCATTTCATTTCTTATCTCAAATAAATATTCAGATCAGAAGGGGTTTTGTGGAGATGGTCGCACAACTTCGTGAATTGGTTGAGGTTAAACATTAACACCATTGGATGCCGGCTCAGTGGTCCAGTAGGTTAAGCGTTCGCGCGCGAGACTGAAGGCCCTGTGTTCGAATCCCGTCAGTGGGATCGTGAATGCGCACTGCTGAGGAGTCCCACAATAGGACGAAACGGCCTTCCAGTGCTTCCAGGTTTTCAATGGTGGTCTAACATCAATCGGTTTATGATCTCAATCAAAAAAAAGTAATAAGAAGAATAAAATATTTTAATTTTTAATTTTAATTTAACTTACCAAGACATTGAAAATTAGCTTTTGCTGGTGTATCACAAATTGGTTCATGAACATCTGTCCAATTAACACTATGTGGTTGAATTGAATCAAATAATCTTAATAATATTAAACCATCAATAAGATCGTAGAATAAATAATTTACATTATTTGGAAAACCCAATGAATTAATCCAATTTCGATATGCTTTATTTAAATAGAATATTTAAAAAAAAAAAGACTATTTTATAAATTATGTAATCATGTAATTATGTAATCAATTTGAATTAAATAAATCAGTATCATAGATTTTGATGTTTCTACTTCAGAAACCACGTTATACAAAAGGAACGATAAGAATCTTAACATAAGATTATCAGTTAGATATGAACTTCCATCCAAATCCATCATGGAATGAATTCATATTTCAAGTGTTTTAGTTCTATAGAATCAATATGCTTATCATCTTAATATATATGTGTAAAAATAGATTCTCTAACTAGGGGTACTCATAACTATTCACCTTGAGGACTTGATGAAGTGTAGTTGAATAGATAATTTTAAAAAATTTGAAAATCAATCTAATGCACGAGTTCGTTTCACATAATCCATATTCAAGTAATTGACTTCAAGATTTAGTTTTGTGTATAATATCATCGAAAATTCAGGATCATTGAACAACTAATTTACCCTAGTATGGAATTATTCAACAATGCATTCTTACAATCAATAACAGACTGAATTTAATAGCTCTAGGTACTGAGACGAATACGATTTCTTTAGACCACTCATTGATGTTCAACTGATACACTCCATATACAAGTATATTAAGTCTTACTGTATTTTGACTGGTCCCAGGGAACATAATAAAAATATTTGCAGTTTACTATGGTCGTGAAAAGTCTAGCGACCTAGTTCTTTAAATAATTCATAATGAATAGTATGTTCAGCTCACTAAACTAGGAATATTATGTAGTATTTTTTTACGATTATTGTAGTATTTATTTACTTCAGATTTAAAACTAATCTGTATGAAACCCATACTTTAGTTGAAAACCATCTTGAATTGTTTCTCCTGATGACAATTGTTCATGTTTTAGCCTAATATATTGATTACTTTTAGTATAATCGTAGAAGCTTAACCGTTAATTCATCAGGATAATAGTGCTCAATAGATCTATAGTTACTTAATAAATTTCGAATTCCCAACGATTGATTTTCCGGTTAGCGTTTTTTTTAGCTAGTCAAGGCAAGCCATCACATGGAATCCTCAAGGCCAAAGGAAAAGACGAAGACCAAAGAACACATTACGGCAAGAAATGGAAACAGACATGAGAAAAATGAACAAAAATTGGATAGAACTAGAAAAGAAGGCCGAGGACAGAGTGGGTTGGAGAATGCTGATCGGCAGTCTATGCTCCATTAGGAGTAAAAGGCGTAAGTAACTAAGCAACGATTAATTACTTAACCTTTACTAAAATAGCTACAGCGAATGTAAATGTAATTTTGTGGAACAAATATAACCACCAAGAATAAATAAGTGAATCTATTCCCAACTGGAGACTCGCTAAAACTAAAGGATTTAACGTAGTTTTTCTTTTTTTTTGACTCCTATCTTAAAATTTAAGAAGAAGCAATTCATGAATTCAGAGTCTCACAGATAACCTCATATCCATAGTTCATTCAATCAAAACCCATGTGCTTACAAACTAAACAATTTTCCACAGATAACTCACGAATAATCTATTTTATTGGTAAATAATAGAAAACAATTCAGCAATACTTATTTTTTTCTCCACCCCTCTTTTTTAGTTGACAAGAAAATAATCCAATCATACTAATATCACAAACTTTCCATGTCTAATATCAATAATAAAACAAAAGTTTACTACTAAAATAATTCCTTTTATTAAATATAAATTAATTATATAACAACAATATAAATATATTGAAACATTTACGATTTCAATGAAGAAAAACACTTTGATCATGCCTACTTATAAATAAAAATCTAAAATAACTGTAATAGTTTATTAATTCAATCTTAAATACCATTAATATTATTATAATAAGTACAATGTTGATTATTAGAATGGTGATGATGATGATCATGATGTTGTTGAGGATGATGACGAGATTGTATTCTTGGTTTATTTCGTTTCCATATAATTGATCTTATACAACAACAGAAATTAAAACACTCACTTTTTTCTTCACGTGTTTCTTCAATTTCAGCAACTTTCTCTTCAACTTCTGGTTGTTTCTCTAAAGCTGGATAACCATGAAATAAATTAGCCAAAAAAGCCAAATTTAATTTTTGTGATCCACTAACAATATCTTCTGGACGAACAAAAACACGACAATTAAGTTGTTCAGCATTTTGTAATACCATTTCTGCTCGTTGAACTAAATCTACAGCATCTAAAATTGCCTGTCAAAAATAAATAACTTCAATACATATTTGGAAATGGATTTATTGAGCACAAGTTTGTATGCTCAAATTTGTGTTACACTTGTGATATTAAAACTTATAACACTATCCTTTTGTTTAAATCAAAGTAGTAATGTTTAATTGAGCACTTAACTTCCAATCACTGGATGTTTGAGACCCCAATCTACCTGATTTAGTTTGATTAATCAAAAAATGTCACTAATATTCATGCATTAAATAGAGTTAAAAGTCCAATGCATAAATTTATACTTAGTAGTTGAATCATAATGGCTTTCTTTAAGTAATTACTCATGAAACATAGTCTACAACAATTTGACAGTAAGACAAAGTTGGTTTTTAATCATCTCTGAGAACTTTTTCTTTCATCAAAGTACTGTTTGTAGGTTGTCAACTGACATTAAAGAATTTAATTCAGAGTTGCCTACGATAAATCTATCCTAACATGTAAATGTCTACTATTGAATAGCATACGAATACAAGAGCTCTGGCATACTTTCCTATTGTTAAAAACGTATAATGTTTAATTGGTATAGGTGTTGTGTATATTACCTATATGGACAGATATAAACAGTATGTATCGGAAGTTGAAAGTAGAATTATTACGGGCGGAAAAGGAAAATGAAAAAAGAGAGGGGAAAGCAGAAAGCATTCAAAATACTATTAGGAATAAAAGAACGATAGAGTTTATAAGAGAATTTAAGAAAGATGAGCAAATAATGTATTCACCGTATTGTTTTCATATTTTACAAATACAGCGTATGAATTTCCATAAAACAATAATTCGATTTACCCTGCTCAAGTCTTCGTTCATTACATAAGTACTCCTTAAATTATGTGATATATTTGCGACACGCCATCAATCTATCGAAAATGCTCATTCTTAATAGTGAATTTCACATTGCCAGTAAACAATAGTAATAATAAATCTTTAAGAGATTTTACAGCAACTGGTAATGAAAGGTTATTTAATGAGACCTAGCCGCAAAAACTATTAATCGGTTCCTAAGAGGTACATTTGTAAACTGAGTGTTTACATCAAAGGAGTACACTGCCTCAGTTTTTATATTAGTATCAATTAGGTGTTTAATTAATTCAAACGAGTCTGATAACCTTCGTCTTCTCACTGCATTATCAAAATTTATCAAGGAGACTAATTGGTCAACTTCTTTTTAGTATTTTATTTGAACCAGATGGGCTACGATTTATCAATTGACAGTCCTGATTACACCTGGTTACACCTGCTGAAATTGTACAATCTCAGAATTTTATGGTGAAACAACTTAGGTTAAATATCTTCTAATAGTATGCTTTACGATTCTTCCTACAGAGGTGCTATGTACTCCTTTTATAGTCTCAGAAAGGCAGTCGTTTTTTGTAATCTGAAAATTGCTGGTCGTTGCTCTTGTGAAAACAAAGATTGTTAATCTTTATCCACGCTGTATGTATGGAACAAATAACTAGAAAAGGATAAGACGTTCTATAAAGGCTTTTCAATCGGATCTTCTAATATCTTATTAATTTCGTCTATGAAATACGACTAATAAAGAAGAATTCTAGTTATATCCAAAACTTATGAATTATCGTTTATGAGCATTTTCATTTACATATTCAAGCAATATTTTAAATTCATGGACAGATTTTGCCTACTAAAACAAATGTAAGTAGTAAAGAACACAAGGTAGATATTTTAGATTTCAACATTTTTTCACTTACTCGAGCCGAATGCATGTATTGCTTCTTTTCTTGAGGAGCGATTTTTTCCACTAAATAAGCATAAACCTCTGAGTTCTGAAATTAAAAACATTCAGTTTCAATGCTATTAAGCTTGTCAAACATTCAGAGAAATACGTAAAAGCAACAGTAGAAGTTGTAAATTACTTGAAATTACATAATTGGAAACAACTTTTTTCAGAACATGTGGACAAACATTACTGGCTTTCTGAAATTCTAGTGGCCGGACTTATTCCTGTCTTAAAACTTTATCGAAACAAAAGTACGTTTTTACTTCCAGAGTATTCAGCTCGTAATTTTCCTAACATTCCATATCAAGTACGGGTCTTAATTATTTCAGTTAATAGGATTTTTAACTTCAAAAGTTGACTGAGAAAGCTACACAAATTGACTAGCAAAGTTCCAGTACAGATGTTTTTTCACTTCAATACAATGTCTATTCGATCTTTTGTGTGTTTTACAAAACCGAAGCTCTAACTCGAACCTTAAGAAAAATCCCTAAATAAAAAAGAACAAACGAATTCTAGACGATTTTATGACTAATATAAATCATAAGATCTCTCTAAAGTGTGATTAAATTTATTTTAATGAATCTTATGTAAATAACCGATGTCATTTCTTTCCAACGGATATTTTTGAACCAAAAACAATACACCTCATATGAAGTTCTTCCTTAAGGAATCAGCATAACAGTTCAACAAAATAGTCATTCATTAAAAAGAAACTAGAACTGGTATCTTGTCATGAGTGTCTTTTACGAAAGCCAGATATTGAAAGGATGTTATATAATAATTTGCTAGTGAACAATGTTAAGGCTAAGATAATTGTCCATTTGATAGCTGTTAAGAACAGAATAATGAAAAGTTATAATAATGGTTAATTAATAGTCATTCGGATTATTGATCACTTTTATCAAAATGGAGGCTTGTAGAGATTGTAGTAACTCCAATAGTTGAATTCATGAGTCTATTTAAGCTAGACCACCATTGACTAAAGGTTCATGGTTCAAATCCCACGTGCGGGATCGTGTATGCGTACTACTCAGGAGTCCCACACTAGGACGAAACAACCTTCAAGTACATCCAGGTTTTCAATGGTAGTATAGCTTAAATCAACTCATGAATTCAACTATTAAGATTATTGATCATTGTTAAATGACCATTTTTTGAAATACTCATAAAATTTCTACTAAATAATCTTTGAAGTAAGGAATAACTAAGATGGATTGCTATCAGATAATAGTAACTAAATAAACAATAATGAACAATTGAAAATGTAATTTAGGGTAACTCGTGTACAATAGTATATCAATAAATTATTATAAAATATAAATTTTGTATTATACTTTTTGTGATTATAGTTTGAAGTCCATTTATCAATTAATTAATTAGTTAATTAAAACTGGAAAATGATTAATTCATGAAAACAAACTGAATTGTTTTTACATGAATAACAGTTTATTAAACTGATTCTTAAGCCTATTTAGTTCATTTCTGTTGAAGGGTTAATTATCTCAATTTTACAAGATATACATATTGATTGCTTCAAATCATTGTTACTTTTATTGTGTACTGAATTTGCAATGGATTGATCACTAGGTGGTGATCAATATCATGTGTGTCAAGTCTTTCTTAGTACAAATCGAATACTATCAAACAAGTTGCAATATGACCACCAGTTTACGTGACTCGACATTACTAAATTAGATAATTTAGTTCTAAATATTATTTAAGGAAATTCTAACAATTTTCTTAGTTGCTTTGATATTTAAAAAAAGGAATGAGTAAACACTATGATGTTTAAGTACGTACTCATAGTGTGGTGTGGGTTACTTATATCCACACAAGTAGTATATGACAGTGGTCAGGCATAGAATATATTTCAGTAGAAAGTCGATGAGGAAAGAGCGGGAACGAAACGCAATTGGTATGAAAACGCCTGAACAATGTAATCTGAGACAATGGATTAATGTTTGCAACAGGATCAGTCAAGTTTGATATGATGGATTGATATTTTGCAAATTAACGATTTAATATATGATTTTGAAATGAGCAAGAACGAAGATTCTAGCAGAATAGCATGAATTCATTTTATTTTGTAGGTTCTCATCAGCTGCTTACAACCTGTGATATTTATAAATCATAATTACATAATGGGTCTAAATTGCTTACATGAGAGGGTTTGGTTAGAAGTTATATTGAAGACATATTCGTATAGTATAGCAAGGGTGTAAATGAAATTAATAGACTGAATATTGTAAATATATACCTAATGTGAAAGAATATTCTACATCATTAATTGTGACAATAGTTCAAAAGGGGGGGGCTAGAAACAATTGATTACATAATGAGTAAAAATTTTGATACGAATATAGTGAGTAGAGCTCAGTTAAAAGATTATTAATTTGAAACGTAGTTGAAGAAATAAAAATAATGAAAATCAATGATGTAATAAGTACAAAAAACAAAAAAACAAAATAATTTATGGTGCAGCGAAGGAATATTTGTCACCAAGGCAAGGAAAGATTAACAACCATCTCCTTTTGAACACATAGGTCAGGTTTTTGACGCCTGATGGCAACGGCTTCAGCAAACTTCAGAAGACTGGAGTTTGGCTGCTTACTAATCACCTAATGTCCTGTATCAAGGAGATGTTTGGTGATTGCAATCACAATATTCAGTCTATTAATTTCATTTACACCCTTGCTATACTATACGAATATGTCTTCAGCATAACTTCTAACCAAACCCTCTCATGTAAGTCATTTAAACTCATTATCTAATTATGATTTATAAATATCACAAGTTGTAAGCAGCTGACGAGAACCTACGAAATAAAATGAATTTATGCTATTCTGCTAGAATGTCTGTTCTTGCTCATTTCAAAATGATAAACGGAACTATGTGTATAATATATGATTCTCAGATTTTATTGAGATGCTCTGTAATTATGTGCGCAAGTACATTCGATTGTTCCCATTCGTGTTTTGTTCACTACAATAGTATAACTATAGAGTATGTTGTTATATAATTGATTCTTTAATTCTAAAAGATAAAACTGTCATTTTACTAAATAAAATCTTTTGAGAAATTTATTCAATGATCAGTTGTATTACATTAATTTTAAAATTATGTTATAGAATATATTTTGTATAAATGAGAAAAAAGCAACCATCCAACACTTTCTTAATAAACTATTATCGAAATATCTTCAGTACTATATTTATTCAGCCTTAGTGTAAACCAACTATTGATGTCATCTAAAAAGTGAAAATAGTACACCTACATAATATATTTAACAAAGAGAAATCTCGATTAAATTTTGTCATCTTCCTATACAATACACTACTTTTTATATGAATACCGGATATATTACATTAATTTAGGCTTTTTTTTTCTTAAATCTAAACCGGAAAAAGATTAATTCACTTTGATATAAAGTTACTATGTGAGGTGAAGAAAAAAAAACTACAAAAAATAACTACAAAAAAAAACCTCCAAAATCAACACAAAATCACACAATAAAACAATAACTAGATTTCAAAATTATATAACTGTAGATATTTTTTTTCGTTTTGAATAGTTTAGTCACCATCGGTAAATCAATATTGTGTCTAATCACATACATCGTCTATTAGGTAATCCACTATACGAATATAGTGTGAGACTATTATCAGGAACAGTTAATGTAGATTGGTAGTGTAAAGATATACACTCATATATATATAAATCTTTTTTAGTTAGTGTTAAAGACATAAATTGTACGATTGATTCATCCTTGACATTGTAATTTCACGATATAATTTGATACAAAACATATATATAAAAAAAGAACATAATGGAACAAAATTATGCAAATTAGACTATTATATTACGATGAATTGTTAAGTGAATATGGACAATTTCACTAAAACACAGCTGGTCATCACCTGATATTTACTATATTGTAGTATACTAAAGGTTATGCAATATGAATATATATAGTATATTGTGAATAAACATATTATATAATGAGTACTATTTAGTAGTATATACTTAGAGAATATAATAATGGAGAGGTTGATAAAAGATACCATAAAATCTAGATTAATTAATGGGTATTATTGACTAAATATTTTATACAATATATAGTTATAATGAACATGTGTATTTCATTTATTCAAAAGCATTAGCATATTGAATTGTTGAATGCTGTTTGATAATTATAAACATATACAGACTTAGAAAAGGTCGTTTTAATATATTCGATAAATATGTACATATTTGTAAAGTTCAGTTGAAAGCATACATGTATATGTATCATAAATTATTTCATTTGATACACTAAGATAATTTGAATAAATCTCTCAGAATAATTGCAGATTTAGCAAAAAAACAAGCAATAAATAAACACATTTTACAATTTAACTCCTGGTAAAATGTGATTGAATTTAGAATCATCTGAGTTTCCAGTAATTCATTAGTTTTATTTATATGAAATGATATAAAACTGACTTAAAAATATGGAGTGATAGCAGATAAATAAGAATAATTATCAGCAAAGGGTTGTGGAGATTTTTAAGTTTTTATTGAGATCATGAACAGATCAGTGTTAGAACAACATTGAGAACCTAGGAGCACCCAGTGGCCGTTCCGTCTTAGTATGAAACTCTTCAGTAGTGCGCATCCACAATCCCGCACGTGGAACTCCAAGCGAAGACCCTGGGTCTCTCGCGTATACTCTCAACCTCTAGACCGCTGAGCCTTTATCCAACAGTAGTAATGTATAACTTCAATCAATCCTCGACGTTGCACCGCCATCTTCGATTGTCTCCAATGGATAACTGCCTCACACACAACACGGAACTGAGTTTCACGTAGGAGGTCGTGGAAACGTACCTAAATGCTAAATGATCGTTATGAATGAATTGTATTTTCATATTGAATTAGTATAAGCTTTTAGGTTCAAATATCCATTTCTCAACCTGTATGTTTCAGGTTTCTACGTCACTTCAATGAATTGAACACTTTCAAGAAATTTTAACTTACAAATGAATTATACTAAACTATTATCATCAGTTTAATAGTTATAAATTTATATGGCTTTCTAGATTATTCTTTAATCAATTCTATAATGTAACGTTTATTAAACATTTAAAACAAAATATTTTATTCAAAAAAGAATTATTTTCATCATAACTGATGATATTACTTAAATAACTATACTGTTAATAATCATTAATATAAATACTATTTGATTAACAATAACTTACTCGAACATCAAAAGAGAAATTCTCCATACGTGTTCCACTATCCGTTCCTTTTAAATGATAATTTACCCATCGAATTAAAATTTCTTCTGGAGAAAGTTTAGCAAAATCATTAATTGTTTCTTCTCCTTCAAGAAGAGTAGCTAATTCAGCGTGAGCAACTACATTTATTTGTTTTAAAAGTCCAATCTGTTATTATAATAGATATTTTTAAAAAAATATATGAAAGTAACGTTATATCATTGAACTGGATCAAATTTTATTATCTTTCTAAATATAAAAAAAATGGAGTATTTTGATAGAGTATTTATTTAAATATCTGAAACACTTTACTAGTAATTGTATTTCCAATATAAATAAATATTTTGATATTGTAAGGATTTAAATCATCCGATTATTGATATTTTTTGACTGAATTTTGATCAATCCTAGTTAACCAATGTACTTCCTGTGTAGATTGATATCCAAGAAGCATTATTCGTTTTGTGCATACATCCCAGTGCTAATGTTCACACTGGAACTGTAACTCAGTAACCTTTACTTCTAGAAACGAACATGTTATCCGCTCAGTTCATATAGCGAATAGAGTGTATATCCGGTATGAATTGAGTAAAATTTGTAAGATTTTGAACTCTGTGATGTAAACACACCTAGCTGATGAGTTTTAAATAAGATGAGGTGCACTCTCAGGATTTTATCGCTAGCAACAATCTACTTATTTAAACTTATGGGCATGAAACATGAACATTATAAGTGGGAGATATTCGTAGGTTACTAGTAATCAATCATAGGTGCCTTCAATGCATCGTCCCAGTATTTCGAAGCCGCCGACCGAGAAATGCATGGGTTATGGAAAGGGTACTGGATAGAAATGACAAGTCGATTGGTATAGTAGTAAAACCTCATCGATTGGGGTAATTAAACATATGTTTCGAATGCCCAACCACAGCCTACCACGAAAGGTGATGTTGTCTGGCAAAAGAGTAGAATGGGGGGAAGCTAGCGGCAGGCAAACCGAAATATGTCATCAGTTCATGAAGTTATTGATGATTGAACTGTGCTATGTCATAGATGTAGACTACCTGGTTGGGATCCTCGTGATTATCGTAACCAATAGTTAAAGACTCTGAAGGGAACAACTCAAAATCGTCTATATTGACTTCGAAGCAACCATTTTTCGTCTGCTCTATGGTCCTTATTTTATAAATTCCTCGTAATCTTTATATTTCATTAATTTATATTTTATTGGACAATATCTTCTATGCCGAATATTTTCTATCATCATTCATACTGCTACTACCTTCACCACTGTGAGATTCGCCTTAACAATTTCACTTCACTGTGCTAATGGGAGATGGAAATTTGAACTGATGTCCAGGTGTCAGGTTTTACAGTGACTTCAACTGATTAACTGACTCTCCAGCAACGATATACATACGTAATTATGTTTTTGAAAGACTGGAATTATCATCAAACTAATGACATCTCAATTAATTATATAAATAAATCTTCATTTACTTAATATCTAAATGAAAGCCTTAAAATAATCTTTTTGAAATAATCACGATTTCAAATTCTAAGTTTTCTCAGTGTTTTAATTTTCACTTATCTATAAGTGACATTATTAAGTTATTTTTGTGAGTTACTTTTATCTATAAATTATATCCACAGGCTACATCATGTATTTCTTTTCAGCAAGATTTGAGATGAAGAACAAGTACCAACAGACTGGAAAGAACATCTGGTCGAAATACCAAAGAAAGACGATCTCAGCAATTGTGATAACTACAGGGGAATCACTCTTCCCTCAATACCAGGAAAAGTCTTCAACAGGATATTGTTAAACAGGATGAAGGACTCTGTAGATGCCCAACTTCGCGACCAACAGGCAGGATTCCGAAAGGATAGATCGTGCACAGACCAAATCGCAACTCTACAGATCATTGTGGAACAAACAATTGAATGGAATTCATCACTCTATATCATCTTCATTGACTACGAGAAAGCATTTGATAGCGTGGACAGGATAACCCTATGGAAGCTTCTTCGACACTACGGCGTGCCTCAGAAGATAGTCAATATCACACAGAAATCCTATGGTGGATTAAAATGCAAAATCGCGCATGAAGGACAGTTGACAGACTCGTTCGAAGTAAAGACCGGTGTCAGGCAAGGTTGCTTACTCCCATTCTTTCTCTTTATCCTGATGATCGACTGGATCATGAAGACGTCAATATCTTGGAAGAAGCATGGGATACAGTGGATAGCTAGGATGCAGCTGGACGTCCTAGATTTCGCAGATAATCTGGCTCTTCAATGCACACAAAACAACAAATTCAGTAGAAGACAACCAGTGTGGCAGTAGCTTCAGCATCAGTAGGTCTCAACATACACAAAGGAAATAGCGAGATTCTCCGATATAACACAACATGTACCAATCGAATCATAATTGACGGAGAAGCTTTGGACGATGTATATATATACATATATATATATGGTCAGCATCATTGATGAACACGGTTAATCCGATGCAGGTATGAAGGCGCGAATAGGAAAAGCAAGTGCAGCATACGTACAATCGAGGAACATTCGGAACTACAATCAACTGACAACTAACATAAAAGTCACAATTTTTAATACAAATCTCAAGGCGGTTCTACTGTATGAAGCGGAAACTTGGAGAACTACGAAAGCCATCATCCAAAAGATACAAGTGTTTATTAACAATTGTCCGTTGGCCAGACACTATCAGCAACAACCTAAAATGGGAGAGAACAAACCAGATCCCAGCGGAGAATGTTGGTCGGTGGCCTATGCTCCATCGGGAGTAACAGGCGTAAGTGAGTAAGTAACATCATATGTTTACATTTCTAAATAATGGGTAGTTGAATTACTGTAATGACGCAAATATTGAAACTAGAATGATAAAGAATTATAACAGATTGTAATAAAATATATTTATTTACTTTAGATGATTGCTGATATAATTTAATTAAATTGTAATTTACTATTGATTCTGTATAATAAAAGCATATAGAAAATAATTATGATTAGTTGTTGTAGACATTGAATGATATTTCAATGATACTGATGAATTCATTAATAATCACACCCCTAAATATTGAGTTTTCGCATTGTTTAATACTTTAATTCTATGAATTAATTTTATTCATTTTGAATCATATTGTCTATAAATTCAGTCATATGTTTACTTAAAGGGAATACTAATACAAATGCAACTTCTTTGTTGTTTATTTTATCAATTTTAATTCTCAATGTTGAAATGTGCCTTTTTTCAGGTTAAATATTGTTTTGACTAATATGCCAATTAACAGTGATATATTTCAATGGTTAAGATCATGAGTCAGTTGAAGCTAGACCACCATGGAAAACCTGGAAGCACTAGATGGCCGTTTCGTCCCATTGTGGGACTCTTCAGCAGTGCGCATCCACAACCTCGCTCCCTAGGTTTGACTCCCGCAGGGTGCGGGGTCGTGGATGGGCACTGCTGAAGAGTCCCACATTGGGACGAAACGGCCGTCTAGTGCTTCCAGGTTTTCCATGGTGGTCTAGCTTCAACTGACTCATGATCTTAACCATTGAAATTA